>CM046294.1:1504832-2789664 GCA_025267735.1 Mactra quadrangularis
TCGGTAAAGACATATGTCTCCTAGGTAAAGGACAAATTTGGTAATAAACCATGCTATATTCTTAGTAAAAATACTATGTGACATGATATTTTTGCAATTGCTTAACTTAACGCGAAACGGCTGTCGTAGTCTGTGAAGTGTCTTAAATCTTTAGACTTCAGCTTTAAACCTGTACCATTGGCAAAGTTTTCTGCCAATGGCTGACAATTACATTCCTGTCAAGTATCACGCATTCAGCGTGAGACTCACACATTTAGAACAGAAATCATGTTCTCACGCACAGAATTCAACTTCTCACGCAAATTAATAAAATATACTTTTTTTTTTAATTCTGTACTATTTTAGTTAGATCTTTATTATTACCGACATTACCATCTTGCACAAATGCTTGCTGTGAGGAATCTTGAAAAGTGACGTCACTCAATTGGCTCAATATGACATGATTTTGATAATTTTCAAGAAAATCATCAAGAATACAGTCTGTTTGCTTCTTGGGGGCTTCCCCTATCTGGGACAACTGCCCCTTAGAACCCACTTCTCGCACATTGATTGTTGTCACCATTGAGAGGTATGCAACTACATGTAGATTAATCAAATAAGCTTGCATTCTGTATTGTCCTTGGAATTTTTTTTTTATTTTAAGAAAGAGGAATATTTTCAAAGGACGATATGAATGTCAAGTTTCTGTAGTTTAATCCACTGCGAGTACCAACACATTGTATACTCATATAATCTCGGTCAGTCAACCTATTCACCATTCCTGGAAA
Organism: Mactra quadrangularis; assembly: GCA_025267735.1. Lineage (NCBI taxonomy): Eukaryota > Metazoa > Mollusca > Bivalvia > Venerida > Mactridae > Mactra > Mactra quadrangularis. Next base: position 1,505,600 of record CM046294.1, read on the forward strand.
GGATGAAGCACTGTATTTAGCTGTTATTTATATCTAGGTACATACATCTGTCAGTGGTTGACAACTGTCCCCAGGCAGTGGGAATGGAACCTCCAACCCCTAAATTAGTAGACTTGTGTGCTATACCAACTGAGCTAGCCAACTGAGCTTAAACTGGGTGGAATCAAATTTGTTTAAAAAATGATATAATATAATTATATATATAAGATACCACAGAACTTTAAGAAAAGTAGAACCATTTAAATTTCCATCTCTTTTCACCACATGACGTAATAGCTTTTAAAAGTCCTCAGTAACTGACCTAATACATAGTTAAACATCTCATTTTTTATCGAATATGTCTTAAAGACTTCTAATACTGTTTCTTGATGTAACAGTTTCCAGCATCTTGTAGACGATACTCACACAATAATATATCTCAAACATACCACATAGACTAATCTACATTGACAGTTCAAAGAACAATTTTCATAATTAATGAGTATGATACAGTCTGAACTTTTTGTCAAACTGTCATCATATCACACATGGGGTTTCCTCTTCATATACACTTTTACCTACAACCTAAATAACAATTTCAGTACCTCTTATTTTTTTAGGGTAAAAGTGAAAACATATTTATATAAGTATAAAATGGAATGGCATTCAGATGCTGGAATTCTTCAAAATCTCACCTAGTTTACAAATAAAAGCATGAGCATTACAATTATGGAACCACCAATCAAACATGTCCCATAGCAGTATTAGGGAGTAAAACAATGCCTAAAATTTATTTTCTTAGTAACTAGCCCAATTGATTATCATGAAAATGTATACAAGTACGGTAAATTTCCTCTGTATAGGTTGCCTTTGTTGTTGCAAAATCGTGTGATTTTTGATGATTTTTAGGTGCCAAATACTGAGAGGGGCTATGGGCATCTCTTTCCTCTCAAATTAGACAGTTATTAAAATCATTATTAAAACCAATCAATTTTGATGGTCTAATTAGTAAAATTTACTGTACAAAATAAAATGACTGTTCCAGAAGCTTAGCAACAAGTTTTATAATGTAACCACCCAATGTAATTAAACTCAAATTAATCAATGATTTGATTCCAACAATAAATTTCAATTTCAGATTTCAATTTTAGATCAGAAGTGGATGACATGCAAGGCAAGAATCACCATGAATTGGTTTCAAGAACAAACAAAAATCACAATTAATCTTCTAAGAAAACCTGTGACAATATGAAGAGAGTGAGTTCAGTTTAACCTGACAGTCACTGCAGTACAGTTGTAATCATGTCATATGACATGATTGGTCATATCATCACCATTTTTTTTATCCCTAAGCATTGACATGGAAGCTTCATAAAATATTCTAACTTACTGTTTTGTCATTAATAAAACAGTCATCCTCTCCTAAACCCACTAGTGCAATGCTAACGACTAGTGGAAACTGATTCAGACAAATGAAAATAATTAATTTCATATAATGGGGCTAGATGACAATTAAAAAGAGAAAAACATACCAAACATTCAGGTTTTTATTTAGCCAGAAGACAATTATTGATCATTTCTACTGAATTGTTGATTTTTGTGAATGTCTGAGGTCTGAAAGTCTGACAATTGTCTTGCTCACTTCAAACAACATATACTTTCATTCATACTGCATAAGCACCAACTTTGGCATTCATATGTAGTGTTCATTTTGGTTATTAAGTAATAAAATTGGCCATTTCACAAAACAGAATATCAAGCACTGGAAAATGTTATTCATAAGGTCTGAAACATAAATCATGGCACAAAAAGAAAATGTCTGTCAGTGATACACTGTATCACATTAAGAAAACAATTTCATTGCCTGTTAAGAAATACAAGTATAAATGTTTGTACAAACAATATTCATGGCAACATTTCTCAGAGAAAGTGAAATGGAGAGAAACATTTAATTCTGACCATTAGCTAGGATAGAAAACATTAATAAAACATGACATATCAAGATTATTCCACAGACTGGTTCAGTTAGTAAACTTGATCCTTTCCTGTGATTATTGACATCTCAACCACAGTCTATCAAAACAAAACCAGTCTACAGCCAGTCTGGTTACAATTAGAAATGAAGAAATACGTCTGTGCTATTGATAGTTAACTGGACACAGTCTACAGATTTCTAACACTTCAAAAGGTCTGTCAGTTGTTACTGATGGCAATTACATTCTGTAATGTTATTAGAAAGTAAATCAATGATGACAGAGGCTGGATTGTATCAAAAATATCAGGAAGGTCTCCTATAATCAGTTCCAGCAACATTGTGAGGTCTTTTTATCTAGATGCTAAACTTTTTATACAGTCCTAGTATTAAAGGTGCAAGTTTCTGCGTGCATTGATCATGTGTCATTAATGTATCATTAATTCTGCATGTGACTTGTGTGTATCATTCATTCCAATTTTAAATCGTGCATTGGGTATCATTTATCAGGTAAATGCATGTTAAAACAGTCCCAGTGTGATATTTAAGGCTACTGCAGTATCAAATCCTCATTCATAAACATTTCAGAAAGCAACTACTAATTTAGTTCAGTATTTTAAAAAATGGGACTAAATTTACCATGCCGCATACTGTTAATCAACGGACCTTTATATTTTTCATGTTTACTGACAGAAACCCACCTGTCTGAAAGATGCTCTTTTAGCAGTGCTTGCATGCTGACTTTTCCCTAGAATGTTGTAAACTTATTTGAAGTGTGAAAAAAATCAACAATGCATTGGAGAAAGATAATGAAATGATATTATTGCATAAAATGAAAAACGATGCATATTGCTTGTTTCAAAGTTGATATTGCTAACCATTGCACTTTGTCCATGAATGACTTCAGTGAATACAATTTATAAACCAGTCTGCAACTAAGCAATTCATCAGCATCTTAGTCAGCCCACCCAACCTTCCCAAAATAAACTAAATGGGCCAATACTAGAGTAAAACTCCAATTAATGTGCTCCGTACCAAATAAAAGTTTCATTAACTCTCAGATAACAGACAAAGAAGCATGTTTAGACAATTGACTATATACAGATGTATTCAGTATATAGAATCCTAAATACTGTAGTTCAAAGTAAATATAGTGTATTGAACAATTAACTCAAGATTAATTACCAAGCATCATACAGAATAATTAATGGAAATACAAGATGTAATATCAATAACAAACAGTCATGAACAGAATAAATAAATACCATACCTTTTGTTGTACAGTAGATTGACGAGGCATTGACAAATCATGGATATTTAAAACAATAATTGCAACAATGGCAATTCTTAACACTTGAACAGACTAATACATGGGTGTTGAGCGCAGACTAGAACAATTTAGTCTTAATAAGGAATGTGGCTTCCTGTCATACCAAATTGATGGATAAATCCTAAACTAGTCTTAATATAAGTAAATAAAGTAGGATTTTAGGCTAGTTTTGTGTTGATCCCTTGAGATCTATTAAAAGCTTATTAATATTTCATGATAATATTTTGCCTTTTTTATAAACATAACTTTTTTTGGTTAGAATTAAGACCGTAGCAAGACATTGTATAAGTCATTATTAGTCAAACCAATCACCATTCCTGGAAAATTTAAATCTCTGGATTTAACTGTTACATGTAACCATGGCAGTTACCCAGCACATGCTTCTGTCATTGACTGACAACAGTTGCTGCACTACATAGAAATAACTTCATGACCAAACTTCAAGAAAGTATGTCCTGCCTGGAAATCAAACCAAAGATCTGTAGACTTTATGTGCAACACACTGAGCTTGCAAGGCATGCTATAAACATAACTAGTTTCATATATTTTGCTTATTTCACAAGCAAAACTGTAATTTAATACAAAGCACAAAACTAGCATAGTTACTGTTTTATTTTCCAGCAAAATTATATGCTCAATAAAACAATGAGAAACTTCTAAGAAATATTTTCATTAAGCGGAAAATGTGCAACAACAAAACAGTATAATCAGATAGCGTCAGAGTTGTTATTTATCACGTAAATAACTTTATATTAAAACAAAATAATTTCTTAGAATCATAAATGAATTAATCAAAAATATTTCGCGGCAGACGTAAAATTAATAATCGCAGCAGACGCAAAAATATTAACTCTTCTGTCATGGAAATCACTTAATTAACAGAGAGATGTTGTTATAGTCTGCAATTGTGATGATAAATGGTGTATAAAATATAATCGTCTGCAACATTTCATTCTCCTAGATCTAAGAAAAACGTCTGATTCCAAGAAAAATTGTTCCAACTCCAATAATTTAGTTCTACTAAACTTGACAGAACTTTAATATGGTATGACACTTAATGTGGTTTATTTCTAATATATTCTTCATATAGCCTTTAATTTACTTTAGGTAACTATTCATCCATAAGACTTGAAAAATATTAACTTTATTATATTTTTTCCTTTCATTTGTGTATGCATGAAAACTTGTAGTCTAATGGTATTAGGGATGTGTTGGTGACAAGACAATGATTAAGCACTCAATTTTTGTTTTTTGTTAAGTTTAATGCCAAAGCAATACATTTTATATGTCATATCACAGCAGTGAGACAACCCACTCAGTTTTCCTGGAAAGGCAAATTTTATGGATTAAGCTGTTAACCAGTTACTAAGAGTAACTTCCACCAGTGAGTCAATGACTGTCCTACATGATTTAGAATCAGTGGTAGGAGGGAGAATGGCAGTAGAAATTATTTTATTACCAAACTCCATGAGAGTATGCCCCATCCAGAAATCAGGCACACATACAACCCCTTGATCATTAAACTCAGGCCTACCAACTAAGCAAACTGGGCTACTCTATGAAATTTTACTAATGCAATACATCATATATACTTTTTTTTATTGCGATAATAATAAAAAAACCAAACATCAAACAGTCTTTAATATATGATTCTGGATTAAATTCAACAGTCTGGATTCTCAAACATATATTAGATTTGTTTTGTATTTTTTTGTCTAATGCCAATTCAAACAAAGAAAATAATAATTGTATTAAGTCTGAAAATTTAATTAAGTCTTATGAATGAATAACGATCGATTATCTGTCACAGCCAGGAATCAAATTAAAATTACAAAATACATGTATTAGAACAAGGTGCAGCCATTGCAAAAAAACACCTTTTTAGCACTAGCCAAGTTTAAATGTATAGTTTATAAAGGGCATTATCATCAACTGGTCCAACTAATGAAATAAATGCTTTTAAAAAGGGTGTGAACAATCATTACAGGAACAGCAACAGTCAAGAAAGACAAACCTACCACAAAGCAAAAAAGGGATTTTTTAGATTTTAAAACTTGAATAGTATAAGGGATGCCACAAACTAATAGTGAAAATGGGGTTCCCTCTTAGAACAGACAGAGACAAAATGATTGCCCAACAATCTGATTAAAACCCAATCTAAAATTTTACCGCTCGCATACTCGCTAATTTAGATCTGGCCTTTACATCGTCTACATCATGCAATTTGAAATCAGCCACCAAATCGCAGACTGTGAATAATACCGCTGTTAAATTTGCATGCAAACCTTGGTCTAAAAATAGAAATTACGAAATCAAAATGTGATTAATAGTGTTTTCGTCTAGATGAAAGCTACGCATCGATTGGTCGACACAAAGTTCATCTCGACGTGACCTTGCATTGACTAAGTAGAGATCCAGTACGACAACGCGAGTAGAACAGGATCTCTGTTTACGGAGATTGATTGCCCAACAACAAATTGCAGTCATTGTTTCTACTTAGGTTATTCAAGAACATTAGTATGTTCTATATAATCATCAGTGAAATCAATACCACAATGCATCACACTTTACAAGCAGAATCATGTGATAACCAAGTTGATTAACCAATCAGAAATTGTTTCTGGTGACAATCAACCAATCAGGAACAGTTTCTTGTCACAATCAACCAATCAGGAACAGTTTCTGGTCAATATCATACTGTCATGTTTAATTACATGAGTAAACTAATCAACAACTGTATCAGGATTAAACTCTACAGTTACAAAACCCAGCAAAAGTTCTCACAGATTGCAGAAATTGCTGACAGCCATTGAATTCTGTTAATAATTACTAGTATTATATGCTGTTAGTTATTGTCAGGGAACATTGTTTTATCAAGAGAGTTGATATAAATGCTATACTATTAGCATAATGTAAGTCAATTTAATGGAATCACTTTCAGATAACATGTTTTACAAGTCATGCTTTTTGCAGTAGAATTAGCAAATACAAAAGTAAGTACAATTCCATGCCAAAAGTAAAACATCTATAATAAAGGCATTTACCATCAAAATCAATATAGAACCAGCCAGCCAAGTCCGAACTGGCTGTATATAGCAATATTGGTGTCTATTCAATTTGGAATTTTGATTAAAATTCAGATGGTAAAAGTTGAGGGAGTTGATATACATATAAAGGGCTCACCTGTGTATATAATAATAAATTGAAGAAAAAACACTAAGCTGAAGTAAACCCTAAATGCTTTCAACTTAACAGCCTCCATCCGCGGCATTCATTTTTTCATGATATAACAATGAAAATAGAGTTGATGAAAAAAAATAGGTTTACATTAATATATTCCCTAAATTATATGTTTGGGAGTGGGCGTGGCCAAACCGTTGCGACATTGGACTGATAATCATTGGATAGCCAGCTCAGTGTTGATTCCAATCCCATCCAAAACCTACCCTGTTTTTTCCTTGAACAAAAAACTTTGTCCTACTAGCTTAGTACTGGGGGACCAGGAAGTGGACTTGAAAGTGATAAATATAAGTTATAAAAACTTGTTTCACAATCGAGCTAAAATAGATTAGTACACCAAATTATACATTTGTATTCCCTCGTTTCATTTCCAAGACAACCCAAAACATTAGGTTCTTTTTTTATTAGTTCAGCCATTCAATACGAAGACCATCCATGACATGGTATTAATTCAGTATTTTCAGGAACTGACAGCAAGCCAGACCATCAATTAGAAATGACTCATTCAGTATTCATTCAACAGTCTTCTTCTTGAAGAAACAACATTCATAGTCATTTTATAAATGTAAGAGATCCGACCAATTTGTCAAATTTTATTGATTAAAAAACACACATTTCGTAGATGAGAAATTACCCTTCAATTGAAAGACATGGTACTATAGAAACTGTCATTTTCCCACCACAAGTTTTCTGGAATTTGACAAGAATCATTTAGTGTAGAGGTCAAAGGTCAACCTCTATACTAGAAAATCCAAAAGTCATACAAAGTTATGAATTCAGGAACATTTTCCCCACTAAGAACAAGGAAGGATTCAGCAGAAAAGATTGGGTGGGAGTAGGGCTCTTTGTACCCTTTTCTGGATTTTATTGAAGAACTTGCAAAAATGTTTAACTTGATAAAAGTAATGGAAGTAATGGAATAATGATGATATTTTTGGGGGCTCATAACTCCCCATCCATTAAAACACTTCTTGGGAAAAAGCAATTTAGGAAAATGCAATTAACTAACAATAAATAGCAGCATTTTAAAGTCACAATAAAAGCAAGAAACTAAATCACATCACTTCCTATACGACACAAACAATATAAATTTAATTGTTGCATTGTTGGTTATCATCAAAACCAAATGAAAACAAATCCATGAAAAAGAGCATAAAACAACAGCACAATGATAGAAAATATACCAGCAATTATATTTTTTATTTATTAAATAAACACATTGAATATTCCATTCGTTCATGTTTCATGATTTGAGGAAATAAAGGTTTGTTTTGTTCTGTTCTGCTCAATTAAAATATACCTGCATCATTGCTGATACTAAAACACCATTCCAGCAATGTTCTATGACTCAACAGTGTTCTAATTGAAATATAAGCATGAATAAATGGACCATTATCAATATCATCATGAAAAAAGATTACATCGTAAAGGTATACTTGTTTTCTTTCAGTTTGATAAGCTATCATGATAAGAAATTACACCTTTTCATGGATAAAAACTTTTTTACAAATAAATTACCTTCCAAAGATTCAAAACTTCTCAGTTGTGGATCTTGGAAATGTTTTCCTCATATATTTTATCAACAATATACACAGTCCATATTACTCATGGGAAATACTCATTAAGAAATCTTGCAAACTTACTTTTTTAAAGGAAGGACTGTACATGAAAAAGTTGATTTTTGAAACCCATTTTCTACAGTTTTTGCAATAACGCAGAAAATTCAAAAGAACCCAACAAGATGGAATTAAGCATCTGACAGGTCCCCCAGCCAGCCAGCCCATTACTTCTTCATGAACCCAACTCCCTGAGCCAGCCAGCCAGCCCATAGAATTCCTATTACCTTTTTATCAGCCCAACTAGAAAACTGATCTCTATTATAACCCAGTTATGATTATATAAGACTTTTTAAAGATAAGGGAGGGTCTAACCACACACCCTGACACTCCCCCAAACCCCCATCCATGGAAGAACTGCCATTCCCTTCATCATCAGTCAGACATCATTACTAAGAAAACTGATCGCTTTCACCCAGTTATAATAATGTAAGATATATCAAAGATGTTTATGCCAGAACCCCACAACTGGCAGCTCCCCCATTCCCCATTCCTTCACCCACCCATGGAACTGGCATTCCCTTCAACATCAGTCAGACATCATTACTAAGAAAACTGATCACTATCACCCAGTTATAATAATATAAGATATATCAAAGATGTTGAAGTCAGAACCCCACAACTGACAGCTCCCCCATTCCCCATTCCTTCACCCACCCATGGAACTGGCATTCCCTTCAACATCAGTCAGACATCATTACTAAGAAAACTGATCACTATCACCCAGTTATAATAATATAAGATATATCAAAGATGACATATCACAGCTGTAAGATTATAAACTTTACTGATCTATAGATTATAGGTAATGCATGTAGTCATGGCAAGGTATGTATGTATACTTTTTGTATGGTAAAAAACTAAAGTGTTTTTTACTTGCTCATTGATGAGTAATGCAATGATATGTTGATTCGAGACAGGTTTTATGAGGGAATACATACAGGTGAATGAAGTGCTTTTAAAAGATTAAATGTAGCTCAAGCAAACATATTTTGACTAAATACTTAAATATATTTTCACTTGATTGTGAAACAAGTTTTTACAACTCAGATTTATCACTTTTTGATTCTGCTTCCTTGTCTCCCAGTACTGAGCTAGTAGGATAAAGTTTCTTGCTTAAGGAAAAAATGGGGTATGTTTTGGATGGGATTTGAACCAACGTGGAGCTGGCTATCCAATGATTACCAGTCCAACGTTGTAACCACTAGGCCACGCCCACTCCTACATCTACTGTTATCTCAGCCTCAATCAACCCTAAGGTACAGAATCCAAAAATAGTTCCCCCAATGAGTAGCATGTTTTCAAAACTAATTGCTGCATCATGCACCAAGTTCAAGCTTTTAAATAATAAGTCTCGTACTAACTATAAAAAAACTTGCAAAAATGTTGAAACGATATTCAAATTAATATGGCAAAAACAAGACATTTGCCCTAATGAAAACAGTTATTGCTTAAGTAGCAAGGGTATAGTTTTATTTTAATCAACTATCACTGGTGCATTATCCCCCTGATTTGAATAATCAATATTTGTTAGATAATTTCCCTTCATGAATACAGGTATCAATTTTATCAATTGTGAATACAGAAGAACTGTAAGGAGTATTTAGATCAGTAGGGTTAATGTATGCACCATTGACAGTTGAATAAATTTAACAAAATAATAAGGAACTTACGTCCAAAGAGGTTTCTCTGCTCTGGATCGTTCATAGAGTTGTTTTTTTTCAACTCAGAGCGAATTTTTGATCTATTGAGATCAAACAACGCAGACCATCTCTGAACCGGGACGAGGGACTGGAGCTACCATTGGTTTACAACAGTCTCCTTGTATCACGTGACCGACCCTTCACCGGTCATGTGACCAAAATCAGTCAGCTGAAGAAGGTGACGTGATGTCACCGAAAATTTCAAGGTAAATAAATATTCGCTCTGAGTTGAAGAAAAATAACTCCAATAAGGAACTTGTACTTCATTTACCGCCAAGCTTTTGCCAAGGGAGGACAAGTTTAGTATTATACTCCTGTTTTACTTATAATAAAACACAAATTCTGGATCAACAGTTTTCCTATCAATACCCAACATCAATATGAAAACAGCATAAATATACCACCTACATAAATGTTGTACAAACATGACATAAATAACAACAGAATGTTAAGCAACATAGATCATGTTTTAATGTTGTTGAGAATGACAACAGTATGAAAGTCAGCATGAAAAGAATGTTGTCTTTGATCCAGGATTGTTTTTACTGCCAGCTGTTTTATAAATTATTACATTATCATAAATAAAGGTTTTCTTTTATTAATATAGTAATCAATACAATACTAAACTTATACCAAGGGAGGTTACTGTATTATTACATTCAATGATTAAGTAGAGTTGTTCCCCTTAGTTAAAAATGTTCTAAAACCTACAAATCACAGAAAATATAACAACAATGATCAATAGTTTCATACAAGGATGCATAGGTACAGCTAGAATTATACATTGATTGTAAATTTATAATCTAAAATAAAAGATACATTTGTATTTTAAATAAAACTAAAATTAGCATTTTTTTCACCGGGTGAAATTGTATGAAATAATATAATTTGTCTTTGTTACATACATACACAAATTAGAAATCATATCAATGGATGAGTACTGAACTAGTCTAACTAGTTTGAGGTCATTTTCATTCCCAGAGCCTAGTAAGATTCTCGATATAAGATCGAGAATCTTGATAACCTTGGGGTACCAGAATGGTTTGGGGCCGATTCATAGACATGATAACTGAAAGGTACACTGTGTATAATACAACCATCATTAGTCACATACTGAACTTGCTTCTAGTTCACACAAATCATACATATTGTATCAAATGATTATACTTAGAGATATAGAAACACTTTTCTTTACAGCAATCATGAATTAGAGATATATCCCCTTGCTATATATAGTTAGAGAGAAAAAAACACTTAAAAGTTTTGGTGAGTTACCAAGTGGCCACTTGATGAGTGAAGATAACAGAATCTTCATTAAATCATAATAAATAGTTAAGGAAGATTATGAATGGTCACTAATAGCCAGTATATGTAGATATTATATTAAATTGTATTCAACTGTCAGTGGTGCATACATTAACCCAGCTGATGTAAATACTGACTACAGTACTCATGTACTCACTATTGATAAGAGTAATTATCCATATGTATGTAGAGGATTTTAAATGATACTAGAGAGTATTTATATCAGCTGGATAAATGTATGCACCAGGAACACTAAAATTTAACAATAATTATATTTATTTACAGCAGACATGAAAACTATGTTAAAACTGTCAAGTCATTAAAATATAGCATTAGATAAACAATAATTATGTCAAACTATGTAGCATTCTAAGTACAAGTTTGACAAAGTGCCCATTTCTTAAAAAATGGTGGGACTTCTTATTATAAGCGCACATTATGTTCATAAGTTTGTAAACATTGAATATACTCAGTGATAAAATTACATGATCCAAAATCACCATAGAGCTGAATTACTTAATTCAGAGGAATGTTTCTTACTAAGCAGAAAACAATTAATACCATAAATTTATGCATTTTATGTTAAAACATATTAAGCATAATTAGTTAATGCATAAGGTAATCAACAGTTTCTGTTAAATTAAGGGCCTCCATCAATTTTAGCTTAATCAGAAAAAAAACATACTAACAGAAGGAAACAAGGAAATCCACATTAACTTTTTGTAATATCCTTAATAAATAAAAATACAGTAAAACTCGGATAAAACATATTTGCTGGGCCATAGAAATAAGGTATGTTATAACCGAGGTATGTTATATCTATATAGCATACTAAGTATGTTATATATAAGGATGAAAAACGGGCCAGAAAAATTGGTATGTTTTAACCGAGTGTATGTTATAACCGAGTATGTTATATCCGAGTTTTACTGTATGTCCTAACACAATGAATGTTTTGCGCCGACAGTATATTTATGTTTATATTTTATGTTATACTGTATTTTTAATCATTTGTGTGCTATGAATGTAAATTATTTTTATTTATTGAAGAAACTGCATCATTCTAACTACTAATATTTTTAATAGGTTTCATTTGGAATTCTTATTTATAGCTTTTTACCTGTCATACAAACAAACAAACAAAAAGGGACCAGGCCTTTTCCACAGGAAAAGACTGCCTAGGAGAAAATGACAATCACACTGGGTCAGTGCCAGTGGAAAAAAATGAAAAGTTCCAAGCTCAACATGCATTATAAAATAATATAATAAAGTAAGTGACTTACATTGAGCATTTGAAGCACTCTCCATGGTATAACTTCCTTTTCCCTGTTTTGTTTGCCACAGATACCTGGTTATCATCTTTGAATGGAAACCCGCAACCACTACACACATCAAAATGTATGGGTTCGGAATTTCTAGAGCTTCGTAAGATTACAGACTTCCTCAGTGATTGAGGTGAAGAGTTCTTTTCGTTATTTTTAGTCTTACGACCAAATGTTGGGGAAAGGCTACAATACCGCTGCAGTAGTGGCGGTTTGCCGCTTTTTCTGCCTGTAGCCGGAGAGTTAGTTAGTGATTGAGTGTCTAAACATTTTTTGACCTTAGTACCATCTATGGAAAATTCTGCCGAATTATTAGCACGGATGCGGTCAAATCTAGGTGAAATATTTGAGGGTCGTTGTGACGGACTACTTTGGACACTAAGAAACTGTATGTCGGCTGGTGTCGTAACAGGACGTGGAAGACGTCGAACATTTTGTCGTCTCTCAACTAGCGGAGATTGTTGTCTAGCCTTTACACTCTGTAACTTGACATTTGAGGAGTCATCCAGGTATACGTCCCCTAAAATAGAAAAAATAAAGATTCATGTTACAGAGGTGTGGAATTCCTATGCCAGACTTGTCTGACTCGTCCCCTGAAATAGAAAAAATAAAGATTCATGTTACAGAGGTGTGGAATTCCTATGCCAGACTTGTCTGACTCGTCCCCTGAAATAGAAAAACTAAAGATTCATGTTACAGAGGTGTGGAATTCCTATGCCAGACTTGTCTGACTCGTACATTTATGTCTACAGACAATTTATTATATTATTTTCCATCTCACTAGTCTGTAAACCAGCTGTAAGGATCCTAATATTGCAATACTTATAAACGTGGATGTTTCAATGTTTCAATCATATTCTACAGTCAAATACTGGTATTTCATTATTATTATTTTTTGTATTGAACTTCTAGACAAATTAGTACATTTTGTCTGAGGAGAAGTGTAAAAAAACTTGAAATTCCACATCCCTGCATAGCTTTTACTGCTCAAAAGACAAGACAAGAAACTGTTTATAGACACCTGATTTGCACTCAACTAGAAATTGTAGATTTTTCTAAATTTTTTCGGAGTTTTACTATAACTTTTGAATAAAAAAATTAATTAGTTGTACATTTTTCTTAATTGGTAATATTAACCATGACACCTTCCCTAAAAAAATAATATTACTATTATATAACAAAAAAAATTGAAACAACCATCAATACAAAAAATTTAAAAATCTTAAGAAATTAATAAGATAACTTTTTGATGTACAAGTATATATCTGAATAGTATATAAGTAATAATACATAAATTACCTTGTGCGGCCATTGTTTATTTCCAGTAAACTTTAATAATGAAATATTAAACACAGTAAATTGACAATTAAAGTTTTCAGAGATATAATTACATCCTACAAAAATTTATTTAGTTATTATTCTTCCATACAATATCATCAACACTAAGTCTTGTACAATGCCTTATTTATCTTGATACACGCAAATCTCCATTTTTTCAAACAATGTTCACAGCTTTCATTATTCCAACACGCACAATTTTCAAAATCACGCATGTAAACAATTCAATTATTTTTTTTTTCATATTAAGCTCTCCATTTCTCTTTCACTAATTACTCAAAAAATTTATAAAATATTGTTACCATGACAACTAAATCAAAACCATTAAATGAGAACACAGTTTACAAAACTTAACTAATCTTTTTTATAATGCATCAAGAAAGTTTAGTTCCGGTTTCCTCAATAATGAAATCTTAAACAAAACCAAAGAAACTTATAATTAACAAAATAGTTAACTTTTTAGAGCCATAATAATAGACAATAATACTTTGCCTTTAGTGACAAAATTTAAAAAATCTCAAAATTTCATCATACTGAAAAGTACATTAACCCCACACATGATTTGTAAAATAAATCATCATTTCGTACAAAAAAAAAAGACAAAATTTTGAGTCAAGTGCCTCATTGAGTACTATTTTTATCAAATACTAGATAAAACCAGTAAAAATGAGTCCCTCGATATGTCCAGAAGTTTTCATACTAGAGTTATCCCTATAGTCTATATCCCCTTAGTTTTCATCGTTAACTTTTAATTAAGCGAGAGTTTAAGTATATAAGACAATGACAGAAACAAACTTTTAAATATCTTTCAGACCAATTATAAATAATTTATTGGTTTTCAATCTTTTATGTGGAAATGATTGTCTGAATTCAGGAACAAATGTTTTTTTTATTGTTTTTAACAATGTCATTGAATAAGAAACAGAGAGTTCACTGAACAATTTGTACTTGGAGTGCACCAACATTTTACTCCAATGGTCCATAGGTAATATTTATCAGACATAAGTCGATAATTGTGATATTCTGCTAGCATGATTTAAGTTTGGTTGGAACAGATGAATAGCTAAGCAGTCAGGTGTCTGCTAGCTGAGTCTATGTTGCTTTAATATTAAATAAAAGAACATATTCAGTCTTTGTATTATTAAACTAGGACAGTTGAATAAAAAACAGACTATGTGACACGGCATTGAGTACAAAACATGCCATTTTATAACCCAGTAGCGTGTTCAGTTACCGCGAACGTTACAGAACGTTACATAACGATACATTCGGAACTCCTCGGCCATTCGCTGCGAATAATCTCGGACATATTTAGATGCTATTTTGAAACTACCGGTGTTGAAGTAAACAAATATATGATCATGTAGGCATTGAGTGATGCTTCGATTTTAGTCCGTAAATTTTTAAACATCACTCATTGCCTTAACGATCACATATTTGTGTATTAGATTAGATTATTCACAGCGAATGGCCGAGGAGTTCCGAATGTATCGTTATGTAACATTCTGTAACGTTCGCGGTAACTGAACACACTACAGGTCCATCAGACCCAGTGCTCAGTCAACATGTAAGATTTCAAATCTAGTGTCCAGAAGGAGTTACTGGTTTGAAACACACTTAGGCTGGTTTAATCCTTCCATAAAAGCTTGACAATTATGTCAACTTTCCTCCCTGATTAATTTATATAGAGAATTGTATGGTCTTGTGGAAGGGTAGGCAACTAATGTTACATGAGCTGGCTGCCATAAAATGACCATTACTTGTGTTCTCATAGTGTTAAACACAACCAACTCATTCTCATGACCAGAGAATATCAAGAGAGGGCTCTACATTAATTTTTAAAGTAGACTGCCCAGTTGGTCAACCAGCTATATACTTTACTTGCCCAATCAAATGTTTACTAGCTGTAACAAGTTTCCCGAACCAAAATACAGAATGTCAAGGTCATGTGAACAACCTTGAATGTCCATTCCAGCAAGGTTCTCCATCTATCCATTATTTAAGTTGGCATGGCACTCAAAGCACAACCAAGTCATTATCATAGCCAAAAGATGTATAGCAAACTTCTCACAGCAGTTACGTCATGCATTGCCACTTTAAGCAACTCGTTCAATGAAGGAAACTAGAAATATCTGCTGCTAGGAATTTGAATATTCTCCGTCTATCAGGATAGTAGGTTGAAAATACATGTACACAAGCCTGTCAATCTATCAATATATTACATCTATCCTAATTTCATAGAAGTACTTTCAAACTGTATACAATAAAGTGTTAACATTTATAAAAATCTCACTACATAAACTTCCTGGTGCTTGTTAAACCACTTGAATATAGATAAATGGACATCATTGTATTATACATTGTGAACTCAGGAAATGGTATGATTCTAAGTATCTTTAGTATTGCAACCATTCTAACAACTTAACTGCATTCAAACATGTTCATAGCAATGAATGCATTTTCTAGACATACGCACAGTGGTTGTTATTTTGACTTGCCTGGTCTGTTTCATGGGACAATAGGTCTTGAAATGGTGAAAGTAATGGGGAGTATGGGATTTTAAAATACTTGCAGAAAAAGTTGAACAACAGATTCAATTATGTTCATGTTGAACCCCTAGGGCTCCAGATTTATTAAAAACCCTTTATTTTACTCAACTGTGTCATTCCTGCAGCTAACAGGAAGTAGAGCTAATAATCAAAGTTTTACTAAGTTTCCACATGTAAGCAAAGTTGAACATAATGTATTTTACATAAAAGGTTTGACTTCTAAATGATTTCATGGTGAGTTGTCACAAGGAAACCAAGTATGATTAAGTCTATAAGCCTTGAATTGACAATGTTCAGTTAAGACAATCAAACAATGTGAATTGTTCCATCATTTAAACAAATGAGTTCATTCTAGGGATTGCTCTTAAATAAAATAGTCATTCATAACATTTTTACACAATAAACTTCTGTTTGGGGGCTTTACAATCAATTTAAGTTGATAATTCAGGTTTTCTATTCATGAAAAAAGTGTGAGCATTGTTACCAAGATAGTCAAGGGAAATAACTCATTTATACTTTTCACTGATAAAGTATTGTAATTGTCTCCCTTTGCAGAGTGTGAAAATATAAGCCTCTAGGACTAAAAAATAAAGTGTATGATTTTGCAATAAACAAGGAGGTCTATATAGTGGAACAGTACAAAACTCACATAATCATTTTTTGCCAGATTTTTCAGCGAAAAAACTCGGCTACTAGTTTGACGAAACACGGACAGGTGGGTGGGTGGACGGGCTTTCGGGCATCCGGTGTCATTAACAATTGTGTTAAAGTTTTCAATTTAGCATATATCTCTGCCATTTATTGTCAGATCTTTATGAAACTTCATACAATGATAACATACCATGTGATGAACAGAAAAATAAGAACCAGTTATTTCTAAACAGAAATTGTTAGGTATCCTAGTGGTCCTGTGCACCTTTTCACAAAACATTCTTACAAAAAAATTTATCATAAGTCAATTTCATAAATTTTGCAGTTCAAATCTAGAAGGATAATAATCATAAGTATGAAATGATATTTAAAAGGTATATAATATTCCAGGTAGTTCAATATTTGGAATTGATAGGCCAAGAAATTACCTATTATTCATGTTTCTTGCTTTTGACTTGTGATAATTTTTATCCTGAAAAGCTATGCTGGTTCCAGTTTTCTAAAGTTAGATTGTATTATAATGGTAAAAATGTATATTCTAGTACTGCCAAACTTACAGAATCATCTGTAATAATCATTAAATTATAGAATTTCATAATCTAAAATACACACATTTCCATACATGTATTGTGTTTATACGGACTCACCTTTTTTCACAGTCACCTATTAATTTCTCACCCCATTCACTGCTAGCTCAGTGAGTAGAACAAAAGTCTTCTAATCGTGGGGTCATGGGTTTGATTCCCATTTGGTGCATATATACTTTAGTAGAGTTTGGAATTCTAAGGCTAATCTTTCTCCTGCCACTGATTTAAAATCATGTAGGTAGTTCTAATTCACTGACAGAAGTATGCACACAGTAAATGGTTAATAGCTTAATCCAGAGATTTAGCATTTCCAGGAACAGCTAGTAGGTTGGCTGACTGCCATGATATGATTTATACAGTGTTGCTGCTGCATTAAACTAAACCATAAAAAGGTAGAACCGTAAGCAAATAGGCAGTGCCCCTGGTTTGATTAGAACTTAGGACCTTTCAATTCCTAAGCACATGTCCTACCACTGAACCACTGCTCCCAAGTTAATGTTACTTTGCTGTATCAGTTCATTGTATACATGCAAAGCTAGAATTTAACAAAAAATTGGACACGCAAATTTTTGCAAGTTGATTTTATTTCAACTGGCAAAATGAAAATAATTGTTCGCATTTTTCTTCAAATTTTAATAGCATACATAGTAACTACTCACATATGCAATATAAAAACAACATAGTGCTACATTATAACTCGATAGAACCAGGGGGTTGTTGTGGGATAGACAAAAAATATCCCAAAATGTGAATCTTTAATTAATACCATCGATCTATCTGGCCAATTCAATGCTGATTTGCGCCTTATTAGATTTGACAGTAAAATTTCTGCAGCAATTTAAACTTGCAAAAATTTGCGAGTTAAAATAAAAGTAACTTTCAATTTCAAAATCCACTCATTTTGCGAGTATGGGAGCTTAAATTCTAGCCCTGATACATGTTTTACTATTTAAAATGTAATTACCTGAATGGTTGGATGTAGTACTACCAGAGTCATTAGGATGCCAGTTATCTCTGTGAGGTAAGTAACCATTAAATGATTCCATTAATCTTCTCTGTTCAAATCTAAACATTTCTTGAGCATGGATATCTAAGTCATACATATTCTGAGCACAGTTTATCCATTCAATATTATTAAATGGAACACCATGTTTGTTATGTGGTTGCCATGGGAAACCATTTTGTATTTGATTATAGGCAAAAACTGGTTCTGTTCTGCTATGTCCAACTGGACTATCCTGAAAAAGATACAATTCAGATCATAACAAAGTATTTCAAAGGCTCATGAAGTTATCTTAATCAAATTAACAACTCACAACAGGGCAGGTCCCAGGATTTTTTTCCAGGGTGAGGTCCATACTTTTTAGGGGGGGGGGGCAAAGTTTCAAAACACATTATACACACTTTGCAAAATAATGCAACATATTAATAGTAAAAAATACATAACCATTAAATATATGTTAAGCACCAAGAAAAATTGCTTCATGCTACTTAAAAATGACTCACAGTCAAGAAATACACTAATGGACAGGTACATTTTCCAAATTCTAGGGGGGGGGGTGTTTTGGACCCCCCTGACCCCCCCCCCTTCCGCAAGATTCTCCTATGCACAAGGATGGTTTAGTAGTTAATTTTTGGGACTTCAAGACTTTAACTCTAGGTACCGTTTAGTGTTCATGACTCTGTATATGTAAGAAAGAGGTAAGTATATAGGAGCAAAGGTCCATTGGTAGATGTAAGAAATACACTTAGAAATCGAGAGGCGCTGGGTTCAAACCCCACTATGGGCACTCCTGATTTCCTTGAGTAAGACATTTTTTACAGTTGTCTTACTCCATCCAAGCATTAATGGGTACTGAGAGGGTCACTTGCATGAAGGTGATTTCAATGACCAGACATTATCATACAAAATTGTAGGGCTGTCACCATACTCCACAAGCTTACCATGATGTATTGCAATATGCTGGCATCGTATTGCGGTACGTACCACAATATATTGAAACTGCATTTAACAGAAACATTGCTAATCTTATATATATATATGCAACTACTGATAGAACCTAGCCTTTTAAAGTATTTACGGTCACTTAGGACTGACACGCCCCCCCCCCCCCCAGTCAGTTAAATTCTTGTAACTTAAGGTTAGATGGAATGAATAACGGAAAAACTGATGTCTGCTACTTTTATTTCGCTAAGGAAAGAATTTTCCAATGAAATAAAAAATATCGCAAAATACTAGTATATTAAAATCATACCGTGGTATGTATTGCTGCAGCTGCATATTGCAATATACCGGTATAACCTGACAGTCCTACAAAATTGTAAAGTCAACTGAGCGTGTAAATTGAAGCCGATTTGAAAACACACTTTTAAGTTTTAAAGTTGCTCGTTAAAAAGAACAAGTACTGAAGATACCAAGAGTAAATGGTTATGAGAACTGTCTGCCTCCTCTTACTCTTATTGTTAAAATGAGGAGCAATACAAAAACAATGGAATAATCTATTGGTACAGCTTTGTACAGACTCAGGGAATGCAAGCTTCATATTGGTATAGTAAACTGGATGATAAAGTGAGCATTTTCTCCTTGTTTTCTTGACCAAGAAATTTAACGTTATAAACTTAAAAATCAGTACTTGGGCCATAGATACCTAAAGAGTGATTATAATAAGCTGTGACCTTGAACTTGTATACATCTTACAATTGAACTATAACAAAATCTATAAATAAATATACTCACCCTTCCCACATCCATATGATCAAATCCATTAGGTTGCCAGTCATAATGACCTTGGTTACCATTGGTTACTGTATGACCTCCATTTTGATTTATATACTGATGGTTGTCATAGCAACCCTCTGGTACAGATAACCTTGACCTATGACAATGTTCAGAATGAGTTTCAAGTCTTCTTCTGTAACTCTCAATTACTTCAATGAAATTATTTTCCACTGAAAAGAGACAAAGAAAAATCATCAATGTTAAGATTATTCAATAATCATTATCTTTTTTGTGAGTGTCAAGGTCAAATAAAAATTTTCAAAGATTTATTGATTTTTTCTAGCCAGTATGTCTGAAAAAAGTCATTGTTCATACAGTTCTTCATTTGTTTATGCAGCCTGAAGATTTGCTCCTTAGTAACCTGTAGACAATATACTTAATTGACAGTTAACCAAACTTGTTTGGCAAGGGAAATGACCCTGGACTCTTTAGAGTTTACAACAGCATATTTTCATCCCTGATAAAAGCACTACAGGATGGTTATTGTTTACTTATAATAATAAAGTACATCACTATAGTACTTAATAGATTCTTTTCCAAAATTCAAGAACATCTTTTTCAATATATTTTTTACAGATTTTTTTGTAGGATAAATCTACATGTATAGTTATCAGCATTCATTTTGATACTGCAGCATTCTTAGATACAAATTAAAACTTTTAAAATATAAGATTTAACCTTTTAAACTTCTTATCATACACAGAAAAAAATCAAACATATTATCAAGGGGAAGCACTCTGGGCAAACTTCCAATACAGAGCCACATGGCAGAACATATTCTTTGCTTGTTATAATCAAACAATTTGATAGCATGAATGAATGGTAACTGTCTGTAAGATTTTAAGATGAAAAAAAAAGTGATATCAATACTATACAGATAACTAATGCTTCTTTTTCTAACAGATATCAGGGGCAGATTGAAAATTTTTCAAAAAGCGAGAGAATTGAGGAATGACAACTAGCTATGAATCTATCCTATCAAGGGTACATAGTACCAACAATATCCTTTTGATCCTGTGTTCAAGTTATTTTACAAGGTTTTATAAATTTCAAATGGGAAGCTTAAAGACCCAAGTTAACTAACCCCATGCTGGGGCTACCTATGGGTTTAAGTATAAAATGAGCTGAAGAACTTGGTAGGCATAATTTTTTTTTATGCAACATGCAAACATTAACAAAATTTAATGTAATGATAAGACAGTTTGCTTTTGAGGAAATGATGGCTAAGCTTTCCATGATGAAATATTTTACAAAAACATTTATCTCAGAAAGTTTTGCATTACATCCATAAGATCATATCCAAGAAATGTATAAGAGGGTAAATATAAAGGGCCATTACTCTTGAATTCACCATAAAATTAGATTGTTGGCCAGACTCATACAAAGTCCGGCTAGTGCTCTTAAAATTGTTAAGTGATGACTACACCAAACCAATAGAAATTTATATTACAAAAAAGCTCATTCTTTAAATTATCACCAACACTAACATTCTATCATCACTTACGCTCATCTTTAAGCCTCATTTACTTGATACCATTATACTCTGAATGCATCTTTCATATATAGGTTAAACATCACACCCTCTTTTACCTGATTTTTTTGCTCATTTTAAAAACAGCTGTTGCTATGGTAATTAATTTTTAGGGTAGGTGATTATTACCACATGTCAAAAAGCAAGGCATCATCATAATTTACCAAGTGAAAATAGTTTAACATGTTGAGAAGATTTTTGATAGAGAAATTTCATTCATTAAGGTTATAGTTATGTATATTGGGTACAAGTATGTGAAAGGCAACAACAGCTGTTCATTAGTAAGAGAACAGTTCTTACAATGTGAATCAAAACTCAAAATTGAGCTCAGATTTGAATTTCAATGAAGCTCACTCAAAAACTTGTCTAATTTCTCTAATTTATGCATTTTAAGTTAAACTAATTAAAAATAATTTTCATTTTTTATTCCAAATGAAACAGACTTTTAAATGAAAAATAGATGTATTTCATTTAATGTTTAATACAGCACTGCAATTTTAATAATAGCAGCAACACATTGTTCAGGTTATATCACAGCGGTTAAGTCAACATACTTACAGTTCCTGAAAAATGTAAATCTCTAAATTTAGTTTTTAACCAGTTACTTGGTGCATACTTCCATCAGTGACTGACAACTGCTCTGCATGAAATCAGTGACTGACAACTGCTCTGCATGAAATCAGTGACTGACAACTGCTCTGCATGAAATCAGTGACTGACAACTGCTCTGCATGAAATCAGTGACTGACAACTGCTTTGCATGAAATCAGTGACTGACAACTGCTCTGCATGAATTAGAATCAGTGTAAGCAGAGAAAACAAACATAGAAATCAGTTCATGACCAAACTGTATAAAAGCTTGCCCTGCCCGAGATTCAAACCCATGACCACTGGATCAGTTAACCTTTGCACTACCAACTGAGCTAGTCAGGCAGCAAACTTGCAAACAAAAATCAAAGATAATTGATTGAATTTACAAGCATAAAAGATGAGTCATTTCTTATGTATCTTAGAACATCAATTACTAGAAAATATAAACACATAAGATACATGTGTATCTAAGTCAAGTTACCTATCTAAAACAGTGTAAACATTATTTTATTTCTATCAGTGAAAAAATTATTCATTTTCCTCAGAAAACCATTTCTTAGACTTATAAATCAAAGTATATATATATAGTTCAAACTTTGTATAAAATATTAGTTGATAAAAACATAGGTAAACACAAGTCTCAGATTGTTCCTATGTAAAAAGCAATTATTTATGTTCCTAACAAATTGGAATTTACATACAGTAAAACCTGTCATATGTGACTTTCTGGCAGACCACCCAAACATGGCCACATATGACAGTAGGTCTTTATATCCAGGTTCAAGTCATAATAAAAGCGTGTCACCAACATTGTATTGCATATTTCAGCCAAAAAAATGAAAAGCACACTGAGTTTGGTCATTAAAAAGTTAAAAACATAATATTACACGACATATGACTCCTGATTTTTTATCAAGTTTAAGTTTTGTGCCCCTGAAGAGTAATAAATAAAAAAAACTTGGACACTTAATAAATCTTAATACCTAATTTGATTTAAATAAATTGATTTAAAAGTTGTCTTTGGATTGATAAGGGACTTTATAAAGGCATTTCTGTTGGGTGATCTCAAATACGGTCACATACGACAGGGAGTTTTTACAGTTTTTACTGTACATGTAGGTAGCTATAATCTGATTTTTAGTAGACTTTTGTAGTCAATTTGAAATATTTATTGATCATATGTTCTATCGATTTGCTCGCACATTAATTTTGACAGTTTTTACAAAAAAATATGTTTATTATTCCTCCCTCGCTAATACAAATTTGGTCAAACTTCTATAAGCAACTAAATTAAGATTTTTTTTAAAAAAACATTTCTACGCTCACTCACCCCATTTTTTCCAGAAAAAGTCCGTAGAACATGATCAACTTGTTATGGCCTGAAAGGCATGGGTCAAATATTTTGTTTCAGTCATTGCCTTAAATTTTCTCAAGCACTAAGGCCACAAAAAATTGATCATATGTTCTATGGATTCGCTCGCACCTTAATTTTGACGATTTTTACAAAACAAATTATTTTTATTTCCTCGCTCGCCCATAAAAGTTTGGTCAAACCGCTATATTTTTTATATTATATTATATTATATATATTTTTTTTTCAGAAAAATCCGTAGAACAAATGATCAACTTGTTGTGGCCTAACTAGATTTATTACATAGCAGTGGATTTGATTTTTTTCCACATAGAATAGTTCCACAGAAATATAACTCTTACAGTTGGGTACAACTAGAAAAAAAGGAACACAACAGTACTTAAAACTTACGTATCTCTGGAATTTCAGCGACAATTTGTAAGCTTAATATTTGATAACCACAAAAACATGACCAAAGTACACTGAGGAAAAAAGATAAATGTACTTCAGACTAAGTAAAAGAAACAATATATTTAAAACCCCAAGAGAAAAATGTTGTACATATTTTTTATGTTCTACTTCCAAGCCATGTCAATCTCAATATATCAACATAGCATGTTTGAAAAGAATCAAACTGTTAAATAATGTAGGAGCTTTTATCAAATTATGGAGTCTAGTTGACTGTGAAGATTTCAAAGAATATTTTTCCTGGCATGCAAAACTAAATATTTCTACTCCCATCAAGAAAATAATTCTACTGAGTGATTGATAGACAAACTAAGAAAAAATTGCAAAACTAGCCCACCTACATGTAAATAATAAGAACAAGTAAATCTGTGAGCTAATGCTCACTAGTGATACCCCCGCAAAAATCTAAAAATATGCGACAAACATAAAGTAGATGAGCAAGGAGCATGAAATCGCTTTACACCACATGAGACTATGGGATGAAGCAATATGCAAAGTATTAGGCTGCTGCATGTTATAGTTGCTGAGAAAACTGCGACGGAAATTTTGTAACGGACGGACGGACGGACAGACAGACAGACGCACGCACGCACGCACAGACAAGGGTAAAACAGTATACCCCCCTCTTCTATTTTTGTGCAAACCTATTGAAATGTTATTGAGTAAGTAAAGATGTACAGTCAGTTACAGTCTAATATCAATCCGACTAAAGCACTTTGATCTCCCTTAGTATTTCTCATGTAAATCAAACTATTTACACATCTTGGTGAAATGTAAACCCGAATTCTGCTTGTCCATGGTTGACCTGGAGTGTCAAAACTCAGTCATAATTGACAATGATTGCCTGTTATATTTCAACTTTTGACCATGGTCTATATAAGCCATGTCTGACCATGATTTGACTTTGATATGACTGTGGTAAATTACCATGTTTTCTTGGCCATGGTACATGGGTATCAATAAACCACCTTGATTACAAACCAAGTTTTACCATGGTCTCTTGGACAGCAATCAGCCATGTCTTGAAGCACGGTATACTAGGAATAAAACATGGTCTTTTCCAAAGTAAACTATGGTGACTGAGAAACATGGTAAAACATATTTAAAATGAGGTTAACCATGTTTTGACTGTGTTCATTTATTACAAAGACACCACTACAGTGACTATTTCTTGTAGTCTAAATCTCAGGGAATACTCTGATTTTGTTAGTACCTTTAATGACACACAAATACTGTGACAAATTAAAGAGTATTTCAAAAATGCTCCATTGCTACTAAGGGCAAAATGTCAATTTTAGGCAAAGTTGTTTAGAAACTATAGTTATGGGTTAAAAGGTAAAGATGCTCACTCAAAACAAACCATTTTAAGGCATTTTAAATTAGAACTGATAAACCAACTCAAGGCTAGCTTCGAAACCATCATCAAACTACCAACCACCCTGGGGGAGAAGTCCAAACTTTGGAACCACAACCACATTATACACTGTTTGTGAAATAATGAAAAATAAGCAATATTAAACACAAGGATGAGGGAAGCAAGCCAAGAAATATTGCTTCATGCTACTTATAAATGATTTACAAATCATGTCTATATTTTGGACATTTCAGAGGGGTCCAGCCCCCCTGACCCCTCCCCGCCAGCTCGATCTACCAGTGCATTGTATGATGGAAAAATAGATAAGTAAAATGATACTGTATGTTATTATGTAATAAGACATGTGACAATATAATAATAAATCAATACTGTGAAATAGGTTGTCTTTTATAAGATTCCAATACAAATATCTATAAATAGAATCACAGAACATTTGTTTGGAGTTGTGTCTCAATTTATTGCATCATAGGCTTTAAATTAACCGGCACTAGTCGAGCTGGAGACAAGATATTTTAACCAATAACTGAATAGGTAAATCAAGAAGAAGCATTCATTAGAATGTTATCCAAGACAAATAGATTAGTCTTGGGTCATTGGAAAACTACCCCTACTCATTATACAAGCGTATTCATAACAAATAAATGTTCTTTATTCAACATGCCAACGATCACAAGCGCCAGTGCTACAAATGGCATACTTTGAAGTTGTTGTCCCATACTCATAGAAATGGACATAGAAGAGACAATGGAATACATATACTAAACTAAACTTCTAAGTACTCTGAATTCAATGTTGTTGGAAATTTTCATTTTTCAACATGATCGAATGTCCGATCGTTAATGGAAATGTGTAAAGGCCTATCCTGTCGTCTGCATGCTTGCATGTATGGTTTTCATCCTTTTTAATTGACGCAGAATTGGTTTTGTCGTGCATGGGCTTAAAAGCGGAAATGGGCTTATGCTTCTCGTGCAAAAATCCCACGCGGACACTTCTGGTAAAAATCATTAGTGTGTTGATATGCACAACGAAAAATCAAGAAATGGCTCGAATATCGCTTAATTTAATGTTGAAAAATAAACATTTCCTACGATATTGAAATCGGGGTAGTTAGAAGTTTCGTTAAGTATACATGTATCACATGAATGGGTAAAACCTATACCTTTCCTTGCCGATTAAAATGTCAAATCAACGCTCAACATCCCCATTGAGTTCTACTCACAACGCGCGAAAATGGTCACGTGACTCCATTCTACAGACTTCAAAAGCTTAAATCAAATAGTGCAAAAACGTAAATTGAGTACGCATAATGCTAGGTTTAAGCCCGTGTCACACAGGCAAAAAATCTGACCGCGAGTTGCGGCGAGTTGAAACTCGCAGCAACTCGGCTGGTATCGTGTAGATCTCGTACTGATGTCGATGCATCTCTCCACATGTCGCAGCGTCTTGGCTTGTCGCGGCGACAATTTTAAACCGTTTAAAATTCTCGCGGTGGATCGCCGAACTTTTTATCTCGTGTAGATGTCGAGAGGATGTCGTATGCATGTCGTGAAAACTCGTACTCGTGTCGTAGTAATGTCGTCACATGTCGCCGTGAAATCTACCTCCGCGAGATGTGCGCGAATCTTTGCGAGTTTTTGCATCATCTTCACGAGTTTGCGCGACCTCCTTGCGACAATCACACGACATTATCGCGAGTTAAATATACTTCGGAAGAAATCTGTCAACAGTTTTTATCCAGACGTCGCAGAAAGTTGGTAAACGATTTTTTGTCTTCCATTTCAAGCTCTCGCATCAGACGGTCATAATGTCCAAAGTCAACCCTTCTCATAATCCATGGTCTAACCCAACACTGTCGGTGCGCTCTGCCAATACTATCTCTTGTTAAACGATTTTGAATCAATCTTGCTATTTCAAGTTCATCATCGGCATCTTCTTCATCAACATGCGCCATCAATGCCACCAGTCTGATCATCCTGTATGTCTTTCACCTTTTGGTGCTCATACGCTTTGCTCGCTATTTATACAGCCTTCGCAAGATGTCGTGTCATCTAAAATGTGTCGCACTACTCTCTCCACAGATCGTAATGAACTCGTAAACATGTCGCGTTTAAATCGGGATAAATCGTCGAAACTCGTAGTAGCTCGTATGAATGTCGTAAGATGTCGAGAGAATATCGTGTACATGTCGCTCGTATGTCGCTATAAATCGTCGCTGACCGTCGATGATCGTGGACGTCTCGTGTGAGTGTCGTACAACACTCGAGCAGATGTCGTACAAGACTCTTTATAACCAAATGTCGTGACAACTCTTCCATTTTGGCCACGAGATTAAACTCGCCCATTGTCGCGGAAACTCGCAGTACCAACTCGCAAATATGTGACACGGGTTTTACATCTGGCCACGATCTCCCCGATTAGCCAGAGGGCTAAAAGATCGGGGAGCTCTACGATTAAATGGTATACTCCACGTTCTGTTACGCTTCCTTACGAAATCAGCACGTTTTGTTGCGCTCTACTGCGCTTTTCTACGATCGAGCCCACGATTTGCATCACGTTTTGTTACGCTTTGTTTCGATCAACACGATTGGCTTCCATGCTCCACCACGTTCCGTTACGTCCTGTTAAGATCTCCCACGAGAAAGCCGCTTTGTTGCGATCTCCTGCGATTTGACCTACGATTTGAGACAAATGACCACGTTTTACGCCACGATTTGATATTTAAACAAGAAATATTCTTTCCCAGCGACGCGGGATGAAAAAAATGTGTCTACACTGGTCCCGATCAGTTGCGATTGTACTCCGCGTTCTGTTACTTTGTGTTACGCTTCGGTACGTTCCGTTACGTTTTGTTACGAAGGCCACGCTCTGTCACGATTAGAAAATGAATCGGGGCAATCGTGGTGAAATTTAAGTTTGATTTAAAATCTGTCCCGATGCCCACGATGTCCCCGATTCAACCACGTTCCGTTACGCTCCCCGCAGATCACCCCGATTCGACTCCACGCTCTGTTACGTTCGCCACGATGCTCTGGAATCGGGTACATCGTGGTAATCGTGGCTAGATGTAAACCTAGCATAAGCGATTTTGTGGTAATATTTACATATATCACGTTTATAACGCAGCAATGTCTTTGTATGCATAAATGGTAATCAACTTCCATAAATAGCATATTCATGATCGATCTAGTAGCGATAAATTAAATAGATAAAAAAAACCAAAGAAATCACATCTCAGATCTCTATAAGCATATGATATTACTTACAATCCTTGTTAATTTCGGAGCAATTTTCTCAGCAGCTTACTAGCTTATTTTCACGGTGTTTGGCATTATTGTAAAAAACGATTTCCAAGCCAATAAGATGAATGTTTTGATGTCCTCACACCGAGGAAAAAAGAACTTACATTAGACAGTTTAAATTGATCTATTCAGATAATGACAGGCTACAATAGTGAATTACTGCGACGTATGTTTCCTGGTGACCTTTCTTAGTTGATGTCCATTTCAGAGTGACCAATGATTATCTGTATTCAAGACTGTCTTCTCAAGATAAATTTAGCATATCGAGAAAACATTCATTTATAAGGCGGTGGTATATGATCACTTTGTTTATCGTCCAAACACACTAAGCTCCGAGTGCCACAGAATATCAAATGCACTGAAAAAAGGTGGAGAAACGAATACAAACAGTGGAAAGGCCATGATATATAATAATTTTGTTTATCGTCCCCACATTAAGCCCCTAGTGGCTCTGAAAGTCAATTTTAAAGTAAAAAAGATTAGAGAATTATTGTCAAAAGTTGAAATGTGTAAACAAGAACAAAAAACAAATTCACTTTTCTCGTAATATCACAACCGATAATCAATCGCTAAAGAAAATGACAAAGAAAACTCAGTTATAATAAGTTAAAAGTATAGCGATTGGTAATCACAAGAACAGTTTACACGTGTATTGTATTCATACGCCAAATATATGGCACAAATCTCTGTTAATATCAGAGCAATTTTCTCATAAGCTTTCCAGCTCATTTCACGGCTCTCGACAGTATTCTAGAGAACATTTGCTAAGCCAATAAAATGAATGTTTTGATGCCCTAATACTAGATTCAAGCAGACCTATCAATATGTATTTGCGCATGGTATCAATTCACCACTAAGACTAACATTCAACGTTAAATAATTGGCAAATGTCAATATCCTATAGACCACTGTCGTATAGGATCTCTTAGGGTCGCTCCGAGAATCACGTCGAAGTGACCTTTGTGTCAACCAATTAATGCGTAGCTTTCATCTAGGCGAAACACTATTAATAGCATATTAATTTCGTAATTTCGAGGTAAGCGAGATAATTTGATGGTGGTGTTATTCACAGGCTGAGATATAAGGCTCTTTTCAAATTGCCTGACCCGTGACAAACAATTTAAGGTTAACTCACTTAGAGAACTTTTTCAGTCGGTACCATCATATGCGATACTAAACTATCTGAAGGAAATAAATATTTATCATAAAATATAGGACTTAAAACCATTATAATTCAGTCGCATTAATAGTATCATCAATTGCTTTCGGCGCGATATAACCTTTCTGTGTTGATGCGCCGTAAAACCCAAACAAACAAATGTAAACAAGACGTAGACGGTGTTAACAAACTACTAAACATAATAATTACGTCATGATTATTATTATGAGATAAAATCACCTGAACGTGACCACCATTATGAAAGAACCAAATCTTCAATTAGCGAGTAGGCAAGCGGAGAATTTTGGTTCGGGTTTTAATCAGATTGGACAATTGTCAAAAGTCCATGATTAGACAAAAGACTCTAATGAATTAACTGTTGACTCTGATGCATCCTCAAATGCCTAGGACTAACTTAGACTCTTCAGCGTATCCGTGTTTATACTGCCAATGAACGTCTTAATGCCGCATCTGATGAAAAGCAAAATGTTAAAAAGTTGCCTATAAAGTTTTGGAAGCCAGAACTATCTTAAGACCAAAAACTGATTTATAGCGTAAATAAATCATATTCTGTTTGACATAATCAGAGAATATGATTTATTGATACAATGTCTACGATTCTAGTATAGTGTTGTTCAATTTTATTCAACTGTCAGTGTGGTCCATTTATTAATTCTTCACGACAATACTTCTGTACTCACGATCGATAAAACTATATCTAAATATTTAAATCAGCGGAGTTAAGGTAAGCGCCACTGACAGTTAAATAAAATTTTACAGTACAAAGTTTGTAAAGTGAAATTTGCATCAACACTTTCGCTTGTCACATCATCAATTATTCAAAAGAAATCAATATTTTAACACAATGTGGATTTTCCTATATATTCTTTTTAGTTTAGTTTATTTTACGTTGCCTTACATTGCATTCTTCATGGTATGATCTTTGGTTTTTGGTATGCCGTAAAACCTAACAAACAAACAAACAAGATTTGCACCAATCATAATGAAAACAAGACTTAAATGTGTAACATCCTTATTTTATTCAATATCGTCCATCATCTATTCAGATTTTCTCGTCTACTAGTCAATCATGTATTCTTACGAATGAATGATATTTTCTTGGTAAGCAACATGTATTTCAAATGATCAGTGACCTAGCGGTCTGTTATCAAACATGTTATTACAGATATATGGTGTTTGATCCCAAAGAGAAAATTCAGTAAAGTTCCCCTAATATTACTGTCGAAATTGGTGGTTTAAATAGGATAATGTGCTTATTATAGAGAATTTTTTCTTCTCCAATTAAGCACGTAGGTCTTAAAATCGTCAACAATTGCATGAATTTGCAATAACCAAGGTGAACTTCATAGCAGAACTTTATTACATATATCTTTTATCAGTTCCAAGTTAACGCATTTCCAAAACGGACGGGCTTCTCGGAAATGTAACACTCATTGTACTTCGTAACTACTTTTATATATAATCATGTCATGCCAGTTTGTCAATAAAAGTACATTGTAATTGCACACTATAGTAAAACAGTAAAACAAAGTACCAAGTGTATCAGGACCAGTAACAAACATAACAGAAATGATTAAAGAAAAATCTAAACAAACAGTTAATAAGTGATCTAAGCCAATATGATAAAAGTGCCAATCAAAAACATACTTCAAGATCTGATATAAAATACAATTTACTTCTGCTTCACAATTTCAGCTGCAAAAAAGTGACCAATATTTTTGTCAATTAAAACAAAAAACAGCTAAGATAAATTTTGTTCTAATAGAAACAAAATATGTAATACATATCAATGATTTATAATTCGTATAAGATAGTTTTATCAATGATTCTGTGTATAAACAAGTTACAAAGATCAGTAATGTTGCTTTGTTTTTTTTATTGCCATCATTTGCTGTTTCCGATAAGATATATACGAGTATCTGCCAACTCGTAAAAAACAAAGCATATCTTACAAAAATTCCAGACGTTCTTTTTACACACTGTCTCGAACATAAATTTGTTTTTTTATCATAGAGACAGAGTTGCATAATCATTTGTTTACTTTATTTGAACTTGTACTCACTCATCATTCCCAATAGGACAGCCAATTTGGACACTAGGTACAATTTTAAGGAAATAAAGAAAAACTGTGGTGGGCATAAATTTATGTAAATACGACGTTTGCAGAAGTGTCAATTTGCGGTATAGAAAACGTAAAGGCAAATGAATCAAACTGTTTTGATATCGTACCAAAAATACAAAAATAACTCTTAGGAAGGCTACCATTAAACCTTTGCGTACACCAATCGCTTCTTTTAGAAACTTTTAAACTGCAAATTATCATTTGGCAAAACTCGTCAACAATCGACTTACCAAATTCCAAATGAACACTCTATTGATATTAACTAAATATTATACTAAATGACAGAATTGCTGATACTATTTTTATTTGTTTTACATTAATCTAACTTATAAATTAATTTACAATCATGTTGTTCCCCTTCCGGAGAGATCGGATTAATACATGACAGGACCAATAATTTAATTTATCAGTGCTTCCAATGGTGTGCAGATTTTAGAATTGAAATCAGGATAAAAAGTTCATGTGCTTATTGCTCAAGCAAGTTTATTTATTGAGCAATATATTAAGAGAAAAATAGTATTTACGTATCCAACAGACGCTATGACACTACAACATTAAACATTTTATACCTATTCCTAAACTACATCTGTAATGCAAACAAATGAATGTGTTTATTTTCAAAACTCCTGCAATGCTTTATAAACAAAGGTAAGTAACATAAACTAGATATTTTTTATTCCTTGGTATGCTAAATTATTGTCATTATGTTTGTATGTAAACAAAGAAAAGATTCACGAGATTCCCCTGACAGTAAATCTGAATGCTTTGCCAATATTTACATCAAGGTAACAACAAACATAAATTACCTCTTAGCTGCCGGTGCAGTTCATCATGTAACGTATATTACAAATGTATCATTTATATCGGCTAAACACATGTTCCTGGGGCGAGTATTTTGTCCGGTATAGTGGTGCGTTAATAGACAGGAGTTAGCTTAAGGTCTTCAGCGAACCCGTGTTTATACTGTTTATGAACGCATCTGATGAAAATCATTTTTTTAAAAAGTGGCTTATAAAGTTTTGGAAGCCAGAACTAGGCAGGAGTAAGCTAAGCAAGCTATAAAAGGCTCTAACGCTTAATTTATTAGGAATTTCTAAGTGTATAAATTATCAAATTAGTAAAAGGTTTATCAACTCAAATTGTAAAGAATTAATTTCAACCAAAATAGAACCTTACTTTAACAAAGTCTCCCTATAACCCAATCACTGACTTGTTATAGTCATCATTAACGTACAATATTCTTAGAGCTGCTTGAAGTTTTAGATGACTAATATAAGACACATGCATGGGTCTTGAAAATCTCTGATAAATTATGCATTTTACTGCCACATGGCATACTAAAACATTTACGCTTACTAACGAATTATCACTTCAGGCAAACGTTTCTAATGAAAACGTCTTGGAAAGAATGTGTGTATGTGATATTAGAAAACCTGTAAAATTCTTTTCCGTAAGACATGAGACTGAATAAATGTGATCACAATATGCAAGCAAACTGCAATACTATATTCAGACAGATATTGTGGTTGTTTACATCTCTTAACTGGACATCTTCTGTACAGACAAAGATAACAACATTAATCTTACAGTCGACTATTACATAAATTAGATTAGTTAATGTCACATCTTCTCTAGTTCTTATCTATGAATTATCTGTCTGTGACATTTGCAAACCATTCCAAAAACACAATTAATATCACTGAGACTCTTGTTTACAAGCATTGGATCATAGGTTCATGTAAAATGTATAAACGGGAACCAGAACGGAAATACGAGATTGATCTCTTTTTTGTGTCATCTACGGTGATGATGTGGATGACAAGTGGTATTTTACATACAGTGGTATTCACCATACAGAGCTGTTTGACAAAATTACATTAAAATATTATATTCAAAGATTTAAATACATAGTTTTAAGTGTAAATCTGTTAACTATGTAGTTAAGACTTTAAACTATTTTGTCAAAAATCTCTTAAACCTATAGATTATGGTCTTAAACTATAGGATTAACACTTAAACATACGGTTTATGCTGAGAAATATATAGTTTAAGTAACATTCACATTCTGCACAATTTTCTCTTAAAACCATAATTTCAACTCTTAAACTATAGGTTTAACAGTTTAACCCTAGGTTTCAGTCAGTTAAACCTAGGGTTTAACAGTTAAACCTATAGTTTAACAAATTATTGTGCAAACGGCATGCCATTTATATTCACCATTTGTATGCCGTAAGTCATGTGATTGTTACGGAAATAAATCATTGTAATTATAATTATCATTGCTTTTGAATAAAGACAAGCCTACTCATTACATGTACAAGCTTAGCGATTTGTTTATTTATTTATACTGGGTTTAACGCCGTGTCAACACAATTATTTTAGGTTATTTTACGGTGTCTAGCGCATTTAAATGTAACCTATAGCTTTCCTGGACTCTTGTCTATAACCAGTACTCACCCACCCTTTCTTAAGGCCGGAACTTCTCCATGTATTTTATTAATTGACCGAAATTGACATAATTGTCAAAGTTTCATGGAAGGGTATACAATGTAACCTCCCCGGGTGGGATTCTAACCAGTACCCCCTTCGGGACACTAGATTCGAAGTCCAGGCGCGCTACCAACTGCGCTACCGACCCGGATTTTAGCGATTTGTATGTCGAACTATTTCCTATGACTCCCAGGACAGATAACCGTGGGTCAAATTTCTACAACATTTGTTTAAACAGATCAATCACAATTGTTTTCAATTATATCAAGTGTTTGATGCTAGAAATGATATACTCATGGGCGGATCCAGAGGGCGGTCAGGGGGGTCCGGACCCCCCCCTCCTAGAATTTGGAAAATGTACTTGTCCATTAGTGTATTTCTTGCTTGTAAGTCATTTTTAAGAAGTATGAAGCAAATTTTCTCGGAGCTTAACATAGATTTAATGGTTATGTAGTTTTTATTATCAATATGTTGCATTTGTTTTTGCAAAATGTGTATAATGTGGTAGTGGTTCGAGGTTCGGACCTCCCTAGAAAAGTTAGGACCCCCCCCTAGAAAAAAAACCTTGAACCGCCCCTGTATACTATTTCCTTTTTGCTGGAGATTTGTTTTAAAAGTATAGGTTGAAATGGGAAGATGTGAATGAACATTGTCGGAGACGCTGTGACAGAAGCATTATACATCAGATTTATTTAAAACATATTGGTAGAAGGTGTCGAATGATATAGGACTATGTTGAATTATTCAACTAGAGGCATTACTTGAAATATGGAATACATTTAGTAAGACATAACAATAACATAGGCTATGAATGTAAAATTCATACAGTTTTCAAGAAAGAATATAAAAAGAAGAGCATATCAGAACAGTTTAATACTCTATACGGAAGTCTCTTAACTCATTCGTCTGGATGGCATCGTTAGTCTTTCTAGTGTATCAGACACCAGACTTAATTACTTTGTAAGTAGTAAATAAATCATATCATGGTTCTAGAGGGACCTAGAACATTGCAATGTGTAATGATAGAACAATGTAATAAATTGGCTAATAACTTATCTCTAGACACTAAGGTCTTAGACTGGATGTTATTAATGTCTGCTGAGTTTTCTTGAAACCAGACATCATCAACATCAACTTCTATTAAAATAGTCATTTCATTTGAGTTTTATGGGGGATGTCGAAAATGTTTAAAACAGTTCAGATATGCTATGGAGCGACTATTAGCATTGCTCCTTAGTAATTTACAAGAAAATATTAATGCAAAGCATTAAATACCGCCGGATAGTGATAACATTATGTGTAGGTACACAAAAGAGAAAACAAAGATATATAAGGAACAACTCAACCCAAAGACAACTCAACCCGAGCCAACTCAATCCCCTACTAACGGGTTGAGTTGTCACAACTTTGAGTTGAGTTATGCACGGTTTGAGTTGTCTTCGGGTTGAGTTGTCCTGTATCCATTACGTTCGCTAACAGTCGTTACTGAACACGCTGCAGGGTTTAGAAGAAAAAAT
This sequence comes from Mactra quadrangularis, assembly GCA_025267735.1. NCBI lineage: Eukaryota > Metazoa > Mollusca > Bivalvia > Venerida > Mactridae > Mactra > Mactra quadrangularis. Next base: position 1,541,895 of record CM046294.1, read on the forward strand.
AATTAGTAATTTCTTGGAGAAACTCCTTTCAAACATGATTTATAAATGCTTTACAGAATAAATAAAATGTATACAAAAACAAACCAGATTTAACAATTCAATAATCTAATACTTCTTGTCCTGCCGTTTTTTGGAACATATTTTGACTTAATGTTGGCCTCAATGAGAAAGTGAGTTTATAGACAGTTATTATACAGTAACAGCTGAAAAGTTCAGCATGCAGAGACAGTATCAAACTTACTACAGACAGTACAAAATTAATAATTAACATTTTTATCATGAATTTAGCGCTTCGTATACGATAAACGCGTGTCTGTAACAAATCTGTTCACGGAGACGTGCGTGAAATACGTACGGTGTGTGTTTTTTTAGCCTGAACCTCAATTTAGGGGAGCAAATATTTTACAATGTCTTAAAATATGAATTAAGGATAAAATGTTCTTTAAAATGCCCCCCAAAAAAGCACAAAATTTCATTGCAGTACTATAAAACTGAAAATTAATACAATTTAGCACTGTCAACATTAGTAAATAAAAAAGGAGGACGCCAGTAAAAGAAATCATGAACTGCTCCTACCATGGTCATCAGATTCTGACGACTTCAATATACCACCGGCCTTCCGGCCGGCGGTAAACAAGAACCATTGAATTTAAGATAAACTCCTTAAAATTCGTAAATATTGTTAAAGAAAGTACACATCATGAATGATAGATGTATAAATTTGTTAAATGCCATGACGTAGCTTGATTTGACAATTCGAAAAATAATGTGGATGATTATTGTGCATCAACAAAAGGAATGTTTAATTTGTATTCTGATTTATTCCAGTATAGACAAAGCGTTCGTTTGACGTTTATATATGATAGGAAAATATTCATTTATTCTGAACTGGACGTTAAGCCCTAGGATAATGTGTATTTGAATAGCTCCGGTAAATATAAGACATAAACTGGTATTTATCATCTAATGAATATTCATATATTCGTCTTAGACCTTTGATTAGGATAGGGCTTTTTATAATTGTCTGTCAGTTAGCATTATAGATATTATTGATTTGAGTTGAAAAGACAATGTTTTGTTTACACCAATATGTATTTAAGTACAAGTATTATTTAAAAGAACTACACTATAATGCGTTGAACAAGAATTTAGACAACGAATTATTTAAGGACATGAACATTCACGCTCTGAAAACAACGCAAAAACGGTAGCTAATTAAAATACAATTTACTAGTCTAAACGTTCAACATAAGTTGCACGTTATTGTCCCAATATTATTACAAATTTATATATAGATAGTTATCCGTATTCAGACAGTCTAACACTGATTGCATTATAAATCACAGTAATTAGGTATTGATGGAATTAAAGTTGTTGGCTTATTAGGTTACGTTAAATTTTTCACTAACGCTTCAGGTGGCTATACATTATTTAATAACACTAAGGCTTGAGTTGTTATTAGTTTCGTCCCTCGAGAATTATTTTTTATGTTCAATTTTCACAACACTCCTAACTCACTCAAACACTTATACCACATTAAAGGCTAATGCCTTAGTCCTATAAAATCGTGGCTTGTTGCGGACCCGTACGTGCAGACACCCGTAGACCGTGGGAAGCCTTGCGTATTACGCACATAGCACAAAACAACACACGCATACGGAGCCGTAGCTGGAAGATATGCAAGTTTAATCCATACTTGGCCAGGATTTTGTTCACGATTTGACTTTGAAACTGATACGTGTATCCACGGCTCATCCCAAGGACCCTGGTAAAAACATAAAAGTCCGTACTAGTTCGTACGAGCCCTTTCGGAGCTTGATCGCACGGCCTCCGCACGGTGCCTTCACGGCTGTTTTTATTATGTTTATGGGACTGTAGCATTAGAGAGGTAGGAGTGTTTTGACTGTTGGTGTTTTTATATGTTTTCAGACTATTTTTAAAATATTCTATTCTAACTTCATAGACAATTAAAATGCACTATTGAAATTAAAAAATCGTAAACGTAAAGGAGAATTAAAAGTAATACTTCTGTTATAAATTCTCATACGTTTCTTGTAATTTTGAAACAATTAAGTTAATATTCCACGCTATTGTTGTTTATACCCTAACATAATATAATTGATAAAAGTCAATTATAGATAACATTGATCATTGGTTAACGTTAAGTGATATTTATGATGTTGCCCACAACAGTGATGTTTTATGAATTAATAATATTTACACCAATTCTGCAATGATCAACATAACTTAGACTATAAAAGAAACTCCCAAAACAATAAATAGAAAACAAAGTCTTAAAAGTAAAATCTGCATGACTTTAAACCAAGTAAAGTAACCAATCCAATAACAAACCGTATCAAAAGTGATTTCATGAATTGCAAATTTAGGTTATACATTTTCTTGAAGCATTCGATAGATGATATCAATGTTTCCCTGTAGAATGTGAAGATGTCGTGACAACTTGTAGAACTAGAAGCGGCTGATACTAAAACAAATGTCCAAAATCAGCCAGTTAAGTATGTCGGCTGTCGCATATAACCTAATGTATTTATTTATTGGAGTTAACGCCGTGTCAACACAATTTTAGATCCAGCGCACCTAACCTAGCTTTCCTGGACCCTTGTCTATAACCAGTACTCACATATCCTTCCACAAGGCCGGAAACTTCTTCATATTATCTAATAAATGGAGGAAAATCGACATTATAGTCAAATTTTCATGGAAGGGTATAACCTCCCCGGGTGGGATTCGAACCCGCACCCCCTCGGGCACGAGTATCCAAATCCCGGCGCGCTATAATGTATTGATAAGTTGCGTAAAATGATAAGAAAACATGCACATCAGAATGGTTTATCTAATGATAAAACACTACAACTCTTTATCGTTTATAAGAACAAAGGAAAGATAACAAACACTATGTAACAGAAACAACATATGTAATACGTATCAGTGAGTTATTTATTATGTAAGAACTTTAATCAATGGCTCTATGTTTAAACAAGTAACTTAGATAACAAATGTTTTGTCGTTTTGTACTTCAATCAATCGGTTATTCTGGATAAGATATACGTAGATATCTGCAAAAAACTCAACATTAAAGCATAACTTTACCCACTACAACATAGCATTCCGAAGAAGTTAGAGCTTCAGTCTGAGGAGGAGAATGAAAATATTTTACCATACAGAGAAAAATAAAACTGAATCGATGTCAACAGCTATAGGGACCACAATGGAAATAAGGGCTTGCCTTTTTTGTGTTATCTCTGGTGTTGGTGTGCAAAATATAGTTACTACATAATGATGTCTGTGATATTTGTGTTTGTATGTTTTTACTATGTGTACACTATGCCAAATATATATATATATATATATATATATATATATATATATATATATATATATTTAGACATACGACCACCTACGGGGCCCATATATAAGACCGACTTGTGAGGCATTATTTCACATAGTCAGTTTCGATATATGCCACTATGTACGCAAAAAATGAACATTATCAAAACATAGACCTAAGGGGTACTTACTAAAATACATCAAATATATATTTAATTTCTAAATAGGTGACTTCAATATGACAAGAAATGTAGTACCCCATAAAAATTATACACATTAATGGGGCATATACCATTTACTATTAAAACCGCCTTATGCACACTATTTTAGTAGGGTACCCTACACCCCCCTACATCATTTAAAAGGTGCTAGAATTGCGAGGCTTGATATATGCCCCGTACGAAATATCGACCCCACAAGTATGGTTTCAAATAGACCGATACCCCGTAGATGGTCATATGTATTAGTATATATATATATATATATTATTATTATTATTATTATCATTATTATTATTAACAGCGAAATCGATTTATTTGGGAATTCCAAAACAGGAGTAGATCAGAAATTTCTTTGTAATATATATAAATATTATTTATAGATATTTAAAGGATAACCAAAGGCAGAAAAAATGAAAATATGTGAAGGCATTGCGTGGCTATATTATAAGCGTATTGCAAAAGTTTCAACATGTAAATTACCGTTTGCCAAAACCTATTGTCAACACTTGTCTCACCGACAGTCATTTCCAAAAATGGTCTTGTTTTCCTATCACACTTGCTGATTGTCTTATAATTGATTTCCCTAAGTATATTCCTTTCGATTATTATACAACAGTCTAGACACTGTATAAATACACGCTAAAACAATTAACTCATGTGACAACGTCTTGTTAACATTCACAATAAGTGGAAAGAACAATATTAATGCGCATCTTGACCATGACCAAGAAAATTGCCGATCGTTTAAAATGTTTTGCATGGAAAATGTATTTATACTAAACAAAATACATGTACTAAAAAACCTCAAATGTTCAGAAATACATTAATTTGATTAAGACAATGCCTTGTCAGGGAAAGAGATTATTTAGCAGACATACACAAAGCGTATGATACTATGATAATTACATGAAAACAAAACGTCTGAAACTGGACGTTTTTTTTTCCCAATAATGCCACAACTTATGATGGAAAAATCTTTGTGTATTACTTCATGATCATTATTGGATTGTTTTTTTAATGTAAGGTTTATGTAAAGATTATAAGAAGAGATTCATAGTATATCTTTGTATGTGAATCTTAAATCATAGTCAATATTTACATAAAAAACACGAAGGAACCTAAATTACAAAAAGCCGAAATAGCTAATTAATTATACTATTCTTTAACAAATATATCGTCTAACCAAATGAAACTGACACGAATATTATGTCCTGTTTTCTGATGCATTAATAGTTCAGGATAAATCTACCTGTAGGTTAACTAGTTAGGCGGCGTGCTTTATTGATAGGTTTTATTGTTATGGATAATTTAACGTCAGAAACAGGTTCATCTGAAGCCGGGTCATCTTATCTCAGCATTAATAATTCATTCAAGTCAAAATGGAAGTTACTTCATACTAATGATAGTCAATCTCTTTTTAATTACTGCTGAATCTAAAGGTAAACGCATTAAAACTGACACTGTACGAGTAAACTAGTACAATTAAACATGTTGCGGCGTAAAATATTTGACCCAACATTTTTGAGCTTGTACTTAGTGTTTACTCTTGTCAATAACTGATAACTGTCCTCCATCAGGAGTAGGCAGAAGAATGGCCCAAAAATCGAACTCATGACTCCTGTCTTCGTACATGTAGTTGATTTGTTACTTCTTCTTCATCCCCTACAGCCTTAATTACTAGTTAACCATCTTCATCAATAGGTTTATCTATCTATATCTGACATTATCACTGACTTGTAGTAGTCATCATTGTCACGTACAGTTCTCAAAGTCTGAAGTATTGACTGACTAATGTTAGTCACATGTGCATCCATCTGAGTATATGTGATCAATTATGCATTTCATTGCCATACGGACTACTAAATCATTTACGAATAATGCTCAAACTACATTAACAAATTATTACTTCAGGCAGACGTTTCCTATGAAAACGTTTTGATATGAAAAGAACACACAAAAAATAAGAAAACTTGCGACATTCTGTTATGGGTGGAAACAACTTAATGTGCCTATCACTTCCACCAACGCCGTTTAACGCCGTAGCAACACATTGTATAGGTCAAATATCGTATAAGAAACAAAAACTAATAATCAGAATAATATATTAGCATCGAACATTTTTTGTATCAGGTATTAGCCAATGCCATCTATTTGCAGCGTTTAAAACAAATAATTTCATAACTTTGAGTAAATAATGTGGAAATACTAAATTTGGAAGTTTATAGAAATTAGACAATGTGCTTGATAATGATGAAACTGAAAAGCAGCAATGATATAACACAGACCTTCAACACAGCCGAAAAGCAAAGAGGGAGTTATCAAAAAGGGAGTTATGGTTTTTATGTTTTTACTGGGTTTAACGGCGTGTCAACACAATTTAGGTCATTTTAGTATTTTTACGGCGTCCAGCGCACCTAACCTAGCTTTCCTGGACCTTTGTCTAGAACAAGTATTCACATACCTTTCCATAAGGCCGAAAACTTCCCCATTTCATCTAATCAATGGAGGAAAATTGACATTATTTTCAAATTTTCATGGAAGGGTATAACCTCCCCTGGTGGGATTCGAATCAGTACCTCTTCGGGACACTAGATTCCAAGTCCCGACAAGCTACCAACTGCGCTATCGACCTGGGTTAAAAAAGGGTTTTTAAATTCATGCTATAGAAAGGACACTACAAACTTACAAGAATATCAAACCTATCGTGTTTCCGCCTTGGAACGTAAAAGGAGCGATTGCCACTGGGGGATTAAACAATGTTCTTGGCTGCACCAATTATACTCTCGCCCTAACAGGTTTATGTAAGAACAACGATAACAAATTGTCATGGTGACAAAAAAACTTCAACCCATTCTTCTATTTGACAATATTGCATACAAAACACACTAACACATAAAACAAAAATTGCTAAAACCATTGCCAAGGTAAGCGGCAAGTCTTCAATGACTTTACAGAGACCAGATCACCTGAGTTAAATCAGCAAAACACAATGAAAGGAATAAAACAAACTGGTCGAGCCTTAATGTTCTTCAAAAGAAAAAATAGTATAATATTGTCGACTAGATAAAAATATTTCATTCAATTCCATATTGGAACTGCATTTAGTAAGTTGAATACAGATCTCCACGTCTTAAATGTTTTCAGAATGTAAATGTGAAATATTGTAGCTTAATAAATCTGCAAGTTGCTATAGACAGATCAGCCACAGCTGTTTTCATTTATATCAAGTGTTTCTTCTCGAGCAACGTCTTGCAAGAACATTTGTCGTAACGCGTAGCTGTAAGTGTTAAAATCTAACAAGAATGTTCTTTGAATGCAAGTCGACTTTGCATTATAATATTAATCGACATTGTCTCTGATGGTATAATGGTGAAAATGTTTACGTGGAAATTTAGCAAACTAATTGTCAGAATGTTTTCATTTGTCTTCCTGTGACACTATAGACCAGACATGATCAAGTAATTAGATGTATATTAGTGGTATGCTCTGAACAACCTAGAATAGTAATATGATTTGCTAAAAAAAGTCAATTTAAATTTAATAACATATGTTAACATTTTAGGATACTAAAGGACGTCAACCAGTAGGTACTCTTTTTAATTATACTCGTGACATGTGTATATCTAAAATAAGATCTTATAAAAGCAATTGTGAAACAATGTCACATGTTTCGTAATTTTCCTCTGACATTACATGCTTAGTCAAGTAAGACAAATAGGTAATAAATGATAAAACCATGCACACCAAACAGTTAACACCTCTACTGAACAGCAGCCTGATTAAGAAACTAAAAACATACACCATAAATATCACATTAAACATATTTTGAGTTTTTTATGTTATGTTTAAACCTCACCTCTCTCAGGTTCAATCGCGAGAACAAAATAGTAGTTATAACATAATTTCTCAAAAGTAACAGTGACATACATTCATATGTACATGTATACATGTATGCAAGTACATTTCATTATTAGGAAAACCTCTAATGTTAGCCGACCGGCTAGCTCAGTTGGTGGCACGCAAGTCTACTGATCGAGAGGTTGTGGGTTCGATTCCCGGGCGGGGCATACTTTCGTGGAGCTTGGTCATAAACATTATTTCTACGGCCATTCTCCCCCCTACCAATGATTCTTAATTATGTAAGGCAGTTGTCAGTCACTGACGAAAGTATGTGCTTAGTAGTTGGTTAACAGCTAAATCCAGAGATTAAGCCTTTCTAGGAATAGTGAGTAGGTTGACTGGCCGCCGTTATATGTCCTATACAAAGTGTTGCTACGGCGTTAACCCAACAAAAAAACCCACCAAACTCTAATGTTTATTTCATTTGGTTAAAATATACCAACAGAGCTAGAGATTGGTGATGTGTTAAAAGTTACATGCATTAGGTCATAATCATACTGTTACTATAAAGAAGTGGTACACGAGACTGAATGTAGAGAACAACATTATGGACATAAGACAGTATGTTAATCTATACGGTATAACTACCTCAATTTGTTCGTCTGAATGTCATTGTTTTCTTTCTAATGTATTAGACACCAGACATAATTACTTTGTTAGGAGTAAATAAATCACATCATAGTTCTAGTAGGACCAAGGGCATTGCAGTGTATATTGATGGACCAATCTAATAAATTGGATAATAACTTATCGTAAGAAACTTAGGTCTTAGACTGGTGTTTATTAATGTCTGGTGAGTTTCCTTGAAATCAGGCACCATCGTCATCACATTTAGTCTTACGGTTGCTTCATTGTTACATCGGTGGATGATTTGCGATGCTATTTGAAAAGCTATATGAAATTGTAAGAACTAAACTGGTATTTATTATCTCATGAATATTCATAAAGTCATTTAAGACCAATAATTGTGATAGAACTATGTAATTATATGTCAGTCTACATTATAGTTTTCATTGGTTTTAGTTGATTAGGCTATGATTCATTCACAGCAATATATATTCTAAATAACAGAGCGCTTTGCATGAACTGCAATTATGTTGGCATAAAATTATAAGTTAGCTAATGCTTTAACCACGCTAATCAAGACGTAGATTTCACTTTGCAACTGATGTATTTGTTTAACGATCTACAGTTCGCCTATTTATTGATGACACTGAAAGTCGAAATTCAATAAACAAGTGTTACATCATTGATAATGACATAAGCCAGAGATGTTTACAGGAACACAAAACTGAGTTCTCTTAGGACATTAGGTCGTGAACTTCAGGAAAACATAGCCACGTAATGCTCTCAAAGCCTGATTCAAAGTTAATTACGATGACAAGTCACGACATTTGATAGTATTGAAAATACAATTCAAAGAAATGTCACGTGCTGAAAAAAGTCGATAATTTGACAATACAATTTAAAACCACTGACATGACGTGACCGATCTATGTCACCAAGTATTTGACAGTACGACATGTAAAGGCAGAGATATCATACACATTAATTCAAATAAACAGTTTTTCTATTTTCTTTTGATTTTGCCGGATATTGGTGTTTTAACAATATACTTTTGACAAATTTAACCTGAATATTTTACATTAAAGTTCTGTTATAAAGACCACGATGGTTATTTCGAACCACGTGATGTCTTTAATACAAACCAGTAAGTTTTTTACATTATACGGTTAAGTTTCTCTATTCAGACCACCTTTATTATTGCAAAATCATGCGCTTTTGAGGTTTTAAAGTCCCAAATGCTTAATTTGAGATGCATCTAAGTCTTATTCTAGAAGTAAATGCATGCACACGATGCATAATTTGGCATCAGTGTTTTCATCGCTTTCAAATGATTGAATGACCACATCAAACCCGCTGGGCACGCCTGTTTTTCATTTATTATCCTAGTTTGCAAAAACTTATGTCTGTCTTTTAATGAAACGGGTTGCTACATACGTACTTTTGACTCAAACTAACAATTTATGCCACAAGCTTTCTACATCATTTCTTTACTAAAACTTACAATGTAACCCTATTACATAAAAGTTTCAAGAAAAATCGCTAACTAATTAAAATCCAATTTACTTGTCTAACGATTCAATCTTAGAACACAATTTTCAAGCTAATTGCACCAATATAAACATCGCTATTACACAGACAGTCATCAGTCTTCAGACAGTGTTAAATCTTCCATTCATTTCCAATAGAAAACATAGTAATTAGTCCAGCTGTTATAGAAAATGAAGCTGACATCTATATTGATTCAGAGGTTACTGTCGATACTTACGAGACTAAACATAAAAAAACATACAAAAACTTAATACTTGAAAGCAAACTAATGAATGTATAAAAATTGCGAGCTCTCAGAGCCAGATTTAACTTTTAGTAAAACAGTGAAGAGCAAATTTACATCAATTTAAAGAGCGTTATACATGTATGTATACATTATCATGTATTAGAGACATCACCACATAATCAAATGCTTTAGCAGAAATTACCTGAACTCTTTACTACCCGAACCGCATTGTTATTTTCTTTGGGAATGTTTATAATGTGAGTAGTGTAATGTTGATCGGACAAAATATCGATACAAGGTTGATTTGTCTGTAGTCAGTGAGCTGTCGATATTTATAACTGGTAGTTCTCGTATATTCCAGTAATAGAGCTATTTTAGAATATCAAAACATGATATCAAGGATGAATGGAATCATGTTATGTTTAATTTGTTCACAGATGGTTTCATGTGGATATGAATTATTTAACAACTCTATATATTTAGTGTTTTATACTCAAGTATTTTATTGAGATTTCGCAGGCAATTTGAAGCACGCCCTGGGATTTGAAAAACATAAATGTCATTTGGAGTCATAAACAGTGTGCCTGTTAAATAAACTTTAACATGTTTCTGTTGTTTTGATACATTTAACGTGCATATATTCAGAAATGAAAACTTTGATCTCAAACAAGTTGCGTTAAAGAATCAATGAATCAAAGTACTGGAAATGATTAATAATGAGTAAACTTATCTCCTGGGTGGGTTAATGCCGTAGCAACACATAGTTTAGGTCATAGAACTGCGACCAGTCAACCTACTAACCGTCCCTAATTGAGAATCAGTGGTATGAGGGTAAATGGTCGTAGATTATTATTCCGTACCCCGTCTTGGAATCGAACCCCCGACCCTTCGATCAGTACTTGTCAGCTACCGCCTGGGCAAACCGAACGGTCGATGAGGTAACAGTACACGCAAGTATATCAATGTTGATCATTCTTTCAGAAAAGCCAAACCAACTAACATCATTTGCACGATTCTTTCCCAATAAAACAGTTAAGAAAGTAAGTGCAGTACATTTGGATCGTCTCGCTTATTTGAAAACGATACGATACGCAAGACAAAAGTATAAAACAGTCGTACTTTAGAAGTTACATATGTCCTTGGATTAAACACTGTCATAAACAAAATGTCATTTACAGCCTTTTTATATTAAGGCAGACATGATTTTACCTGAGATGTTTCAATTACATACATACAGAATGCCTTAGATTATTAAGTTTCAATAAGTTAAGTTGATGTTTTGTATTTATATCATGTTTATTCAATTCAACTGCTTTGGATTCATGGTTTATTTCACTCAGTAAACGCATGAAACCAAAGCAAAAAGTCCGTAATGACGTACAGGTAACCAAAAAACTAAACAGTATCTCATAATTGTGCAAGGTCGCATATTGAGCCATTGAATTGAAACGTGACATATCAAAGGTAAAAACAAATACAAATGTAGTTATAGATAACGCACATTCGCATCTAAATAAGTTTTTGCAACAACTGGATCAGTTGCTTCTTTTCTAGGTCACGAATACCCCAAATATTCTCACATTTATACACGTAAGTTTAACATCAAAGAATGTTTGTTTAAACGCTCATAAAATCTTAGTTTTTGATATTCCATAATACATTGTAACACTGACAATTATAATTTAAACCGAGAAGCGCATGATGTATAACCCCAAAACAAAACCTATTGAGGCAAAACCCGCTTCCATAAAATGCACTGCACTCATGATTAACCTTAATGACAAGTAAGGCACATTATGTGAATGTACTTTAAGATAAGATAACATAATAAATAAATTATCATGCCTCAATGTCAAGCTTAAAATTTTATTTGATTGAAGATGTCCTAGTTTTAGAAAGAATTCAAGGTTAACAAATTTATGATAGAAACTACTATAGATTTGGAAGAGGAGGACATTAGATTGTGTAATCGAGATAGAAGTTTGTCTTGAGTTTTATTCAGTTTCGATTCAACCGCAATAAGTAAAAACAAGAATCAACCAAAGATGGACGGACAGAAAAGCCACTACAAAGTAGATACCAAGGAATGGGAATTTAAATTTGAAACATTGCCCGAGTACATGAAGTATCATGCTGAAATCAACCCTGACGGAGAAGCTTTCGTGTTTGCTTCTGTAGATGAAACATGGCAGCGTATCACTTGGTCTGAGCTTTACAACAAGTCATGTGCTACTGCAAGAGGTCTTGTAGCTCATGGCCTTAAACCGGGTGAGGTTGTTGCTATCAATTTAAGAGTTTGTCCGGAATGGCTATATGCAACATATGGAACAGTTATTGCTGGTGGTATCCCTTGTGGAATTTCTTTCACTTACATGGATGGAAGTGATCTAGTTTCGATGATGGACCGTTTAAGAACATGTTCATTTCTTGTTATGGATCCCGGACTTGACGGTGTTAACTGGAATATAGCCAAGAAGCAGCTTGAATCATTTGACGTAGACGGTACAGCTGAATCAAAATCGATGCCGTATCTGAGACGTTTATTTGGAGTGGGACAGGTTGATGATAAAGACTGGTTCGCTGTAAAACCGTTTAATGATTTAATGGAACAAGATACCAGTGGTGTTGAATTACCAACAATTAAGAGTACAGACATTGTTGGTCTGTTTCAAACATCTGGAAGCACTGGAGTTCCTAAATTGATACCATACACTCACCGTATGGTACTCTTGATGACTGCTAGCACCCTGACAGAAATCTACTCAGAGAAAATGTTCAATGACCGACCTTTCAATTGGGCTGGTGGCTATGCTGGACAACATATCGTTGCAGGAACTACAAGGGTTACTATATCTGGGTTTAGCTCTAAACCTGAAGATCATGCAGCCTTTGTAATAGAAATAGTAGTATCAGAGAAATGCTCTGCGATGGTAGCACTGCCTCCATTTATTGAAAAGTTACGACAAAAACAAGAACAGGTAAGTGAGTTTGCTTCTTTGGTGTCTTGAACCACAAAAATGTCTATTTCTTTTGATTGATTCACATGGTTTGAATCTGGCGTTTAGGGTTCGATTTCTCGAATCCTTATCACAAAACGTCAAACCATTCCATGGACGTTTTACTATAAAGACGATGTTTGTCAAGCCCACGATGAGTTAAGCCTGGAACTGATATCAGTAATGTGTTATTTTGATACAAAAGCCCCTCGCCTCTGTGAGATAAAGAATATGAACAATAAAGACGATGAAAAATTATGCAAGACAAGAATAAGATTGTAAAAAGTTTCACATTTGAAGAACAAATCAGTAAAAGTAATGTACGCATAAAATCTCTGAAGGTGCACCTAGACTGTTCTAAGGTTTATGATTATAATATCGTGAAGAATATGAATATAATTTGCTTACTCGTATAGTAATTACGTACCTGAACAGACAACGTATAAGTTTTGTTAAATAGGTGAATATCAGCTTACATTCTTGTCTTCTAAACAAGACAACCCAAGAGAATATCACGACACATTTCATAAAATGGCTCGATTGTGCTACATGACTCTGTGTTTCTTTTATATATTTGTAGAACTTGCTTCCTTCTGATTGGCCACTGACAACAATCTTTACAGGAGGCCAACCAATCACAAAGAGGATCGCTGCAATAGTCGGTAAGACATGCAAAACACTGTACTGTAACTATGGAACTTCTGAATGCTTTGTTGTTTCACTAGCAACCGTCAACAATGCAGAAACTTTTGCTGAATATGGATGTGGTAAACTGTTACCATTAAAAGGAATGGAAGTAAAATTCGTCGACGAAGCCGGGGATATAGTACCCATCAACACACGTGGGGAGTTATACATTCGCTCTCCAGTCATGTTTAAGGGCTACTTCAACGATGAAGAAAAAACCAAAAATGTCTTCGATGAGGATGGATGGTATAAATCAGATGATTTAGGAAGAATGAACAGCAATGGTGAACTCTTTGTGGAAGGAAGGAAGTCAAACATGATCCTATCAGGCGGTTTCAATGTCGCTCCAGAAATTATGGAAATGGCATTTAACACTTTTCCTAGGAATTTACAAGTTGTCATTGTACCATTTCCGGATGAAGTACTGTATCAAGTATTGTGCGCATGCGTATTGAAACAACCGGAAGATGACGTCACAGAGGAACAAGTAAGGAAATACTGCGAAGAAATTCACGCCGACAAACGTGGATTATTCACTGTACTTCCGAAGTATTATATTTTCTTTGAAACCTTTCCTTTGTTGAGAACCGGTAAGGTTAACAGAAAAGAGTTGGAGAAGTTAGCCTATGAACAAATTTCTGAGCCATCGAAAGACTTGGCACACCACTAAATAAGCTAACCAATAGCAAAAAAGACCGTTACTTTGAAGTTGTTGTCAATTCACTTGACAATTGATCAATGTATCAGTAAGTACAAAAATGTTTAACATGTGAAAAAGTGAAGTAACTTGTGATTATATGAAAGCATAATAAAAGACTTTGAGCAAAATCAATCCACAATATTGTTACGGATTCGACTTCATAGTAAAACACTGTGATTATTTTTGTTTTTGTTGGGTTTAACGCCGTAGCAACACATTGTTTATGTCATATAACGGCGTAAAGCGCACCCAACCTACCTTTCATGGACCCTTGTCTATAAACAGTACTCACCCACTCTTCCACAAGGCCGGAAACTTCTTCATATATCTTATTAAGTAATGAAAATTGACATTATTGTTATATTTTCATGAAAGGGTATAACCTCCCCGGGTAGAATTCGAACCCGTACCCCCTACAGGACACGAGATTCCAAATCCCAGCGCGCTACCATCTGCGCTATCAACCCGGGTTACCCTGTGATTCATAATACTGTTTGCTCTGATGTCACGGAAATAAATTTATTTACAAAACAAAGACGATGAAGGAGGTATCAATGCAATACAACAAGAATGTTTGTAAGATAACAAACTTGGCACACGTGACTATTTATGTTACAATAAATCATTCAGTAAAACTATATTGTCGATCTAAACTAGATAAGTAACATAAAATGAACTACATGGGGTCATTTTAAGACACGTATAAGACAAGATTAATGTGTATGAACTTGCATGAAAGGTACTACTTGTTTTGGTTGGGTCTGTCGCAGTAGCAACATACAGTACAGGTTATACACATGCATAACGGCGGTAAATCAACTTACCCTTCGCTCCTGGATAGGCTAAATCTCTGGATTAAGCTCTTAATCAGTTACTTGGCACATAATTCCCATTCGTCTGAGATTGACAACTGTTCTACATGATTTAGAAATAGTGATAGGGAAAGGTTAATTGCCGTAAACTATTTTATGACCAAGCTCCACGATAGTATGTCCCGACCGGGAGTCGAACTTACGACCTCTCGATCAATAAACGTGTGCGCTACCGACTGAGCCAGCCAAGTGGCCACTAAAACAAAAAAAGGCGCCTTAAAGTTCATCTCAAAATGTATCTAGGAAAAAATTCAAACTTATGATGAGGTGTTCCTATGATTTCATGCAGAAATACATTTCATCAACATTTATAGTGAATTTTGTAGTATTCTTACAATAATATTGAAGATTTCCTGAAAATGATGTGTTTCAAATTCTATTAAAAGACGCAATCCTATCCTTAAAATCAAACGCTACATATAAGGCATGCGCAAATAGATCAGCGAGTCGCTTTAATATAGGAAAATATATATGTGCACCAATCGTCATGTTACATGTATGTAGTGTGCTAAGTCAACATCAGGCATAATTTAAAGTTGACATGCAATTTGTCGATTATTCAAGTCAATGGTGTTCATCTAACTTCGATTTTCTACCGATATATTAAATGTTGTTGGTTTTTTTCATTTCCGGAGAATGTCTGCGAAATATGTATATGTCTTCAAATGGGCTCACGTTGAACTTGATCATGTTTTACATAATATTATTATTATGTACATGATAATGTCAATATAAGGCCACAACAAGTTGATCTTGTGTTCTACGGATTTTTCTGGGGGGGGGGGGATGGGGCGAGCGAGCGAAGAAAAAAATCTTAATTCAGCTGCTTTATATGAGCGAGCGAGAAAATATTGTTGTTGTTGTAAAAACCGTCAAAATTAAGGTGCTAGCGAATCCATAGAACACATGATCAATTTGTTGTGACCTAAAATAAAGTGAATAAAGCTAATAATTGACTGATTTTTAAGCGTAATGAACTGTATTTGTCTTATATTTTAATGGCATCAGTGCAAATGTAATATGTCTTAGTAGAGCATATTGTTACACTCCACAAAATTATGATATAAAAGTGGTTGACTGAACAGATCGTTTTAAGAGTAAGCACTGAATCTCATTTGCAGAATATTGGCTGCCCTTAGGAAATTGTTTCGCAAACTAAAAAGTTGTTGTCCGGGCAACCGAACCCCACTATTATAGTAGACTGTTGTTTTAATATCAAATATGTACGTTTGACTGTAAAACGTACTAATTCGTGTTCAGTGGCGGATATAATAAGAGTCAGGGGTATATCTTGAATTTTCAAAACTTTCTTTCAAAGCCGATAAAAATGATAACATTGAAAATGTAAAATTGTTCTGAACAACCGAAAACGAATCATTGGTCGAGACATTTACATATGAAAACGATCCTGAATAAGCCAAGACGTTCATGTGGCTAACCCACTTTTGTAAAAGTTTTGTGTCAAAGTTTGACACCTCCAACTGTTTGGATCAGATATTAAATCAACAAAAGAGATATCAGCCAAATCAAAAAGTTCAAAATGAAACACTTAGCTTTTTTATGTAGCACTTAAATAGCACCAGATACTGACAGCGAGTTACCACAAAAAACAGATGTTATGAAAATCGTTTTCTACTCATAAACAAAAACATAAGATATTTTCCCATGGCACACGTCTTTGTTAATGGTTATGCAAGTTGTATATCCGTACTGATTCTTATCTTTTTCTCAATGGAAATGGAAAATTCTCACAATTTTCATGCAACACGATTGCAGAGAGTAAATATCTTGCTCTATTTAACCAAGCTGCATACAAATTACATCATATACATAATTGCAGCAACAGGCGTACACTATTATCAAGGCTTTTCTTGAACGCTTGGTTGCAACTGTTATGCAGCTATGTCTTATATTTTTCAGCGAGAGATATAATATATATTTTCCATGGTGAAGATAAACGTTTATACAATTAGTGACGTTGCTGAACACATTTGCAGATTCACTTACTGCAAATTTGCTGATACATATACATATACTTTAAAGCCACTATACGAAGGCACATTCATTTTCAGGAAACATGAAAACTTAAACATTATGAAGCTGTTAAAATAGAACATGCATTAAACACAATAAAACCATCCAAAACAGTTTGCTTTCTTAGTATAAGCTTAACATACGGTCTAATTCTAAAATAAGAGAGGCCCTTTTTAAGAGCACTCAATATTCATATTTTTTGTTAACTTTGGCAGTGTAAGATATAAAATCGTTTCAGAGCTCAATTATGTAATTAGGGAGAAGTTTTCAGGCGATACCCCATCCTTAACATTGTGTGATTAAAACTATTGTTTCAAGCATAGACAACCAAATTCTACTTTCGGTTTCGATTTACTTTCACTTTGAAATGTAATAAATTACATGAACATAGTTAAGCAGTAATTGCATTTATTAAAAGATTATGTTCTATTAGAATTGCTTGAAATAGAAAATGGCTATTTTCTCTGCAGTCCATGGACAGTGCTACTTTTGGTAATAGGGCTCTAAGAATTTCTAGTTAGGGACACATCAATGTTTAATAAATTGATAATCCACGTGTAGCCACTTAGACCTTCTAAAATCAAAGTTGTTTTCCTTCAGCAAGAGACAACCACAAAGTGAATAATGTCATTTCATTTCCTTAAAACCACTCAACTTGAGAATCTCCAGCCTGCGAAAATGTCTTGCTTCAATCAGATTGTCTTTAGAGAAACTGCAATTGAGTATTGATTTCAATTTACAATCTTTCTAACAAGCAGATGTTTACGATAGCTAGAATAGTTGACGCGCAACAAGTTTTCTGCAAAATTATCGCTACAAAATGGCAACCGGAAGTTACGTCAATTAGCCACACTGGATTTGACAGTATTTTTTACGTGTTGGAAGACGAATGTCAATTTATTTTCACCGCATGAGGGCTAGCTAAGTTGTTGTAATATTAAATAAAAACTGCAGAAAAGTGCTTTCAGGCTTTGTGCATAGGAAATTTAGTAATACACGTCCTTGTCGAGTAAAGCTTTCATAATTTTGATTCTTATCCAAATGCAACACTTGTGACAAATATTCGTCATCAAAGATCTGTGATATTTTGTTTAAAAGTACTCAATCACAGATTTCAACTTAAACATCAACTTTTTCTGACACTATCAAAATTGTTTGGAAACATTTTTAAGCAGGAAATTAGTGACTTGATAATGACAATTTAGTGCAAATTGACATACATACGGTGGCATAGAGGTGACATGGAGATATATTTAATTTTTTACGTGGCCACGTAAAAGCTTTACGTGGCCACGTAATAGCTTTACGTGCGCACGCAATAACGTTTACGTGGCCACGTAATAGCTTTACGTGGCCACGCAATAGCTTTACGTGCGCACGTTATAATTGACCAATGAGAGTTGAAATTGGCGGCCATTTTCGACAACTCTCATTGGTCAATTATTACGTGCGCACGTAAAGCTATTACGTGGCCACGTAAACATTATTACGTGCGCACGTAAAGCTATTACGTGGCCACGTAAACGTTATTGCGTGCGCACGTAATAGCTACTGCGTGGCCACGTAAAGCTATTACGTGGCCACGTAAAGCTATTACGTGGCCACGTAAAGCTTTTACGTGGTCATGTAAAAAAATAAATATATCTCCATGTCACCTCTATGCCACCGTACATACAAGTACAAATGATGGTATTTCATGTAGTTAAAAATCTACTGCGTTTGTCACGGTATAGACAATTTTAGTGCATTTTGGGGCTTTTATTGAATATTTCTTGCAATCTATAGGTCAGTTTGTCTTAAAATATTTAGACCTAATTTTTTGACACAATTACAGGCACTGAATGGTATTTTGAAAATATTGAAAAATCTTAACCAAATCTGTGAACTAGTGCCTTTAACATATCGATTCTATAACCGACATAATATATCGAAGAAATAATTATCAATCAAAAATTGTTGGAACTGAAGCGTCATTGTGTTATTGCCTGTTATGAAGTCATTAAACTGCCATTCCCAGAGTGGATCTAATTTAAAAGGACAATTGCAGCATTCATGTTACAAAGTAATCGCTATTTAGGATTTGACCTTTTAGGTCATATATCCATTGTTATAGACGTACTTCTGCAGAAATGTTTCATTAGGTCAATGAATATTGTTATGGAAACAATTGATAAATCGTCTTGCTTTCACCGACTTAAGGTTCAAAACTAACATTTAGCCATTTGTCAATAGTATAATTGTGTTTACCGAGACAGACTTGTAACAATAAGCGGTTTATACCTGAATATGAAAAGGAATTGGCCACGTGTTTATGATGCTAAACTTTTGGTTCGAATTCATGATAGAGTTCACCCCATATATCCTTTT
This sequence comes from Mactra quadrangularis, assembly GCA_025267735.1. NCBI lineage: Eukaryota > Metazoa > Mollusca > Bivalvia > Venerida > Mactridae > Mactra > Mactra quadrangularis. The sequence goes on from CM046294.1 coordinate 1,561,361, forward strand.
ATTTGGAATAAAACCTATCCCAACAGCTTGGTGCTGACTACTAGATGGAGATTCGAATGTGATGATTTTCAATTGTAACAACTTGCTTCTCAATGGAGTCAAATTTGTATGAATAATGCAACTGACTTTATATGAACATGTGCATCTTATTGATAAAATACTGTAGATAATGACACAAATTCATTGGTTTTACACGTAGTTATACGAGTTTTGCATTGACCCATCATGATCAACCTAATACAGGTCGATGGGTCAAAGCAACATTTGTTTAACTACATGTTAATAAAAAAGGGTGTACACTAATTTTGCTTTGACCCACTTTTGTGTAAAAACCATTGCATCTGTATCATTATCTGTAGCATTAGATCAAAAGGCAAAGGTTTGTAGAGGTCAATTAGGAATAATAGATCTTTCCAAACCTTCACCGATTAGGGACTTTAGTCAGTTATCTTTCCTTAATAAAATCTGAGTTAGATCAGTAAGTAGGTCCTTACGGTTGGAACCCTCGGATTTTATCATTGAAGTCCTATGTAAGAATAACAAAATATTTTATCTAATATCTTTCTTGTTAATGAAGATATTTACAGAAATGATGAAGTTTAGATAGTTCTTGACCCTAAAAATACTTAGCTTGAATTTCAAACAAATTAAATGTTTTACAAAAAAGTTATTTAAGATTAATTTTGGTAAATTGACATTGAAAAGTAAGGGTAAAATCCGAGTAATCCAACTAATTGGACCTACCTTTTTGAAGAGCAAACAAGGGGAAATAACTGACTAAGGTTACTTTTTAGAATATACATTGTAATACAAAGATTTACAACTGTTTACTATTCCAACAAACAAGAGGTTGTCATAATAGCACATGATTATTATCAAACGTATTTTGTTCAAATAAATAGGTCACATAGGGAATGGTCAATTTAAATATCATTATTAATTAATGCAATTAATGTACTCACTATTTTGTGATATCCAAATAAGTGTGTTTAAATATTGATAAATCCAAGTGACTTAGAAACACTGACAAATGTAGAATCACATACAGAGACACTAAATAATGAATGAACCCTTTATAGCCCCTATTGTAATCTCAAACTAAGAGCACATTAAACACATTGAATTAACATCACTTATACATTTAATTGGGAAACCATTCACTTTTATTAGTACCTGTACACGTTCAATATATTCGAGAATATGAAAACAATTATATAAATATCCACAAAATTTTCAGAATGTATTCATATCCGGAAGGATCCTTAAAATTCCATTTTCTTGTCCCCTAATTCAATCAACGTGTAAGATTATCAACACAATCTCACTATAATTCAAAATTATATCCAAGAAAGCACATTCAGGTACCCAGCGATAGAACTTATTCAGTTTGCCATAGGTTTAATTATGTATCCAATTTTTGATAAATTCCTCAAAGGCCCGTAGACTGAAATATGTATTTCTATACGAAAGCCTGTGGATATCTCCAGTACAAAACAAACAGTAGATGTTTAAAATCTTCTCAAAATTGATTTCCTTAGAAAGTGTACTTCATCCTCAATACACTAAAGTATACAGTATCAACAAATTGCTATAACACTTTGTAGACTACATCAAAAATACCCGATGACGTACGTACAGTGTCAGTCGAAAACCTTAATATACTAGAACTCTCAAAAATCTGTATTGAATTATATCAACCGCTTTTCAACTAACTGGGACATTCCTAGGTTGAATATATACTGAGTCTCCTGCACAGTTTAATAATATCCATGCATAGTTCTTGAAAATCCTTCAAAGCCCCTAAGAACGCTTCCACTAGGAGAGAAATGTTTTAGATAACTTTCTTAGAAATAGGTAATTACCTTAGTACTTATGTGTTTCAACTCTGGGATGAAAATGGTAAATATGTATATCGCTGCTATCTACGTTATTTTCGATTTTTGTTTTCTATATAATTATCAACATGTACTTGGGTTTCTCTGATACAAAAATAAAGGTTGATACAACAGTTATTGTAAATACAGTAAACCCCCGACTTAGTAAACACACACAGTTGTCGAGGGTAATAATGTTTACGATGAATTAAGCGTTAGAGTCAATTTCTTAAGTTAAATGCGGGAACGTCGGACAATTTAATGATACAATATACATGTATACTTCCATATCAATGATATGACAATATCATTGATGGCTGGTTACAGTATAGGCCAATAAAAGGGTACCTGGTTCTTTTAGGAAATCTATATTTCTCTAATGTGTCGTTATATTCATTTCCAAAATATAGAACGACAAATTGATTATAATTACTTGACCAGTGTCCATTAAAATTCTCTCCTGCAACATTTTGTCACGACTCCCCCACACCGTATAACAAATCCCCGGACCACACTTTTACATACGTACATTTCTTATTCTTAACTAACCTACCATGTAGAAGTAATGTCTAAACTAATTAACAATGTATCATCACAGATCATCAACTGTTTTAATGTAACACAACAGTATTCCAGACTCTCTAAGTAGATTGTAAATAATTAAATAGTTAATTATAACAGTTTTATAGGTAAATAATTAGACGATGGTTGTAATGAAGCTATGGTTGTATACCTTGTTTATTTCTGTACGGTTAACTTGTCCAGACAGGATTCCTGTTATATGTTTTGTTTACATTCTCTTACTTAGAACATGTCGGTTTTGATTAGTACCATTTAATATCAAAGGATAACTTCTGACAATACTAATTAACAATTACGCAAGTTATTATAAATAAATTTTCGCATATTTGTAAAACATTATCACTAAAATTACTTTTTATGAGAATGTTATCCTCTTCGTCATCATTTTCATTTTCATAATTATCATCATCATTATCATCATCATTATCATTTTGTCATTATCATTTTCATCATTATCAGCATCACCATCGCCATTTTTATCATTATCATCATTTTTCTAGCATTGTCATTATTATCATTATTTTTTTCTTCATCATTATCATTTTTATCATCATTATCAGTTTTATAATTATCATCATTTTTATCATTATAATCATAATTATCATCATTATCCACTTAATAATCATTTTTATCATTATCATCATCATCATTATCATCATCATCAGCAGCAACAGCAGCAGCAGCAGCAGCAGCAGCAGCAGCAGCAATAGATGATGATAATGACAATAACAACAGCAAAGACCTTGGCTAGCCTATTATAGATAGACGATGCGTTTGTTAATGATGATGATGATGAAGATGTTGATACAATGTAATTATTTACAAGTATTTTTGTACGATGATTCATTGCTTTGTTTGACCATTTTATTTGATGTTAAGTAAGACTCCTTTGAAATTCAGATATTCATATTCATGTTATTGATCGACCAACATTTCATCCATTATTGACATATGCAGACATGCAAATACTCAAAAACTGCAAGAAGCAACATTGTAAATAATATAATTGCATTACGCTGAGAGTAAAAGAACACATCAAAATGCCACAAACGTTCTATTTAAAAGGAACAGAGAGATAGACGATAGACCTACAAACCATAAAAAGGGTCTTTGATAGTTTTGTCTCAATAACTTTAGTCATTATATCTAAAACTGAATGCTTGCCATTGAAACAAAGAATTATGTTGCATTGATATAGTTAGGGGTTTTTTTTGGTTGGGTTTAACGCCGTAGCATTACATTGTACAGGTCATATCACGGCAGTCACGCCTACTTATCGTTCCTGAAAAGGCAAGATCTCTTTATTTCGCTGTTAACGAGTTACTTGGCGCATACTTCTATCAGTGACTGACAACTGATTTTAATGATTAGGAATCAGTGGTTGGCGGTTGAATGTATGGTCGTAAAAACTATTATGACAAGGATCCACTCTATTAGTAGACTTGTGAGCTACCGACGGAGCTAGCTTGGCGAGCTTACCACTGAATCATGACCATAGTTTATTAGCATCACAATAGGTCTATATTCAGAACAAATTCTCGAACATGGCGTTATCTAATCAACCCATCAGGCTTTTAACATCGATTCTGGAGTACAAGGCAATTAAATTTTTATCCGAGTTTTTATCATATAATTGTTCCATGTACTGTCTCGCCTGTGTTAAACGTCATGACAAGAAAAGAACGTCAAATGCAAGTTTAAATTACCAGTCGCTTAGTTTTATAATGTTTACATTAGAAGCAGCGGGAGAGTCGCCCGGCTAGCTCAGTTTGTAGCACGCAAGTCTACTGATCGAGGGGTCGTGGGTTCGATTCCCGAGCGGGGCATACTTTCGTGGAGCTTGGTTATGAAATAATTTCTACGGCCATTCTCCCTCCTACCAATGATTCTTAATTATGTAGGGTATTTGTCAGTCACTGGCGAAAGTATGTGCTTAGTAGTTGGTTAACAGTGAGTAGGTTGACTGACCGCAGTTATTTGACCTATACAATGTGTTGCTATGGCGTTAAACTCAACAAACAAACAAACAAACAGAAGCAGGGGAACCAAACTATAGAAATGATTCCGTATTCACAAAGATGGTCCGCTTGGTACCTAAGTACTGAATACTCTTTATTCTAAATATGTATCATAATTTATTTCGGGTTCGACTCCCACCAGGTGCACTGCTAATTTCCTTGAGCAAGAAGTTTACCTTCGATTGCTTCACTTCACCCAGGTGTAATGGGATACCTGCCAGGGTGATATAATTTCGTTGCACCAATTCGTAGGCTGCACTAAGCGGAGTCAAAGACTCATCAAGGAGATTCATGGATGGATCATACCAGCAGACCGATGGCTAATAACAGGAAAGTCGGTGAACGTGCATTTGCATGAAATTTAGTCTATAAAATGCAATTACTTTTCAGATCGCACTGTGCTAAGTGCGAACAAGAAAACTGAAAATGCCCAGAAAACAAAAAAAACATCAAATCTAGGATAGCGGAAATGAGGTGGAGCGATTAGTTTTCTGATTTTCATCAGACTGATATTGATGTAAAGACCTTATGTCGTCATGGTTGTTCAATTATTGAGAATATTCTAGAACTTCACCAATACATTGTAACATGACGTCGAGATAGCCATCAACAATTATTTGTCATTGATGTAATTTTTATCAATACGCGAGATTTCTATGGCACTGCACGATATTTCTCAATCTGATTACCTCGGATTATTCGTGGCAAATTAACGTAAGAATACGGAAATATGCGAGGTATTACGAAATAAATCTTCAGAAATGCATTCAGAAATATTTTCCTGAGAACCTCGGATATTTTACGCTCAGCATTTTTACGTAAGATTCTTAATACAGAAATCTACGTAAAAATTGTTTTACGATTTTAAAAATCTCCAGAATTGCATTATTTCATGGTTATATAAAACGCAATCGTAACTTTTCGGCAAGTTCGTGACCTGGACAAAGCAGATTGAGTTTGAAGAGTATTCCAGGTCACGTAGATTGCTGAATAAAGATACGATTGGTTAAACTATTCTCATTCGAGGTTCCCATGCTTTAATTGCAATTGTGATAAGTTTAAAATATCTTATTTATTATTAAAGATGGCTTATGCGCATCCAATAGCAAAATAAACCTGGTTTGCTTTTATTTTCCACGTATCGACTATTACATAATGGAGCCGATCAAAATAAAATAGGTGTCAACAGGCCACAGAAAGTCGAGTTACGAGCGACTGAAATTATTATTCATAGAACTATAGTCACGCTATATCCACATCCGGGTTATTTGATATACTTTATCATGAGATAACAGTGCCAGTCATCTGAATGATCAATATTCTGACTTGAACAGCCTTGAAAAATTGATCGCAAGACTTGTTTTATTTGATTAACACACAAATAAAGTAACTTTATTATTACGTCATAAACAGTCTTTCATAATATGAAGGTTCTATTCATTAACCTGAACACGTGGATTTGAATCCTGTATGTCAATTTATTGTAAGCCTAAGATATTGATAAGTCAAACTTAGAGAGCGTTAATTACAACATATCGGAATACAAAGGTACTTTTACTGACGCTATCATTTTAATTCATAAATCGACACAACGACACAAGTAGCAATCAGTGGCATTTACTTAATTGGAGTGACGTAGCCTCTAATTAATAAATTGGAATACAGTGCGTAGCTAGAATTTGAGAACTAATTAACTGTTTAGGTACCTGATCTTTATAGAAACGATTTATTTTATATGAACATAATTCCTTAAGTCAGGGAGCGAAGGAAATTGTTTTCCAGAAAGGTAAATTCTTTCACCAAAGGTAGCGTGCAGACTCCTATAACAGTGAGTAATGGAAATAAGTCTACAGATTTATATGTTCCAGACAAAAGAGCGACCTGAATTCAAATGTATCATGCAGATTCCCATTTAATTTGCATTATTGTAAAATTATTCGTCTGTCAGTGGTACATACATTAACCCCGCTGATTTAAACATGCACGCACAACAGTGCTTCTGTACTCAAGATCGATTTAAATACTTTTCAGTATTTATGAACGAGGATTTTTGAACAAATATGGAATATTAATTTAGTGGGGTTAATGTATGCACAAAGACAGTTCACAGTTAAATTAATAATAAACAGGGAAGCAGATCGGCGTTCAAAAACAATTATTCTTTATAAATACAATTTACAACTACATGTAAACCATATTCATGAACTTTCATACTTTTTTGAAATTCCAAACATCAAAGATATGATATTTAAAACAGTGGAACTTCTCTCACGTCTTTCATCACTATTGAAAACTTAAATGTCAACTATTCCTACACGTATCACGTGGCTAAACTTTATCTAGACGTAGATCGTTTTTTCCAATTAATATCCGCCTTACATATGACCAAAACCCACAGAGATGGTAAGTTGGTAACAAGCATTAACAAGTCTTTGACTGTCATCAAGTATGCACTTATTATAATCAAAACTCACGAAGATGCTGACAAGAACTAAATATTCAAATTTTAAGCCACAATACCTTGCACCAATAAAAATGCAGTAGAGCAAATGTCCGCAATACCTTTGCACCAATAAAAATGCAGTAAAGCAAATGTCTGCAATACCTTTGCACCAATCAAACGGCAGTAAATTAAATGGTCCAGTGCAGTAAAGATAATTTTCACATCAAAGCATCGTACAACTTAACACTATTCCAAGCACTAGAAGATATAAAAAATATATATATCCAATATTGTTCCAACCAGGCATAAATGTATTCATTCATTTACTTCGCCACTATAAAACAATAAACAACATGAAGAGCCTGTGTATCGTACGTCGAGCGTACGATTACTTTTACTGCCAAGAAAATAACAACATTTGTATCATAAATATATATCTCTAACAAAACCTTCACCAATGATCTATGCTGTCTATACGGTTGCCTGTATTACCAATATAGCGTTAAATCGGTAAATGATTAAGGGGTGTAACTCAGTTAAATCAGATGTATTGTAGTTGAGTTAGCTCCCTTTGAGTTAGAATTTTGTATATACACTGAAAATTAGACGATTGGGTATTTTTGTTCAACCACTTTCAGGTATCCCTTAGTAACAAAGCTCTTGCACTGTTTTCAAAGCTTTTCAGGGGATTTAAAACAAAACTGACTATTTCTGTTAAAGCAGAAACTAAGTTTGATCAATAAGGGACCTTATTCAGTTTTTTCCTCTTGTATACTCTTCAAATAGGTAGGTCCAATTAGTTGTATTACCTGGAATTTACCCTTACTTTTCCATGTCAATTTGCAAAAATAAATCTTAAATAACTTTTTTGTAAAATCATTTAATTTGTTTGAAAATCAAGCTAAGTATTGTAAGGGTAAAGAAATATCTTAATTTCATCGCTTAGGTTAATATCTTAATCAACAAGAAAGATATTAGATGAAATATTTTGTTATCCCTACATAAAACTTCAATGATAAAATCCAAGGATTCTAACTGTAAGGACCTACTTACCAATTTAGATTGCTTCAAAAATGTTCAAGGAAAGATAACTGACTGAAGTCCCTAATAGGCTTAACCTATAGACCTAGTCAAACCAGAGACATACATGTAGATAGAATGTCATTGGTCAAACTCTTTTATTCTTTGGGTGCACATAAAGGAATTATTTTTTAAGAATGCAAGTATTGTCTTGTATAAATATATTACAGAAGTGTTAAGTTAAGCTGGGTGAAACACTGCCAGAAAAGAAACAATATACATGTAGTTATTGATGTCGATGTACAGAAGGTTTGATATATTGTTGTAGTTGTTTTAACTTATGGTCTGAATTATACAACAGCAGCCGATTGTATAAAAAGAAAAATATTTCCATCTGCCTGCTGATATTGCTTTGTTTGTATTAATCAAGAAGTACAAGTATATGACGTCATATTTCGGTAAGATTTATGATTCCTCCATTAATAAGTTAGTCTCGATGAGAAATCAGCCAATTTCGTCGAGGTGTTGTTGCCAGACAGACTTTAATATCAAAACATCAATATAATGTCATTTTATATCTCATGATAGATGAAATAGATGGATTGGATTTTAAAATGTTTACAGAATTTGCAAAGTGATGCCAATTTTAAGACGAACGCAAACATTGGTAAATCACCAGCGTTTTTTTCCACTATCAAATTGATTCCGATTATGTGATGCATCTAGGACAATTATTTATGCAACGTAGTCGACATAATATATAAGGTTGCATACCATGTTAAATTGATAATATTCGTACAGAAATTGTATCTTTCCAAGGCAAAAAATTAAAAAAAACATCGATCAAATCAAATGTTGCATGAAGTTTGATAAAGAGTTTCTGGATTATTGTCGTTTAATCGTTATACAGTCAAGTTCCAGTATAAAAACCACCTTGGTTATCTCAAGTCCATGTATAAAGGTTTATTTTTTTGTTTTTGTTTTTTAACGTCGTATTCAACACATATTTAGGTCATATACGACGGCCAGCTCTTCCTACTATAGGTTTCCTGGACACTTTTCTATCACCAGTACTAACTTACCCTACCACGAGGCCGACAACTTATGTATAGGGTATGACCTGCCGCGACCGGGTTTCGAACCCACGATCTCTGGATTCGAAGTCAGACATGCCAACCACTACGCCACGGCCGCGGTATAAAGGGTCCATGGTTATCTCAAAATCATGATTTTGGATGATTTTTTTAAAAGCGTGAAATGTTTAATTTGAGAAGAAAATGGTGCTTATATTGAGACCGTTCTACTATGAAGACTATCGATTTTGATGATGATAAACTTTAATGGAATGGAAGTGTATGATTTAATAGGCAGATTCAAATGGGACCATGCAAGGACCCTATAGGTTCCATGGACTAGGGTTTTCTTAAGTTATAATTAAACAGTCAAATAAAGCAAATGGAATTACTATATTTGATATGTGCGCTAGCTTTTTCTAATCACCACAACATTTTATCCAAACTTATCATCTTTATAAACTTAATGGGTCGACCTATTCTCTTGCCCAGTTACTTGAGATTTGCAGTTTTTACAAGCCCTAGAGCTTCAGGTTAGTTTGTTTATGTGATGAATGACTGTGTAGCGACATTTTTGTACAGGCGTGTCTTAGACAATGTTACTGAAGGCCATAATTTAAGAATTGATCAAGAAATAATGCAAAATAGTAATAAGTTAGATAATCCTGTCAGGATCACAGGATAAGCAACATTTATGTGACATATTAATGGATGTAGGAATATATCGTCTGCTTGTAAAGTTACTTAAATATGGAAAATATGACTTATGTCATCATTATGACTAAACCACGTGACGTGTTGTAATCATTGTGGGTAAAATCACAGGGATATATACTATAGTCATTCAAAGGAAGGTCACATATGATATATGGTCTTTATTCCATAAAATGGTGAAATAGTGAATAAGTTGAGGTGTAATCATTTTATTCCATAAAATGGTGAAATAGTGAATACCTTGAGATAGAATCATTTTATTCCATAAAATGGTGAAATAGTCAATGAGTTGAGGTAGAATGACTTTCTAGCTTAATAAAAAGAATTAACTTTGATGGCACTGTATAAACATGTAATGAATAAGCATAGTAAACATACTGCCTGAAACATGTGAATATGTTGTAACAGGAGGGCCAAGATAGCCCTATGTAGCTCACCTAAGAATCATTGCATAGAAACATCCAACCTAGCCTTCATCCAGACAATCTGACCCAGTATTATGAACATCGCATGAAAAATACAGCCTCTTTTGCATACACAAGGTTTTTTAAGATTTGACCCTATGACATAGTTTTTGACCCAAGATTACCCATATGCAAACCGAACCTACAGCTCATCAAGACTAACATTCTGGCAAAGTTTCATAAAGATTCAATGAAAAAATACAGTCTCTTTTGCATACACAAGGCAAATGCCAACAGACGACAGATGGCAGACAGACTTTGGACGTACATCCAGCTATCACAATAGCTCACCCTGAACAATCACTCAGGAGAGATAACAATTAAAATGAAATCAAGCAGGGTTATATCTTTATTTAAATTATATATAAACTATGACCAGTACAAAACTAACAAGACATGTCAAGTTTAATGATGTGGAATTCCATTGTATTTCCCACTTGTCCAGGGACAGTAGAAATCGAAACACAAACTTGTCTATGATCAAAATGCATATACATGTCGGGTAAAACTTAACTTGTCTTGAATTTCACAATTCAAGAAGAAATATGGAAAGCCATGATATACACTGGGGTCCAAAAGTTTCTTTACACATTTGATGTTTTCATATTTTCTTTGAAAACTTGACACTTTTAGAGAATTAGATAAGTATGCAATACAAGTCATTTTTTTATTAAAAACTAAATTATGACAAAAAAGGAGATACTATGAAAGATCATAATTGAAGACTCGTGTTAAAATGTATATTAGTTGTGAAACTAACAACATGTTAAGTATATCTAAGTATTATCAAAAATTTTACATGTGTAAAGAAACTTTTGGACCCCAGTGTATATTAAAAATTCATACTACGAATAAAAAATAACTGATAATACAACTGTTTCTTCTTTAATATGATTGAAACTCTAAGGCATCTACATTATTCAGCAATAAGTATCAATATTGCTATAGTAAAATATTTACAGCTAAAAAATATTACTTGAACATAAACAAGTAGGTTGGAATTATTAACTCGTCCCCTAAGGTAAGTTGCTAGTCGAGCAAGACAAGCAAGCCAATCATAAGAATTCCACCAAGGGGTCAGAATTTCCACCTGAGAATGAGTCAACATTTCTACCCTACTTGTTCATGGACAATTTATATTTTTAGTTGTAACAATTCAAAACATAGCAAAACTTAGCAATATAGATGTTTAAATGTTTAAAATGAACAATTTCAATATAAATAATAATAATGTTATAATTTCTTATACAGTAGTATGTATTTTGAATCAAAGTTACCAATAATTTCTTTTTGTGTCTTATACGATTGGACCAGTTTAATTTTAGTTTTCAATTGTCCATAGACAAGGGAGAAAACTTGAAGTTCTACACCCGGAATTACATTTAAATAACAACCATCACAAATTATATTACATTCAGTCAAGACTTCTCATATTCAGATTTCTTGGCAAGTAAACTTAGATATTCTTTCTGTAGTAACATAAGTTTAGTTTTCAATGTTGCTATTGACATCACATTTTGTACAGAACTTTTAAAATCACTTTGACTTTGTTTCAATGCTGGTGGTACCAGAACACCAAACCATTTCAATGGATCAAAATTTGAACTAGATTTCTTTGCGTCTCTTTTTTCCATGGGAATGTCCTCAATTTTGTTCATAGTTTCACTGTCTTGATCGTTAGTATCTTTTTCTCCTTTTCTTCTTCTTCTCAATTTTGATTGGTTGTTTTCAGAATTAATGTCAAGGTCATTAATACTATTTTCAAGTTCAAGGTCATTATCCATATCAAACAGCTGATCATCAGATACAGAAACTTTAACTAAAGCTTTCATATTGTTCTCATCGCATTGTTCTATACCTACATTCCGCATTCCCATGTTGTATCTATAAAAGAAACATGGTAGATTTTTGACAAGCATGTTGACCTAGTCAGATCAATAGCTTCAATTAAAGGTAAAATTCTTCTAATAAAAACTATATTTTTATAGTCCATAGAAAATTTCTCTGAAAACTGGTTTCCAATTGTAAATTGTATTTTAAATGGTTCTGTCAGGTGTTAAGTTTATTATCAATCCTTACTTTGTATTGACAAATTAAATTGTAGTTTTCATATCAAAGGGAGGAAATTACTCACCTCTTATAACATTCGGAACACCTCGACTATTCATGAATGAATAATCTAGGAAGGATTCGTGGGGGGTCTACCCTGGAGGCTTGGGTTTTTACTACCTACCCGAGGCAAAGCACAGGCAAAGCACGTAACGGTTATGCAAAATATACACACAGATCTTAGTCAAAACATATTTTTATATATATTGAACCAAATATTGTTCAGCAGTATCATTGAACTGTGTTATTTCAAATTTACAGACAAAAAACCAAACATCATTCAACGCCAAAAATTGTGTATTTGTTTACTTCAACACGGGTAGTTTCAAAATAGCAACTAAATATGTCCGAGGTTATTTGTAGGAAATGGCCAAAGCGTTCCCAATGCTCTATTAAATGCTTCCTATTAACAATTTTGTCAAGTGACTTCATGAGATTAATAACTTAAGATTACTAGCCTTAGAGCTGTACAAAACTTTTCCAAATTATGTTCACTTAATGTAAACGTTTCCTGACAAAATAAATTGTAGATTTATTATCCATCTATAGTTTCTGAAACTTTCTGTTAGGACTGTTGGTAGCAGCCCAGCTAGCTCAGTTAATCAAGAGGTTGAATGTTCAATTCCCTGACAGGGCATACTTTCGTGGAGCTAGGTCATGAAATCATTTCTACATCCATTCTCCCTCCAACAATGATTTTCAACCATGTAGGGCAGTTGTCAGTCACTGAAGAAAGTATGCGTCTAGTAGTTGGTTAACAGCTAAATCCAGAGATTTAGCCTTTCCAGTAACAGTTAGTAAGTTGACAGACCCCCATATGACCTGTGTTGCTATGGTGTTAAACACCAAATAAAAGGACTGTTGGTCTAGGCCAGGATTTGAATTTAAGCTTGCATACTCGCAAAATGTGAGTAGATTTTAAAAATTGCGAGTAACTTTTATTTAACTCCCTCACAAGTTGAAATCGCAGCAAAAAATTTTCAGTCCAAACTAATGAGGCTAGAACCAGCATAGAAACAGTCAGATAGATCAAAAGCATTAATCAAAGATTCACATTATAATCTTGCTCAATATTCTGTGTCTATCCTATAATAACGCCCCTTGTTCTATCTATCGTGATGAGCACTATGTTGTTATTATATTGCATAAATTATATAAATATAGTTATTATGTATGCGATTAAAACTTGGAGAAAGTTTTTCTTCATTTTGCAAGTTCATATAAAATCATCTCGCAAAACTTTTCACGTAGATTTTGTAATATTCGAGCCCTGGTCTAGGCTCACAGTCATGTCCATAGCTACTGTATCAGCATCAGTATACTTAAAATTTTTATAGTTTAACTATTTGATGTATCTTTTTAAGGCACTTGCATATCAGTCTATATGACGCATCATCTTCATTAAAACATGAGCTGTCAGAGGAGACTGCATGCTCGACTTAGTAAGTATTTGTCACAGGAGATATGGTTGATGATAAGGAACATACATATTTTAAAATTTGAAAATATAACCTTAACAAATTTAAAGTAAATAAAAAAAAATTAAAGAACATTTTAAGTTCATGGAGGACAATTTTGAAAAAAAATGTATTTGGAGTTATGATTCTTGTCACATGAGATGTGGTTGATAATAAGGAACATATATTTAAAGTTTGAAGTCAATACCTAAAGAAGTAAAACAGTTGCAGTAAAAACAAATATTTTTTTAAATAAATTTCTAAGTTCAAGGGGAGAAAATATTGAAAAAAATGTATTTGGAGTTATGAACCTTGTCACATAAGATGTGGTTGATAATAAGGAACAAATATTTAAACTTTGAAATTAATTTCTTAAGAAATAACAAAGATATAGAAGAAAGTATTTTACTGCACAAAAACTTTAATCTGTGCACAAAAACTTGAATCAGAAATGTGGACGCGGACGCCGACGCCGGGGGGAGCTCTACATTACTATGTTAAGGCGAGCTAAAAAAAAACACAAACCTAGCTCTTGATAAATTCAAGTATCCTGATTTGAGAGCAATGTCAAGCTTGTCTTGTTCAATGTAGAGCTGTGATAATGTATCAAAGAATTCAATCAACTTTTTATCAAGTTTCAAACAGACATCATTCTTTCCTGTCATCTTGAATAAATATTGGTTGACTTCAAGCTGCAGTTAAGATTTTCTGGGACTGAAATTTATATAGTAAAACATGAGAATAAAAAATAATCCATAATACAGGCAGGTAGAGATGTGGTTACTGTCTTATTCTGTTCATCATATGGTATGTTATCATTGTGTGTAAGTTTCATAAAGATCTGACAATAAATGGCAGAGATATGTGGTAAAGAAAAACTTTAATGCAAAACTTCAACGCAACCACCCGCCCAACTGCCTGCCCTGGTTTTGCCAAACTATAAGCCAAATTTTTTCGTTGAAAAGTCCAGCTAACAACCATGTGCCCTGACAAAGAAAAAGCAATTTATGTAAGGTGTAATATATGTATATACCCACCTACCATCACCACACTATGCAAATATACTGGGTTTAAGATTTGTATGACTTTAAAACATCAACTTTTCTAAAACTGGCAAAAATTGTACAGAAACTTTTTCGAAGCAGTACACTAGAACTTTGAAGCTGTTTTCTGATTTTGACAATATCAGATCAAGAGAAATAGACAAAAGACTAATACTAAGGATCCTGTGCCAGACACAATTTTTCTTCACAATAAAAACAAGAAATGTCTTTAAAAAAGACAAACGGCGTCGATTTAAAAACAAGAGGGCCCAAAGGGCCCTGGGTGCTCACCTGAGGAAAAGGTCAAAGGTCACAGAAGAGCCATTTACAGAGGACCACTAATGTTAAAACCTATTTTTTGACCCAGTGACCTACTTATCCAACCAATCAGACCTATTTGAACAATTTTGGTAGGGAACCACCCACGGACCATTCCTGTTGAGTTTGGGCAAATTATCATAAGCGGTTCAAGAGAAGATGTTGTTTGAACTTTTCCTTATATAATTCAATGTAATATTGTGATTCATGGGGTGGGGTCAATTTTGACCCAGGGGCATAATTTGAACAACTGTGATGGAGGACCTCTAGATGATGTTATATACCAAATATGAAAGCTCTAGGCCTTGTAGTTTCAGACAAGAAGATTTTTGAGAATTGCATTGTGAAAACCTATTCATTAATGCTACAAAACAAAAATTATGAATTTATTCTTAAGGTTCTGGAACTGTAATGGTGACCTTCCACGATTCTTATACTGATATTGTTTCTTGAATCTATACTATTAAAGACATTGAATGCTGAAATTTTAAAGAAATTTACCGTTTGTAACTTAAGTTATGTGCATTTTTATAACGTGACCCTTGATTTTCAGAAAGACCGTAAATTGTGCTGGGACAAAAAGTGAAAGAACTTTTTTTTCAAATTCTGCTGTTTTATTTCCAAGTTTTAATCCATTTTCTTGTTATACAGTCATGTAATGACAAATCAGAGCAACCAGGTTACACTTTGGACAAATACATATAAAAATACAGAGATTTGCATACATGTACCCTCAAGCAAAAATCCGAGTTTTTGAGAATGTTAAAAAATTTACCCTATCTTAAAAAGCAAATATCTCAAGTTAGAAGTTAGTTAGACACATGCAACTAGTTTTAAAATTTTCTGCAGTATTAACTGCCCATATAATGAAAACATTAAGAAATTTTACCGTTTCTAAAATTTTTTATAAGAATTTGTATTAGATTACTGTACTGAAACTGCAAGAGATTTTATAGAGAAAAATAACGTCAAAATGGTCAATTACAAATAATACTACTTTATACAAATATATCATCTAAAATTGGTATTTGAGATGGAAAATGTATGTTAAACTCTGCATTATCATATAAAAACCTTCTCTCCATTGCTTTTTGGCAAGCTTGAGGGGACTATTTGGGGATTAAACTTGTACCAGCTATGTTTTCTGCTGATGTCGTTTTTTGCACTAACAGTTGGACACTAGAGTTAGTAATGTTGGCGTATTATGTGCCTTAGCTTTCAAATTATGCTGTTTATTGTATTGTTTTTTTATAATTAGAATATGATGATATTAAAAACAGAAAATGTGCAACGATTTTGTCTTTATATGCTGACTTTGGTACGATTATTTGTGGGAATTCGGCAATAAATCAATATAAGTTAAACATTCTTTCCAGTTTATCGATATTTGTATAGTTTATTTTACCTTTGTTCATTTTCAGTACACAAAATAGATTAAACAATCAAAACCCCATTTTGCCCCAAATTCTCCATTTCGTCCATTTCGCCTCAAAATCTCCATTTCGTGTTTCAGTCATACCCAATTTACATCGCAAAAAAGATGAAAAAAAATGTATTTTACACCTGTACAAACAGAATCAACGCAAAAGTTATGATCCACTACGGCTTTTCATTGTTTTTATGTCGATAAACCATTATTTTTGCGATAACTAACTACGATCACGCTGTAGAGCGTCTGGTTTCGCCATTTTCGGAAAATGCGTTACCCTATGACTTCTGGAAAAACCCACGTCACGTGGTGAAATTTTCTAAAAATAGCAATTACGAAACTTGACGAAGATAGGTAATCGGGAAAAAAACCGGATTGTATCGAGTGTCGAAGTTTACCGAAGTTAGTTACAGTTCCAGAACCTTAAAAGTTACGTATCAATAACTCTGCGGATAATTAAATATATGTGGAGCTGTGACTCTCAAAGTGTAAACCCCGGAAACTGGATGTAGTGAGGCTAACTTAATAATTATTGGGTAATATGTCTGACTTTTTACTAGAAACCGGTTCACATCTGGAGACGTAATTCATTTTACCCATAAAATATTGTGTTTGACACGTAACTTTTTATTGTTACAATATAAAAAAACACTTTGGAAAGCAATAGAAGACTACTCCAAAAAAATAATCTACGAACGAAGCAAAATTTCGTAAAACACTGCATTACAATAGTGTGGCCTTTATTTTTTCGCGCGTGTCAGGGCCATCCAATCGAAGAGGGGATTTTCTCTGTTTCCCCCGTACGTCATTTTCGGTGTTTATAAAATCATCCAATAGAACGGCGGATTTCCGAAATCCCCAGACAGACGTCATTATACAGAAATGTAGGTCAAAATCCAGCTTAGACAGCTACGCCGAAAAATACCATGTAGCATCCCTGTGGTTAGTCCTATATATAAGACCCTCCATAACTCATTTCACATTGGGACATTATTCTGTTATGTAACAGAAGCAATGTCCAAATAACAAATAAGTTACGGAGGGTTTTATATATAGGACTACCCTGTGGTGTATACAGTAGGAGGATGTAGGGAAACAGTCAAACTAGCCCATGCATTTTTGACAGGGGTGACCAACTGTTCCCATGACATTTTGACAGGCGTGGGCAACATGGGACTAGTTGTCCATCGGACCAGTTGTCCGACGGACTCCAACGATAAGAAGGGATATCATGTGTCTTGCACCTGTGTCCGTGACTAGTAGTAATAGCGTGGACACACCGGTTCTCGAACCTCTAAAGACTCAATGAGCCATTTTTAATCAATACAACAATATTCATTCTAATTACTAGTCCTATATATAAGACCCTCCGTAACTCATTTCACATTGGGACATTATTCTGTTACGGCAGGGTCTTATCGGCTTCCATATATATTGATGTAGCAAAATGCGCAAGGATTCCCTCGCGCAACAAAAGCGAACATAATTCAATATTTTTCGAAAATATTTTTGTATTACCCATTCCTAACACTAACAGACACATTTATCTAACATATTATAACATAAGTTTTAAAATAACCAACCTTATTTTGTAGAATTAATCCATTGTTTCCGTAACTCAAAAATCAAGACTTTCGTTTTGAATACTTTTAACACTAAACGCCGTTTATGCCGTAACCGATACCGGATTGGTCGTGATAAACGCCGCACAATCCGTTTCCAATCCGGATTACAAATTCAAAACATTTATGCTAAACATTTTTTTTGTCGTCGCTGAAACAAAATTTCTACTTTCTAAACTTTCTAACAATTTCAATTAACACAATTGTTACATTTAGCTATATTTTTGGCTCCCGAAAATTAAAAATAATCAAATTTGTAATCCGGACTTGGTTCGTCTAATTTGGCGTTTATCAGTGACGATTCCGGAAATGGTACCGTGTGACGTGGAATTTAGCGTTGTTATTAAAACGAAAGACATGATTTTTTGGACTTGACGGAAACAATGGAATATTTCTACTTGCTGAGGTGACTTATAGTAATTCTTATATTACAATGTGGTTAATTATTGTATATACTAGCGGTCTAATAGAGTTTGTTAAGAAAATTGCGTAATAATAACAAATTACAATCGTTTAAACCGTGCACTAAAACTGTGCACGTTTTGCTACATCAAACTATATGGAAGCCGATAAGACCCTGCCGTAACAGAATAATGTCCCAATGTGAAATGAGTTACGGAGGGTCTTATATATAGGACTATCTAATTACCTGTTTCTTGCGCATTGTTCTCATTTGACAGCTGTAGTTGCGTCTGTTGTTTACCAAACATTTGTGCACACGAGTTGAGGACTTCATATGCAGTTACGTAGCAAAGTAAACAACTTTTTTATGAAAGGTTCGAGATCAGGTGAGGTTCGAGAACAGGTGTTTATACGATACATGCAGTGATGTATCGTCGATAGGAATTTACACCTGATATGACAGCTTTAATAAACATAACATAATTAACATTCAATTAATAGATAAAACGTAATATTACCTGAATTTAACTCACCGTAAGTAAGAAAATAAGTAAATAACAAATAAATTAAATACCCTATGTTTACAATGAATTCGTACCGGAAGTCAAATGATCAATAAAAAGTTGTGACTTCAAAAGCCTTATTACGGATATGACTAGCTAGCCGGAATGACTAAAATACGCAATGAATAATTTTGAGCGAAATAAACGAAATGGGACAGGCAATGGCGAAATGGAGTTTTAATTGTTTAATAACTATTTTTTACCAATGAATATACCGATTTTGTTAACTGAGAATAAACAGTAATATAATAAACAACACGAATAGCAATGAAACAATATTTTGATAAGTATGATTTATTACCAAACCCCTACTACATATCAAACCAAAGTCCATTTCTTGAGCAAAATGGACGACGAAAAGGAATTTAAAAAGTCCTATTCGCGAATAGGAGATAAACAGCGAATAGGACTTGTATATTTTAAATAACTCTAAATATACTGGTTATGTCGACCAAATATTATGTGTTTACTTTGAATTAAGTTATATATCGTAATAGTTTAACTTTTAAAATGATTTTGTTCTGAACAAAATATAGTTTTATCCAATATATTAGATATTTTCTAGTCATATTCGCGTTACCACCAATGCAAATATGACTTTTATATCGTTGTTTAAGATTTAGAAAGTTGTGAAAGTATAGGTTAAAATTAAATAATTTACTATCAAAAAACGTTTATTAGCTTAAATATTTGATGAATACACATTAGTTTTGTTTATATCCTAATATCCTAAACAAACAGTAATATCCTAGACAAACAGTAATATCCTAAACAAACAGTTTGAATTTGTTTTCTCACGGCCCCAACCATTAAGCCTAAAGCAGATATGCAAACATGCATTAAACCCCCCTCCCCATTGCATGCCCCCTATCAAAATAACAGTTGAAGGCGTCGACAAGTTATTATCAGGTCTAATACCCAGCAAAGCACAAGGCCCAGATCAAATATCACCACGAGTCCTCAAAGAACTCCACAGTGAAATAGCACCCATATATTCAGGTTATCTCTAGAAACAGGTATTGTGCCCGATGATTGAAAAAATGCAACAATAGCCCAAGTATACAAAAAAGGTCATAAATCAAAAGCCAGCAACTACAGACCAATATCCCTTACTTGTATCTCCTCTAAATTAATGGAACATATCATAGTTTCAAACTTAATGACTTATTTTAACAAGCACAGCATCCTCAGCCCCTATCAACATGGTTTTCGGTCTAAACGTAGTTGCGAAACTTAACTGCTGAGTTTCTCCCAAGAGGTATTTGACAACCTAGACAATGGACAGCAGACAGACGTGATTGTGATGGATTTTTCAAAGGCCTTCGACAAAGTCGACCATCACAAATTAATCCACAAACTTGACAAAATGGGAGCAAATGAACAGGTATCCACCTGGGTTAGGTCATTTCTTAGCGACCGTAGCCAAAGGGTTGCGGTTGAAGGTCATATCTCCGACCAGCTGCCAGTGTTATCCGGTGTCCCTCAGGGTTTAGTCCTAGGACCCTGTCTATTCCTGGCATATATCAATGATTTGCCAGAAACGGTCAAAAGCAGAACCAGGTTATTTGCGGACGACACTATAGTGTACTTGACAATTAAGGGACAGACTGACGCTGACAGACTACAGGACGACCTACATAAACTTGAAGTTTGGGAACGGGACTGGGCTATGGAGTTCAACCCGGACATGTGTGAGGTGCTAAGGATCACCCGGAAAAAGAATCCCATCATCTTTCCATACACTCTCCATAATAAAATCCTCAAGTCATCAGAAACTGCCAAGTACCTTGGAGTAACAATCTCTAAAGAGCTTAACTGGACACAGCATATTAATAACATAACCTCCAAGGCCAAAAATTCCCTAAGATTCATCCAGAGAAACGTCAAAACCGGCAACTCAAAACATCAGCCTATGTTACTTATGTCCGGCCCCAATTAGAATATTGTTCCATCATATGGCACCCTTGGCAGAAGCACCTAAATTATAGAATTGAAAGTGTCCAGCGAGCTGCGGTTAGATATGTTTGTCAAAATTATGATTTCCATAGTAGTGTAACCCAAATGCTTAACGAACTTGGGTGGCCCTCCCTAGAAAGCCACAGACTCCAGTCCTCTCTTGTAGTGTTCTACAAAATCCAATACAATCTTGTATATGTTGACCATAACCATCTGACTCCAACTAGAAACCTGAACTTCCTGATCCCCCAGTCCCGTACCCAGTATCACCTTAACTCATACTTCACTAGAACCATCAGATATTGGAATAGCCTTCCATACCAGGTCAAATCCAATCCCAGCCTAGATGCCTTTAAGGATAGGCTGGCGACAGTCACCTTCTAGCCCCCACCCCCAGTATGTTTTTAATCTTGCACTCTTTCTTATCTTTTAACTTTTTATCCTTTTATCTTTTAATATGCACTTAATACTTTTTAACACAGTTTTCCACAGTTACTAAAAGTAAATCATATTAGCGCCGTGGTTTTTCTACTAACGAATGACTTTTGCTGTGCCAATATGACTTTTATATTGTTATTTAAGATTTATTAAGTTGAAAATATATGTTCAGGTTCAATTATACAATTTTCAAAGTTTGTAAAAACATTATATTATATATGTATCTATATATGAATTCTATGAGTACATTGTATACAAGTCTAGCCGTTCAATCTATTAAGAATCTCCAAAGCCCTTAACAATTGTTTGAGTAAAAATCAGTACAAAATATGGGCTCACTATTTCATCATTTGGTCATATGTTTTTTTATCTAAAAAACAAGTGACACTGAATGGTATTCGTATACATACGATGTTGCAGCACTAATACTACTTTCAATTTTCAAACCCAAACAAATTCAATGCCTCAGTGCTTTGTCTAAAAATGTCTATTACTACGCATAAATTTTGATACAATTAAGGCTTATTCCAGTAAAGCAAATAATACAAATCCGCATATAATATCTTTTCCCCTTTGAGTTATGCATTCAAGAAGTCGTTGGTTTGGGCACAGACGGTATGGGTTTGGTAGGAGTATCACTGTATCTCATTCTGAAAAGTAAAAATGAAAGAAATTTCGTATTTCTACGCTGCAGATTTAAGCACTTTAGGACAGAACAACAGGATAAAATTGAGCGCTATAAACAGAGTTTTATTCTATCTTCTTTTTAAATCGTTCAATGCCTACACGTAAGTCACACATTTCAGAGTAATTCAGACTCGGGACTGTACTAGGGAATTAAACAAAGGCGACCGGCAACGTCTCGGTCCCGAATCACTTTGTATACATCATTATTATATTTCGCCTGTGGAAAGAAAATTTTAAAAGATGTTAGTTCGCTTAAAATCTTTGATCCTCATGATAAAGTATTTTTTGGGGTCGAAAACATGAATATTTTTCAAGTTGTAGTAACATAAAAAAATGTTTTCATATCAAAATTACGGTTTAAAGTCAAAGGACATCATTTTGGCAAACATTATGGAATTACCTTGCCGTTTGACTAAATTTTTATTATAGCTGCTTTAAAATAATTTTTAGCAATTAAATCTCCATTTCGCTGATATCTTATAACGGATGCAATTTGTGGAACAGTTTGCAACAAAATGTGAAGGATGTCAATTTTGGTTCTTCATTTAAAGTAAAAGTAGAACAACATTTTTTTGCAGTAGATTTCTAAAATATAATTATTATTGTTGAAATAGATAGTTTACTTCAATTATATATTTTTTCTTAGTCATATTTTTACTTCGTTTTATTTCGTGTTTTAGGCACATCGTTCGCAAGATGGCCTAACACTTTTCGGCTTATGAAGTAAAGTTAATTCGTACTTTGTCGATTCGTACCCAAACAAACATGGAAGTCGACGAAGAAAACGACTTCGAAAAATCAATTGGCGATCTTCCAGAGGAGATCGTTGAAATAATTTTGATGAAATTATCCCCATACAATGATCTTAGATCAGCGAGCTTAGTGTGTCGGTCTTGGTGGCGATTGGTGCAAGGTAATGATGGTCCTCAAGAAAGTTAGGATGTTTCGTACTCAATGTAAATCGTAACCTTTTTGTTCAAGATTTCATTTATCACTCTGAATATCATGATAGATGAACTTTGACTAGACAGTCGTGCTTCATATATTGAAGAATTATACTATCTGCATTCAGGTGAAATTACAAATGTATAGGGTTTACCTGTGCTAGTTAAAAAAAAATGGCAAGTGAAATGAAAAAATTGTTAAAAAAATAAAGTTCATAAATGTGTACATAGGTCATAAATTTTTGTTGTCAAGTCATTCAAGTTTTCAAAATCATTCATGTGCTAATCATTCATAACATATTATCATTTTTTTCACAGCTTTATTGTTCAATAACAAGCAAAAAAAGTGAAACTGGCAGGCAGATCTATTTACCCACTTACAAACACTTGTATGTTATTTTAGTGATTTAATAGTTATTTTTTGTTAGAATACATGTTTAAGTATTCAAAATAAGTGCTTAAAGCTTTAAATTTATTACTAAATTGGAAAATTTCAAATATTTACTGTTTTTTTTACTACAAGATTTCACTTCTAGAATGGTTGAAATTCATTTTATGGATACAACAGTACATAAAAAATGATAAGAAATTCATATTATGGTAGTTTAAAGGATGTTAATTAACAACAAAGCAAACTTTTTTGTAAATCCTAACATAAAACCATGACGGAACGAAATCCAAAAGTGCCCCCAAATTTCATAAAACTGTCCCACTCCTGACACAAATAATATCCTGTCTTAAATCAAAATCAAAAATGAATATTAATTAACAATCAAAATCATGTGAACAATCTGACAACTGTCAACAACATATAACACATTTTTTGCAATTGTAACTTCAAAAAGACATTATTTGCCATATTTACACTAACAGAAAAGAAACTCGGACTTGAATTGTCACCAAAGTTTGTTTGTAAACCTTAAAGAAAATTAGAAATGTAATAATTATTATTTCATGTGCTTGTAATGCTACATCCAATGTAATGCAATATGTTGACAAAGACAATTAAGTTACAAATGCATTGAGCTAAGAAGCTTTCCCTAATACTATATCATTTTCTGTCACACTCCTGACATTTCAGATTCACTTCTCAATTCAAGATCAAACATTAATATACAATGTACATTGCCAATCTAATTATAGGTAACAATTATCAACAAGTTCTCAACAATGAATAAAACATTTTTAACAACTTTTAACTTCATAACAACATTATTGGCTATATTTACATGGCACAGTATGGAAAATGGATTTTATTTATCTCATCCTGATCTGCCAGATGGACTACATTCCAAGACCCGCCTCTTTGCAGACGACTGCATCCTATACCGCCAGATCCGATCCGACCTTGATCAACAACTTCTCCAAGAAGATCTGGATGCATTAGCCAAGTGGGAAGCCCTTTGGGGGATGGACTTTCACCCCCAGAAGTGTAGCGTTATGCGTGTAACAAGGGCCAGATCACCTCGTCTGTATTCTTACAATCTGAAAGGCATAACACTAACTGCAGAATCATCTTCTAAATACCTTGGTGTAGACCTACATTCAGAATTATCATGGAAAAGTCACATCAATAGAATAACCAAGAAAAGTAACAACATGCTTGGTTTCTTACGTCGCAACCTTCAAAACACCAGCATAGAGACAAAAACCAGAGCATACAC
The DNA here is from genome assembly GCA_025267735.1 of Mactra quadrangularis. Taxonomy (NCBI): domain Eukaryota; kingdom Metazoa; phylum Mollusca; class Bivalvia; order Venerida; family Mactridae; genus Mactra; species Mactra quadrangularis. The sequence continues at coordinate 1,586,181 of CM046294.1, forward strand.
CTCCCTGGTTCGATCCAACCTTGAATACTGCTGTTCCGTATGGAGCCCACACAACAAGTCTCATATCATGAAGATTGAAATGGTACAGAGACGAGCAGCACGTTTCACCACCAACAGATACCACAACAAAAGCAGTGTCACAGATATGTTAAATGACCTGAATTGGGAGACACTAGAGTCCCGTCGCATGAAACATCAGCTTACCATGCTTTACCGCATTATTCATCATTTAGTGGACATAGATGCTGAGATATACCTAACTCCAGCTAAGGTTTTGCCAAGATCGAACCACAACATCAGGTTCCTGCCTTACTCAACATCTACTGACAGCTATAAATACAGCTTTTTCCCACGCAGTATTCCTCTATGGAATCTTCTACCAACCACAGTTGCTGAGGCTCACTCTTTAGCATCCTTTAAGAGTGAGCTTTCTAATCTGACCTTCTAAGGGGATCCCCTCTCGGTTACGAACTAGCCTCCAAACGAAGGACTTGAGCTATGTCGGTGGGGCTTCGCGCCCTGGTACCTCCAAGGAAGCCGAATTGGTCTAGTCTGGATGGAGGTGAAAAGTAACTGGGAATCTCTTTTCTGCTTCTGTCTTTTATCTGTTTAGGCACTAATTCTTGCCCGATCTATTTTCTTACTTTTACTATAACTTTTCCATATGTAACTTTAAATTCTCTTTTCTCTTGCGCACCATCAAAGAAATGTCAAGTCTGACAGTTTGATGAAAAAGATGTAGATGTAGATGTAGGTGTATCTTGACATAAATTAATGTGTTATAAGCTTTGCTCTAAGCCTTTTTTTAAATTCTAAATCCAAATTCTTAATGTTGTTTCAATAAAAGTTCTAACCAGTAAAAACTAAGAAGCTACTCTGAATAAGTAGTATGTGTCACACTCCTGACTTCAAAATGAATGAGCAATTAGATTTTGCATTTAAGCAATTCTGATGCAAGTTCCAACTCCTCTGTTACAAATTTCATTTTCAGTCCGCGACCAGAAAGTAAGATAGGGGTGGATAACTTCCAAAGAATATCATTTTGAGACTGCCAGGATCTTTAAAATTGTCACACTTTTTTGTCACACTCCTGACATTTTTGGCCCATTATTTTAGTATATTTTTTAAACTGATGGTTCAATTTTGATGAAACTTCACAAAACATTAGAAAACACTATGCATAATGTAGATTTAATGTATATGTTTCTGATATATATACCATATAAACCTAAAGACAGTAAGTTTTCAAGAAAATTTCAGAACAAACATTGCAGAAATTACTTAAATATCACTGGAAATTAAAATAGCATTACCTGTACCAATAAGATATACTGAGAAAAAGAATGAATAATAAAACATGCTTTGTAAACAGAGTAAATAAGACAAATGTCGAAATGCCAAAATTTGTGTTTCACTCCTGACATCACTTTTTATCATATATGTAATGAACACATGATACATGAGATGGAGATTCCTCTCACTTAAGAACACTATTGGACATGCTCTCCAAAAAAATAAAACAAAAGGTTGTAATAATTATTATGTATATTTATAATAAAGTCTGTTCCTTAAATGTAGATTGTTTCACTCCTGACATTTTTTAGTCATTGCAAAGTCTAGTTTTTTTATTCATGCTGTTATAATAGTTCTAATTGTTTTTTTCCATTTTAAAGGAGAGAATACCTTGAAAAAAGCATATGCATACAAAACAACGTGTTAATAAAGCATATGTCAGGAGTGCAACTTTTTTACTAAATAGTACAAAAAGGGATTATCTACTGTATATTTTATTGAGATGAGAGACAACTGAAACTTCTTGCTTGCACTTAATAGACATTAATTAGACATTAATAGACTGCTTAATTACATGAATTCATTTTACTTTCTGTTAATATTCTGCATCTTTAAGAACTTTTTGGTAAGAGTTCAGAAAAAAACAACCTATTTTTGTACAAAAAGACTATTTTTTAAAGATAAAAATAATATTAGGACTCACACATCATTTTTTTAATTTATTTAACAGTCCTATAACTTAAATACAAACCATAAAAGAAAACAACAGTGTTCACATTTAGGAAATTATCTCTGTTGGTTTTAAATGTGTACATTGTATTTCTCTATTTTTTCAGCCAAAAAGGTTAATTTAAACATCAATAACGTGAAAGTAGGATAAATTACAAAAGGAACAAATACAGATACTAAAATTGCAATCATAAGAGAAAGTTTCTGGTACAAATTTAAAGGAAACTGACTAAATTAAATTTTGACCTCCGTGTTGACCTCCATGCTTTGGAGTCATTATTTTTGCTCCTATCCTCATATAAATGCCTTATTAAATCTGCTTTTTCTATTCCAATCATTATTTAAGCTCAAACAATCTCTAATGGTGCAGAAAAAATATTAATTCAATGATGTTACAGTAAATCTGAAATTTGTGTCACACTCCTGACATTCACATGTATGCCATGTGTTCATAAACAGTTCATTTGTGCCACTGATGATCATTACTCATGATCAAAACATGACAAATGCTTCCAGGAAAAGACATAATTGATTATACATGTATGATGAAATTGACAGCATTTTGCAATAAACACCAGATGTCACACTCCTGACCAAATTAAGTGACTTTCTTTCAAAGGGCGTTGAAAAAAAATTATTCACAATAAAGATGATCTTTATGTTATTACAGAGACTAGAAACATAACACATAATAATAGTATTATAAATTCCTTTAATAGCTAACTGTTTAAGGTACCATAAACTTTTATAGAAAAAATATACATTTTCAGCCAGCTTTTTTTTTGACGACCATGCATTAACTTTTTACATAAAATGTGATGAGTTTAAGCACTAGGTGCTAAATTTTAGCATTTGGTGAAGCCCAAGAGATACAGCTTTCACTGAAATAACATAACATCGTGCCAGTCATTCAGCATTTATAGATAACATTGTCTGAACAAACAGGATCTTTAAAATTGTCACACTTTTTTGTCACACTCCTGACATTTTTGGCCCATTTTTTTCGAATAATTTTTAAACTGATGGTTCAGTTTTGATGAAACTTCACAAAACATTAGAAAACACTAGGAGACACCTCTGAAGAACAAAAAGAATATCATAAACTCTGTTGTATATGTTTTATTCATGAAAAACTGAAACTAGCCATTTTTTCTGAACTAGCCCACCTCAATTACGGGTGAACCAGAGCAGAACGCAGTGGCCAGAGTAACGGTACCGTAACTCTAGACCCAGGTTCTAGAGTTATGGAAGTGCTGTAAGTCAAGCTTACAGGGTTGGCTACAGTTACAGAACCTCCGTAACTCTAGAGCCTGGGTCTAGTGTTACGGTACCGTAACTCTAGCCACTGGCGAACCAGAAACACCTGTGATTTTTAAGATATCCCGCTTATTGACATATGGTCAAGTAACAGATGTCTTTATCTGCTGCATTCTGTTTATTTTAGTTTCTGCTATTTTTCCAGAGTGAAAGTTGTTTAAAAAGGTAATTTTTATGCGGGAATTAATATAAACATTTTTGACTCATCATTTTTGGATAGAAAAATATGACAGAAAAAAAGAAAAACTAACATGCTATTGGTTCCGTTATAATTGGTTTTAATTAAGATAACTGTTTAAAACGTTTCTTTGTGGATTGGTTAAAATAGGTTTGAAATTTAACTGGGTACTTTAAAATTGCTGTTTACGTATGATGTCACTGATCTGGGAAGATTTTTTACCTTATTTTCAGTTGTAAAAAGAAAACTTAAACAGATATATTTACAAAGTGTGGCTAATTCAACACTAGAATGGTCCTCTATACGTCCCGAAGTTGGTTCACAAATAACAGAGCGTTACTCACATTGTTGTTGCTACTATGATAAATCGCTGTATGTATTTGGTGGGTGTACAGCCTCTAAAACTACGCTCAATGATTTATGGAGGTTTGACCTTGTCTCCAGAGAATGGATACGGCCACTTGCCATGGGTAAGTATCTTTGTTGCCTGAAAAGGCTGCATATAGTGGTTACTTTCTATGGCGGTCTCCCTTGTTTGTCTGTCCGGAAAATAAGTCATTAGATCTAACTTGAAACTTAGCAGGTGTATAGGTCTCTAAGTACAGAAGTGCAGTGCTTAAGAACCATAAGGCATTACTATCTGCTTTATGCTTTTGGAGTAATTGCTCTTTGATGCATTTTCTTGTCGGTAAAGTAAGTTCCTTTCTATTTAAGCTTTTGACTTGAAATTAAACTTGTGGATAGATCTTATGAAAGAGAAGTGCAGTGCAAAAGAAGCTTAACTTTGTCAGGCAACTCACCTGACTTACAAAGTTCTAAGTTATGTATCTCTGTTTATACAGTGCCCTCCAAAAGTACTTGGACAAAATCTTGTGTTTTAAGATAGACTGATTAATCTTTATTCATGAATACATGTATAAGGAAGAAAGAATCATCTGAGCAAATTCTAAAGTCAGCATTGATTAGTTTATTAACATATGATTTTAACAATATTACATGAATAAGGTCTAATGATACTTAATTTACTTGTGTTATGAACGATCATGTTTTCTCAAAATTTCATCTGTCCAAAAACTTTTGGTAGGCACTGTATCTACATTTTCATTGTGCATTTAGGTTGTCACAGATTGACAATATTGATTTACTAATTAATTTTAGCTCGATTGTGAAACAAGTTCTTACAACTTAGATTTATCACTTTCGAGTCCACTTCCTGGTCCTCCAGTACTGAGCTAGTAGGATAAATTTTCTTGCTCAAGGAAACAACAGGGCAGGTTTTGGATGGGATTCAAACCAACGCAGAGCTGGATGGAGGGGGTGTGGCTGAGCTGTTACGAAGTTGGACTGGTAATCATTGGATATCCAGCTCAGCATTGGTTCGAATCCCAGATTGACAATATGTGTTTTTCAAGAGAAAAGTTGGAAAAGATTATAGTAGAACTGCTCATATATAGGCTGCATTAAAAAAATTTAGACATGCTTCTGTGTAATTTTTTTTTTGATAGCAACCAAGTATAAGCTTTAATATTTAATAGGTTGTATATAGTGGTCTTACTCCTGGATACGGAAGTTTTAATTTTTAGACAGATGAAAATTAAGCTGTATTGTATTGCACTTAAAATAAATTATAAGATCAATAATAGAAATAAAAAAGAATGACCATTAATAGATGCATGAAATACCCGGTACCATAAAAGTGACATACATGTAGTTTTAAACTAGAAAAAAATATTCACTCAACCCCTCAGTGCACACCCAACCTATGGATGGAGTTCTTGTGCTCTTTTTGTAACAAATGTCTTAACTTTATATTGTAGGTACTTACCCATCACCTAAAGCTTGTGCTAGTATGGTAGTATATCAAGATAATTTAGTATTATATGGAGGTTGGAGTCATCCTACACCTTTCCCGTTACATCAGGTATGTTTATCAAGGCTACAACTTCACGAATAAGGATTTTTCATATTTTAAGGGGGGCGGGCGGGTTTTGGGGGGGGGGTTCATGCCATAGCAATGCATAGTATAGGTCATATAATGGTGGTCAGTCAATCTACTTACAGTTCCTGGAAAGGCTTAATCTCTGGATTAAGCTGTTAACCAACTACTGAGCACATACTTTCGTCAGTGACTGGTAGGGCTCTACACCGGTATACGATATATATCGAATACCGGTATTGTAGGTTCGATAGATATATCGGATCGAACGTTTCCGTATCCAACAAAATATCGATCAATGACGATAATACAAATAAAATCCATGGCCTGCAAATCAGTTGATATTTTGTATCGCCAAATCAATATTCCACTAGTTCCGGTACCGTATGAACTAATCTGTGGGCGAACAACCTCATAATATGACGACATTCCACAAACGTCTTACACCGGTTACGTCATGTTTAAAATTTGTTCTTTTCAATCAAAGGGAAGTAACTGTTGCGATTAGAAAGGTTTTTTATATGTATTATACTTTCGTTTTCAATTAGTCAGGGAAACAACAATCAGTACTTAGAATACAGTGGCCTATTCAATTACCCCGGACGTTAGGTTCGGAACAACTCAACCCGAGACAGCTCAATCCCCTACTAACGGGTAGAGTTGACCCAACTTTGAGCTGAGTTATCCATGGGTTGAGTTGTCTTCGGGTTAAGTTGTCCCGTACCTGTAACGTTCGCTAACAGTCGTTACTGAACACGCTGCAGATCAATTCTGAGAATCAGTAAGCATTCGGATTTGTTCGGGCAGATCCGCAATGTAAAGAGAACTTGATTATACAGAAGCGATATGTCATTATGATAGCTTAGGTTCTGAAAAAGTATGTTTTTTCATTTGCCGAATCTAGACCCAGACTCACTGGATGCAATGCTACATCTTTAAAAATATGCAAACGTCAAAGATTTTATCATTTAGATATTAAAAAGACCGTGAATTTATTAGTATGGTGCTTCTACAATGAATTAAATGAATTTAACAACTCTGTTTTGCTGTTTTATAAAAATTATATGTATTATTAAAATATCATATGATATATCGAATATCGATCATTTCGTATCGATACGAATATCGTATCGATCATTCTGATCGATATAGAGCCCTAGTGACTGGCAACTGCCCTACATGATTAAGAATTATTGGTAGGAGGGAGAATGGCTGTAGAAATAATTTCATGACCAAGCTCCATAAAAGAACGTCCCACCTGGGAATGAAACCAAAGATCCCTCGATCAGTAGACTTGCGTGCTACCAACTGAGCTAGCCAAGCGGCTACTGAGGATTTTAAGTTCTGAAGTCTTTTGAACTACCCATATTTTAAATTTCCTATTTTTATACAACCATTCTTAGAAGGATTGTATCACGGATGTAAGATTTTCAGGCATAATATTTCCTCCTTTTTCATTATATGGAGTGCTATATAAATACTAATGAATAAGACATTCTGTACATAGACAATATTAATATCTCTACAAGTTGAACGGGGAAGTTTCAGAGTTTTAGATTGTAAACATTGCCACATGGTTTGAGGTAAACAAAGTATTCTACCCATGATGGTTTATATTGTGTTAGTCTGTGTGTACAATGTGTGTAAGAAGGCAATATAATGTCTGGCAACTGTGGGTCATATTGCATAAAATAAGAACTTTTAGTTAACTGTCAGACAGTCTGCCTTGTCTATCATTCCATGAACAATTGTCTGTCTATACATAATGATGTATTGCTGATATAAATTTGTAGGTAATAATAACATTTTTAGCTGGATTTTTCAACGGGTGGGCATCCGGTGTCGTTAACAATTGTGTTTAAGTTTTCTTTACCATATATTTCTGCCATTTATTGTCACATTTTTATGAAACTTCATATAATTATAACATACCATGAGATGAACAGAATTAAAAAGTAACCACAACTCTACCTCCCTTTATTATGGATTATTTCCCTTTATATTTTTTTGTTTTTAAATCTGTCTTTAATGAAGTTTCCTCATTGAATTTCTTGTTTTCACATTTTCTCCAGGCTGCCAGATTTTTCTCAGAGTTACATGTATATAAACCAGCAACTAATCGCTGGTCTCATCTAACTACATTATCACAACAAAGTCCAGTAGCAGGTCATTCAGCTTCTGTTATTGGTGATAAAATGGTTGTATTTGGTGGATCACAAGTACCAGGTGTTAGGTAAGACTTTTAACTTCTAGGGTTTTGACTTGTTTTTATATCTAGAAATTGAGCCTGCCCATCTAGTAGGGCTGTCATTGATAGAAAATATTGTATCAATATATTGAAAGGGAACTATCGGTGATACAATGTATATCGATATATCAAGTCAGACAAGGAGTGTAACAGAAGCCACTAGAACTCCAGTATATATCATGTACTATAGTATATAATATCCTCATGATGTTATTTATAATGCTAAAAGTTGTTTCAGACATATTTACATAAAACAAAACTAAAACAAACTATATTTTCTTGTTTTAATACTTAACAGAAAACATGAAAACTAGGAAATATAAAAAAGTCCTTGATCTATTCAGGTTAAAAGAAGATAAATACAACAAAGTGAAGTAGAATAAAATGTCACTTTTATTTAGTTTATAGCTTTATTAAATGCTAGATTGTATAGATATTCCAAATTTCGAATCGGTATTGAATTATCTGTTAAGAATCATTGATACATCAATATCGCAATTTCTGATGACGGCTCTACCAGCTAGCTCAGTTGGTAGCACACAAGTCTACTGATTGACGAGTCATTGGGTATAAACTCAGGCAAGGCTTAATTTAGTGAAATAATTTCTATGGCCATTGTCCCTCTTACTACAGAATCTTAATCATATAGGGCAGTTGTTTGTCATTGACGGAAGTAGGTACATGTACATGTTACATGTAAATGATAACTGCTACACTTTAATAATGCTTTATATATACTTGCTCTTTGTTTCATTAATATATAAAATTTTCCATGTTACAGGGTAAATGATGTAATTTATTTTGACTTTCTAGAAGTCACATGGAAGGTACCAAGAATTGCTGGAAATAGGAAACCATCCCCAAGATATGGACATGCACAGGTAGGTCAGGAATGATTAGTCAGAAATTATTAGTGCTTGTCACCATCTGTAGTTTTAGTGACTGTTCCTAGTGAGTATTCTAGAACTCAGTGAAGGGCTGGAAAGGGACTGGGTCCTTCAGAAGGTTGATTCCTCGAAGTAAATATTTCTACATAGGGAGGGGAAAAAGTGCAGGATGCAGCACCCTCTATCTTGCTTTAAAATAATCACTATGTATTAAAGCAGAATTAATAAGTGGACTTTCTATATGCTTTCTTCCTCTCTTTCAAAATTTGCAAGACCAAATAGCCTTGATGCCAAAATAAATATGTTTTTAATAACTCATAATTCCATATTTTGGGGGAATTGACTCGAGGAAGTATTGACCAGGGGACGAACACTTTAGTGGAATGCTTTATTCAGTTTTCTAAGGGAAAAGTTTGAGGCATCCAAATAGAACGTTGATTTATGTCTTGAAAATTGAGCCCTGAATTTAGTAAAAAATGCCCTGAAAAAGCCATAAAAAGGCACTAAATTTATGTATGAGAAGACTGTATGAGCCGTGTGTAGGCTTGATTCCTGAGTGGAGCAGACTTTTATGGAGCTTGGTCATGAAATAATTTCTACCACTGATTCTAAATCATGTAGGGTAGTTGTCAGTCATTGAAGAAAGTATGGACGTAGTAACTGCTTAACAGCTAAATCCAGAGATTTAGCCTTTCATGAAGCGTGAGTAAGTTGACTGCCCACTGTGCTATGACCTATACAATGTGTTGTCAGTGACACATACATTAAACCTACTTATTTAAATACGTACTCAGTTCTGTATTCCTGATCTCACAATTGATAAAAATAAATATCCGTATTTATGTAAGAAGAATATTAAACAAATATCAAGTATTTAAGTCAGCAAGGTTAGTGTATGTGCCCCTGACAGATGAACAAAATTTGACCATATAAGGTTTAATTATTATTTTTTCAGGTTACTATAGATGATAGTCATATTCTTATAATGGGAGGATTAGGTGGAGGCAATCAAGGTCCTCATACAGTATGTACTCATTTATGTTGTAAAAACTTCTCATGATTATGTTATAATAAATAAATTTCAAGTATTTTACTCAATATCAAGAAATGGGCCAAATAACAATTAAATTTCAAGTATTTTACTCATTATCAAGAAATGGGCCAAATCTATAATATAATAATTATAAATTTGCTCTATTTAAATCTGGACAGTATTGAATGAAATTGAGCCAATTACAATGGTGAACATCTTTACCCTATACCGCAACCTCCAGGACTTGTAAAATTGATTTGGGCTTGTAAACATTTTACATCCATGTATTTCATATGATATATATAATGAATGTCTATTATAATTTGTTTGTTACTATTTATCTTGATAGATTGGTTCTTAGGGCTGGGGCGAGTATTCGGGTATTTGCAATCCCGACAAGAAAATCACTAATATTCGTCACATCCGAAATTTGTCAGATCACCAAAATCTAATTTTGGAAAAAATTGAAAGTACATTTTCAACTTAATTACCACTGAAAACAAGTCACACTACTAATGAAAACTTTAATTTATGTAGGAACAAAATTACCTTGTTTCAAAATTTCGATAAATACACATTTGAACAAAAATGTTATCACTGAAATGCCCATAAAACGTCTGGTAATAGAAATGTTTTGAGTTCATGATTTTTCCTATAGTCAAAGTTTCTGTTATTCTTCACTTATTTTTGTTATTACATGAATTCTGTATGCTTATCCTTTAACAAGTGATTGGTAGTTCAATTCGTGAATTGCTACACATAAATCATGGTTCGGTTGGGATCGCCACTTGCTAAACGATCCACAGCCCTATTGGTTCTTGTGCTTGAGAAATTTCAAGGTCATGACTGAAAACATAGTCAAGATGGCAATTGTAGCTTTAGAAATACCCAAATTGTATTACTACATTTAGTTACAAGTGTATTTTATTGTGATTATTTATATTATCTATAGGTATTAGATGATTGTTGGTTATTAACTGTTGGTGAAGATGAATGGAGCTGGGAACCAGTCAAGATAGATAATACAGAATATACTGGTCAACAATTTTTATGGTGCCATAGTGCTTGTAAGGTATATATCTTACTTTTACTATAATTACTGATGCTTCTTAGCCCTGCTATCTCAGTAGGTACCAAACAAGACTTCTGGTCAAAGGGTTGTGGCTCAGATTTCTTGTCAGGAAAAATTTTCATGGAGTTTGGTCATGAAATAATTTGTACAGCCATTCTCCCTCCCTCCTACCACTAATTCTTAATCATGCATGGTAGTATATACTATGCTCTAGTATGGTATACTTTAACTAGAATCTAATTGGTTTCTAATTGGTTCTTCTCCTAATTACTTCACCACTAATGGGTAAAAGATGTTAGGATTGATCCTGAAGTACAATTTTTTGGAATCTGAAAAGGGGTTCTTTTCCTAGGTGAAAATTGCTATAATCATAAAATCAGGAATTCCAGGATTTCCAACTTCGACTGATGCCTACTACTCTTGAAAATATTACTTTGATATGATATACTTAAACTATTATTTAATTTCTTTTTTTCAGGTTTCAAACATGATAGTCACACTACGTAAGCCAGCAAAACAACCAGAAAAAACTTCTAAAACCAGCAATTCTGAATCTAGTGCTAAATCTAATAGCAACAGTAGAATCTGGGTACCACCTACAGAGAATGTAAACAACCAGTCTACAGTTCCAGCCTATAATGGCGCTTGTAATGCTGTATCAGAAAAAACTAACCAATCAGAGCAGGCCTCTCATAATTCTGAATCATCTAGTGCTACAAATAAAGAATCAGGTGCTTGTAATGACATTAAAGACATTAACCAAACAGAGATTACTATGAAGTCACATGACCAGCTAAATAACCATTCAGAGGCTGGAATGAAATCTCATGATCAGCTTGATAACCAATCAGAGGCTGAAATGAAGTCACATGATCAGCTTGATAACCAATCAGAGGTTGCAATGAAGTCACATGATCAGCTTGATAACCAATCAGATGGTTCAATGAAGTCACATGATCAGCTTGATAACCAATATTTAGAAAATCCTGTGGCAGGGACATCTAATCCTAGGCCTGGTCTGCCTAGTGTAAGACCTAATGCTATGAACAATAGACAAAAACAACTTGAAGCTTTACTAAAATATGAGAAAAAGTTTAGACTGTCTGAAACACCTGGACCTCCTGAACAGAGGGCGCCACCTAGGCCACCAGGTCTTTTACAGAATCGTCCAAACATAAGACCTCATAACTATCAACCTCAGAAAAAAATTAACAGTGTTGAGTCCCGTTTGATTCCTCATGTGTTGGACATATCTAAAGTGTTAGAGAATCGGACAGCTTCATGGTTAAAGTTAAACTATGATAACACACATGGTGCTCCTGGGGAAACTATATTTTTCTCGTTAGTCGAAGGTCGTGGAGAAATCCTTATGTTTGGGGGTATAGATAAAGACTTTCACTCTCTACAGATAAGTCATGATTGTTCAAGATCTGTCAATAATACTCTTCATGTATTAAAACCTTGTTACAATGTTTTATAATTTAATTTAGATTTACTTGTATCAGAAATATTCCTCAATGTTAAATGCATAAAATACTAATTTTTGACTTCATACTTAGCAGTGTATGTTTATAGAGAGTATGTTATATAATTGAAGAAAAATTTTGAATGTTTGTATTTGAAAAGGAATGTGCTAATTTTGATCACATAGAAAATTTAACTTCTGATAGTTGTTGAGATACCTTATTTTTCTAGGAGTCAAGGTTTAAAACAAACTACGTATAAATGTCTGGTTTTAGTCCATAAATTTGAACTAGAGGATTCAATTATCATTGAACAATGTTTATTGTTAAATATAACATAAAAAGAATGTGTTTCTACCGCCTTCTAAGTTCTATGTTTACAAAAGGAGGTATTTTGCATAAACTGTTGCATGCTTTGCCTCACATATGTAGCAAAAACTAACTATTCTCGGTGGACAACAGATAAATCTTTCCAAGATTGTTTAATCTATGAATAGTTGAGGTGTTCCAAATGGAATGAGTATGATTATAATTAGGGACTTTAGTCAGTTATTTCCCCTTGTATACTCTTCAAAGGTTGGTCCAATTAGTTGAATTACTCAGATTTTATCCTCACTTTTCAAAGTCAATTTGCCAAAATTAATCTTAAATAACTTTTTTTGTAAATCATTTAAATTGTTTGAAATTTAAGCTAAGTATTTTTAGGGTAAGGAACTATCTTAATTTTACCACTTCTGTTAATATCTTCATTAACAAGAAAGGTATTAGATGAAATATTGTGTTACCCTTATATAGGACTTCAATGATAAAATCCGAGGATTCCAACTGTAAGGACCTACTTACCAATTGGATTGCTTCAGATTTTATCAGGGGAAGATAACTGACAAAAGTCCCTAATTATATATCATGGCATATTGTTAATTATTTTTTAAGAGTTGTTAAGGTCCTACAATATTAACCTGAGCTGGACCTTTATGCAAGAATATATTATACTCAATATTTACAATCTAGTTTTGCCAAAATGGCTTTGTTTAAGAAGCTTTTGGCAAGGTACTCATACTGAACAATAATTTTGTTTTTACAAGATTAAAAACTTTGAGACTGTGCCAAGATTTTGCAAACTATATGCTTCCCCATGATCGAATGAGTCCAAAATTATAAGTACAATAACATGCCATGCTTATAAAATTGATTTATAGTCACATAGGTTGTTGTAAGCATGTGTATAGTTATATACAGGCATACAGAAGCTCACAATTTATTGTAAGTGAAGTGTGTAATAAGGTAGTTCAAGCTCAGGTTAATATTTTCACACTATAAGTGTGCTTTAAGCAATTATGTAACAATTTATACAGTGCCATCCCGAATTACTTTTTATGCTTTTGTAAATGTTTGATTTAATCTTAAATTTTATCAATACATGTACTTGAACAGTGAAAAGCACATCATATACAAAATATACAGATTGTATAAAGTATTGTTAAAAGTATTGTTACTCCCCTTTGTAAATTATATCATAACTATTCAAATGCATAAAATAAAATTTAATCATATGAATAAAAACACAAGCTATTTTAGTGTAATTGTAATTTTGGATGACACTATTTATTTTATAAAGTTTACCATGAAAGAAATAATATCATAATACTTAAAAAATATTGCCAGCTTTTGATTGGCTTTTGGCTGATCTGGTTTGCAAAAAATCCATATTCACCACCTAAGAGTGCATATACACCTTGTCCCCTCAGGTAGCCTCTTATAAAATTCAACATAAATTCTTGTCTAATGTCCGCCATTTTGTTCTTCCATTCGAAAATGTTTTTCTTTGTATTCTTGACATAAGTAAGCAAATAAGACATAATGATGTTCAGGCCCCAGTTTTACGAAAAAACTCGACTTTGTACTCAAACTTAATCTTACATATTTTGATCATTAATTTTACTGATGTTATTAATGTTACAATGAATGTAGTATGATTAGAAAATCCAAATATTGATTTAAAAGCTATATTATATAAAATAAAACTGACTAACATTTTTGGGCAAGGTTTAATTTAATTGTATTGATTTGAGTCTGTTAATATAATGTTGAGTTCAGTCTTTAGAGAAAAATTTAGTTTGTGGCATAAAGTTTACAATCAAACCCATGCTATTTTATGTTGAAACATTATATATATTTTCATTTTGATCATTTAATAACAGTCATTCCAACTATATTTACATACACCGGGTTTTTAACATAAAAAATTAATCTATTTCCCACAATACTGTAAACCAAGGGCCAAAAATTTGATGCTTTCCAACTCCAAGCCAAGGGGTTGTGCTTCTTTTTCCATTCTGTGACTGTGTTCAATTCGTCAAATTATCCAGTCATTATGCAGTTAATACAAAGGTTGACTTGTGTTTCATTCATTCATTCAATCTAGCCAAACTATGCATTAAGTGTAAATAATGAAACTGGCTGTCAAAAGATCTTTCTCAAATATGAATCCATGTAGTTTCTCTTGGCTCTAGCTTCTATTTTCGGAAAACCATTTCCATCGTGCCCTAACAGTTTATCCCATCAACAAGTGTTTCCTTTATATAGTCCATATATCCTTATTGTCTGTGTTAATTTTATTTTACTAGATCCTTGTAATTTCCAATCCACAAATCCTCAAAAATTATTAGTTTAAATGTCAAATAGTAAATCCTACAACACATCATAACATGGCCGCCATTATGACGTCATGAACAAACATACAAAAATGCAATAGGGTGTGCAGCTGGAAAATTGAACTTAAATACTACATTTGTTTTTTGTACATTATAGAGCGCTCCATGGACTTTAAAGGGACTTGAAGTAATATGTTATCATGGTAATAAAGATTTCTGACGTTTTATATGGGTCTTTCAATCCCTTTCAGCTGACACCTGTGGTATATGTAGCCTCGGGGTAGAAGGACCCATATACACTGTAAAATATCTTTATAAATAATATTATCTAGAAACATATACTATGTAATTTTCATATTTGTTGTATTTTTCTATGCATGAAGAGTAATACTACTCTTTTTTATCTTGAGGAATATCATATGCTATATGGTACAGATTTTTATGTTGTTTTATACTTTTAATAATATCTATGAATAACAAGGCTCTGAATTTGTCTGTTATTATTTATAAGCTGTATTTTACAAGCCTTTAGTTTCATTAACGATTGTGTTTTTATTTACCGTATACCTCGGCCATTTGTGATCAAATCTATACTCAAACATATTCATACAATGAAAACATACCATGTGATGAACAGGATTATGCAATAACAGTAACTCTACCTGGCTTAATTATGGATTATTTCCCTTAGAAGTTTTTGTGTTCAAGTTGTTCATATGTCTGATAACTCTGCCATATATGTAGCCGGTTGAATTATCCTGAACGTTCTGTAACGGAAGTGTGGGAACAACTTAACACAAAAACAACTCAACCCGAGACAACTCAATCCCCTACTAATGGATTGAGGTGTCCCAACTTTTTTGGGTTGAGTTATCCACAGGTTGAGGTGTCTTCGGGTTGAGTTGTTCTGTACCTGTAACGTTCACTAAATTACTTAACACGCTGCTGGTAAAATCTTTCATGAAGATTCTAAATGATATTGTCCGTTTTTTCTCAACTGTCAAAGCTTGAATAATTACACTGAATGCATTGTTTTTGTACTGGCGGCCTAGTTGTTATTAAAATATCTTGACTAAAACATATACGGCATAAACAGCGTTAATCGATCATAATACACACTTTGTTCATGTATTGACAGTTGAGAAAAAACGAACAATAATATATTATATGCTAAACACAAATATAAAATGGTCTTAACTCTACTTTTTATCAACTTTTCTACATTGTTTGTTTGTTTTGTTGGTTTTAACGCCGTAGCAAAACATTGAATAGGTCATATGATGATGTTCAGAGCATCTAGCCTAGCTTTCCTGGACCCTTGTCTAATTTAACCAGTACTCACCTTCCCTTCCACAAGGCCGGAAACTTCTCCATATACCTTATTAATGGAGGAAAATTGACATTATTGTCAAATTTTCATGGAAGGGTATAACCTCCCTGGGTGGGATTCGAACCCGTACCCCCTCGGGACACTAGATTCGAAACCCAGGCTCACTACCAACTGAGCTACCGACCCGAGTTTTCTATTCTGTAATGTAGGTTAAACGTATTCCAGTTGTAGTCTAGCCTCTTAATTAGGTTTCTACTATTAGTAATCAAGCATGAGAGTGTTAAAACACAATTTGACAAAAAACAAACATAATATTATAGTTTAAGATAGACTTTATTTAAAGAAGAAATAAATCAAGAGATAATAATAATACATGTACTTTAATGGACATACATCAACTATGTGTCAACAAATTTTGTCTATTTTTTTTCAAACACAAAAAAATCAGTATAAATTTGGAAAACCACTCGGGTTATTCCGTTGTCTTACGATCAGTACGTGTAAAGCGCAGCTATCACCAAGGTGTTTCAAGTAAATGTCTCGACGATCAATAAATTAACAACTCAAGTCAGATATTTTTCAAAGTGTTTGTACTTGTCCACGGTCGGGTTATCATTTTTGGACCCATTGGTCATGACAAGCCCTTTGGTACGAATATGTTTAGATTTTTACACCGACGCAAAACAATGGGTCATAAGTCGTATTTTTTTTCTTCGAAAAGACGACATAGTCTGTTAATAAACTGATTTAAAAAAAATCAAATGTACAATTTTCGACGCCATAACAATTTTTGATTTACATGTGATTCAGGCATATTTTGAGTTATTTAAAAACGGATATGGCTGAATATATCGGTCTGTAATAATATGAAAGGAACAGAGTACAATAAAATTTAGAATAAAGATAACCAAGTGAATTTTCCCAACATTAACATTGAACTCCCGAAATCGTTCAAAAACATCGTATATAATAAGGACTTTAGTCAGTTATTCCCCCTTGTATACTCTTCAAATAGGTAGGTACAATTAGTTGGATTACTCGAATTTTACCCTTACTTTTCTTTGTCAATTTGCCAAAATTAATCTAAAATAACTTTTTTGTAAATCATTTAATTTGTTTGAGATTCAAGCTAAGTATTTTTAGGGTAAAGAACTATCTAAATTTCATTACTTCTGAAAATATCTTCATGAACAAGAAAGATATTAGATGAAATATTTTGTTATCCTTACATAGAACTTCAATGATATAAATCCTAAGATTCCAACTGTAAGGACGTACTTACCAATTGGATTGCTTTAGATCGTATCAGGGAAAGATAATTGACAAAAGTCCCTAAGTGTTGTACACAGACACTCCTTGTACAGCTTCAGTTCTTAGAACTCAATGTTAAACAGCAAATATGAAGTGTAGAAAAAGAGTTACAGAATCAAAGATAATGATTAAATACTTTTTGCTTCAAAAAACTTAATGAAGTATCACCATTGTTTAAAGTTTACCGCGCGATCCATAAGAGCAGACGGCGCATGTAATCTCGCGCCCGTTTACGTATGGGGGACATTTCAGTGAACCACAGCGCCCTTCAACTTTATAAATATTGCCTCCATGTTGACCTGCTACGCCACCTTTCACGTCCATTGGGTTTTCGTCTAAGCAGACGAAATCCTTGCTTTGTTGGTTGTAAGCTTGAGATACTAAGTAACCACTGTATTCCAGGGTCCATCCATCTTCACACTCGTTGGTTCCCGGCGTCATAATGACACTACTCCGCGGAATTCTGCAAACGACGCACGGAGCATCGTGGTAATTCTTGACGCCGCCTATTTTATATTCTACACCATACAACTGACCTATATTTTCAGCCCCATCATTGTATTCTCCCCATTTCGGCTTAGTTGTTATACATAAATAGTTGGAACCACTTCCAGTATGGGTGTAGTACGAGCCGGCCATATATCCTAAATATACTACCTCGGCATCCCCACCACATTCAGTATGTCCCCATCGGGTGAATGTTGCACTTTTAACAAATCCGTTCGTTTGTAGTATTTCGATTTTTTGTTTCAATGATTTGATAGTCTCGTCTGCGTCTGAAAGAGAAGGAATTCAGGCCATGTAGTCACGTGATCTCCAGAATGGAATTTTTTTTTATCAAAATCTTGAGGCATCCAAAACTAGTGACAAATCGAATTGTACATAACATAACTATAACATATGAAGTGAATCGTTTTTTTCTAAATAGAGAACTCTGTGAAATACATGTTTGCTGACCTTGTTACTTGTTGTCAGACACTGTGGTGCACTTCACGAAAAGTCTTACGATAAAAATTATCGTAAGTTAAAAGCGAGAAACATTAATAATACCGCCATTTTCAGCCGATCAATTCCAAATATCATTGAATTATATAGAATATTTTATACACTCCAGATATCATATCATAGTTATGTTTATTATCCTTTTGTCTTTGAATAGCAAAATTTTGAATTTTACGTACTATTTCATAAGAATTTTTGGGAAAAGGTGATCTTGTTATTATTATTTAATACAATTTTAAGCCATTTTCCAACAATTATTTCGTCATATCCGGCTATCGATTCACTTCCTCAGCTTTCCTGGACAATGTTTACCAGTATTTGCTTCCTCATTTTCAAAGAGCCGACAGCTTTTGCCCATCAAATAAAAGTTGATATTCAAAGTAAGTGAATGTATACATCCTATAGGATAGACATATTTTCCTCTTTTTAACCCTTACAATGCCAGAGCCAAATATGAAAAGCCTTTGCCACTAGCCAAAAGCCAGGTCAGACAACTTAACAACTTAACACATGCAGACTGACCAGGCTCTTTGCTGTTGGCTGCTCATTGTCTAATGTTTATCCTGAAATCCCTAAAGTAACGATGGATAGACATAAGAATTGAATACGGACTAGTCCATTTTGGAAATTCAGCATTGAAAGGGTTAATTAAAAGAAATGACTTTTTTATCGGTGATCAGAAGTTAAAGGGGGTCATTATCATTGCCATTCATAATAAAACCCTAGGTTTATATTTACGGCATAGGCACATTTATTCGACTTATCGAGTATGCTGATAACCTCAAACAAATGAAAACGAAATCTAATACAATACGGTTAAACCCGTTCCGGTTTTTTGCGTGGACATGCAAATCATGAATTAATGCAGTTTTGTCGTCTTAATTGGATCAGCATAACACGCGTATGTGTACTTACAAATGATATGTTATTCAATGTTTGAATGGCTTATGTAAGATGGACTATTATGTTAGAAAAATGCATATTATAAAACAGACTTTCGAAGAGAATTTATCTCTCATAATTTTGACCAAATGTTTAACATTTAAAGCACAGTAAGAATATTTCAAGTTTTCAACACATTTTTTAAAACATTTATTCAAACATTTATCTTTCAGGCTTTGATAAAAAATACTAGTACAGCACATAGCTACACAAATCGGTTCAAGGAAAAACGAACCGGCTAAAAACCGCCAGAATACGTATTGCAATATTAACCGGTATATCGGTTAACCGTTACACCCCCCAAAAAAACTATCCTAAGATGCTATACTTGTTCTCACTTCTAATGATGCTACCAAGCATATCCCTTTTGAATTTCAACTAACTATCCCGTACATTGAAATTGAACTGAATAAAATTTAGGTCGCACGGTCGCACTTAGATTGCTCGGTCAAAACCCATTGTTCAGGTTGTTAAAATTATTATTGGACATTTAACATCTCAGGTATTAAAGTTGCGTCTATTTTCTTTGATAGCTAAAGCACAACTCTCGTCTTGCCGTAACATGGTCACAATTTAATGAGGCAAACTCTTATTGGCCATACCAATTACCAGCTATCATTAATCAAGTATGTGCCAAGTAACAGTCAATGGCGGAAGTATGTGCCTAATGACTGGTGACCAACTAAAAACCGAGGTTTAGCTTTCCGGGTGAGTAAGCTGACTGACCGCCATGATATGACCTATACAGTGTGTTGCTACTTAAAATTTGGTGTTATTTCAGGAAAAAATGCAATGGGAATTTGAAATCATCTTAAAGAAATTACGTCAAATTAAAAGAAAATAGACGTAATAGTTATAAATATATAATTAACAGAACACAGAAATAGGCATGCAAGAAAAAAATCGTCAATTTGAAATAAGATTTTTTATTTCCTCTCGTTAGCTCAAAAAATGGCATTTTCATTTTAGGCTTTGCCACTCTTTTAAATACGTTTTCTGAGCTCACTTGGTGAAATCAAAAGTCGATCTTACACTACAATCGACGAATATTCTCTATAAAATTGATACATGAGTCTATATTGTTAAAATATACAGATAAACGCAACCCTGTCCCTACTTAAGGCCCATTTTCATAAAAAATCTTACGATAAAAGTTATCGTAAGTCAATTTCATAAATTTTGCAGTTCAAAGTTAGAAGGATAATAAACATAAGTATGATATGATATTCAAAAGGTATACAATATTATACATAATTCAATAATATTTGTAATTGATTGGCGAAAAAACGACCAAGTTATAAATGTTTCTTGCTTTTGACTTACGATTATTTTTATAGTATTTTTTGTAAGAAGAGCCACAGTTTCAATACAAATATTTTGAAACACAAACAAATTCTACCTACCTTGTAGAATAGATGTTATATTGGCCACTTGTCGACCAATATTGTCCATTTCACCATCTCTGTCATCACCAGTCTCCTCCAGCCTGACCAACCGCTCAATAACATCATATTGGTACTCGAACTCAGGGTCATATACATCATGCTTTCCACAGCTGACATTAGTTGACAACAGTATGACAGCTAAAGCGAAGACGACAAAGTTAGCCATAATTCAAAGTTCGAGGTAACCGGTTATATCGAAGTTGAATGAAAAGTATTAACTGCTAGAGTCAACGTTTTGGGATGCTTTTCTCCAAAAACTGATTTATGCTTCGGAGAGGCTCTCTTATTTATAGGAAACATCAGGCAATGTGTACGTGACAGTCAACAAACAAGATGTTACGTATCGTATTACTTTTGGTACTTACACGAACAATGTAAATATTAAATTAATTTTTGTGAAATATTGAGGAAATTATGTCAATTATCAGATTACTGACAGATTTCCATGTTGATTAATACATATATACCTGATAACAAAAACTGATGAAATTACATATACATTGTAGGTATTTGTATTAACATTCTTTCAAAATTACACACACTATTTTAATAATAATAACATAATAATTGAGGCCCGTCACTGCAGGAAATACCAGTCAGATGTAAAAAAAAAGAAATATCTTTAAAAAAGATATTCGACACGGTACAAAGTTAATTTGGTTTAAAGTATAAATAGTACTTGCAAGCGAATATGACTTCAAACTACTATAAAATCTCAATTTCACAAAAGTTTCCTGTTTTACAAACTTAAATTAATACAATGTATGGACATGAATATATTTAAGCAAATAAAATATTTTAAGCAGATATTTTTTGGAGCAGCATATTGAAACCTTGTGACCGTATACAAAACTTTATTTTGGGACAACCAATGGTTTCATATATATTATTCATTTCTTAATACCGGAAGAACATCTCATTGAACAAACAGAAAAGATAGAGCAAATTGTATTGGTTAAAATGTAGGTCAAAAGTTGGCTTAGACAGCTGCGCCGAAAAAAACTGAATTCTTAAGTATGTTATTGAAAATTAAATCATTATGTCATTCAACGTCAATAAAATATTCATAATACTCCGCCCTCCGATATTGCTTTTATGGAATCTGCTATGTTCATAGGCTAAACATTTTCATAAACGACCAATACGCATGACGCTTTTTTCATTAAACTCATTAAGGTTATGAAAGTAACCATTGAAAACTTAGTGTTTTGTAAACTCTAACGAACTGTTAAAATGCGTCAGCATTTTAATATTGGTAATCCGTATGTTGCAATAATTTGAAAGTCAGTAAATGATTAGGCCATGTCATACCGGAATTTTGTTAAGCGTCCACGTGCGCGTAGGTTTTAGAGTCCTCAATAAAAACAGTTTCATTTTGCCTTTAATTTACAAAATAGTTCAAAGTTTCTTAAATAATCATGTTGTTCTGGAATTCAATAACTGATATTTCTCAGGAAATACTGAAAGTTCCTTGTTTATGTGTATTTGATAAATGAAAATGTACATGTATATGTGGTATATACTTTTTTATAGAATTACTTTAATCACACATTAATGTCATAAACATTCATGTACTACTAAGTACTTAATTGCGTGAATTCTGGCTAGAATGAACATGTGTTTGTTTTCGGTTTGTGTGTTTTTGTGAATAGGTACCTAGGTAAGTCAACTTGAGTTGACGCTTAACAAAATTCCAATTTGACATGGCCTAAGTTAAGATGACCGGTTAATAAATACACCCGTTTCTTATCAACTTTGTACATTAATGATTGCACAGTTTATTGAATTAAAAATGTATGTACTCTAATATATTTCCAATTATTTTTCAATTATTGATATCTGTATATATTTGTTAATTACCTTAAAAAGGGATCCATTCCAGATTATAAATAGAACCATTTACTTTGTAGTTTATATTTATTGTACATATGCTAGAAATCATAACTATGTACTATGTACACGTTTTTTAGATAAAATTCTGTTCAGTTCTGTTCTTTATTTACACAAATTAGGACTGTCATTTTTCAATTGATCTACTAATTATAGCTATTTAAACGATTTCTTAGATTCCTCTGTTCAAAAATTAAAGATACAAAAATCAGATCCGATCTTCATGATTATGTATTTGATTCCACAGTCATGGAGTTCTATACGGTGAAGTAAAACATTGCGATTGTTTTTAGAAATACACCCCGCCCGGTAGCCATTTGGTTTTTTTTGTGATAGAGGCATTAATTTTGGTAAGATGGTCAGACAGTGTATATAGAGTTAATATATTAGAATAAATATTGCCTCGAATTTTTAAAGTTAAACAACATTATCTTTTAAAACATTTTTATTCTGAGAATTTTCAGTCCAGACCTCCTATCATTGAATAATTCATGGAATAATTCTATCAATAACACGTGGCATTTATGGAACTCTATATATTCACCAACAGTCATTTTTCGGTGACATGTGTCGCCAATGCTTCATTAATTGTATCCTATTTGATTAATTCGGAGATTAAATTTTGTATGAAAGCATGTTACGTTATCAGAGATTGTAATCCAGATATTAAACATAAAAAACAATTAAACAGTATGTGAGATAATGTATCAGACACTATAATACCATATTGTCAATTCATATAGTTTAGAATTCCATTATAACAATTGTAATTGTATATGAACGTTTTTGTCCCTTTATTTGCACAAGTATAATATTATTAACACATTTGGAAACATATTTTTTTCGGGCACAAATCCGTCACATTGATTGTCATAGTTGAGGAAATTAATAAGTCTTTTATTAAATATTTCTTTAGCCATGTAACTGTTTGATAACCGACAAAGTTGGCCCAGGAATTGTATTTTATGTTCAATAATTGTTTCCATGGAGACAACACCTAAGGCACATAAAGCAATGTTAGTTGATGTGCTTAGTTTTAAAGATTGCATATGTTTGATACAGAATCTACGCGAACGTTCGAGTTTTATCATATCACTAGCATTTAACACTGACCATAGTTCGCATCCATATAATGCTTTTGGAAGAACAACTGCATCGTAAATTTTCTTCGATGAAACTGGATTGATATTATCAGGACATATATTGCTGTTCATGATACTGAGGTATGTTCCTCTAATTTTAGAACATGCATTATCAGTCAATTGTTTAGTTGAGAGAAACGAATCACATATGATTCCTAAATGTGAATATTTGTTAGATTCCGATATGATACTGTTACCAAGTTTAAACACTCTGTCATAGCTTTTTACTTTTGTTTCGTTGAACACAACGACTGAACATTTTTCAGAGTTATAGTCGTAGCGCCATTTCTTGAAATAATTGTCACAGATTTTAAGCATTGTATTCAAACCATTTACAGAAAATGACATCAAAATCATATCGTCAGCCACCGTAGGACTACTTATAGAAGTATTATACATACAAATTCCTGCTCCACAGTTTTCAAGAGCAATTATTAGTTTATTTATGTATAACAGATATGAAAGCGGAGAAGTTTTTCCGCCTTGTCGCGTACCTTGTTTTATTTGAAACCAGTCAGAGTAAAGACCTTCATATTTCACACAGCTAGTTATGTCACTATATAACTCATTGAAAGCTAAGAATGTTGTAGCGTCAATAGAGGTGTCAGTCAACAGTTTATAGAGCATTCCATCATGCCACACTGTATCGAATGCTTTACGACCGTCCATAAAGGACACATAAATTTTGGAGTTAAACTCACGCGAATAATGTATTGACTCACGTATAATATACGAAGTCATTGAACATGAAAGACCCCCTTTCTGTCTATCAATCAAAGCGCCGATAGCGCTGTCAGACATGAGGTTTTGGTAGAGTATATGGCTGTATACAACTCATGGAAGCGATTTAAGGGACCTTTACCCTTACATAAACCAGATAAGATATACACGTGCTTCTTATCGTCTGCTTGTTAACGCGTAATGCGGACTATATTAATTGCAGTGGTAATTATCCCTTTATTTGCGCGCGCACAACCGAATGTAATCGTCCGCGACAAATTTTGATGAGGATTTGCCACAGTCCACTACTAAACATGGGGAAACCCCATGTAATAAAAGGTAGAATATCAGACTTGGATCTATCTAACAAAACAGATTCATATATCTTCAGTATTAGATTGGACGCCGTGAAATTACCTAAAATGTGTTGATACGGCGTTAAATCCAATATATATATGTATATATATATATATATATATATATATATATATATATATATATATATATATATATATATATATATATATATATATATATATATATATATATATATATATATATATATATATATATATATATATATATATATATATATATAAATGTTATAACCCGATTTGCTATAAATTATTACAATTTGTTTTTCTGTAGAAATCTTCAATTAAACATGACGAATGAAAGTAATTTGTCTATTTGGATTGTTTAACATAATCTTCTTTCAATACCAATAATTTAAAGTATTTTAATAATTATATTTTATACAACAAGACACTTTATTACATTTCGGGTTTTTATTACAAAACGGGTTGGTATGTTTGTTATAACCCGTCTTGTAATAATTATTACAAAATGGCTTGTAACATAGCTCTTACTGCTGCAAAGTTGATCTTACTGCTAGCAGTAATAGATTACTGCTGTTAATTCTGTTGCTGTTATTTTTTTCAATCTTAGATAATTATAGTCATTTACAGCAGGCATAAAACCCGTCTTATAACCATGAATTTATCAAAATATTACATGCATTAGATACACAACAAACATGTCAAACCATCTTGCTTTCGAAATTTCAGTATGACAAAGTGTCAATTTCTTTAAAACGGGAGACCCCTTTACAATACAACAATAATACAATACAATAGTTCTTTATTCAGCATAATCTATATACAGATTATTGCCTTAAACAAGGCGAACACGAACATGAGAGAAGAACATGACAATACATGAAACACAAATAAATACAATAAATAAAACAAGAAAAAAAATGAAGGAAAATCATACAATAGGAAAATGAATGGAATCAAATAAAAAATACTTAAAAGTTACAATAACACACTATATTTGTTTTTGCTATATATGACCTATAATCGTTAATTGCTTAATAATGTTTTTTGAAGTCTTTTATACCACATGGGAATAATTTCTTTTTATATATTAGGGAATTCAAAAACCGTAATAAAAATAGGCAAAACGAATTTACAACATAATAAACGATTTTAAAATTATAAATTTCTATTATGTAGACATTCGATATGAAAATGTCTCCTAAATTTTGGTGGGTACTGTAAATACATATTAAAGTATCGTAATTAAAAAGTTTAACCCCTATGATGTACACGTACCCGGGTTTTTTAGGGTTCATAAGTTACTGTTATCATTCCTTAATGCGAAATAATTTCATAATGATCTAACATGTTGATATATAAATAACACATGGCAGTGAGGGTGACAGTACAGATTATCAACCCGAGGAAAGTAATATCAACCGAGGCGCTAGCCGAGGTTGATATTAATTTTCAAGGGTTGATAATCTGTACTGTCACCCTCCCTGCCATGTGTTATTTGTTTTATTATACCGAACAAAACTGTAACATGTAAATATTTATTGAACAACAAATAACAACACAGTAAAGAAAACAATCAGTACAATAAAAAAAACTGAATTATATAGTGCGGACACATTGACCCCGACCTGACCTTTATGCAAGAATATTCATTACATTGAATACGAAGGTAGTATTAATGTTCGAAAACAATCGGATTATACCGTCAAGGCTAGAATGTAATTATAACACAGGGATTAATTTTAAAGTACATTAAAATTGTACAATGAGTCTCTATTACACATAGGCCGGACCAGAATATTATACAATGAGGCTAGCTACCAATTCAAAAGTTGTAGGTTTTAGCTCCACAACCGCCATCCCCGCCCATTTTATTATAATTTGTAATTACAAATGTCTTGTTAAACTTATAATGTAAGCCATAGCCGACATTACACCCTCAAAACCTACAAGCCCCATGCAACCCTACTAAGTACCCGCTGATGCTATTTACAATCAATGTAAATCGACTGCTTATTTTAAATACGTAACGAGCCGAAGTGTAGATTAGGCGTGGTATTGATTTTCGCCGGGATATGTGTATCTGATAATAAGATGCAAATGAGAAAGGTAAGGTCGGGGTCAATATGTCCGCACTATATCACTAATATACCCTGCCGCGACCGGGATTCGAACCCGCGATCTCCGGATTCGAAGTCAGACATGCTAAGCACTACGCCACGGTCGCGGCTATTTACGGCTACTAATCGTTAATAAATGGTCTCCCTTAGATAGCGGGTAATATTACCATGTGATCGAACAAAATATCACCCGCTCCGGTATAGGGCTATAGCATAGGGAAATTCCAGTGAGGTATAATAATATATAATATCACATCAATAATAAGCCCCAAGGCTTGTATTACGAGTATAACATTTTATTACTAATGTGAACTTGTCATCAAATTTGGCTGTGACAACTTGTAATACACAGCGACAAAACAGCGTGATTATGACGTCACAAATGCTACGATTTCAAAAAGAAAACTACGGAAGCTTATTAGGGCCATTTAGTCTTATGAATTATGACTACTGTCTTATGACTTATGTCTTATGACTTGTGCCTTATGACCTAGGACTTACGTATAAATTAAATTGAAAACGTGAAAGAACATGGCGGACGGCGGGAAGGATGCTGAAAGGATGTCAATAAAAACTGTCTAACCTGAGGTCTTCTGATCCTAAAGCATTTTGGGGTTTATTAAATAAGTATAGCAATGAGGGTAAAGATACTTGTCGTAAAATTTATAAGGAAACTTTTTTTTGAACATTTTGTCAAGTTAAATGAAGCTGGAACTGATGAAGATGATAACAATCAAGACAATATTGATCTCGAACATTTGAGTAACAATAATGTTTTTCTTAATGCTGATATAACTATTGATGAGGTACAAAAAATCATTAAAAAGCTAAACCACAATAAGAGTCCATCTATGTTTGACAATATATTGAACGAATATTTAAAAAATGCTAATGAATCTTTTCTGCAATTACTTTGTAAATTGTTCAATATTATTCTTGATTCAGGTATATTTCCCGATGTATGGAGTCAGGACATCATCTATCCAATTTATAAGAATAAGGGAGACAAAGGCGACCCAAATAATTATAGGGGTATAACTATTCTCAGCTGTATGGGTAAATTATTTACAAACATTCTGAATGAACGTTTGAATACTTACTTAGAAAATTGTAATTTATTGAATGACGAACAAGCTGGTTTTCGAAAAAAATATGGAACTATAGATCATATTTTTTCTCTAAAGCTGCTAATTGACTTTTGCTTAAAATCAAAGAAAAAACTGTTTTGTGCTTTTGTAGACTATAGAAAGGCATTCGACTCTGTTAACCGATTGCATTTATGGCGTAAGTTACTGTCATATAATTTTGATGGTAAGTGTTTAAAAGTTATACACAATATGTACGATAAGGCAAAATCTTGTGTTAAAGTAAATAATGTTTTAACTGATTTTTTCAGTTGTTATACTGGAGTTCGTCAGGGTGAAAACTTATCACCGATACTTTTCTCTGTTTGCCTTAATGATCTTGCTGAGTTTATGTCATCCAAAATGGAAGGTTTGACTACTATGTCTAGCACGATAAATAATTGATTTAGTGATGATACCCTAGATGTTTATTTAAAGCTATATCTTTTATTGTATGCAGATGATACAGTATTGTTAGCTGAAAGTAATCTAGACTTACAAAATAGTTTAAATGCAATGAGTGACTATTGTAAAATTTGGGACCTTCAAGTAAATGAGGATAAAACTAAAATTTTAATTTTTAGTTCACGTAAATTTAACAAAAATAATGTAAATTTTTCTTATAACGGCAGAGAGTTGCAAATTGTTGAAGATTTCTCATACCTAGGAGTGCTTTTTAATTTTAATGGTAAATTTTATAAAGCAAAACAAAGAATAATAGAACAAGCTAGAAAGGCTATGTTTTCTGTTGTTAAGAAATCTAGAAAATTAAACTTACCAGTTTCTATACAGTTACACTTGTTTAACAGTATGGTTGTACCTATTCTGTTATATGGTTGCGAGGCTTGGGGTATTGAAAATTTACAGCTTCTTGAACAATTTCAATTACGTTTTTGTAAATTGATACTTAATCTCAAAGCATCTACACCTAATTGTATGATTTATGGAGAAACTGGTCAAATGCCTCTTGAATTACAAATAAAATCAAGAGTATTGTGGTATTGGTGTCACGGATATCTGGTATGTTAAACTCATAGATAAAGATTCCGGACATATGCAGGTTATTTGCCCTAAAGATTGAAGGACTTGTTTGGAAGAAAGACCAACGTCAGTTTTACAATTAATTCAAAATTTATAATTAGATAACAATCTTATAAGAACATGCACAATGTCAGCTGACAAACAAAATTCCCTACGATGAGCAAATGAAATTACAAAATGATCAGTCTATAATCCACTTGATTGTTTACTAAACGAATAAAGTCACAAACAACTAGAGCGATGATTGGAGGTTTCACAATAACATGTCATTTTACAAATACTCGATTGAGGAAAAAAGTTCTTTATAAACACAACAGAATCTCTGTTCGTCCCTGCTTATGGTTTATCTTCTAAGGCTTTTCGACACCAACATTTTCTCTATTTCCGACCTTCAGTTCCCCGCTCTCCAGGCTACCTAAAATCAGACCAACAACCTCCAAATAATATTCCTGACAAATTAAATACCTCCGACTCATCATTACAATACATATTCACTGAGCAATGAGTAAAGTGTATAGGAAGACTCAACTTATATTTGATAAGAGATACATATAAACAAGCGCATAAACAAAGAACGAACAATTAGTACACACAAACAGTTAAAGAATACAGTACCATCATTAAACAATAAAATACAATGTTTGTCAACTATTGTAACATCTTTTAAATGACAACAATATTTACTAACGGTTATCTTATCATAAGATCAGTTAAACAGAGTGCATTTAATTAAAGGAAAATGTAACAAAAATTTACAAAGATCAAAATGCATAAAAAACTGACGGCTCTCAAATTATGGAAAGGTAGAAAAAGTAACACTTACGTTGCTAAATATACAATATCCTGTCCTAATATTTCTAAAAATCTCACAATTTCACACCCAAACAACACTCTCTAATAACTAACGTTCTGTTCTAGATCCGTTCTGCCTGATGGTGGATTGCAGAATGCATGCTTTCTCACGGACCCTCCTTTGCTAGAATTTTCACGCCACAAAGGGACGCTTGGACTGAGATCTTTTATCTTAAGGGTCAATTGCTTTGGATACAAATCATGAGAGTGACTGGCATCAAAGATGTAAAATTAATGGTAAATGGTATTGTGGAACTACTTATGAAAACATTCAACAATAATTAAGACTGTAACAATTAGTTTCCGTGCTGGTATACATGCCAGTTTTATTTTTACAGGTGGTTCTAGGGCTTGTTTTTTCGACAGAATGATGAGAGTATCCCACAATTTATCTATGAATTATTAAGACATTGGCAGTTTTGTGACAATTGGGCCAGACTGATCAACTCTAAAGATGATAAGATATCTAATGTTTTATATGAAACAATTCTTTCCTTACATGTGTCAAATATTATTGTTTCACCTTGGATATCTTATATCAATAACAATCTTAATGAACTTGGTCTTTCATATTATTTTGAATCTCAGCATGTTGATAATTTTAGTCATTTTAAAAATATAGTAAAGTGTAGATTAAAAGATCAGTTTTTGCAAAATTGGCAAGCTATTATAACAGATTCTCCAAAATGTTTAGTATATAGACTGTTTAAAAAAGAATTTGGTTTTGAGAAATATTTAGATACTTTATATGGAAATTTGTGTAAGATACTATGTAAAAATAGAACAATTAACCACATGCTACCCATTAAAAAGGGCAGACATTTGCATATTGACAGAAATCAAAGAACATGTCACAAGTGTGCCGGGCAGTCTCTTGGAGATGAATTTCATTACCTGTTTGAATGTGGATTTTTCAAAGAATCACGAAAGAAATTTATTGATAATCATTTCACTTATCACCCTAATATATTTACACTTAAGAAACTGATGAACAGTAATGATTACCATACTCTGTTAAGATTAGCTTTATTTTGTAAAACTATAATGTCAAAATTTAAATAACTCATTCTCCCCAAACAGTACACAGCCTTAACCCTAAACATCTATTGTATTTGTTTGTACATGTATTATATTTCTTATGATCTCAATTGTTGTTTAATTGTATGCTTGAAGATTCTCCAACTATCACTGACACTAAATTACAGATATAGTGTTTATTACTAGGCAGGGGAGACAATTACGTATTAATCAAATTCAAGGTCCGCACCACAAGTAGTCTCCCTTGGAATATTACTGATATATTTTTTCTCCGTTAATTCATTGACATTATTTTGTTAAGGACTTACTTAGTTTATAATTTTGGCAGTTTGTGATACACAGTGATTTTTGGTTCATCTTGAATATTCACATTCCGTGTGGCCATGTTTGTTTGTTTTGTTTGTTTGTTTTGTTTGTTTTGTTTATTTGTTCTTGTTATAACCTGATGCATATTACATGCCTAGGTTGAAATAAAAACTTTGAAACTTTGAAGATGTGGTAAGTAGATTAAGTATATCTTATAAATTATAATGATACCGAAATATGTGCAGTTTAATATATGCGTCGTATATCGAACATTATTGATCATTTATTTGGTGGAATTGTAGAATAAATTGATATGTAAGTGTCAATCAGGTCTTAGGTTTATCGACATTGTACTAGTGCTGCAACGATTCACCAGAAATTCGATTCGATGCGATACTTTTTTCTTCGATTCGATTTTTTTCGATTCGATTCTTTTATTACTACAATTTACTACAAATTTGCATTTATACATATATTTGAGCTTAAAACTAAAAAATATTAATTAAATAAAAGTGTTACTTATATTGGATAACACGAAACACGAAAATCTGATAATTAATATTTGCTTTATTCAAGTAAATGGATTGGGTACGAATGTAAATGTCGCGAAAATGTATTATTAATGTAATATCGACTTAAAACGTAAAGACAGCATGGATCATAAATTGTAGAAAGATGCAGTTCTTGGTATACTATTGTACATATAAGTTAAACATACACTGTGCATGCAAAACTATTTAAATTTGAATAAACTAACAACAAAATTTGGCTTTCTCATGCGGAGCCTAAAATCTTCCAGTTTGTCAGAACAGGTAAATTTCAATCACACCGACCCAATTGGCGGAGGATCGGGGCATATACTATAGAATGTATATTTGGAACAGAATTACCAATCATGCTACATAAAATCGTAATGGAAATTTAACAGAAATGTAACAAAGTGAAACCCAGTTTCACTGTCAACGTATACTTTGACTTTTAGGCGCGCCTTTGCTTTTATCGTTGTAACTTATGTAGACACTTTTAAAAGTCAGTATCGAATCGAAACTCGCGGGTCCCGAATCGAAATCGAATCGGCACCCTTGCAATCGAGTTTCGATGTATCGAATCGAATCGTTGCAGCCCTACATTGTACTATTCATACTGTGGTGGTTGAAGATAAAGTAAATACACATTAATTCTGCAGTTGATATATAAACCTTTTTTTCAAGTAATCATCATTGTCATTTATAATGCATACAATATGGAACTATATACTAAACTCTGACTATTTATGCATATATTAGGTTTCATGCTACTCCAAGTTCTACAGCATTTATTGTACATTTACTTCACGACTCAACTTGCGTGAATGAACACAGCATACGGCCCCCTGTGCGTGGACTAACCCGGCACAGTACTGACTGGACTGACTGCTCCTCGCAATACTCTTCGCTCTGGACTGACTGCGCAAAGAGGAAGTTCAGCTTATATAGTGACCAGCTACTTGAGGTCCTGGGCCATACGGCAACAATAAACGTGCCTGAGATTGATTTGATATTTATACGATATGCATCACACCAAGTGACCGCAATTGTTTAGTACAATATATCAGATAAGCTTGCCACTGAGTATTAAATGTAAACCTGTATTATGAATTTGCACTAAACCAGCAATTACCTAGCACACTGATATATTGTTTAATAAATGGGCCGTATCGTCCGGAAACATGGGTCGTTATATTCAATGGCCCTATAGTCCATAATTATTGTATTCTGTCCTGTTAGTGTCGTAAATTAAACAAGTCATAACCAACCGTTAGAGTTACGCTCCTTATTGCACTGAAATGTATGAATATGTCGTCTTGTTTTCCCCATTTTTCTATACAAAGTAAGGCTCCAGGCCCCTTCCGCACATACTCAAAAAGCTCTGACTTGAGTAAATGACTTTCTATTAATTTTTATGATTGCAATATTCCCTGGACAGTAGCGTTTTAATTGATACTCCAATCTGTAATATAAAACAGACGAAATGAGTGTGACACTGATAGTATGTATTTTTTAACTGAGTACAGTAACATATATATGCCTATACATGTACATGTACTTATTATATATATTTAAGATATACTTTTTCAGGAATGTGGAAGAAGAAAAAGAACTAGTGAGAAGCATAGGCAATCAATGAAAAACAAAACAGAAAAGGTTAATTGACAGTGTTACAGAAATGGAAAATCCAAAGAAGGTATTTATAAACAGAATAAGAATTAAGTTGAACTCAGCCATCAATTATGTTATGGCTTTTTTTGATGTTCAACAAAATATGTTGTCTACTATTACATGTTCGGTTGACTGTTATATATTATGCTGAAAAATGGTAATGTTTTCACTGTTATTTAGAGCTATGTAATATATTTATAACATGTATTACCACATGTCATGTGAAAGTTTTACATTTTATTATTCATCTGAGCTTTATAAGTTTAGGATACATTAGTGCATGATCAAAGGTGACTCTTAACCTTATCTTATCCTTGACCGATACAGTATTTTATGGTGGCATATTTCTGCCACCATATAACTACAAAATTTACAAGTTAATTAAGTGGTTAATTAGATAAGTAATAACTGCATGGTCCAATGTATGCAGAAGTGTTCCTGTCTTTTTTTTGTTAATTTGTTCAAACAATTCTATTCATTAAGAATTGGTTGTCTTGGCAATCATACAGAAATCCCTGAATAATACCACATTGTATTTGCACTAAGCTTCATATAGTTAAGTTACAGTTAAACTATATTAATTATTATGTTTTAAGTATGGCCCTAGGACTCTAGGGTCAAAGTTATCAATGCCCATGTAGGTTGTTTTATTGATTCATAAACCTTACTTATTAACACAGTCAATTGGTTCTATCCTATGGCATTCAACATCTCAGTTGGCATCAAGAACCATCATGGCTGTTTTGGTAGTAAATTCATTATCTGTGTATCCTTGATTTCATAGAAATATTTAAAACTTTATAAGGTTTAAATATTATTACCAGCAAGATTCATAAGTCATAAGACAAAAGACATAAGACATAATTCATAAGACATAAGTCATAATTCATAAGACATAAGTCATAATTCATAAGACATAAGCCATAATTCATAAGACATGAGTCATAATTCATAAGACATGAGTCATAATTCATAAGACATAAGTCATAATTCATAAGACGTAAGTCATAATTCATAAGACATAAGACAAAAGTCATAATTCATAAGACATAAGTCATAATTCATAAGACATAAGTCATAATTCATAAGACATAAGTCATAATTTATAAGACATAAGACATACTTCATAAGTCATAATTCATAAGACTTAAGACATAAGACATAAGACATAAGACATAAGACATAAGACATAAGACTTAAGACATAAGACATAAAATGGTACGCATAAAAATATATAATTAAAATTAGTTGGCCTTGTTTTTTAATATTTGAAGTTAATGTTTATTTCAACAGTATTGAATCAGTGAAATCCAATGTGATTTATTTTTATCTAATCACCAAGGACATTATGGGAAAACGGAATTAGTTAAAGCCCTCAGTCAAGAAAATTCTCATGCAGCATATATATATGTATATAATATACGTTGCTCAGCAGGAAACTCTTACTGATTCATCAACTTATTATCTCATTTGAGATAATGTGCTTACTTCTTTCATTTATCTCCAGAATTTTTATGTTTCTCCTATAGTTTTGAAGATACTATCAGTCGTTCAGTTGTCATTGTTATTACTTGTTTTTACTTTAATGATAACAATTCTAAGTCATAAATCAAAAGTTCCAAATAAGTAAGCATCAATATTATATACAGCTTACCAACATCAGTATCTTATATTCTAAATCATGCCTGGGTGAAATTATTTTTTAACCAATTTAAATAAAAAGCTTGCGAAACCAATCCCATTGCAATAAATTTAATTAAAATTGAATATACCATTTTTCTCTTGAGAGAGTATAACATATACTATCATATTATATCATTTCAGAGAACACGTGGTACTGGAGACACCAAAACTTAAAATTACAACTTGGATTACAACTTTTAAAATGCAGACCTAACTATGCGATCAGAAACAGAACAATTTCTTTTCATCACCTAACAAATATTTTTGTTTTTCTGTTATGATCAAGCTGTTTATTTGAAATAAAGTTACTATTTGGTATATACACGTAGTTTGTCAATTAACCTTTTCAATTAGCCTCAATTGACGATGCAGAATTACAACAAACTACCTGAATCTTGATTGACTTTTTATTTTAAATTGTAGTATTTTAAATATAACATTTATATTTTCATCGTTTATTTTCATCGAATAACGCGACGTTTCACCGTAAAGCATGAAAGAAATGTAGGTTTTTTGAAAATGTATCAATGTATGGAGCAACATGATTTAAGGTAGTATTCCCCTATTACAAAACTATGAAGCATGTTAATGACTATAGGAAATTTCTCAGAAACTAATATCTAATAATGAATTTCTTCTGTTTTCATCATGTGAAACCTTATTGTGACATTAAAAATTATTTTGTATGGACAAATTAAAAATTACACTCTTTGACTTAGCTTAGTTTCATCAAAAGTTTTCATTAATAATTTTGCAACAGAATGTTGTTTTATAAATCAAATCCATGCAAAACGATACACATGATGTAATGAATGACAAATGTTTTGGTTTGTGTAATCATTTATTATTGTTTTCAATTATGTTAATAACTAAATCGGCATTAGAGGAATTATTCCTTAAGTCATACACATGTAGATAGTTTACCTTACCACAGTTCCTAGAAGTACCAGTACTGCATCATCAACCACAAGGAACCGCCTACTTTCTCAAAGTTTGCATTTTTTATCCCAATGGTGCTCGAAATAATAGCAGTCTCTGCACTTTAGAAGCGCAATGCTATTACAACAAGACTATGAAGGTGGATAGAATAAAGTTGCGAACTCTACAATTGGTATGGCAAAAATATGAACTAAATCTACGCAAAGAAATCAATAAAAAGTTTCATTACAAAGTAAAGAATTTTATTCATATTTATTCATATTTGTACACGATGTTAGTAAATTGCAACAAGTAGTGGACTCAATAGTGTCATAATACTGAAAATAATGTGTCAGTAATTGCCAAAAGGTGCGCACATCATTATTCCAAAAATTGTGATATTTCAGATTATTCTATAGCCGAGTCAATGAGTTCTAACAGTTCCCTGTATAACTCGAGTGCGCCTTGAGCGGTCCTGGGGAACTGAAGGTCAGGTTTCAGTAAGGTAGTAAAGTCCTGAAATTCCTGACAACATATCGTCCTGCATAAGCCGTACAATTAGCAACATATATCAACATCTGTTTGATTGACTTTCTTTCCATAATCATGACCGCCAAACACTTCAGGAATACATCAAAGTACAAGTACATCAAATCTGGCTTTCCCTTTGGAACCTGTTCATTTCTTTGTGTACGTATGGAATGCAGGTTCCAGTTTACCGCTATTCTGTCAAGTTCGGCTTGAATCAAGTGTGGAAAACAGGACTTCAAGCATTCAACATGCTAAGGATTGAATTCGTCATACTCCTAACTTTCCTTTAAATTATTGAAAAACAAATCCACCATTGCATTCCTTGGCGTCTCATTGTTCCCCACCAAGCCTCTATTCGTTGATTAAAAGTTTAAAAAAAACTTTTTCTATACATAAAACTTCTAAGACTAGACTCACAGTCTGTATCAGAAAAAGTACCGGAAAAAGGGCTGGAGTAGAAACAGAGTTGAGTTTTCTGTTCCGTGGTCACAACAAAGAAGTCTAGGAGCAACTCTAAGCGACTTTAAGGCTTCAAGATAATGCATGGCGATAACTGCAGGAGTGTTGTTACTTTGTGAGACTTCTAACCATAGTATTCTTCTAAAAAATAAATAAAAATTAAGCTATATTGTAATTTGTATTGCACTTAAAATAAATTATAAGATCAATAATAAAAAAAAAGAATGACCATTAATAGATGAATGAAATACCCGGTACCATAAAAGTGACATACATGTAGTTTTAAACTATAAAATATTTTCTCGATCCCTGAGTGCACATCCCACCAATAGATGGAGTTCTTGTGCTCTTATTGTACCAAATGTCTTAACTTCATATTGTAGGTACTTACCCATCACCTAAAGCTTGTGCTAGTATGGTAGTATATCAAGATAATTTAGTATTATATGGAGGTTGGAGTCGTCCTACACCTTTCCCGTTACATCAGGTATGTGTATCAAGGCTTCAACTTCAAGAATAAGGATTTTGTTTCGTTTATTTGTTTTTGTTGGGTTTCATGCCATAGGTCATATAATGGTGGTCAGTCAATCTACTTACTGTTCCTGGAAAGGCTTAATCTCTGGATTTAGCTGTTAACCAACTACTAAGCACATACTTTCGTCACTGACAGACAACTGTCCTACATGGTTGAGAATCTTTGGTAGAGGGAGAATGGCCGTAGAAATAATTTCATGACCAAGCTCCATAAAAGAATGTCCCACCTGGGAATGAAACCAAAGATCTCTCGATCAGTAGACTTCCAACTGAGCTAGCCAAGCGGCTACTGAGGATTTTAAGTTCTGAAGTCTTTTGAACTACCCATATTTTATATTTCCTATTTTTATTCAACCATCCTTAGAAGGATTGTATCACGGGTGTGAGATTTTCAGGCATAATATTTCCTCCTTTTTCATTATATGGAGTGCTATATAAATAGTAATGAATTTATATATTAGACATTCTGTACATAGACAATAATATCTCTACAAGTTGAACTAGGAAGTTTTAGATTGTAAACATTGCCACATGGTTTGAGGTAAATAAAGTATTCTACCCATGATGGTTTATATTGTATTAATCTGTGTGTACAATGTGTATAAGAAGGCAATATAATGTCTGGCAACTGTGGGTCATATTGCATAAAATAAGAACTTAAGTTAACTGTCAGGCAGTCTGCCTTGTCTATCATTCCATGAACAATTGTCTGTCTATACATAATGATGTATTACTGATATAAATTTGTAGGTAATAATAACATTTTTAGCTGGATTTTTCAACGGGTGGGCATCCAGTGTCGTTAACAATTGCGTTAAAGTTTTTCTTTACCATATATTTCTGCCATTTATTGTCACATTTTTATTAAACTTCATATTATTATAACATACCATGAGATGAACAGAATTAAAAAGTAACCACAACTCTACCTCCCTTTATAATGGATTATTTCCTTTTGAATTTTTTGGTTTTTAAATCTGGCTTTAATGAAGTTTCCTCATTGAATTTCTTGTTTTCACATTTTCTCCAGGCTGTCAGATTTTTCTCAGAGTTACATGTATATAAACCAGCAACTAATCGCTGGTCTCATCTAACTACATTATCACAACAAAGTCCAGTAGCAGGTCATTCAGCTTCTGTTATTGGTGATAAAATGGTTGTATTTGGTGGATCACAAGTAACAGGTGCTAGGTAAGACTTTTAACTTCTAGGGTTTTGATTTGTTTTTTATATAGAAATTGAGCCTGCCCATCTAGTAGGGCTGTCATTGATAGAAAATATTGTATCAATATATTGAAAGGGAACTATCGGTGATACAATGTATATCGATATATCGAGTCAGACAATGAGTGTAACAGAAGCCTCTAGAACTCCAATATATCATGTACTATAGTATATAATGTCCTCATGATGAT
Source organism: Mactra quadrangularis (assembly GCA_025267735.1). NCBI lineage: Eukaryota > Metazoa > Mollusca > Bivalvia > Venerida > Mactridae > Mactra > Mactra quadrangularis. The sequence continues at coordinate 1,625,330 of CM046294.1, forward strand.
ATTTATGATGCTAAAAGTTGTTTCAGACATATTCACATAAAGCAAACTAAAACAAACTATATTTCGTCGGTCGGCTGCCAAAAGGTCGTAACTATGATTTTTTGCAAAAATGACTTTTTGACTGCACGAAGTACGCCAAAGGGATTCCCGTCTTGTCCCAAAACGTCGTACCAGTAAGCCAATCAATACCCGAAATATTGTCATGAGATGAAATATCGTAACTCCGATTTGTTTTTTGAACAACGGTCAAAATATCATATCTCACACTTAACACTCCATTGTTGATAAAAAAATGATCATGCAGTTGGATTCTTCTTTTTAAGAGGTAAAATATGTTTGATTTCAACCACTGTATTCATTTAACTTTAATTTTGTATGCTTATCTTGTTTGATTTGTATCTTATGACTTATAATTTCGACTCAAACGATTAAAAATAGTTTGTCATTTCTGTTCCACTTATAATGACAAGTATTCTATACTAGTAATTAAATTAAGAAGCAGAAATAATGCATTTATTACATTTTTATTGTTTGCAAACATGGGAAACAGTTATCTTTGATGAATGTTGTAATACATTAATTTTATGGGTGTCAAATGGTAGTTACGACATTTTGAAACGAAAAATTATTATTTTAGATTTGGATAATTTTTTTTCCTTCTCCTGAAAACCTTGGAAAATTGAGATACGAGGTTTTGGCAGCCGACCGACGATTTTCTTGTTTTAATACTTAACAGAAAACATAAAAACTAGGAAATATAAAAAAGTCCTTGATCTATTCAGATAAAAAGAAGATAAATACAACAAAGTGAAGTAGAATAAAATGTCACCTTTATTTAGTATATAGCTTTATTAAATGCTAGACTGTATAGATATTCCAAATTTCGAATCGGTATTGAATTATCTGTTAAGAATCATTGATACATCAATATCGCAATTTCTGATGACGGCTCTACCAGCTAGCTCAGTTGGTAGCACACAAGTCTACTGATTGACGAGTCATTGGGTATAAACTCAGGCAAGGCTTAATTTAGTGAAATAATTTCTATGGCCATTGTCCCTCTTACTACAGAATCTTAAAGGTCAAATTTATCAAAGGACACAAAAAACGATTAAACATCGAAATATTACGTATTTCTAGTGTATCTAAGCATACACCCACGTTTATGGCATGTAAACAATGTATACATCAAGATATTTAACTCTGATTTAAACCTGTATAAATTTAGCCGATAGTACAGCATCGCTTATCTATCGTGTGTGTGACGTCATCGTAGTCCTATCGATTAAATTGTGTTATAACAGTCAATGGATTGTAGTATATACATGTCTGTCAATTAATCATGCGCAAATCCATTTTGAAATTAAACATCCTTTTTTATATTTATCATTACATTTTCTGCATGACTTTTTAATTTTATATAAATAGTTAAATAACTAGGCTGTATTAATACAAAGCGCTTTTTATATTTGATTGCATTCATCGCACAATTCCAAGATATCAAGTAGGTATTTGTAGTATTCTTTTCATTTGCGTGAAAAGTGGTTCAAAAATTAAGTAAATTGAATAAGTCATTTCATTGAAAGAGTCTATAACTGGTCGAAACCAATCGCGTTTTTCTTGATTTCCACATGATGGCCAAGTGAATAGGGGAAAAGATTGAAAAACTCGACAGGAATAACTTAGACTATGTAAAGTTATGACCTCGTCATTTTTTGACAGATACTTGCCAAAAATATATAAAATTCGTGCGGAGAACGCTGAATTTCTTTTTTCGAAAGAAAATATTTACCATGTTATTTTTCTCACAATCGACAAAAGACGAAAAAGGGAAAAATCAGGTTACATTAATGTTGTGCAGAGAATACTACTCGAATTGTTTCGTAAAGTTGTGTGCAATAAATAAAAGTTTGAAAGTAAGTATGAATATTAATCTAGACTGAGTCAAGTCTAAAAATCATAGAAATAAGAATTGTTCGAATGTGTTTATAACGCTGGTTGTGCAATTGTATTATATGATGAGATCGGAATTCTAAAACTCGCTATTTTGCAAAAAAAAACCCCAATATTTCAATGTATAATTTGACCTTGTTTGCATGAACGGTTTTCTATAAAACATTTACATTATCTCCAATATATCGCGTAACATATGTCGGCGGATTAAAAATTTCTTTCGAATTCACAGCATGACGGCTGTGAGACAATGTTGAAATTGATGCAGTACGTTGTATATTAATGTCAACGAAAGAGTGACAGACAACGCGTGTTAGGATTTGAGAGTCTGTGTCCATGGAAACATACGCAATGATATCAATAATTTGGTGTCACACGAGATTAATCGATAAGATATTTCGATGTACCCCTAACTTCAAATATGTTGATTTAGCTTGAGAGGTTCCCCACGGGGATCAATAAAGTCGTACATGTATGACAAAAGAGTCCCGCGTTGAACCTCTATTAATTGGATTAAGAAACTGGTCTATAATATACATAGACTAAGATCGCACCGCCAGCAAATTGCATTAGTAACGCATGACCTGTCAAAAGGCTGTCGCCAATTATGTACTTATTAATTATAGTCAATATTGGTCTGAATATTATAATGATGTTAGAAAATAATAATTTGGCTCTGAGTTGATATTGTTTTTCACGGAAGTCAATTTGCGACGCTAGTATCTCTACGTTTTTACCAGTTTGTATGACAAATATGTAGATAATGGAATTTACCGAAGAGAAATAATATATTATGTGATTTTATTGAAATTAAATTCTCACAGAAAGTAGGAAAAAGCATGTCAATAAAACAAAGGGAATTATTACGAACTAACAAAACATAATTATACGACATGAAATTATATTCTTCGTCGCCGAATTGTGGTCGTTTGGATAAGTTGTCTTAATCTTTTTTGAAACCAAAGTGAGTGCAGTCCCTAGAACGAAGATGGAATTCTTATGAACCATTATAACAATGTTTTTTTTTTAAAACATAAGTTGCATCGGAATTAATGTTTAAACATTCTGTTATAATTGATCAGAACTGGTGCTTAAGAAATCTGAAAGCACACGAGCATCTGTAAGAAATAAATTCTCATTTTCATAAGATTATGGGCTCCGAACTAATTCTCCATATTCACTTAAATTGATATCATGACAGTATTTTTACATTCATTTATAAACAGTAAATACAAACTAAGTTGTAAATAACAATTCTTTAATTAGAAATAATTTCCAATTACAAGCGCTCGACACAAATTTTCCATATTATGATTTATAAAGAAAAAAGGTCTCAAACACCTGTTCAATGGTCATAGTTTTTTAATTATAACCACATTCCCAAATAATACGTGATCGTCAAAATTCTTTCGCTGTTCGATCTAAAAATAGTCCGAGAGCTCGCAGGGTTTTAGGTGCGGTATCGCGCCCAAAAGGTTTGATGAGTGATTCTAATGTAGTTTTGTCTGAGAAATTCGAAAATCCATTTCTTACAACTGGCGAGGTAGGCGTTTTCACACAATCTGAGCTTAAAGATGTACGTTACCAAAAACACAAAAATGCACCCTAAACTTCGTGCATACTTTTTCTGCTGTTTTTTACATCAAATCACATTTTTGACTAAAGATATTTTATTTAGAATGCATTTACAACATATTTGCACAAATCATATGAAATTTGGTGCTTATACCGATGAAATATCAGCTTTCATTTACGTTACAGTGCAAAATGTATTAAATTGGTCTTGAACCTTTTTATGAGTGCTTACTCTTATGACAAAGTTAACTAATAACCATGTTTTTGAATACATAATATCAATGTGAACATTTTCCAATGATTTTTGCATCTATTATTCAAGTTGTCTTAAAGTTATAGCGTGTTAACTACCGTAACCGAATTTTATCATTTTCATGTTATGTCACATACGATTTGCTCTGTTGATAAAATTGATCTCAAACGAATCGTTTTTACTATCAAAATCAAAAATGCATAGAAAATGTACGCCGCAATTTACGTTACAGTATTTTTGTTAACAAGTTCGTGTCAGAACAATTAAAAAAGTGTTTGTGATTATGCAAACCGATAGAAATCAGCTAAGAGAATGTATCACGTACAAACGATCATTTTGCAATGCTTTTAGACGAAATGTTGGTATGTTTTAGAAGAAAATCAGGTTAAATACCGTAACCAAAGTACAAACAAATTACCATTTTTCAAAAAGGCTTTTACAATGATGGCTCGTTCATAAAAACTATTAATATGATATTTGAGATTTATTAATAGAACATGCAAGTTCCTAAAGTATAACTCTTATTTAATAGACATCATTTAGAATGTGAAATATACGTTACAGTAACATATTGTATTAATTATAATACAATTAAAGTATTGAAGAGAAATTGTCAGAAAAGTATTGATTGCCAAATCAAATGGTTTATTTTGATGGTCATTGTGTTCATTTTTGGACATACATGTGTGTATACTACTTATCAAGTACAGGTTATATGAACATTGACGCATTTAAGACCGCACAGAAAAAGAGATGTAGAATTAAAATCTAAAAGATAAACGTATAGGTGTTAAGCGTGTATTTTCAATAAAAAAATGCATACATGCATTAAATTGTTTTTGGGTTTTTTTAACGTCACATTCAACACATATATAGGTCATATACACGACGGCCAGCTCTTCCTTCTATAGGTTAAAGTCCTCTAAATATATCGTATTCTTCTATATGACATACTACGCAGTCGATCCATTTCTGTTGTAGTCCTTTGTAATTGGGCTAGTTGCATTATTAATGGTTTGCAATATGCGTAACAATATAAATGACATTCTAGAGCAAACTTTAAAATTGAAAGCAAATGCGACAACATTCCGAAATCTACATAAAATACTTTTTATTTGAAAAAAATCGATCAATATCTTCTCGATACATGCTATAATAGAGAGACTTGGTATCTTTCACCTGTGTTTCTAATAGCCGCTATCAGATGTAGGACTACGATGACGTCATACCGATTCCGGTCACGAACGATAACTCATGCATATCTTTATGCAGATGTGTTAAGCCCAAGAGTTAAAATTTGCGCCGTTATTTGATGACCAAATTTCACGAAATTTGGGATAATATTTTATTATTATCTATATTTTTTTAATATTGAAGAATTACAACCGAAAAATTTGAACTTTAATCATATAGGGCAGTTGTTTGTAATTGACGGAAGTAGGTACATGTACATGTTACATGTAAATGATAACTGCTACACTTTAATAATGCTTTATATATACTTGCTCTTTGTTTCATTAATATATAAAATTTTCCATGTTACAGGGTAAATGATGTTATTTATTTTGACTTTCTAGAAGTCACATGGAAGGTACCAAGAATTGCTGGAAATAGGAAACCATCCCCAAGATATGGACATGCACAGGTAGGTCAGGAATGATTAGTCAGGAATGATTAGTGCTTGTCGCCATCTGTATTTTTAGTGACTGTTCCTAGTGAGTATTCTAGAACTCAGTGAAGGGCTGGAAAGGGACTGGGTGCTTCAGAAGGTTGATTCCTCAAAGTAAATATTTCTACATAGGGAGGGGAAAAAGTGCAGGATGCAGCACCCTCTATCTTGCTTTAAAATAATCACTATGTATTATATGAGGATTTATAAGTGGACGTTCTATATGCTTTCTTCCTCTCTTTTAAAATTTGCGAGACCAAATAGCCTTGACGCCAAAATAAATATGTTTTTAATAACTCATAATTCCATATTTTGGGGGAATTGACTCGAGGAAGCATTGACCAGGGGACAAACACTTTAGCGGAATGCTTTATTCAGTTTTCTAAGGGAAAAGATAGAGGCATCTGAATAGTAGGTTGATCTATGTCTTGAAAATTGAGCCCTGAATTTAGTAAAAAATGCCCTGAAAAAGCCCTAAAAAGGCCCTAAATTTATGTATGAGAAGACTGTATGAACCATATGTAGGCTTGATTCCTTAGTGGAGCATACTTTTGTGGAGCTTGGTCATGAAATAATTTCTACCACTGATTCTAAATCATGTAGGGTAGTTGTCAGTCACTGAAGGAAGTATGGACGTAGTAACTGCTTAACAGCTAAATCCAGAGATTTAGCCTTCCAGAAGGGTGAGTAAGTTGACTGCCCACTGTGCTATGACCCTAGGAGCAATGGTCCAGTGGTGGGATGCGCGCTAAGGGGTCGAGAGGTCCTGGGTTCGAATCCTACCAGGGGCACTTCTAATTTCTTTGAGCAAGAAATTTACCTGCAATTTGCTTCACTCCACCCAGGTGTAAATGGGTACCTGCGAGGGTGATATAATTCCGTTGCGCCAATTTGTTGGCTGCACTAATAAGCGGAGTAAAAAGACTCCCCAGGGAGATTGATAGATAGATACCAGTAGCCCGATGTCCAGGGGTAATAGCTGTAAAGTCGTGAACGTGCGTAAGCATGAAACTTAGACTATGAAATGCAATTACTTTTTTACTTTAATTACTATACAGTGGCACATACACTAAACCTACTGATTTGAATACTCATTTCTGTATTCAGAATTCCTAATCTCACAATTGATAAAAATGAATAACCCTATTTATGTAAGAAGAATATTAAACACATATAAAGTATTTAAGTCAGCAAGGTTAGTGCATGTGCCACTGGCAGATGAACAAAATGTGACAATATAAGGTTAAATTTTTATTTTTTCAGGTTACTATAGATGATAGTCATATATTTATAATGGGAGGGTTAGGTGGAGGTAATCAAGGTCCTAATACAGTATGTACACATTTATGTTGTGAAAAATTCTCATGATTGTGTTATAATAACAATTAAATTTCAAGTATTTTACTCAATATCAAGAAATGGGCCAAATCTATATAAATTTGCTCAATTTAAATTTGGACAGTATTGAATGAAATTGAGCCAATACAATGGTGAACACCTCCTTTACCCTATACCGCAATCTCCAGGACTTTTAACAGTAAATTTGATTTGACACATATGAATGTATATATGATAGATTGATTTTACTATTTAACTAGATAGGTTGGTTCTTAGGGCTGCGGGGAGTATCCGAGTACTGGGGTATTCGCAATCCCGACAAGAAAATCGAGTATGAATATTCATCACATCCGAAATCGTAAGATCGCGATCTAATTTTGGAAAAAATGAAAGTACATTTTCAACTTAATTACCACTGAAAACAAGTCATACTACTAATGAAAACTTTAATTTAAGTAGGAAAAAAATTACCTTGTGTCAAAATTTTGTTAAATACACATTTGAACAAAAATGTTATCCCTGAAATGCCCATAAAACGTCTAATAATAGAAATGTTTTGAGTTCATGATTTTTCCTATAGTAAAAGCTTCTATAATTCTTCACTTGTTTTTGTTATTACATGAATTCTGTCTGCTTATCCATTAACAAGTGATTTGTGGTTCAATTCGTGAATCGCTCCACATAAATCATGGTTATGTTGGTATCGCCACTTGCTAAACGATCCACAGCCCTATTGGTTCTTTTGCTTGAGAAATTTGAAAACATAGTCAAGATGGCAATTGTAGCTTTAGATATTCTCAGATTGTATTACTACATTTAGTAACAAGTGTATTTTATTGTGATTATTTATAAAATCTATAGGTATTAGGTGATTGTTGGTTATTAACTGTTGGTGAAGATGAATGGAGCTGGGAACCAGTCAAGATAGATAATACAGAATATACTGGTCAACAATGTTTATGGTGCCATAGTGCTTGTAAGGTATATATCTTACTTTTACTATAATTACTGATGCTTCTTAGCCCTGCTATCTCAGTAGGTACCAAACAAGACTTCTGGTCAAAGGGTTGTGGCTCAGATTTCTTGTCGGGGTAAATTTTCATGGAGTTTGGTCTTGAAATAATTTGTACAGCCATTCTCCCTCCCTCCTACCACTAATTCTTAATCATGCATGGTAGTATATACTATGCTCTAGTATGGTATACTTTAACTGAAATCTAATTGGTTTCTAATTGGTTCTTCTCCTAATTACTTCACCACTAATGGGTAAAAGATGTTAGGATTGATCCTGAAGTACAATTTTTTGGAATCTGAAAAGGGGTTCTTTTCCTATGTGAAAATTGCTATAATCATAAAATCAGGAATTCCAGGATTTCCAACTTCGACTGATGCCTACTTCTCTTGAAAACATTACTTTTATTAGATATATTTAAACTATTATTTAGTTTTTTTTTCAGGTTTCAAATATGATAGTCACACTACATAAGCCAGCAAAACAACCAGAAAAACCTTCTAAAACCAGCAATTCTGAATCCAGTGCTAAATCTAATAGCAACAGTAGAATCTGGGTACCACCTACAGAGAATGTAAACAACCAGTCTACATTTTCAGCCAATAACGGTGCTTGTAACACTGTATCAGAAAAAACTAACAAATCAGAGCAGGCCTCTCATAATTCTGAATCATCTAGTGCTACTAATGAAGAATCAGGTGCTTGTAATGACATTAATGACATTAACCAATCAGAGATCACTATGAAGTCACATGACCAGCTAAATAACCATTCAGAGTCTGGAATGCAATCTCTTGATCAGCTTGATAACCAATCAGAAGTCAATGAGTCCCGTTTGATTGCTCATGTGTTGGACATATCTAAAGTGTTAGAGAATCGGACAGCTTCATGGTTAAAGTTAAACTATGATAACACACATGGTGCTCCTGAGGAAACTATACTTTTCTCGTTAGTCGAAGGTCGTGGAGAAATCCTAATGTTTGGGGGTATAGATAAAGACTTTCACTCTCTACAGATAAGTCATGATTGTTCAAGATCTGTCAATAATACTCTTCATGTATTAAAACCTTGTTACAATGTTTTGTAATTTAATTTAGATTTACTTGTATCAGAAATATTCCTCAATGTTAAAGTCATAAAATACTTAACTTCTGATAGTTATTGAGATACCTTATTATTCTAGGGGTTCAGATTTAACACAAACTATGTATAAATGTTTTAGTCCATAAATTTTAACTGAAAGATTCAATAATCGATGAACAATGTTTATTGTTAAATATAACATAAAAAGAATGTGTTTCTACAGCCTTCTAAGTTCTATGTTTACAAAAGGAGGTATTTTGCATAAAACGTTGCATGCCTCGTCTCACATATGTAGCAAAAACCAACTGTTCTCGGTGGACAGCAGATAAATATTTCCAAGATTGTTTATTCTATGAATAGTTGAGGTGTTCCAAATGGAATGAATATGATTATAATAAGGGACTTAGTCAGTTATTTCTCCTTGTATACTCTTCAAAGGTTGGTCCAATTAGTTGGATTACTTGGATTTTATCCTTACTTTTCAAAGTCAATTTGCCAAAATTAATCTTAAATAACTTTTTTTGTAAATCATTTAAATTGTTTGAAATTCAAGCTAAGTATTTTAGGGTAAGGAACTATCTAAATTTTACCACTTCTGTTAATATCTTCATTACCAAGAAAGATTTTAGATGAAATATTTTGTTATCCTTATATAGGACTTCAGTGATAAAATCTGAGAATTCCAACTGTTAGGACCTACTTACCAACTAGATTGCTTCAGATTTTATCAGGGGAAGATAACTGACAAAAGTCCCCAATTACATATTATGGCAAATTGTTTATTATTTAATTAAGATTTTGTAAATTATATGCTTCCCCATGATCGAATGAGTCCAAAATTATTAGTACAATAACATGCCATGCTTATAAAATTGATTTATAGTCACATAGGTTGTTATAAACATGTGTATAGTTATATACAGGCATACAGAAGCTTACAATTTATTGTAAGTTAAGTGTGTAATTATTATAATTAGTTAGTTCAAGCTCAGGTTAATATTGTCACGCTATAAGTGTGCTTTAAGCAATTATGTTACAATTTATACAGTGCCATCCCGAATTACTTTTTATACTTTTGTAAATGTTTGATTTAATTTTAAATTTTACCAATACGTCTACTTGAGAAGTGAAAAGCATATCATATACACATTATACAGATTGTATGAAGTATTGTTAAATGAATTGTTACTCCCCTTTGTAAATTATATTATAACTATTCAAATGCATAAAATAAAATTTAATCATATGAATCAAAACACAAGCTATTTTAGTGTAATTGTAATTTTGGATGACACTATTTATTTTATAAAAAAACTTCCAATGGTTATATAATGAACAGTTTACCATGAAAGAAATAATATCATAATACTTAAAAAATATTGCCAGCTTTTGAGTGGCTTTTGGCTGATCTGGTTTGCAAAAAATCCATGCACCGCCTAAGAGTGCATATACACCATGTCCCCTCAGATAGCCTCTCAAAATAATTCAACATAAATTCTTGTCTAATGTCCGCCATTTTGTTTATCCATTCGAAAATGTTTTTCTTTGTATTCTTGACATAAGTAAGCAAATAAGACATAATGATGTTCAGGCCCCAGTTTCACGAAAAAACTCAACTTTGTACTCAAACTTAAACTTACGTATTTTGATAATTAATTTTACTGATGTTATTAATGTTACAATGAATGTAGTATGATTAGAAAATCCAAATATTGATTTAAAAGCTATATTATATAAAATAAAACTGACTAACAATTTTGGGTAAGGTTTAATTTAATTGTATTGATTTGAGTCTGTAAATAAAATGTTGAGTTCAGTCTTTAGAGAAAAATTTAGTTTGTGGCATAAAGTTTACAATCAAACCCATGATATTTTATGTTGAAACATTATATATATTTTCATTTTTATGATCATCTAATAACAGTCATTCCAACTATATTTACATACACCGGGTTTTCAACATGAAAAACAAATCTATTTCTCACAATACTGTAAACCAAGGGCCAAAAATTTGACGCTTTCCAACTCCAAGCCAAGGGGTTGTGCTTCTTTTTCCATTCTGTGACTGTGTTCAATACGTCAAATTATCCAGTCATTATGCAGTTAATACAAAGGTTGACTTGTGCTTCATTCATTCATTCAATCTAGCCAAACTATGCATTAAGTATAAATAATGAAACTGGCTGTCAAAAGATCTTTCTCAAATATGAATCCATGTAGTTTCTCTTGGCTCTAGCTTCTATTTTTGGAAAACCATTTCCACTGTGCCCTAACAGTTTATCCCATCAACAAGTGTTTCCTTTATATAGTCCATATATCCTTATTGTCTGTGTTAATTTTATTTTACTTCAAAGCAATAGGGTGTGCAGCTGGAAAATTGAACTTAAATACTACATTTGTTTTTTGTACATTATAGAGCGCTCCATGGACTTTAAAGGGACTTGAAGTAATATGTAATCATGGTAATAAAGATTTCTGACGTTTTATATGGGTCTTTCAATCCCTTTCAGCGGACACCTGTGGTATATGTATCCTCGGGGTATAGAAGGACCCATATACACTGTAAAATATCTTTATAAATAATATTATCTAGAAACATATACTATGTAATTATCATATTTGTTGTATTTTTCTATGCATGAAGAGTAATACTACTCTTTTTTTATCTTGAGGAATATCATATGCTATATGATACAGATTTTATGTTGTTTTATACTTTTAATAATATCTATGAATAACAAGGCTCTGAATTTGTTTGTTATTATTTATAAGCTGTATTTTACAAGCCTTTAGTTTCATTAACGATTGTGTTTTTATTTACCGTATACCTCGGCCATTTGTGATCAAATCTATACTCAAACATATTCATACAATGAAAACATACCATGTGATGAACAGGATTATGCAATAACAGTAACTCTACCTGGCTTAATTATGGATTATTTCCCTTAGAATTTTTTGTGTTCAAGTTGTTCATATGTCTGATAACTCTGCCATATATGTAGCCTGTTGAATTATCCTGAACGTTCTGTAACGGAAGTGTGGGAACAACTTAACACTAAAACAACTCAACCCGAGACAACTCAATCCCCTACTAATGGATTGAGGTGTCCCAACTTTGGGTTGAGTTTACCACAGGTTGAGGTGTCTTCGGGTTGAGTTGTTCTGTACCTGTAACGTTCACTAAATTACTAAACACGCTGCTGGTAAAATCTTTAATGAAGCTTCATATAATGATATTGTCCGTTTTTTCTCAACTGGCAAAGCTTGAATAATTACACGGTGACTGAATGCATTGTTTTTGTACTGGCGGCCTAGTTGTTATTAAAATATCTTGACTAAAACATATCATACGGCATAAACAGCGTTAATCGATCATAATACACACTTTCGGAAACTCATGGATGTATTACAACAATGATTTTAATAAACGCATTCACCATGAAATTATTCATGTATTGACAGTTGAGAAAAAAACGAACAGTAATATATTATATGATAAACACAAATATGAAATGGTCTTAACTCTACTTTTTATCAACTTTTCTACATTGTTTGTTTGTTTTGTTGGTTGTATCGCCGTAGCAACGCATTGAATAGGTCATATGATGATGTTCAGAGCATCTAGCCTAGCTTTCCTGGACCCTTGTCTAATTTAACCAGTACTCACCTTCCCTTCCACAAGGCCGGAAACTTCTCCATATACCTTATTAATGGAGGAAAATTGACATTATTGTCAAATTTTCATGGAAGGGTATAACCTCCCTGGGTGGGATTCGAACCCGTACCCCCTCGGGACACTAGATTCGAAATCCAGGCTCACTACCAACTGAGCTACCGACCCGAGTTTTCTATTTTGTAATGTAGGTTAAACGTATTCCAGTTGTAGTCTAGCCTCTTAATTGGGTCTCTACTATTAGTAATCAAGGAGTATGGGAGTATTAAACAAAAAAAACCAAACATGATATTATAGTTTAAGATAGACTTTATTTAAAGAAGAAATAAACCAAAAGATAATAATAATAATACATGTAATTTAATGGATATACATCAACTATGTGTCAACAAATTTTGTCTATTTTTTTTCAAACACAAAAAATTCAGTATAAATTTGGAAAACCACTCGGGTTATTCCGTTGTCTTACGATCAGTACGTGTAAAGCGCAGCTATCACCAAGGTGTTCCAAGTAAATGTCTCGACGATCAATAAATTAACAACTCAAGTCAGATATTTTCAAAGTGTTTTGTCCACGGACGTCAGGTTATTATTTTTGGACCCATTGATCTTGACAAGCCCATAAGAGCAGACGGCGCATGTAAGCTCGCGCCCGTGTACGTATGTGGGACATTTCAGAGATCCACAGCGGCCTTCATCTTTATAAATATAGCCTCCATGTTGAGCTGCTGAGCCACTATTCGCGTCCTTCTGGTTTTTGTCTAAGCAGACGAAATCCTTGAGATACGCAAAACAATGGGTCATAATTCGTATTATATTTTTTTCATCGAAAAGACGACAAGTTCTGATAATAAACTGATTTAAAAAAACCTCAAATGTACAATTTTAGACGCCTTAATAATTTTTGATTTACATGTGATTCTGGCATATTTTGAGTTATTTAAAAAGGAAATGGCTGAACATATCGGTCTGTAATAATATGAAAGGAACAGAGTACAATAAAATTTAGAATAAAGATAACCAAGTGAATTTTCCCAACATTAACATTGAACTCCCGAAATCGTTCAAAACATCGTATATAATAAGGACTTTAGTCAGTTATTCCCCCTTGTATACTCTTCAAATAGGTAGGTACAATTAGTTGGAGTACTCGGACTCTATCCTTCTTTGTCAATTTGCCAAAATTAATCTAAAATACCTTTTTGTGAAAATCATTTAAATTGTTTGAAATTCAAGTTAAGTATTTTTTAGGGTAAAGAACTACCCAAATTTAATTACTTCTGTTAATATCTTCATTAACAAAAAAGATATTAGATGAAATATTTTGTTATCCTTACATAGGACTTCAATGATAAAATCCGAGGATTCCAACTGTAACTTACCTATTGGATTGCTTCAGATCTTATCAGGGAAAGATAATTGACAAAAGTCCCTAAGTGTTGTACACAGACACTCCTTGTACAGCTTCAGTTCTTAGAACTCAATGTTAAACAGCAAATATGAAATTTGAACTGCTTCAAAAAATTTAATGAAGTATCACCCTTGTTTAAAGTTTAACGCGCGATCCATAAGAGCAGACGGCGCATGTAATCTCGCGCCCGTTTACGTATGGGGGACATTTCAGAGAACCACAGCGGCCTTCAACTTTATAAATAAAGCCTCCACCTTGATATGCTGAGCCACTATTCGCGCCCTTTGGGTTTTCGTCTAAGCAGACGAAATCCTTGCTTTGTTGGTTGTAAGCTTGAGATACTAAGTAACCACTGTATTCCAGGGTCCATCCATCTTCACAATCGTTGGTTCCCGGCGTCATAATGACACTACTCCGTGGAATTCTGCAAACGACGCACAGAGCATCGTGGTTATACTTGTCGCCGCCTATTCTATATTCTACACCATACAACATACCTATATTTTCAGCCACATCATTGTATTCTCCCCATTTCGGCTTAGTTGTTATACATATATAGTTGGAACCACTTCCAGCATGGTTGTAGGCAGAGCCGGCCATATATCCTAAATATACTACCTCGGCATCCCCATCACATTCAGTATGTCCCCATCGGGTGAATGTTGCACTTTTAACAAAGCCGTTCGTTTGTATTGTTTCGAATTTTTGTTTCAATGATTTGATAGTTTCGCCTGCGTCTGAAAGAGAAGGAATTCAGGGTATGTAGTCACGTGATCTCCAGAATGGAAATCATTTTTTAATCAAAATCTTGAGGCATCCAAAACTAGTGACAAATCGAATTGTACATAACATAACTATAACATTTTAATGCCTGTAAACAGTAATTGTTTACTTTACCTTCGCACAAGTTATTTAATGCCCAATATGAAGTGATTCAATATTTTTTTCTAAATAGAGAACTCTGTGAAATGCATGTTTGCTGACCTTGTTACTTGTTGTCAGACACTGTGCTGCACTTCACAAAAAGTCTTACGATAAAAATTATCGTAAGTTAAAAGCGAGAAACATTAATAATACCGTCAATTTCAGCCGATTTATTCCAAATATTATTGAATTATAGAATATTGTACACAATGTATAGATCTACACTCCAGAAATCATATCACCGTTATGTTTATTATCCTTTTGACTTTGAACTGCAAAATTCTGAATTTGACTTAGGCCTACTATTTCATAAGTTTTATGTGAAAATGTGCTCTGGTAATTATTATATAATACAATTTTAAGCCATTTCCCAAAAATTATTAGTTTAGTTTTAACATATTTATTCTCAGAATATCATAAAATTACAAAAATATACAAATTTTACAAGTGTTCAAATGAGATATTCCTTGAAAGAGTTAGAACGGAAGAAAATTCTTATAGAGTTCTTCTCCTTTTGTAGATGATTAAACACTTTTCATGGTTAAGACTGTTTAAATGATCTGAGAAAATGAAAAATGAACTTTGGAAACATTAAACAAAAATGGAAAAAGAGATGGAGGGGTGAAAAGTAGTAGTGACTAATTCTATTTGATTAATACATAAATCTATTTGTTTTTGATATGTATAACTGGACATATTGGGAAATTTTTGAGTTGTCATTGTCTGTAAGATTATGGTCGCCTAAAATAGATTGTCCAGGGTTAAATTATATTCTGTGCCAGAAAATTGTGTATCTTTTGCATTCAAAGAAAAAATGATAACTCGATTCAATTTGGCAACATTCGCATAAAGGAGAAGGAGTAATGTTTCTTATAATAGGGTTGGGCCAATATATACTTTTTCTTAAAAATCATTGTAAATAGTATTTTTTCTATGGCCATTTAGTGCACTGATAATAAATTCGGTAAAATTTTCAAAAATATTTTTTGATTTCGGTTGGAACAGTCCATTTTTTTCAAAATGGCTGCCAAAAAAGGATAAAAAATGACATATGTCATTATAATAGTAAACTCTTGGAACCAAATACAGATTTATATGCATTTATTGATTTTACAAGTACAAAGGGCATATTTTAAACATACTTTAGCTCTTAATTGTTAGTTCAGATGTGTCATTGAAGCAAAATATCCGCCAAAATACTAGAAAATCAACATTTTATCTGAAAACTAATTTTGCTAATTTAGCAGAAAATTATGCTGATTATTTCTTAAATAAAATTTAAAAAAATAGAGAATCCTTGCTGCAGTTTCCAATTTACTCATCTTAACAGAAGGATGAACCCAGTCTAGACCATTTTAAGGATTTTACCATGGTATGTAGAAGAGGTCAGAGATCTTGTATGTGATTTAAATGCCAAATCATGTGAGTTATACATATTGACAACGAAATTGCTCAGATATTATCTACAAGAATTAATAATTCTTATTTCTGATTTAGTGAATATCTCATTGAAACATGTGCCTTTCCATACAAGTGGAAAGAGGCAATTGTAAAGCCTCCTCTCAAGATGGTGGGTATGGATCTGGGATATGATGACTATAGACAGATTAGCAATCTGTCCTTTTTAACTGAAGGAATTGAAAATGCCACTTTAAATAGGTTGAATTCTCATGGTGATTAAAAGAATCTTTTACCAAAAAATAAGTCTGCATGTAGACATTTTCACTCATGAATGTGAGTCAGGCCTTCTTGATGAGTAAATGACCTACCGGGTGGTATAGAGAAACTTAAAGTTATGGCATTAAAACCTATTGATCGGAGTGCTGCATTTGACACTGTTGATCATGACATTTTATTGCAAGTACTTAATCAATATTGCATACGTAATTGTACACTTCACTGGATTGACTCATGCTTTCGTCCACGTGCATGTCGAGTCAATGTCAATACTAGTTTATCTAGTTATAACTGTTGGTCCATTAGATTGCAGTTTTCTACAAGGTAGTTGTCTTGGTCCGTGGTTTTATCTTACCCATTCAGGATCCTTATTTGATGTAATTCCATCTGATATATCAGTGAATGGTTTTGCAGATGACCTCACTGTCAATAAAAGATTCTTTTTTAACAATTAGAATGCTGAAGCAAAGGCCATTTCTGATCTTGAAGAGAGTGCCGTAACGATACATTCATGGATGAATGAAAATAAATTAAAAATGAACCACTAAAAGATTGAGTTTTTTCATGTTTGGAAGCAAAGCATATCTGAATAAATGTTTAGTCCAGTCAATCAATATAGCTGGTGAAACTATAAAATCTGTGGAGACTATTCGCTATTTAGGGGCCTTTCTGGGTGAAACTTGCGACTTTAAAGACCATGTCAAAACAAAAAGTAGAACTGCCAAGTTCACTTATTTACGTATCATAATTATAATAAAATATTAAGACAAAGAATGCAACATAAACACTAGTCCTATCTTTGGTTATGTTCCACATTGATTACTGTAATCTGATCTTGTATGGAATCTCAAAATGTGATATATGCGTGAATGAAATTTCAGCGAATTCAAAACAGATGTGCCAAATTAGTAGTAAGGTTTAAAAATCAGACAGTTCAATAGAAACTCTGTATTCACTGCAATGACTACCAGTCAAAGCAAGAATCAACTTTAGAATATGTACTCTCATGTACAACTGTTTAACTGGAATTGATCCTGCATATCTAATTGAAATTCTCCAAAAGCCTGTACAAAGCAGATCTGGTCTTTGATCTGCAAAATCCAAAGACCTGGTCCTACTAAATTAGAAAAAAACAAACATTTGAAGTGACAGAAGTTTTAGTACAGTGGGCCCCATGCTGTAGAATAAGCTACCAGAGGTTTCAAATTATCACCTATTTTGGATATGTTGAAGCACTACTGCTTAAAATAACAGATCCCTTAAAAGGTGATGGTTAGACACCTTCGGGATGTATTTAGGGCCCTTTAAAGCTGATGTTTTGACACCTTAGGGAAACGTTTGGTTATTAATGGCTTTATGTTACACTGTTCAAGACAAGTCCGGTTATCAGTAGCATCATGTAAGACAGTTCAGGACACCATTTTTCATAATCACATAAATGAAAACAATTTCGTTGGCAATATATCTAGTTCAGATGATTTGGCATTTAAATCACATACAAGATCTCTGACCTCTTCTACTCAATATGGTGAAATGCTTAAAATGGTCAAGACTAGACACATTCTTCAGTTGAGGTGAGTAAATTGGAAACTGCAGCTAGGATTCTCTAACTTTCGAGACTTTATTTAAGATATAGTCAGCAAAATTAGTTTTCAGTAAAAAATGATGATTTTCTAGTATTTTGGGGGAAATTTCGCTTAAATGACACATATGAACTAAAAATAAAGTGCTAAAATCTGTTTCAAATATGCCCTTTGTACTTGTTAAATCAATAAATGCATATAAATCTTCTCTTTCTTTTAATAATTCATTATTATTATGACATATGTCATTTTTAACCGTTTTTGAAAAAAATGGACTGTTCCAACCGAAATCAAAAAATATTTTTTGAAAATTTTACCGAATTTATTCTTAGTGCACTAAATGGCCATAGAAAAAATACTATTTAGAAAAAATATCAGATTGGCCCAACCCTACTTATAAACAGATGAGAATTTAATAAACTGCATTTCATAGGAAGACTTGCATGGAGGATTTGAAGCTTTCTGTCCTTAGAAAAGTAATATTTTGGTGATTAATTTTGGTTCCAAGTAAACGTCGACATAAACGAAGAGAGTGTTGGGAGATAACGAATTTCAGTGGGGAGGTTGTTCCAATCTCGTATAGTGGACGGAAGAAATGAATTATAATATAAAGAGGTTCTAGCATAGATGCTACCAATATCGTCGTGGTTTCTGAGATTTTATCGTGTGTTTGCTGGATCATGAATTAAATTAGAAAGGAAGTCTGGTGTTAAGATGTTTTTCATTTTATAACAAAGAATGAGTCGCTGCTTGTATCGTCTTTGTTCTAAGGTTTCCCAGTTAATTTCTTTATAAAGATTTTCTAATGATACAAGTTTTGTTGCACCTAATGCTATTCTTGCGCATTCGTTTTGGATTTTATCTAACAGTTCAAGTTCATATTGAGAAGCATTTCCCCAAACGACATTAGCATATTCCAGAATTTGACGAATGAAAGAAGTATAAATCTTTTTTCTTTGATAGCTTAAGCACAACTATCGTCTTGCCGTAGTATGATCACATATTAATCAGGTAAACTCTTATTGGCCAAACCAATTACCAGCAATCATTGATCAAGTATGTGCCAAGAAACTGGTTAACAGCTTAATTTAAAGGCAGTAAACAATCAATGGCGGAAGTATGTGCTTAATGACTAGTGACCAACTAAAAACCGAGGTTTAGCTTTCCGGGTGAGTAAGCTGACTGACCGCCATGATATGACCTATACAGTGTGTTGCTACTTAAAATTTGGTGTTATTTCATGAAAATATGCAATGGGAATTTGAAATCATCTTAAAGAAATTACGTCAAATTAAAAAAAAAATTGACCTCATATTTGTAAACAATTATAGCTTACAGAACACAGAAATAGACATAAAAGGAACAGAAAATTCGTCAATTTGAAATAAGATTTTTTATTACCACTCGTTAGCTCAGAAAATGGCATTTGCCACTCTTTTAAATACGTTGTCAGAGCTTACTAGGTAAAATCAAAAGTCGATATTTCACTACCAGCGACGAATATCCTCTATAACATTAATACATGAGTCTAAATTGTTAAAAATATACAGATAAACGAAACCCTGTCTGCGGTTAAAGTGCCACCAGGGTATCAGTTTTTTGTGCATCACAAAATAATGAATCTAGATGAAGTGGTCTAGTAAACGCAGTTGTACCCCTTGTATATGTGTATATAAATGGTATGTTTGAAAATCAATGGGAGGTAACATGACAATTCCCTGTGCAATATACATTGTGAAACCGACATCACAAGCCGGTGTAGTTTTTTTTATTATAATGATATGTTGCCCCTATACGAATAGAAACCGGTAGATTTGAAAATATCTCCTTTGATGACAGAAAATGTCATGTCTGTGAATCAGTTTAGACAGAATCTCATGTTTTATTTAAATGTCATATCTATAATGACCTAAGAGCCCCACTGTTTAATAACTCTAAATTTGTCGTTTTTAGCTTTACCCGATTCAGAAAATTTTAAGTTGATTTTTACTAATAAGTCCATTATAGGAATTTGTGCCAAAACCTGGTTCAATATTTTAAATAAAAGGCAGTGTCTTTTAAATAAATAAAATTTAGTTCCTTTAATCAAATGTTCTTTCATATTCTTTGATATCCCT
This sequence comes from Mactra quadrangularis, assembly GCA_025267735.1. NCBI lineage: Eukaryota > Metazoa > Mollusca > Bivalvia > Venerida > Mactridae > Mactra > Mactra quadrangularis. The sequence continues at coordinate 1,645,601 of CM046294.1, forward strand.
TTATGTAATATTTTTTAACTTTACTATGAATCTTTTATAATAATAATTCAAATCATCTCTGATCTGATGAGAGATGATGTTCAATTTTCTAAACCAATTTTTTATCCTGCGCGTTAGTGCTCCAAATTAATTATTGTCAAGTTTTAAAGTCTTTCCTAAAATATATATTTAACTTGCGAATAGCATTGATTATCTACTTTTTATTTTTAATCTGTTTCATAATATGTTTGTTGAAAATAACTTTATTGTATAAATGTGTGATAGTTTTAGTTTTTTAAAATGCTTATAGTCTTTTATAACTCTATTAAGAGTGGCTATACATGTTTTATATTGTATAATAATAAGTTATATATATATGCTGTACAAAGATGAGACTTAAATAAATAAATATTTACTGTTAATGAGTGTCACGCTTGAACTACGCCTCTTTGTCTATGTTGAAAATTGTTGAAGCATGAAAAGAGTAATCTTATACTTTCTTGTTACCATTGGAACGATGTTCAGACATCGTTCCAAAAATCTTACGATAAAGGTTATCGTAAGTCAATTTCATAAATTTTGCAGTTCAAAGTTAGAAGGATAATGAACATGAGTATGATATGATATTCAAAAGGTATACAATATTATACGTAATTCAATAATATTTGTAATTGATTGGCGAAAAAACGACCAAGTTATAAATGTTTCTTGCTTTTGACTTACGATGATTTTTATAGTAAAATTTTTGTGAAAAGAGCCACAGTTTCAATACAAATATTTTGAAACATAAACAAATTCTACCTACCTTTTAGAATAGATGTTATATTGGCCACTTGTCGACCAATATTGTCCATTTCACCATCTCTGTCATCACCAGTCTCCTCCAGCCTGACCAACCGCTCAATAACATCATATTGGTACTCGAACTCAGGGTCATATACACCCTGCTTTCCACAGCTGACATTAGTTGACAACAGTATGACAGCTAAAGCGAACAAGACAAAGTTAGCCATAATTCGAAGTTCAATGTAACCGTTTATATCGAAGTTGAATGAAAAGTATTAACTGCTAGAGTCAACGTTTTGGGACGCTTTTCTCCAAAAATTGATTTATGCTTCGGAGAGGCTCGCTTATTTATAGGAAACATCAGGCAATGTGTACGTGACAGTCAACAAACAAGATGTTACGTATCGCATTACTTTTGGTACTTACACGAACAATGTAAATATTAAATTAATTTTTGTGAAAAAAATGAGGAAGTTATGTCAATTATCAGATTACTGACATATTTCCATGTTGATTATTACATATATACCTGATACCAAAAACTGATGAAATTACATATACATTGTAGGTATTTGTATTTACATTCTTTCAAAATTACACACACTTTTTTAATTATAATAAAATAATAATTGAGGCCCGTCACTGCAGGAAATACCAGTCAGATGTAAAATGAACAAGAAATATCTTTAAAAAAGATATTCGGCACGGTGCAAAGTTAATTTGGTTTAAAGTATAAATAGTACTTGCTAGCGAACATGACTTCAAACTACTATAAAATCGCAATTTCACAAAAGGTTCCTGTTTTACAAACTTAAATTAATACAATGTATGGGCATGAATATATTTATTAATTTTAAGCAGATTTTTTTTGAGCAGCATATTGAAACTTTGTGATCGTATACTACACTTTATTTCGGGACAACCAATGGTTTCATATATCTTATTCATTTTTTAATACAGGAAGAAAAATTCATTGGACAAACAGAAAAGATAGAGCAAATTGTATTGGTTAAAAATGTAGGTCAAAAGTTGGCTTAGACAGCTGCGCCGAAAAAAACTGAATTCTAAAGTATGTTAGAGAAAGTAAGATCATTATGTCATTCAACGTTTATAAAAAAAATCAAAGCGCTAAATGCACTGGAGTTGTTCGACAGAGAAAAGATGTTGTGCTTCGGTCACTTAATGTGTTAAAAAATGTGACAAAATATGTAGAATAAGATTTTGTTTCTTGAAACATAGACTGCAGAGCTTTCGTTGTATGAAATGTATCTTCAAAATGGTGCCATTTGTACTTGTAAACTATACATGAAAATCCAATTTTAATTCGATTATCAAAAATACCGATATCCCAATGTTCAGGTAAATCTAATTTAGAAATTGATTACAATGCATACTCCTATAATTGCACAGGTATAATAACCATAGAGGAGTACAGGGAAATACAATTGAATAATCATACAAATTACTTGTATATGTTACTAATATGTATATATGGATAAGTATTTCTGAAGTTTTAAGCCAGCATTTTTTACAATTTTATTAACATGATTTTATCTTTTAAAAAAAGAAAAAAACATACAACGGTTTTATATTCATGTATACTACTTCTTGCGCGTTGTTGTTGTGCGATATGAGTTAAGCGTCTGAGCCAAGATATGTTTTATCGTCTACGTATAGAATGAGAGATTAATGCGTCACGCCCTTTCAAATTGAGGTTCACCACAGGGAATCTTCACTGTCGTATATATTTTGAGTGTTTGGTTAAATGTAAATATTACATTTTAATTATTAAAGCCTTTCTCAGTCATACACATGCTTGAAGATTTGAGTTCCTTCATGTACCTCAAAAAGTAGATTTTGTAGTAAGCTTGCTATACTGATTTCTCAAAATTGGCGTATATAGTTGTTCTTCGAACAATTATTCTAACATAGGCACGTGCGTTTTCACTCTTTATTTAATGTGACGTCATCTATGCTTTATTATTCAACAAAATATAGCTCGTGACGGCTGTTGAAATTTTACTCCCCACGTTAAATGCGCAAAGCCGAAAAAGGCGCCCGAGTTTATAAGGGTTGACTTTTACAATTTGGTTTCTATTCTATAATTAAGATTTTAATATTTTTTGTTCGGAACAAGAAACACCTATCCGTGAGAATTGTGTAAATAAATGCTATTTTCGGCCTTTGCACTGGGGTATATTTCAACAGCATGACGTTTCTGACAGTTAAAAATAGTTCTATAAATATATCTTTTCTACGGATATATTTTACGATGTTAGAATCGAAATAACTTACAGTTGTCTATATTTTGTTGTCTAATAAAATATAGGCACTCGTTTGATGCGCTTATTAAATCACTCGTGCTAAAGCACTCGTGATTTGATCATACGCGAATCACAACTCGTGCCTATATTTTATTAGACAACAAAATATAGACTACTGTAAGTTATTTCTTAAATAAAAACTCTGTATATCATAGATTTGAAGAGTTGAGCCCCGTCGTGTACCTCAAAAAAGTAGAATCCGTATAATGTTGCAACACCGATTTCTAAAATTGGCGTATAATAGTTGTTCGACAAGCGAACAACTAACCATAATACTCCGCCCTCCGATATTGCTTTTATGGAATCTGCTATGTTCATAGGCTAAATATTTTCATAAACGACCAGTACGCATGACGCATTTTCCATTAAACTAATTAAGGTTTTGAAAGTAACCATTTAAAACTTAGTGTTTTGTAAACTCTAACGAACATTTACAATGCGTCAGCATTTTAATATTGGTATGTAGCAATAATTTGAAAGTCAGTAAACGACAAGGCCATGTCATATTGGAATTTTGTTAAGCGTCCACCTGCGCGTAGGTTTGTTTTAGAGTCCTCAATAAAAACAGTTTCATTTTGCCTTTAATTTACAAAATAGTTTAAAGTTAAATAGTTAAATAGTTTAAATAATCATGTTGTTCCAGGATTCGATAACTGATTTTTCTCAGGAAATACTGAAAGTTCCTTGTTCATGTGTATTTGATAAATGAAAATGTATATGTGTGTACTTTTTTATAGGATTACTTTGATTCTAGGACATTTGCCCCCCCCGGACATTTGCCCCCCGGACATTGTCCCCTTTTTCGACAGGGCGGACATTTGCCCCCCTGAGTTTTTTGTAGGGCGGACATTTGCCCCCTCATGGTTTTTGACAGGGCGGACATTTGCCCCCCTAAGTTTTTTGGAGGGCGGACATTTGCCCCCCTTACATTGAGAACAGGTTTTCTACTCGAAGTATAATGCTTTTGAAATAATTCGAAAGCAGAACAATTTGAATTAAAATATCTCAAATTACAAATTTTGAATATTCTCATGTAAAATCGACCTTTTCTATTTCAAACCATAATAAAAAGTGTCAACTAAAATCATATATTACGAACCCTGTTTGCAGTTAGGATGATTGTTTAACACGAACAAATTAGGTCATGGCTATGACCCCCAATTATCTGTCCATAATTAGAAAATAAATTGACGATGAAAGTACCGTTGTTCACAGTTTACAAATTTAAGTGTTGTATAACACATGTCAATTAATTTAGACATCTAAACATAGATAATAATCTGTGTTAATAGGCTGTACCTTTCTTCACAGTTTGCACATTGATTGTGAAGTGACGCCGTAGTCGGCGCTCTTTGTCTCGGAACACAATTAACTGATAATTGCAGTTAATCATTGTGAAGAAAAGAAAATGTAAACACCAGACTCGATTTATAGGAAATAATTAATCAAAATGTACCCATGTGTCAGCATTGAAACTCCGTATATTGTTCATTCAACATAAACCAAAGTAGCATAGTATTCGGATAGACATATTCGGACACGAAAATCGAAACATATGACATTAATGTACCTCGAATATTTGTTTAAATTTATAAAAACGAATATTAAAATTTGTACTGGCTCCAAAATTTGCCTGATAACATTTCTTTACACATGTTAGTTCAAAGGGGGGCAAATGTCCGCCCTGTCAAAAACCATGAAGGGGCAAATGTCCGCCCTTCAAAAAAACTCAGGGGGGGGGGGGCAAATGTCCGCCCTGTCAAAAAAGGGGCAAATGTCCGCGGGGGCAAATGTCCGGGGGGCAAATGTCCGGATACCGATTACTTTAATCACACATTAATGTCATAAACATTCATGTACTACTAAGTACTTATTTGCGTGAATTCTGGCTAGAATGAAAATGTGTTTATGTTTTCGGTACCTAGGTTAGTCAACTTGAGTTGACGCTTAACAACATTCCAATTTGACATGGCCTAAGTTAAGATGACCGGATGATAAATACGGCCGTTTCTGATAAACTTTGTACATTAATGATTGCACAGTTTATAAATCGAATTAAAAAATGTATGTACTCTAATATATTTCCAATTATTTTTCAATTATTAATATTTGTATATATTTGTTAATTACCTTAAAAAGGTATCCATTCCAGATTATAAATTGAACAATTGACTTTGTAGTTTATATTTATTGTGCATTTGTATGAAATCATAACAATATACTATGTACACGTTTATTAAAAAAAATTCTGTTCAGTTCTGTTCTTTATTTACACAAATTAGGACTGTCATTTTACAATGGATCTACTAATTATAGCTATTTAAACGATTTCTTAGATTCCTCTGTTCAAAAATTAAAGATACAAAAAGTAATCAGATCCGATCTTCATGATTATGTCTTTGATTCCACAGTCATGAAGTTCTATACGGTGAAGTAAAACATTGCGATTGTTTTTAGAAATACACCCCGCCCGGTAGCCATTTGTTTTTTTTTTTGTGATAGAGGCATTAATTTTGGTCAAATGGTCAGGCCTTGAATTTTGAGTTAATATATTAGAATAAGTATTGCCTCGAATTTTTAAAGTTAAACAACATTATCTTTTTTAAACATTTTTATTCTGAGAATTTTCAGTCCAGACCTCCTATCATGGAATAATTCATGGAATAATTCTATCAATAACACGTGGCATTTATGTAACTCTATATATTCACCACAGGCATTTTTCGGTGCCATGTGTTGCCAATGCTTCATTAATTGTATCCTTTTGATCAATTCGGAGATCAAATTTTGTATGAAAGCAATTTACGTTATCAGAGATTGTAATCCAGATATTAAACATAAACAACAATAAAATAGTATGTGAGATCATGTATCAAACGCTAAATTACCATATTGTGAGTTCATTTAGTTTAGAATTTAATTATAATAATTGTAATTGTATATGAACGTTTTTGTTCTTTGTTTGCGCAAGTATAATATTATTAATACATTTGGAAACATGTTGCAGCATTCGGAACTACTTCGGCGATCTTCAGATGCAGATAAACCTCGGATATCATAAGGCGAAAAACGGTAGATCTAGGAATTAGGTTTCTGTGGTAATATAGTCTGAACCACACAGAAGTACGACGTGTGAGACATTGTACTGATGAAATGATGTGATGTAGCGTGTAACAATGTCATTATTAAATGTTGCCATGAAAATGACAGTCGCCGAACCTTATAACCTGGATGTATTCCTACTACGTCTGATTTACGAGGTATATCTTCGTAGATGATCGCCGAGGTTGTTCCGAATGATTCAGCAGCAGCAAATACATCACCTGAGGAAACACCACGCAGGCAGCATGCTCTACAAAAAATGTCAAACAGAACGCGGTCTATAGCGCGCCAGGATTTCGAATCGCGTTTTCAGATGGGGTTACTGGTTCGAATCTCACCTACGTTTCAATTTGATATTTATTATTAGATATACCAGGGGAGTACACTTTTACTGTCATTGTTAATCTAACTATTTATTTTTATTTATTTATTTATTGGTGTGAACGCCGTGGCAACACAATTTTAGTTCATTTTACGGCGTCCAGCGCACCTAATTTAGCTTTCCTGGACCATTGTCTATAACCAGTTCTCAACTACCATTTCACAAGGCCGGAAACTTCGCCAAACTATCTAATCTATGGAGGAAAATCGACATTATTGTCAAATTTTCATGGAAGGGTATAACCTCACCGGGTGGGATTCGAACCCGCACCCCATCGGGCACGAGTATCCAAATCCCGGCGCGCTACCAACTGGGCTATCGACTCGTTGTCTAACTGCTACAACAATGATAATCGTACTGCTTGCACTACCAACAATAGGATAGCACTGTAATAACCCGTAACCCGGGTCGATATCGCAATTGGTAGCGCACCGGGATTCGGAATCTCGTGCCCCGAGGGGGTACGGGTTCGGATCCCTCCCGGAGATGTTATACCCTTTCATGAAAATTAGACAATAATGTCAATTTTCCTCCATTGATAAGATAATATGGAGAAGTTTTCGGCCTTGTGGAAAGGTATTTTTTGTACCTAGTGAGTATAATATCTCTTCATATAACTGGGAATTCAAAAAACCCTAATAACAGTAGGCAAAAAACGAATTTACAACATAATAAACGATTTTAAAATTATAAATTTCTATTATGTAGACATTCGATGTGAAAATGTCTCCTTACTTTTGGTGGGTATTGTAAATACATGTACATAAAAAGTATCGTAATTAAAAAGTTTGACCTCTATGATGTACATGTAATTGTAATTATGAGGGTTCAAAAATTAGTATTACCATTCCTTCATGCGAAATAATTTCATAATAATCTAACATGTTAATACATGTATATATAATATCACATCAATGATAAGCCCCAAGGCTTGTATTACGAGTATAACATTTAATTACTAATGTGAACTTGTCATCAAATATGGCTGTGACAACTTGTAATACACAGCGACAAAACAGCGTGATTATGACGTCACAAATGCTACGATTTCAAGAAGAAAACTACGGAAGCTTATTAGGGCCATTTTGTCTTATGAATTATGACTACTGTCTTATGACTTATGTCTTATGCCTTATGACCTAGGACTTACGTATAAATTAAATTGAAAACGTGAAAGAACATGGCGGACAGCGGGAAGGATAATGAAAGGATGTCAATAAAAAACTGTCTAACCTGAGGTCTTCTGATCCTAAAGCATTTAGGGGTTTATTAAATAAGTATAGCAATGAGGGTAAAGATACTTGTTGTAAAATTTCTAAGGAAACTTTTTTTGTTGAACATTTTGTCAAGTAAAATGAAGCTGGAACTGATGTAGATGATAACAATCAAGACAATATTGAGCTCAAACATTTGTATAACAATAATGCTTTTCTTAATGCTGATATAACTATTGATGAGGTACAGAAAATCGTTAACAAGCTAAAAAACAATAAGAGTCCATCTATGTTTGACAATATATTAACCGAATATTTAAAAAATGCTAATGAATCATTTCTGCAATTACTTTGTAAATTGTTCAATATTATTCTTGATTCAGGTATATTTCCCGATGTATGGAGTCAGGACATCCAGTTTATAAGAATTAGGGAGACAAAGGCGACCCAAATAAATATAGGGGTATAACTATTCTCAGCTGTATGGGTAAATTATTTACAAACATTCTGAATGAACGTTTGAATACTTACTTAGAAAATTGTAATTTATTGAATGACGAACAAGCTGGTTTTCGAAGAAAATATGGAACTATAGATCATATTTTTTCTCTAAAGCTGCTAATTGACTTTTACTTAAAATCAAAGAAAAAACTGTTTTGTGCTTTTGTAGACTATAGAAAGGCAATCGACTCTGTTAACCGATTGCATTTATGGCGTAAGTTACTGTCACATATTATTGATGGTAAGGGTTTAAAAGTTATACACAATATGTACGATAAGGCAAAATCTTGTGTTAAAGTAAATAATGTTTTAACTGATTTTTTCAGTAGTTATACTGGAGTTCGTCAGGGTGAAAACTTATCACCGATACTTTTCTCTATTTACCTTAATGATCTTACTGAGTTTATGTCATCCAAAATGGAAGATTTGACTACTATGTCTAGCACGATAAATAATTGATTTACTGATGATACCCTAGATGTTTTTTTAAAACTATATCTTTTTTTGTATGCAGATGATACAATATTGTTAGCTGAAGGTAGGCTAGACTAACAAAATGGTTTAAATGCAATGAAAGACTATTGTAAAATTTTGGACCTTCAAGTAAATGATGATAAAACTAAAATTTTAATTTTTAGTTCACGTAAATTTAACAAAAATAATGTAAGTTTTTCTTATAACGGCAGAGAGTTAGAAATTGTTAAAGATTTCTCATACCTAGGAGTGCTTTTTAACTTTAATGGTAAATTTTATAAAGCAAAACAAAAAAATAATAGAACAAGCTAGAAAGGCTATGTTTTCTGTTGTTAAGAAATCTAGAAAATTAAACTTACCGGTTTCTATACAGTTACACTTGTTTAACAGTATTGTTGTACCTATTCTGTTTTATGGTTGCGAGGCTTGGGGTATTGAAAATTTACAGCTTCTTGAACAATTTCAATTACGTTTATGTAAATTGATACTTAATCTCAAAGCGTCTACACCTAATTGTATGATTTATGGAGGAACTGGTCAAATGCCTCTTGAATTACAAATAAAATCAAGAGTATTGTGTTATTGGGCCAGACTGATCAACTCTAAAGATGATAAGATATCTAATGTTTTATATAAAACAATTATTTCCTTACATGTGTCAAATATTATTGTTATGTCAATAACACTCTTAATGAACTTGGTCTTTCATATTATTTTGAATCTCAGCATGTTGATAATTTTAGTCATTTTGAAAATATAGTAAAGTGTAGATTAAAGATCAGTTTTTGCAAAATTGGCAAGCTATTATAACATATTCTCCTAAATGTTCAGTATATAGACTGTTTAAAAAAGAATTTGGTTTTGAGAAATATTTAGATACTTTACCTGGAAATTTGTGTAAGATACTATGTAAATATAGAACAACTAACCACATGCTACCCATTAAAAAGGGCAGACATTTGCATATTGACAGAAAGAATCACGAAAGAAATTTATTGATAATCATTTCACTTCTCACCCTAATATATTTACACTTGAGAAACTGATGAACAGTAATGATTACCATACTCTGTTAAGATTAGCTTTATTTTGTAAAACTATAATGTCAAAATTTAAATAACTCATTCTCCTAAAAAAATACACAGCCTTAACCCTAAACATCTATTGTATTTGTTTGTACATGTATTATATTTCTTATGATCTCAATTGTTGTTTAATTGTATACTTGAAGATTCTCCAACTATCACTGACACTAAATTACAGATATAGTGTTTATTACTAGGCAGGGGAGACAATTACGTATTAATCAATTTCAAGGTCCACATCACAAGTAGTCTCCCTTGGAATATTACTGATATTTTTTTCTCCGTTAATACATTGACATTATTTTGTTAAGGACTTACTTAGTTTATAATTTTGGCAGTTAGTGATACACAGTGATGGTTGGATCATCTTGAATTTTCACATTCCGTGTTGCCACGTTTGTTTGTTTTGTTTGTTTGTTTTGTTTATTTGTTCTTGTTATAACCTGATGCATATTACATGCCTAGGTTGAAATAAAAACTTTGAAGATGTGGTAAGTAGATTAAGTATATCTTATAAATTATAATGATACTGAAATATGTGCAATTTAATATATGCGTCGTATATCGAACATTACTGGTCATTTATTTGGTGGAATTGTAGAATAAATTGACATGTAAGTGTCAATCAGGTCTTAGGTTTATCGACATTGTACTATTCATACTGTGGTGGTTGAAGATAAAGTAAATACACATTAATTCTGCAGTGGATATATAAACCTTTTTTCAAGTAATCATCATTGTCATTTATAATGCATACAATATGGAACTATATACTAAACTCTGACTATTTATGCATATATTAGGTTTCATGCTACTCCAAGTTCTACAGCATTTATTGTACATTTACTTCACGACTCAACTTGCGTGAATGAACACAGCATAAGCCCCCCCCACCTGTGCGTGGACTAACCCGGCACAGTACTGACTGGACTGACTGCTCCTCGCATTACTCTTCGCTCTGGACTGTCTGCGCAAAGAGGAAGTTCAACTTATACAGTGACCAGCTACTAGAGGTCCTGGGCCATACAGCAACAATATACGTGCGTGAGATTGATTTGATATTTATATGATATGCATCACACCAAGTGACCGCAATTGTTTAGTACAATATATCAGATAAGCTTGCCACTGAGTATTAAATGTAAACATGTATGATGAATTTGCACTAAACCAGCGATTACCTAGCACACTGATATATTGTTTAATAAATGGGCCGTATCGTCCGGAAATCTGGGTCGTTATAGTCAATGGCCGTATAGTCCATAATCATTGTATTCTGTCCTGTTAGTGTCGTAGATTAAACAAATCATAACCAACCGTTAGAGTTACGCTCCTTATTGCACTGGAATGTATGAATATGTCGTCTTGTTTTCCCCATTTTCCTATACAAAGTAAGGCTCCAGGCCCCTTCCGCACATACTCAAAAAAAGCTCTGACTTGAGTAAATGACTTTCTATTAATTTTTATGATTGCAATATTCCCTGGACAGTAGCGTTTTAATTGATACTCCAATCTGTAAATATAAAACAGACGAAATGAGTGTGACACTGATAGTATGTATTTTTTAACTGAGTACAGTAACATATATATGCCTATACATGTACATGTACTTATTTTATATATTTAAGATATACTTTTTCAGGAATGTGGAAGAAGAAAAAGAACTAGTGAGAAGCATAGGCAATCAATGAAAAACAAAACAGAAAAGGTTTATTGAAAGTGTTACAGAAATGGAAAATCCAAAGAAGGTATTTATAAACAGAATAAGAATTAAGTTGAACTCAGCCATCAATTATGTTATGGTTTTTTTTGATGTTCAACAAAATATGTTATGTCTACTATTACATGTTCGGTTGACTGTTATATATTATGCTGAAAAATGGTAATGTTTTCACTGTTATTTAGAGCTATGTAATATATTTATAACATGTATTACCACATGTCATGTGAAAGTTTTACATTTTATTATTCATCTGAGCTTTGTAAGTTTAGGATACATTAGTGCATGATCAAAGGTGACTCTTAACCTTATCTTATCCTTGACCGATACTGTATTTTATGGTGGCATATTTCTATTTTTTTAACCTTTTCAATTAGCCTCAATTGACGATGCAGAATTACAACAAACTATCCGAATCTTTATTATAAATTGTAGTATTTTAAATATAAAATTTATATTTTCATCGTTTATTTTCATCGAATAACGCGACGTTTCACCGTAAAGCATGAAAGAAATGTAGGTTTTTTGAAAATGTATCAATGTATGGAGCAACATGATTTAAGGTAGTATTCCCCTATTACAAAACTATGAAGCATGTTAATGACCATAGGAAATTTCTCAGAAACTGGTATCTAATAATGAATTTCTTCTGTTTTCATCATGTGAAACCTTATTGTGACATTAAAAATTATTTTGTATGGACAAATTAAAAATTACACTCTTTGACTTAGCTTAGTTTCATCAAAAGTTTTCATTAATAATTTTGCAACAGAATGTTGTTTTATAAATCAAATCCATGCAAAACGATACACATGATGTAATGAATGACAAATGTTTTGGTTTGTGTAATCATTTATTATTGTTTTCAATTATGTTAATAACTAAATCGGCTTTAGAGGAATTATTCCTTAAGTCATACACATGTAGATAGTTTACCTTACCACAGTTCCTAGAAGTACCAGTACTGCATCATCAACCACAAGGAACCGCCTACTTTCTCAAAGTTTACATTTTTTATCCCAATGGTGCTCGAAATAATAGCAGTCTCTGCACTTTAGAAGCGCAATGCTATTACAACAAGACTATGAAGGTGGATAGAATAAAGTTGCGAACTCTACAATTAGTCTGGCAAAATATGAACTAAATCTACGCAAAGAAATCAATAAAGAGTTTCATTACAAAGTAAAGAATTTTTTCATATGTGTATATTTGTACACGATGTTAGTAAATTGCAACAAGTAGTGGACTTTTCAATAGTGTCATAATATGAAAATAATGTGTCAGTAATTGCCAAAAGGTGAGCACATCATTATTCCAAAACTTGTGATATTACAGATTATTCTATAGCCGAGTCAATGAGTTCCAACAGTTCCCTGTATAACTCGAGTGCGCCTTGAGCGGTCCTGGGGAACTGAAGGTCAGGTTTCAGTAAGGTAGTCAAGTCCTAAAATTCCTGACAACATACCGTCCTGCATAAGCCGTACAATTAGCAACATACATCAACATCTTTTTGATCGACTTTCTTTCCATAATCATGACCGCCAAACACTTCAGGAATAAAGTACATCAAATCTGGCATCAAAGTGTGTAAAACAGAACTTCAAGTATTCAACATGCTAAGGATTGAATTCGTCATACCCATAACTATCCTGTAAATCTTTGAAAAACAAATCCACCATTGCTTTCCTTGGCGACTCTTTGTTCCCCACCAAGCCTCTATTCGTTGATTAAAAATTTAAAAACACTTTTTCTATGCAAAAAAACTTCTATGACCAGACACACAGTCTGTATCATTGTACCGGAAAAAGGGCTGGAGTAGAGACATAGTTGAGTTTTCTGTTCCGTGGTCACAACGAAGAAGTCTAGGAGCAACTCTAAGCGACTTTAAGGCTTCAAGATAATGCATGGCGATAACTGCAGGATTGTTGTTACTTTGTGAGACTTCTAGACATAGTATTCTTCTAAAAAATAAATAAAAATTAAGCTATATTGTAATTTGTATTGCACTTAAAATAAATTATAAGATCAATAATAAAAATAAAAAAGAATGACCATTAATAGATGAATGAAATACCCGGTACCATAAAAGTGACATACATGTAGTTTTAAACTATACAATATTATTCACTCGACCCCTGAGTGCACATCCCACCAATGGATGGAGTTCTTGTGCTCTTTTTGTAACAAATGTCTTAACTTCATATTGTAGGTACATACCCGTCACCTAAAGCTTGTGCTAGTATGGTAGTATATCAAGATAATTTAGTATTATATGGAGGTTGGAGTCGTCCTACACCTTTCCCGTTACATCAGGTATGTGTATCAAGGCTTCAAGAATGAGGAAGCGGCCTGGCTAGCTCAGTTGGTAGCATGCAAGTCTATCAATCAAGGGATCATGGGTTCGATCCCCTGGCAGGGCATACTTTCATGGAGGTTGGTCATGAAATTATTTCTACAGCCATTCTCTTTCCTACCAAAGATTCTTAATCATGTTGGGCAGTTGTCAGTCACTGACAAAAGTATGTGCCTAGTAGTTGGTTAGCAGCTAAATCCATTCCAGGAACAGTGACTAGGTTGACTGACTGCCATTATATGACTTACACAATGTGTTGCTATGGTGTTAATCCCCCCTAAAAAAGAATGAGGATTTCAAGTTCTGAAGTTTTTGAACTACCCATATTTATAACTTAAGAGTCCTATTTTTATACACCCATATTCAAAAAGGTCATATCACAGGTGTCTGACTGCCAGGCATAAAATTTCATTATATTGAGTGCTTTATAAATAGTAATGAATAAGACATTGTATACATAGGCCATGTAAACATTTCTATAAGAGTTGAACAGGGAAAGTTTTATAGTTTTAGAGTGAAACCACATGAGTTCAGGTAAATAAATAATTCTACCCATGATGCTTTATATTGTATTGCTCAGATTAGTCTGTGTGTACAATGTGCATAAGAAGGCAATATAATGTCTGGCACCTTTGGGTCATATTGTATAAAATGAGAACTTTGTCTGTCAGTTAGACAGTTTGCCTTGTCTATCATTCCATGGATAATTGCCTGTTTGACTCATAACTTGGGAACCCCTTTACTTACTTAGGATGGATTACTTTTCTTTCTTACGTTATTGTGTCAGCCAATAGACATAATTATATCATGTACATTGATCTTGCTTAGTTTTTTTTACTTGGATTTTGGGTTATTTAACAAATCTTATTACGTTTTATGTGACGGTCCAAACCTATAACGAGATTTTCACATTTCTTTAATCTGTACTTGTCCATCAATGAAAAGGTCTGTCTCGATAAGTACCATGTTTCACAGAAGGATGTAATCTGCCCTGGCTGGGAATAAAAAAGTGTGGTTTAAAGTCTGCTTTCATATACACAATGTACATGTTCAGCTGACTTTTCAATCTTGTACGATAACTCCTGATCATTGAAATCACACTCAGGCAGGCGACCCCCTACAGTACTCATTTACACCTGGGTGGAGTGGAACAACTGTAGGTTAATTTCTTGCTCAAGGATATTAGCAGTGCCCCTTGTGGGGATAGAACCCGGGACCTCTCGAACTTGAAACTTGTTTTATTTTCTTAAACGCCTATTTCTACGTTAAAGAAACATATTCAATGGCGTTTTACAATTACAACACATATTAAACATAGTTACAATGTATACATGATTGACTATTGAAAATTTCTTTGACATAAATAGGACCCGAGAGGTAGATCATTCCAAAGCTGTGGACCTGCTGTCTGAAACCCTCTGTCAGTAAATGTTTTTCTACTGTTATGAGGAACCTCATAGCACCCTACTGACGATGCTGAGTTCTTTAGTGTTCGTGTGGAAGTCTTAGTGGACAAGAGTTCCATCAGATACCCAGGAGCGTTTCTAACAGTTATACATATAAATTATGTCAATATTTTAAATTTAATTCTTTGTTTTACAAGCAGTCAATGTAAATCAAACAATGCCTGTTTAGAGCTGTCACGTCTGTTACGACCAAGTACTAACTTGGCACACATATTCTGAACGCGTTGCAACTTATCTAATTCACTCTGAGTTATACCATAGAGGATTGCATTACAATAAACAGAACCAACACTTTAATTGCATCTTTTGTGAGAAATTTACGGATACTTTCAATCTTAAAATAGTTGACCATTGCCGATTTGCACTTGCGTTTCACATGCTCTCTAAAGTTCAATGTTTGATCAAGAAACGCTCCAAGTATCTAATGAACTCCTGCAGATAGTATCTTCCCATACGTCAATTTCTTTGGTACATTTTCTTTGGTCAATTTCTCTTGATCCCTAAGAGCGCGTCCTACCACTGGATCACTGCTCCTGTAAAACCTAGTTTACTAGAATTAAGAGCAAGGCTGGATATAAAAAAATTAAGTAGGTTACCCAATTGGACAATCTGCTATATATTTCACTTACCCTAACCAAATGCAGTAACAAGTTGCCCAAACCTAATTACAGGTAGTCAGGGGCAACAGGACAACCTTTAATGTTCACCCCTAGTTGAGAGTAGGGCTGTGGATTCTGAGCTAGTGGCGATCCAATCCAAACCACGATTCATGTGTAACGATTCACGAATCGAACCACTAATTACTTGTTAATGGAGAAGCATTCAGTAGTTAATGTAATAACAAAAATAGGTGGAGAATTACAGAAGCTTTTACTACATGGAAAACCACATACTTCAAAAATGTCAATTTCCAGACGTTTTATACGCATTTTCAGTGATAATACTTTTGTTTAAATGTGTATCAATCGAAATTTTGACACAAGATAATTCGGTCCCTACATAAATTAAAGTTTTCATATGTAGTGCGGCTCGTTTTAGTGGTAATTAAGCTCAAAATGTTCTTTCATTTTTTAAAACAATAGATCACGATCTCGGACGTGACAAATATTCGTACTCGATTTTCTGGTCGAGATCGCAAATATCCAAGTACTCGTATACTCGCAGCAGCCCTAGTTGAGAGTGTACCACAATGGCCCTGTACCATGTTTCATACACCTATACATGATCTCCTTACTTTGTAGTTAATAAAATCTTTTTTTTTCATATTTTCTTCAGGCTGCCAGATATTTCTCAGAGTTACATGTATATAAACCAGCAACTAATCGTTTGTCTCATCTAACTACATTATCACAACAAAGTCCAGTAGCGACCTGCTACTGGACTTTGTTGTGATAATGCAGTTAGACGACCAATTCAGCTTCTGTTATTGGTGATAAAATGGTTGTATTTGGTGGATCACAAGTACCAGATGTTAGGTAAGCTTTTAACTTCTATGGATGTGACTTGTTTTTTATCTAGAAATTGAGCCTGTCCATCTAGTAGGGCTGTCATTGATAGAAAATATTGTATCAATATATTGAAAGGGAACTATCGGTGATACAATGTATATCGATATATCGAGTCAGACAAGTCTAGTGTAACAGAAGCCACTAGAACTCCAGTACATATCATGTACTAAAGTATATAATGCCCTCATGATGTCATTCAAAATGTAAAAAGTTGTTTCAGACATATTCACATAAAACAAAACTAAAACAAACTATATTTTCTTGTTTTAATACTTAACAGAAAACATGAAAACAAGGAAATATAAAAAAAGTCCTCGATCTATTCAGGTTAAAAGAAGATAAATACAACAAAGTGAAGTAGAATAAAATGTCACCTTTATTTAGTTTATAGCTTTATTAATTGCTAGATTGTATCGATATTACACATTTCAAATCGATTTTAAATCATCTGTTAAGAATCATTGATACATCAATATCGCAATTTCTGATGACAGCTCTACCAGCTAGCTCAGTTGGTAGCACACAAGTCTACTGATTGACGAGTCATTGGTTATAAACTTAGACAAGGCTTAATTTCGTGAAATAATTTCTATGGCCATTGTGAATTTGTCCCTCTTTCTACAAAATCTTAATCATATAGGGCAGTTGTCTGTCATTGACGAAAGTAGGTACATGAACCAAGTAACTGATTAACAGCTTCATCCAGAGATTTAGCCTTTCCATGAACAGTGACTACATTGACTGTCAATGTTTTACCTATACAATGTTGAATGTGTTTCTACAGTGTCAAACCTAACAAAAAAAGACAGAAAGTTTGTAACACATGTATCTGTATTTTAGTTCTGTCCTGTTTTATAATAAAACTGTAATTATGAAATGCTTTCCCAATTCATTATATTGTCTGATGTATCTTCTTCTGAATCAAGGTCCATGTGGAAATAGAAATTGGAATTTAATTTTAAAAGTAGGTTGCCCTCAGGAATAAATTTAAATCTTAAAGTTTATCACTTTTGTTTATACATGGATCCTTATTAACAAGAAAGATATTAGATGAAATATTTTGCTATCCTTACATAAGAATTCATTGATAAAATCCGAGGATTCCAACTGTAAGGACCTTCTTACTAACTGGTTTGCTTTTAGATTTTATCTGGGATAGATAACTGACTAAAGTCTCTAATACCAGTTGTATATTTCACTTGCCTGAACAAAATGTTTACTAACATGTTACTCTAACTCAAATATAGGTTGCCAGGGGCAATCAGACTACATTTTATGTCAAGCCCTGCTTTTGTTTCATGTAAATGAGAACTGCTACAATTTAATAATGCTTTATATATACTTGCTCTTTGTTTCATTGATATATAAAATTTTCTATGTTACAGGGTAAATGATGGGATTTATTTTGACTTCCTAGAAGTCACATGGAAGGTACCAAGAATTGCTGGAAATAAGAAACCATCCCCAAGATATGGACATGCACAGGTAGGTCAGGAATGATTAGTGCTTGTCACCATCTGTAGTTTTAGTTTTAGTGACTGTTCCTAGTGAGTATTCTAGAACTCAGTGAAGGGCTGGGAGGCAGTGGAAAGGGACTTGGTGTTTCAGAGGGTTGATTCCTCAAAGTAAATATTTCTACATAGGGAGGGGAAAAAGTTCTGGGTGGAGAGAAAAAGTGCAGGATGTAGCGTCCTCTATCTTGCTTTAAAATAATGTTTCATAATAGAATTTATAAGAGGGCTTTCTTTCAGGCTTTCTTCTTCTCTTCTAAAATTTGTAAGACAAAACAGCCCTGAGTGCTGAAATAGTGTATAACTTAGTCACACACAGGCAAACTGCCTATATTTGCTGCCTACTTGTCTTTACAAAGTTCCCATTTGGGGCACTGCTAAGTTCCTTGAGCAAGAAATTAACCTACTATTGTTCACCAAGGTGTAAATAGGTACTGTGGGGATCACCTGCCTGAAGTATGACAGGATGCCAGGGTGAGAGGGTAGTTAAGCAGTGGTCAGATTGATGATGCCACCTGGCGCTATTTTTGCTTTAAATTTGCGCTATTTAAATCTGGACAGTATTGAATGAAATTGAGCCAATACAATGATGAACACCTCCTTTACCCTTTACCGCAATCTCCAGGACTTGTAAAATTGATTTGGGCTTGAAAATTTTTTACATCCATGTATTTCATATTATATACATAATGAATGTATATGATAGTTTGTTTGTTACTATTTAACTTGATAGTTGGTTCTTAGGGCTGCGGGTATTCACGATCTCGACAAGAAAATCGAGTATGAATATTCATCACATCCGAAATCGTCAGATCGTGATCTAATTTTGGATAAATTGAAAGTACATTTTCAACTTAATTAGCACTGAAAACAAGTCACACTACTAATGAAAACTTTAATTTATGTAGGAACAAAATTACCTTGTGTCAAACTTTTGATAAATACACATATGAACAAAAATGTTATCACTGAAATGCCCATAAAACGTCTGATAATAGAAATGTTTTGAGTTCATGATTTTTCCTATAGTCAAAGTTTCTGTTATTCTTCACTTATTTTTGTTACTACTTGAATTCTGTATGCTTATCCATAACAAGTGATTCGTGGTTTGATTCGTAAATCGCTACACATAAATTATGGTTCGGTTTGGATCGCCACTTGCTCATCGATCCAAAGCCTTATTGGTTCTAGTGCTTGAGAAATTTCAAGGTCATGACAGAAAACAGTCAAGATGGCAATTGTAGCTTTAGATATTCTCAGATTGTATTACTACATTTAGTTACAAGTGTATTTATTGTGATTATTTATATTATCTATAGGTATTAGATGGTTGTTGGTTATTAACTGTTGGTGAAAATGAATGGAGCTGGGAACCAGTCAAGATAGATAATACAGAATATACTGGTCAACAATTTTTATGGTGCCATAGTGCTTGTAAGGTATATATCGTACTTTTACTATAATTACTGATGCTTTTTAGCCCTGCTATCTCAGAAGGTACCAAACAAAACTTCTGGTCAAAGGGTTGTGGCTCAGATTTCATGGTAAATTTTCATGGAGTTTGGTCATGAAATAATTTGTACGGCCGTTCTCCCTCCCTCCTACCACTAATTCTTAATCATGCATGGTAGTATATACTATGCTCTAGTATGGTATACTTTAACTGGAATCTAATTGGTTTCTAATTGGTTCTTCTCCTGATTACTTCACCACTAATGGGTAAAAGATGTTAGGATTGATCCTGAAGTACAATTTTTTGGAATCTGAAAAGGGGTTCTTTTCCTATGTGAAAATTGCCATAATCATAAAAGCAGGAATTCCAGGATTTCCAACTTCGACTGATGCCTACTTCTCTTGAAAATATTACTTTTATTAGATATATTTAAACTATTATCTAGTTTTTTTTTCAGGTTTCAAATATGATAGTCACACTACATAAGCCAGCAAAACAACCAGAAAAACCTTCTAAAACCAGCACTTCTGAATCTAGTGCTAACTCTAATAGCAATAGTAGAATCTGGGTACCACCTACAGAGAATGTAAACAACCAGTCTACATTTTCAGCCAATAATGGTGCTTGTAACACTGTATCGGAAAAAACTAACAAAACAGAGCAGGCCTCTCATAATTCTGAATCATCTAGTGCTACAAATGAAGAATCAGGTGCTTGTAATGACATTAATGACATTAACCAATCAGAGATTAACATGAAGTCACATGACCAGCTAAATAACCATTCAGAGTCTGGAATGCAATCTCTTGATCAGCTTGATAACCAATCAGATTGTTCAATGAAGTCACAGGATCAGCTTGATAACCAATCAGAGGTTGCAATGAAGTCACATGATCAGCTTGATAACCAATCATATTTAGAAAATCCTGTGGCAGGGACATCTAATCCAAGGCCTGGTCTGCCTAGTGTAAGACCTAATGCTATGAACAATAGACAAAAACAACTTGAAGCTTTCTAAAATATGAGAAAAAGTTTAGACTGTCTGAAACATCTGGACCTCCTGAACAGAGGGCGCTACCTAGGCCACCAGGTCTTTTACAGAATCGTCCAAATATAAGACCTCATAACTATCAACCTCAGAAAAAAATGAACAGTGTTGAGTCCCGTTTGATTGCTCATGTGTTGGACATATCTAAAGTGTTAGAGAATCGGACAGCTTCATGGTTAAAGTTAAACTATGATAACACACATGGTGCTCCTGGGGAAACTATATTTTTCTCGTTAGTCGAAGGTCGTGGAGAAATCCTTATGTTTGGGGGTATAGCTAAAGACTTTCACTCTCTACAGATAAGTCATGATTGTTCAAGATCTGTCAATGATACTCTTCATGTATTAAAACCTTGTTACAATGTTTTGTAATTTAATTTAGATTTACTTTATGTAATACCTGTGTACCATTCATATCATTTTTTTTCGACCCAGAAAGACTTAAAACTCCAACAATATTTTGTTAGATATTAATTTTTATGCAGTCCTTTCAAACACAATGTCTGTACGATTTTGTATCGAGCTTTTGCATGCGTTTCAACTTTGCTCACGAAACAAAACAGATTTTGATTTAGTTGTTGGGTCCTCTGAGTCCCTTGATATTGGTAGACCACATTTATAAATAGGGGCCCACCGGGGCTCTAACTAAATGACCACCCGAATACATGTTTAATCATTTTGCTAGGTCTGTCTATATCATGAAGAGTTCATGTATGTTTGAAAAAAGTAGACAGATTGTAGGCGGAGCTTAATGCCGGACTACTTGCATTTCAATTTATTTACGAGTCGGTTATATCAACTTCATGTATTTACGAAAAAACGCATCCCTTTCTGTCTATTTGTGAGGTTATAATTAGCTGTCACATGACTTTATGAGCAGAAGACAGGAATGTCTACCTGCCATGTGCTTCTTTTGCAACAACATACTTTTAAACAATATTTGATGGATTGTACTGACAGGGCAGAAAAAGGTAATAAGGATTTACTTAAAAATATTCACCATAACAAAATATTCATTCTAATTACCCATTTCTTGCGCATTGTTCTCGTTTGACAGCTGTAGTTGCGTCTGTTGTTTACCAAACATTTGTGCACACGAGTTGATGACGTCATATGCAATTACGTAGCAAAGTAAACAACTTTTTTATGAAAGGTTCGAGATCAGGTGAGGTTCGAGAACAGGTGTTTATACGAGTTATACGAGGACATGCAGTGATGTATCGTCGATAGGAATTTACACCTGATATGACAGCTTTAATAAACATAACATAATTAACATTCAATTAATAGATAAAACGTAATATTACCTGAATTTAACCCACCGTAAGTAAGAAAATAAGTAAATAAAAAATAAATTAAATACTCTACGTTTACGATGAATTCGTACCGGAAGTCAAATGATCAATAAAAGTTGTGACTTCAAAAGCCTTATTACGGATATGACAAGCCAGCCGGAATGACTAAAATACGACACGCAATTAATAATTTTAAGCGAAATGGAGTTTTAATTGTTTAAAACCTTTTTTTTTACCAATGATTATACTGATTTTGTTTACTGAGAATAAACAGTAATATAATAAACAACACGAATAGCAATGAAACAATATTTTGATAAGTATGATTTATTACCAAAGCCCTACTACATATCAAACCAAAGTCCATTTCTTGAGCAAAATGGACGACGAAAAGAAGTCTAAACATCGAATAAATAAATCTAAACAGTCCTACTCGCGAATAGGAGATAAAAAGCGAATAGGACTTGTATATTTAAAATAACTCTTAATATACTGGTTATGTCGACCAAATATTGTGTATTTACTTTGAATTAAGTTATATCGTAATAGTTTAACTTTTAAAATGATTTTTTTTCTGAACAAAATATAGTTTTATCCAAGATATTAGATATTTTCTAGTCATATTCGCGTTACCACCTATGCAAATATGACTTTTATATCATAGTTTAAGATTTAGAATGTTGAAAGTATAGGTTCAAATTAAATAATTTACTATCAAAAAACGTTTATTAGCTTAAATAAATGATAAATACACATTAGTTTTGTTTTATACTGCGAGTAACGTAAGAAAAACATATAAGAAAATCTCCTATTTGCTCAGTTACTGAAAGTAGATCATACTAGTGCCGTGGTTTTTCTACTAACGAATGACTTTGCTGTGCCAATATGACTTTTATATTGTTATTTAAGATTTATTAAGTTGAAAATATATGTTCAGGTTCAATTATACAATTTTCAAAGTTTGTAAAAACATTATATTATGTATGTATCTATATATAAATTCTATGAATACATTGTATACAAATCTAGCCGTTCAATCTATAAAAATCTGTAAAGCCCTTCGCATTTGTTTGAGTAAAAATCAGTACAAAATATGGGCTCACTTCTTCATCAATTTGGTCATATGTTTTTTCTACCTAACAAAAAAGTGTCACTAAATAGTCTTAGTATACATACATGTATGATGTTGCAGCACTTGTTCTACTTTCAATTTTCAAACCCAAAGAAATGCAGTGCCTCAGTGCTTTGATTTATCATTTTTTCATACGAAATGTAAATGTAAATGATGCAATTAAGACTTATTCCCAGGGCTCGACAAATTTTATTTTTAGTCACTTGTCCGGGACTAGACACCTGCCAAAAGTCACTTGTCCCACCCAAATAGGTCACTTGTCCCATCCATATCGGGACTTGTCCCGTCTAAAGCAGGACTTGACATTGTTGTTTCAACTTGTACTAATACCATTACTTGTATGCTTGTATGTGTTGTATTCTGTGTTATTTTGTAGCAATTGGTAGATAATCACATATCAATGTTCTCATCCAGAGAGAGGGGGACAATGATATATACCTAACATTAGAAAGCAATACTTTTTGGTAATAGATGAATGTTACAAACACCATATCATAAGTAGCTGACTACAACAAAACATCCCATAAATTAGACAATAACATCTACACACTCCAGGGAATCTGAGCAAATATGACAAATGTGTTAATCACCTTCATATCCTCTCTGTGGTGGAACATTGACAAGTGATAAATCTGTGGGCATCTTTACCAAAGAAAATGAGCAAATACTCAGTTCAAGTATTACAATAAGCATTAAGCTTTATTTCAGAAATAATAAACAATTGGATGACACCAAAAAGAATTGTAAAACATACTAGTTTCTTTGACAAACATTAGAAAACACCGGTGTTTTATGTCAATTGTTTATAACACCTGTCGTAAATGCTCCACTTTTAACTAGTCTGTGGACACATCAAATCTAAGTAATTGGTGGTTGCAATAATTAGTATCAATTAGCAACTGTCTTTAATCAGCTTCTTTCCTTTTGTCATTAGTCGTTTTGTGAAACCAATTTTCATTGGCTAAGCTAACAGCCACTGTGACTTTTTAACTGGAATTTACCAGTCTTCAACTGACTGTCGATCATTAAAATGTAACACGTGTTGGGGCGGAGTTTTGTCGGTTTTCGATCAATCACACGCTGCTGTTTACAATTATTGCTTTAAGAATTCACATAATCTGATATTAGTTTACACTCTTCCGCAGATTTCCGTGATTTGGAAAATCCCGACGACCACTTTTTAAAAATCGCGAAAATTTCGCGGAAAAGCGA
Organism: Mactra quadrangularis; assembly: GCA_025267735.1. Lineage (NCBI taxonomy): Eukaryota > Metazoa > Mollusca > Bivalvia > Venerida > Mactridae > Mactra > Mactra quadrangularis. The sequence goes on from CM046294.1 coordinate 1,670,145, forward strand.
AAAAGGGCGAAAATTTTGAGGGCCGAAATACTAACGGTTCCGCTGATATTAATGAATGCAAAATATTAGCGTAAATCTGACAATCGCGCATCCTATGACTGTAAAGAAGACAATATTGTGTTTTCTTCCATAAATATCTAGACACAACATCATGCGTTCAGCCTTTCACGATTAGCAAACGACATTGTGCTTCTACGTTCAACGATAAAATGTGTTAATTCGTTCTATAATAGTTGGTTAGTTGTTTTTTTCCCACAAAAATATGAACGGACAGAGTAATGTTTTAACTTTATAAAAATAAAACGATAAAAACGCGGGTGTGAATGAGTATCAGTAATTTAAAACAAAGATTTTTTGTGCGATCGCAGATATAGCCTTTTCCCTTCATTACCGGCAATTATTTGTTTAACCATGTCGAAATATGTTGACCATTGGGAAAATATGGAAATCAAGGGCGACAACACAAATATCTGATTCATTCGGAACATCCTCGGCCATTCGCGGGTCCTCCTAAAACACTGACCGCTTAACTGACGAGTTAAATATAGTGCGCTTAACTGACGAGTTAAATTAGTGCAATTATGTTCTTAACTGACCTGTTGAATAAAGAAGGGGTTAAAAATGAATGTATAGCTTGAGTGTTTTGTTGATATTGTTAGATTATTTTTTATATTTTATGATGATGTTGTGATATATTACCAAATTCAATTATGTCATTATAAGAAATAATAATTAGTTTTAAAAAAAGAAAAAAATATATAAAAAAATACTTTATTAAAAGTAGAAAAATTAGATAGCGATATTTATGTGAAAAATATTTTTTCAAATTTATTAATTTCAGAGAATTCAACAATAACTTGATATAACAAGACGTATTTATTTTAGAATAGAATGATTTAAATATTATTTTTGAATGTCAGAGTACTTAACTGACCAAATGATGGTAAAATGTTTAACTGACCAAATGAATAGAAAATGTTTTACTGACCAAATGAGTATTTTAATAAAAACCGTTAAATGAGCAAACTAATGTCTAATGCTTTACTGGCCATTTAGTCATTGGTTAAATTAAGAAAAAAGATGTTTTTACCAAATTAAATGGCCAAATAACTATAAATAGCTTAACTGACGAAAATAATTTTGAACGAATAACTGACCAATGATTGAACGGATCAATAAACACTCTATGTTCAACTGGTCAGTGTTTTAGGATGTCAATTCTTAACTGACCAGTAAAATATAGAGTGGTTATTCGACCATGAAAATATAACTGACCAAATTGAAAAATTATATACTGAAAGATTTGATTTCTTCTGTTTATTGCAATAGTAGATAATTAATTAAAGGATATGAATTTAAACTTTTTTAACTGACCAAAATGTTGAAAGCTTAACTGAACGAATATAGAATGCTTAACTGACCAAATGAAAATAGAATGCTTAACTGACCAAATGAATATAGAAGCTTAACTGACCAAATGAATATAGAATGCTTAACGGACCAAATGAATATAGAAAAGCTTAACTGACCAAAGATTGCTTAACTGACCAATTGAAAATAGAGCACTTAACTGACCAATTGAATATAGAACACTTAACTGACCAACGTGAATACAGATAGCTTAACTGACCATACGAATATAGAGTGCACAACTGCCCAAAGGAATATAGAAATCTTAACTGACCAAAGAATGCCTAACTGACCATATGAGTATATAAAGCTTAACTGACCAATTGAATATGGAACACTTAACTTACCAAATGAATATAGAGCGCTTAACTGACCAATTGAAAATAGAATGCTTAACTGACCGAATGAATATAGAAACCTTAACTGACCAACTGAATATAGAACACTTGACTGACCAAATGAATATAGAGAGCTTAACTGACCAATTGAGAATAGAATGCTTAACTGACCAAATGAATGTAGAAACCTTAACTGACCAATTGAATATGGAACACTTAACAGACCAAATGAATATAGAAAGTTTTACTGACCAAATGAGAATGGAATGATATTTTAGTGACGAACGTTAAACTGACCAAACTAATGTCGAAGGCTTCACTGACCATTTTACTCATAGTCTAAATAAATACATTCACTGACCATTTTACTCATAGTCTAAATAAATACAAAAAAAATGTTTTTATCAATTTTAATGACCAAATCGCTGTAAAACGCTTAACTGACGGAACGAATATAGAATGCTTTACTGACCAATGATTTCACAGATCAATAAACACTCTTTGTTTAACTGGTCAGTTAAGGATCACAATTCTTAACTGACGAGTAAAATATAGAGTGGTTAATAGACCGTGAAAATATAACTGACCAATATGAAGAAACTCTTTGTATTGAAAGATTTTCCTTGTTATCTTGCAATAATAGATGAATAATCAGAAGAAATGTAATCTTTAAAAAAATAACTGACCAAACGAATATAGACCATTAGAAAATGTAATGCTTAACTGACCAAATGAATTTGAAGGCTCAACTGACCAAATCAGAGTAGAATGCCCCCGTCTTTGTTTAAAGGTTGCTGACAAACTGTTAAAAACTTTTTTTGAAAGTTAAGCGTTCTATATTCATTTGGTCAATCAAGGACCCTATGTCCTTGGTCAATTAAGCCTTCTATATTCAAATACGGAAGATTTACGTTACGGGTCGATGCACACTCTTTGGGCGCGTTGCCTAACGATTTTCGTTACGTTTCGCTATGAAAAAGCGCTTTCTTGTAGCGATTCGTCTTAGGAAACGGCTAGCTATTTACGTCACAAACAAAGATGGCGGACTTTACCGAGTAAAACTTTTGCGCTCATTGCACTCGCATGTATTCGGGGCGATTTCAAAATAAATAAGGCTTTAACAAGTATAAAATCACTGCAAAAACATATGTTTATATGAACAATTACAATTATCAATTAATTTCAATTCATCTATAGTCAGTCAAACATAAAAACCAAATAATCGGCAAACTTGTAGCAAGCCGTTTCCTACGATTTTGCTACGAAGCGATACCTAGCGAAATGCTTAAGCAACGCGCCCTTTATTCAACTGGTCAGTGTTTTAGGATCGTGATGTCTTAACTGAACAGTTAAAATTAGAGGGTACAGCGACTCATGTTGTGTTATCTAAATATTTATGACAGTCGTTTTTACCGATTCCCATGTATGGCAGCGAAATCTTTGGAAAAAGCTTGACATGCCGGAAAATAATCATATTTCCTTTCTTCATAAAATAAAATAAAGCGCACCGCCTACTCCAATAATACTTTTGCGCGGCGAATACGGACGATTACTTATGGCTACAAACCAATAAAACATTTAGTTTATTTAATCACTGTACTGTCAAAACCAAGTGTTAATGTGATAATTGGATTATCTCACACACGCTTTTAATTGACCGATTAAGACACGTGTCATAAATGATTAGGTGCGAAAGTTACATTCAAGATTGATCGTTTAATTGAAACAAGAGCGTATTTATCATATCAGTCAGACGTAAGGTCTCAATTATTGAATATGACACATGATGCCCTTTTACTGACCAAAAAATATTGCTCTTATATTTTTATAACCACTCTATATTTAACTGGTCAGTTAAGAATTGACATCCTAAAACACTGACCAGTTAAACAAAGAGTGTTTATTCATCGGTGAAATCATTGGTCAGTAATTCGTTCAATATTCTTTTCGTCAGTTAAGCGTTTTACAGCTATTTGGCCATTTAATTTGCTAAACACATCTTATTTCTTAATTTAACCAATGACTATATGGTCAATAAAACATTCGACATTAGTTTGCTAATTAAACGCTTGTTATCAAAATATTAAAATATAGCTTTATATTTTCATTTGGTCAGTTAAGCATTCAATTTTCATTTGGTCAGTTAAGCTTTATATACTCATATGGTCAGTTAAGCTTCCTATAGACATTTGGACAGTTAAGCCTTCAATTTTCGTTTAGTCAGTTAAGCATTTTATATTCATTTGGTCAGTTATGCATTCTATATTCATTTGGTCAGTTAAGCATTCTATATTCATTTGCTCAGTTAAAGATTATATATACATTTGGTCAGTTAAGCATTCTATATTCATTTGGTCAGTTAAAGATTCTATATACATTTGGTCAGTTAAGCATTCTATATTCATTGGGCCAGTTAAGCATTCTATATTCGTTCAGTTAATCCTTCAACAGTTTGGTTAGTTAAAAAAATATAACTTCATATCCTTTAGTTATTTATCTACCATTGCAATAAACAGAGGAAATCAAAAATTTCAATATAAATTTTTCAATTTGGTCAGTTATATTTTCATGGTCGAATAACCACTCTATATTTAACTGGTCAGTTAAGAATTGACATCCTAAAACACTGACCAGTTAAACAAAGAGTGTTTATTCATCGGTGAAATCATTGGTCAGTAATTCGTTCAATATTCTTTTCGTCAGTTAAGCGTTTTACAGCTATTTGGCCATTTAATTTGCTAAACACATCTTATTTCTTAATTTAACCAATGACTATATGGTCAATAAAACATTCGACATTAGTTTGCTCATTAAACGCTTGTTATCAAAATATTAAAATATACTCACTTACTCATTTTATCAGTAAACCTTCTTTATTCATTTGGTCAGTTAAGCATTATACACTCATTTGATTATTAATTACTCATTTAAATATCATATTTAAATAATATTATTCGGAAAATACGTCTTGCCTTACTGTTAAATACACTGAAATTAATCAATTTGTGAAAAATTATCATATGTCACATATCTATCGCATTTTTCTACTTCAAAGTTTCTTTTTTGCAATTTCATAAAAAAAATCTAATTATAATTTCTTATAAGGACATTATTGAATTAGATAATATATCACATCATCATCATAAAATTTCAACAAAAAACACCAACAATATTAACAAAACACTCAAGCAATACAGTCATTTTTAATCCCTTCTTTATTTAACTGGTCAGTTAAGAACATAATTGCACTATATTTAACTCGTCAGTTAAGCGCACTATATTTAACTCGTCAGTTAAGCGGTCAGTGTTTTAGGACATATTTAGGCGCCATTTTGAAAATTTGTAAACAAATTCACGATCGTTTAGACGATGACTGAAGTTCCGTTTTTAATCCGTAAATTTAAAATTACACAGTTCAATGATACCGATGAACAATATTTGCATCAATTTAAAACAAATAAAGATGTTTAGACAAAGATCTGTGTGTAAACTACAAGAACTATTTTGCGTAACCGTTACGTGCTTCGCCTCGCGTAGGTAGTAAAATCTCCAAAATCCAGTGAAGACCCCCCACGAATCCTTCCGAGATTATTCATTCATGAAAGGTCGAGGGTGTTCCGAATGATATCTGATTATACACAGTACCCTCAGGAGTGAGTATCCCTAAGATGGATTTTCACTTATATTTTAACCAATCCTGGTTCTATGCCAATAGATTTATGATTAAGATAAAACAACAATGAAGCGGTAGGGTGCGATTTTCTCTGTTCAGGGTAAATATACTGTATATGTATAATGAGATGTTGACAACCATTAACAATAGTTTTCTGTTGCTGAATATGTTTATATAGGATGTATACACTTTAGAATTCACACGTGCGAATATTTAACAATGTATGAATATTAAGATATCACGAAATCATTCATATCCTTGTATTATGTTGATTTATCTATAGTCAGAGACAGATAAATTTCTAAATTCAAAAACAAAACTATTAAAATGCTTCCGGATTATTATTGTTGTTTTGTTAATAAAAAGTTAACAAGACATAGAGTATTTAGGAAGCAAAGTTTTGGTTGCGAAATTTAAAAAAACAATAGAGAATATTGAAAGTGCAATTTTGAATAATGGTAATTTTTAAAAAGATAAAATTATATGATTTTATAATGCATGGTTCAGCGACATATAATTTCTATTAACCCCGTAAAATTTGAAGAAAATTCGCGCAAATCCAGTATATCGCATTATAATTGCGTAAAAATCGAAAAAAAAGCATGCGCTTATAAAGTAAGATTAAAAAGGTAGAACTATAGCGAATCATCATGAATTAACCTTCTGCATGCTCTGCACTTTGTCATCTGCTGAAAATGTTGTCTGATTAATTTTAAAACTTATCAAATTTTCTCCAACTTTGGTAGAAATATTATCCACATGTCAACCAGCTTCGAACCTGACCAGACACCGAGTTACTCAGCATCTGGCCTGGTCCAAAGCTGTTTGCAAAGTCTATACAATTGTTTTTAGCATGCTTAAGGTTAAGGTTCAGTATAAGCTCAATTTTGTCATAGTATGATATATTGTAATCATTTTCTACATAATAAACAATTCACATGTTATCCAGCTAGCGAGGCAATTATAAATAATTGAATTAGTTAAGTCTCACATTTTGAAACGCGGCTGATTAAAAATATTTCATCGTTTCACGAGTAAGTTTTAAAGTTGTGTATTAGTTTTATTGCTGCTTGCTTACTACAATCATATTATAATCAAAATTACAATCAGGCATAGTTTCCTGTCACCAATAACACCCACTGGGTAGAGAGTACGTCATAAACAAAGGGAACGGATATACAACTCCACAGGAAATCAGATAATCTATGGACCCAATATACATGTTATATAGTGTCCTTAGATTATTTAAAACTGTACAGTAACTTTATTATCAGAAGACTTTTTAGTACCCCATTTTAAAAGAAGTGATAAACAAATTAATATCAATAAAATATTAAACTTGCAAGTGAAAACTTATTACACGGGTATCAGTCACTAAAGTAGACTAACAGGGTACCAAAAATATGCATTTAACACATTTCGCACATTTCATCCCATTGTTAGTTTGTATGCAGGTACATAATTGAAACTTCCTGAATATACAATGACAATTAGTATGCCGACCATACTCAAAGCATTTTATCAAATATATTGTTATTTTTCACAATTTTGCCAAAATAAACGGCATTAATTCTTCACGAAAAAATGCACAGCAATTACATACAATTTATTTGACACTCTTAATTGTAGTTCTGTTTTATTGACCCGTCCCGACTTGAATAATTAAACGCTTAATAAATGTGTTATTATTCAACTTCTATTTACCATTGATCCACCGATCCATATTAATAATTGATGATTTATCTATAAATGCGGCGATTTTGAATTACGGTGAAATGACAACTTCGAAAGGGGTTAAAAGTACCTGATTCGGCGATCGTGTAATTATAAAAGTTGTCACAGGCTATTAAAAACAGAACTATACCAAACGATTATCATTTTAATTGTAATTTATAAAAAGTATTCATATATTCAAGATGACTTGCATATAAACACGCACTCTGAATATACATCAATTGAACCAGGGATTTCATATAACATATATGTGCTGTATAAAATCCCTGATCGAACTAAGGCATGAGTCCATTTATATCAGGAATTTTTTATTCGGACTCATTATTTTTCATATTTTTGGAACGATGTCTTAGGACAAGAAAGTACATGTATAAGATTACTCTTTTCACGCTTCAACAATTTTCAACATAGACAAAGAGGCGTAGTTCAAGCGTGAAACTCATTAACATCTCATTTAAATGTAATACAACGCTGGCTTGTGTTGTCGTTCTTGAAACTCTTCAGGAAAAGGGAGGTTACTCTCAGGACATACAAATTTTGTAATGGACAACTCAACCCGTAGACAACTCGAACCGTGACAACTGCAATGATTACTGGTTGGAGTAAAAAAAGGCCTACGATGTTTTTGACAATGCCTGTTATATGCGTAGCATAATTACATCATTCGATAGTAATAAACAATATTAAATGATCGTATTATATTATGATACTTATGTCAATACATTAAGGATGATTTTGGTAGTTTTTGGGAGCACCGTTCTGTGCATATCTAAAACAAACACGACGTCAACGTTACAAATAAGGCAGTGGCTAGAGTTACGGTACCGTAACTCTAGACCCAGGTTCTAGAGTTACGGAAGTTCCGTAACTGTAGACAACCCTGCCAGGGTTGGCTAGGGTTACGGAAGTCAAATAACATGCGTACATTGTATGTTAAAACTTTTAAACGTCGAAAAACTTGTTTGAATTCATTATTACTCGAAATAAACATATATTTACCGACGTGACTTATCCAATTGTTATTACACCCGCCATTTTGGATATGACTAATACACTTGCCGGATGTTTAATATACGGCGATATGACGTTGTCGTCTTCGAAGTGTCACATTAAAGGTTTACTTGAGCGATTTTAAGTTATAGAATTTGATTATAATTTGGAATGAATATGTATAATTTTGTACGGAATTTTAAGCAAATATTTATAGGAAATAGACGATTCTTAGAGTAATTTTAATTGTTAATAACTTGCAAGTGCAAAACGTTAATTTGACATAAATTTCGTGAACAAAAATGGGAATGTAGCTTGATGCAAAAGAGCTTAGTACTTGGGGGAAAACCTTAAATGAATTGTTAGAAAGTCGATGTTTTTGTGAAAAAAAATTCAGCTTGTCATTCCACACCAAATCTTTAAAATTTTAACGAAAATATTAACGATCTCGTTAAAAAATACCCATTGACAACCAAAAATGAGAAGTTGTCAGCTCCTTGTGGTTAAAGAAAATAGTCCAGAATAATATTTGGTTTGGTGAGATGGCAGCTGTACATGACCCTAAAATGTGTTGATGAAAATTAATTCTTTGACTGGTTTATTTTGTTTGATAAAGTAAGATAAACCTTGCCATGAGCAAACCACTTGAGAAGTCTAGTGCTATCCTTTTGTTAAATTCCGTTAATTGATACTTAATACATTATTTTATAGATAATGTACATAATTATATATTCTTTAATCAAAAAATAAGTTCAGGACATCGTTCCTCCAGCACTCCAGTGCTTTGATTTTCTATGTGGTCGTTCACATAAACAATATACAATTTTCATATACATAAAAACATAATATACAAGATGTATCATAAAGGGCCCTTGTATAGACTAACGGCAGATTCTTATCGTTAAGTTCGGCCAAGATCGGGAAATATCGGGCATATTCGTAGCGAGAAAAAACAAGAAAAATATTTACTAAAGTGAAAGAAAATCCCAAAACAGACCAATAAGACAAAGTTTTAAAATATAAAATAATATACCAACAGAAAGAATAATAAATTATCTAACAGATGTGCTATGGACAAATTTGATTAAGTAAATCAGTTTTTGAATAAACAGAAATGAACTAGACATATTGAAGATTTTTTCCTTTTTTTGTTCTTTGTCTATTGTAACCCATACTCATGTACTTCAACCGCAAAACAGACTAAAATGTCATTAATATATTTTTTCAAAAAACATTCATTTTATTTGGGATAAAAGTATCTACAAAATGTACTATGGACAAATGTGATATTTTTATTACTTTTTCCAAAAAGCGCTTTAAACCACATCAGTCCTTCATAGTTCTATAGTAAAATGTATGATGTAGTCAACAATTAAAAAACTAGGTCACGCTTGTTTTTAGAAATATTCTGAATAACAATTAAATCAAATTAGACTCCATTATTCACTCTAAAGCATACGCTATCATACATCGACTAAGTGTGAAAACTTGCCGACACGTGTTCGTTATCCAACAAAGAATTAATATTGATTTCAATTGCTACAAACAATTAAAATATAGACTCTCGCGATATGCATGACACTTTGTTACGTAATAATTCAATACTACTTCTTGAAATGAATATTATGTATACCGAAATTAGATGCGTGGGAGATAAAATTTACACAACTGGGCGACGACAGTTGCAGATCAAAGGACTTTCGGCGTATATTGACTTCAAACAAAGCGCACTACGGCGGTACTTGAAAAAACATCAAAAGCGCGGCGCAGTAGGTGGTTATGCTAGTCGTCGCGGAATTTAAGTATTGATATTTTTAGATTGAAAACTAATAACAGATTATGTGCACACTTTTATATAGTCTCTTCATGAATTTTGTCACTTGCCCGACCGATTTTAGGCAGTTGTCCGCGGACGTGATTTTGACTAGCAGTCACTTGCCCGACCGTGGGAAGTCAATTGTCCCGGACGTCGGGCTATCCAATTTGTCGAGCCCTGGAAATTCCAGTAAAGCAAATCATACAAGTCAGCATATTATCTCTTTTTCCCTTCGAGTTATGCATTCGAGGAGTCGTTGGTTGGGGCACAGGCGGTATGAGTTTGGTAGGAGTATCACTGTATCTCATTCTGAAAAGTAAAAATACGCTGCAGATTTAAGCACTTTAGGACAGAACTACAGGATAAAATTGAGCGCTATAAATAGAGTTATTATTTATTCTATCTTCTTTTTAAATCGTTCAATGCCTACACGTAAATCACACATTTCAGAGTAATTCAGACTCGGGACTGTACTAGGGAATAAAACAAAGGCGACCGGCAACGTCTCGGTCCCGAATCACTTTGTATACATCATTATTATATTTCGCCTGTGGAAAGAAAATTTATAAAGATGTTAGTTCGCTTAAAATCTTTGATCCTCATGATAAAGTATTTTTTGGGTCGAAAACATGAATATTTTTCAAGTTGTAGTAACATAAAAATTTGTTTTCATATAAAAAATACGGTTTAAAGTCAAAGGACGTCACTTTGGCAAATATTATGGAATTACCTTGCCGTTTGACTAAATTTGTATTATAGCTGCTTTAAAATAATTTTAAACAATTAAATCTCCATTTCGCTGATATCTTATAACGGATGCAATTTGTGGAACAGTCTGCAACAAAATGTGAAGGATGTCAATTCTGGTTCTTCATTTAAAGTAAAAGTAAAACAACATTTTTTAAATGCAGTAGATTTCTAAAATATAATTATTATTGTTGAAATAGATAGTTTACTTCAATTAAATATTTTTTCTTAGTCATATTATTTACTTCGTTTAATGTAAAATTACCGGTCGATAGCGCAGTTGGTAGCGCGCCGGGTGTGCGGGTTCGAATCCCACCCGGGAAGGTTATACCCTTCCATGAAAATTTGACAATAATGTCGATTTTCCTCCATTGATTAGATAATATGGAGAAGTGTCTGGCCTTGTGGAAGGGTAGGTGAGTACTGGTTATAGACAATGGTCCAGGAAAGCTAGGTTATGTGCACTGGACGCCGTAAAATGACCTAACTTGTGTTGACACGGCGATAAATCTAGCAAATAAAAAAAAAAAATAAATAATGTAAAGTTACCCTTATACTTCTTTCATATTTTGATCATAATTTCTAATTTACACATGTATTACCAATAATGTATTTTACATGCATATTTTCCTGTGATAAAATTTATTATTGTTTTTGATACAGTATAACTATTTATTTATTTTCTATTTTTTCCTATGTCAAACAACAACATATTTAAGGACCACAATGGAAATAAGGGAATATATTTACTTTTTTGCGTCATCCTTTCTAAATAATGTTGGTTGACTTGGTTGTATTAATCCATGCATGAGTTCTTATATAATATTATGTAGATATGTTTTAATGTAAATGCCTTGTTTACTGTCACAATTATAGAAAAATAAATCTGTCTTAAATCTATAATATCTATTTGCTCCATTTCGCCTGAAAATCTTTATTTCGTGTTTGAGGCACACCGTTCGCAAGATGGCCTAACACTTTTCGGCTTATGAAGTAAAGTTAATTCGTACTTTGTCGATTTGTACCCAAACAAACATGGAAGTCGACGAAGAAAACGACTACGAAAAATCAATTGGCGATCTTCCAGAGGAGATCGTTGAAGTAATTTTGATGAAATTATCCCCATACAATGATCTTAGATCAGCGAGCTTAGTGTGTCGGTCTTGGTGGCGATTGGTGCAAGGTAATGATGGTCCTCAAGAAAGTTAGGATGTTTCGTACTCAATGTAAATCGTACCCTTTTTGTTCAAGATTTCATTTATCACTCTGAATATCATGATAGGTGAACTTTGACTAGACAGTCGTGCTTCATATATTGAAGAATTATACTATCTGCATTCAGGTGAAATTACAAATGTAGAGTGGGTGGACCAGTGCTCGGCGTATACCAGTGCTCGGCGTATCGCATATTCAATTTGTTGTCATCTGACCTAAATTTCTGTGATAATGTCAACTTCCGGTTTGATCACGTGACGTCACCGGCTGCAATTGTTATGGAGGACAACTCTTGTTGAAACTCTTTTCATAGTAGTTTAAACTTATTTTTCTTCAAGTAAACTAAAGATAATCGAATAAAAATGGTTTAATTATTCAACAAAAACATTCTTCTATTAAATTTAATAGTTTCTTGTGATAATTTGGCTGAAAAGTTCGTGAAAGACGCATTTAACTCACCCCTGTCAACAACAGCCGATATTAACATTGGCTATGTTCACGTAACCGTAACTCGTACAAGAGTAGTCGTTCTTGGATTAGAACAACGATTTAAATTTTTGATTCTATTTTTTTGTCGTGAATATCACCATAACATACATAATACTATTCAATTTGTAATTTTATCGTATTATATCAGCATTTGACTTTAAAATTGTCATTTTATTTAATGACCACAGATACCACTCAGCATTACCCTCTATCATGGATGTGAAATTAGTCACAGTTAGGGAAATATTACAACAACACAATAATAATATCATACTTTTATTATATGTTATAAATTATTCCATATATAAATATGTTCAAAATTATAAATGCTTCCCTTCTGGTGAACAAACAGGTGTTGACCTCAGATTGTTCATGCATTTCCTACAGATATCCTGAAGAGAAGAATATATGTAATTTCATAATTATTTGTATTTTCGTAGTCATAGACTACAAAGAAGTATATCATAAATGTGATCAAGTTTTGCTCTTGATATCAATCATTTTTAATATTATACATTGTTTTCATTCATATATTGAAGAGTTTACAAGTGTGTAAACACGTGTTTAAAATGAGATTAAAACGTAGCTTAAATTAGGATACATTTTTTTATTTTCTATGTATTTATTCAAAATTGCATGCATTTTCAGAAAATGATGATCGATTCTTGAAAAATAGTTCATACGCACGTGCTGCGTGCGCCGAGCATTGGTACCGATCATCGGAACCATAGCCCAAAAATACAGTGTCTATTTTCAGCTCATTTTCGGAAAATTTGACGACTTATTTTCAATTTTCTTTACAATGGAATTTCTCTCCGGGATCGTTCTTCAATTTAAACTGCAAGAATAAAAGATAAGTTTAAACTTTGCAAAGTATGTTTTAGGCAAAGATAAATTTACGCCGAGCACTGGTCCACCCACTCTATAGGGTTTACCTCAATTACGGGTGAACCAGAAGGCAGTGGCTAGAGTTACGGTACCGTAGAAAGGTAATTTTTATGCGGAAATGAATATAAACATTTTTGACTCATCATTTTTGGATAGAAAATATGACAGAAAAAAAGAGAAACTTACATGCTATTGGTTCCGTTATAATTGGTTTTAATTAAGATAACTGTTTAAAACGTTTCTCTGTGGATTGGTTAAAATAGGTTTGAAGTTTAACTGGGTACTTTAAAATTGCTGTTTACGTATGATGTCACTGATCTGGGAAGATTTTTTACCTTATTTTCAGTTGTAAAAAGAAAACTTAAACAGATATATTTACAAAGTGTGGCTAATTCAACACTAGAATGGTCCTCTATACGTCCAGAAGTTGGTTCACAAATAACAGAGCGTTTCTCACATTGTTGTTGCTACTATGATAAATCGCTGTATGTATTTGGTGGGTGTACAGCCTCTAAAACTATGCTCAATGATTTATGGAGGTTTGACCTTGTCTCCAGACAATGGATACGGCCACTTGCCATGGGTAGGTATCTTTGTTGCCTGAAAAGACCGCAAATAGGGCTTACTTTCTATCGCGGTCTTCCTTGTTTGTCTGTCCAGAACATAAGTCTGGTACTATTCAAGTTATTAGCTCTAACTTGAAACTTTGCAGGTGTACAGGTTTCTAAGTGCAGAAGTGATGTGTTCAAGAACCATAAGGCATTACTATCTGCTTTATGATTTTGGAGTTATTGCTCTTTGATGCATTTTCTTGTCGGTAAAGTAAGTTCATTTCTAATTAAGCTTTTGACTTGAAATTAACCTTGTGGATAGATCTTGTGGAAAGAGAAGTGCAGTGCGAAAGAAGCTTTACTTTGTCTAGCAACTCATGTGACTTATGAAGTTCTAAGTTATGTATCCCTGTTTATATCAACATCTTCGTTGTACATTTAGGCTGATACAGATTGTTCTTGAAGAGAAAAGTTGGAAAAGATTATAGTAGAACTGCTCATATATAGGCTGCATAAAAAATGAGACATGCTTCTGCATAATTTCATATTTGGTAGCAACCAAGTATAAGCTTTAATATTTAATAGGTTGTATATAGTGGTCTTACTTTTGGATATGAAAGTTATAATTTTTAGACAGAAAAAAATTTAAGCTGCATGTATATTGAATTGCGCTTAAAATAAATTATAAGATCAATAATAAAAATAAAAATGAATGACCATTAATAGATGAATGAAATACCCGGTACCATAAAAGTGACATACATGTAGTTTTAAACTATAAGATATTATTCACTCGACGCCTGAGTGCACATCCCATCAATGGATGGAGTTCTTGTGCTCTTATTGTACCAAATGTCTTAACTTCATATTGTAGGTACTTACCCATCACCTAAAGCTTGTGCTAGTATGGTAGTATATCAAGATAATTTAGTATTATATGGAGGTTGGAGTCGTCCTACACCTTTCCCGTTACATCAGGTATGTGTATCAAGGCTTCTACTTCAATAATAAGGATTTTGTTTCGTTTATTTGTTTTTGTTGGGTTTCATGCCATAGGTCATATAATGGTGGTCAGTTAATCTACTTACTGTTCCTGTAAAGGCTTAATCTCTGGATGTAGCTGTTAACCAACTACTAAGCACATACTTTCGTCCTTGACAGACAACTGCCCTACATGGGTGAGAATCTTTGGTAGAGGGAGAGTGGCCGTAGAAATAACTTCATGACCAAGCTCCATAAAAGAATGTCCCACCTGGGAATGAAACCAAAGATCCCTCGATCAGTAGACTTGTGTGCTGCCAACTGAGTTAGCCAAGCGGCTACTGAGGATTTTAAGTTCTGAAGTCTTTTGAACTACCCATATTTTATATTTCCTATTTTTATTCAACCATCCTTAGAAGGATTGTATCACGGGTGTGAGATTTTCAGGCATTTCCTCCTTTTTCATTATATGGAGTGCTATATAAATAGTAATGAATTTATATATTAGACATTCTGTACATATACAATATTAATATCTCTACAAGTTGAACTAGTTTTAGATTGTAAACATTGCCACATGGTTTGAGGTAAACAAAGTATTCTACCCATGATGGTTTATATTGTATTAATCTGTGTGTACAATGTGTATAAGAAGGCAATATAATGCCTGGCAACTGTGGGTCATATTGCATAAAATAAAAACTTTTAGTTAACTGTCAGACAGTTTGCCTTGTCTATCATTCCATGAACAATTGTCTGTCTATACATAATGATGTATTGCTGATATAAATTTGTAGGTAATAATAACATTTTTAGCTGGATTTTTCAACGGGTGGGCATCCGATGTCGTTAACAATTGCGTTAAAGTTTTTCTTTACCATATATTTCTGCCATTTATTGTCACATTTTTATTAAACTTCATATTATTATAACATACCATGAGATGAACAGAATTAAAAAGTAACCACAACTCTACCTCCCTTTATTATGGATTATTTCCTTTTGTATTTTTTTGTTTTTAAATCTGGCTTTAATGAAGTTTCCTCATTGAATTTCTTGTTTTCACATTTTTCTCCAGGCTGTCAAATTTTTCTCAGAGTTACATGTATATAAACCAGCAACTAATCGCTGGTCTCATCTAACTACATTATCACAACAAAGTCCAGTAGCAGGTCATTCAGCTTCTGTTATTGGTGATAAAATGGTTGTATTTGGTGGATCACAAGTAACAGGTGCTAGGTAAGACTTTTAACTTCTAGGGTTTTGACTTGTTTTTATATAGAAATTGAGCCTGCCCATCTAGTAGGGCTGTCATTGATAGAAAATATTGTATCAATATATTGAAAGGGAACTATCGGTGATACAATGTATATCGATATATCGAGTCAGACAATGAGTGTAACAGAAGCCACTAGAACTCCAATATATCATGTACTATAGTATATAATGTCCTCATGATGTTATTTATAATGCTAAAAGTTGTTTCAGACATATTCACATAAAGCAAACTAAAACAAACTATATTTCGTCGGTCGGCTGCCAAAAGGTCGTAACTATGATTTTTTGCAAAAATGACTTTTTGACTGCACGAAGTACGCCAAAGGGATTCCCGTCTTGTCCCAAAACATCGTACCTTAAGCCAATCAATACCCGAAATATTGTCATGAGATGAAATATCGTAACTCCGATTTGTTTTTTGAACAACGGTCAAAATATCATATCTCACACTTAACACTCCATTGTTGATAAAAAAATGATCATGCAGTTGGATTCTCCTTTTTAAGAGGTAAAATATGTTTGATTTCAACCACTGTATTCATTTAACTTTAATTTTGTATGCTTATCTTGTTTGATTTGCATCTTATGACTTATAATTTCGACTCAAACGATTAAAAATAGTTTGTCATTTCTGTTCCACTTATAATGACAAGTATTCTATACTAGTAATTAAATTAAGAAGCAGAAATAATGCATTTATTTCATTTTTATTGTTTGCAAACATGGGAAACAGTTATCTTTGATGAATGTTGTAATACATTAATTTTATGGGTGTCAAATGGTAGTTACGACATTTTGAAACGAAAAATTATTATTTTAGATTTGGATAATTTTTTTTCCTTCTCCTGAAAACCTTGGAAAATTGAGATACGAGGTTTTGGCAGCCGACCGACGATTTTCTTGTTTTAATACTTAACAGAAAACATAAAAACTAGGAAATATAAAAAAGTCCTTGATCTATTCAGGTAAAAAGAAGATAAATACAACGAAGTGAAGTAGAATAAAATGTCACCTTTATTTAGTATATAGCTTTATTAAATGCTAGACTGTATAGATATTCCAAATTTCGAATCGGTATTGAATTATCTGTTAAGAATCATTGATACATCAATATCGCAATTTCTGATGACGGCTCTACCAGCTAGCTCAGTTGGTAGCACACAAATCTACTGATTGACGAGTCATTGGATATAAACTCAGGCAAGGCTTAATTTAGTGAAATAATTTCTATGGCCATTGTCCCTCTTACTACAGAATCTTAAAGGTCAAATTTATCAAAGGACACAAAAAACGATTAAACATCGAAATATTACGTATTTCTAGTGTATCTAAGCATACACCCACGTTTTTGGCATGTAAACAATGTATACATCGAGATATTTAACTCTGATTTAAACCTGTATAAATTTAGCCGATAGTACAGCATCGCTTATCTATCGTGTGTGTGACGTCATCGTAGTCCTATCGATTAAATTGTGTTATAACAGTCAATGGATTGTAGTATATACACGTCTGTCAATTAATCATGCGCAAATCCATTTTGAAATTAAACATCCTTTTTTTATATTTATCATTACATTTTCTGCATGACTTTTTAATTTTATATAAATAGTTAAATAACTAGGCTGTATTAATACAAAGCGCTTTTTATATTTGATTGCATTCATCGCACAATTCCAAGATATCAAGTAGGTATTTGTAGTATTCTTTTCATTTGCTCGAAAAGTGGTTCAAAAATTAAGTAAATTGAATAAGTCATTTCATTGAAAGAGTCTATAACTGGTCGAAACCAATCGCGTTTTTCTTGATTTCCACATGATGGCCAAGTGAATAGGGGAAAAGATTGAAAAACTCGACAGGAATAACTTAGACTATGTAAAGTTATAACCTCGTCATTTTTTGACAGATACTTGCCAAAAATATATAAAATTCGTGCGGAGAACGCTGAATTTCTTTTTTCGAAAGAAAATATTTACCATGTTATTTTTCTCACAATCGACAAAAGACGAAAAAGGGAAAAATCAGGTTACATTAATGTTGTGCAGAGAATACTACTCGAATTGTTTCGTAAAGTTGTGTGCAATAAATAAAAGTTTGAAAGTAAGTATGAATATTAATCTAGACTGAGTCAAGTCTAAAAATCATAGAAATAAGAATTGTTCGAATGTGTTTATAACGCTGGTTGTGCAATTGTATTATATGATGAGATCGGAATTCTAAAACTCGCTATTTTGCACAAAAAACCCCAATGTTTCAATGTATAATTTGACCTTGTTTGCATGAACAGTTTTCTATAAAACATTTACATTATCTCCAATATATCGCGTAACATATGTCGGCGGATTAAAAATTTCTTTCGAATTCACAGCATGACGGCTGTGAGACAATGTTGAAATTGATGCAGTACGTTGTATATTAATGTCAACGAAAGAGTGACAGACAACGCGTGTTAGGATTTGAGAGTCTGTGTCCATGGAAACATACGCAATGATATCAATAATTTGGTGTCACACGAGATTAATCGATAAGATATTTCGATGTACCCCTAACTTCAAATATGTTGATTTAACTTGAGAGGTTCCCCACGGGGATCAATAAATTCGTACATGTATGACAAAAGAGTCCCGCGTTGAACCTCTATTAATTGGATTAAGAAACTGGTCTATAATATACATAGACTAAGATCGCACCGCCAGCAAATTGCATTAGTAACGCATGACCTGTCAAAAGGCTATCGCCAATTATGTACTTATTAATTATAGTCAATATTGGTCTTAATATTATAATGATGTTAGAAAATAATAATTTGGCTCTGAGTTGATATTGTTTTTCACGGAAGTCAATTTGCGACGCTAGTATCTCTACGTTTTTACCAGTTTGTATGACAAATATGTAGATAATGGAATTTACCGAAGAGAAATAATATATTATGTGATTTTATTGAAATTAAATTCTCACAGAAAGTAGGAAAAAGCATGTCAATAAAACAAAGGGAATTATTACGAACTAACAAAACATAATTATACGACATGAAATTATATTCTTCGTCGCCGAATTGTGGTCGTTTGGATAAGTTGTCTTAATCTATTTTGAAACCAAAGTGAGTGCAGTCCCTAGAACGAAGATGGAATTCTTATGAACCATTATAACAATGTTTTTTTTTTTAAAAACATAAGTTGCATCGGAATTAATGTTTAAACATTCTGTTATAATTGATCAGAACTGGTGCTTAAGAAATCTGAAAGCACACGAGCATCTGTAAGAAATAAATTCTCATTTTCATAAGATTATGGGCTCCGAACTAATTCTCCATATTCACTTAAATTGATATCATGACAGTATTTTTACATTCATTTATAAACAGTAAATACAAACTAAGTTGTAAATAACAATTCTTTAATTAGAAATAATTTCCAATTACAAGCGCTCGACACAAATTTTCCATATTATGATTTATAAAGAAAAAAGGTCTCAAACACCTGTTCAATGGTCATAGTTTTTTTAATTATAACCACATTCCCAAATAATACGTGATCGTCAAAATTCTTTCGCTGTTCGATCTAAAAATAGTCCGAGAGCTCGCAGGGTTTTAGGTGCGGTATCGCGCCCAAAAGGTTTGATGAGTGATTCTAATGTAGTTTTGTCTGAGGAATTCGAAAATCCATTTCTTACAACTGGCGAGGTAGGCGTTTTCACACAATCTGAGCTTAAAGATGTACGTTACCAAAAACACAAAAATGCACCCTAAACTTCGTGCATACTTTTTCTGCTGTTTTTTACATCAAATCACATTTTTGACTAAAGATATTTTATTTAGAATGCATTTACAACATATTTGCACAAATCATATGAAATTTGGTGCTTATACCGATGAAATATCAGCTTTCATTTACGTTACAGTGCAAAATGTATTAAATTGGTCTTGAACCTTTTTTATGAGTGCTTACTCTTATGACAAAGTTAACTAATAACCATGTTTTTGAATACATAATATCAATGTGAACATTTTCCAATGACTTTTGCATCTATTATTCAAGTTGTCTTAAAGTTATAGCGTGTTAACTACCGTAACCGAATTTTATCATTTTCATGTTATGTCACATACGATTTGCTCTGTTGATAAAATTGATCTCAAACGAATCGTTTTTACTATCAAAATCAAAAATGCATAGAAAATGTACGCCGCAATTTACGTTACAGTATTTTTGTTAACAAGTTCGTGTCAGAACAATTAAAAAAGTGTTTGTGATTATGCAAACCGATAGAAATCAGCTAAGAGAATGTATCACGTACAAACGATCATTTTGCAATGCTTTTAGACGAAATGTTGGTATGTTTTAGAAGAAAATCAGGTTAAATACCGTAACCAAAGTACAAACAAATTACCATTTTTCAAAAAGGCTTTTACAATGATGGCTCATTCTTAAAAACTATTAATATGATATTTGAGATTTATTAATAGAACATGCAAGTTCCTAAAGTATAACTCTTATTTAATAGACATCATTTAGAATGTGAAATATACGTTACAGTAACATATTGTATTAATTATAATACAATTAAAGTATTGAAGAGAAATTGTCAGAAAAGTATTGATTGCCAAATCAAATGGTTTATTTTGATGGTCATTGTGTTCATTTTTGGACATACATGTGTGTATACTACTTATCAAGTACAGGTTATATGAACATTGACGCATTTAAGAACGCACAGAAAAAGAGATGTAGAATTAAAATCTAAAAGATAAACGTATAGGTGTTAAGCGTGTATTTTCAATAAAAAAATGCATACATGCATTAAATTGTTTTTGTTTTTTTTTAACGTCACATTCAACACATATATAGGTCATATACACGACGGCCAGCTCTTCCTTCTATAGGTTAAAGTCCTCTAAATATATCGTATTCTTCTATATGACATACTACGCAGTCGATCCATTTCTGTTGTAGTCCTTTGTAATTGGGCTAGTTGCATTATTAATGGTTTGCAATATGCGTAACAATATAAATGACATTCTAGAGCAAACTTTAAAATTGAAAGCAAATGCGACAACATTCCGAAATCTACATAAAATACTTTTTATTTGAAAAAAATCGATCAATATCTTCTCGATACATGCTATAATAGAGAGACTTGGTATCTTTCACCTGTGTTTCTAATAGCCGCTATCAGATGTAGGACTACGATGACGTCATACCGATTCCGGTCACGAACGATAACTCATGCATATCTTTATGCAGATGTGTTAAGCCCAAGAGTTAAAATTTGTATTGCGCCGTTATTTGATGACCAAATTTCACGAAATTTGGGATAATATTTTATTATTATCTATATTTTTTTAATATTGAAGAATTACAACCGAAAAATTTGAACTTTAATCATATAGGGCAGTTGTTTGTAATTGACGGAAGTAGGTACATGTACATGTTACATGTAAATGATAACTGCTACACTTTAATAATGCTTTATATATACTTGCTCTTTGTTTCATTAATATATAAAATTTTCCATGTTACAGGGTAAATGATGTAATTTATTTTGACTTTCTAGAAGTCACATGGAAGGTACCAAGAATTGCTGGAAATAGGAAACCATCCCCAAGATATGGACATGCACAGGTAGGTCAGGAATGATTAGTCAGGAATGATTAGTGCTTGTCGCCATCTGTATTTTTAGTGACTGTTCCTAGTGAGTATTCTAGAACTCAGTGAAGGGCTGGAAAGGGACTGGGTGCTTCAGAAGGTTGATTCCTCAAAGTAAATATTTCTACATAGGGAGGGGAAAAAGTGCAGGATGCAGCACCCTCTATCTTGCTTTAAAATAATCACTATGTATTATATGAGGATTTATAAGTGGACGTTCTATATGCTTTCTTCCTCTCTTTTAAAATTTGCGAGACCAAATAGCCTTGACGCCAAAATAAATATGTTTTTAATAACTCATAATTCCATATTTTGGGGGAATTGACTCGAGGAAGCATTGACCAGGGGACAAACACTTTAGCGGAATGCTTTATTCAGTTTTCTAAGGGAAAAGATAGAGGCATCTGAATAGTAGGTTGATCTATGTCTTGAAAATTGAGCCCTGAATTTAGTAAAAAATGCCCTGAAAAAGCCCTAAAAAGGCCCTAAATTTATGTATGAGAAGACTGTATGAACCATATGTAGGCTTGATTCCTTAGTGGAGCATACTTTTGTGGAGCTTGGTCATGAAATAATTTCTACCACTGATTCTAAATCATGTAGGGTAGTTGTCAGTCACTGAAGGAAGTATGGACGTAGTAACTGCTTAACAGCTAAATCCAGAGATTTAGCCTTCCAGAAGGGTGAGTAAGTTGACTGCCCACTGTGCTATGACCCTAGGAGCAATGGTCCAGTGGTGGGATGCGCGCTAAGTGGTCGAGAGGTCCTGGGTTCGAATCCTACCAGGGGCACTTCTAATTTCTTTGAGCAAGAAATTTACCTGCAATTTGCTTCACTCCACCCAGGTGTAAATGGGTACCTGCGAGGGTGATATAATTCCGTTGCGCCAATTTGTTGGCTGCACTAATAAGCGGAGTAAAAAGACTCCCCAGGGAGATTGATAGATAGATACCAGTAGCCCGATGTCCAGGGGTAATAGCTGTAAAGTCGTGAACGTGCGTAAGCATGAAACTTAGACTATGAAATGCAATTACTTTTTTACTTTAATTACTATACAGTGGCACATACACTAAACCTACTGATTTGAATACTCATTTCTGTATTCAGAATTCCTAATCTCACAATTGATAAAAATGAATAACCCTATTTATGTAAGAAGAATATTAAACACATATAAAGTATTTAAGTCAGCAAGGTTAGTGCATGTGCCACTGGCAGTGCTCTAGTATGTTATACTTTAACTGAAATCTAATTGGTTTCTAATTGGTTCTTCTCCTAATTACTTCACCACTAATGGGTAAAAGATGTTAGGATTGATCCTGAAGTACAATTTTTTGGAATCTGAAAAGGGGTTCTTTTCCTATGTGAAAATTGCTATAATCATAAAATCAGGAATTCCAGGATTTCCAACTTCGACTGATGCCTACTTCTCTTGAAAATATTACTTTTATTAGATATATTTAAACTATTATTTAGTTTTTTTCAGGTTTCAAATATGATAGTCACACTACATAAGCCAGCAAAACAACCAGAAAAACCTTCTAAAACCAGCAATTCTGAATCCAGTGCTAAATCTAATAGCAACAGTAGAATCTGGGTACCACCTACAGAGAATGTAAACAACCAGTCTACATTTTCAGCCAATAACGGTGCTTGTAACACTGTATCAGAAAAAACTAACAAATCAGAGCAGGCCTCTCATAATTCTGAATCATCTAGTGCTACTAATGAAGAATCAGGTGCTTGTAATGACATTAATGACATTAACCAATCAGAGATCACTATGAAGTCACATGACCAGCTAAATAACCATTCAGAGTCTGGAATGCAATCTCTTGATCAGCTTGATAACCAATCAGAAGTCAATGAGTCCCGTTTGATTGCTCATGTGTTGGACATATCTAAAGTGTTAGAGAATCGGACAGCTTCATGGTTAAAGTTAAACTATGATAACACACATGGTGCTCCTGGGGAAACTATACTTTTCTCGTTAGTCGAAGGTCGTGGAGAAATCCTTATGTTTGGGGGTATAGATAAAGACTTTCACTCTCTACAGATAAGTCATGATTGTTCAAGATCTGTCAATAATACTCTTCATGTATTAAAACCTTGTTACAATGTTTTGTAATTTAATTTAGATTTACTTGTATCAGAAATATTCCTCAATGTTAAAGTCATAAAATACTTAACTTCTGATAGTTATTGAGATACCTTATTATTCTAGGGGTTCAGATTTAACACAAACTATGTATAAATGTTTTAGTCCATAAATTTTAACTGAAAGATTCAATAATCGATGAACAATGTTTATTGTTAAATATAACATAAAAAGAATGTGTTTCTACAGCCTTCTAAGTTCTATGTTTACAAAAGGAGGTATTTTGCATAAAACGTTGCATGCCTCGTCTCACATATGTAGCAAAAACCAACTGTTTTCGGTGGACAGCAGATAAATATTTCCAAGATTGTTTATTCTATGAATAGTTGAGGTGTTCCAAATGGAATGAATATGATTATAATAAGGGACTTAGTCAGTTATTTCTCCTTGTATACTCTTCAAAGGTTCGTCCAATTAGTTGGATTACTTGGATTTTATCCTTACTTTTCAAAGTCAATTTGCCAAAATTAATCTTAAATAACTTTTTTTGTAAATCATTTAAATTGTTTGAAATTCAAGCTAAGTATTTTTAGGGTAAGGAACTATCTAAATTTTACCACTTCTGTTAATATCTTCATTACCAAGAAAGATTTTAGATGAAATATTTTGTTATCCTTATATAGGACTTCAGTGATAAAATCTGAGAATTCCAACTGTTAGGACCTACTTACCAACTGGATTGCTTCAGATTTTATCAGGAAGATAACTGACAAAAGTCCCCAATTACATATTATGGCAAATTGTTTATTATTTAATTAAGATTTTGCAAATTATATGCTTCCCCATGATCGAATGAGTCCAAAATTATTAGTACAATAACATGCCATGCTTATAAAATTGATTTATAGTCACATAGGTTGTTATAAACATGTGTATAGTTATATACAGGCATACAGAAGCTTACAATTTATTGTAAGTTAAGTGTGTAATTATTATAATTAGTTAGTTCAAGCTCAGGTTAATATTGTCACGCTATAAGTGTGCTTTAAGCAATTATGTTACAATTTATACAGTGCCATCCCGAATTACTTTTTATGCTTTTGTAAATGTTTGATTTAATTTTAAATTTTACCAATACGTCTACTTGAGAAGCGAAAAGCATATCATATACACATTATACAGATTGTATGAAGTATTGTTAAATGAATTGTTACTCCCCTTTGTAAATTATATTATAACTATTCAAATGCATAAAATAAAATTTAATCATATGAATCAAAACACAAGCTATTTTAGTGTAATTGTAATTTTGGATGACACTATTTATTTTATAAAAAAACTTCCAATGGTTATATAATGAACAGTTTACCATGAAAGAAATAATATCATAATACTTAAAAAATATTGCCAGCTTTTGAGTGGCTTTTGGCTGATCTGGTTTGCAAAAAATCCATGCACCGCCTAAGAGTGCATATACACCATGTCCCCTCAGATAGCCTCTCAAAATAATTCAACATAAATTCTTGTCTAATGTCCGCCATTTTGTTTATCCATTCGAAAATGTTTTTCTTTGTATTCTTGACATAAGTAAGCAAATAAGACATAATGATGTTCAGGCCCCAGTTTCACGAAAAAACTCAACTTTGTACTCAAACTTAAACTTACATATTTTGATAATTAATTTTACTGATGTTATTAATGTTACAATGAATGTAGTATGATTAGAAAATCCAAATATTGATTTAAAAGCTATATTATATAAAATAAAACTGACTAACAATTTTGGGTAAGGTTTAATTTAATTGTATTGATTTGAGTCTGTAAATAAAATGTTGAGTTCAGTCTTTAGAGAAAAATTTAGTTTGTGGCATAAAGTTTACAATCAAACCCATGATATTTTATGTTGAAACATTATGTATATTTTCATTTTTATGATCATCTTATAACAGTCATTCCAACTATATTTACATACACCGGGTTTTCAACATGAAAAACAAATCTATTTCTCACAATACTGTAAACCAAGGGCCAAAAATTTGACGCTTTCCAACTCCAAGCCAAGGGGTTGTGCTTCTTTTTCCATTCTGTGACTGTGTTCAATACGTCAAATTATCCAGTCATTATGCAGTTAATACAAAGGTTGACTTGTGCTTCATTCATTCATTCAATCTAGCCAAACTATGCATTAAGTATAAATAATGAAACTGGCTGTCAAAAGATCTTTCTCAAATATGAATCCATGTAGTTTCTCTTGGCTCTAGCTTCTATTTTCGGAAAACCATTTCCACTGTGCCCTAACAGTTTATCCCATCAACAAGTGTTTCCTTTATATAGTCCATATATCCTTATTGTCTGTGTTAATTTTATTTTACTTCAAAGCAATAGGGTGTGCAGCTGGAAAATTGAACTTAAATACTACATTTGTTTTTTGTACATTATAGAGCGCTCCATGGACTTTAAAGGGACTTGAAGTAATATGTAATCATGGTAATAAAGATTTCTGACGTTTTATATGGGTCTTTCAATCCCTTTCAGCGGACACCTGTGGTATATGTATCCTCGGGGTATAGAAGGACCCATATACACTGTAAAATATCTTTATAAATAATATTATCTAGAAACATATACTATGTAATTATCATATTTGTTGTATTTTTCTATGCATGAAGAGTAATACTACTCTTTTTTTATCTTGAGGAATATCATATGCTATATGATACAGATTTTATGTTGTTTTATACTTTTAATAATATCTATGAATAACAAGGCTCTGAATTTGTTTGTTATTATTTATAAGCTGTATTTTACAAGCCTTTAGTTTCATTAACGATTGTGTTTTTATTTACCGTATACCTCGGCCATTTGTGATCAAATCTATACTCAAACATATTCATACAATGAAAACATACCATGTGATGAACAGGATTATGCAATAACAGTAACTCTACCTGGCTTAATTATGGATTATTTCCCTTAAAATTTTTTGTGTTCAAGTTGTTCATATGTCTGATAACTCTGCCATATATGTAGCCTGTTGAATTATCCTGAACGTTCTGTAACGGAATTGTGGGAACAACTTAACACTAAAACAACTCAACCCGAGACAACTCAATCCCCTACTAATGGATTGAGGTGTCCCAACTTTGGGTTGAGTTATCCACAGGTTGAGGTGTCTTCGGGTTGAGTTGTTCTGTACCTGTAACGTTCACTAAATTGCTAAACACGCTGCTGGTAAAATCTTTAATGAAGCTTCATATAATGATATTGTCCGTTTTTTCTCAACTGGCAAAGCTTGAATAATTACACGGTGACTGAATGCATTGTTTTTGTACTGGCGGCCTAGTTGTTATTAAAATATCTTGACTAAAACATATCATACGGCATAAACAGCGTTAATCGATCATAATACACTTTCGGAAACTCATGGATGTATTACAACAATGATTTTAATAAACGCATTCACCATGAAATTATTCATGTATTGACAGTTGAGAAAAAAACGAACAGTAATATATTATATGATAAACACAAATATGAAATGGTCTTAACTCTACTTTTTATCAACTTTTCTACATTGTTTGTTTGTTTTGTTGGTTGTATCGCCGTAGCAACGCATTGAATAGGTCATATGATGATGTTCAGAGCATCTAGCCTAGCTTTCCTGGACCCTTGTCTAATTTAACCAGTACTCACCTTCCCTTCCACAAGGCCGGAAACTTCTCCATATACCTTATTAATGGAGGAAAATTGACATTATTGTCAAATTTTCATGGAAGGGTATAACCTCCCTGGGTGGGATTCGAACCCGTACCCCCTCGGGACACTAGATTCGAAATCCAGGCTCACTACCAACTGAGCTACCGACCCGAGTTTTCTATTTTGTAATGTAGGTTAAACGTATTCCAGTTGTAGTCTAGCCTCTTAATTGGGTCTCTACTATTAGTAATCAAGGAGTATGGGAGTATTAAACAAAAAAAACCAAACATGATATTATAGTTTAAGATAGACTTTATTTAAAGAAGAAATAAATCAAGAGATAATAATAATAATACATGTAATTTAATGGATATACATCAACTATGTGTCAACAAATTTTGTCTATTTTTTTTCAAACACAAAAAAATCAGTATAAATTTGGAAAACCACTCGGGTTATTCCGTTGTCTTACGATCAGTACGTGTAAAGCGCAGCTATCACCAAGGTGTTCCAAGTAAATGTCTCGACGATCAATAAATTAACAACTCAAGTCAGATATTTTCAAAGTGTTTTGTCCACGGTCGTCAGGTTATTATTTTTGGACCCATTGATCTTGACAAGCCCATAAGAGCAGACGGCGCATGTAAGCTCGCGCCCGTTTACGTATGTGGGACATTTCAGAGATCCACAGCGGCCTTCATCTTTATAAATATAGCCTCCATGTTGAGCTGCTGAGCCACTATTTGCGTCCTTCTGGTTTTTGTCTAAGCAGACGAAATCCTTGATTTGTCGGTTGTAAGCTTGAGATACGCAAAACAATGGGTCATAATTCGTATTATATTTTTTTCATCGAAAAGAGGACAAGTTCTGATAATAAACTGATTTAAAAAAACCTCAAATGTACAATTTTAGACGCCTTAATAATTTTTGATTTACATGTGATTCAGGCATATTTTGAGTTATTTAAAAAGGAAATGGCTGAACATATCGGTCTGTAATAATATGAAAGGAACAGAGTACAATAAAATTTAGAATAAAGATAACCAAGTGAATTTTTCCAACATTAACATTGAACTCCCGAAATCGTTCAAAAACATCGTATATAATAAGGACTTTAGTCAGTTATTCCCCCTTGTATACTCTTCAAATAGGTAGGTACAATTAGTTGGAGTACTCGGACTCTATCCTTCTTTGTCAATTTGCCAAAATTAATCTAAAATACCTTTTTGTGAAAATCATTTAAATTGTTTGAAATTCAAGTTAAGTATTTTTTAGGGTAAAGAACTACCCAAATTTAATTACTTCTGTTAATATCTTCATTAACAAGAAAGATATTAGATGAAATATTTTGTTATCCTTACATAGGACTTCAATGATAAAATCCGAGGATTCCAACTGTAACTTACCTATTGGATTGCTTCAGATCTTATCAGGGAAAGATAATTGACAAAAGTCCCTAAGTGTTGTACACAGACACTCCTTGTACAGCTTCAGTTCTTAGAACTCAATGTTAAACAGCAAATATGAAATATGAACTGCTTCAAAAAACTTAATGAAGTATCACCCTTGTTTAAAGTTTAACGCGCGATCCATAAGAGCAGACGGCGCATGTAATCTCGCGCCCGTTTACGTATGGGGGACATTTCAGAGAACCACAGCGGCCTTCAACTTTATAAATAAAGCCTCCACCTTGAGATGCTGAGCCACTATTCGCGCCCTTTGGGTTTTCGTCTAAGCAGACGAAATCCTTGCTTTGTTGGTTGTAAGCTTGAGATACTAAGTAACCACTGTATTCCAGGGTCCATCCATCTTCACAATCGTTGGTTCCCGGCGTCATAATGACACTACTCCGTGGAATTCTGCAAACGACGCACAGAGCATCGTGGTTATACTTGTCGCCGCCTATTCTATATTCTACACCATACAACATACCTATATTTTCAGCCACATCATTGTATTCTCCCCATTTCGGCTTAGTTGTTATACATATATAGTTGGAACCACTTCCAGCATGGTTGTAGGCAGAGCCGGCCATATATCCTAAATATACTACCTCGGCATCCCCATCACATTCAGTATGTCCCCATCGGGTGAATGTTGCACTTTTAACAAAGCCGTTCGTTTGTATTGTTTCGAATTTTTGTTTCAATGATTTGATAGTTTCGCCTGCGTCTGAAAGAGAAGGAATTCAGGGTATGTAGTCACGTGATCTCCAGAATGGAAATCATTTTTTAATCAAAATCTTGAGGCATTCAAAACTAGTGACAAATCGAATTGTACATAACATAACTATAACATTTTAATGCCTGTAAACAGTAATTGTTTACTTTACCTTCGCACAAGTTATTTAATGCCCAATATGAAGTGATTCAATATTTTTTTCTAAATAGAGAACTCTGTGAAATACATGTTTGCTGACCTTGTTACTTGTTGTCAGACACTGTGCTGCACTTCACAAAAAGTCTTACGATAAAAATTATCGTAAGTTAAAAGCGAGAAACATTAATAATACCGTCAATTTCAGCCGATTTATTCCAAATATTATTGAATTATAGAATATTGTACACAATGTATAGATCTACACTCCAGAAATCATATCACCGTTATGTTTATTATCCTTTTGACTTTGAACTGCAAAATTCTGAATTTGACTTAGGCCTACTATTTCATAAGTTTTATGTGAAAATGTGCTCTGGTAATTATTATATAATACAATTTTAAGCCATTTCCCAAAAATTATTAGTTTAGTTTTAACATATTTATTCTCAGAATATCATAAAATTACAAAAATATACAAATTTTACAAGTGTTCAAATGAGATATTCCTTGAAAGAGTTAGAACGGAAGAAAATTCTTATAGAGTTCTTCTCCTTTTGTAGATGATTAAACACTTTTCATGGTTAAGACTGTTTAAATGATCTGAGAAAATGAAAAATGAACTTTGGAAACATTAAACAAAAATGGAAAAAGAGATGGAGGGGTGAAAAGTAGTAGTGACTAATTCTATTTGATTAATACATAAATCTATTTGTTTTTGATATGTATAACTGGACATATTGGGAAATATTTGAGTTGTCATTGTCTGTAAGATTATGGTCGCCTAAAATAGATTGTCCAGGGTTAAATTATATTCTGTGCCAGAAAATTGTGTATCTTTTGCATTCAAAGAAAAAATGATAACTCGATTCAATTTAGCAACATTCGCATAAAGGAGAAGGAGTAATGTTTCTTATATTATAAACAGATGAGAATTTAATAAACTGCATTTCATAGGAAGACGTGCATGGAGGATTTGAAGCTTTCTGTCCTTAGAAAAGTAATATTTTGGTGATTTATTTTGGTTCCAAGTAAACGTCGACATAAACGAAGAGAGTGTTGGGAGATTACGAATTTCAGTGGGGAGGTTGTTCCAATCTCGTATAGTGGACGGAAGAAATGAATTATAATATAAAGAGGTTCTAGCATAGATGCTACCAATATCGTCGTGGTTTCTGAGATTTTATCGTGTGTTTGCTGGATCATGAATTAAATTAGAAAGGAAGTCTGGTGTTAAGATGTTTTTCATTTTATAACAAAGAATGAGTCGCTGCTTGTATCGTCTTTGTTCTAAGGTTTCCCAGTTAATTTCTTTATAAAGATTTTCTAATGATACAAGTTTTGTTGCACCTAATGCTATTCTTGCGCATTCGTTTTGGATTTTATCTAACAGTTCAAGTTCATATTGAGAAGCATTTCCCCAAACGACATTAGCATATTCCAGAATTTGACGAATGAAAGAAGTATAAATCTTTTTTCTTTGATAGCTTAAGCACAACTATCGTCTTGCCGTAGTATGATCACATATTAATCAGGTAAACTCTTATTGGCCAAACCAATTACCAGCAATCATTGATCAAGTATGTGCCAAAAACTGGTTAACAGCTTAATTCAAAGGCAGTGAACAATCAATGGCGGAAGTATGTGCTTAATGACTAGTGACCAACTAAAAACCGAGGTTTAGCTTTCCGGGTGAGTAAGCTGACTGACCGCCATGATATGACCTATACAGTGTGTTGCTACTTATAATTTGGTGTTATTTCATGAAAATATGCAATGGGAATTTGAAATCATCTTAAAGAAATTACGTCAAATTAAAAGAAAATTGACCTCATATTTGTAAACAATTATAGCTTACAGAACACAGAAATAGACATAAAAGGAACAGAAAATTCGTCAATTTGAAATAAGATTTTTTATTACCACTCGTTAGCTCAGAAAATGGCATTTGCCACTCTTTTAAATACGTTGTCAGAGCTTACTAGGTAAAATCAAAAGTCGATATTTCACTACCAGCGACGAATATCCTCTATAACATTAATACATGAGTCTAAATTGTTAAAAATATACAGATAAACGAAACCCTGTCTGCGGTTAAAGTGCCACCAGGGTATCAGTTTTTTGTGCATCACAAAATAATGAATCTAGATGAAGTGGTTTAGTAAACGCAGTTGTACCCCTTGTATATGTGTATATAAATGGTATGTTTGAAAATCAATGGGAGGTAACATGACAATTTCCTGTGCAATATACATTGTGAAACCGACATCACAAGCCGGTGTATTTTTTTTATTATAATGTTGCCCCTATACGAATAGAAACCGGTAGATTTGAAAATATTCCCTTTGATGACAGAAAATGTCATGTCTGTGAATCAGTTTAGACAGAATCTCATGTTTTATTTAAATGTCATATCTATAATGACCTAAGAGCCCCACTGTTTAATAACTCTAAATTTGTCGTTTTTAGCTTTACCTGATTCAGAAAATTTTAAGTTGATTTTTACTAATAAGTCCATTATAGGAATTTGTGCCAAAACCTGTTTCAATATTTTAAATAAAAGGCAGTGTCTTTTAAATAAATAAAATTTAGTTCCTTTAATCAAATGTTCTTTCATATTCTTTGATATCCCTTTATGTAATATTTTTAACTTTACTATGAATCTTTTATAATAATAATTCAAATCATCTCTGATCTGATGAGAGATGATGTTCAATTTTCTAAACCAATTTTTTATCCTGCGCGTTAGTGCTCCAAATTAATTATTGTCAAGTTTTAAAGTCTTTTCTAAAATATATATTTAACTTGCGAATAGCATTGATTATCTACTTTTTATTTTTAATCTGTTTCATAATATGTTTGTTGAAAATAACTTTATTGTATAAATGTGTGATAGTTTTAGTTTTTTAAAATGCTTATAGTCTTTTATAACTCTATTAAGAGTGGCTATACATGTTTTATATTGTATAATTATAATAAGTTTTATATATATGCTGTACAAAGATGAGACTTAAATAAAAAATATTTACTGTTAATGAGTGTCACGTTCGAACTACGCCTCTTTGTCTAGGTTGAAAATTGTTGAAGCATGAAAAGAGTAATCTTATACTTTCTTGTTACCATTGGAACGATGTTCAGACATCGTTCCAAAAATCTTACGATAAAGGTTATCGTAAGTCAATTTCATAAATTTTGCAGTTCAAAGTTAGAAGGATAATGAACATGAGTATGATATGATATTCAACAGGTATACAATATTATACGTAATTCAATAATATTTGTAATTGATTGGCGAAAAAACGACCAAGTTATAAATGTTTCTTGCTTTTGACTTACGATGATTTTTATAGTAAAATTTTTGTGAAAAGAGCCACAGTTTCAATACAAATATTTTGAAACATAAACAAATTCTACCTACCTTTTAGAATAGATGTTATATTGGCCACTTGTCGACCAATATTGTCCATTTCACCATCTCTGTCATCACCAGTCTCCTCCAGCCTGACCAACCGCTCAATAACATCATATTGGTACTCGAACTCAGGGTCATATACACCCTGCTTTCCACAGCTGACATTAGTTGACAACAGTATGACAGCTAAAGCGAACACGACAAAGTTAGCCATAATTTGAAGTTCGAGGTAACCGTTTATATCGAAGTTGAATGAAAAGTATTAACTGCTAGAGTCAACGTTTTGGGACGCTTTTCTCCAAAAATTGATTTATGCTTCGGAGAGGCTCGCTTATTTATAGGAAACATCAGGCAATGTGTACGTGACAGTCAACAAACAAGATGTTACGTATCGCATTACTTTTGGTACTTACACGAACAATGTAAATATTAAATTAATTTTTGTGAAAAAAATGAGGAAGTTATGTCAATTATCAGATTACTGACAGATTTCCATGTTGATTATTACATATATACCTGATACCAAAAACTGATGAAATTACATATACATTGTAGGTAGTGTATTTACATTCTTTCAAAATTACACACACTTTTTTAATTATAATAAAATAATAATTGAGGCCCGTCACTGCAGGAAATACCAGTCAGATGTAAAATGAACAAGAAATATCTTTAAAAAAGATATTCGGCACGGTGCAAAGTTAATTTGGTTTAAAGTATAAATAGTACTTGCAAGCGAACATGACTTCAAACTACTATAAAATCTCAATTTCACAAAAGGTTCCTGTTTTACAAACTTAAATTAATACAATGTATGGGCATGAATATATTTATTAATTTTAAGCAGATTTTTTTTTGAGCAGCATATTGAAACTTTGTGATCGTATACTACACTTTATTTCGGGACAACCAATGGTTTCATATATCTTATTCATTTTTTAATACAGGAAGAAAAATTCATTGGACAAACAGAAAAGATAGAGCAAATTGTATTGGTTAAAAATGTAGGTCAAAAGTTGGCTTAGACAGCTGCGCCGAAAAAAACTGAATTCTAAAGTATGTTAGAGAAAGTAAGATCATTATGTCATTCAACGTTTATAAAAAAAATCAAAGCGCTAAAGGCACTGGAGTTGTTCGACAGAGAAAAGATGTTGTGCTTCGGTCACTTAATGTGTTAAAAAATGTGACAAAATATGTAGAATAAGATTTTGTTTCTTGAAACATAGACTGCAGAGCTTTCGTTGTATGAAATGTATCTTCAAAATGGTGCCATTTGTACTTGTAAACTATACATGAAAATCCAATTTTAATTCGATTATCAAAAATACCGATATCCCAATGTTCAGGTAAATCTAATTTAGAAATTGATTACAATGCATACTCCTATAATTGCACAGGTATAATAACCATAGAGGAGTACAGGGAAATACAATTGAATAATCATACAAATTACTTGTATATGTTACTAATATGTATATATGGATAAGTATTCCTGAAGTTATAAGCCAGCATTTTTTACAATTTTATTAACATGATTTTATCTTTTAAAAAAAGAAAAAAACATACAACGGTTTTATATTCATGTATACTACTTCTTGCGCGTTGTTGTTGTGCGATATGAGTTAAGCGTCTGAGCCAAGATATGTTTTATCGTCTACGTATAGAATGAGAGATTAATGCGTCACGCCCTTTCAAATTGAGGTTCACCACAGGGAATCTTCACTGTCGTATATATTTTGAGTGTTTGGTTAAATGTAAATATTACAGTTTAATTATTAAAGCCTTTCTCAGTCATACACATGCATGAAGATTTGAGTTCCTTCATGTACCTCAAAAAGTAGATTTTGTAGTAAGCTTGCTATACTGATTTCTCAAAATTGGCGTATATAGTTGTTCTTCGAACAATTATTCTAACATAGGCACGTGCGTTTTCACTCTTTATTTAATGTGACGTCATCTATGCTTTATTATTCAACAAAATATAGCTCGTGACGGCTGTTGAAATTTTACTCCCCACGTTAAATGCGCAAAGCCGAAAAAGGCGCCCGAGTTTATAAGGGTTGACTTTTACAATTTGGTTTCTATTCTATAATTAAGATTTTAATATTTTTTGTTCGGAACAAGAAACACCTATCCGTGAGAATTGTGTAAATAAATGCTATTTTCGGCCTTTGCACTGGGGTATATTTCAACAGCATGACGTTTCTGACAGTTAAAAATAGTTCTATAAATATATCTTTTCTACGGATATATTTTACGATGTTAGAATCGAAATAACTTACAGTTGTCTATATTTTGTTGTCTAATAAAATATAGGCACTCGTTTGATGCGCTTATTAAATCACTCGTGCTAAAGCACTCGTGATTTAATCATACGCGCATCACAACTCGTGCCTATATTTTATTAGACAACAAAATATAGACTACTGTAAGTTATTTCTTAAATAAAAACTCTGTATATCATAGATTTGAAGAGTTGAGCCCCGTCGTGTACCTCAAAAAAGTAGAATCCGTAGTAATGTTGCAACACCGATTTCTAAAATTGGCGTATAATAGTTGTTCGACAAGCGAACAACTAACCATAATACTCCGCCCTCCGATATTGCTTTTATGGAATCTGCTATGTTCATAGGCTAAATATTTTCATAAACGACCAGTACGCATGACGCATTTTCCATTAAACTAATTAAGGTTTTGAAAGTAACCATTTAAAACTTAGTGTTTTGTAAACTCTAACGAACATTTACAATGCGTCAGCATTTTAATATTGGTATGTAGCAATAATTTGAAAGTCAGTAAACGACAAGGCCATGTCATATTGGAATTTTGTTAAGCGTCCACCTGCGCGTAGGTTTGTTTTAGAGTCCTCAATAAAAACAGTTTCATTTTGCCTTTAATTTACAAAATAGTTTAAAGTTAAATAGTTAAATAGTTTAAATAATCATGTTGTTCCAGGATTCGATAACTGATTTTTCTCAGGAAATACTGAAAGTTCCTTGTTCATGTGTATTTGATAAATGAAAATGTATATGTGTGTACTTTTTTATAGGATTACTTTGATTCTAGGACATTTGCCCCCCCCCCCGGACATTTGCCCCCCGGACATTTGCCCCCTTTTTTCGACAGGGCGGACATTTGCCCCCCTGAGTTTTTTGTAGGGCGGACATTTGCCCCCTCATGGTTTTTGACAGGGCGGACATTTGCCCCCCTAAGTTTTTTGGAGGGCGGACATTTGCCCCCCTTACATTGAGAACAGGTTTTCTACTCGAAGTATAATGCTTTTGAAATAATTCGAAAGCAGAACAATTTGAATTAAAATATCTCAAATTACAAATTTTGAATATTCTCATGTAAAATCGACATTTTCTATTTCAAACCATAATAAAAAGTGTCAACTAAAATCATATATTACGAACCCTGTTTGCAGTTAGGATGATTGTTTAACACGAACAAATTAGGTCATGGCTATGACCCCCAATTATCTGTCCATAATTAGAAAATAAATTGACGATGAAAGTACCGTTGTTCACAGTTTACAAATTTAAGTGTTGTATAACACATGTCAATTAATTTAGACATCTAAACATAGATAATAATCTGTGTTAATAGGCTGTACCTTTCTTCACAGTTTGCACATTGATTGTGAAGTGACGCCGTAGTCGGCGCTCTTTGTCTCGGAACACAATTAACTGATAATTGCAGTTAATCATTGTGAAGAAAAGAAAATGTAAACACCAGACTCGATTTATAGGAAATAATTAATCAAAATGTACCCATGTGTCAGCATTGAAACTCCGTATATTGTTCATTCAACATAAACCAAAGTAGCATAGTATTCGGATAGACATATTCGGACACGAAAATCGAAACATATGACATTAATGTACCTCGAATATTTGTTTAAATTTATAAAAACGAATATTAAAATTTGTACTGGCTCCAAAATTTGCCTGATAACATTTCTTTACACATGTTAGTTCAAAGGGGGGCAAATGTCCGCCCTGTCAAAAACCATGAGGGGGCAAATGTCCGCCCTTCAAAAAAACTCAGGGGGGGGCAAATGTCCGCCCTGTCAAAAAAGGGGCAAATGTCCGCGGGGGCAAATGTCCGGGGGGCAAATGTCCGGATACCGATTACTTTAATCACACATTAATGTCATAAACATTCATGTACTACTAAGTACTTATTTGCGTGAATTCTGGCTAGAATGAAAATGTGTTTATGTTTTCGGTACCTAGGTTAGTCAACTTGAGTTGACGCTTAACAACATTCCAATTTGACATGGCCTAAGTTAAGATGACCGGATGATAAATACGGCCGTTTCTGATAAACTTTGTACATTAATGATTGCACAGTTTATAAATCGAATTAAAAAATGTATGTACTCTAATATATTTCCAATTATTTTTCAATTATTAATATTTGTATATATTTGTTAATTACCTTAAAAAGGTATCCATTCCAGATTATAAATTGAACAATT
The DNA here is from genome assembly GCA_025267735.1 of Mactra quadrangularis. NCBI lineage: Eukaryota > Metazoa > Mollusca > Bivalvia > Venerida > Mactridae > Mactra > Mactra quadrangularis. The sequence continues at coordinate 1,707,902 of CM046294.1, forward strand.
GACTTTGTAGTTTATATTTATTGTGCATTTGTATGAAATCATAACAATATACTATGTACACGTTTATTAAAAAAAATTCTGTTCAGTTCTGTTCTTTATTTACACAAATTAGGACTGTCATTTTACAATGGATCTACTAATTATAGCTATTTAAACGATTTCTTAGATTCCTCTGTTCAAAAATTAAAGATACAAAAAGTAATCAGATCCGATCTTCATGATTATGTCTTTGATTCCACAGTCATGAAGTTCTATACGGTGAAGTAAAACATTGCGATTGTTTTTAGAAATACACCCCGCCCTGTAGCCATTTGGTTTTTTTTGTGATAGAGGCATTAATTTTGGTCAAATGGTCAGGCCTTGAATTTTGAGTTAATATATTAGAATAAGTATTGCCTCGAATTTTTAAAGTTAAACAACATTATCTTTTTTAAACATTTTTATTCTGAGAATTTTCAGTCCAGACCTCCTATCATGGAATAATTCATGGAATAATTCTATCAATAACACGTGGCATTTATGTAACTCTATATATTCACCACAGGCATTTTTCGGTGCCATGTGTTGCCAATGCTTCATTAATTGTATCCTTTTGATCAATTCGGAGATCAAATTTTGTATGAAAGCAATTTACGTTATCAGAGATTGTAATCCAGATATTAAACATAAACAACAATAAAATAGTATGTGAGATCATGTATCAAACGCTAAATTACCATATTGTCAGTTCATTTAGTTTAGAATTTAATTATAATAATTGTAATTGTATATGAACGTTTTTGTTCTTTGTTTGCGCAAGTATAATATTATTAATACATTTGGAAACATGTTGCAGCATTCGGAACTACTTCGGCGATCTTCAGATGCAGATAAACCTCGGATATCATAAGGCGAAAAACGGTAGATCTAGGAATTAGGTTTCTGTGGTAATATAGTCTGAACCACACAGAAGTACGACGTGTGAGACATTGTACTGATGAAATGATGTGATGTAGCGTGTAACAATGTCATTATTAAATGTTGCCATGAAAATGACAGTCGCCGAACCTTATAACCTGGATGTATTCCTACTACGTCTGATTTACGAGGTATATCTTCGTAGATGATCGCCGAGGTTGTTCCGAATGATTCAGCAGCAGCAAATACATCACCTGAGGAAACACCACGCAGGCAGCATGCTCTACAAAAAATGTCAAACAGAACGCGGTCTATAGCGCGCCAGGATTTCGAATCGCGTTTTCAGATGGGGTTACTGGTTCGAATCTCACCTACGTTTCAATTTGATATTTATTATTAGATATACCAGGGGAGTACACTTTTACTGTCATTGTTAATCTAACTATTTATTTTTATTTATTTATTTATTGGTGTGAACGCCGTGGCAACACAATTTTAGTTCATTTTACGGCGTCCAGCGCACCTAATTTAGCTTTCCTGGACCATTGTCTATAACCAGTTCTCAACTACCATTTCACAAGGCCGGAAACTTCGCCAAACTATCTAATCTATGGAGGAAAATCGACATTATTGTCAAATTTTCATGGAAGGGTATAACCTCACCGGGTGGGATTCGAACCCGCAACCCCATCGGGCACGAGTATCCAAATCCCGGCGCGCTACCAACTGGGCTATCGACTCGTTGTCTAACTGCTACAACAATGATAATCGTACTGCTTGCACTACCAACAATAGGATAGCACTTTAATAACCCGTAACCCGGGTCGATAGCGCAGTTGGTAGCGCACCGGGATTCGGAATCTCGTGCCCCGAGGGGGGGGGTACGGGTTCGAATCCCTCCCGGAGAGGTTATACCCTTCCATGAAAATTAGACAATAATGTCAATTTTCCTCCATTGATAAGATAATATGGAGAAGTTTCCGGCCTTGTGGAAGGGTATTTTTTGTACCTAGTGAGTATAATATCTCTTCATATAACTGGGAACTCAAAACCCCTAATAACAGTAGGCAAAAAACGAATTTACAACATAATAAACGATTTTAAAATTTTAAATTTCTATTATGTAGACATTCGATGTGAAAATGTCTCCTTACTTTTGGTGGGTACTGTGAATACATGTACATAAAAAGTATCGTAATTAAAAAGTTTGACCTCTATGATGTACATGTACATGTAATTGTAATAGTCCAGCCAACACCAAGGATGACCTTGCACGAAATGATGTAGAAAATGTTATTCAATTTATGGATAGACATGGTCTTACTGATTCCAAATCCGTTTGATGCCACTTTGTCATCCTTGGGCAACTCCCAGAATCCAAGATGGCGACCAAGATGGCGGCTAGAGGCTAAATTATACATGCAAAATGTATTTTTACACATTATGGTCTTATAATGAAGGACAAAAGTGATTGCAACATTTACAGATCGAGTTGGTTAAATTTTGTTATTCTTATACAAACTTTTAAATTCAAAATGGCAGTCAAAATGGCGGTCAAAATGACGGGCAAAGGCTATTTTCCCAGTATCTAAAGAACAAACTGACAGAAAGAGACTGAGTGGTGTAGAAATTTATTTACTTATAGAATAGTTCATGTTATTAAAGAAACCGATTGATTTCACTAAGTTATCATTTATTTTTAACAATTATAAATCCAAAATGGCGGCTAAAATGGCCGATATGATCTAATAGTTCATTTTCTAATACACGAGTACATACATGGACGGAAACAAACACACTTGGGTTTAAGTTTCAATGTTTGTTATATGATTTTTTGAATTTTATAAACTCTCAAGTTTGTAAAACTAGTTTATTCCACCTGATCATCTATTAGCAACTCAAGATTCAAGGTGGAGTCAAAGATTACGATTAAGAAGCAAATTCAACCAGTTCTATTTTTTTAGCAATAATGTATTGTAAATAATGAAGTGTTTTCATAATGGCCTAGTTATTTGGCTGAAAACAATAAAAAAAAACCTCAGAGTGTACCAACATTCAAAATGGCGGCATTTTTGTGGAAGAAAAAAACACGGCCTTCATGAGAAAAGTCGGTCACTATGAGATTCGGAAGCAATCAAAATGCCTGAATCTCATAAAAGCCGAGGTTTAAATGAAATGAAAACTTGATAAATAATTCGAGGGTCGCCCGCAAGATACTCGCTCTTCAACGCAATGTACTTATTACAGTTTTGCTGGCAACCCTCGAATTGTGATGGACAAACTAATTTAATTTCCAAAATGTAAGCCATTTTAATAAAGAAAAACGGGAAAATAAAATTGGGTTAATATACAATTTACAGTAGACAATTTAATTTAGGATTATTATGAAGTGCTATCATGTTGTTTAAGATTGCAATATGTGTGGATATTTAAAAAAACTTATAATCCTTTTAGTTGAAATATTTCGTTGCAGTGAAAATAAACTGAAACATGTCAATAGCAAAATAAGCATGTGCCAAAAAATGAGGAAGAAACTAATTGACTAAGCTCTATCAATATCATTACACAAACAATGATACAGTCTGACTTGACTAAACTTGACTCAATTAGAATATGAGTATTTTGAACTCAACACTCCAAGCATATGCAATGGTAAACTAAACATATTAATGATTATTATCTTTAAAAAGTATCCAAGCGCGTACTAGCTTATGGCCAAAAGATATCATAAATGTCTTCACTTTAGATGTAGAATATGTGAACTAGCTTTAAAAGCATATTTTACACAAATGCTAATAGTGTACCTTCTTTACATTGTCAAAAACTGACTGACTTGTAACATTACATTTTGGACGAATGTCAGTTGACTTGCATTGTTATAGTGTCACTCCTACAAGATAGATATCTCAAAAGAGTATCAGCACACCAATGTCGTCAGATATGTTTGGTGCTCAGCAAATTGCAGCAAAAGTGATCATTTGTTGATCAATTTTGTTGTCTGTGCTTCTCGTACCAAGTCTTAAAGGTTTATGCGATTAAACATATATGTAATGTTACCGAAAAAATGAAGAATCACCATATCTTGCAATGCATCGTCTATAATGTATGGAGTGGAACATATTTAAATATTAAATAAGAGATCGACAAGTTGCCTCAGCGTACCATCCTTCTTTGGGGGAGTCTTTGCAGTTGATAGTGAATGTACTCCAAATGTGTTTAGTAATCAGACATGTTTAAACTTTTGACACTGATGCATCAGATCTGTTATGTGTTCTTTCAAGATATTTAGTCTTAAGTGAAACAGTACATTTTTAAATTTTCTACTTGCCCATGTTTTGTAATTAATGAATCCCTTAAAACCACCATCTTGTACAGGTTAACACTATTTGCTAAATCATGAGCTTGACACTGGGTTCAAATAGCAGTGTATACGTTTATATAAGAGTTGGCATCTACGCCACGTAATTTCTCTCTAGCCTTGTAAATAAAACCAAATTCTACTACACACCTTTGATTGAAATGTGCTTTTGTTATTTCTCCATTTTTTTATCAATGGCCAAAGTCATTTACAATGAAATAAAGAACATGCATGATTCAGTTGTGATATCCGATGTCTAGATCGGACTTGAAATGATCCTATTGCAATTTCTCTTATTTACAATCAAAATGTGCTACAATGTCAACAGAATTTCTATCAATTGCTTTGGCATAAATATACTCTTGAAAGATAATAGAACATGCACACAATAATTACAATATCATTAGTTTTTTTTCTTTTTTATAACCTCCTTTATATACATATTGATTATTATTGAAGTGGCAAACATATTGGGAAAGTGGTCGCTATTCTAAGGATATCACAACATATGTTGTTCAATGAATTAAATATTATCGGAATAGTGTCTCTAAATTGCCATCTTAGAAACAATTTGCTTCCAGAGTCAACTGACAAGCTAACAAGTATCAATGATTTAATATTCGCAAGACCAAGAGATATAAAAACCTAAACATAATGCTGTATACCCATTAGTTAGGAGTCTTTTAATGTGAATTGAAATAATTTTCAAACTCTAATCATTGATTTTGACCACCATCTTGAATTCTTGAAGTTATCCAAGAATACTAATATGGCATCAATCGGTTACATAAACAAAAAAGGATTAACTACGAAATAAAATGCATTGAAATTATTTGGTATACCCCAGTCTATGACTTAGCTCATTGGGGTTGATACACCCCACAGTTATTTAATTACGCCATTCTAGCCGCCATCTTGGATTTTGGAAATTGCCCAATGATGCCAGTGTGGCATCAACCAGTTTTATAAAATTAAATCAAGAGTTATTAGTTCAAAAATGCATAAAAACTTTTTTGAAATGCCTCTATGTACGATTCTGCTCATTGTGGTTGATATACCCGACAAGTGTAGTTTTTATCCGCCATTTTGTCCGCCATCTTAGATTGGATAATAAACGTGGGGTACCAAGATTGCAAAAAAATAAAATTGCAGATAATGTTACTCTAATTTCAGCTATTTAAAATTAGACTGTGATAAGGATGGATTTATTATACATTAATCAGCTTTCATCCGCCATTTTGTCCGCCATCTTGAATTTTGGAGTTGCCAAAGAGTGCCGAAGTGACATCATCCAGTTTCGTAAACTACGATGTCTTAGCTTCAAGAAAATGCAAAAACATTTTTACATCCTTCCATGCACGGTTCAATTGATTTGTGTAGTTTGTATACTGGACTAATATATACCCGAGAGTTAGTCATTTACGCCATTCTAGCCGCCATCTTGGATTTTGGAAATTGCCCAATGATGCCAGTGTAGCATCAACCAGTTTTATAAACTTAACTCAAGAGTTATTAGTTAAAAAATGCATAATTTTTTTTTGAAATGCCTCTATGTACGATTCTGCTCATTGGGGTTGATATTCCCGACAAATGTAGCTTTTATCCGCCATTTTGTCCGCCATCTTAGATTGGATAATAAACGAGGGGTACCAAAATTGCATGAAATAAAACTGCAGATAATGTTAGACTAATTTCAGCTATTTAAATGATCAGACTGTGGTAAAGATGGATTTATTATACATTAATCAGCTTTCATCCGCCATTTTGTCCGCCATCTTGAATTTTGGGAGTTGCCCAAGAGTGCCGAAGTGGCATCATCCAGTTTCGTAAACTACAATGTCTTAGCTTCAAGAAAATGCAAAAACATTTTCTACATCATTCCGTGCACGGTTCAGTCGATTTTTGTAGTTTATATACCGGACTATAATTATGAGGGTTCAAAAATTAGTATTACCATTCCTTAATGCGAAATAATTTCATAATGATCTAACATGTTAATATATAATATCACCTCAATAATAAGCCCCAAGGCTTGTATTACGAGTATAACATTTAATTACTAATGTGAACTTGTCATCAAATTTGGCTGTGACAACTTGTAATACACAGCGACAAAACAGCGTGATTATGACGTCACGATTGCTACGACTTCAAGAAGAAAACAGTAAAGAATTTGCTTCGATTTCGAGGTTTAAAGAGATGTTAATATCTAAATTTTGGTCCACTTTAATGGTTCCTACTTGAGGTTAAGAAGAAAAGTGTGAACTATTTGTTGCCTATCACATCCCCATCGCCTGTTTTACAATTTTTGCAAACACCCTAGAAAACCAGGTCATAAGAAGTTTAATTGATCTTGTTCATATACAGAAGGATAAATTCACTGTACAAAATATATGAAAATATATTGCAAAGATTTATCATACTTCTATATATTAGGATTGCTCGTGCTTAGAAGCGGACCTGCAAATCCTCATGATAGCTGCCGCGGACGATTACATTAGACCGTGCGTGCGCATATAAAGGTATAATTACAACTGTAATCGAAATAGTCCGGCTTACGCGTTAACACTCAACTTAACAAGCAGACGATGCAGTTTGTGAAATTGAGGTATATCAAATTTGGTTTAGCTTTTTAATATTTTTTTATTTTATCTACTGGGTTAATGCCAAAGCAACACATTATACAGGTCACATAACAGCGACCCGTGCACCTAACCTAGCTTTCCTGGACCCTTGTCTATAACCAGTACTCACCTACCCTTCCACAGGACTGGAAACTTCTCCATATATCTTATTAATGGAGGAAAATTGACATAATTGTCAAATTTTTATGGAAGGGTATAACCTTACCGAATGGGATTCGACCCCGTACCCTCTTCGAGACATGAGATTCCAAATCCCGGCGCATTACTTTTAATGATTGGTAAATGTTAGAGAAATTTCTTTAGTAATGTTTTCATTTATTGTATAATTCTTTGATTATCTACTTCATCACAACATCATTTCCAACGATGCTTTGAGCGCTTTGATTTATAAGATTACATAAAATTATTTCATACTATGAATGTTATTAGAGGAATTCTGAGATTATGTTCATAAATAGCTGTGGTTATTACATTTTACCATGAGTGAGCCTAAAAAGAATTCGTATTTGAAGGAGAGATGACAGTGCGCCGGTCTTGGCTAAACCCTGTCCAATACGGTCACTTAAATTTCGTTGACCAATCAAATTCATCAAAGTATTTTGACAAGTATGATCTCATTTAATTATAATGAGGCTTAAACTTGTCATATTAGCTATTAGAAATTACTATACTGACCAAATATGTTGACAAATTTCCTTCAAGCGATTTTTCTAATGATCAATTAACGACGTGACTAATTGATAAACATTCAACGTTTCACGGAAGTTATGCTCTTAATTCATTTCGCAGTGCTCATTTGTTGTCTAATGTGTGTATGCTTTACTTACCGCGGTGTTGAAAACCACATTCTGTAGTCAAACTTATGAATTTTGACAAAAGTCACTGAAGCTTTTAATTTAATTAATTAAGAAAACGCTCGATAATTAATCTAAAGCTTCTTACATTAAGAAGAAACCGAGTATCTTTTTTTCGAAAATAAAATATAACGCAACTAATTGGACTTTGCTTTTGAAAAAAATAGTTGAGAACTGACTTACATCGAAATATGGATTTAAGAAAAATCAAGACTTTGAGGATATTTGTAGGTAAGTTACTAGTCAATTATTTTCGTAGTTTTACAATTTGCCGTATGTTTGTGATGTAAGTACCGAAGCAAACCAACAATGATGCCAATGTCACGTTGTTTTGTTTGATTTTCAGGAGAATCTGTCCGCTCCATGAGAATGCACCACAATGATTTGTCTGGTTCCCAGTCGTACTTTGTCAGGTAAAAGTACGTCAGGCAAAGCATGATAATGGCCGCGCCATATGTAGTGAATTAGGTATTGGATAAATATGTTTTCAATGAACATTTCTCACTACTCAAGCTTAAATCAATAGATCATTGTACAAGAATTACAGTGGATATCTTTTTTAGTTGTTTGTTTACATTTATGCTAAATAAAGTATCCGAAATTCTAATGAGACTAATCCACGTCCGAATTGTGTTCTAGTGAGACATGTTTGTGTAAATCGTACGCTAAGTCGTGTAATCAAAAAAATCGAAACCGAATACCTATATAGTATCGAACTCCTACTAAAGTAACTATCGTCAGCAAATGATCATGCAAGATCATGAAAACGTAATACCTGAGTAATAACTGAGGAGGCCGTCATGAACACGGCTTGCCTGACCCGATAACGATAGTGGTAAGGGGCAGGTAATCCAGACTACACTATGATGTGCGGACCCGATTCGAAGGTTATACCAGAGCGTAAACTTTATATAAGCCGCCCGGCTAGCTCAGTTGGTAGCAAGCAAGTCTACTGATCAAGGGGTCGTGAGTTCGATTCCCGGGCGGGGCATACTTTCGTGGAGCTTGGTCATGAAGTTATTTCTACGGCTATTCTCCCTCCTACTAATGATTCTTAATTATGTAGGACAGTTGTCAGTCACTGACGAAAGTATGTGCTAAGTAGTTGGTTGACAGCTAAATCCAGAGATTTAGCCTTTCCAGGAACAGTGAGTAGGTTGACTGATCGCCGTTATATAACCTATACAATGTGTTGCTATGGCGTTAAATCCAACAAAAACAACTTTATATAAAATATTTGTTTTGACCTGGTTTAATGTCTATTTAACAACGTCGGAAAACATGGTGCGTAGGAATAAAGCATCACAAAGTTTTTCGCCAGGAAGAATAAGGGACTTTAGTCAGTTATTTTCCCTTGTATACTCTTCAAATAGGTAGGTCCTATTAGTTGGATTACTCGGATTTTACCCTTACTTTTCAATGTATATTTGCCAAAATTAATCCTAAATAATTTTTTGTAAATTATTCAATTTGTTTGAAATTCACTTCTGTTAATATCTTAATTAACAAGAAAGATATTAGACGACATATTTTGTTATCCTTACATAGGAATTCAATGATAAAATCCGTAGTTTCCAACTGTAAGGACCTACTTACCAATTCGATTGCTTCAGAATTTTCAGGGAAAGATAACTGACAAAATTCCCTAATTATTACAATCACCAACATGACAAACCGTAGTAATAATCGAATCTCACCCAAATATTGCCCCGTATTTTTTATTGGCAAGAAATTTTATCTTTAACTAACTTCTTAGAGGGTGTCAGGAAGCGGGCTTAAAAGTGATTATTCAAGGCTGTAAAAACTTGTTTCACAATCAAGCAAAAATCAGTATAAACTATTAAATCTTGAGCAAGTGTTTTATAATGTACATGTTTTAACATAATTGTTTTGCGGTTTTTTAAAGTGATAGTCGACGATGTTTCAAAGTTATCAAGGCATATAGTATCACAAGTCGAACACATGTAAAGATAATTGCGCTGTAAAGATATTTTGGAATTAAAACAGCAAAAATGGCCGTTTATTTTCAAAATACATGTTTTGCAAAATTAGGCCACAACAAGTTGATGATTTGTTCTACGGATTTTTCTGAAAAAAAATGGGACGAGCGAGCGAAGATTTTTTTTTAATTCAATTATATAGCGATTTGATTAAATTTTATGAGCGAGCGAGGAAATATTTTTTTTGTAAAAACTGTCAAAATTAAGATGCGAGCGAATTCATAGAACACATGATCAACTTGTTGTGGCCTATTTTTTTAAATCTTATTCAACTCTCAGTGACATATACATTGACCTTACTGATTTAAATATTTGACTATTGTTCCATTATCTCAGCACATACATACTACTGTAACAATTGTTTTGAACTCACTATCGATAAAAAAAGATTTCAATATACAAGTATATGTACGGGGGTTATAGATCAAATATTTAGTATTTAGATCAGCAGAGTTAATGTTTACATCATATCATTATCAACTATCAATAAGGGACTTAAGTCAGTTATTTCCCTTTATATTCTCTTCAAATAAGTAGATCCTATTAGTTGGATTACTCGGATTTTACCCTTTCTTTTCAATGTCAGTTTGCCAAAATTAACCTTAAATATTTTTTTTTGTAAATTATTTAATTTGTTTGAAATTCAAGCTAAGTATTTTTAGGGTAAAGAACTATCTAAATTCAATGACTTTTGTTAATATCTTAATTAACTAGAAAGATATTCGATGAATTATTTTGTTATCCTTACATAGGAATTCAATGATAAAAACCGAGGATTCCAACTGTAAGGACCTACTTACCAATTGGATTGCTTCATGTTTTATCAGGGAAAGATAACTGACTAAAGTCTCTAATTTGTATGGATGAATAAAACATAACAGTAATTTCATATCAAAAGGGAGATAATAACTGACTTTCATTAAACAATTTCAATGATTTTTTTATAATGTTTAATATTTTATAATGGTCGTTTATCACATAATCATTACATGCATATGGGATAAAAACATATACATGTATGTATGTAGTACATCATAATGTCCTTCGACAAAATTAGGCTAGATTTTTTTACCGAAACGTAGACCAGATGTCTGAGTAATAACAGCTGTACGTTCATGTAAATATACGGTAATGTTGTAAGTATTGTTTATGTCGGATTGACAGTTAACAAGTATTATTTGGTGTCTGTCCTTCACATACCTCGCTACCCTAGTGGACACACTCCTGTGGTCGAGTGGTTCGGATCATTGACCTTCAGTACATTGCATCGTCTACCAGAGAGGGGGAGAGGGTGTCATCGGTTCTAGATCCGCTACAGACACAAACATTCTTTTGGTAAGATAGAAATCCGAAGTATGGGAATGTTGTCTTAGGCCATTGTCGGTTATCCCATGATACATTACTCCTCTAAGCTGTGTTATGTACCGTGGGCCATTTGGTTAGAAAAATCTCGTAATCGTGAATAATTAATGAGGCAGTTTCATTGGTTCCGCAGAGAAACCCACCGCGGTAAACTAGCCAATGAAATTACGCAACCATTTTTTTTAAAGAAACATGTGCGTTGGTTTCTATTTTAAGAAAGAAAATCCCAGTATTACGTCATTATTATTGAAGAGTATTTAATTGTAACACGCGATTTCATTGAAAGAAGATTGGTCTCCCCTGCCGCATGCATATTCATTGAAACGAGATTTTGCTAGTTAAATTGCCCACGGTACGTATGAAGTGTACATAACGGAAGAAAGTACTGTGGTTGCCGACGATGGCCTTAGGCGTGAGAGGGTTATATAAATTGTCACCGCGTATGACACTGGCTTTAAAAACGAATGTATAACAAAACCTGTACGAACTAACCTCATTTATTTCTTGTAATCTATGATAGGTTTCTCTTAGTGGACAATACAAATAACTTATATACATTTACTGTATACTTAACCCCAAAGTTTAGGCTAATAGCCTAAGAAATAGATATTATATTTTTTATAAATTTTTATCGCTGTCGTGTTTTCGATACTGAAACATAATGACCACTGTTTGTCTGGTTATTTTCCAGGCACTACACTACTATTGTCTGTTTCGTATGCCCAGAATTTTCCACAACAACCTCCGCAGACAAATGTTCAACCAAATACCCAGTTTAATCAACCAATGGGACCACAATTCAACCAACCGGTTCAACCAACCAATCAAAACTTCCAACCTGGTGGAGCATCGACCAATCAGAACTTTCAGCCTGGAACGGGAACCAATCAAAATTTTCAACCAGCTGCTGTACCCAATCAGAACCCACCTCAACAGCCAGCGGTCCAACCCTCCGCTCCGCCAATGTCTCCTGAACAACGAAGTCAAATCACGTGTGCTCAGGTAAGTACAAATTTCGAACCAGTTCATTGGGTAATAAACAAATGTAGCTAATTAAAGATATAAATAAAGTTACAGTTAAACAGTGGTTAAAAGTCTGCTTCCATGTACAGCTCAGTCGACTTAACAAGTGGTAGTAGTGATAATGGTCCTGGAAATCATTTCATGACCAAGCTAGGAAATCTAGCCTTCCATCTCTTGATCAGTAGAGTTTTAAGTTATTTTACCACGTCCTAACCTAGCTTTCCTGGACCCTTGTCTATAACTAGTACTCACTCACCCTTCCACAAGACCGGAAACTTCTCCATTTACCTTATTAATGGAAGAAAATTGACTTAACTGTCAAATTTTCATGTAAATATAATACCTCCCCAGGTGGGGTTCAAACCCATAACCCTCTCGGGACACTAGATTTGAAATCCATGCGCGCGACCTACTGCGATTCCGGCCGACCAGGGTTACTGACCGCTATTACTAATGCATTGTTAAAATACGGCATAAATCATCAGAAAACTCATATATTTACAGGCTGGTCGTTCAGCAGTGTCCCAATGTTTTCAACAAAATGGAGGCTTCCAGATGATGACTGTTATAGCATTGTTATCTAATGGTACACAAGGACAGCTTCCTCAAAACTCTGAACAAGTCAAACAAAGCCTTTGCCAGTAAGTATTTTGTTATTTTACTACGAATACATTTTTTGTAACATGTGGTGATTATTGCATAAAACTGGTTGTTTACTCACTTTTTGAAGTAAAAGTCGTGATTGGGTTTGTTCCCTTAACAGCAATTTTAAGGTTCTACACAATAGATAACGTGTGTTGTCAGGAACAGATGGAGAACACATTTTCTAGAAGTATTTATATGTATTTTCATGATTATCGGAATCGTGTCTAAACTTAACTAGACAACCGTAAAGCCATTTTGAAAGATCACTTGCTTCATGGGCATCTAAAGGTTAAACTACAGTAAGATTATCTACTGTTCTGTTCTGTACATTGTTTGCCTTTGATGGTTACACCAAAAAGAAAATTATTTCCGTATTGACTGCCTAGCTAATAAATACTAGTTCCATTTTGAAGACGAACCTGTTATTTTAAAATCGCACGTTTTTCGACAATATTTCAGTTTCCAATGCTCGGTTATAAAAGAAGAAGGTCCCTATACTAAGACTATTTAGCATTTTATTCCATCGATTTTGATGGTCTTAATAGTACATGTATATACACTGGGGTCCAAAGTTTCTTTATAGATTTAGATTTTGATGTTTTTGAATACACCTTGATGTACTTTACATGTCGTTATTAGTTTCAAAATAATATAACGTTATCGTGAACGGTCATATATATTTATTATGTATTATCAATATTCAATCAAAAATGTAAACAAACTGTGTTAGCGCTAATTTTCTATAAAATGAAATACATGAAAAAAAAAATAGATTGAAGTCATGTATAAAGAAACTTTTGGACCCCAGTGTAGAACTTAAACTTACTGTACTTAACTAATGTTTCCGGCTATAATATTCCTGTTTCTTTTATTCTAACAGAGCTCATACAAGAATCGTGGCATGTGTGTTCAGCAGTATTAGACGATTTAATAACACAGAACAATGTAACACATTGGCTGCTTTCATAAGACTAGAACAAGAGACCGCTGGTTTACTAAATGGTGTCCAACAAATGTGCGGAAAGGGACTTATGCCACAGGTGACCCCTTGTATGCAAAGACTAAACTTTGACATGATGAAATGTTATGAAGAAGCCGGTTTGAATGCTGAATTGTTCTCGCCACGTGGTTCCCGTATGGAAGGCGCCATTATTGGAGATAACAGAGAAGTTGCCCGGATGTTCTGCAGGTAAATTAACTGTTTGTGTCTTACATGTATAGTTTGAATGTGTTCTGATGCCCTTTTAAAAATTACAATAGTGAGATGTAAATTGTGTTAAAATTCACGCCGTTTAACAAATTTCTTATAGGTTAAATGAAGCGGCCGCTCACTTAGCCATTTTTCCTGGATCTTTTTCTAACGAACTCTTGATTACCTTTAAACTAAGTGCATTTTATAATTCAGATTTCATGCTGAAGCACGTCCACTGACTTATCAGCTATTAACCCAGGTCATTGGGCCACTTCTATCCATCCACCCTCCCTTGAATTTTCCCTGCTTATATGCAGCAAAATATCAAAAAACAACTTATTTTTTATATTTACGTATACATTTGTCTTATAGCAAGAAGAAAGCCCTGTATTCCTGTCAGAATCGTGTATTAAAAGAGTGTCCAGGAGCTGATAGACTTCAACAACTTAGTGGTAATGATCAGAAATCTATGCAAGCTGGCACTGATGTACTTTGTAAGGATGTAGATGGTAAGTACTATATGGTGGGTTTTCACCTACTCTTCTTTCCATCCCTCAAAAGTTTCACACGTTCACTTTTGTGATTGTAGTATATTCACTGAGCTGCGAGGGGAGCGTAGGGTTCACTTAGAATATTTGGTTATTGCTAGATACCCAAGGCGTTGCACAGTCAGGCAAAGTACGCAACAGCTTATGCAAAATTGTTCTTGTCGTAATTTTCCAAGGCTTCGAAGACACATTTTTATTTATTATACATGTATGTTACAGGGAATGTGTGTAACCAGGGATTTCATGGAATCCCTGAAATTTAGGGATTTCATGTAATCCCCAACCATGTAAAATTATGTCAGGGAATACATGTAAACCCTGAAATTTTCTAGGGATTTCACGTATTCCCTGTTTTTTTTTTCAATCTTTACACATATTCCCTGACCACAAAATTATCATTATTTAAATGTAAAATATGATTCATTGTGCTGTAAGGTTTTACTTATTAGATTTTTTCACTGTTATGCATTGATACTTATGTTATGTGAATGCAATATAGTATTATAGCTTGAATTTTCAAAGCAACGATATATTGTTCAGCGATACCACTGAGTCGTGGATTTCAAATTTATGGACTAAAATCAAGGTATAGGTCATCGCCTAGATGAACATTTGTTTGCTTCAACTATGAATATAGCATAGTGTTACAAGATAGTGATTGAACTTTATATCATAAATTTGGCACAAAAACCGAATTTCGTATGCAGTGTGCTGTCGGATCTGTTTACGTATGTATGTTTTCTGGATCTTATATGTTGTTTTATTTATTGCAGTGTATGTTAAAGGACTTGTATGTTTTCAATCACCAACAAAGAAGGTTGAGGATTGTGCAGCTAGTCTCATACAACAAATGACTGAAGTAACCATGAAACAAATAAGAGATAATCTTGATAAAGATGCCTTCTTTAGAGAATATTGCAGGTAAATATTTGCTTATCTAAGTTTCACACTGATAATCTTTCGACAATAGTCAAAGAAAGTACAGAGCATAGCATTGTTATTGTTAAAGTTTATTCAACTGTCAGGGGTGCTTACATTAATCCCGCTGATTTAAATTCATTTTGAGTACAGAAGAACTGTAATAAATATTTAAGTAATTCTCTTCCTTCACTTCAGTATTTAAAAGTACTGTTGCCAGTCACTGGTTTGGTATAATCTTAATACTTGTACTATGTAAGAAGCTTGGGTTCAGTGATTTAGGCCTTTATGATACGTCAAATGATTTGACTGAGACAATTTTAAAATGTGACTTGAACCACGATATAGTACAAACATTTTGCTACAGAAGTTACAGACACTTACTACACTGCACTTTTTGTTTTGGAACGATCGTTCCAATGGTAACAAGAGAGAATATAAGATTTCTCCTTCCACGCTTCAACAATATTCAACAAAGACAAAGAGGCATAGTCAAGGCATGACACCTCATTTTACTTAAAACTAGTAAACAGACGTATATTTGATACATATTTACATTTGGAACACCTATACCATTCATTGAATGAATAATTCTTAGTGAATGGCCAAGAAGTTCCGAAAAACATAATTCATATCTAGAAAATATTAATTAACACTGTTCAGCATACTCGACTAAACTTATGCTTAAAGTAATTTTGATAATTCGAAAATTTCAGGGTACGAATTGAAAATTTGAAATGTGACAGCAATGCTTGGAGTGACAGTTGTGAACGAGTAGCTGTTGGCCTGAAGACAGAGTACCAGTGTAATTTACTACCTGAACAGTGCAAGACAGATCCACAGATTAGTGATTTGTACCGCAGCGCATGCACAGAACGCGATTTTGCGCGTGAACTTCGAAGAACTGGTTCCAGTTCCGGTTCCGGTTCTCGTTCGGATTCAGATTCAGGCGCAAGTTCAGTTTATTTTGGACTTTCATCTATTGTCATGACAATTTTTGCCAGTGTAGTTGCTTTCTTGTAGGGCATTACAAGTATTTTATTTAGTTTACCATACGCCAAATTTAGATTTTCATTTCAGAGAAGTTTTGTAGATAGAGGTCATCCATTGTAAATAACATTTGTTTTTTATTACCAATATCGCCATAATTGAAATTTGAGCAAGAATTTGACTTGAATTTACGCTTAGACAATATTTGAAAAGGCACAGCATTAGGTGCCCATGTGTACTCAAGTCATCAGGTCATTGCCAAAACACCGAGTAAACGTCTCTGAAGGCATTGGAACCCGGGTCGATAGCGCAGTTGGTAGCGCGCCGGGATTTGGAATGGGGGGGTGCGGGTTCGAATCCCACCCGGGGAGGTTATACCCTTTTATGAAAATTTGACAATAATGTCAATTTTCCTCCATTGATTAGATAATATGGAGAAGTTTCCGACCTTGTGGAAGGGTAGATGAGTACTGGTTATAGATAATGGTCCAGGAAAGCTAGGTTAGGTGCGCTGGACGCCGTAAAATGACATAATTTGTGTTGACACGGCGTTAACTCCAATAAATAAATAAAGAAAGAAGGCATTGGACGTTCATGTATGTCTTATGGCGTAGTTTATGTTTAAACGGGTAGAAACCATTAATTGGTTTTCATTGCACATTTATATTTTTATTGTTTCAAATACATACTTGCATGTTGTCAATGATTATTTCATTAAATATTTTGACTTCAAACTTCAATACACTACTCATATTTGATGGAAATGCATGTTTACGTATTTTTATTTTCATGAAATTATTTCGAGACATTCTTGTCTGATACCTCGAGAAATTTTTCCTTTAAAACTCGTTTAGCAGTCCCCACAAACGTGGGCTGTGGCGCTTTGGTTTTGTCTTTGTGTTTTATGGAACATTTTAATAAACATTTTTAACGTATTGACTCAAATGAAACATTTCTTACATGTTGTGTAAATATTTTACAATTGTTTGAATAAAAATTAAAATTTAGAATGTCTTTTGTTCAGTTTCTACATACAAAGACCTGGAGATGAATGCGGAGAGAATACAAAGCAACTTGTTGTCCTTGATTCCACTCAAACTCTGCTGAGTTCTATTCAAATAAGAAAAGTATAAACTGTCCCATTCGCAATATTCTCGTTCCTAGAGGCTATCAAGATTCTCGATACTCGGGGGTACGAGAATGCATTAAAAAGTGATTTAAAACATTGTATCAATCATATAAAACGATTCATTAAAGAATTCACTAAACTAAAACTTTGTGTCTAGCTTTATTATCACAAAAAGTACGTACGCGTTTTAATCTAACCTAATGGCGGGACCCTTGATTGCCTGAGAACAGTGTGTAGAGGAGTAGACACAAAGAAGTTCCGCATGCAGAGAACAAATGAAGGCGAAACAATGTGATAGATTCAAGCAAGGTTCTGCCTTTAAGTTTCAAGTAAAAAGTTTCTTGTTGTGGACAGCGGTCAAGTGGTGCTGAATTCCTTGAAGAAAGGTCAGGTAAACTATCAGTCTTGTATAGCTGTTGAAAAGGACCAGAAACAATGCAACACCAAACAAAACAAATATATTCGATTTCATTAAATTGTTATGTAATGAAGACTTGGTGGATGGAATACTTTGAAATTTGGTCATGAATTAATTTTTACGGCTTGTGTCCCTCCTACCACTGTAGTCGTGTTGTCTGTCACTGGCAGTAGTATGCACCCAACCTAAAGTCAAGAGGAAGGAACGACAACTCTGTTAGGAAACATAGAGTTGCAAGTCACATTCATACCTTCATCAACCACGAATACACAAAGAGCTCACTAAATGCACTTTAAGAAAATTTTAGCTTGAACGAAATCGTAATTGCAAATTTAATTTACCGATGGCTATGACAGATGAAACTGGCCACACGGAAATAAAAGTACTGTAATACAAGTTCATTTTAAATAAAAACCGTCATATTCCGTGTAGGATACGGAACTTAACGATTTATAATTATGATTTGCCCTTAAGGGATTTTGTAAATATTTCCGTAAACTTTGAACTGTCATTACTACCATCGAACTAGAGACATGTTAACATTACTTAAAATGACGTTTTTTTTATGAAAAAATGACAAGTTGAAAATGTATATTTATATTTGATTATAATATATCTAATAAATCTAACCAATCGACAACCTGCATTTGTACCACGTGACCGTCCAATATATTCCCGTATTGGATCCAAGAATATATTATTATTTTCGTACTGGACGGTTGTGTACATGTGCACTAAACGATGCTAGTCTGGTTAATGTATACTGTGTTGGGAATGATGGTGATGATGATTATTTCAAAGTAAATGAAAGATATATAATAAAAATGTTATTATACATTTTACTGTACAATACGGAATATATTTAGTCTCGTTCAAATATATTTCCGTATTGTACAGTAAAATGTATATTAACCTATAAATACAAAACAACACAAACAAGTTTCAAGTTACTTTTTATTGGGTTTATAGACGTGTCAACACAAAATATGATCATTTTACAGAGGTCAGCTCACTTTCAAAACCAAGCTATCCTGGACTTTCAATAACCAGTACTCACGTACCCTTCCATAAAAGCTAACAACTTCACAACATACCTTTAGAAGGAGGAAAATAAACGTTTTTAAAATTTACAACTATTGTATGGTGTATTCATGCCATATTTGATTGGCTATCATTATACGTACCATCTTGAAAATATGTATACTTATAACAAGTATTTGGACGTTTTATACGCTCACATTAAAGTATATATAGATATATTTAAACTAACCTTAAACATACATTTTAAATGCATAATTTTATTTTCTCTGCATTAAAGATGTATGTATGTATGTATTATAATGACCACAACATAGAGGTATATGTCTAGAAATACATATTTGTATTTTAATACATACAGTTGATCATGAAATAATGACAAAATATTAGTCCACATAAATTTGTTCGTGCATAGAATGTCATAAAACATGTAAAGTTGAAAACCACTAAAATGTTTGGATAATAATGTCGCAGAACATGATTTGTACATGTATTACACTGGAAGTGCCAGGGCATAGGCCTTCTGAAATGTCTGTTATCATTTTTAGAATAGTTTGGTCATATAATTAAAATATTATATCATTATATATACATACATAGCTTTATACACTTCAAACATATGATCATTAAAGTGCTATCTGTATAAAATACAAGTTTTCAATTATTATGCTTAAAAGGGGAGCAACTCTGGTGCTTCTAAAAGAGGTTTTATTCACAGGAATTCCGTGCCTTCCGAGTATAAAAGAGTGCTAAGAAAGATATATTATGCGTATCGTTTTCACCGCAGACTAACCAACTGTCATATTATACATGTATGTTGTAAAGGGGGACAACTCTTATTGACTATCAAATAAGCACGCACTTAGTTGTATAGACAATATGTGTTGTCTCTCTTTACATTATAACAGATAAGCCAACCAGTATCAATTGGCTAAACCATAAACTCTGTTTCAAAAATAAATTTAAGGAAAGAAAATAATCTCAGAAATGCAAAAATTAGGTCATTCACACATAACACGCATATACGCGCACACACCCACACATACGCACCCCACATACGCACCCCCACCCACCCTACTTACACATTTGCCAAGATTGTCATTATATTATACAGTGTATACTAACTAAGTAATAGAAACACAACATGCCTTTCATTTAGATTACTAGACAATATGTACGACTTTCTTGTTTGTAAATACGCATGTTTGATATGTTGACTATTTTGGAATAAAGACGACCGACATGGCCTGAGCCACAATAACTATCGTGCACTATACATATATATTTATTGCCTAAGGTAGTCTGGAGCCATGCCGGCTATTATAGTGAAACTTTACTGTATTTCCTACACTACTGTAACATAATAAAAAATAAAAAAACACTAACAAGAAATCATTAAATATAAATAATCAATAAATAAATTAATCAAGTTCTTGAGAAAAATCAAACAAAGTCAATGCATGTATATAATTCTTCAGTACAGATTATACACTACAACAAAAAGAGAACAGATGCACTAACGCTGGCTAGAACACTTAATATCTGTGCTGAAACAGTTGAGGAACTATTTCCGCCTTGATTAGCGCTGGTGCCTTTTGTACCAGAAGCGCTTCCACTTCCGCTTCCGCCATTAATGGTACCACTTCCGCCGGAAGGAGATCCGCCATAAGTACCATCGTTGCATAGTTGTTTAAAATTGCTAACTTGTAGATTTTTACAATGTTCTTGGATAAGTTTACATTCGAATTCTGTCTTAAGGCCAATGACGTCATCTTCACAGCTTCCACTCCAAACATTCAGGTCACATCTTAGGTGTTCAACTCGTATTCTATGTAAATACATTGCACAATGTTATTGTTCATTTTAAATATGGTTCACAGGTTCTAGTTTTGTTAACAATACTATGTAAAATGTACTACATAGCATAAGAATCAAATAGAGCTTCATTATTTAAACAATTTTACACAAAATTGAATTCTTACTTTGGATTAAAGAAGTTGAATCTTAAACAGATTCAGGTATGGCAATTGCAACTGACACATTTGCCTAATCAAATGAAGTTGAAAGGTAATCTCATTCTCGCGACAAAAATGAAATAGTTTACTTCGAATGGGTTATCAAATTCATGTATAAATTCAGGAGTCTGCTGCATGGTATCTCTAGCTGACGTTAACAAACGATTTTCCATTGAACGAATTGCATCTACCAAGGAAGTTGTTTGCCAGCTTGTAAACTTATCTTTTTCGAACCATTATAACATATTACTATTATTGTGGTAAGCAGATTAATTTTTGCAAGAGAATTGACTTATTTTTTATATTGACAATCAAGCTCATTGATCTAATATCTAACAATATATATGAAGAAATTGTTCAAACTTTGCCGTTGAGAAAGAAGGAAAATATAAGTGATTGAACTTACGAGCAGAAATCTCTGAAGTAAAGATCTGAAGATAGTTTTTTCTCAACTTGCTTGTTGGCCAGAGAAACAAGTTTAGTTCTTGTATTAGACATACACTGTTGTACTTTACTGTTACCATTTGAAAAACATGAGAGTCCCTTTGTATACACTGTAATAAAAATAAAAGATAGCCCCTTTGTATACACTGTGATAAAAATAATAGATAGTTCCTTTGTACACACTTCAATAAAAATAATAGATAGCCCCTTTAAATACACTGTGAAAAAAATAATAGATAGTCCCTTTGTATACACACTATAATTAAAAAAATAGTTAGTCCCTTGTTATACACTTAGATAAAAATAATTGTTTATATTTTGTGTGTGAGGGCAAACTTTTAGAGAATTTCCTGAAATTGTAGCTTGAGGTGGTCCCAGATTCACAATTGTTCCACTCCACCTAGGTGTGAATAGGTATTGTGAGCGATCGCCTGCCTGAGGTTTGCGCTGACCTTTTTGGTTTTTACTATGTTTATAGGCGGACTGCAGCAAATTCTAATTTCAATCTTCCGCGGACGATTACATCAGGCCACGCATGCGCAATAAATGGTAAATTACTATTGCAATTAAAACAGTTCGTTTACGCATTTAACACGCAGAGAAAACCGTTGGTGCAAATGTATTATATCTAATCCGGTTTGATATTCGAATGTTGGGTAAATATAAGAGAAAATTCAATTGTATCGTTTCCCTTTGTGGTATAATTTCATGCTGATATACTCCATCAAAATCCTGAGTCCGACAGTGCTATCAGCGCTTTGATTATCTTGTTATGTTAACATACCTGGTAAAGCATTACAGACTACATCGACTGCTTCTTCCAAAGCATCTTGTTCATGACCCCAAAATGCTAGCATTTGTTCAGCATCAGGACAAGACTCTAGTACATCTCTCATACATTGGAACACACTATCTCTAGAACTGAAAATACAAACAATGTAAAGGGAAATAATCGAACATATCCAACTGCAATTATGTGTGAGGAAAAAAGCCGAGGACAACAAATGTAGCAACATTAGAAAATGGCCGAATATATATCCAACTGCAATTATGTGTGAGGAAAAGAGCAGAGAACAAACAAATGTAGCAACATTAGAAAAATGGCCGAATATATATCCAACTGCAATTATGTGTGAGGAAAAGAGACAAGGACAAATGTATGTAGACTTATACCAAAAATTGGCATTGAACTTTTAAAGTCGTTTATTCTGCCAAAATTATCAGATACTGATTTATGATCTTTAAATTAAATTATAAAAACGATCAAGATATTGTCTTGGTCAAACACTCACGGAGGGCCATAGATTCAATCTGGAAATATGCTATTTTTGGGGCAAAATTAATTGTCCTACAGTTGCCTGGTAGTGCTAGAAAAGCAAGAAGTGAAGATAAAATGCAACTATTTCTTCCAGCCAGACCACGCATTTCTTCCGAGGGGGCGGAGTGTCTTGTGAATAACTGTCTCATTACCTGCAGAACTGCTTTGCCTTGTCACCATCTCCAATAAAGTTTCGTCTATCGTCGGTTACATTGACAAGAAAGAGGTCAGGAGACATATTTACAGATTGAAAACATTGTCCAATGGAGTTTTGAATATCTTGAGCACAACTTGGTAGTTCGTCTTGCTCCTTCTGTTCATTGACAACTGTTATCGGTGGTGCTGCAATAGTAAATAAACGGTAATGTGGAATATGCACTTTTTGAAAACTGTTCTAAGATTAGTTATTTCCAATCTCCATTCATGTAGAATTTACTAAACTATGTCAGTTTTGAAAGACAGTGTGAAAACAAGAATGTTTGACAGAATCTGAATTTATCACCGCCATCCTGCAGCGATTGTTTCCCCTTTGTATACTGGATTTAACGCCGTGTCAACACAATTTAGGTTATTTTACCAAACTAAGCTTTTCTGGACAGTTGTCAAAAACCAGTAGTCACATACTCTTCCACTAGGCTGTCAACATCTCTATATACCTTATTGATTGAGGAAAATCGACATTATTATCAAATTTTCATGGAAGCGTGTAACCGCTTCGGGTGGGATTCGAAACAGTACCCACTTCAAGACATTAGATTCGAAATCCCGCTGCGCTACCAACTGCGCTACAGACTCGGGATTGTATTTCCATTTACTTAATTAAATACCGCTATAAGGAGTTTTGGCAATACTAAGATACGTACCAGAGTCAGGACATATATCATCAATATGATCTTTATGTGATTCATAACATCGTGATGGTATCAAGTTACATTCAAATTTATTCTTTAAGTCAATGGCTGCTTTGTCACACTCTGGCCACGCGGCCCCATCACATGCCACGTGCTCAACACGTGCACTGAAATAAAATATTAAATAATTAAGATTATGAAACTTCAACACCAAAATAACTGAAGAATGTGCTTTGATTACCTAAACTTTCAAATCAGTAACTGTGTTTCTTTTCAGAAACAATCTTACAATAAAAATTATCTAAAGCCAACTTCATACGTGTTGCAGTTGCATGTCAGAAGGATAATAAACATAACTATGATATGATATGATATCTAAAAGGTATAGTTCTTTTTTCTCAACTTTCAAAACATGAATAATTTCACGGTGAATGCGTTTGTTAAAATTATCGTATATGAGTTTCCGAAAGTGTGTCGAGTAAAGCTGCTTACGCCGTATGATATGTTTTGGTCAATATATATTTAATAACAATTAGGCTATGAGTACAAAAACAATGCATTCAGTCACCGTGAAATTATTCAAGCTTTGACAGTTGAGAAAAAACGGACTATATACACTATTTTACATAATTCAATTGTATTTGGAATTGATTGGCTAATTAATGATCGTATTATTAATGTTTCTTACTTCTGACTTAAGATGATTTTTATCGTAAGATTTTTTTTGATGAAACAAGGAGATTGGAGATAAGTAATTATATTTGATATTTATAGATTACACAAATGTTGCATTGCCTTTTAAAAACGATGGTTCTGCGTACAGAACAATTTCCAAACGAGGACTCTTCGAAAATTGATGTACATTGTTGAGTACTCTCCTGTGCATTGCTCGAAGTATTCACTGAACCGTGAAGGGAGCGTAATTATGGTGATGCAATTATTTCACTTAAAATGAAAAATCATTAAACTTCTATTAATGCTTGCGAGTAATATCTAAGTAAAGTATCTATAAAACCATCTAAGTCTCCCAGCAAGAAAAATCTAATGCACATGTATGTATATCAATTACCTGCAAAATCCTTCAAAGAATTGATCCATTTTCAATCCTTGAGAGATTTGTTTGGTTGATAAATCAGTAACTGTCATTGCCATTTTCTCCATACAAACTCTGGCAGCTTCTGATGGCTGTCTGAAACATCTCAGACCAGCCAAATAATCTGAAATATGGAATGTTCACAATATTAATAGAACCGGTTTTATGTGTTATGCCTCAGTTAAATAAAATCGTGGCTTGTTGCGGACTCGCACGTGCAGACAGCCGTAGGCCGCGGGAAGCTTTGCTCATTAAGTTGACGGCACGCGCATGGCACAAAACTACACATCCGTACGGAGCCGTAGCTGGAAGATATGCAAGTTTAATCCATACTCGGCCACGATTGTGTTCACGATGTGACTCTGAAACTGATACGTGTATCCAAGGCTCATCTCACGGGAGAACGTAACAGTCCGTACGCGTACGCAAGAGTTCCTAAGAGTCATTGCAGAGCTTGATCGCACGGCGCCCGTACGGTGCCCTCACGGCTATTTTTATGTTTATTGGACTTTAGTATTACCTGGGACATCACGACACAGTAGTCCTACAGCTCTTTCCATGGCATGCAAGTCAAAGCCTGTTAGAGATAATGTCTGTTCTGCTCCTTTACAGTTGTTGACAACTTCTTGCATACATGTAAACAAATCATGCTTCTTCCTGATTTAAAATAAATGATAACAATGTTGTAGATTTTCACTATAACTTTGGCTTAGATCCTTACTAGCATTCTTATACTATTGTAGTAAAAGTACAACCGGATGCCGATTGGATGCCAAAATGATTGTTAAGAACTTAGCAGAAGAATCTGTTTTAAAATCACCTATAAATTGCGTTTGATGAGTTGCATTTTGGATCCTCTCGGATAAAAAATATTTATTTATAATAGAATTTTACTTTACTTAGTGATGGAAAAATAGCAAAAACCTGTTCTTAAAATGATATGTACTTTAACAAGATGTTTTTCCCCAAAAGAGTCATTTGAAATAAAAGTACAACTACCTTTTGTACTGATTTAATGGTTTAAATCATTAAGAAGACCCTTAGAAGGGTTGATTAAAGGGTGTTAATCATTGTAACCATGCCTACCAGTACCCATATGACACTTTCTATCGTAGTACCACTACAGTAGTCCAGGGATCGAAAGGTCCTGGGTTTGAATCTTACTAGGGGCACTAAAAATTTCCTGGAGCAAGAAATTTACCTGCGATTGCTTCACTCCACCCAGGTGTAAATGGATACATATTAGGGTCATGCACTTACATGTATGCTGTGGCTGCAATCTGCGTCGTATGTTAACAGTTGGTGTGTGACTCGATGATCGGGGAAGTAAATGTCAAGATTCGACTGAATAGTGATACTAAATATTGACTTCAAAACAACGCTTTAACTTTTAACTTTACTTTACCACTTTAGTGTAGTGTATAACTTACTTGCAGTAGACTTCAGCCTCGGCTTCATTTGCACCAATCAAAGATCCTGCATGTTCGGTGTCATTACTAAGATATATATCAGGGGAAAGTCCTACTTTACCATAACATTCACCAAAATTCTTCTCTAACTTTAACAAACAGGCTCCTGGTATAGCTAAATAAGATAACATGTACTGATTTAATAAAGTAACGAACCAATGGTTATTTGATAATATGATTTTAGGGATACACACCATAATGAGTACAAGTTATATATCATTAAAAGCCCAATAGTACTTGTATAAAACATTTGTTTACAAGGGATTTAATCCCCTGATGAAACATTGAACTCTGTATGGCTATGATCGTAACCTATGATCCTTATCTTATCTCATCGATCACAACGGGGTCACGGCTAGATTAAGTTAATATATATATAACTATTATTTTTCTGTTGGCTATAAATAGTATATTTGATGCCAAATAAAGAATATGTTATGTTATGTTATGTTATGATTATGTTATCGCAAAACTGATGTATCAACAATCAGTGTTATATGGCTGAATCAAACAGCGAAATTCTAGACGGGTCTTAAAGTTGGGTACGGTTACGGAACATAAAAATGACTAACTACTTTTTCTGTGACCCTATCACTAGTGTCATTATGGAAATACAACAATTAATAACTCATATCCTTGTATAATATCATAATAGCCCGGAAAGTCGGTTTCCATAAAAAGTGTGTAAATCAGAGAGGTCACCTAGCTAAGTGACTTCACAGATGAGACTTGAGGAACGTTTGCTTCAAAATATTTGGTAAAACGTTGTAATAGAATAATTTAAACATTTCCATATTCAAGAGTTGAATATTAAATAATATTAGCCTTTATTAAATAACTATAATGTTATTAGTCCAATAAAAAAGCACCTGCCACGTTCAATAACACGGTGGCCTGCGTTATAACAAGGCCAATATCTATATCACTTTTTCGGCCCCGGGCCGAAAAGTCATATAGATATAAAGCCCGCATTTGAAGTATTTTGATTGGCTAATGAGCAGGGCCAATAAAATGATATAGATTTCTGCAATTTAAACTGGTAAATGGCAGCCATTTTGTTCTAACTCGGTCTATGCGTAGACGCCGACAGGTTGCATAAATGAAAGAAAATATTATCAGTTTCAAAAACATTCATGTCATGATTTAGTAGTGTTTAACCGATTATGTTAAAAATTTACGATGTGTAGATTTCATGAAACACAAACAAACATTTACCGACTTAGAACAATGAATTGCTAGGTCGTCTGCGACTTGGAGACAACAGAAAATGTCGAGAAAATCGTGGCGCGGCGAAGAAATATTATAATTAAATGTTGTTATTTAATAAAATTGTCAATAAATAAGTGATTTGATATTGTCCCTGTCCTCGGGCCAATACGACTTCCCTCGGACAAATAACAGGGCCAATATCAAATCACTTATTTATTAACATATAGTATAAAATAGTACATTTAACTTACATTGTATATTACAAGATGTTGCTACAGTTATCATTATATTAGCAAACATGGCTTCTACTTGTAATAACTGGTTACGTGCACAACCTGCTGCCAATATAACATCTTTACCACACATTTCTAACTCCTTCCATTTACTGTAAATTACAATATATTTGTCTTATTTATCATTTTGTTCAATATGGGACATCAATTTCCCACTCAAAAGTTAAGTGAAATGGAAATATCATTTGATAGCTTCTTTCGTTACATTTTGTTCAGTTTCGTGCTTTAGTCATTGATGTAGGTCAACGTCTTGGTTATCCACAGTATGACACGAATGAAATGCTTTTACACGCTCAAATTGCAAATTCGTTTGTTGTATTGCTTGTTTGAATAATTTCACGGTGGATGATTACACACTATCTCAATATCACGAGTGTTAAACAAAGCGCACGTAGTCACCGTGAAATTATTCATGTTTTGACAGTTGAGAAAAAACGAACAATAAGTTATCTGAATATTTTTTTCAACGTATAGTCTTTAAACACTACCTCAAGTTTTCATATCGACATCGGTACTACCGAGTGTGGCGTTGCTTAAACAACTAAGTTGATTATCGAATCAAAGGGCGATAACATATGTCGGCATGTTTGTAGTAAAATTAGTCGTTACGCTTGAACTACGTCTCTTCATATTCATTAAAAATTATGAGAGTGTGAAAAGAGTGGTCTTTAATGTTTTGCTACCACCAGAACGATGAAAGACTCATCGTTCTAAAAATGATTTGTTTCGACCTTTTGGATTCCCCATTAGAAAATGGACCATTGAACTAAGAATATGGCCCGACCCTGAATATATCGAATGCAATTCAATGCTACGATTGGTCCATTCAATGATGTAACATCTGTCTATAGAATATGATAACATGTTTACCCGCAGATAGCTTTCTTTAAGGCAGGACCATCCTGACCCGCAGGTAATGTTTGACCCTGTAATACCATCAGGACGAGTTTAGACTCTAGGTTTAGAATTTTCTTGGCACAAACATTTAGACCATCTTCAAATGTTTTCATACATTGATCAGGGTTGTAAGGTTTTCCTGTACCTATAATATACAATTATTTACATTTAAGACTGCATATCCAATAAAATTGATAAGATGAACTTCGTTTCTAACCTAATTCAAACTTTTCATTTGCTATGTTATAATTTTGATATATTTTGATGTGCTTATTAAATAATTCGGTAAATAATTATAGCATACACATCTCATGCCTATGTTTTATAATATAACAAAATATAGATAACTGCATGTTTTTTTTTAAATATTCGGTTACGAGACAAGGATAAAGATCAAATTTAAAATGGGGGTTGAATCAAAGACACTATTCATGTTGAAAAAAGTATAGTTGATTCGAACCCTGCGTAAAAACAGAATAATACGATGATACGATGTTAGAATCTACATAACTTACATTTTATGCTTACCTGACATAGACTTAAAGGTACTAGTTCACAGATTTGGTTAAGATTTTTCTATACTTTTAAAATACCATTCAGTGTCTGTATTTGTGTCAAAAATTGATTCTTAATATTTTAGGACAAACTGACTATTAGATTGCAAGAAATATACAATAAAAGTCACAAAAATGCACTGAAATGACTTTACCGTGACATACGGGATAGATTTTTCTACTTGAAACAGCATCATTTGTAGTTGTATGCCAATTTGCACAAAAATTGTCATTATCAAAACACTAATTTCCTGCTTCAAAATAATGTATCCAAACAATTTTGATAGTTTCAGAAAAAGTTGAAATTTGTGAATGAGTACCTTTAAGTATGCACCTATTGATAAAGGTATAGTAAAAGAGAGGATTATGTGGATATATACTTACAGACAGCTTCATGAGCTCCCATCATGTTTTGTAACATAGTTCCTACAATAATTGTGTCTTGGTTTTCACATGTGTTCTTGATGTCACCAACTAACACTGTGGCACATTGTATCAACTTGTTTTTAGCATCAGCCCTGTATGTATATACAAATATAACATTAAAACTATGGAAAACTAGACTTGCCAATCTGAGTTGCCTCGCTGAATAAAGTTATTATGTATGATAGTATATTATAATGTAATCATAATTATATAATTATTATCATAATCATCATCGTTGTCATCATCGTCGTCGTCGTCGTCATCATAATTATTATCATCATCACCCCTACCACCAGCACCATCATCACCACTACCTCCACCATCATCATCATTATCATCATTATTATAAAATGATATAATTATAGTATTCTATAATGCCAAAAAGATTACTTGTCTCATGTGCTTATTTACATTAGTGACTTCATATGCTAATTAAAATATTCACTACAGCATTTCAGTACTCAAGATCGATAAAAATATATTTAAAGCAGCAGATTTAATGTACATTGTATACCCCACTAACAATTGAATATAATATTACAGTAATAATCCAACAAAGTTCTATTTAAGTCAACTAACTTTTATTCTCATAACGGCTACCATAGGAAGATTTCATCACAAATGTTATCTTAATCAAAATAGTAACCATGGAGATCATACTTACTGGCAAGTTGCTTGTTTTAGAGCATCTTTAGTGACACCTTGAGGTAAAGGTTGTTCAGCTAACATTTTAAAGAAGTTATCAGGTACTACACCTAACGCTTGTACACATTGTCTAAAACCTTGATCAAACTTCTGCATACAAGGCGATGACCCATCATCTGTAGTAGAGGAAAATAATAGTTTATGCTTTACGATGAAATATGGACTAACTGGATGGAAATATACGATTAGAAGACATGGTTTTCTATTTTTATGATGAAAATTGAAAACAGCACCCATCCACGTCAGAAAAGTTTAAAATGATTGATTTAATTACATTGTTTATTTATTTATTGGAGTTAACGCCGTGCCAACACAATTTCCTGGACTATTGTCTATAACCAGTTCTTACCTACCCTTCCACAAGGCCGGAAACTTTCCCATATTATCTAATCAATGGAGGAAAATCGACATTATTGTCAAGTTTTCATGGAAGGGTTTAACCTCCCCGGTGGGATTCGAATCCGCATCCCCTCGGGCACAACATTCCAAATCCCGGCGCGCTACCAACTGCGCTATCGACCCTGTACGTGTAGGTTGTCTATTTATTTGCTTTGCCTTTACAAATATTGGTTTGATACATTTGGCAATAGATATTGTCTGATACATAAACGATGTTGTTACAATGAAAAAGTATTTATTAATTTATTAGGCCAATTCATTAACATACACTGGAGCATGCCTTGTATGGTTGCGACAATTCTGGTAACTACGGACGAAAATTACAACGGGCGATCAAGATTGAATTGCACGCAAATTGGTGAGCTTTATAATTCTAAACTCATTTTTGTTTCATTTGGAAAACTCTTGACTCGGACTTTTTCATAGAAGACCAATAAAACGTGTTCCAAGATAATGAAATAAGAAATGTTTTAATAAGAAATATAATGTATTAGTACATAAATCAACTAATAAATATAATATTTAACATATAAATTGTACTTACTTGCCCCACATAATTGTCCTAGACCGTTGACCATAGAGTTAACTGTTCCGTCAATCATACCAATTTCTTGTTGTTGACAAGTGGGGTCTGTGTTGGTGACTAATCTTTTAATACAGTCGATAATTGGCAGACGATTTCTGAAATATTAAGTACAATACCTCTTCATCAGGGCTCGAATTTAAGCTCGCATACTCGCAAAATGCGAGTGGATTTTGAAAATTCCGAAAAACTTCTATTTCAAATCGCGAGCTATTTTCATTTTATCAACTGAAGAACTAATAAAAACTGTAACATTTATTTCTACAAAATTTGTCTTTTGTTTAAGGCTTTTTAAAACAACGCCTCAAAAGTTCCAGTTTTCCACGACTTTTATAATAAACCCGTTACGTCTCACACGTTTTAAGTAATCGTCCAGTTCTCCATAAGAAAGGAAAAGTCGACTTAAGGTAGGATTCCTATACTGCCTTTTTACAATCATTTATACATACTTTCTATTGCAAAGTTAGTAATGAAAACGTTCTATAAATGTTATTATCTCCCTTTAATATAAAAAAGTGTAGTTTTAAGTTGCCCTTACAAAATAATGATGAATTATCATTTGGCAATCTGACATGATGAAAATGTTACAAATATGTCGTACAATAAGAGACATTGGTCAGTTATTTCCCCTTGTATACTCTTCAAATAGGTAGGTCCTATCAGTCGGATAACTTGGACTTTACCATTACTTTTCAATGTCAATTTACCACAATTAATCTTAAATAACTTTTTGCAAATCATTTAATTTGTTTGAATATCAAGCTGAGTATTGTTCGGGTAAAGAACTATCTAAATTTCATCACTTCAGTTAATATCTTAATTAACACGAAAAATATAAAGTGCTTTTTTATATCCTTACATAGAATTCAATGATAAAATCCGAGGATTCTAACTGATAGGACCAATTTACCCATTAGATTGCTTCAGATTTTATCAAGGAAAGATAACTGACAAAAGTCCCTCATTAGATACCAGTTTTCTGGTAAAATAATTCTATGGGCATCAACATTGTTTTGTATCAGGGGAATTCCACTTTAAGTCAAAGTTTCAAAGTCTTGGTCCATTGTATAATTTGAGACTACCAACGTTAATTTTCAATATTCTGAATGTTTTCTTACCCACATAATGCTGCAGCTAAATTTTGTTCCTGTCCAGCAAGATTCTGAGGTATTGACCCTGCATCACCATTGGTTACCAGTGCTAGCGCTACATTAACTTCAAAACCACCATTAACTTTAAAACATTGTTTGAACGATCCATCAAATACCTGTACACATTGTGAAGCTGCCTGACCATTGACTAGGTGACATGATAGACTTACTGAAAACAAAATATTCATTGAAAGTCAGGGGTGTGGAACTGCTAAGTTTAGTCCGGTTTTCGGAATGCAGAGGTTCATGAATATGGGGTGAGGGCATCGTTATATAGATACAAAGTATATTATGCAAACCTACAGCACCCACCAAAAGTTTGGAGACATTTTTACTTTATATACCTAATGAATAGCTTTTATCTAAAATTTGATGATAGTTTATTTGAAATGCGTTTAGTTTAGTTTTATAATTTGGTTATCTTTATGCTTATGACTGAGACTACAAAAATAGCATAAATACTATGTTATGGAAGATTATTACAATAAACATGGTTTTTGAGGCTTCAGGATGTCAGATGCTGAATATAATAAATGTGTTGCATTCATCAACATCAAAATTCAAGAATTGTTGTAAATTTCTTTTGTCTTCAAACTGTTGGTGGGTACTGTATATATCATTCTGATTTTGTAAATGATTTCGGTTCAGAAGATTTCTGGTTTACAGGAGTTTTTCTGTACAAGCAATTTATGAAATATATGTTTGTAAACCATTGTATTGTATTGTTCTTTGTGTATTATTCTTTGTATATGAAAAAGTGAGCAATGAAAAATTGCATAAAACAAAATTTTTGAAATATATTGTAGTTAAAATTTATTAAACTTACATCGTACATATTCATATAATGTACATGTACTATACGTATACGTATATGGACATCATGTGATGGTTAATTTATATCTAAATTCAACATTAATTTACCTTCAGGCAATTTGTAATTTGACTTAAAATCAATAAAATTAAATTTTACTATTTGACTTTAAATCAATAGAATTAAACTTACAATTTGACTTTTATGAGTATTTGAACATAAATTTTAATATCTTAAAGATTGGTCAATGTAAATGTTGATAGATTGAAGCCTAAATTGTACCATTTAGGGTAACTGAACTTACAGAATTTGAATTTTTTTTTGCCTAACATGTTTGGGGTTCGAACCCATTATGTATGTTTATTTTCGCATGTAGTATACATTAATTAACTGTCTTTGACACCCAATTTTTATGTATAGAAGACTAGGGATTCTCAATTCCTCAACCATATATATATCAAGCCTTATATATCTATTTAACAATGCATTCTGACTTTGGCATCCTGTATACTATAAGACATGTCTAATAAGCGGCAGGCACTCTAACCAAAACCTTGTATACAAATGTGTTTTGCCAATATATTTTTTTTCAATAATTATGACACCCCAGATACATGTATAATGTAAAAATTCTGACATTGGCACTCCATATAATAATGCCTAAATTGCTAGACATCAACTCGGTATTCATCGCCCTAATACAAATGTACATGTCAGTTTATACTAGAGAATCTTAATTTATCATCTTAATCATAAATATATGCCAATGTCAATAAACAATGCAAAAAGATCATAATCGAACAGATCGTCTCGATTAAACACAATATAAAAAGTCAGAATATATAATCCTAGCATCCAATCATGACACGCACATTTGTCTCCCCATATACAAATGTATGACACAAATTAAAATAGGCACCCACTCATCCCCATATACAAATATACCAGTAAAGCATTCAGCCATAATATGAAATTGCCGCGTATAAGCTATCTAGACAGTCAGTCATCTTCGTCTCTCCTACATAATACATATACATGTATTGAATTAAACGATAACCCTCTCATCATATTCCCCATATACAAGTATGCCAGTTAAAACATTCATCCATTAGATGGAATTGCCACGTACAAGCTAGCTAGACAGTCATCTTTGTCTCTCTAAATACATTGTGTATGTATTTAATTTAACCATACACCACCTATTAGACTCCCCATATACGAGTACATATATACTAATGAAACAACCAGTCATAAGCTACATCTCCCACGTTCAAGTCTATACAACCATCTTTGTCTTCCCATACAAATGCATTATACATAGTTTAATGTATAATATATAACCAAGTAAATCAAACTCTCATTCCATGTACATGTTTGTATGTATTATGGCATGCAGTTACCAAATATTATATTTTACATGCAAAAGTTCAGAAGTATTAGCCTACGGATGACTGGCTAGTACAGACGAACAAACTAGAAGGTACAGTGTGTATCTAGACACCAAATGCAAAAGTAAAATGATACGATCATCATTGTAACTGAATAGTTCTTAGTTTCATAATTGAACCTTCTCCCTTTCAACCAAACCAATTAAAAATTAGCAAGAACCACTTTAATTGAATATATATAGTCTGAATTAACCAGAATGAAACTGTATAGACAATAATATAATCTAAGTCGACAGATTATACCAGAAATGGCATAACATCCAAGTAACGGAGTGGATTGGAACAAAACAAAATTGAATAAAATTAACTCGAATGTAAAGAGTATTTTAGAATTGAACAGATTATTCCAGGGTGAGCATAATAATAATTATTGCAGAATTGAATAGATAATTTCTAACGGCATAAGAAACAAGCTATTATTTGGCCAAATAATAATATTGATTATTGACAGAAAAAAGACTAATAGAAGCTATGAAAGTTCATTTGGATCTAAAATCCAAACCAGACAGACATAACTTTATCAACTCTTTGAGCTTACATAATTGATAAACAAAATGTGAAAATCGTTCAGTTGATTTTTTATGGGAGAGCTCTACGTTATTGCAGCTTAGGTAAACGATAACAATTCAAAGCAACTTTAATGATGTTTTAAATTCGTCCCAAGTCAACATTTATTAACATCTATGTATTGGTTTTAATTAAATAACTGATCAAATTGTTTAAAATCAAACTTAACTTAATTACAACTACATTCATTTGGAGAGGCAAGCGTTGAGATTTACTTCAGACAATTAGTAACTAGACCAAGCAAGCGAAGATCAAAGTACTCACCTACGACCAATATCACCAATAAAGTGTTCATCATTTTCGTTTTTAAGAAAATCCACAGTTCCAATATCTTCTTTCTTCTTGAGCTTTTTTTGAAACTTTACTATTACTGTCCTACACTTATGTATTTTATGAATTAAAAGTCATTATTGAGTGTCTTATAAAGAGTAAAAATGAAATTGCTTAAACAAAATGACTAAACAAAATGACGCTTAGTTAATGAATATTGAATCACGAGGGGATCGATCGGTTGTCGTTTAATTAGTAAAATTTGAAAATATAAAGTTTTAGGAAGTTAAAATAAAAAACTAGCATCGCCTAAAGACAAGTAAACACGTGTGATATGGAGGGGATTGTACGTAAAGTATTGACGTAGACGATTTGGTTAGGCATGAGTCACTACATTTAGTAGTTTTGCTTAACAATATGAAACATGATAAAACCTCTTTTCAACCACCAGTAATAGGTCTTTTATTGTTTCATTGGTCCTTTGTTAGATGTATTTATTGGTCCTAATCTAGAAGAAACTGATGAAGGAACTGAGAATTGCGTTGGTAAAGGTATGGCAACTGTTTTATTTCAAATGAAGAATTGAAAGAGATGACTGTTTTAAGGATGTGGTAAGAAAGGAAGGGTTTCATTGTAAATGTATTTTAAGATACATAAGCATATGTAAACCATCATATGTCTACGTTCATGTATCTTAGAAACAGTTCGGAAACACAGCCACCCGCAAGGTGCAGTTGTTGTTATTTTAGACAACCTGACTTAAACACTTGGTATTTGAAAAAAGATCAAATACATGTATACATCTTTTAAATATATGTGTTATAAGAACAGGCTTATCAAATATGTATTTGTTTCAAATAGCTTTCAGATTCCAACGTAATCAAATTTACTTTCTTCAAGAATTTAGATATCCAAGCTTATCAAATCGCGCAAAGCTAATATATTTCATTGTTCTACAAGCATTTTTATTTTCAAGCAATTCGAATTTCTAAATATTCAAGCCAATCAAATATTTCGTTTCAACAATTACATAGGTACCCAAGCTAATATATTCCATCATTTAACCAAGGAAATGGATATTTAATCTGAACAACTTCACAATCACTCAAACTTACAAGCCAATTAAACCTTTCGTTTTAATTAGCACACAATACTCAGTCTAATCAAACCTATCGTTAAATATCTAAGCATTTTGATTTTAAAGCCAGTAAAATTAATCGTTTCTACGAGATTCTGATATTCAAAATAAATAACACGATCTTAACTATTTATTGAATAAACTTTTATAGATTTTGAAATGTTGGAATTATGTTTTGATGCATTATGTACAACTATACAACAATCCAGTATCCAATGTCACTTATCTTGATTGTCTGTATTCTTAGTAAGAAATCCTATGCATTTAATTGTATCATAAATCAACCACTTTTATATACTGTATATCTTTTATTTTGAGGTTGCTTCCCTTACTTTGCAGCGATAATAATCTTGTATGTTTTGAATTTACTTTGTAATGGTTTGATAAGCATAAACAAGCCTTTGTGGTCTAGTTGGTATATTAGATGACAAACTTCACGTTACTGTTATCTCTCAGATATTGTTCATTTGTGTTTAAAAACAAATAGACTTTTGTTCAAGCAGCAACAGAGTCTAATACTAGAGCATTTCAGTGACGAACGTTCTGTAAATAGTACTTCTTATGCTATGCACCTATTTTTGTACACACTTCGAATTTGATGCGCATAGTGTCATGTTAACAAGGTTATGTTCATTTACTTGAAAAAATGTGTTCTTTGGCTTTCCAAATTACAACTACCAAGCATGGCAATCCATGTGAGAAGCAGTTTCATTATGGAGCATCCGATTGGAATCCAGTTCGTTGAATGACATGAATGTTTGGTAAAACGCCATTGGAACAAAAATACCTCAACTCAAAAATGACATATTCTCACTTTCTAATCATGTCTGCAATATGTCTGCATAATGAACAATACAGTGAGATAATACTCAAAATACCATTTTCAAATATCACACAGTACTTGCCATACAACATGTATCAGTTTAATTTCAGAAAGACATATCAAATATTCAAAACATAATACAAACTAAACGATTGGTATACAAATTCTTTATTTTTACTTTTTTTCTAAACTTATATGACATAGTATTACAAATATC
The DNA here is from genome assembly GCA_025267735.1 of Mactra quadrangularis. Taxonomy (NCBI): domain Eukaryota; kingdom Metazoa; phylum Mollusca; class Bivalvia; order Venerida; family Mactridae; genus Mactra; species Mactra quadrangularis. The sequence continues at coordinate 1,745,600 of CM046294.1, forward strand.
ATAGTGGCATAATATCTTACGAAAAGACAAAACAACAATTCTAAAAAAGACATTTCATCATAAAAGAAAAAACAGACACGTTGCCAAAGTGACTCACATATAGCAAAGTGACAATGTGTCATTATGAGAGTGTTATGGATAGTACAGCAAAGACCCATAATGTCACAACAAACATGACATAATGCTAATAGCAAAGTGACGTATGACAATATAATGTTAAACGTTGCATTATTCCAAAAGCAAAATGACATAGTCACAATCGCTAAGTGACGCTATGCAAATAGCAAAGTGACATTATGGCAAAAGCAAAGTGACGCTTTGCTAATAGCAAAGTGACATAATGGCAACAGCGAAGAGGCATAATGTGTTGTTTATGTTCTCAATACTCAAAACAATGGTGAATTTTCAAGCACACAGACATAATCACATAATTACATACATACATTAATGCTATCAATAGCACAATGACATCAGTTTGAGGTAAAATGCTAGCATCTGAGAATCTCGGTTGCCATGGAAACAAAAAGTCTCTCAATGGCATCTAAGATATGAATATATAAGCAATGTATCATTGAAATTCTCTTGATGAATTCAAGTCATACACACTGCATTATGAAATACAAATAATTAAAATAATATAAACTAATGTTAAAAAAAAACAATAATCGCAGACGCTGACATATGCTAACATTTGTTAAGACAGATCAAGTTCATCTTGAAGACATATTGTAAACTAAAACTAACATAAAGGATATATATGTACATGCAATAATTTAAAATTAACTATTTATGATGACCTTATTGATCAAACATGGCATCTATAATATTATCTGATTAAAAAAGGATAAGCAATAAGAATTTGGTATTTGAAACAATAACTTTATAAAATACAACCATGTATTTATAAGAATGTCATCTATACGCTTATCATTAGAACTAGAATTTAGTTTCAAAATAATTTAAAATGAGTGCATCGTATATAAGCGCTAATAAATCTACTAAGTTAAAAGCATTATGATTTGAAGGCTGGTAAACGAGATAAATTCACAATATGGTGCCGGCTAATTTTACCAATTACTAATGAATATACATATGTAACAAACATGTTAGCTCTGATTGGCAATGTCTAAATTAAATACATAAATAATGGTATCAAGTCCAGCTTGATATGAAAGTTATACGTCAATAAATAATAATTAAATAAAATAATAATTTATCCCCTATCAATTGATCTGTAAACAAAATTGAATGGTTTCTTGACCGTAACTATTGCAATTTAATTCAGAAATTTTATAAAATCAATAATTTCCACCTTTACTTTATGATTGGAAATACTTTTTTGAAACATTAAATGTTTTTATCGAAATTAAATTTTTAACTTTGATTAAATAAAACAGCTTTATAGATAATAAATGAAATTCAGATAAATAAGTGAAATAAAACAAAAAAGTAGGTTTATATTGTGAATAATTGGTAGTCATAATTAAAATTCTAGAAAAAACAACACTTAAATCAATAAAAACATAACATACACACGCAATGACAACGTGAAAAAACAACAACAAAATAAATGTTATTTTAAAACCAATACTAAAGGTAAATAATAAACAAAATACATTTCATTAAAACATCGTTTTTTTTCATTTCTAAAAATGTTTTTACAAAACATATAGCACAAATGATGCAATAACACTACTAAGAATAGCAAACAGAGAAGCAGATGTAGTAGTTGATCCTGAATCTCCTTGCTGACCGGAGTTATCTCCAATTGTATTACCAGAACTTCCGCCTGTGCGCGCAGCATATCTGTAGGCATTATCATTGCAGATGGCTTTGTAGTTTCCAACTTGAAGGTTCTTACAGTGCTGCTGGATGAGTTTACATTCATACTCTGTCTTCAAACCAACGACGTCTTCCTCACAACTTTGTTGCCATCCATTCAAGTCACATCTTAAATGCTCAATACGAATTCTGAAAAAGATTAAATTGATCATAATTATACACTGAGAATAAAGTTGGGTTTTTTTGTTGGACTTTCAGGCTTTAAAGGAGAAACAATGAGTTAATTTTCAAGGAATGCCAATAAATTTAAAAACACATATAAAACATAAGAATCTATGTAAGGTTTCAAAAGACCACATACGACAAGGGATACATTCGTAATTATATTCAATATCAATCATTTTAAACAAGTACTCCAAAGTGACCAAACAAGATTAAAAGATAAAGAATCAACGGTAAACTCGGGAAAAGACATATAAACCTGGACCTCATTGAACCAAGGACATATTTCATATATTTTAATTTGCTTATTAGATTCCCCTATTATAACTTTGTGTGAAAATATTAAAGAATCTTGGAATTCAGGGCGCCATTACCAAACCCTTCATCAGCCTGAGTTAACTATGAGAGTCATAAAAATGAAAGAAATGGGTTAATATAAAAGTACTTACGAGCAGAAATCTCTGAAGTAAGAATCTGGTGACAATTTCTTACTAACTTGTTTATCAGCGAGATTCAACATCTTAGATTCTGTATTAGATATGCATTGTTGTACTTGGGCATTACCTCTGGCGAAACATGACACTCCTTTACCATAGGCTGAAATTTAATGGAAAAAAAAATATTTAGTTTTACGGTACATTTTGGTATGTTTTAAAATTTGTTTAGACTTTTGGACGAATAACACATGAAAATCTTTAGTTGATACCACAAATAGGAAATTTTTGACGAAAACGCTTGTCCAGTTTAACCGTTGGAGTGACTTCGAAGTCCGGACATGCATTGCGCCTTATATTTGTATTTCATAGCCAGTCGCGATAAATTCAAAATCCATCTTTATTTCTTTAGCAGGGCACTTAGGAGTATAGGTTAAGTTCTCATAAGTTATACAATAGTAACAGTAAGTATACTTACTTGGTAAATTGTTACATATAACATTAACAGCTGTAACCAATGAAGATTGTTGATGACCCCAGAATGAAAGAGCATCTTTAGCTGCTGGACAAGAGTCCAAAGCATTTGTCATACATCTGAATATAGCATCCTTTGATCTGAAAAATAAATTATAGTTTAGATAAAATATAATCCGTAAAGATTTGTCAAAATGAACTCAGTAATTGACATGTTAAAAGATGGACTTTATGACACAACAAAAAACTGACAGGACCAATGATAATATCACAAATAGTAAATTCTCGTAGTAATAAAATCTTCTACTTTTTTATCTTTTTTCGGCGTTTCTAGGCCCAGTTAAAGTGTCCCCTATGCTGAATCTAAAGTAATTTACGTTTGCTTTTCATTTCAACTAAAACAGAACAGAATCCCAAGACTGACACTAGATACCTCAGGAAAACATATTTCCTGCTCAATAAAACTAATGATACGGATACTATTATCATGCGGAACCAAAACCTTCATATAGAGTTTTAAACAGATAAACATACCTGCACAAAGATTCAGCCTTTGCTTTGTCACCCATAAAGTTACTTCTGTCATGGGTGATGTTAATGAGGAACATATCTGGTTCCATATTGAACTGTGAGAAACATTTATTCATGGTATCTCTTATATTCTTAGCACATGGTGGTAACTCTGTCTCCTTGATATTTGAATCAGTGTCAGGAATGTATATATCTGTAAACATGAAGAGAAATTATACATGACATAAGTAAGAGATTGGGAATAAAAAATAAAGCAAATAAATTCGGAGAAATAAATAATTCGGTTTCTTATAAAATGGAGATATTCACTTCCAAAAGGACTTTTTCCAGTTTACATGAGTGCAACATGTTCTTATAAGTATTTGCCTTTCAGGAAAAGCAACAAACAGATCTCTGTCTAAGAATATAGCGTCTTTAGTGGTTCGGAACTGCACTGTCCCATTTCTTTCAACTTGATTGTGAAACAATCAATCTTTGTTAAGACATTAGCTCATCCAGAACTTATATGTCAGTACGTTTAGCTAAATGAAAGCAATGTGATAGGTTTCTGAACGAGAATAGACCAAGATCAAAATATTTCAGGTTTGCTTTATCCAACACCCCGTTCATTTGGCAAGGTCGTAGCTTAAACATTAATATAGCATATGTGCTAATGCCAAGCAGCAGGCAGGTAAATCATTCTCAACAAAAACGCGTATAATGAACAATGCTATAACATAGTTTGACTGTGAAATTTTAAAATAGTTAACAAAGGAATATAAAATCGTTTTGTTGATGGTAACAGTAATACATTGTAAAATTGTAATTAAAGCAGTGATACATGGTGCTAAGCAAAGCTTCATACACATAATTGATTTAACCATAGCTTTAGTCAGATTAGATAATATAGATAAAGGTAACAAGTACGATAAGCAAAGACATCTTAAAGAATTAAAATTAAATAAAACAAAAATTCCGAACATACACGAAAGGACATAAAAATGAATATTTAGAAAGAAAAAAGAAAGTAAAACTTGATAGAAAAGTAATTATAATTGAATACATTTGGTAAATTATGTAAACCCAAACCATTGATAAAACATGAAAAAATTGATGTATGAAGTAAAAAACAATAGCAAAATCAATAAAACAAAGTTCAAATGTTAAATGTTTTAAAATCGTTATATTGACATTAAGGACACAAGCAATTTTATATTGGTTTGATCAAATATTTATTGCAGGGTGTTCAGTTGCTTGACATTTAACAACAAACCGTTGTGACCCGGGTCGATAGCGCAGTTGGTAGCGCGTCGGGATTTGGATACTCGTGCCCGAGGGGGTGCGGGTTCGAATCCCACCCGGGGAGGTTATACCCTTCCATGAAAATTTGACAATAATGTCGATTTTCCTCCATTGATTAGATAATATGGAGAAGTTCCGGCCTTGTGGATGGGTAGGTTAGTACTGGTTATAGACAATGGTCCAGGAAAGCTAGGTTAGGTGCGCTGGACGCCGTGAAATGACCTAAATTGTGTTGATACGGCGTTAACTCCAATAAATAAATAAACAAACCGTTGTTTTTTTAATTCTATCAAACCATGTATTCCAAACTCAAATTAGTGTGGAATTAAAGTCAAGGGAACGTCACATTATTTACTTGTAGCAACAGTAATGCAATTATTTCTATAACAAATACATCGAATGAAATGAGTTTATCGTTTCGTACAAAAGGCAGCGAACAGCATCAAGTATAATTATTACCCAAGACAAAAGCAAGACAACTTCTGTTTCATACATTCAGGGCAGGGCTGTTCCATTTGATTAAAATGTGCCTCATGAAAGAACGTATTTTTTATGATAACAATAAAGATAATATTAGTTCGAAAATACCATTCGATGTTCGATATAATCATATTAAAATACAAAATTATATAAAAATGTATACAGAATAGAAAGTAAAAATTGATTATACATATAATTGTATAAAACATGCAAAATTATCACGTGAGTTGGCAATTACCAGTGAAATCTGTAAACAAAGTAAGTAAACAATGTATATCAAAATGCTTGAACTCAAATGAAACGAAAATGGTTCTATTACAAAATTTGCAGTTTTATAATTAAGCGCTTTTGAACATGTTTTCAATATGAAAACTATACAAATGTGGCATATAATAATAATTTTATAAAATTCATCTGGAGCACAAGAGCATAAGAACGATTAAGATTTCTGGAGTCTGTCATGTGCAAAGTAAATTCCTATACTTTGACATATATTACATAGCCCCTATCTGTATTGACAAATACCCCAAATAGCTTTGTACTGCAATTGCTTTATGTAGTTTTGCAATCAATGACACGAGTAAGCTAATTAGCAAAGTGCGAGTGATGAAGTGTCATCGGCAATTACCAATGCGTGCGTCCATGAATATCACAAATGAGAAGAAAGTTTTAAAACGTTAAAAAATAAAAAAAGCTTACACTCTATTATGATTGCCAACAAAGAAAAACAATAAAATATTCATAATCAGCTTAAATAAATGCACAAATTAATAAAACAGCAGTGGCTTGCTTGCTATGCTCAACCTTAGTCGTAGCCAGTGACCTGCTTCCATAAGAAGCTGGTTCCGGCGATTGATATGCGAAGCTGGGCATGTTGCCAATTTTGTAGCAAAGCAAATCTTCTTTTTCAGCTTTCGAATAATAAATCCAATGGCATATCAACAGATGATACAGTTTGATACATATTTTAAAGCAGTAGCAAAAATGGAGGACATGAACTAGTAAGCAACGCAGTAAAACTGAAGAATGCAACACAATATTTAATGAAACATTACTTAAAATGTGACGCATGAACAAGATGCTCTCAAAGCAATTTTGTCTCTTCTATGACTCTTTTGGCAATTATCAGGATAATATAAGTCAATGTTACAATAAATTATCGTTAAACATACCTGTGTTAGGACAGATGACATCAATGTTGTCTTTGTGTGAGTTATAACACTTGGAAGGTATCAATTGACATTCAAATTGGTTCTTCAAATCAATGGCTGATTTCCTACATGCAGGCCAAGCCTTGGAATCACAGGCAACATGTTTAACACGTGCACTATAAATAAATAATGAAACGTTGTTTACAATTACGGGCCAAATTTAATCGCATTGTCAATGAAAGCGTACTGTAATTTGTACCAAATCATTCTATTGTGCTCCTTAGTACCGCACGTTTTTCATTAGGCATAGATTTTAACCAATTAAGAGGGGGCTTGGTTTGAAAAAGGGGCGATAATAACTGAACAATGTCCCGCGTTTGACATCATAACCTGAATACATATTGGAAACTTTGGTTTGCTAAAGTAAAGTAAGTTGAACTGTTATTTGTTTTGATATAGGAAAACAAGAATTAAAATCAAATAAAATGCTTTATATAGAACCTTCGCAGTGTACTCACGTGCAGAAATCAGCAAAGAAGGTATCCATGTTTAATTTCTGTGTAATTTGTTTTGTAGAGAGATCTGTGATAGCCATTGTCATTTCTTCCATACAAGTTCTAGCTGAATCTGTGGGCTGCTCAAAACAATCCAAACCAGCGAGATAATCTGTAATATGAAAAATATACATAACTTTGGTTTTTCATTTTAATATGTAACATCAAACCGTAACGATGATTGTATTGAATGATCTCAATAAAACTGTCAAACGTGGCATAATCAAAGTGTTTGGCAAGACGGATTGAAATTGAAAAAATATATAATTGATTTGTGTACTACCCGACGGTTTAGCATAAATATGGATTCAAAAAACATTATTTTTGAAAACCTTAAGTAATCATTTTGTCTGAATATGTATTACACTGCAGAGTTGAGATTTTCCTTATTAGTACTTCAAACAAAATAAAGGTATCTTAAATATACACATCTAAATGGGTAAAATGTAGGTAAGTAAATGCTTGTGTAATGCTTTAGAAATATTTTTACTAAGGAATATGAAATCCACTGAATTCCATACAGTAAGATATATATAAGACAAATGATCATACTTGGGATATCGTGACATAGTATTCCAACAGCACGTTCCATTCCATGTAAATCAAATCCTGTCAAAGATAGAGTTTGTTCAGCACCAGGGCATTTGTGGATAACTTCTTGCATACAGGTAAATAGATCATGTTTCTTACTGTAAATAACATAAATGCAAGATATTAATATGGGTACATACATGAATAAATATAAAATAGGTCAGAAAGAAATTCAACTTTTCTAAAGTATGTAGGGGCAATTGGTGTCTTTAGGAAAACTCTTTGGTACTGGTTCTACCCATAATTATCAGGGACAGGCTCTGCTTGATCTTGTCAGTTTTTACTCGAACCACAACCAAAGTTATCAATTTTATTCCCGAAAGTCACATGTATCCAACAAAAACTGTTCCAAAATTGATGGATAAAGCATACATAGTAACGAAAATGTTTTTATCAGTATTTATGTATTTTTTCTCTTTCTCAAATAAAGAGTCACGATAGATTATAGTCAGCTACGCCACTCAAACATGTAAGCGGATACGATCTAAAAGCAACATGTAAGTAATGTTTATTACTAGCACTGATCAACATAAATAACAATACAATATAGTCATATTACCTGCAGTATTCCTTGGCCTCAGCAGTGTTAGCTCCAATGAGTGCTCCTTTGTGATCAGTGGCATTGCTCAAGTAGATTTCTGGGGCAAGACCAACTTTACCAAAACATTCACCGAACTGTTTTTGTAGGGTCAATAAACAAGCTCCTGGCAATGCTAAAAATAACAACGATGTTTGATATAAGATTATGAGTATTACAGTGTATTAAATAGCGTAGGATAATTGTTGGGAAAGTTTTTGTACTGAGGTTGAGTTGGTGATAAATTGAGCTCAAAATTATAATTATGTCAAATGTAGTAAGACAAAACTGTAATGCAAATAACAAACGCGTTCATGAAAGAGTTGTTAACGAAGTTACAAAAGAGAGACAGACAATATAGAATTAATGTAGTATTGAAATGTTAATGGCTTGCTATTTATCACTTAGATATTACAAAAATACTATAACAAATAATTTAAAGTAAGTCAATGCAAAAAAAACGGTAAGGGATATAAAAGTGAAAAACAGAAAGTTCGAAGAAAAGAGACAAGCATAAGATAAAGAAGATCCTTTATAAAAAAAGCGATAGTACAATGTGTTCACTTTAAGTGAGTAGCCAGCTAAAATGATGAAAATGATAGAATGTGTGCTTCAGGAATTAATACGTATTAACAAAAAGCCCATAGGTTGATATAAAGAACCTTTCAAATTAATCATGATCACTTTATTAAGCTCAAAGAAACAAGTGCAGCTCATTAAATACGTACTTTAAATACAAAATAAGACGATATGCATGGTAAGTGTGAATACAGTGATGAACTTAGTCAGGAAAAAATAAAAATACAGGCAAATAAGTGAGACGATATAAATGGACTTAAATATGCCAATTTAAAATTGAAAGCCGAATATGTTAAAAGTTACTATTAAAAACCTACGAGCAATATAAATACAATAAAAAGGACATTGTTTAAAATAATGAATTGTTGAAACATAAATAAAAGTAACACAATATAAATGGGATGTACTGAGTAAATTCAAAATTAAGAGCCGAGGATGTAAAAAGCTTATAACAATTAAAAAACCCCCAAAACAATGAAAATAATAGAAATGAAAATAGCATTGTTTAAAATTTTGATATAGAGAATTAAAAAACAAATTGGTGCAAGATAAGCATATGGGCATCGTGTAAACATGTAAGACAAGCAAAAAATTATAGTGCAAGCATATAAAACCAAAGGGTAGTATATTTGTCACTCTTACAATCATCATCACAAAATGTTGCTACAGTAATCATCATGTTAGCAAGCACAGCTTCAACTTGTAATAACTGACTTTTAACACAACTTGCTTTAACCAACACTTCTTTTCCACATACTTCTAAATACTTCCATTGTCTAAAATCAATTATAATACTAATAAGGTTAATACTTTGTCTATTTCATTTTGTTAACACATTGTTTAATGAGTAGCAATTGTAATTCCTCGATGTGCCCAACTGGTTGAAAGCAATGACACTTAAGTTTGAATGCAGCTAGCATTTACGACTGTTTTACAATTATAGTTTCTAATAGAAAAGAATGCAACATTTAGCAAAAGGAACTCTGAAACTAACAGATCTGACTGGACCTTCGGAGGGTGCATTTCAATATTTAATTGCTTTGCCTAAGGAAATGAATAAAACTTCAATTATGGAAAACAAAGGTTATTTTGATTAGCCTTCATTTATTTTCAGAAAAATGAAGCGTAAGTAGTTGTCATTGATTTCAACCAATCAGAATGAATTAAGGAATTAACATTATCTGTTGTTATGGTAGCATGCCACGTGACTTACATGTGTCTCCACAAAATGTTGCTGTTGTGATCATCATATTGGCGAAGGTTGCTTCCACCATCAACATCTGAGGTCTTGCACATTTGTCAGCGGTTTGACCTACTACGTTCTTTCCACAATTTTCTAAATTATGCCACTGTCTAATAAGTCAACAACATGATTATATGTTTTATTGTAATAATATATTCCAGGCAACCCAGCACCTTGCATTATATGATTCATTAAAGCAAAATACATTAGGCTACGACATACCAGAATTTTGTATAGCGTCCGCGTGCGCGTAGGTTTTTGAGTTCCCAATCCAATAAAAAACCAAAATTGTTGGTGAAATGTTCTAAATAATTCCTTTGTTCCGGGATTCGATAACTGATTTTCTCAGGAATTACTGATAGTTTCTTATTTCTGTGTATTTGATTAATGAAATTGCACATGTTTATGTTCTATATACTTTTTATAGGATTACTTTAATCTCACATTAATTGTGAATGGGTACCTTTGAGAAATTTGAGTTGACGCTTAACAAAATTCCAATTTGGCATGGCCTTAGGATAGAATGCTAATGATTGATTGTTTAAACTTATGAAAAGTAGGCTTATATCTATGAGTTAAAGGGAACTCGTAAGGGTATACAATATTACCTACAATTTTTCATTTGAAGAAAAAATGTCACTCTGTATGTACGAATCACTTAATACTGAGATATATTTTGCATAATAATTGATTGAAGGCTTGTATGCATGATGAGCTTATGTTTTGTGTTTAAGAATGAATAAAATTAGTTAAAGGAAACTCTTCAGCATGTAGCAGGATACCTACACTGAAGCATTAAAAGAAGAATGATATCCTGATAAGAGCAATATAGCGATCTCTAAAACTATTGATTATCCATATTCTAGTCAAACGTTTAATCAGAAACTAAATTGGTTGATTGCTATCAATCTGAAAAAGGATTATATATTTTACCCGCAGATAGATTTCTTCATGGCAGCGGCGTCTTGACCTGGTGGTAAAGTTTGACCATTGAGAACCATCAATACAACTTTCATATCCATGTTTAATGTTTTCTGAGCACATGTGTTCATACCATCTTCAAAGGCTGTCATACACTGATCTGGATTGATTGGTTTACCGGTACCTGAAGATATATGTGGTCATAAATCAGTGAATGTTTTACGGAAGATGTTTAGCATTTTGTTTAAATTTTTTGGTTGTTTAGAAAGGCTCAATTAGTAATTATTGGAGGTGTTTTTAATCGGTGGAAGACTTGATCCTCAGCTGGACATTCGCGTTACTGAAGAATATAGGTTTCTGTTAATATAATATTCAAAGAAACTTGATAGTTAGTAAACCAATGGAAGTGTTGGTAGCTTTCAATAGAAGTGTTTGTAGCTTTGTCTATTGCAAGGTCCCGTAAGGTCAATGAGTAAGACGTTTTCTTTCTTGTTTTGGTTAAGATGGAATCGTTAAAATATCAAGGTATTTCAATAAAAAGTCTTAATGGATTGATATCAAGTTGTTAAACAGTTGGAGTGTAGTAATTAGTTTAGAAAATAGTGTACGTGTATGCTTTTTGGATTTACAGCACATCAACACATACAGGCTATATCAGCAAATAGAACTAACGAAATGACATAACTTAAAAATTCAATAAAACTAAACTTACAAACGCCTTCAAAAGCTCCCATCATATTTTGTAATGTTGTTCCAACCATGATAGTCTCTTGTGGTTTACAATCACCTTGTATCTTACCAAGGACCTGTGTAGCACATTGCATTAAGTTTTGTTTGGTTTCAGCTCTGAAATGGTAAATGTATTGTGCAATGAATGTTGGTATATAATGGTCAATTTCAATTTCGCGGTTAGTCAGTTTTTTTTTGGATAAAATCAGCTTATAATGTGCAATGAGACAAACGCCAGATCAGTACTTGGTGAAAACCATTGGAACGCTAGAAGCCCTAGGGGCAACCATGCGTACAGTAGAGTATTAGCCCGTTTTTAGTGACGCACATATTTTGCAACTTTTTTTGGTTATGAGTAATTTTCAATAACTGCAGTTGAGTTCTTCTATTAGACCAACAAAATCGATGGTCATAATAGTGGAACGGTCTTAATAAAGGGATTGTCATCTCAAATGAAGCATTTGAAACTATTCGGTCAAAAGTTACATGTATTGGAAAAACCAAGGTCGTCTGTATAGTGGAAATTAATTGTATATTTGATACCACGACTGTTAGGACCAGCATGAAACTAATAATTTTTCTAGCAGTATACTTACAAGCAAGCTCTCTGTTTAAGTTGATCTTTGTTGACACCAGCAGGTAAAGGTTGGTCAGCTATCATCATGAAGAAATGATCAGCATTGATACCAATGGTTGTTAAACAATTACGGAAACCAACATCAAAATTCTTCATACATGAAGATCCTTGGCTTGCTGGAAAAGTTAACAATGAACATTTGTTATTTAAATAGTTTTTTGACAATTAGAAACAAAATGCTGTGTCCGTATCACCAACGGTGCGCACGACGATTCATGTCCTAACTTCGGTTTTATAGACTCTAAATTATCTCAAGATTTTTGATATTCAAATCTACTTTGACTTTTCTACAATCGACATGTTCACCTGTATAAGAAGGGAATCACAACAACTTGATTTGTAAAGAAATCAACCACAAAATACTAATTAAAAAACGTGTATTTCAATCACTCGGCCATGCATGCAGCAACAATTAAGATGCATGCAAATCCTAATTATCCTAATTATTAAATATGATTTAACCACTATTCTTATCAATAAAACAGTGCATTGGTCATTTTATAGTCGATAGACTACATTATTGGCCAATTCCTAAGCAAATTGCTAGCTAGCGCTTCGTACCCTGGTACCCTCGTACCTTTCATCTCACAAAGTTAGAACTTTTGGTGTAAGAAGGGTACCAGAGGACAAAGCGCTAGCTAGCGATATGCTTAGGAAACTTGCCTTATTTTTTTATTGCGTTTAACGCCGTGTCAACACAATTTAGGTCATTTTAAGACATCCAGCGCACCTAATCTAGCCTTCCTTGACCCTTGTCTATAACAAGTACTCACATACCCTTCCACAAGGCCGGAAACTTCTCCATATATTTTATAAATGGAGGAAAATTGTCATTATTTTCAAATTTTTATGGAAGGGTATAACCTCTCAGGGTGGGATTAAACTGGCCTTATATGAGAAGTTAGTGATATACTTACGGACTCCGCAAAGATTTCCTAGTCCACTAACCATAGAACTGACAGTACCATCCATCATACCAATCTCTGTTTGTTGACATGATGGATCAGCTTGTTGTACCTTTGGTGTTATACAGTTGATGATGTTGACACGATTTCTGTAACATTAATAATAACATATGTCATATGGAAAGTATTATACAGAATAGAACAGCACATAGACTTAAAAAGTCATACAATGAGACAATTACTATACAATACAATGATTTTTTCAATTACGGTTTCTGTTACTTTACAAAAAAGCTTCATACCCAATAATAGCTTCCTCTTAAAAATAGCAACATTTAAATAACTGCCTATATCGACCAAAATGCATGTGACAGCCACTTCTAAAACAACACATTTATTCAGAAATTTGGCAAAAGCAAAACACATCCGTTGCGCTGCGAATTGTTCACATGTCATTAAGCTAATTAGTATTTTAGACATCTGAGTGATAATCTCAATTAAAGCCAGAATAACGGCGTAGAAGTATTTTTCTTACCTGCACAGATTTGCTATGAGATTTTGTTTCTGTGGAGCGAGATTTGCTGGTAATCTGCTGCTTGTCTCGTTCGTAACGAGAGAGAAAACGATATCTAATTCAAATCCACCAAAGTCTCTAAAACATTGTCTAAAACCTTGATCAAACATTTGTACACATCGTGTTGGTTGTTGCGCTTGAATGGGCAGTGCTAATGGCAAAGCTGAAAACAAAACAAATTTTTTAATATACGTGTAGCATAGTTGTTGCTTTTGACGCAAGATCTGCTTTTATTGTAAAGAATTAGCGACTTCTGCACCATGTTCATGCGTGGCAATCACTTAAAACATTGCACTCAAAAAATATAAATTACTAACAATACATTTATTCGATGGTTTAGGTAAAACTTTTACATGTATGACACAGGAAAGGAATGGTGCATTATTTAGAATGGTAATGTTCTTAAACAACAACCACTAATAATTGATACAGTAAGAAGTGATTCATCAGCTTCAAACTTGGGTTTTTAAACTACTGACCAAGTAAACAACATGAAGCACACTAGGCTATGAGGATATGACAACCCTTGTTGATACAAGGACATGTTCTATTTGTGCGATCTTTGTAATTTGGTGATTGCGATCTTGACAGAAACGTATATATTTATGTCATGTAGAGAACCCCCCCCCCCCATCCCAGAAAAAATATTATACAATTTCGGGGATTATTTTATGCTAACAGCCTGAGCATAAGACTTTTAGATTTTGTTTGGAATAGTCATTAACTTACTACAAATTCCTATTTCTGTTATATTCAAACAATACCAAAGATTAAGACCATTGGCTCAGAGATTGTGACATGTCCAGTGACAATGGGTAGTTCGTCTGACCACGGCGATAAGAAGGAAAATTCTTAGAATGTGATCTAAAGGACCCTACCTTACAACATCATCGTGTTTATTTAGTTTTGTTTATTGGTTTGTTTTTCGTTTATACTACTTTATACTTACTGTGATTCATCGTTATAAAACCGACTTTATAAGGAAATCAATCCTCAGGCAATTTATTTAATGTTTAAACATGTTTATCAACATGGTGATATCCGGCTGAGTAATTTTCAATTTTCTAAAATAAATTCTTTAAAACTGGTTATGTATATAAACTGGCGAGTTTTCCTGGACTATGGGTTGCATAATGTTGCTGAATGTAATTTTTAATATTTACGTTTAGGCAATGGTACGGCTTAATTTGATTTACAGATCGTTTATGAGGTCATGTATATTTATATACATGTACATTGTACTTGCAATAATGGACTCGTCCAATCAATATTTGTCATTCTTTATATAATTTTTACACTTTGCATTGCTTAGAATTATAAAACAACATTCTGTTGGAAAATTATAAATGAAACTTTAATAAAAGTTAGTTATTATCTACCTTTTATTTAGAAATAGTGTGATTTTCAATATGTCTGTACAAAATTATAGTTTTTTATTATTAAAATGTCTGTCATTATGACAAGACATAAGAAATACAATAAACAATTAGGTACCAATTTTATTAGAACTTATCTGTCATCATAAAAATTGTTTTGCATCATGGGGATTATGCATTAAAACATAGATTATAATTTTATATACTGCACATATGTGTCATAAATAAACTATATTATACAGTATAAAACATGTACGTTGCCAATCTTAATAGAGTTATAAAAGACTATATGCACAGTAAGTAACTAAAATTATCAAACGTTTACCAACAATATAGTTATTTTCAACATAAATATATATTATAAAAAGTGCTAATCAATGCTATTGATGTTGATATGTATTTCATTAACACCTTACAAAACGCGAGGGGGGGGGAGGGTTAGACTTAATATTCAGAAATAAAAGTTAACTTGTTTTTCAAATGCTTCATTTATCCAATTCGTTGAAACAACTAGGCGAAATGGAAATGAAGGCTCGGTGGCTTAAAAAAACATATTTCCGTAGAAACGAACAAAAAACTTTCGATTATACATCTGCTTCAATGTAAGCATAGTTGATACACATTAACCGGAAACAATGATCATAATTCTAACATCATCACATTTCGTTAATCAGTTAGCCACAATGTGTTCACTGACAGTACCTGTTAACGCATAAAATGATATTTTTCATCACAATTTAGCTTGTATTTTTTTACAACAAAGTATCTGAATCGCTAGTTGACAATTATTAAATTTGAACATCAAAACAATAGACTGAGTCCGTTTATCGATAGATCAAATAAGGGACTTCAGTCAGTTATTTCCCCTTGAAAACTGTTCAAATAGGTAGGTTCTATTAGTTGGATAACTCGGATTTTATCCTTACTTTTTAATGTCAATTTGACAAAATTAATCTTAAATAACGTTTTTGTAAATCATTTAATTTGTTTGAAATTCAAGCTTAGTAATTTTAGGATAAAGAACTATATAAATTTCATCACCTCTGTTATTATCTTTATTAACAAGAAAGATATTAGATGAAATATTTTGTTATCCTTACATAGAAATTCTGTAATAAAATCCGAGAATTCCAACTGTAAGGACCTACTTACCAATTGGATTGCTTTAGATTTACCAGGGAAAGATAACTGACCAAAGTTCCTAATTTCCACAATCATATGATACTGAAATTATTACATCGCGAAATACAATACATGTACATCGCATCTTGCTTATTATTATGATTAATGAGCCAGTTAAAATTATGTTTTAATATTGACACAGAATTCACTGTACGCCTTTATGATCGCATAATTAACAATGTTTTAATCAACATTATACTCGTAATTTAAGTCATGCTTAATTTAATATGTAAATTATACTTTATTAAAATGGTTAAGTCTATTTTTATTATACGTATACATGTATACATTAAAATATAATATGCATGTTTTTATATTCACGTTTTACATAGATTAGACTTAAAAAAGTTAAAAATTATTTACTTACCGACACAGATGACCAAAATCCACATCTTCTTAGTTGTTGTTGCTTGTGTCGTTTTTCAGTGTTTGTGTTTACCAATTAAAACCTAATTATAATATCTATATAATTTATTATGCACGTTTAGAATTCAACTTTGTGTCCTTAACTCGCGGTACAATTTTTTATTAATAATATTTTTAAAAATTACATGTACATATATATATTAAGTATAGTCCTTAATCACTGATAAATGAGTATGAGTCTCCGTTTTCGGGGACCCTTCCTTTTCTGTCCACACCTAGTAAATGTTTCATAAACTTTAACTTCAACTAAATTTAATCGTAGTTAATTAAAGTTTATCACTAGGAAGTCGAATTGAAAATTCAAAAATCGCCTTAAGCCAACAACTGTCAGCTACAGCGAATCAAAGATCACATTCGTTATGACTGTCAATTATTATAAGTCAAATTTTCCATGCTCCTTGTGTGAAAAATTACCGCATGTACAGTAACCTGGGCATTAACAAATCAAAGTAACGTATAATTTATGCCAAGCATTGACAGCCGGGGTTGTAAAAGTGTTCATAATTCCGTAATTAGTGTTAAAATTAGTTATATCATATGCTATAACGGTTTAAACATTTCAAAATCAAAGGTAACGCTTGTTACAATTAATTTAAGGTAACGTAAATTAATACCGTTTGCTCATCAGTCCGCAATACTTTTATTACTTTCAACATACGTCATGAACATAATCTGAGACGCTGACACGCTTGATAATACATGTAATTACAATTTTTGCATATTTAAACCTATAAATGGGAGAGATGCCGGAAATGAACACTTAAGAAATGGTTAGGCCTATTCATTTTAGAACGAGCATCGAGGACCACCACGGCGGATACATTTTTCAATGCCTTTACTAGATGGGCTTTTTATCAAAGGTTTCTGTATAATTTTTGTTCCGCTAACAATTTATGAATAATAAAGCACACGCTTATATTTGTGAGCAAATTTTATTATTCAAATTAAAAAGTCACACAGGGCCATGATCAATCACCAAGTCTTCTTAGAATTGTGTTTAAAGCCTTTGTTATTCCGAAACATCTGTGTTTGTGATATGTCTCTGTACTACTTTTTGTAAATCTTAAAAAGTCCATGACGGTCCATTCTCGTACCCCGAGGTTATCAAGAGTTTCAAAAATCCTACTAGACTCTGGGTAAGAGAATGCAACTTGTCAAGCACCAGGCACAAATACGTACCGTTTTTTTATCCATACCCACTTGGCAACTTAATGGAAAAGCGGATTGTTGAACTCTTCTATCAATGAGTAGATTGATTATATCACAGTGATTATTCAACGTGACTTTGTGTGATCACTGTGTGTCAAAATATTTAAACAAATGACAGCAAATGTAGGTACAGGTCGTCTTCTAGCTTATGCGTGTTTTTGGTCTTAAAACAATGGATTTGCCCATTCGATAGGTGAATAAGCTTATGCATGAACTACATTTTACCTACCACTTTCATATTTAACATTTATTTTAAATAGTGTATATCCCTATTGTAAATTTGATATGATGATATGATAATAAACTAAGTTTAAACCAACTAAACTATAAAATTGTAAAACTGATACACCCTTAAATATTTGTGTGTAATGAAACTGGCTATGTTTATATACGCAATGTTTACGTGGACGACCTGTACTTTTAGAAAACGTTTTCCCAATCACTCTGAAATTTCCAAAATATACCAATCAATTAGTGCATTTTTTAACTGTAAACCATTTAAGTTTCATGAAGCACTTTTTCGGATATGTTTAGCATGGTTCTCAAGATATTATTATTATTATGTGGCGTTATTCTGCAAATGTGATTTTGATTCTCAGGACAAGACACGCCCCTCCCCTCTGTATGAAGATTGTTTCCGATTAGAGACAATCCGAAACGCTTTATGGTTCCTTTTTTAATTTGAAATATTTTTTCGAGAAAACAACAGTGGGTTTCTTATTAGTTAGAAACAAACTGGAAATTTGACCGCTATCTGTGCATGTATCTACCAAAAGATCATCACTAGTAACCAAATGCCCAAACCGCTTTATCGATATTAAGTTAAATACATGAATATTCAGTTTGATGTACATACAATGCATCAAACAATGAATTCAGTGATTCCTGAAATGCCATAACATAACAGTTGGTCGATTTCTTTTACTTGATAATGTTGTCGACTCCGTAGTAGGAAGGTCTTATGTAATTTCTTATGTATTTTTTATTACATAGCTGTTTCTTGTCTAAATAAACACTGTAATTTCTTATGTATTTTTTATTACATAGCTGTTTGTTTGTCTAAATAAACACTGTAATTTCTTATGTATTTTTTATTACATAGCTGTTTGTTTGCCTAAATAAACACTGTAATTTCTTATGTATTTTTTATTACATAGCTGTTTGTTTGTCTAAATAAACACTGTAATTTCTTATGTATTTTTTATTACATAGCTGTTTGTTTGTCTAAATAAACACTGTAATTTCTTATGTATTTATTTTTATTTCATAGCTTTTTCTTGTCTAAATAAACGCTGTAATTTCTTATGTATTTTTTATTACATAGCTGTTTGTTTGTCTAAATAAACACTGTAATTTCTTATGTATTTTTTATTACATAGCTGTTTGTTTGTCTAAATAAACACTGTAATTTCTTATGTATTTATTTTTATTTCATAGCTTTTTCTTGTCTAAATAAACGCTGTAATTTCTTATGTATTTTTTATTACATAGCTGTTTGTTTGTCTAAATAAACACTGTAATTTCTTATGTATTTTTTATTACATAGCTGTTTGTTTGTCTAAATAAACACTGTAATTTCTTATGTATTTTTTTTATTTCATAGCGTTTTCTTGTCTAAATAATCACTGTAATTTCTTATGTATTTTCTTATTTCATAGCCGTTTGTTTGTCTAAATAAACACTGTAATTTCTTATGTATTTTTTTATTTCATAGCTTTTTCTTGTCTAAATAAACACTGTAATTTCTTATGTATTTTTCTTATTACATAACTGTTTGTTTGTCTAAATAAATACTGTAATTTCTTTAAGAAAAGAATACATACTTTTTTGCGGAGATCCAAGACTCCAAGTTCGTACTAATGCATATGTATCAATATTTATTTTGTTTATTAAGAATGTAATAAAGCAAAAAAAGGAACGGTAAGACTTAGTACTGATTGCAATATATCTCAGGAGTTAATACATATACAAAAAATATGTCTCAAAGCACCGCCATGCACATAACGATAGAAATGCTGTTTTTCTTTTTCTGCTTGTTGTCAAAGGGTGATATAATACAAAGAAGACATGTCAATGAGGACAGAACTGCTGTTTTTTTTTTAATTTATAGTTGTTGCCATAACGGCGTCTAAATGCTAAGACAGCCGGAATAATTCCATACCGTCGAAGACATTTCGATGGTTCAATACAGTGCCCGCCAACTGCTAACATACATGTTGTACAAACTCTTGTGATACACTGGGCTTATAGATTTTAAAATAAATCATGTATTTTATATTATGGATTTGTAACGATTTGTAAATGTAATAGATTTTTATCCAATTTCACTGTCGTCGCTATTATTTCGGCCCATACGGAAAACAAGTATAACAAGTTTAAATAAAGATATTCACATGAAATTTTGTTTTGTTTGTTTGGGTTTTACGGCGCACCAACACAAAAAGGTCATATCGCGCCGATGAAATTTTGTACCAGTACCATTCAAATTGACATAAATGTTAGGAAATTGTGTTTCTAGATGGTTTTGTGGTAAATTACGCTCACAGACTGTTTCACAAAATCATTCATTTTCCCGTCGATCTGCCATTTTTAGCCCCATTTTTCATCAACTTAAGTCATATTTTCAGTCATAATTGCAACAATTTTTTGACAAAAACTTTAGAAACATTAACAAGTTGCATGGAAGACATGTACAAAAACATAAATCAAGTTTTTAAACTCTGGAATAGTGTGTACAGCCAGCTTCAGTCATTTATAGACAGTGACGACCGAGAAAGTTAAAAAATGCACTTCGTTACAAATCTCTGTTATATAGAATCCCTGAATAAATATACGATTTCAACTATAATCTTAGATAAGAACTAAAATTTTACCACCAATGTTTTGGACAGAGCCATGTCTATGAATAATTGTTTTTATTCAGATTTTCAATTGTAGCTTCATTTTTATTTTTCAAAACGCATACTTTTCAAAGTACATATGTTTGGGACCAAAACCCTAACGATAATTCAACAATACAAAAAAATAGTGGCCGTCCGCTTGCTTGGGTCGACTACGTTTTAGTTCGGACAACCAACAATTTCTTTTGGGCAACCAAAATTCTGCTATTGAGATAAAGTGCTTGCTCTTAAAATGATCGGTTCAGACAACCACTTTTATATCCTTATATTGCAGATTGCAATACATACTGAATGATTAACGACGAAAATAGGTTTGTGCAAGAAAAGCTCACATTAGTGTTAAACTGAGTTTGGTTTGGCCTGATATAAAGAGAAAACATATACTCGAAGGCCCTGTTCTATCTAGATCTATATTTCATTATTTATTTTCTTGTTTATTATAAACAGTCAAAGTTTCAATAATTAATCTATGCTCTATAGCATAACTTAGTTAAGCTTAGTTTAGTTTAGTTGATAACTTTAAATACTTATTCATTTATACTCAATTGTGAAACAAGTTTTGACGATTTATATTAACTACGTTTGAGTCCACTTCCTGGTCTCAAGTACTGGGCTTGTAGAATAAAGAAACAACGGGGTAGGTTTTGAATTGGATTTAAATCAAAGCGTAGCTGGTTATCCAATGATTACAAGCCCAACGTCGTAACCACTCGACCACGCCCGCTCGTCTTAACATAGTCATGTCATTATTACATGTAAGCTATATCAATAATACTGACAAGTGAAGCTTTTGTGTATCAGATTGTTAAATCAGATAATTTATTACGTATTAAATTAATTAGACAAGTTTTCTTAGATCTTATCATCTTTTTATTGTAATACATGTATTTATTTCATATACAAATTTTCATCAAATTTGATATACACTGACAGAATATGACATGTAACCTTAGGCTACATATTGATAGTTTTCAATTTCCGGGTTGCTTGTTGACTAGCTTCATACATTTCACTCCCGAAACTTTAAATTTCGCATGACCTCTGATGTTTTTGTTCATTTATATAAGGGATGATGTTTAGAAATTATATAAAGCAAATATATGATCTTACACAGGCTTGCATAACTTAAAGGCGTAAATACTATTAAAAATAATTTAACTTTAACTATTAGGACCAGGAAAATCGATGGTCTTTTTGTAATTATTCCAGGCTACAACAGTTTACATACAGTTCATAACATATTGACGAGAAACCTAACTGTGTCTAAGCAGGGATTCTATATAACAAGGATTTGTAACGAAGTGCTTTTTTGAATTTTCTCGGTCGTCACTGTCTATAACTGGCTGAAGCAGGCTGTACAAACTATTCCAGTGTTTAAAAAACTTGATTTATGTTTTTGTACATGTCTTCCATGCAACTTGTGTATGTTTCTGAAGTTTTTGACAAAAAAATGTCGCAACTATGAACGAAAATATTACTTTAGGTGATGTAAAATGGGGCTAAAAATGGCAGATCGGCGGGAAAATGCATTATTTTGTGAAACAGTCTATGAGCGTAATTTACCTCAAAATCATCTAGAAACACATTTTTCCTAACATTTATGTCAATTTGAATGGTACAGGTACAAAATTTCATGTGAATATCTTTATTTAAACTTGTTATACTTGTTTTCTGTATGGGCCGAAATAATAGCGACGACAGTGAAATTTGATGAAAATCTATTACATTTACTTATCGTTACAAATCCCTGTTATATAGAATCCCTGGTCTATGCAACTTTAAAATATACAATACTGACTCCAAAATTTACTGTCATGTTCAGCAAACAACCAACTATATAAAGTTATATAGACCTACATGACTTTACACAAGAATTAAATAGATTAAAAAATGTACATTAGTATATCATTGATCTTTTAGTTATATGACTTAATATTTCTTCAAGTGAGAGAAAAAAGAAATATCAGTGAGTCTAATCAAATTTCATTAAAGAAATAATTTCATACATATTTGCTGTCCATAACGCCACAATTACAAATCAATCTTTTAGGAGAATAATGAAATCTTACAAAAAAAAGTATTTTATGGATAATATTTATTACATAACTTGCCATTTCAAAAGTATTTGAGAAAAAACTTTTAACATTACTTATTAGTTACTTCCCTTGCATATGAAAATAGCATAATTTTTAAATGTGTTAATAAAGAATCTAAGTTAACATTGTTAAAATAGCTAACAAGGTAAAAGGTTAATAGATAAAATTTACACACAAATAAAAGTATTTCCAGAATTATTTAGTTGCCATATAATAAATTTTTGAATTAAGGATTGTATACCTTAAACATTGATGGTCTAAATAGCACAACGGTAATAAAATAATAATAACCTCTCTTTTTTCAATTCTGCATCTGGAAAACAAATTGTGAAACCTGTCACCATCGATAAAGGAAGTAAATTCATTTCAAATAGAATTCTATCTTAAAATCATATTCAAACTTGTTACTTAAATTGCAGAGATAGAATTTTATATCATTGTTTATGTTTGGATGAAAATAATGTTGGACTTGTTAGAGTCCTACGTATATATACATTTTTTGAAAATAAGGAATAGGTCTGATTTAGCTTCATACACTTGTAAGTTAACATATAACTGGATCAGAGTATATAGTCACGTGATTATCATAATGTAAATAAACTCGATTTTTTATCAAAGGTACTCATTCACAGATTTCAACTTAAATATCAACTTTTTCAAAATTGTATGGAAATATTTTGTGAAGCATGAAAAAAGTGTTCTGATAATGACACTTTTAGTGCAAATTGACATACAACTACAAATGATGGTGTTCATGTAGCAAATATCTACCCCGTATGTAACGGTATAGACACTTTTTAGTGCATTTTTGTGACTTTTATTTTATATTTCTCGCAACATATAGGTCAGTTTGTCTTAAAAATAATTAAGAATTATCTTTTGACACAATTACAGACACTGAATGATATTTTGAAATTATAGAAACAAATAAACCAAATCTGTGAATTAGTGCCTTTAAATTCTTGCAGAAGCCAGACAAGATTAAAACAATGCATACAATAACTATGACATTTCTATGTCCGAAATTACTCATGTTGTCTTGAGAATTGTATTTTTTTGCACAAATTCTTTCTTGCAAATGACTTACATTTGTAGGTACCCGTTCGATTCAAGTTTTGAGCGAAGGATTTGCAGCTAACAATTACCATTTGGGTAATTTCGGGAAAAGAAAGATAATGGTTATTTTATATGCTACACGAAGTCATTAAAATATATATGGTTTTTTTCTAAAGACAATTATTGGCGAAAAGCACGTGCTAGTTAACCTTTTTAGTTATCACTAATTAGTAGATCACGTGACTATAGTCCCTGTAGATGTAGCTTTATACATTAGAGAGTTCACATATAACCATGGTTTGCGACTGACGACAAAACAAATCGTCAAACTTGTACTGAAAGCCTTTATTCATTGTTATACATTGCTGTTCTAGTGGATCATCCGGTTTTCCTGGGGCCCATAATGACGTATCTTCCGGAACTCTTCTGCTTGGACTACCCGAGGTGTAATAACCTACGCGAGAATCTCCGCCACTTTTCCCGTCAACCCATATCCCACCATTGACTGTATCTGTAATATAAACGTTTGAACAGAAAAAGAGTGTATGTCCAGTTTTGTATGGGGCCATATATCGGCCACTAGTTAACCACATTACTAACACGATAATGTTTGTTTTGTTTAGTTTAACGCCGTAGCAACACATTGTATAGGTCATATAACGGCGGTCACTCAATATACGCACTGTTCATGGAAAGGCTAAATCTCTGGATTTAGCTGTTAAACTTCTAAGCACATACTTTTGTCAGTGACTGCATCTGCCCTACATAATTAAGAATCATTGGTAGGAGGGAGTATGTGAATTTGTCGTGCCTTCGTTTTTTTCTTATCTTCGTGGCAAAGAAACGAAAAATCGACATGGCGTAAATCAGCCACCATACTTCCTTGACACTCAAGAATGAGAGAGAAAGACTGTGAAAAATATATCATGATGAAACTTTGCCATGGTACATATGTACAATCAAGAAATCTAACTTACAGATAATCTCGTAAAACCTAGCTGGCATATTAGCGAGCATAAGCATTAAACATATATTCCCAGAACTCGTGATCCATGTATTCGAAGCTTTAGAGCGATTAACTATAATGCGTGTTATTGACTTACCTTTTAAGCAAGGATTCAGTAGCAACTTGATGAACACATCTTGTACTTGCTCTGTTAGAATAATAGGTAGAGTGCCTTTCTGTAATTTACAGAAATTCTTGGACTCATGATGTGAGAGTGACATATTAAAGAATACCCTAGAAAATAGAAACCAACAATGACATTAGTTACATACACCATATTTGTTAAATATGGAATGTATCATATAGCAGGAAATTATTTTTTTGGTTGGGTTAAATGCCGTTACAACACATTGTATAGGTTAACCAGTTACTAGGTGCTAACTTGCGTCAGTGACTGACAACTGTTGTACATAATTTAGAATCGGTGTTAGGAGATAGAATGGTCGTAGAATTCTTTTCAAAACTAACCTTTAAAACCACCAGCAATCTACTTGTGCTTTACCGACGGAGCTAACAGGACGGGCGAACAGGATATTATTTTTTTCTCACTAAACACCCTACTTATCTATCTATACTAATTTACATGACACTGTTTGCCAAAAAGGTTTCTGCTTGCCAGTTTCTTTTTACCGGTGCAAGTGGAATCGACGTGAGTGCAATGAAATGTTGCGTGAGTACCAGATTTTAAAACCGACGCACACTATTATGCAAATTAAGCCTCTACTGTATGAGAAAAGGGAGACAATCAATAGGATTCGTTTGTTAAAAATGTATGGTTAGAGGGAAACAACCATTGAAACTTAACTGTTGATTTTGGAATGGCGTTAGTTTGGATTAGCTGCCCTTACCACGATCGTTATTAAGTACGATCATGGCTGCCCCCTTTTTAGGTAACAAAATTTTCGATAAAATTTCTTAATTTTGCATGATCATTTGTTAGCAACAGGAATTTTAGTAGGAGTTTGGTACTATATCGGTCCTTTACACTTAACAAAAGTTCTAATCGATCACTTTTCAAATTTTGATTATTTTATAACGGGTCAATGGATCCTTACTATATTTTGCAGAGGTGATTTTTGAGTAATTTTTAACGATTTGTGGAAAGAAAAATAATTTGATACGGTCCGATGCACTCAAGCATTTTGCCACGAAATGTTCGTGCAGAGCGTGGTGATTATTAAAATTCACTTTGCATAAATCTTTTTTTAACTAAAAAAACATAAAACATAGTGGCACAGATTTATTAAATCCATGTTAAAAATGTATTAAATAAGACAACTAATAAAAGCTTATTCAAAACCTGTCTTAACTGGTTAATTGTAATAGGATGTAAGTTCGACTGAAAAAGACGTCCCTGAACTTAACTAAAGTTCATTCCCCGGTCTACGAGCATATGACTAAAGCAGTAAGGTAGTAAAATCACGCTTAAGAAAACGCAAATCGGACTGTGAAAAATATAAGGAATACTTTTTTTTATATTTTATACCGATTTATTTCAGCTCGATTGTGAAACAAGTTCTTAAAAGTTAGATGATTCACTTTTGAGTCCGCTTCATGGTCTACCAGTTCTGAGCTAGTTTTCTTGCTCAAAGAAAGACCGGTGTATGGTTTGGATGGAATTCGAACCAACGCGAAACTTGCTATCCAATGATTACCAATCCAACGTCGTAACCACTCGACCACACCCACTGTTTGATCAGGAATTGCAGCAGTAAAAGTCACAGACTTAGCACTCAGCCAGTAGGGACATAGAAAAACGTATTTAGATTTTGTTCTAAGACAATTATTTTAGCTTTTTACGCCGTCCCGTAAAAGAAAACCTTGTACTGACCTATATTGCTTTGAAGATTCATCAGGAAAGTCTATTTGAACATCTGTACCATTCCCTTTAGGACAAGAATGGACTCGCCCTGAAAACAACAAGGAAATTATATAGTTCATTTTAATAAATAGTGTTCACATTGTGTAAGTATGTTTCCATACCATTGATTTAGGGAAGTGTAATGTTTAGTTAACTCATTTTAACCATGTAGAAACACGGCTGAGTTACCTAATAGCGATGCAAGTTCATTCTAAAATTACAAAACACGCATTGTTCATTGTACGGCCTATAGCTGTGGTCAGTGGGTCAAATTTAAAATCACTGTTTGCAATTATGCAATGTATTATTATTTTACTTATTTATGTAGCTTGACGGCGAAACAAATACTAGCAACTTAAATTAATCACTTTCGAGTTCGCTTCCTGCTCCCCGAGTACTGAGCTAGTATATAACAAAGTTTCTTGCTCGAGGAAACATTAAAAAGTAACTGGATTTTTGCAGCAAGGCCAATCTGGCCATCCCATATATTACCAATCTAACATGGTAACAACTTAGCCTCTCTGCACTCCCAGTTATCAGTTTGGGAGGTTTTCCATCGAAGCACAAGTCAAACTTCAATCCAGTAATCATCTGAGCATTCTAATTTTCAGTTCTTAATTTATAATGAGCTTTCCTAATTCAAACTTGGAAGTGATAAATAACTTTAGACACAACCCACTATGATACCTAATCTTAAACGGTATGCCCTTGTTAGCAAGGAGAGATCGAATTACAAGCGCTAAGTAACAAATTGAGCTTTGGGCACAACTGGGTCGTATGCACTTACACATTTCAAGATGGTTAGATTTTAAGTCCACTGTGACCGCTTAGTCATTCGAAAAAGATTACATAAAAATTCTTTCTAAAACATTTGAAATTTGTAAGCTACTTTACCGGTGGCCGTGGAGAGTATCGCAGGAGCCGTTGTGACTTTTGGGATAAAAATCCACTGTTTTACAAAATACATGGTATCATTCTCTGGACGCCAATTATCCACTTGAAGGAGGAGTGTCCATATGTTAACTAATTGACATTTATTTCTTTTCATAAATACAATAAACGCTCCACAAGGCTGGTGATCATTACAAAAGCTGGCACACTCGATGATAGTACCGTTTATGAAGTTATCTTCATCAGTACGTATTTTGTTATCCAATTTACCAACGTGATTAAATTTGCTGATGATAGAACCTTTAGTCATTGTTGCCACACACCATACAACTGGAATATTAGGGGGAAAAACAACACTGAATTTTAAATCATCTCTTCATACCACAGATGGCTGTTACAACAGTTACAGCGTTATTGTTTCAATGTTTAATATTTAAAGTATATACATTTAGTGCATATATTACCGTAAATAGTTACACAATTGTCGTGAAAGAGGGCCGATATAATCTCAATGTTTGAAGCAAAACTTAAATTGACAAAAAAGATATGAAAGAAAAAAATATATGTTTTGCACGGATATGAAAATCATTTACATACAGATTCTCCTATCTGAATGTTTTAAGGACATTGTTAAAACAAAACATAAATTGACCAAAAAATACGAAAGAAAACTTACCAATGCACGCATATAGACAACATTGCTTTGTCCGAATCATTTTTTTGGTCCGTCTATCCGAAGAGCCGTGGGACATATATGCGTCCCGCAATATATATTTTTTGATAAATTGGAACGGTTTCCGATAACTGAAATTGCTTTTTTCAATTTGAATAATTCCTGATCACACAAATAAAGTTATAAAACTAAATTAACTTTTTTAATTTTTTTGTTAGAACAAATATATTTGAACCGAGTTTCCGGCGAGTATCAAAGAAAAACACAATAAGGTCAACTAATGTTAAATGTTTCCAACGTAATTTAATAGGTTAAAATAATGCGGACAATAGATTTAAAATGAAAATTAATATTAAAAACAGAATAACAATTGGATCAAACATCCGGTTTATCGGACGCTGATTCAATCCGCTGGTATTAGCTATGTCATAATTTCCGTTTACGTAATTTGAGTACGATATTGAAAATTAATAAACTGGATTAAAGTGCCGGGCAATTATGGATAACCTGCTCCATACACGGAGTCACTAAGCTGGAAATGAAGGGTTCTGTCTTTTTATAACTATTCCCATGACAATGCGGCAAAATTATAATCAGAAAGTATTTTTTTAATTTATAAATTTAATTGTCTCTGGCTATAGATAAGAACAAGGACATGTATGATTTCGTGACATTTTGATATTCATACATTGTTTTATATTAGCATGTGTATATGCTGTAGCCGACCGGCTATCTCAGTTGGTAGCACGCAAGTCTACTGATCGATGGGTCGAGGGTTCGATTCCAGGGCGGGGCATACTTTCATGGAGCTTGGTCCTGAACTTCTGAAGTTATTTCTACAGCCATTCCACCACCTACCAATGATTCTTAATTACGTAGGGCAGTTGTCAGTCACTGACGAAAGTATGTGCTTAGTAGTTGGTTAACAGCTGAATCCAGAGAGTTAGCCTTTCTGGAGCTTGGTTATGAAGTTATTTCTACGGCCATTCCACCACCTACCAATGATTCTTAATTACGTAGGGCAGTTGTCAGTCACTGACGAAAGTATGTGCTTAGTAGTTGGTTAACAGCTGAATCCAGAGAGTTAGCCTTTCTAGGAACAGTGTGTAGGTTGACTTACCGCCGTCATATGACCTATACAATGTGTTGCTACGGCGTTAAACCCAACAAAAACAAACAAACAAATGTATTTGTTGTATTTTTAAGTGTATACATCTTATACATAAATATATCATATTCAACAAAAGGAAACTATTGTTAATGGTTGTCAACTTCTCGTTTATATACACGTACGGTATAATTACAATAAACAATGTAATTCGCTGCTTCACTGTTGTTTTATCTAAGTTATAAATCTAATGGCTTCATGCCAGAACAGGGTACAATCATAAGTAAAAATCTACTGTAAGGATTATAACTCCTGATAGTTTCTGAACAAAATCAGATATTTGCATTGTCGCCCCTGATTTCCACAAATTACCGAAGGTCATGATTGTTCCACACGAGTTGTTATTTTAGCGCTATATATGATATCATTCAATCATTTGTCAGTGAATTTGCAAAGAAAAATCTTTTGTTGCTCATCATGAGACTGTATGGACGCTGATTACATTTACTGGTTTAAACTGAACTGGAGCCAAGTTGGGATGAGTTCTCAGGGGTAACCCTTCCAATGATGTGAAAAATTGATTTCCACATGTCAAGGCATTCTCGTTCCCAGAGCTACAATCCACAATGTATCTAGATTTTCGAGGATGTATAGGCTTGGTACAATCTGATTAAAACCCGATCTAAAATTTTCCGCTCGCCTTCTCGCTAATTTAGATCTGGCTTTCTTCATACGAGGGTCACGTTGATGTGACCTTTTCTCATCATAATATTAATGACGAAATTGTTATGATACGTAACTTGTTTACATCGTCTAAGTTACGCAATTTGAAATGAGCCGCCCAATCGCAGACTGTGAATGATTCCGCTGTTAAATTTGCATGCAAACCTTGGTAACGCATTGATTAGTCGACATAAAGGTCATCTCGACGTGACACTCCATTGAGATAGTAGAGATCCTGTACGACAATGCTCTGCATGATATCTGTTTACGGAGATTGGGCTTGGTGTAACGATATTAGGATTACTGTTAATGTTATTTGTACGTGCCTATCTTATAGACACGCTAAAAGATTTATTTCCTTAAGCAAGAAACTTTGAGATGTAAAATCTCTTGTTTCACTGTCATACAAGGGCGATTGGTATGTTAAATATTAAATATAGATAAAAAAACACAAGCTCCAGATTTTATTAAATCAGCCTATATTTTTCCTCAGTACATAATAGTACAAAGAATATTGTCATAACAAAAACTTAAATTGATTTCATTGATTTATTTCCACATATTACACTAAATTGTTACAATTTTATATAGGGGAGGTAATTAGATTTTGAAATCTTGGGTTATCCGCCCATTGTAGTTTAATTTCCATTCTCTGACTTACCATCAACTTCTGATCGTAGTCTGATTGATATAAGAGCAGTTGTTAGGAAGAAAACAACATAAAATTGGTCCAAACATGAGTTAGGAGGAAGCCGGGAATAAGAACCGGAAGTATAGTTGTTATTGTTTCAAAACGAGGCTCGTTATGGAAAAACTTGGCAAAAACGTCATTTCTGCGATATATACAGGACGTTTATCTGCTTGTGGAGTTGATTCTGTGAAGAAAAACTTACCAGCTCTTCTAGAGTACAGATGGAGTGGGGGAAAAGATTTTAGAAGAAGATAAATAGATAACGGTTTGAGCGTAAAATTGTGACAGATGCGCGCACTCGCACCGGAAGTTTAAACCAGGGATTTTTTATAACAGGGATTTGTAACGATAAGTAAATGTAATAGATTTTCATCAAATTTCACTGTCGTCGCTATTATTTCGGCCAATACGGAAAACAAGTATAAAACAAATTTAAATAAATTGAAGATATTCACATGAAAGTTTGTACCAGTACCATACAAATTGAGATAAATGTTAGGAAAAATGTGTTTCTGGGTAATTTTGAGGTAAATTACGCTCACAGGCTGTTTCACGAAATAATGCATTTTCCAGTCGATCTGCCATTTTTAGCCCCTATTTTACATCACCTAAAGTCATATTTTCGGTCATAATTGCAACATTTTGTCGTCAAAAACTTCAGAAACATTAACAAGTTGCATGGAAGACATGTACAAAAACATAAATCAAGATTTTAAACTCTGGAATAGTTTGTACAGCCTGCTTCAGCCAGTTATAGACAGTGACGACCGTGAAAATTGAAAAATTCACTTCGTTACAAATCCCTGTTATATAGAATCCCTGTTTATACTCATTAAGGATGTATAATGTGTTACACTTCGATCTCAAGGTTTGTCTTTCATTAGATTTTAATAATAAGTTTTTCTGACTGTTATTATTTTTCACAAGTAGCGAGCATTTGCTTCCTCTGTAGCGAAACATTACACTATTTTATTTATCTATTGGAGTTAACGCCGTATCAACACAATTTAGGTTATTTCACGGCGTCCAGCGCACCTAACCTAGCTTTCCTGGACCATTGTCTATAACCAATACTCACCTACCCTTCCACAAGGCCGGAAACTTCTCCATATTATCTAATCAATGGAGGAAAATAGACATTATTGTCAAATTTTCATGGAAGGGTATAACCTCCCCGGGTGGGATTCGAACCCGCACCCCCTCGGGCACGAGTATCCAAAGCCCGGCGCGCTACCAACTGCGCTATCGACCCGGGTTTGAAACATTACACAACACTGATGGAAGCAACAAACGTAATGTCAAGTCATAATGACAAATTGTGTATGTTCAGCAGCACATTAATTAATGTTCCCAATGAGAAGGTACTTTTTATTTGATCCGCGCTATCACAGCTTAAGGGTTTCCGTAAACCATTATGTGTACTGTTAATGAACAGGCACGCTGAAGATAAGTCTGTAATATATGTCCACCAATAATCGTGCCTGGAATCTGTTAAGCTCGTATACATTCATTTAGAGTGTGATGGAGTAAATGTAAGAATATCCTCAAAAATAATGTATTTACATGTATCTTTTTTATATTTGCCGATTGTCAACATATAAAATACACATTCTGAACATAAAACAGGTCAAAGACTCTTAAGTTTCAAGTAGGTCTACATGGCTTGAATTAGACCCAATACCTCAGGTTTTTGAGCCACAAAAATTCCAAACTTACCCCTTTTTGACCCTCATTTAAATCGTCCATGCGTCAATGAACCGCGTATATTTGCTCGAATTAACAACAAGTAGAGCGTATGTTGCGTCCGCCTATTTGATGTAATCGACCGATCAGCGATTCCCAATTCAGTATATTATAGAAATCGTTTTTGAGAGATAACATCTAGCAAACCCCTAATAGCGGTTACATCAGGGTAACGCATTCTACTGGCACAATTGATACAAGATTGTGGTCAGATTTTTTCGGAAAATTGAATATTAAGATATTTTTCACTAGATGACCAAACGCGCACCTGTTTAAACTTGCTTAGCCGTCATTGAATTTACAATTGTTTTGTATCAAATATGATTGGAAGTCTTGCCTGGCTACTGTTTAATTACCCCGAACGTTCCAAAACGTCCCGTAACGTTAAAACGGAACAACTCAACCCAAAGACAACTCAACCCGAGACAACTCAATCCCTTACTAACGGGTTGAGTTGTCCCAACTTTGAGTTGAGTCATCCACGGGTTGAGTTGTCTTCGAGTTGAGTTGTCCCGCACCCGTAACATTCGCTAACAGTCGTTACTGAACACGCCGCTGCTTTATAGTCTTTTATAACTCTTTACAAAGAGTGGCTATTGTACAGCTATCATGTTTTAATAATGTATGTGTTTATTGTAATTGTTGTACATAAACTAGACTTTAATAAATAAATATATACTGCTGGCCTAGTTTGCACGAACATGTACGAGTAAAAATAATTATTATAACAAAACCACAGCCTAGCTACGTGGCCCACATAGCTAACAGTTTTCACACCGGGATCGCTGAGTTAACTACATGTAGTCACAACGCGTTTTTTACTTGACTGGTAATAAACTAATTTCGAAGCGCAAAGCTGAGTCGTTAAACTAGCAATAGTTTTAACTATGGTGTCATCTGAGAAATTAGTTTTTTGTTTTATTCTTTTTTGTATGATGTCGACTAATGTAACTTCTCATGAATGCGGTGAGAGATCTGGAAGGAAATTTGCGAGGTTTCCGAACTATAATGAGATTATGACAATGGAAGAATTCTATTATCTAGTAAGTTGAGGTTAATTTACTTTCTTGATAATTTATTTCACATTTTATGATGTCTTGTTTTTGTCAATTTTCAGTAGAAGCAAACTTTTTATTTAGATGGTCATATGTCATAAGATTGGGCTTATTAATTGGGCTTCATTCAGATGGTCATAGCTCATAAGATTGGGCTTATTAATTGGGCTTCATTCAGATGGTCATAGCTCATAAGATTGGGCTTATTAATTGGGCTTCATTCAGATGGTCATAGCTCATAAGATTAGGCTTAATAATTGGGCTTCATTCAGATGGTCATAGCTCATACGATTAGGCTTATTAATTGGGCTTCATTCAGATGGTCATAGCTCATAAGATTGGGCTTATTAATTGGGCTTCTATTAATAAAGTCCTCTTTTTATCATTTGGTCTTGAAATTCAAACCCCGCTACTAACTATTTATCTATTTGTAAAACATGTTATATTAGGCCACAACGAGTTGATGATGTGTTCTACGGATTTTTCTGGGAGATAATGGGGCAAGCGAGCGAAAAAAAAGAAATCTTCAGTTGCTTTATATAGCGGTATGACCAAATCTTTCTGAGCCTGCAAATAAAATTTTTTTTTGTAAAAACCTTCAAAATTAAGGTGCGAGCGAATCAATAGAACATATGATCAAGTTCTTGTGACCTTATTTGGAAAGTGGAAATTTTGCACTAATTCGTATTCTAGTGCATTCAATTGACGGTGGTGTTGTGAAATTTCAAAATTGTATGACTGTCCATTTCCTAAAAAATGATGATTTTTTTGCAAAGTCGTTCGACTGAATCAGGTACCAAATGAGGAGCATTTAAGCATATGTTTATATTTACGCAAACAAATAACAAAAACAATAACCAAAAGTGACATTTCATTCAATTTATCGAGAATCATAACGTTAATTATAGCGAAGTTTAAAAACGGTCTTAAAAGGATTTACAACGATACAGCGATCGTGCGTTTCTTATTTCACACGCAAAATAGTTCCAATAATGGTATACAGCAATACTAAAAGATAGATATTCAAACGTGGCTGTTTTTACTAAAGACACAACCAATGATAGTTATTAAAACGCAAGTTTCTAGCTGGAATGTAAACATTACGAAAGACCGGTAGTGCCATTTCAACTTCATTAATTCCCGACTTCATCTTCAAGAATTCACATTTTTAGCTTCGTGAATTCACGTTTTCAACATACGGAATTCCTGATTTCAGCTTCATGAATTCTCGATTTCAACTTCATGAATTCACAATTTCAGCTTCATGAATTTGAAATCGTGAATTCATGAAGCTGAAATCGTGAATTCATGAAGTTGAATTCCTGAAGTTGACTTCGTGAAGTTGAAATCGTGAATTCATGAAGTTGAAGTATTCGTTTTAAGAACATGTTCTGCCCAAATTTTGGCAGCTTATCGAACGTTCTCGATGTGTATTGATTTACTTGCCCGAAAGTAGAGAAGATAAGTTGGCATTTTTCAAGAAGTGCGAGTTTTAAAAATAATTAACATGTTACTATTAGTTTTGTATTTTTCCTGGTCTTACATTGCAACTTTCTTGAAACTGGTACTCGTTCATATATTGATTATGGTATTTTCTGGTTATACAAACAGGTAACCCGACAAAACATGGCGTCGACGAGTCAATTCACGCAATCCTAATTTGACTTTTCGACGTCCATTATTCATCATGTGACCTCAAATGCATCGTTTTGATTAGCTTAAGGCAACCGGTGGCGACTACAAAATGCTCAAACTTTGATAATTGTGTATATCGCCGTTCAGCAACGACGGTAATGTAATTCAAATACATGTAGATACCTTAGATCTATATACATGGGATTATTGCGGTTATTGAAATAATTGCCACAGGAAATTTTATAGTAAAATTTGTTCGCTAGACAAAATTAATTACACTTTTGGCGCCTTTAGTGGGATATTTTTGTATATATTTTCTAATTGGTTTGAATTTATGAGTTTTAATTACAGTAGGTTGAAAGATAAGTGTGACTTACTCCTCAGGGAAAATAGTATAACTACATAGCTTAATACGCTGATTTATTGATAAATTGATTTTTATATTGGCCAAATTCACCCAAGAGTTATGTAACTTGGTATTTGAACTCCAATGGTAACCCTGTAGACATGTGTGAGGTTTCAAGTGAATCCCTCCAGTAGTTGCAAAGATAAAATGTTGCACCTAAAAACTTAACCAAGAAATTTCTAAGTATAAAAGGGCCATAATTCAGTCCAAATTCATCCTAGAGTTATGTAACTTGGTATTTGAACTCAAATGGTAACCCCGTAAACACAAATAAAGATTTTAAGTGAATCCCTTCAGTACTTGCAAAGATATAAAATATACAAAAATGTTGCACCTAAAAACTTAACCAAGAAGTGTTACGCCGACGCACAGCTGAGTAGGATAGCACCACTATTCTCGAGCTAAATAGTCGAGCTAAAATGAAAAAAACTTTTGTGTATTAGGGTATTAATGACGGGAATACATTAATACGATGAATGTTTATCTGACATACATTCATACATTTGTTATGGCAAAATACGGCATTACCCGAGCCTATGGTCATTTATAATATTATTTATGTCAAAGACTAGCCATTGACGACAAACAAATGATAACATATACAATATTAAATATAACTCATCTTAAAATTTGAAATTTTCGCATGACAAATTAATTTTATAAATTGTAACTTTTAAGGATATTATCTTTGTGTACTAAGTGCATCCATATACTGACCTTTCGTTTTATACAAATGAAGAACTGTTAGACCGTGTATGTCACAGAACGTAAATGTCACCCGTGTGTGACATATTCGGTCGAATTTATCACACATACATCGAGTGACATATACGTTTGTGCAAATTAGCGATAAATGTCTGACCGTATATTACTTATATCACACATTTCATTCGATGAACCAATTCTGTTTGCTATTAACTTTGTCCGCAGCAGCAACAGCCGCAGTAATAGTAGCTAGCCATCAGCGGCGTGATCAAAACATCATTATAACCATTTCTATCTTGTGTGATTTTTGTTGTAACATTTCCGACTTGCAGATATACAATGTACAGTAAGGGGCCTCGAGAACTTAAATATATATTATACCGTAAAATCTCGATTATGCTCCTCCTCTAACAAGCGCCCCCAACATTTTTTTTGAAGGAGAAAAATGACTTACCTTAACAATTTCACTTTCATGATGAAATTTAGCAAATAATCAACACTACTTTTTTCAGTATATTTATATTCCAAACGTTTAATTAAAAAGTATCTGTTCTCAATCATACGACAAATTGCTTCTCGATGCCAAGTGTTCGTTTCTGTGTATATTAAAAGTTTACTTAATTGGTGCGATACAGCAGAAAATAAACAATTACCATCCGATATTGGATCGAACACAATTACTCCTAGCTTAAATGTTGGTTATTTGTATTCTCGCATATTGAAGAGTAGTCGGGTCGCAATAGGATACTTTATGTAATAGAACTAATAGTTTTGATTAGCATGCACTCCCGTTTTTTCACTTATGTTTCTGCATTGAAATTAATTTGCCGAAAATGTTTTACTTGAGAAATCATACACAAAAATCATTTTAGCTACCGTCTGGTGCTTTTCATCCAAAAGTTAAATTGTGACGTCTGAAAAGGCGGCATATATGGATTACTTTCGGCGTATGCCGTGGCGGCGGCGTGTATTATAAAAGCTCCATTAATTTTATTATCTTCGGCAAACATTAAATATTTATTATTTCTTTATCATTTAATAGGTTATTGGTCACTTGAACCTGTTCGGGCAGAATCATGTTCAAGAGATTTCCAATTTTAGATAGGTTGAAACATGTATGCTTGGATTCGCAGGGCGTGGGTACAAGCACTATATAAATGCACCACATCATTATTGCGGGATAGTCGTTACAGTCTTGGGACCATTTCATTAATTGTAGATCGATTGTCTTCAAATAAAAAGTGTTTAACGCAGAGTAACCTCTTTCTAGAGCAAATAGTAAAACAGATTTTACGATCAGGCAATTTTTGTAAGGTTGGTGACGATTTGAAACTACGTCGTTGAACGGTCGTTACAATAATAAGGAGAATTTGTGTCTGGAACCTGGGCGCTGAACGGGGAAATTATAAGAATGTAAAATTGCTACATGTTTTCAGGTGGATAAACTTTTTTTACCCATGATGCCAAGCGTCTCTGTACAAAGGTAATTAATACCGTTTGTGTACATAACGAGATCTGTATGTTTGTAGGTTGTTAACAGAACGCTGAATGAATTCTACTTTGGAGCACCCAATCCACCTCCTTTCCTTCCCGCGAATGGCTTCATGGTAACAGCCACAAAGGGACCTGGTATGGACGAATACTTGCTTTTAGGCAAAGGACAGTTAGTATTAATACACTTGTATACTTGTGATTTTTTTTCGCAATTTTTGCGCATGAGAATTGAAATGTGTGTGTGTAGATATTTTTCATGTATTTATGGTGATTGCGAGCATGCGTTCCTTCGAGTTTGCATTAGTGCGTGCGTACGTGCGTATGTTCGCACGTACGTATGTGCGGGTGCGCACGTTTGTGTAGATTTGTTTTGCAAAATTCATCCACAAAAAAAATATTAGAAACTAAAGAGTAGCTCTTACTGTATCAATGTAGGTGTATTTTACATAAAATAGCACAGATGTATGTTTCATAGTGTTCCAAATACATTTTAGTAACAAACTTGTGATTGTCTATCTTCATGCTCGAATTTTCTTAGTTTTTTATTACCTATTTTGAAACACATGCAATCTTCGTCTATGGCTCTTATACATATATATAGAGAGAATTGTACATAACTCTTTCAGACAAAATTCACCCGGAACTTATTATAATCTTCATGTACGCTTTTAATATCACAAAAACTCTCAAAGACTGTTATACATGTGCAATCGAAAAAATAAAAATTAATCTACATAATGATAAACTTACATGCTTCAAATGGTGTCAAATAAATTTTTAGTAAAAACAACAATTTGCGACTTTATAAAGTCGGCAACGATGCGACTCTCGGCACAAATGTAGTGCGCCTAGAGTAAGCTTATTATTATGTAGATTAATCATTACTTTTTTCGATCGTACATGTATAACAGTTTTTGTGAGTATTTGTGATATTTAAAGCGTGATTTTTCTCTTAATATATGTATTGGAGCTATAGACGAAGTCGCCTTTGTTTTGAAAATGATCATCTGAAACGGTCAAACAAATGGTTATTTTAGATGTCTTAATAATAAGGAGGGCATTAATGTGTTTGTAAAAAACTAGTAAAACTACATATTAATGTACATAGATGTATTGTAGACTAGTTTTGTACTGACTATGAGAAATTTATGTTTACAAGTGCTCGGTCTTTCCACTCGCAGACACGGCTATTTGACTCTAAGTTCAAATGGACATGAATCTGAAAGCAGGCATTTTATTCCATTTTCAGAAGTCGAGGTGACAACCCATCGTGTATAACCGTTGATAGGTCACTACAGCATGGATTGCTCCGCAACCGAGCCTTTTTCATACAATCAGGTAACTCGCTTATAAATGCAAATTATGTTATTTCATTTTATCAATTCTTATTACTCCAGTAGAAATGTCTTGAGAATATAAGAATAATCTAAAATATATCTTGTTGACGAGCAGCTTGAGTATTACTGAAGTTCTATTTTTTCAAGTAACCACCCGCCTAGCTCAGTTGGTAGCACGCAAGTTTACGGATCGAAGGTTTGTGGATTCGATTCCCGGGCGGGGCATACTCTTATGGAGCTTGGACATGAAATTATTTCTACAGCCATTCTCCCTCCTACCAATGATTCTTAATTATTTAGGGCAGTTGCCAGTCACTGACGAAAGTATGCGCTTAGTAGTTGGTTAACAGCTAAATCCAGAGACTAAGCCTTTCCAGGAACAGTAAGAAGATTGACTGACCACCATTATATGACCTATGCAATGTGTTGCTACGGCGTTAAACCCAACAAAAAATATTTTATCAACAAGTAGTTCCGTTATATGAATTGATCAATTTAGCATGAAATATTCTGTTACGAACCGGTTTATTTGCTATACAGTTTAGCGCCGATGGAATGTCTAAGACAAATTATTATTGATAGAATTGTGTAATACTTAAACAAATATAATGACAGATTTGAAGATTGTCTTTTTGTGAACAAAGCCAACTTTATTCGATTTTTATTTGAAAGGGAGGTAATAATTCAAACGATTTCGTCTTATTTTTGTTAAGATATTTCTGAATTAATCTTATTTTATTATTTATTTATTTATTGGAGTTAACGCCGTATCAACACAATTTAGGTCATTTCACGGCGTCCAGCGCACCTAACCTAGCTTTCCTGGACCATTGTCTATAACCAGTACTCACCTACCCTTCCACAAGGCCGGAAACTTCTCCATATTATCTAATCAATGGAGGAAAATCGACATTATTGTCTAATTTTTATGGAAGGGTATAACCTCCCCGGGTGGGATTCGAATTAATCTTATCCAAGCACAATGATTAACATGATTTAAATGAATGAGAGATCTATGTAATGTTTAAAAGGCTTTTATCCATTCTCGTACCCCGAGGTTATCGAGATTCTCGATCTAACTACTATTGAGAAGCCTACTAGACTCTGGGAACGAGAATGGCTTTTATCATAAACATTAACATTTATTTATCATTGTAAATACAAGTTCTGTAGTTACGTAATCTACATAGTAAGCATTCTTTCATGCGTCCAGGCATATTTGATTCTTTCCTACGTTTTTACTTTCGAGAAAACAAATTTTGTTTGTTTACATTCTGAAGAACATGTGACTGCATACATTAGGGTCATTCTCGTACCCAGAGGCTTTCAATACTAGCTTAGATAGATCGAAAAATCTTGATAGCCTCGGGGTACGAGAATAACCCTAAATGGACATTAGGGGTAATTGTACATGTATATTATTTCTACTCCACAGACGAGCCCACGGTACGAGCATTCGTATCACACTGTCCAACATCATATATTATAATTGTACAATGTGAAATGTATGACTATGTCAGGAAACTTTGTCCAATCGACTCTACTTTTATCAGTAAGTATAGTTCAACCTTTGTCAACCAATAATTACTGTACTACCATACGAGTGTGTGCACACTTCAACTTTCACATGTTTGTGTGCACACTTTTACTTTAACATGTTTGTGTGCACACTTCAACTTTCACATGTTTGTGTGCACACTTCAACTTTCACATGTTTGTATCCACACTTTTACTTTAACATGTTTGTGTGCACACTTTTACTTTAACATGTTTGTGTGCACACTTCAACTTTCACATGTTTGTGTGCACACTTCAACTTTCACATGTTTGTGTGCACACTTTTACTTTAACATGTTTGTGTGCACACTTCAACTTTCACATGTTTGTGTGCACACTTCAACTTTCACATGTTTGTGTGCACACTTCAACTTTCACATGTTTGTGTGCACACTTCAACTTTCACATGTTTGTATCCACACTTTTACTTTAACATGTTTGTGTGCATACTTTTACTTTAACATGTTTGTGTGCACACTTTTACTTTAACATGTTTGTATCCACACTTTTACTTTAACATGTTTGTATCCACACTTTTACTTTAACATGTTTGTGTGCACACTTTTACTTTAACATGTTTGTGTGCACACTTTTACTTTAACATGTTTGTATCCACACTTTCACTTTAACATGTTAGTATCCACACTTTTACTTTAACATGTTTGTATGCACACTTTTACTTTAACATGTTTGTATCCACACTTTTACTTTAACATGTTAGTATCCACACTTTTACTTTAACATGTTTGTATTCACACTTTTACTTTAACATGTTAGTATCCACACTTTTACTTTAACATGTTTGTATGCACACTTTTACTTTAACATGTTAGTATCCACACTTTTACTTTAACATGTTTGTATTCACACTTTTACTTTAACATGTTAGTATCCACACTTTTACTTTAACATGTTTGTATTCACACTTTTACTCTGGTTTAAGCTGTTTTTATTTTAAATTACTGTTGATCTGAATTGAATTTTATGTCTTGATTAACTGTGACCACTAAATCACAAAACCTTCGTAATCAAAGGCTATCAGAATTCTTGATACTAGCCATAACCTCTAGGTATGAGAATGATAAGAATGAGACACAATAAAGTTTAAAATGCTATTTGAATTTTACGTAGCATAATCGGTCATTTATGTTGTGACGAACATAAAGACGGACAAATACATCTTTATATGGATCTTAATGTTTTCTTACAATATCTTAACATTTCACCATGATGCTGTGATCGTTAAAGGGCAAAACCGTCCGGCTAGCTCAGTTGGTAGCACGCAGGTATACTGATCGAGGGGTCGTGGGTTCGACTCACGGGCGGGGCATACTTTCGTGGAGCTTGGTCATGAAAATATTTCTACGGCCATTCTCCCTCTTATCAATGATTTTTAATTATAGAGGGCAGTTGTCAGTCACTGACGAAAGTTTGCGCTTATTTGTTGGTTAAAAGCTAAATCCAGAGATTTAGCCTTTCCAGGAGGAGTGAGTAGGTTGACTGACCGCCGTTGTATGACCTACACAATGTGTTGCTACGGCGTAAAACCCAACAAACAAACAATTAAAAAGCAAATAATTCTCTACTTCAAATTCAAATACGAATACATACCTCATCGCTATCGTCCATACATCAATTGTTGCGTTGACCAACAGGGCGACACTTTTTTAAGATCAAATAATTTTCTTCACTTTAATTAATATGTATAGATATTTAATGTTTATATTTCTTTCATTCAGATGTGTATTTGCAAACCAGCATCGATGACGTACCAATAAACGACTTAGCTGAGGAAATATGTAGAATTACGGGTGTGGAGATGGGGGCGCAGGATTTGAAATGGTTCTTTACGTATGGAAACCTGTGTTAAATGATTATGAAGGAACTCTTATATAAACTTTACTAAAGTTGTAACCGATCACTTTTCAAATTTAAATTATTTTAAATACTAATTTTTATACTCACCACGCTCTGCACGAACATTTCGTGCCAAAATCTGAAACCATACACTGTGTCCCGCTTGAGTGCATCGGACCGTATCAAATTATTTTAGCTTTCCACAAATCGGTAGAAATTAACACAAAAATCGCCTCTGCAAAATTAAATAAGGATCCATTGGCCCGTTATAAAATAATTAAAATTTGAAAAGTGATCGGTTAGAACTTTTGTTAAGTGTACATATCGTCAGAATGATTTTAACGAGAGAATTCAGTATAACATGCTTAAACAGTCACCAACTGCTGTAAGTTGACAAGCTGGCCTTTTTTTACACAAAGAATATCTTTCCGTTTTGCACCTGTCATAAGCAGCCACCCATACAAAAAACACCTACAAAAATTGTACAAAAATGGTCAATAAATTGGCAAAAAAATGAAGAAAGCCAATTTATTTACACCTTTTTTTGCAAATTCATTTAATGATTTGACAATAAATTGGTTTGTACGTAGAAAACCACACCCCTGTCTTTTGCCAATTCATTACAAAAACCTAATTCTTATACAATTCATTAAAAATAGAAAACTTGTTTAGCATCATTTATTGTCAATTCACTGTACTTCAAAATTTGCACAACAACATTTATTACAAATTCATTATACTTCAACAGAGATTTTAAACCACACCATTTATTACATATTCATTTCACTTCAGATGAAAGAATTAAGGTAGCATTTTGAAAAAGTTGTTCAATCATTTAAAATGGTTTCAACATACATACTTTGAATGGTGGATGAATATTGGCATGAACACTTGAATGCACTGTTTCTTGCGGTCTTAAGACTTGTGCAATTCATGTTAAAATAGTATATTTTATTATCAGGTTGACCATCCCTCATCAGTAATTAAAACGCGGTTACAATATTTTCGCTGCGTCAAATATCTGATTTTATGCTGGCTAAAGTCACTAAAAGAAAATGCTTAAGTTGCGGTTAAAATATTTTAGCTAAAACCCCCCAAAAAACCAGTATTTCCACCCAAGCTTAAATCGTATTTTTATCAGAGCTGAAATAGTAATTTTTGATGACAGTGACTCACCACACTTGGCCGCTGTCACTCAATATTTGTTTGGTTAGATTAATGGACAGGGTAAAAACATTCTAGCCAAAAATCACATTTTTATCAGAGCTGAAATATCTTAACCGCAACTTAAATGAAATTTATGCCATCGCTAAAATATTCTAGCCACGGCTAAAACCATATTTATCCCAGATCTAAAACAAAAATTTCTTTACAAGTCTCATAATTCCGGAGAATTATTTTTATAGGATGGTGGGATGTGTATCATAAGTGACTCAGTTATGAGTTATTTATATCATATCTGATATGTTTTCTGTAATTGGCAATTAAGAGAGCATTTGTTAGATAACTTTGTTCTATTTCTAGGACGTTATGAAATTTAACCTAAATATTACGTATGTTTTGTATAAATCAAGGGACTGTGTGCATTTATTTTATCACTTTTCGTATGACAAATACTTTATTAAGAAATAATTAGGAATTTTACTCTAAAATATTAGATTCTTATAGCGTTACGGTCGTACCGCGTGTCATGATCTTTATGACGTCACT
This sequence comes from Mactra quadrangularis, assembly GCA_025267735.1. Taxonomy (NCBI): domain Eukaryota; kingdom Metazoa; phylum Mollusca; class Bivalvia; order Venerida; family Mactridae; genus Mactra; species Mactra quadrangularis. The sequence continues at coordinate 1,789,962 of CM046294.1, forward strand.
GCGCTTTGTGACGTAATATTATTATTATTGTTTTGTACGCTGGTGTGGAACACTCGGAAAGAGATAGGCAGTTGAGTTTCTGTAATCGAAGAGGAAGGGCATTTTTTTAGATTTCTTGTTGGAATACCCAAGGACACCGTCGTACAATGTAACTACTCTTTCTTTGTTTGTTTGGGTTTTACGGCGCACCAACACAGAAAGGTCATATCGCGCCGAACTACTCTTTCTGTTATTTAATAATTATAGTTGATATCGCTAGGTCCTTTGATCATTACATTGACAAATATTTGTAAACTTAATTTCTTAACTAATGAACGTACTGTCTAATATTTATTTTAGCTGTCGTGAGATAAATATCTTGTTTGACTATTGTGCGTTTAATTTGGATGCTCCAAATATTACTAAAACAATTTGTTCGTAATATCATCTTGTGTTTTAATCTCAATCCAAATAACTTCGATATTGTTTCCCCGTGTTGTGGAATGAAAAGCTGCCGTGTAGGACATTTATGGCCGCTCGCTTTATAACAACTTAACCAGGCTCATTCCTGTTACCCTGGTATGGCTTTGAAACTTGGTACTCTTGTTCACCATCATAATCCCAACCTGGGCACAGGGGAATGTAACTCTATTTAGCATTTTGACAGAATTATGCCCAGAGTTCGATCAGTATTCGGTGGAGGATATCAATTCATTATTTTTTCTCAATTTTCTGGCTTGGATGTAAAATTACTATAATTATAGCTTTGAGGAAAATGGACCACGCTTGTATATATCTTTGTTATTCTTTCTGATGATGGATTTGAAATGAAAATGAATCTAGAATAAAAATAATAAAACAAGTAGCTATTGTTTGCCATATTTGTTTCTAACTTATTTGACATCATTTATTGCTAATTTTTAGCCACATTTATTGTCAATTTATTGCACATTAATTTCATGAATCAACAAAACTAAAGGCCCAATTAATTGACAATTTATTTTCCCATTTATTGACAATTCATTATTTACAAGCTATAGAAAGCAAACCTGATTTATTGCACATTTATTGAACCCCATTTATTGACAACGTATTTACCATGCAATTTATTCACCCCATTCTTAGCTTTTTATACGCCCGTTTTGAAAAAAAACGGACGTATTTTGTTCTATTGTTGTCCGTCTGGCCGTCCGTCCGTCTGAATGTCCGTGGACAATTGGATAGCCCTCCAGTTAAGGATGTGACCTATTCTGAGATACCGGGGTCATTGGTCAAGATCACAGGGACTTCATATGAGATAGAACACAGCATGGACTGCACACGGGCGTATAATGTCCCGCCCAGCGGAGCTCTTGTTTGTTTGGGCATGCACCTGATGTCTGTGGCCAGTGGTCACCAATTTCCTAACAATTTCACCAATTTACCTGTATTAAATAGTCTTGGTCAATCACATTTTAAAATTAAATGTCACCATCATTGTACAATGACACAGACGTGTGAAAACCTACCAGTTGAGTCTTAAAACCGTCAAAACCGACATTGCCACGTGTGCCCTTCTTGAAGATCATTGAATAAGAAACTGCAAAAATAATTAACCATTTAGATTTGACTAACCTAGGTATTTTTGTGGCTGCTATAAGCAGCTAATCTTGTCACTTCCTTCACTGGCTGCTTGATGCATGTTATACTGTTCGTGTACTCGTTCTTCATCATCGTAAGATCTTATTACAAACAAAGCTTAAATGCAAATTTTATTTGTGATTGTTTTCATTTTACATTCTTATTCCACAGTCTGACTCATTATCAGACCGAAGTGGCTGAGCTATTACGACTGGTAATCATTGAATAGCCAGCTCTGCGTTTTAATCCCATCAATAGCCTACTCAGTTGTTTCCTTTGGCAATAAAGTCTTACTTCCTCAGTACCGGGGGATTAGGAAGCGGACTCGGAATCTTAAATGTATGAACTTATTTCACAATCGACTAAAAACTAAAAAAATTAGTTTGAACTATGTCATTGACATACTAAGCTTATACCGGTAAACCCATCCGGTAAGGTGACATTTGCGGATGGTTTTGCCGGTCCACAACAGATTAAGTCCGCCAGTATTTGTAACTTGCAAACGGTATAAAACAGTAGTTTGTCATTCCGAGATCAAACGTGAGGGCAGTTCATTACAGGACTGTGTATTACGGCACTTCTGCAATCATTCGTACCAGTTTTGCCAATACCCTTACGATACAAGTACATGTATCTGCTGTACTATTTATAGGCGCAAGGTGATAGCGTGGACGACGGGAATATCATGGGGAATAACTACGGTAGACAAATACGTGGAATGAAATATGATTAACTCCCTTAAAGAAACATCTGCATATCAAACAGCGCACAGTGATGATATACAACTGGCATACATCGATATTACTGACAAGTGGCCTGTGAACTCAAAGATAGAAATGCAGTAAGACTAAAAAGAGAATGAACTAGAAGAAAGAGTAACTAAAGTAAATAACGACCTGGTCACAAAACTCCCTCCACAAACCTTTCGTACGAGTTTTAACTTAGCAGACGTCGCATTTTATATAACGTTTTCGTTACAATATACAAGAGGTTTCTAGAGACGACCTTAAGACTTGATATTTTTATTTGACACAACGCTGTTTATTAATTCTTATTTTGGTCATGTATGGCGGTTTGTTCACCTTTCCACCATTCCTGGTCAATGTTCTCTCACTAGTACATATTGTTTGGCCGCTAGCTTATGGAACTTGAGAAGTTAACATTTTGAGCATCCTATCATTCCGTGAATACACGCTCTGACGGAGCGGAGCTTGTGGTCAGAGTTCTCAACCCAATTATTTCATGAATACTTTGTCACAAGTCGTAACTACCCTCATTCAAAAGATCATATATCATACCTCCTTCCTATGTACATGCTCCCACTCAATTCTGACTTATTTAAGCCATATTTTGTCATAGTTTATCTCTCCGCTCCTATATCTACTTCCGGTGATATCGTATGTTTACGCCACGGCGGAAATACCTGAGTTACGGCCATTGTTACCTCCCCTGACACGGAGCGGCTCTCGTGACGTCACATAAACGATGACGCACTCGGAGCCTCTCTGAGTACTATATAAAGCTTAGTCTGGTTCCCGGTCTCGTATTCTACGCAATACTGAGTCTGGCACACACCAAAAATGGCGGCTTTTTAAGTGAGTCTTTTTTAATCTATCTATTTAGTAGGAGCAGGTAATCCAGGCTATATAAAGCTCCGCATTTTCGCGGCTCCCCATCAATCGTATCTCTAAACTTCACAAGCCAACTCTCATAGAGAAATTCTCTCGATAAGGAGCCAGCTCCCAGTTAAAATGGATAGATCTGCTGGGGTAATACCATAAACTTAAACTAGTATTTTTACAGTATAGTCACTAACCAGTCATTCTATAAATAGAAGTTGAAGATATCAGACCATTTGTGTACAGAATGCTAACCAGTGACATCCTTAATAATAAACATTGTTTCCTTATATGAGAAACTGGAAAGGTACCCCCACCCACTTGACCTCTTATATAATTATACCTGTATTAGTATATAATAACTTGCCTGGCTTATAATCTAGGCCATATAATACATTTTTAGTGACTGGTACTTTCTTTTAGTCGTTACTCACCAGAGTCCCCTGTTTTAAAGGCTCATTCCCATGCCTACCTAGAAGATATACCACTCATTCATCCTTGCAAACTGTTCCCAGCCAAGAACAGGGCACGGCCGGCAGAACAACAGGTGTCAGAAGTGTTGGATAAATTTGAACCACAAATAATAAGTTACACCACAACTACTGTCAGAAGTGTTGGATAAATTTGAACCACAAACAGTAAGTCTACACCACAAATGATGTCAGATTTGTCCATGAAATATTAATACAGAGAAACCATTTAGATGGTGCTCAAGTTTAGATGTAACCTTTAAATAAAACGGGTATATATAAACCACATACATTTGTACCAGACCAGAAATCTATAGAGATCTATAACTCTGTAATACAAGCCTATATCCAAAGCTGTGACGGTGTCTATACTTACCAGTACTCATAGAAACAACAACAACATTGTTTTAAAGTCTGTGCAACATATATAGAGAAGACTGATTGATCACTGTTCTACTGTAAAAGGTAGCCACTTTGAAAGTAGAATAGTTTCAGCTTGAAAGGTTTAATTGGCTAGTTGGACCTGACAACCTGATTGGTGTGAAACATCCAAGTACCCACAGACTGTAAATTTGAATTACTTCCCCTGAAAAAGAAAATAAAAATCGATAGTTCAACAGAATTATCTCCCTTGAAAAGATACATGTAAATATTGATTGTAAATCAGTAAATTGTATTAAAATTTGTTTATAGATTTTGTACAACTGTATTTTACAGCAAAACCAATATATAACTGTAATGAAAACAAACGATAGAGAATACAGAATTGGACATCAATGGAGAAGAGACCCAAAATGAGACAGTCATGACCAGTGAAAATTCTCATGACCGAAACCAACAAATTACCTATGACAACCTAGATGAAAATCTGATCTTGTTAATTCTGTGAGCGATATGTCAGTCCATAAAACAAATATAGAAAAACGCCTTAAGGCAATATCTGAACAAATGTTAGAAAATCTACAATGTATAGCAAATGAAAGTAGAGAGACCAAACAAAGAGTGGCAAACATAGAAAGTTTTACAAAACTTTAATTGTCAATCCCAAAACAATAATGGAATCCTTAGACCACCATATGAGCTGCACTCAGTTGGAGACACTCAATTACCTCCTAAGATAAACCAACCGGTACCAAGGCAATCAAATGTTAGTAGTACAGCAGTGAGTCCAGACCCAGAAATAGATTTTCCAAATATTGCATAGTCACAAAATACACCCGAGAACAAAAATCACTCAGTTAAACTGAACTCCCCAAAATTTGATGGTAAAGATGATATATATGAATTTATGGATTCTTTCAAAATATGTTGCCAAATAAACAATTGGAACAGGAAGTTATAGAGAACAGGGATTGTATTTAGCAAGTAGCCTGACCAATATTGCAAGGGGCATATTGACAGAATTATGCCTAAATGACAAGACTGATTATAGCACGCTTACCAAAAAATTAATTGAGCGCTATGGATCCATAAATCAAACTGAAGTTTTTAAAACTCAACTAAGAAATATCTCTAGGAAAAGTGATGAGAGTATCTCAGAATTAGCCCAAAGAATAAAAAAACAAGTCTCATGGCTTACCCTGATTCTGGCTCCCAATGGATATATACTGAAACGGGCAGGGGTTTAATACACATAATAACTACAGTTTGAAACCAAAAGTTACCTTGTAATTCATGTTTACATTTGCTGCGTTCCATTTTTCCCGTTTTGTGAGCATGACGCACGTCTCTAGCCATAAAGCACACAATGACTAGTGTTCTGGGCAACACAAAGAACACATTAGCGCATATATGTAGGTTATGAACTAGGATTCTGAGCTCAAAATCAATGTTTGTTTATCCAGTATGTTCGTAACCAGTTTTCGCGACGTTCGCATATTTTGATCCTCTATATTCTAGTTAATATGTTTACTTCGATGTTAAATCCTAATCCTAGATGTGAATTAGTTAATTCCTAACACTTTTGCTGAATGTTTATGTTTAAATCCAGTTATAACGCGAGTTTTTATCCATTTGTTACTTGCACATTTTGTCTTATGTCAGCGTTCCTGTCATTTTTACATTGAACCCTGGGAATTTGTTCCTACGCTGTACAGTCTTAAGGAACTATGTTTTCAACTAAAAGATTGTTTAGGGGCAAAATGAAGGTATTACAGTCGTTGATTTAACTGTATTTTGTTGTTTAATAGTATTGGTAATTATTTTAGTCATTGGTCATATACAAATTGTTGTCTGCTTAATTATTTCATGGTTGGATGAGCCGACCTGAAATATTTCCATTTCATGGGAAAATGTTAGGAGAAATAGGTGATACTGCCCCTTTCTATGGAAAAATTAAAGTGAAATTACAATTGGGTAACCGAAAATTTGATATTTGGGTTTTAATAGCAGAAATTTCTGATGCCTTGATATTAGGCAGAGATTTTATCTTAGAACATAAATGTGACTTAGTGAACAGATACTGAAGATAATTGGAGAAAAACTTTATTGCTTGTCAAATGTAAATGACTCACAGTCTTGTCGGAAAGCCCTCATTGAAAATGTAGAAATCCCTCCACACTCAGAAATGATTCTAACATGTAGAACCATAGACCCATTTAACCAAAACTATGTAAGCATCACAGAACCTACAGAAGTGTTCTCACAAAACCATAACATTTTGATAGCTAGAGCTCTTGTTCAGCCAGATCAAGGTAACATCCTTCTCAGAGTTGCAAACATAGACAATACACCAGAATACCTATATAAAATACAGAAATGGCAACATTAGAAGAAACAGAATTACCACTAACAAATACAAACTGTTTCACAATAAATCGAACACAGTGTGACAATAACCAAAACGCTGACACTATGCCAGATCATTTGACAGAATGCTATGAAAGATGTACAGTAAACTTAACAGATAAAGAAAAACAAAATTCTCATGACCTACTCATAAAATATCAGGACATATTCTCAAAATCTGAAAATGATATAGGCTATACAAATTTAGTAGAATATACAATTGATACAGGTGACAGTAAACCAGTAAGGACTCAATCCTACAGTTTACCAAAAGTAAAACGTGAACAGGCAGAAAAAGAAATCCAAAAGTTACTTGATAATGATTTAATAGAACATTCACATACCCCATGGTTAAGTCCAGTTGTAATCATTCCAAAACGTGATCAAAAGTCAGTTAGAGTTTGTATTGATTTTCGAAAAGTTAATGCCCGTGTTAAATTTGATGCACATCCATTACCAAAAATTGAGGAAGAAATAGAAGAAATTGAAGAGGAAAAAGATACTTTTCATCCATGGATTGTAAGTCTGCGTACCACCAAATCTCTATTACAGAGAAAGATAGACCTAAATCAGCATTTAGCATAGGTAGTGAAACCTACCAATGGAAACGCATGCCCCCTTTCGGCATGGCCACATCACCCGCCGTATTCGAGCGTTTAATGGAACTAGTTATGCATGGACTAACATATGAAATATGCCTTATATATCTTGATGACTTATTGTGCTACTCTAAAACATTTGATTATCATATCTTAAACGAATGTTCCAGAGGATCAGAGAAGCAAACCTTAAACTGAGTCCAGACAAACGTCAGTTTTTCCAAATATCATTAAGTTTCCTAGGACATCTTGTCTCAGAATCTGGTATCCAAGCTTGCCCTTAGCCTAAGAAATGCAAACTGATCTCAGAATGGCTAAGACCACAAAATGTTAGACAACTACGTTCTTGGTTAGGAATCTGTGGATACTATAGAAAAATGGTGCCTCATTTTGCAACTATAGCCAAACCATTATACATACTAACTGAATCCAATCACTCTTCACTAGGGATGATGCTGCAGAAAAAGTCGTTCAGAGAGCTAAAAACCAAATTATGTTCACCTCCTATATTAGCTTTTCCAAATAAAACCTTACAATTCATTTTGGACACAGATGCTTCAAATTTTGCTATTGGTTCTGTACTAAGCCAGATACAAAATGACCAAGAGAAAGTTATAAGCTACTACTCAAAATGTTTTTTCTAAAGCAGAACGAAATTATTGTACAACCCGTAAGGAGTTATTAGCTATAGTAGAATCAGTCAAACATTTTCACCATTATTTATATGGTAATATTTTCAAAGTATATACTGACCATGTATCTCTACCATGGCTCCTCAATTTCAAAAACTGTGAAGGTCAATTAGCTCGTTGGCTAGAAATCCTTGGAACTAACCAATTTAACATAGAACACAGACCAGGTAGATTACACAGCAATTCAGATTCCCTGAGCCGAAGACCATGTGTTGACAATCTATGTCCATACTTTAAAAAGCCGAAGAAAATATGAACAAAATGTATAAAAGTGATATATCAGTAAATGTTACAAATACTAGACAAGATGTTTCATGCCCTGAAATCACATGCTTACAAGATGTTAGAAGATTGCTAGAGAAAACCTAGGACATACTGCCATAAACATGAAGTCAACTTATGACAAGGGAAAATATCACAATAACTATGAACTAGGAACTGCCGTTTGGTATTACCATGAAATAAGAAGGAAAAATCTTAGTCCCAAGTTACAGAATCACTGGACGGGACCGTACATTATTGTTAAAAGATGGGGCGATGTTTTATACGGAATCAAAGATAAACCAAATTCACGTTTATTAGTAGTACACCATGATAAATTTAAAAAGTATAATGGAGATAATGCTCCAACTTGGTTTAATGCATAAATTGTTATGGATCAGCATTTCATACAATATGGTATTGTTTTACACAATATGGTATTGTTTTACATAATTCTATAAATGGTACACATCTATAGATAATATACTGGTACAAAATAGAGTTCTTTCCCTTACCAGTAATCCTAAATCGATATTCCAGTATGTCTCACCTGTAATGGAATTCAAAATGTTTAATATATATGTACTAATCATATATTGTTTTTAGCAGTCAGCAGAAGTTTCAAAAATAAATTGATGCTAGTCACATATTACATCAAATGAAGAAACAGACCTGTTAGAGCCAGAACTTATAGTTACAAGTATCTGTCTAGAAACCAGAACTAAGAATTAAATTCCAGTAATTAAATGTAATTATGTTGAGAAAGACTAATATACTATTGTATAAGACGTTAGAAGGAATGACTTAAAATACGAGAGATAAGCAGAATTCCGCTATTATTATGTATTGGAAAGTTATATCAAAACTTATCTGAACTTACCTTCATTTATTTCAGGCAAGAGTATGGCAATTCAAGCTTTGCCCTCACATAGAGAAGGCTTTTAAGAAAAGGACTAATGCCACTAGGCATGTAACCTTCAACCATCTGGGATTCTCATTCCAATACTGCCACTGTCACAGATCCGTAAAGAGAAAAGATGCTCACCGATGTGATCCATGGACCAGTCCAACATTCAAACTTTTCCATAATGCCACAAAGTCAATTAGTAATGAGGCAGAAAAACTACTAAACAAACATGACATGGATACATACCTAACGACCTTTATAAAAAAAGAAGAAAAACCAAAAATTACCATGAAGAGTGTTATAACCGTAGCTAAAAAGAAAGCTTCTCCACCACCACCTCAACCACCAACATAAGTCGATACGGCTACATTAGAGCACGATTTAGCTTTATCGGACCTAGAAGAGATTGAGGAATTCCTTTTTCATGATTGCCCAGGGGACTTTAGTGAACCTGAAACAGAAACCAAAAAGAAATCAGCGGCAGAGGAACCTAAAGAAAAACATCCTAAAGAAAAGAAATCATTTGGAGTAAATCCTAATAAAGAGAAACCTAAAGAAAAGAAAACTGCTGAAGTAAATCTTAATGAAGAGAAATCCAGAAAAAGAAAATCCAATATAGAACCACAACAGAGAAAAGTAATTTTAATAGACAGATTGCCAAGTTTACAAAATTCCAAAACTAAGGACAGAAAAACATACCTCAACAAATATTAGTACCACCTTAAATCCAGACAAATTATACCCTGTTTGTGATGATATATTGAATACTATGAATTTTAATATTAGCAGTACAAGAAAAGTAACATCCTAAGAAGAAGTATTATATTCAGACACAGAGTCCATAAATGAAGATCCTGAACCAATTATGAATGATCAAGACAGGGATGTGGAAGTTATAGACAGCACCCTACAATTGATTAAAAATCAGCAACAATCTTTTATCAGACTGAACGTCGGCGGAGTAGTTTTTAACACAAGTCTTGTCACCCTAAGAAACAGCCCTAACTCCATCCTTGCTCATTTGGAAAATTCAGTCGTTAAACCTAGAGAAAACACCATCTTTATAGACAGAAGTGGCAAACATTTTGAATATCTTCTTAATTTCCTCAGAAACGATTGCTACATTCTAGATTCTCTTCTTCCATCTAACATCACATACCTGTATAAACTCTTCATTAAGCCTAATTCTACAATATAACGAAACTAGTTCCAATATTACAAAAACAATGAAGAAAACTACACGTTTAAACTAAATGGATATATATCATCATGAGAACTTTCAAACCTCAGAAGTCACAGTATTTATTTAAAAGTATTCTATATAAGTACAATTTATATCGCGCAACACATGAGTAATGCTATCTATTTAACAGTGATTTTATTTATTAATTATTGAACTTTTAATCCTCGCGCAACATGTGACTTATAATTCTTATTCAACAGTGACTTTATCATAAACTTTGTTACAATTGTGACTTTGTAATAAATTGCATAGATCTTCTAACTAAACGAACTTTAATACTGTCTATGATAATCTGCTAGAATGAGTTACATGTACTTGTTGCTCACGCTTTGTATTATTGTTAATCATTATTGTCAGTCAGCGTTTTATATTTTATACATTATTCTCTTAAGTATTAAAACAGGGAGACGTTATTATTTGGTGATAAGGGATCACCGATGTATTATAAGCCTCAACTATTATTATTATTGCTGACTTTGACCTTATTATTGCTCATGAACTCTTGCAGGGAACTCGGTGTGAAAGTTGATTTTGAATGTCTGATTGGAGTCCCTGCGGGACATACCTTTTACATGTTTTTTTATTATTAAGGCTTGACAGGTACTTTATTATAAGGCACCCGGGGTTTGGTGTGCTACCCCTTTTGTCTCCCGGATAAAGATTGGTGTCAAAAGGTTTTTAGTTCTCTCCTTAATGACGTACCTCCATTCCATACAAATAAGCGGCGGAGTAAAAGCGTTAGTTTAGTTATGATCAGGACAGTTCGCAGACTCCTGAGTTCTGATATACCAATTATTTTGAGGCCAGACACGCTAGAAGTTTTAAATCATTGTGATATTAGGAAGCGACAGAGATACCTTTTAAACACTTGAAATATTCATATTTTATGTGCAATTGTTAATGAATTATATATTTAAATATTATAAAATTGTAAACTTAATACTGTAACAAGTGAGACCATTTCTTTGCAAATATTGTGTAATCTTGGTAAAAAAGACATAATCAGGCAAGAATTACAATGTAGGGTAATAGTCAGCCTCACCCTCTTTACCCTGATATGACTCAAACCCAGATATGACTAGATTTGTGAACTTTTCTATTGCATTGATCGAGCTTTGACTTAGCACTTAATGCAAGGAAGTACTGTAGATTTAATGATGAGTGTATTTTCAAAGAGGATTTATTAAATAGCCCCTTTTTGTTGAGATTACATGAAGAACTTTGATGACAAGTTAATTTAGTGATAGCTTTATAATTTTGTTATGAGATGATATGTTGTGTATATATGTGTGTATGTTGATTTTCTTTTATTGGTACTGAGGTTAGAAATATGTAGTAAATGATCAAATTGTGTCTCAACACAGCTAAAATGATCCATTGTAGGTTTGTGTCAGGTTAAGATAAGTCTGAGTACACAAAGAGAAGACCTTTCTAAAAGTACCATATTAAAAGTAGAGATTGTAAAATACTTATATTTGTCATGTAATTATCTTGTTAAATGTAGTTACTTGTTTTAATTATTACCTTTTATATTTGCCGCATAAATGTTTGTTTAGATGCCATTCCTTCCACCATCTCACTTTGGACTGCATCAGTCTGTTTATCCTTATCATACTCTTTCAAACATGAGGTACAGCCAATATCTATGGTAAAGATTAAATAAAGTGAAGGAATGTTTATTGCAATTGTTAATGCATGAATGTGTTTTATAAATGAGAGATGTTCAAGTTGTAAACATTATATTAGAATCATTATTTGATTCTGTTGTGAAACTTTAAAATATTATTGTTAGTTAAAATCTAGTGATTGAACCAATTATTAAGGTACTTAAACATTAATGATGCAACACTTTGACATAATCCTTAAACCTTGGTACAATATTTCATTATAAATAGTTGTGAGATCTGTTGTTTTAACCTTACCTTTGTTCTATGATGATGTGTTTTACCAGTCACCCATTCATTGTGTTTATTTTTTCACATGTATAACAATTGTTCAATTTGTTGATTTTATTTGTGACCATCCCAAGACCAGTTAAGCACTTTACACTTTATTCAAAGACTTCAGCACAGAACAGTGCTTTTGGTCATAGAACATAATTATGTACATATATACAAACAAGTAATAAATTACATCATACACAAATGTATAAACATGACTACTAAAGCTAGACCCTAATTTCTTCCATAATAATTATAAATTATACTTGCTTGTCATTCTAATTCAGGGTCTGAATTCTTTTTGGCATGGTCTCGGCAACTCCCCTGGAGGATTTTTCTACTTACGGAAATTAACATTTAAGATCCTTATGATTTTTTGTTACGATCTTGATCACTCAAACGCTTGACTATGTAAATTAGGTTAACATACGGGTTACTTACCTGTCAGTCAAAATATCAATATCTGTCATACGGTATGACGCTATTAACAGTTTTCTTCTGGAAAACGATAAAAATCCACTGGAATGATGACATTTATTGCTTCCTTTAGCTGAATAAAGCCGTGATTTCGTCACTAAAACATCGAAGAACAATATACACAAGAGCTCCGCTGGGCGGGGCATTATACGCCCGTGTGCAGTCCATGCTGTGTTCTATCTCATATAAAGTCCCTGTGACCTTGACCAATGACCCCAGGATCTCAGAATAGGTCCCATTCTTAACAGGAGGGCTATCCAAAGCAAAGATTTTGTGAACCTAGGTACAGCCATGGTTGATTTATCACCGACACAAAGTTTTCCCATACAAACTTCCAGTGACTTTGACCCTGGGGCCTCAGAACCAAAAGTTCTCGCCCTTGACCCAAAGAGTATTGATACATAAAATTTGGTGATCTTAGGTAAAGTTGGTTGTTGGACAAGGTTTTTCCTCATGATTTTTCTTTTGACTTTAACCTTTAACACAGGGACCTAAAACCAAAGGGGCATATGCTAGACATTAAGGCTACCCTTAAATAAGATTTGGAAAACCTACAATGTAGGTACAATTATTATTGAGTTACTGTCCGGAAAATGTTTCAATATGAATTAAGTCCCTGTGACCTTGACTTTTGTCCCTGGGGTTTCCAAATCAAAAGAGAACATCAAATACCAAAGAGCTATCAACACATTACATCTTGACAAATGGGCTGATCCACATAAAATTTGGTTAACCTAGGTACAATCATTGTTTAGTTATTGTCCGAACAAGGATTGTCCAAATGATGCCCATGTGACCTAGATCTTTGACCCAGTTTTGACCCAAAACCAATTGGGAACATCCTTAACACATGGGCTACCCTCACATAAAATTTGGTGAACTAAATTCATTTTACTTATTAAATATAGCATTATTTCCATGGTCTGCCATTTTGACTTTGTTAACATATTGATTGAACATTTGAAGTCTCTGCTTGGTAATTTGATATCTTCTGGATGATGGTTTAAACTTGACCCAGGGGCCGCAAAATCAATAGGGAACATCCTTGACACATGGGCTACTCTCACATGAAATTTGGTGAACTTAAGTGCAGTCATTGTTGATTTACTACACATACAATGTTTTTCAATATGATGCCCCTGTGACCTTGACCTTTGACCCAGGGGCCCTAAAACCAATAGAACATAACCATGACACATGGGCTACTCTCCTAAAAAAATTTAGTGAACCTAGGTACACTGGTTGTTCAGTTATTGTCTGGACAAGGTTTTTCCATATGATGCCTCTGTGACCTTGACCTTTGGATCTGGGGCCCCAAAACCTATTGGGAACATCCTTAACACAAGGGCTACATTCACATAAAATTTCATGAACCTAGGTACAGTCCTTGTTGAGTTATTGTCCAAACAAGGTTTTTCAATATGATGCCTCTGTGACCTTGACCTTTGACCCAGGAGCCCCAAAACCAAAAGGGCATATCCTTGACACAAGGGCTACCCTCACATAGACTTTAATGAACCTAGGTAAATTGGTGGTTCAGTTATTGCCTGGACAAAAGTTTCATTGTTTGCCATTTTGACTTTATAAACATATTGATAGAACATATGAAGTCACTGCTTGGTAATTTGATATCTTCTGGTTGAAGGTTTATACTTGACCCTGTTTCCCCAAAACTGATAAGGCACATCCTTGACACATGGTCTACTGTCACATGAAATTAGGTGAACTTAGGTACAGTCATTGTTGAGTAATTACCCAGACAATGTTTTTCAATGTGATGCCCCTGTGACCTTGACCTTTGACAAAGGCGCCCCAAAACCAATAGGGCATAACCTTGACACACGGGCTACTTTCATATAAAATTTAGTGAACCTAGGTACATTGGTTGTTCAGTTATTGTCTGGACAAGGTTTTTCCATATGATGCCTCCGTGACCTTGACCTTTGCGTCCGGGGCCCAAAAACCTATTGGGAACATCCTTGACAAAAGGGATACCTTCACATAAAATTTTGTGAATCTAGGTACAGTAGTTCATGAGTTATTGCCCAAACAAGGATTTTCAATATGATGCCCCTGTGACCTTGACCTTTGACCCAGGAGCCCCAAAACCATTAGGGCATAACCTTTACCCAAGGGCTACCCTCACATAAAATTTGGAGAACCTAGGTACATTGGTGGTTCAGTTATTGTCTGGACAAGTGTTTCATTGTTTGCCGTTTTGACTTTATAAACATATTGATAGAACATTTGAAGTCACAGCTTGGTAATTTGATATCTTCTGGTTTAAGATTTAAACTTAACCCTGTTTTCCCAAAACTGATAAGGTACATCCTTGACACATGGGCTACTCTCACATGAAATTTGGTGAACTTTGGTACAATCATTGTTGAGAAATTATCCAGACAATGTTTTTCAATATGATGCCCCTGTGACCTTGACCTTTGACCAAGGTGCCCCAAAACCAATAGGGCATAACCTTGACACATGGGCTACTTTCACGCCAAATTTAGTGAACCTAGGTACATTGGTTGTTCAGTTATTGTCTGGACAAGGTTTTTCCATATGATCCCTCTGTGACCTTGACCTTTGGGTCTGGGGCCCAAAAACCTATTGGGAACATCCTTCACACAAGGGCTACCTTCACATAAAATTTTGTGAACCTAGGTACAGTAGTTGATGAGTTATTGTCCAAACAAGGATTTTCAATATGATGCCTCTGTGACCTTGACCTTTTACCCAGGAACCCCAAAACCAATAGGGCATAACCTTTACCCGAGGGCTACCCTCACATAAAATTTGGAGAACCTAGGTACATTGGTGGTTCAGTTATTGTCTGGACAAGTGTTTCATTGTTTGCCGTTTTGACTTTATAAACATATTGATAGAACATTTGAAGTCACAGCTTGGTAATTTGATATCTTCTGGTTTAAGATTTAAACTTAACCCTGTTTTCCCAAAACTGATAAGGTACATCCTTGACACATGGGCTACTCTCACATGAAATTTGGTGAACCTAGGTACAGTCATTAGTGAGTTATTACCCGGACAATGTTTTTCAATTTGATGCCACTGTGACCTTGACCTTTGACCCAGGGGCCCCAAAATCAATAGTGCATATCCTTGACACATGGGCTACTCTCACATGAAATTTGGTGAACCTAGGTACATTGGTGTTTCATTTATTGTCCGGACAAAGTTTTTCCATATAATGCCCCTGTGACCTTGACCTTTGAACCTGGGGCCCCATAAACCTATAGGGCGCATCTTTGACACATGGGCTACTCTTACATAAAATTTGGTGAACCTAGGTACAGGCGTTGTTGAGTTATGGTCCGGACAAGGTTTTTCAATTTGATGTCCCTGTGACCTTGACCTTTGACCCAGGGGCCCCAAATTCGATTGGGAACATCCTTGACACATGGGCTTCTCTCACATAAAATTTGGTGATCCTAGGTAGATTGGTTGTTAAGTTATTGTCAGGACAAGTTTTTTACCCATATGATGCCACTGTGACCTTGACCTTTGACGCAGGGGCCCCAAAACCGATAGGGAACATCTTTGACACATGGGCTACTCTTACATTAAATTTGGTGAACTTAGGTACATTGGTGGTTCAGATATTGTCCGGACAAGTTTTACCTATTTTAAGTCCCAGTGACCTTGACCTTTAACCCTGGGGTCTCAAAATCAATAGGGAACCTCCTCCACCCAAGGGCTATCAACACATAAAATTTGAGGAACCTAGGTTCAAACTTTCTTGAGTTATCATCCGGACAAGCAATTGTCCACGGACGGACAGACGGACAGACGGACAGACGGACAGACGGCCAGACGGACAGACGGACAGACGGACAGACGGACAACAGCATAACATAATACGACCGTTTTTTCAAAACGGGCGTATAATAAAAAAAAGACGAATCCTTCACCAAAAATAGCCTTTCCTCCATTCCTTAGAAATTGATCAGGTGAGAATTTACTCATAATTGCTTCCTTGCAATATTGTATTATGTTCATGTATGATTTTAGTCTTGAAAGTCTGAATAAGAAGACAAAAACACATATGCATCTTTTGTGTAAGGATTTTTTGCCTTCTTACTTTTAACTTGAGGTCCTTTTCCTTTCTTGCACATCAATTAAATTTTTTTGGACATGATACCTTTTGTCTACTATTTCTTTCTTCTGTAGACATTTCCTTAGGTTCAATTTTGGTAGAGTGGTCTACTTTTTTCAGCTTAAGGCACAATTGTTTTCTTTCAGTTTGAATTGGTTTTGATGTTGATTGCTGTGGAGAGTTGGGTAATGGATGTGAACTGTCAGTCTTGACATCTAATGCTGATGTTGTAGGCATTTCAACTTTGATACTTTGTAGAGAACTTGATGATGAAGGTTGACTTGTATTAGTGCTGACAGTTGCTGTTTTATCAGCTGATGAAACAGTTTGTGATTGTTAAACAGATTCATCTTCAACAGTGGGGACAACTTCCCAATCATCAAAGTTTGAAATAGGTTGATCATGATCATTACTCCAAGTATCAAATAAAGGCTTAGGATATGTGTATTGACGTTCTTGTATCAATGGGTAAATATCCCGTACCATGTTGAAGAAAGCGGTGTACAAAATGTGCTTGAATCTGGACCTCCAAATGATATCTGCTAAGTGACTTTCAAACTGAGTTAGACTTGTGCCTGGCATTTTATTGAAGTGATGTTTGGCATGACGCCATGCACCCTCTATTCTGTTGGTGTGAACAGTTTGAATATTTCCAGTACTTTCTTCTTTGTAATGAGAAACAAAGGTATACTTGTGTATCACTGAAAAGTGCTTATAACCTAGACCATTAAGTTCAGAATAAACACTCCAGTCGTCAGTGTAAATGGTGGAACCCCGCTCAACATGCCTCTGAATTATTGGTATTAAAGTATCAGAGGTCCGGTCCCGAACTAGATAAACTATCAGTGTATTGGTTCGCCTTTCTATTAACCCTATGACCCATACTTTTACTCCTTTTATTGGGTCACCTCTATGATACTAAGCACGTCTGCCGAACAAAGACTCATCAATTTCAACCTCTCCAGAAAACACTTGATCTCTAATGTGTCTATGAAAGTATTCTTGGAATATTTCTCTTACAAAACAACCCCAGTCTACCCCTGTACTCTTGTAAGAAATACCACTCAATCTGCTGCATGTCGTCAGGCTATGGCCATCTAAGTAACATCATAATATCTGGAATTGTCAATTTAGCATTTTCAAAGAAACTGTTGGTGCGGACAAAGATTTCATGGTTTCTGTTTTTATTACACCTTAGAGTAAATCCAGTAATTGTACTAGAACGTTTGCACACCTTCATTAATCCATTGCAATCATTTTTACATTGACATGCTATCTCCTTTATTAGCAAAGTCTTCTTAGTACACCAATTCGTTACAAATTCATTAGGCTGTGAAAAAAGCAGAAAAAAGTTCCAGGGGTTGTAGAAAGCATCAATTTCTATTTCATCAATATTTTCTTTCCTATTTCTGAAACCTCCCCCTATTCTTTTCAAAATGTTTCTATCCTCATTATTATCTTCTGCCATTTTTAGCACATGCTCTGAATACACGAATTAAATGGGGTTCCACAGCTTTGTTTCAAATCAAATTGGCTTTGTTCAATCAAGCATATTTTCAATAAATAAGTAATAGAGGCATATGAGGGGGAATAAACATTTTTTCATATTTGTTTCATTAATGTTATTTTTATCTTCATTTTCCATTTATGTAAAAAAGTACAAATGCATTTTATTTATTTTATTTTTGTGCATATTTTTTTCATTTTAGAAATATATTGAGATTGATGTATAAATTTGACATGCAAATACCTGAATATCAAGGCAAAATATATACCTAAGCAAACAAAGTGAAAATTTTATAGGATTAATGTTTAAACATGTGATAAACTGAGATTCATTCCGTAAAAATACAGTGTGTAAAACAATAAAACAATGAAAACAGAATTGTAAACTTGTATTGGAAATTAAATATAAAGGAAAAAATCGCTCTATACTATAATCCTGTCTTTTCTCCCGGGGGGACTTGTGTCAGTTGCTAAATTCGTTGAATTGACGGAGTTTAAGAGCGTCGTCTACCCCAAAAATCTTCCAAGCCCCATTTTCTGGTAGCATGTTGTCCCCAAAAGAAACCCTATTCCCGGGAAACACTTCCCTTGAGTAGCATTATATTAAAATCTAAAATCGTCGCTCTATATATAATCATGTCTTTTCTCTCGGGGGACTTGTGTCCGTAGCTAAATTTGTTTAATTCATGCATTTTAAGAGCGTTGTCTACCCCAAAAATCTTTCTAGTGTTTAAATTATTTACGGAATGAATCTGTTCTTACATTTGTATCTGCATATCTACGGAATGAATGAAATTTATCAAAATTAATGATCTAATTTCACTTGTTATTAAACATTGAATCAATAACACTGTAACTGTTGTTATCTGTGGTATAAATAGAAGATTTTAAAGTCAGTGTTTTTCCTAATATTCCAGTTGTATGGTGTGTAGCAACAATGACTAAAGGTTCTATTATTAACAAATTTAATCACGTTGAAACATGGGATAACATAATACTATGTACGTACTGATGAAGATTCTTTATGATAATAAAATAATGTAAAATGTAACTTCCTCCTACTGATAAACTTTGGTCTCCAATTTTTTGACAAATTCTAGTTTTTGAGAGAACCCGGTTCACAATTACCCCATGAAAACATTAGATTATCAACTACTGACTTCAACAATATCATACAAATAAGCTTTAACTATAGTATAAAAATTACTTTCTTTAAATTCCATTCGTCCGTAAACTTAGAGAGCACTGTATTTCTACAATTCTACTTGCGCTATTGACCATATAAGATTTTGGTCAGATCTTTAACGAAATTATCTATTAAATAATTTAAATGTATTTATGTTTACTAATTGTTTATGTTTACGTCCAAACGTTCACCTGTTAACACCTGCTCAGTATTCTTAAATTGTGCATTTGCTTTTGGTGTTTTTTTTTATGTCTGCACAATTTGGTCTAGCCATTTTTGCATGACCATGAAGTGAACAAACATCAGTATATACAAGTACAACCCACAGCCCAGCTGCATGGCCCACAGAGCAAACAGTTTAAAACCATGTTCACTGCGTTGACAAGTCACAACGCATTGTTAACTTAACTTGTAAACACGTTCTTGGAAGCACAAATCTGAGCTCTTAAACTAATCATAGTTGTTATCAAGTATGGTATCATCGGAGAATAGAGTTTTTGTATTTTTATTTTTTTGTTTGATGACGGCTTATGTGGCCTCTCAGCAATGTGGTGCGAATACAGGAATTGAGTTTGCACGATTTTCTAAAAATATGAGATTATGACAATCGACGACTTCAATGATCCTGTAAGTAAATATTTATTTACTCATCAATTCATTTCAAACTTTTATGATGGATTCTGAGTGTTTCTTTTCGTTAGGAGAAACTACATGTTAAGTCTCTTGAAGTCCAAATATGATGGCTGAATTACGCCATGTCACATTGTCGTCCCACGGGGCGCCACATGAAAACACGCAAGTTCGGCAACATGGTATTTTTTCGGATCTTCGTCTCGCGGGGCGCCATGCAATAACACAGTCATACGACAATTTAAACATTTATCGTGCTTTTGCCTGACAAAGTGTATAGAGAAAACATATTTATACGACAATTTTTTACAAATGTACGACACTTTCTCATGTCGTATTTTGTCGCATCTTTGTGCATTCGTTTCAGATCCGCGAGACGAAGATACGACAAACAGACCATTTTGTCGTACTTTCGTGTCTATGGGGCGCCCCGCAGGACGACAGTGCGACACATGTGGCGTAATTCAGCCAACATAGAATGCTGCTACTAATTATGCATCTTTGCTCAGTTAGGGTTGTAACGGTTAACTGATATATCGAATACACCGCGACCAAAAACTCTACGTAAGTTAAAAGCAAGAAACCTTAATAAAACGCTATTTTTTGGCTTATCAATTCTAAATATTGTAGAATTGTGTGGCTAATGTATACGTTTTGTATATCATATCATAGTTATGCTTATTATCCGTCTGACTTTGAAATGCTAATTATATGAAACTGACTTATGAAGATTTTTTTCGTAAGAATTTTGTGAAAAGCATCACAGTTTTTTGTCGCTATGTTCCATTCCGATTGTTTAATCATAATCTCATATTTGAAGGTTTAAAACAATTTTACAAGGAGTAAAGAATTTAAAATGAGCATACACTTAACAAAAGTTCTAACCGATCACTTTTCAAACTTTGACTATTTTATAACGGACTAATGGATCCTTATTGAATTTTGCAGAGGGGATTTTGTGTCTTTTTCTACCGATTTGTGGAAAGAAAAATAATTTGATACAATCCGATGCACTCAAGCGGGACACAGGGTGTGGTTTACACATTTAGGCACGAAATGTTCGTGCAGAGTATGGTGAGTATTAAATTTTACTTTGCATAAATCTTTGTTAACTTTATAAGTGTAATCAAAGTACTGAAAGTACTGTTGGAAGGAATTTTTGAACAATTTTAGGAGTTCGAGTTACTATTTCGATATCCTACATAATTTCTTTTTCATTCATAACCAAATGCGTTTCATATTTCATTTTACATGCACATTATTCTACTGATCGAGAAGTTGTATGTTTTGATTCACGGGCAGGACATACTTTCGTGGAGCTATGTCATGGAATAATTTCTAGTGTCATTCTCCCTCCTACCACTGATTTTAAATCATTTTAATACGGCAGTGTTCAGTCACTGAATTGCATCTAGTAGTAATCCAGAGATTGAGTCTTTTCAGGAACAGTGATAGGTGGATTGATGGTCACGATGTAACCTAAACAATGTGTTGCCATGGAGTTAAGGTCACAACAAATTGATCACATGTTCTATGTATTTTGTTCCAAAGAATGGAGCTTAAAAGCAAATAATTTTTTTCCATATTTTGAATTTTGAGAAGCGAGCAAAGGCGAAGAATAAATTTGTGCGGTTTCTAAGACATTTATTTACCATAAGTTAAAACGAGCATAAAAAGTATGGACTTTCTTATATAACATATAACCATATATCTATAGACTAGTGTGTAATCACGTAGTAAGAAGTTCTATGCTATATAAAGCAAGTTAACAATTACTCCAGATGAAAATTCAATTGAATTTAAAACTAGTTAGAAGTAGGGTAGAAGATGTTTACACCTTCATGAGTTCATACGTAAAAGATACCTTCATTTTTCGTAGGTATTACTTTTATTAATACTAGATAACTAGGAAGCACAAATTACCAATTAACAGCGCCACACTAATCTTATAATGGACCAGCCTGGTTCACTTTTTGTGTATACAATGTAATTAGATTTTGGTAAATTATGCTGATGTCTAATAATACCACTAGAATTAAATCAAGCCTGATATGTTATTTTGGGACATCAAAATTGTAGGAATGTAAAATTTTCTCCCTGTCCTACCTGCTCTCTATGGATCAATCTTCATATTTTACACTACAAAGACACGTATGACGTCACACATCAAGACAAGGTGTGTAGAGAGAGTAAATGTTCAGTTTACGGTCTAAGACAGAGTGCAGTTATCATATTTCTGAACAAAGGAATATATCATTGTAATTTCTAATGCCGTATGTTAGCAAGAATTCGTTACTGCTTTACCGTAACAGTGAAATTATGCTGATTTATATTGCTATTTAGAACTCAAATTACTAATTTTCAGTTCAATAAGGGACTTTAGTCAGTTATTTCCCCTGGTATACTCTTCAAATAGGTAGGTCTTATTAGTTGGATTACTCAGTTTTACCCTTACTTTTCAATGTCAATTTGCCAAAATTAATCTTAAATAACTTTTTTGTAAATCATTTAATTTATTTGAAATTCAAGCTAACTATTTTTTAGGATAAAGAACTATCTAAATTTCATCACTTTTGTTAATATCTTTATTAACAAGAAAGATATTAGATGAAATATTTTGTTATTCTTACCTAGGAATTCTATGATAAAATCCGAGGATTCCAACTGTAAGGACCTACTTACAAATTGGATTGCTTCAGATTTTATCCGGGAAAGATAACTGACTAAAGTCACTCATGCTACTCGGCCGAGTGTCAAAACTTTTCATTTTACGATATTTATGACGCGTTAATTTCAATTTTTTCGGATTTTAAGGTGCGAGAAATCAGACGAACATAACGATTAATTTGTTGTGGTCTAATAAAATAAAATAAAAATTTTTACGAAATTCGCTTCGCGCTATCATTAAACCTCTACGGACACCCATCCAAAGATTAACCCTACATTACGTTGCTTAACTTCGATAATACCCAGCGCTTTACGCTCTCAAAGTAAGCTCCTGCTGTGAAAACCGGTCGTTAAAATTGTACTTATATACAAGCGTGTGGTAGATACTAATGCGCAATAATACAATAAAACTTCTCTCCGTGCACAGTTAGAATGGTGTTTGATTAATGTGTAAAAAACATTAAATATCATAATTTTAAGTATTTGTTTAATTTTTTTTTCAACTTATCTACTTTTGATAGTACACATATTTTTCTGCTGCACTATTTCTTGGTCGCATTGACTCATTGATTTCTATTGAGTTGAGGGTGTTGTTCGTTCTTTTTCAAATCTTGCAGAGCGCTGACATAGAAAGGAATTTTTTGAAAACAATTCCTTCCAAAAACATAAAACATTGCACGAATGTTGATGCAGGATCGTGGCGTAGCCAATAGAATGTTGAATGCTGGAGCGTCTATCAGACAGGTGAGTGGCAGTTCATGGAAATATCTTTAAGAAATATCGATAAAGTATTGTTTATATAGAAAAATGCTACAATTTTATAATTCTCAATGCGTTTTTTCCTATTTCAAGTTGCATGACACTTCAATCGCGCCGTTTCGGCGATCAGGACTGTGGACAAAGTATGAAGGGACCGGAAACGTTTCTGACTGACGCCGTAGACCCAGAAAAAAAGTTACAACTCGCCGACAGGATCAACATTCGAGCAATGTTTTATAGTTTTTTTTTCACTTATAAAGTTAACAAAGATTTGTGAAGCAAGTTATATCATCAACAAATTTAATCACGCTGTTACATGGGATAACAAAATACGTACTGATGAAGATTCCTTAAAGAATATAATATAAATTGTAACTTCCTCCTACTGAAAAACTTTGGCCTCCAAAGTTTTTGACAAAATCGTTTTTGAGAGAACCCGGTTCGCAATTACACCATGAAAGACAAATAGCTTATCAATTACTGACTTCAACAATATCATATAAATAAGCTTTTACAACAGTAAAAATTTCTTTCTTTAATTTCCATTTGTCCAAAATATTTGAGAGCATTGTATTTCTACAATTCTACTTGCGCTATTGACCATACAAGATTTTGGACAGATCTTTAACGAAATTATCTATTAAATGATTTTAATGTATTTATGTTTACTAAATGTTGATGTTTACGTCCAAACGTGCAATTACTGTTAACACCTGTTCAGTCTTCTTAAATTGCGCATTTGTTTTGTATTTTTTCATGTCTGCACAATTTGGTTTAGCCATATTTGCATGACGTAAACAAACATCAGTATATACACGGTTATTCTCAATACGAAGGTCCATTTGACAAAATGTTACATAACTCCCTGCTAATAAGTAAGAAAATGAAATTTAGTGTTTTGTCCATTCCCTAGTAGATGTCCAATGATTGTGTGAAAAAATTACAAAAATCGAACTATTAACAAAATCGTAACCGCCATTTTAGACCCTTATTTTAAATTTCCGTTACTGTCGCCAGTCCACCCCTGTGTTGTTTGCAATAAAATTGCGGCCACTAAAGAAGTTAGATTTGCATGCATATGCATTGGTAAACTATTCAAATTTGTACTTAAAAGGCTCTGTTAAACAGTATGTCAGACATTTTTGAAATATCTAATGTAGAGTGCATGTCGCCAGACTTTATGTTTTTCATAAAATTTCCGATACCGTGTCTGCCATAGCTAGATTGGAAAGCAAAATATCAACACAGAGTTATAAAAAACGCCTAAAAGTTATCTTAGTTTCATTGATTATTAAATAAATTAACAAAAACCTATGGTATGAATGATATATGAAAGAACATGAAAGACAAATGCAAAAGGGGTCAATAAAAAGTAAATAAGCAAAATTTCCGTTACCGGTGCTGCTGAAAATACCAGCTATACTGAACGGTATAATGACGATAAATACATCAATTGACTATAACTGTTTATAGATGGTCGAATGATTCTTCGTTTGTAACTTTGTAGAGCTCAAACCACGTAATTTCAATACGAATTTAAAATTTCCGTGATTTAAATTTCCGTTACCATGTTTGGAATATCAGTCATATACGTTTTGTGGGGACATTGCGCCAGTCAGTGCATCATATATTTATGTCACTGATGACTTCAGGAACGCCTCGTGGTAAAATAACACATTTTTGAGTTTGATAGATAAATTAAGAAATAGTTTAATTATGAAGGTTTTTACAGGTTGACATTTCTTTAATTAATTGCGATATAAGTTTTATGTTGAGCTGAAAATAACACGTTGTGTATTATGAACTACGAGCACAAATATGGCTTTAAATTTAAATATTGATTTACTTCGAGAAATTATCAAAATACGACAGACAGAGATTATAAGTGTACCAAATTTCCGTTACTATGTGGTAACGGATAATTTATGATTTGTGTCAGTAATAAAACAGCATTGTAAGTTTGAAAATGATTTCAAGTCAATACTATTTTTACCAAAGGTTAATAAAATACACGAATTAGTCTCGAACAAGTATACCAAGTACCATAAGACAATAGTGTTTAGCAGATCTTTATATAATAGCTCATCAGAGCCAGAGCACGATCTGTTCAATGTGATCTACTCTGATCGATGTTTGTCCGTCGTCCGTCCTAAATCTCTTAAAATTGTATTGACAAAAAATTAAAGCCATCAGTCATCAACTTTTGCACGACGCATTTAATAAAGGTCAGCCACTTTTTTTCAAATTTACCCCCTGTCATGGGTTCAATGACAATATTGACACTGCCTCAGGGGTCAACATATTTGAATATTGGCCCGCTAAAAGGGGCTCAAGGCTAAACATGGAATTATATAACGAAATATTGAAAACAAATTCGTAAATTGTATGGCCTAGAGCTTTATTGTTTGCATTGCCAACTCAAAGACACACTTTTATACAGATAAATGTATCAAATGTACAATCTATTTCTCATGTTAGTGGTGGCCATGACTCCTCGGGACCCTCTCAATATCCTCTTTGTATCATATATACATGTTATCAGTTTACTGAATGGAAAAGATACGAACATATTTAAATCACGTCCTCGTCATTTTGTTAAATATCATTGCAGAGATCAAATAATGTCAGGTGGCAGAGATCTCTGTGAACAAAATTTCCGTTACTATGTAGTTTTTGCCGATACGCGTTGTTTTACCTAGTTATTATCTTGCTCATTCTTATTTAGTGTCTTAGTTTTATGTTTCAACTGAACCACGTCATCTGCTTGAACAAAAGCATACAAGTTTTCAAATAATTAATGATTTTGTTATTCTAGTCGTGTTTTTTTATTATGTATATAGAACATATGATATGAAGAAATATTTGTATTTGTGTAAGCTTTTTGACTTAGAAATAAAATGCAACTATAAAGTAACGCATTTGTTGGTTCAGTTAAAGACTTGGTGGGTTTGACTAGGGTTTAAAGGCTTCTATAATCAATATAAAATTTCCGTTACCATTGCACCTGTTCTTTATACATATACGTGCCTTTTAAGTATGCGGCTTAGCACAGGTAATATGTACATTTTTTGTATCGGCAATGATCAAAGTGAAGTATAAGAAACAGAAGGTTATCATTGTGACGTTCACAAATAATAGAGAACAATTGGATGGTGACGAATGATTACAGTCTTGATTTTACCCTTAGAATTGAAAAGTGTGCCTAAAGTTCAGTGGCATGTAATGACTTAATTAAGAAGTCATTGTAGTCGATTTTTTTATTTTTAGACAAAGACATGTATACTTGTTGAAAACCAAACCATTTTATTTTGTACGGAAGAAGATGTATGTGTATACGCCTTTACTGACTGCAATGAGAGTACAAAATCGGATGTTAAAAGCGAATAGTAAAGTGTTTACACCTTACCCTCTTTATATGGTCATAGCACAGGCAATAAGATAGTTATGCATCCAGAAAATTAGATTTACATCCCTGATACTTGCATAATAATGAAAAAATCATTTAAAACTGTTTTATTTGAAGTTGATTTTTCACATATTCACATTCCCAATTGGACCTTTGTATTGAGAATTGCCGTACAAGTAAAAGCCACAGCCCACAAATCACAAACAGTGTTCACTGCGTTGACAAGTCACAACGCGTTGTTTACTTTACTTGTAAACACGTTCTTGGAAGCACAAGTCTGAGTTCTTAAACTAATCATAGTTTGTGTCAAGTATGGTATCATCGGAGAATATAGTTTTTGTATTTTTATTTTTTTGTTTGATGACTGCTTATGTGGCCTCTCAGCAATGTAGTGCGAATACAGGAATTGAGTTTGCACGATTTCCTAACTACACTGAGACTATGACAATCGATTGTTTCAATGATCTTGTAAGTACCGGTAATATTTATTTACTAATCAATTTATTTCAAACTTTAATGATAGATTGTTGGGTGTTTCTTTCCTTTAGGAGTATCCTCATGTATATTCGCTTGATAAGTCTAAATACTATGATGGCTGAATTACATGTCTGATTGTCGTCCCGCAGGGCGCCAAATGAAAACACGAAAGTACGGCAATATGGTACTTCGTCGAATCTTCGTCTCGCGGGGCGCCATGCAATAACACAATCATACGACAATTTAAACATTTTTCGTGCTTTTGCCTGATAAAGTGTATAACGAAAAGATAATTATTTATACGACAATTTTTTACAAACTATGTCGGCTAATAGCTATACATGTCGGCTAATAGCTATTCATAGCTAATGCTAACTGTTGTATATAATCCGACAATAAATAAAAGTTTGTATCTTGTATCTAAATGTACGACACCTTCTTATAAATGTCGTATTTTTGCCTTTATTTCATCGCATCTTTGTGTTTTCGTCTCAGATTCCGCGAGACGAAGATACGACAAACAGACCACTTTGTCGTACTTTCGTGTCTATGAGGCGCCCCGCAGGACGTCAGTGCGACATGGCAACGTAAAATCAGCCTACTTAGAATACTGCTACTCTTTATACATCTTTGCCCAGTTTGTTTTGTAACGGTTAACCGATATATAAAATACATAGCGACCAAAATAAAGCAAAAGTCTAAAGCAAGTAACATTAATAATACGCTCATTTTTGGCTTATCAATTCTAAATATTACAGAATTGTGTAGAATAGTGTATACCTTTTGAATACCATATCATAGTTATGCTTATAATACGTCTGACTTTTAAGTGCTAATTATATGAAACTGACGTACGAAGATTTTTTTCGTAAGAATTTTTGTGAAAAGCACCACAGTTTTTGGCCGCTATGTTACATTCTGATTGTTTTATCATAATCTCATAATTGAAGGTTTAAAGAAATTTTAAAAGGAGTTAAAAACTAAAAATGAGCATATTATTCTTTAATGGGTTTGACATTTCATCAAATGAGATAATGATTATCGTCCAAATTCTGTTTTAAAACATTCGCTTTTCTGACATAAAATGCATATATAACAAATTATTCAAAGGTACTCATTCACAGATTTCATCTTAAATATCAACTTTTTCTAAAACTCAAATGTATGGAAATATTTTTGGAAGCAGGAAGGTAGTGTTCTGATAATGACAATGATGGTGTTTCATGTAGTAAATACCTACCCCGTATGTCACGGTATACACTGTTTTAGTGCATTTTTGTGACTTCTATTGTATATTTCTTGCAGCATATAAGCCAGTTTGTCTTAAAATAATAGGAATTATGTTTTGACCCAATTACAGACACTGAATGGTATTTTTAAAATTATAGAAAAGTTAAACCAAATCTGTGAAGTAGTACCGTTAATAATCTGTACAAAATATTATTTAAAAAAATACAATATTTTGATCCAATTAAAACGGTGCAATTGCCTAAAAATCCGATTTCGCATATTATCAGCACAAAAACAATGCTCATTGCAATATAGCTCTATTACAATTACTTTTTTCATATTGTTACACCCCTAATGCATCTGCTTATGAAAAGTATCGTATGTCTTTAAGAGGATGGACATTTTGTGCTTTAAAATTACCAGTGGGTCTGTTTGATGTCAACATTGTATTCATGACAAAATGTTAGAGAGAATTATTGTCGTAAAATAATCAATTATTTTTGTTTATTGCTTATTTGCGAAATGGCTCTGATCAGCACTGTCCTTTCTTTGCTTTGCTCTGCTTCTGATCTGATCCGTCCTGTCCTGTCCTGTCCTGTCCTGTCCTGTCCTGTCCTGTCCTGTCCTGTCCTGTCCTGCCCTGCCCTGCCCTGCCCTGCTCTGCCCTGTCCTGTCCTGCTCTGTCCGGTCATGTCCTGTCCTGTTCGGCCCTGCCCTGCCCTGTCCGGTCATGTGCGGTCCGGTCCTGTCCTGCCCTGCCCTCTCCTGTCCTGCCCGATCATGTCCTGTCCGGCCCTGCCCTGCCCTATCCGGCCCTGTCCTGCCCTGTTCTGTTCTGCCCTCTCCTGTCTTGATCTACCCTGTCCTGTCCTGTCCTGTCCTTCCCTGCCCTATCCTCCCCTGCCCTGTCTTGCCCTGTCCTGTCCTGTCCTGGCCCGATGTCAAAAAAAGTGGACAATTAGGATTTGACAATTGATAAAAAATGAAGTAAGAGTTTAACATCTTTTATCATTATAATCTTTAACATTAACCTATTTGGAAGTAGAAAATACGCATCGGAGATTTTTTTAAGGACTGTACTGAAAGTTGTCATGGCTTAACGAAAGGTAGTATAAATGTAAAGTAAGATACGTTAAGATTTTTAAAATAAAATTTCTAGAACCGATAGACAATAGCAAATCTAATCATTATTTATTAAAAGGTGTTTCATAGTATGACGGTAAACTTTATGACAATTATTCATATATTTCTTATGACATGAAGTTCTATTTGTTCTTGATTTAACAATAAACACTATGATTGTTTTTTTAATTTGAAGGTGTTTCTAAATCAATTCGTTTTATTCAGGTAATACTCGCGCTAATAAAACAATAAAACCGTAGCACAGAAGTCAATGTAAGAACACACTTAAAACCCAGTTCTAATGCCGCTACTATGTTTCTAGTGTAAGGTTTAATCACTTAATTTGTACAAGGTAAATAATAACGTATCTTACTAAAAAAATTATTAACATATATTTAAGGTAAATGTAATCAATAAGCAAAAATTATGCTAGCATTTGCTTACAAACACTTCAAAACGATAATCTAAAATTAAACTTAGTTTGTTTAGACAACAATCAAATGTTCACATTGGTAAACTTAAAAAGGTAACGTATCTTACTTTTTCAATTCACATAAGTTCCACTGCCGTTTATTTTAAAAGACGTTCTCGTTCAGGCACAATTTATGTTAAAATCAAAACAATGCTAGTTCTTTTGCTTCAAATATGTTTATTTATCAGAAAGAAGACTTATTTATTTGATTTTTTTCTGTAAACATTTATTTTGTATCTGTTAACGTATCTTACTCATTTTTCAAAATAGTTCATGACTAAAGAGTTCAAAATATATGGTCCATTTTCATATAACTTTACATATTATCTAGATCTCTAGACAGCTGCTGTCAGCTTAATTGCAACAAAATAGTCGATTTGTTTTTCAACAAGGTAGAGGCTTTACAATTTGTTTTTTAAAGTCCAACTATCTGAATATAATTTCAAATTGTCCTTCTTTCTGCTGGTGTACTGTTTTGGACTGTGGGGTTGTTATATGAAATTAAACTTTTTCGATTACATTGTTTGCATAAAAAGTGTTTCTTGAGTTTCTGTGGAAATATGTCCGGAACTATTCCTGCACCATTAAGTTTTAATTTGGTTTTAGATCCTGACCCTGTGCTGGACGATGTTTTGTTTCCATTAGTTTTAGTCGTATGGTAATTCCTTACAATCTGAATTCATGTTAAGACTTTTGTATATTTTTTTTTAAAAGAGGTTTATAATTTTGTTTAAGCGCTTTCATCTGATCATTTCAATACCAACTTTTGTATGCCGCTGACCTTTGTCTTAAATCTACAAGGTGGTCCTTTGTTTTTCTAGGTCACAAATTGGCATTTTTAAAAAACAATTTTGTTTTGTCTATTTTTCGTGTACATTGGACTGATGTACTTGCTCAAACTCTATTCAGAACTTTTTCAATATTGATTTTAACTGAAACCTTTTCTTTCTTTCTCATTTAAACTTGTAGATTGTACTGGGTGCGTAAAAGCTTCATTTGTAACGCATTCTTCTGTTGTTTTTTCCTAAATCATTCGGAATGGTTGTTGAAATACTCAGACATTTTATTGTTTCTTCGTTTGATTAAGCATTTAATTTTGCTCCATATTCAGGAGGTATATTTGACCATTTGTCATTTTTCATTTCTTGTACCCTTGCTGGTATTAAGCTCTAGTCTATTTCACCTCCTGTACATTAGTATTTTAAGATACATAAGCTGGAAAGAAAGATACGTTAACCTTTACTACAATGTATAAGTTTTGTCAAATACTCAATGAAAGAAATGTGGTTTTTTAGGTTTTATATCAAAAGTTGTCCCTTTTACTTTATAATACTAATAAGTTAACATCCTATTAGTTTGTATTTGCTTGTTATATCATGTATTTTAAACAGTGTAAGATACGTTAACATTGAGTAAGATACTTTGAACAAGTTTGTTCAT
Organism: Mactra quadrangularis; assembly: GCA_025267735.1. Taxonomy (NCBI): domain Eukaryota; kingdom Metazoa; phylum Mollusca; class Bivalvia; order Venerida; family Mactridae; genus Mactra; species Mactra quadrangularis. The sequence goes on from CM046294.1 coordinate 1,821,565, forward strand.
GTCTGTTGGTATCAATTAGCACATAAGACATGTTCAATGCATACACTTGTTCTGACTTGTCTTTGTTTCACATGAAAAACAAGTTTAACTGTCTTAAATATAAAAAATAACTAGAACGCTTCAGTTTTCTGGAGTTGTCATAAAATGCTTGATTGTTTCGTCATAATCGCCAGGAATTCTTTACAACTTCTGTTTTGAGCGGAAATTTTGGTAATTAGCAATGCAATTGGCTAGAAAGTAAATCCTAAGATGATTTATTTTCGATAAATATTGAAATATCAGGTACGTGTTAACGTATCTTATGTTAACGTATCTTAATGACATTTACTACTTTTTACCATAAAGTAAGCATATCGCTCTTTTCGAGGATGAAATATCTCTGGATTATGCCTGCATGAAGTAGGCATTGTGAAATTAGGTAACACTGCCTGCTTTCTGTACTAGCTTATGTGTTGTAACATATGAAAAGTTAACGTATCTTATTAAATCTTAAAGTAACACTTTAATTTTTCATTTTTTCAAAAATATGGTTAATCTGTATGAGATCTTAGACGCCAAAAGCCTTTTTTATCTCTTACATTAACCACTTGGGGGTTTATATTGGCATAAATCCGAGTGAAATTGCAAATATTTGGACTTAATGCATGTTGTCCATAACTGTTAACGTATCTTACATCCAATTTGGGGACACAGGAAAATAATTTTTAATTTTCGCCAATTTTATTGTCTGATTTCGGAAGGTTATGTTTTCATTGAATTACCCCAAATGACCTCTAGTAAAGGTAACATTCGCAGCAAAACGGTATATTATTTCAAAATTATATTGTAGTTAAAACAGGTACCCTATGCAGGGACAACGCAAAATCAACAAATTTTGTATTTTTGGATTAAATTTTTCACCAGAAAGTATGTTCAATGAGGGACAAAACTTTTGTTGGAGGTACATATATGTTGTATACATCATCTAATGAGAAAAAATCTCAGATACTTTCTGTTTTTAAAAAAATGTGGGGCAAGGGGCTGTGAAAATGTGAAATTGTGCACTTTTTTTGACATTGAGTGTCCTGTCCTGTCCTGCCCTGCCCTGCCCTGCCCTGCCCTGCCCTGCCCTGCCCTGCCCTGTCCTGTCCTGTCCTGTCCTGTCCTGTCCTGTCTTGTCTTGTCTTGTCCTGCTCTGCCTTGCCCTGTCCTGTCCTGTACGGCCCTGCCCTAGTCTGTTCTACTGATTCTATGCGGGTTTTTTTAGGTTGTAAACAAGACCTTGAAGGAGTTCTACTATGGAACACCTAACTCTCCTCTGCATTCTGCTGATTTAAGTTTTAAATCAACAGTTACTAAAGGGCTTGGAATAGACGAATACTTGGTTTCAAGCAGAGGAAAGTTAGTAAAAATACAATTGTTTTCTTGTTAATATCCTGTTTTCCGGCGTTGCTGTCTACGCTCACTTTGTGATACCCTGTCTATTAAAACGTCTCGTTCTATTGGACAAAAGCAAAATGACGTAATTTGGAACTAGGAGAAATCCCCCCCCCCCTCATTCTATTGATTGAAAAACAAATGGAAATAATACCACAGCAAATGAAATCATAGTTTCTCCTTGTTCGCTAATTCTTGTTACTTAATGTTAGCGCATGCTTGAGTCTACGGAACGGGTGGGTTTCGTGTAACTTTGGTAAATGCGAGCATGTGTGCCTTCGTGTGTGAGTAAGTAAGCAAGTTTGTTCAGATATTTCACACACTTAATCATTTATTTTACGACGATAACTTGCTTAATTTCCGTGCATTATCACTCGCTTCATATAGTTTCAATGCCGTGTAGTTTTGAAAATGTGGAAGTAATTATATTTTTCATACATGTTATGCTTAATATTGAAAAAAATATTGGCTATTAAAAAAATCTTTAAAATGGTCAATCAAATATTACATTGTAATTTTAAATGTATTATAAAATAGAAAAATAAGTTGTATGTGTTCGATCTTTTCACTCGCAGACGATGTAACTTTGAGCTCTTTAAGACTTGAAATCAAAAGCCAGACTTTTTCTTCCATTTCAGGAGTCAAGGTGATAATCCGTCATGTGTAAACTACGAAAGTACAGTAGAGTATGGATTGATCAACAACCGAGCCTTTTTTAAGTATACAAGTAAGGATTTCAGTTATCGCTTACGGTCCGTTTAGAGCACGAACGCGAACGCAAACAACTTTTTGTTCGCGCGAACGTTCGCGTTGATTGTCTTCAGAGCTATTTTTTCAGATGTTCGCGCGAAATATACATGTAAATAAAGTCATAAAAGCAATAACACCTTCTATACAGTTTCTTACAGGGTTGATTTTATGTGAAAAAAATCACATATGCAATGTACATCTATAATTTACTGGTTTTAGGACATAAAAGACTTTATTCAAGCGTCAAACGAGTGAAATTTAGGTTTGAGTTCTACAGTTTTAAATACACCAGTTTATTACAAGTTATATGAAAAAGATTATAACACTAATTGGCTATTTATACGCTTTAATGTTAAACATTGTATACAATACCCATAGAGAATGTTGTGTATATTCAATGTAAAATGAAACATCCTATACTCATATAATGTGTGGCCAGTTTCCAAGCATTTTGTCCTCTGGTACCCTTCTTACACCAAAGGTAATTAGTATATGATATCAAATAGATGGTACCAGGGGGCGAAGCGCTAGCTAGGGGTGTGCATAGGAAAGTGGCAAAATGTGTTCTAAATATCATTTCTACACTCCAGATAATCAAAACAAAGTACGAGCGTACATGTCAGATTGTCCAACATCATATATTATAATTGCAACCTGTACAATGTATGATTTCGATAAAAAACAATGTCATATCAACTCTACTTTTATCAGTAAGTATTATACTTCAACTTCCACATGTAAAGTGCACACGTCAACTTTCGCATGTTTATGTGCACCCTTTTACTTTCAGTTGTTTATGCACACTCTTTTACTTTCGCATGTTTATATGCACACATTTACTTTCGCGTGTTTATGTGCACACTTCAACTTTCACATGTTTATGTGCAAACGTCAACTTTCGCATGTTTGTGTGCAGCACATTTAAACTTTCGCACGTTTATATGCACGCGCCAACTTTCGCATGTTTGTGTACTTTCACATGTCTGTGCATTCGTAGACCGGTTTTCAGCATTAGTTGCCGTGCTGTATATAGATGTTTTACAAATACCAAAGGTTCAAACACAGGTGGCAGACACAAATTTTCCTTATAGTAATATATCGTTATACTAGTATTGTTTAATTTGAAAACTACTGCCCACAGAGTCCATTTTACTCTATCTTTATTGTGGACGTGTTGTTTGACATCGGACGAACATTAGGGCTTTTGGGGTATATAAGGGACCATTTCATTAATTGTAGATCGATTTTCTTCAAATAAAAAGTATTTTTATGTAGAATAATCCTTCCTGGAACAGATAGTGAAAACGATTTGACGATCGGGACGTTTTTTATGAGCTTGGTGACGATTTGAAATCTACAACCGTTGAAAAGGCGTCAGAGACCTTTTCTGTATATATACTTATAATAAGCAACATTTGTGTCGGGTACAATTTTTATATCTTTAAGTATGTGATACTAATATGTTATTTATATTTTGTCAACATGTGTTACATTTTATGTGTATATGTTGACCGAATGGGTCTTTTACCTTCCAAATAAACTTGTTAAAACCTGTTAAACTACATTCTCGTACCCAGAGTCTAGTAGAACGTACGAGATTCTTGATCTGGGTACGAGAATGGTAGAACTAGTATTCATTTCAGTTAAATATCTATCAACATTTTCTGTTTATATTTCTTCCATACAGGCGTGTATTTACAAACCAGCCCCGATGATCTACCATTAAAGGTTGTAGCAGAAGAAATTTATAGAAATACTGGCGTGGAGATGGGGGCCCAGGATTTAAGATGGTTCTTCACTTACGGTGACCAATGTCCAGTGGACACGCAGTAACTTTAGTATACATGTGCATATTATAAGAATGTTTTCCATGTACAATATGTATACTATAAATAAATATATTCAACTGTCGATGGCGCATTACATTAACCCCGCTGATTTAAATACTCAATATTTGATCAAATAGCCAGTACACAAATGCAGGTTCTAGTATCTATCTTCATCGTTATGGAATACAAAAGTACTGTAGTGAGCATTTAATTAAGCGGGGTTAAAGTATTCGCCATGGACAGTTGATTACTATTAAACAATACTTTTATTTCTTAATCGTAAGACCATATACATAGTAAGTATGTACTATGTCAATTGTCTGATTTTGTGTTTTATTTTTTACCTTCCTTTTCAACATATAGCTCCATTGATGAACCAGTACCCCAACTTCACATCTATTACATGCATAGGCGGTTCTAGTGGAGGGGGGTCGTGGGGCCCGGGAGTACCTTTCCATTAGTGTATTTATTGACAGTAAGTCATTTTAAAGTAACATAAAGCAATTTTCTCTGTGATTAACATAGATTTAATGGTTATGTAGTTTAATATGTTGCATTATACTGCAAAATGTGTATAATGTGGTTGTGGTTCGACACTTTGGACCCCCTCCCCCTAGAAAAAGTTCGGACCCCCCCCCCCCCCTAGAAAAAGATCCTGGATCCGCCCCTGACATGTATTTATAAGCTACCGACTTTTTATACCTTAAGAGCACTGGCACCAGAGTCTATATCTTATGATCATGAAATAATTCGTACGTCTCTATATATAGTCCCCCGTGTATACATGTACACTACCTTATTATATAATATATGAATATTATGTTATGAAAGTACAGTTATAACTTGTAAACGATAATGTATACGGAACCGATTTTAATTGCATTCGTTGATAAATATTATTATTAAAGTATATGTGTGCGTATTTAACAAGTATAAGGACTTTGGTGCCAGTGCTTTAGAGTCGAGAATTGCGAAGGAAATTAGCAATTATAAACTTACTTCGATATGAGGATGCAAGCGGCGAAAGTTTTAATTCAGCACGTCATTTAAGAATAGCGGCGAAAGTTTTAATTCAGCACGTCATTCAGCACGTCATTTAAGAATAGTAATACTGTGTGCGCTACAAATAATATCTTTACTTCGTAGCCATCTATATATAACAGCCCCGTGTCAATCTCCGTAAACAGAGATCCTGTTCTACTCGCGTTGTCGTACTGGATCTCTACTTAGTCAATGCAAGGTCACGTCGAGATGAACTTTGTGTCGACCAATCAATGTGTAGCTTTCATCCAGACGAAAACACTATTAATCACATTTTGATTTCGTAATTTCTATTTTTAGACCTAGGTTTGCCTGCAGATTTAACAGCGGTATTATTCACAGTCTGCGATTGGGTGGCTCATTTCAAATTGCGTGACGTAGACGATATAAACAAGTTACGTATCATAACAATTTCGTCATGAATATTATGATGAGTAAAGGTCACCTGAACGTGACCTTCGTTTGGAAAAGACCAGATCTAAATTAGCGAGTATGCGAGCGGTAAAATTTTAGATCGGGTTTTAATCAGATTGGCCCCGTGTTAGCTAACGTTACGGGCGCGGGAGAACTCAACCCGAAGACAACTTAATCCGTGCAATACTCAACTCAAAGTTGGGACAACTCAATCCGTTAGTAGGAGATTGAGTTGTCTCGGGTTGAGTTGTCTATGGGTTGAGTTGTTCAGACACTTCCGTTACGGAACGTTTTGGAACGTTCAAGGTAACTGAACACGCTACAGTAGTTTACTTATCTGCGATGAAACGTGAGAGAGGTTAAATATAGTACTTCAAAGTTAAAAAAGTTATAATGAGGTTTATAATCTGCTTGTTCAGCTAACTTTACCACTCTGTACGATAAGCCCTGATCATAAAAATCACCTTCAGTCAGGTGATGATCCCTCACAGTATCCATTTACACCTTGGTGGAGTGGAATAACTCGATGTTAATTTCTTGCTTGGAGAATTAACAATGTCGCTAAGTGGTTTTAACCAGAGACCGTACACACACGGTACAGTCATCTGTAAATATGTGGCAATGATATAAACTGAAACCATCATTCTAGAACAGTAAAGGCGTGTACAACGTTATAAACCAGGGGAATAACAACTCTGTAGAAATACTTCGAACGTAAAATGATTGTCTCCCCTGGACAACCTACTGTGTGTTTTCTGTCTACTCAGCGCACGATGACAATGATACTGCTTTAAATCAGACTTGTAGCTGACAAATGACACTTCGTTACTCTTTACGGAAACTGTCGACTGGGTTGTAGAGAATTTTAACTAGTTAGGCAAACAGCAGACATACTATACTATTATCAATACACAAACACAATAGCCTACATTTTATTAACTTTCATTTTAAATTGTAATATGTGAGTACATGTACATGCAAACATGCACATATGTAGGTATACATTGTTTGTAGAATAACGCAACATATTAATAATAAAAACTACGTAGCCATTAGATATTATGTTAAATACAAAGGCGATCGCTAGAAAATTGCTTTTTGCTATTTAAAAATGGCTTACATTAAAAAAAGTTCACTCATGGACGGGTACATTTTGGAAATTTCAGGGGTGTGGTTCAGTCCCACTGACCCCCCGCTGGATCCCCCTTTAAACAAGAAGCCCTACATATCAGAGTATGTGTTGCTCGTATATCCCACTTTCCTTTACAAAGAAAATACCATAATAAAAACATCAGAATTTTTACCAATTTTATAACTAATGAGTTTACATTGTACAATGTAAGTAATTAAAGCTGGTTTTACAACACTGATAGAGGTATGTTCGGTTAGCTAAATCATTAATATGACCATACGACAATAACAGTTTAATAACACAAATAGCATACATAAAATATTGAACGTTTTATACATTAACATGGAATAACACAGCTGTATATATCATATTATGGAATTCCAACAGTTTCGAAAATTAGATGGCGCTATACGAGTATAACCACTTCCGTTTCCGGTACGTAGCTATTTTTATCTATGACGTCATTAATCGGCAACAAAAAATATTAATAATACATGTATATACTGATATAATCATTGTCGTACCCAGAGTCTAGTAGGATTCTCGATACTAGCTTGAGGATCTCGATAACCTCGGGGTACGAGAATGGTATGTACTTAATACCCCACAGTATTTACAGTTTTTCCATAAATAATACATAAAAATACAAAAAGAATATAACATTTATACAAGTAGAAATCTGACATGGTCAAATGACAAATGACATAAGCACGTCATGTAAAGTGAGAACCGCAGATCTATTCCTGTGGTAAAACATAGACTGCACCATGTACGTTCTCGTTATTAAATAAAACATAAACACGTATATACGAAAACACAAACGCAATATCTTATGCTGTATCAATTCAAAAATAAAACATCACTAAAACAAATACCTTATTTGAATTGAAAACCTAACAAAATACGTTGTTTCTTTTAAATTGAATTGTACGTCTTTTATCAACATCTTTATTAGTCAGCTATGATTTTTGCTTAACCAACTTCAAAACTGAACGTTAAAATGTATGCGAAAAATCTTTTTTATTGGTTAAAAGATATTATAAGATACAGTTTTAAGGAATTATATGGCACATTTTTACATAGTCCTGAATGTCATGTTTTCACTGACGACAATCAACACTACGATTTATCATATACAAATGTACATCAATGTCATTTGGAATATAATTGTCTATATGCTTTCACCCCTAAGTTTCAATCTTGCTGCGACCTGAAATCCACAACTTATCCAAATTGCCATCCAAGCACCGATATCTAACCCAAAAGCTGCACCATAACTAAGTCTCTCGTCTTTGATATCATCCACAAATACAGCCATCACAACCATGAAGAGAATACCTAAATATGAAGAAAGAAAATTTAGAGATAATTGTGTTGAAATATGGACATTGCAGGTCAATTGCGAATAAAATATGAAATTTTGGGCTAATTGCGGATAAAGCTCGGAAATTTGGAGCCAATTGCGTAAAAGCATGGACATTTTGTTTTATGGGGTTTTTTTTTACTTATAAAGTTAAAAAAGATCTGTAAAGCAAGTTATATCATCAACAAATTTAATCACGCTGGTACATGGGATAACAAAATACGTACTGATGGAGATTCCTTAAAAAATATAATATAAAATGTAACTTCCTCCTACTAAAAACTTTGGTCTCCAAAGTTTTTGACACAATCTAGTTTTTGAGAGAACCCGGTTCGCAATTACCCCATGAAAGACAAAAAGCTTATCAATTACTGACTTCAACAATATCATATAAATAAGCTTTTACAACAGTTAAAATTTCTTTCTTTAAATTCCATTTGTCCAAAATATTTGAGAGCATTGTGTTTCTACAATTCTACTTGAGCAATTGACCATACAAGATTTTGGTCAGATCTTTAACGACATTATCTATTAAATAATTTAAATGTATTTATGTTTACCAAATGTTTATGTTTACGTGCAAACGTGCAACTGTTAACACGGCTCAGTCTTCTTAAATTGCGCATTTGGTTTGTATTTTTTTATGTCTGCACAATTTGGTCTAGCCATATTTGCATGAAGTAAACAACATGAACAAACATCAGTATATACAAGTAAAAGCAACAGCCCACAAATCACAAACAGTGTTCACTGCGTTGTCAAGTCACAACGCTTTGTTTACTTTACTTGTAAACACGTTCTTGGAAGCACAAGTCTGAGTTCTTAAACTAATCATAGTTTGTGTCAAGTATGGTATCATCGGAGAATAGAGTTTTTGTATTTTTATTTTTTTGTTTGATGACGGCTTATGTGGCCTCTCAGCAATGTGGTGCGAATACAGGAATTGAGTTTGCACGATTTCCTAACTACACTGAGACTATGACAATCGATTGTTTCAATGATCTTGTAAGTACCGGTAATATTTATTTACTAATCAATTTATTTCAAACTTTAATGATAGATTTTTGGGTGTTTCTTTCCTTTAGGAGTATCCTCATGTATATTCGCTTAATAAGTCTAAATACTATGATGGCTGAGTTACATGTCGGATTGTCGTCCCGCAGGGCGCCAAATGAAAACACAAAAGTACGACAATATGGTACTTTGTCGAATCTTCGTCTCGCGGGGCGCCATGCAATAACACAATCATACGACAATTCAAACATTTTTCGTGATTTTGCCTGATAAAGTGTATAACGAAAAGATAATTATTTATACGACAATTTTTTACAAACTATGTCGGCTAATAGCTATACATGTCGGCTAATAGCTATTCATAGCTAATGCTAACTGTTGTATATAATCCGACAATAAATAAAAGTTTGTATCTTGTATCTAAATGTACGACACCTTCTTATAAATGTCGTATTTTTGCCTTTATTTCATCGCATCTTTGTGTTTTCGTCTCAGATTCCGCGATACGAAGATACGACAAACAGACCACTTTGTCGTACTTCCGTGTCTATGAGGCGCCCCGCAGGACGACAGTGCGACATGGCAACGTAAATGCAGCCTACATAGAAGACTATAACTCTGTATGCATCTTTGCCCAGTTTGTTTTGTAACGGTTAACCGATATAGAGAATACATAGCGACCAAAATATCTTCGTAAGTCAAAAGCAAGTAACATTAATAATACGCTCATTTTTGGCTTATCAATTCCAAATACATTGTATTACAGAATTGTGTAGAATAGTGTGTACCTTTTGAATACCATATCATAGTTATGCTTATAATCCGTCTGACTTTTAAGTGCTAATTATATGAAACTGACGTACGAAGATTTTTTTCGTAAGAATTTTTGTGAAAAGCACCACAGTTTTTGGCCGCTATGTTACATTCTGATTGTTTTATCATAATCTCATATTTGAAGGTTTAAAGAAATTTTAAAAGGAGTTAAAAACTTAAAATAAGCATATTGTCTTTTAATGGGTTTGACATTTCATCAAATGAGATAATGATTATCATCCAAATTCTGTTTTAAAACATTCGCTTTTCTGACATAAAATGCATATGTAACAAATTATTTAAAGGTACTCATTCACAGATTTCATCTTAAATATCAACTTTTTCTAAAACTCAAATGTATGGAAATATTTTTGGAAGCAGGATGGTAGTGTTCTGATAATGATAATGATGGTGTTTCATGTAGTAAATACCTACCCCGTATGTCACGGTATACACTGTTTTAGTGCATTTTTGTGACTTCTATTGTATATTTCTTGCAGCATATAAGTCAGTTTGTCTTAAAATAATAAGAATTATGTTTGGACACAATTACAGACACTGAATGGTATTTTTAGAATTATAGAAAAGTTAAACCAAATCTGTGAACTAGTACCGTTAATAATCTGTACAAAAGATTATTAAAAAAAACACAAGTATTTTGATCCAATTAAAATGGTGCAATTGCCTAAAAATCCTATTTCGCATATTATGAGCACAAAAACAATGCTCATTGCAATATAGCTCTATTACAATTACTTTTTCCATATTGTTACACCCCTAATGCATCTGCATATGAAAAGTATCGTATGTCTTTAAGAGGGTGGACATTTTGTGCTTTAAAAATACCAGTGGGTCTGTTTGATGTCAACATTGTATTCATGACAAAATGTTAGAGAGAATTATTGTCGTAAAATAATCAATTATTTTTGTTTATTGCTTATTTGCGAAATGGCTCTGATCAGCACTGTCCTTCCTTTGCTTTGCTCTGCTTCTGATCTGATCTGTCCTGTCCTGTCCTGTCCTGTCCTGTCCTATCCTATCCTATCCTGTCCTGTCCTGTCCTGCCCTGCCCTGCCCTGTCTTGCCCTGCCCTGCCCTGCCCTGCCCTGCCCTGCCCTGCCCTGCCCTGCCCTGCCCTGCCCTGCCCTGTCCTGCCCTGCCCTGCCCTGCCCGGTCCTGTCCTGTCCTGTCCTGCTCTGTCCGGTCATGTCCTGTCCTGTTCGGCCTTGCCCTGCCCTGCCCTGTCCTGTCCTGCTCTGTCCGATCATGTCCTGTCCGGCCCTGTCCTGCCCTGTTCTGTTCTGCTATCTCCTGTCTTGACCTACCCTGTCCTGTCCTGTCCTGTCCTTCCCTGCCCTATCCTCCTCTGCCCTGTCTTGCCCTGTCCTGTCCAGTCCCGTCCCGCCCTGCCCTGCCCTGCCCTGCCCTGTCCTGCTCTGTCCTGTCCTGTCCTGCCCTGCCTTGCCCTGCCCTGCCCTGTCCTGCCCTGTCCTGTCCTGTCCTGTCCTGTCCTGTCCTGTCCTGTCCTGTCCTGTCCTGCCCTGCCCTGCCCTGCCCTGCCCTGCCCTGCCCTGCCCTGCCCTGCCCTGCCCTGCCCTGCCCTGCCCTGCCCTGCCCTGTCCTGTCCTGTCTTGCCCTGTCTTGTCTTGTCTTGTCCTGCTCTGCCTTACCCTGTACGGCCCTGCCCTAGTCTGTTCTACTGATTCTTTGCGGTTTTTCTTTAGGTTGTAAACGAGACATTGAAGGAGTTCTACTATGGAACACCTAACTCTCCTCTGTATTCTGCTGATTCAAGTTTTAAATCAACAGTTACTAAAGGGCTTAGAAAAGACGAATACTTGGTTTCAAGCAGAGGAAAGTTAGTAAAAATACAATTGTTTTCTTGTTAATATCCTGTTTTCCGGCGTTGCTGTCTACGCTCACTTTGTGATACTCTGTCTATTAAAACGTCTCGTTCTATTGGACAAACGCAAAATGACGTAATTTGGAACTAGGAGAAATCCCCCCATTCTATTGATTAAAAGACAAATGAAAATAATACCACAGCAAATGAAATCATCGTTTCTCTTTGTTCGCTAATTCTTGTTACTAAATGTTAGCGAATGCTTGAGTCTACGGAACGGGTGGGTTTCGTGTAACTTGGGTAAATTCGAGCATGCGTGCCTTCGTGTGTGAGTAAGTAAGCAAATTTGTTCAGATATTTCACAAACTTATTCATTTATTTTACAAAGTTTTTTTAAAGTTAGTATGGACGAAAACTTATGTTTAATTTTCGTGCAATATCACACGCTTCATATAGTTCCAATGCCATGTAGTTTTGAAAATGTGGAAGTAATTATAGTTTTTCATACATGTTATGCTTATTATTGAAAAAAATATTGGCTATTTAAAAAATCTTTAAAATGGTCAATCAAATACTACTTTGTAATTTTAAATGTATTATAAAATAGAAGAATAAGTTGTATGTGTTCGATCTTTTCACTCGCAGACGATGTAACTTTGAGCTCTTCTAGACTTGAAATCAAAAGCCAGACTTTTTCTTCCATTTTCAGGAGTCAAGGTGATTACCCGTCATGTGTAAACTACGAAAGTACAGTAGAGTATGGATTGATCAACAACCGAGCCTTTTTCATGGATACAAGTAAGGATTAAAGTTATCGCTTAAGGTCGGTTTATACAGAGCACGAACGCGAACACAAACCCGAACCCTGTTTTTCGTCCTGAAATAGATTAGTTACTTGTAGAGGAACAGTTCAAATAGAGTGCGAACGCGAACAACATTTTGTTCGCGCGAACGTTCCCGTTGTTTGCCTTTTTCCAGATGTTCGCGCGACCTTTTTACTATAAACCAATCAGCAAGTACTTCTTCGCACTATTACCACAAATAGAAATTGTACGGCTGATTGTTCCAAGAAAACTAAGAACTAGCGTATGTCTGCTTAGTTTGGGAAGTTTGGAAATAATGGACTAGGCAATGCGCAAGACAGGAGCCCAGATTCTTGAAATAAAGAAAAATCAAATACTTTATGACACACCAGACAAGGCCTCTTTCTTTTCCTCCGTGGTTTTACGTACAGATACAGTACTATGAACTCATCCACTCGCGCCATAATTTCCAAATGGCGAAACTTTATATATCACAGCAAGAAAAAGACCTGCCATCTCAAAAGCCGTCGACAGGGTTTTTTTGTGTTCTGGTTCGTGCTCTATTTGAACGGCAAAACTGCTCAAAAGTCGCGTTCGTGTTCGCGTTTGACGCGTTCGCGCCCTGTATAAACGGACCTTTAGGCTAAGTTTATTCGCCGGATTCTGAATCAAAATACCAAATATGTATGAACTACTATAACGTTATTATTTTATTTAATCGTCATAATTTTCAAAACACTGTCCGTGATACGTAAAGTATTCTGTGAAAGATATGAGAAATAGGTAAATTCCAAAAAATGCAAATAAAGACAGTTTGAAGATGAATTTTCTTTGCCAACAAAAATCAACTAAATCCTTTTCGCTCACAGTTTGGTTATGTTTTTGATACTTGAAGTTAAAAGTTAAAGTGCGGTTTAAAGTATGCTTTCATATACATGTTTAATCGACTTGTACGATAGCTTCTGATCATTGAACACGTCCTCAGGCAAGCGATCCCTCACAGTACCCATTTACACCTGAGTGGAGTGGAACATATATAGGTTAATGTCTTGCTCAAGGAAATTAGCAGTACCTTAGTGGGGATCGAACCCGAGAGGTATCGACACCTAAACGCGCGTCCTACCACTGGACCACTGCTTCTACTAAGATTGCATAATCGTCTGAATCATTATTTGTTTTTAGAACATAAACTCTTAATACATTTAGAAAAGATTACTTTTAAGCTGCGAGAAATATACTTGTAAATAAGAGTCATATTACGCAATAAAACCATCTATACAGACTCTTACAGCGTTAATTTTATGTGAAAATCATTATACGGGACATGAAAAAATCCCATAATTATACAAAGTACATGTATATCTATGTTTTTCTGGTTTAAGGACATTCAAGACTTTAAGTGAATTTTATTCGCGCGTCAAACGAACAAAATTTAGGTTTGAGTTCAACAGTTTTAAATAAACCTGTTTTATGACAAGTTATATAAAAAATATTTAATTTAAAAATCTAGACAAAGAAATTGTAATAACACTAATTGGCTATTCATATACGCTTTAATGTTAAACATTGTATACAATACCCATAGAGAATGTTGTGTATATTCAATGTAAAATGAAACATCCTATACTCATATAATATGTGGCCAGTTTCCAAAGCCAATCTTTTACTAGCATTTTGTCCTCTGGTACCCTTCTTACACCAAAAGTAATTAGTATATGATATCAAATAGATGGTACCATTAGGCAAAGTGCTAGCTAGGGATGTGTATAGGAAAGTGGCAAAATGTGTTCTAAATATCATTTCTACTCTCCAGATAATCCAAACAAAGTACGAGCGTACATGTCAGATTGTCCAACATCATATATTATAATTGCAACCTGTACAATGTATGATTTCGATAAAAAACAATGTCATATCAACTCTACTTTTATCAGTATGTATAGTACTTCAACTTTAACATGTAAAGTGCACACGTCAACTTTCGCATGTTTATGTGTACCCTTTTACTTTCAGTTGTTTGTGTGCACTCTTTTACTTTCGCATGTTTATGTGCACCCTTTTACTTTCAGTTGTTTGTGTGCACTCTTTTACTTTCGCATGTTTATATGCACACATTTACTTTCGCATGTTTATGTGCACACGTCAACTTTCGCATGTTTATGTCCACCCTTTTACTTTCAGTTGTTTGTGTGCACTCTTTTACTTTCGCATGTTTATGTGCACCCTTTTACTTTCAGTTGTTTGTGTGCACACATGTACTTTCGCATGTTTATATGCACACGTCAACTTTCGCATGTTTATGTGCACCCTTTTACTTTCAGTTGTTTGTGTGCACACATGTACTTTCGCATGTTTATATGCACACGTCAACTTTCGCATGTTTATGTGCACACTTCAACTTTTGCATGTTTATGTGCACACTTTAACTTTCGCATGTTTGTGTGCAAACGTCAACTTTCACATGTTTATGTGCAAACGTCAACTTTCACATGTTTGTGTGCAAACGTCAACTTTCACATGTTTATGTGCAAACGTCAACTTTCACATGCTTGTGTGCAACGTCAACTTTCACATGTTTATGTGCACACTTCAACTTTCGCATGTTTGTGTGCAAACGTCAACTTTCACATGTTTTTGTGCAAACGTCAACTTTCGCATGTTTGTGTGCAGCACATTTAAACGTTCGCACGTTTATATGCACACGTCAACTTTCACATGTTTGTGTGCATACTTCAGCTTCCGCATGTTTGTGTGCACACTTCTGCTTTCGCATGTTTGTGTGCAGCACATTTAAACTTTCGCACGTTTATATGCACACGTCAACTTTCGCATGTTTGTGTGCACACTTTAATTTTCACATGTTTGTGTGCACACTTCAATTTTCACATGTTTGTGTGCTTTCACATGTTTGTGTCTTCACTTTTACTTTCACATGTCTGTGCATTCGCAGACCGGTTTTCAGCATTAGTTGCCGTGCTGTATATACATGTTATACTAATACCAAAGGTTCAAACACAGGTGGCAGACACAAATTTTCCTTATAGTAATATATCGTTATATACTAGTATTGTTTAATTTGAAAACTACTGCCCAAAGAGTCCATTTTACTCTATCTTTATTGTGGACGTGTTGTTTGACATCGGACGAACATTAGGGCTTTTGGGGTATATAAGGGACCATTTCATTGATTGTAGATCGATTTTCTTCAAATAAAAAGTATTTTTATGTAGAATAATCCTTCCTGGAACAGATAGTGAAAACGATTTGACGATCGGGACGTTTTTATGAGCTTGGTGACGATTTGAAATCTACAACCGTTGAAAAGGCGTCAGAGACCTTTTCTGTATATATACTTATAATAAGGAACATTTGTGTCGGGTACAATGTATCTCCTTTTTTGTCAAAATGTAGTTTTAATGAAAAATGACTTTTATTGTATATGTACTTATTTAAAACACTACAAAAGTTTAAGTTTTCAGTAAAAATATGAAAAAAATCCATATGTAAAGAAAATTTTGGACTCCAGTGTATATTAAATCTAAGATTGTAAGATAACCAAACGTGCTACAGTCTACGGCTTAACAGTTGTCCTGACTCCTAATGCAGAAAAGATCGATATACTCTAGTTTATATTTGTATTGATCAAATCATACAGTAACAATTTTTATATCTTTAAGTATGTGATACTAATATGTTATTTATATTTTGTCAACATTTGTTACATTTTATGTATATATGTTGACCGAATGGGTCTTTTACCTTCCAAATAAACTTGTTAAAACTTGTTAAACTACATTCTCGTACCCAGAGTCTAGTAGAACGTACGAGATTTCTTGATCGGGGTACGAGAATGATAGAACTAGTATTCATTTCAGTTAAATATCTATCAACATTTTCTGTTTATATTTCTTCCATACAGGCGTGTATTTACAAACCAGCCCCGATGATCTACCATTAAAGGTTGTAACAGAAGAAATTTATAGAAATACTGGCGTGGAGATGGGGGCCCAGGATTTAAGATGGTTCTTCACTTACGGTGACCAATGTCCAATGGACACGCAGTAACTTTAGTATACGTGTGCATATTATAAGAATGTTTTCCATGTACAATATGAATACTATAAATAAATATATTCAACTGTCGATGGCGCATAACATTAACCCCGCTGATTTAAATACTCAATATTTGATAAAATAGCCCGTACACAAATGCAGGTTCTAGTATCTATCTTCATCGTTATGGAATACAAAAGTACTGTAGTGAGCATTTAATTAAGCGGGGTTAAAGTATTCGCCACGGACAGTTGATTATTATTAAACAATACTCTTATTTCTTAATCGTAAGACAATATTACATAGTAAGTATGTACTATGTCAATTGTCTGATTTTGTGTTTTATTTTTTACCTTCCTTTTCAACATAAAGCTCCATTGATGAACCAGTACGTCAACTTCACATCTATAACATGCATAGGCGGTTCTAGCGGAGGGGGGTCAGGGGGGCCGGGGGTACCTTTCCATTAGTGTATTTATTGACAGTAAGTCACTTTAAAGTAACATAACGCAATTTTCTCTGTGATTAACATATATCTAATGGTTATGTAGTTTAATATGTTGCATTATACTGCAAAATGCGTACATTGTGGTTGTGGTTCGAAACTTTGGACCCCCCCCCCCCTAGAAAAAGTTCGGACCCTCCCATCTCAAGAAAAAGATCCTGGATCCGCCCCTGACATGTATTTATAAGCTACCGACTTTTTATACCTTAAAAGCACTGGCACCCGAGTTTATATCTGTTAGTAGGAGATTGAGTTGTCTCGGGTTGAGTTGTCTATGGGTTGAATTGTTGGAGAATTAACAATTAACAATGTACCTAATGGTTTTAACCAGAGACCACACCCACACGGTACAGTCATCTGTAAATATGTGGCAATGATATAAACTGAAACCATCATTCTAGAACAGTAAAGGCGTGCACAACGGGAAAAACAAGGGGAATAACAACTGTAGAAATACTTCGAACGTAATAAGATTATCTCCCCTGGACAACCTACTGTGTGTTGTTGTTTTTTGCTCACCGCAAGGTGACAATGATACTGCTTTAAATCAGACGTGTAGCTGTCCGCATACATCGATATTTCTGACTAATGACACTTCGTTACTCTTTACGGAGACTGTCGACTGGGTTGTAGAGAATTTTAACTAGTTAGGCAAACAGCAGACAAATTTTGCCATACTATATTATTTTCAGTACACAAACACAATACATTTTATTAACTCTTATTTCAAAATCAATATGTGAGTACATGTACATGCAAACATGCACATATGTAGATATACATTGTTTGTAGAATAACGCAACATATTAATAATAAAAACTACGTAGCCATTAGATATTATGTTAAATACAAAGGCGATCGCTAGAAAATTGCTTTTTGCTCTTTAAAAATGGCTTACATTAAAAAAGTTCACTCATGGACGGGTACATTTTGGAAATTTCAGGGGTGTGGTTCAGCCCCACTGACCCCCGCTGGATCCCCCTTTAAACAAGAAGCCCTACATATCAGAGTATGTGTTGCTCGTATATCCCACTTTCCTTTACAAAGAAAATACCATAATAAAAACATCAGAATTTTTACCAATTTTATAACTAATGAGTTTACATTGTACAATGTAAGTAATTAAAGCTGGTTTTACAACACTGATAGAGGTATGTTCGGTTAGCTAAATCATTAATATGACCATACGACAATAACAGTTAAATAACACAAATAGCATACATAAAATATTGAACGTTTTATACATTAACATGGAATAACACAGCTGTATATATCATATTATGGAATTCCAACAGTTTTGAAAATAGATGGCGCTATACGAGTATAACCACTTCCGTTTCCGGTACGTAGCTATTTTTATCTATGACGTCATTAATCGGCAACAACAAAATATTAATAATACATGTATATACTGATATACTCATTGTCGTACCCAGAGTCTAGTAGGATTCTCGATACTAGCTTGAGGATCTTGATAACCTCGGGGTAGAGAATGGTATATACTTAATACCCCACAGTATTTACAGTTTTTCCATAAATAATACATAAAAATACAAAAAGAATATAAAATGTATACAAGTAGAAATCTGACATGGACAAATGACAAATGACATAAGCACGTCATGTAAAGTGAGAAGCGCAGATCTATTCCTGTGGTAAAACATAGACTGCACCATGTACGTTCTCGTTATTAAATAAAACATAAACACGTATATACGAAAACACAAACGCAATATCTTATGCTGTATCAATTCAAAAATAAAAAATCACTAAAACAAATACCTTATTTGAATTGAAAATCTAACAAAATTTGTTGTTTCTTTTAAATTGAATTGTACGTCTTTTATCAACATCTTTATTAGTCAGCTATGATTTTTGCTTAACCAACTTCAAAACTGAACGTTAAAATGTATGCGAAAAATCTTTTTTATTGGTTAAAACATATTATAAGATATCGTTTTAAGGAATTATATGGCACATTTTTACATAGTCCTGAATGTCATGTTTTCACTGACGGCAATCAACATTACGATTTATCATATACAAATGTACATCAATGTCATTTGGAATATAATTGTCTATATGCTTTCACCCCTAAGTTTCAATCTTGCTGCGACCTGAAATCCACAACTTATCCAAATTGCCATCCAAGCACCGATATCTAACCCAAAAGCTGCACCATAACTAAGTCTTTCATCTTTGATATCATCCACAAATACAGCCATTACAACCATGAAGAGAATACCTAAATATGAAGAAAGAAAATTTAGAGATAATTTTGTTGAAATATGGACATTGCAGGTCAATTGCGAATAAAATATAAAAAATTTGGGCTCATTGCGGATAAAGCTCGGAAATTTGGAGCCAATTGCGTAAAAGCTCGAAAATTTGAAGCCAATTGCGTAAAACATGGAAATTTGGAGCTAATTGCGTAAAAGCATTGGAATTTGGAGCAAATTGCGTAAAAGCATGGAAATTTGTAGCAAATTGCTTAAAATCTCGGAAATTTGCAGCCAATTGCGTAAAAGCATGAAAATTTGTAGCAAATTGCGTAAAAGCATGGACATTTGGAGCCATTTGTGCATGAGGTAGGGACAATTTGATCAAATTACGTATAATGCATGAAATTTGGAGCTAATTGCTTTAAAGCATGGCAAAAAGAGCCAATTTTATAAAGCATGGAAATTCGGAGCCTTTGGGTTTAAAAACATGGAAATATGGAGCAAGTTGTGTATAAAGAAACGGAAATCTCGAGCCAATTTCACATTAAGTGTTAAAATTTGGAGCCAAAAGTGTATAAAATATGGAAGTTACGAGCCGATTGCAGGTTAAGTATGGAAACTTGGAACCAATTGCGTAAAATGCATTTTAAGGTCAACTTAGCGACTTCCTAGATGAGTATTTATAATTTTGTCAAATAATATGCCATTAGTTATAACCTGCTTTATATCAGTAAATCCACATTTCTTTCTTCCTACTGACTCATTTTACTAAGAAACCGTTCTTAAATGATGACCGTTGATGTATCACATGAATAATGATTTTCCTATTATAGTGTTAAACCCATTGATATACAATGATTTCCCCCATTAACTTGGAGACCATGGCAACCATGTAAACTAGAGTTATCTTATTTCACTATTTCAATCAATATTCATAGAGAGATATAGAAGTCAAGAACATTAACTTAATAAGTTCATTTCATGATGTACATGACTTTAAAGGTACTAGTTCACAGATTTGGTTTATTTTTTCTATAATACCGTCCAGTGTCTGTAATTGTGTCAAAAGTAATTCTTATAATTTTAAGACAAACTGACCTATATGTTGCAAGAAATATACAACAAAAGTCACAAAATTGCGCTTTTAAGTGTCTAAACTGTGACATACGAGGTAGATATTTACTACATGAAACACCATCATTTGTTATTGTATGCAATTTGCACTAAAATTGTCATTATCAAAACACTACTTTTCTGCTTTCAAAAATATTTCCATACGCTTTTGATAGTTTTAGAAAAAGTTGAAATCTGTAAATGAGTACCTTTAAAGGCACTACATGAAGATATATTTTCAATACAGCAGACATGAAAACAGATTTACAACCGCGAAGTTATCAAAATATAACATGCATTAGAAACATAATAAACATCCAAACCTTTTTGTCAAAGAGCCGACTTCTTAAAGAGGGGGGGGGTACTTTGATAAGAGCTAACATTATTTGTGTTTTATTCTTAACATTGACTACAAAATCGTTTTAGAGCTTAATTATGTAATAAACGTATAAAATCACTATGTAATGGCAAGTGCCGCTGACAATCATAACCCATAAGCGTAAGGTACATGCTTAAAAATATTATATTTTTCATTAATTACAATAAGTCCATCCATCATTTTCTGTGTAACAGATTTATAATAAAGCTTTCAATCGCAAATTAATTCAAAAATAATTTCATCAGGAGTTAGTACTTACTACTTTTCATATGAAAGTAGGGTAATTATGAATATTTCCATTAAAAATGGCTGGGTTGATACAGTGAAACAAAATGAAATGGTGGAAAACTTAGATATACAATATACATGCAAATATAATGTGTACTTATTTCCTGATTTTAACAGATATAAAACATTGTATTAGTAAGGGAGTGTAAACCTACCTGCAGAAAAGGCACAACCTGCGCCTGCAGCATAACCTAGTTGTCTTTTCGTGGGACAACAAAGAGCCATAGCATTAAAAAACAGAGCAGTCGCAACATTTAGAATTCCAATAATCATAAGTGCTCTCATAGCATGGATATTTCGTTCATACGTGGAATCATCTGTGAATAAAAACAACACACACAAAATAACATGTTTATGGTCAACTATAAAAGCGCGCATTTGATTGGACGAGAATGGGTCACGTGGAAGTTCCGTAAATAGATACAGTACACATGAATTATGACGACTAAGAAAGTTTCAAATATTTGATATAAGGAGACAAAGGTTCCGATATTACGATCGTTATGCTATTGGGACAATGTTGATTCTAATGATCCTAATGTCCTGAATAACCAATTTTGCGTTGGATCAGATCACGCCCAGAATCGACATCGTTGTTTGGACCTTGGACAAGAAACTTAATTCTGTAAGCTCCGTATTGGGGGGGGGGCTCAGGTCGCGGCATTGAGAGAGATTTATATAAGTTGTATAAGATTAATTTACAATAGAGCTAAAATAAATCAGCATAGAACAAATTATTGATACAAAAAAGACGAAAATAGGTCATACGACCTTTGATATTGGCTCTATTATAGACACTTAATGGTTATCATTTTCATAAAGTTAAACGCCAATAAACGCCGTGTCAACACAAAGTAAGGTCAATTTACGGTGGCAAGATCACAATCATTTCCTAGCTTGCCTAGACTTTTGTATGAAGCCAGTACTGACCTACCTTTCCACAAATCCTAAAACTTCTCCATATACCTTTTAAAGGAGGAAAATTGACATTATTGTCAAGTGTTCATGGAAGTAATTAACTAGTCTGGATTACCTGCCCCTTACCACTATCGTTATCGTGTCAGACAAGCCGTGATCATGGCGGCCTCCTCAGTTATTATTCAGGTATTACGTTTTCTTAATCTTGCTTGAACATTTGCTGACGATAGTTACTTTAGTAGGAGTTCGATAATATATAGGTCATTCGATTTCGATTTTTATGATTACACGTATATTTAGCGAAGGATTAACAAAAACTTGTTTCAAGTGAACACAATTCGAAAGTGGATTAGTCTCGTTAGAATTTCGGATACTTTCTTTAGCATAAATGTAACCGAACAACTAAAAAAAGTATCCACTGTAATTCTTGTACAATGATCCTTTAAGCCTGTGTAGTGAGAAATGATCGTTTGAAAATATCATTATCAAATCCCTAATTCATTACATCGGGTGCGGCCATGATCATGGTTTGCCTGACGTACTTTTACCTAACAAAGTACGACTGGGAACCAGACAAGAAGTTAACCAGCACAAGTGAACCTCGAGCCAGTAAACCCTTAGAAACGCTAGATTCGAAATCTTGGGCGTAGCCAGCTATACCACGAATACAGGTTATATACAGAGTATATAGTCCCGTGGTATTTAGAATGTAAGCAAACTCTTGTTGTTTGTTATCAAATACTTGCGGCAGCCTAAACATTAGTGCTTAAAGGGATGTACAGGCAAATGACTGTGCCAAAAGTATAGAATCAAGTTTAGTCCTTAAAACAGTATTAAGAACGTAAGAAATCACTTACCAATAACATTTGTCACTTATAACATTCAACTGAACGAATTAAAACATGTGGCATACACATTGTTGAAGAATTGTTAGAGATTTGTCATAAACTATCAGAGAACGAAAAAAATTACTTACGGTTATCGAAATTTGTATTTTCACAAGTTTCAACTCCCGCGATCGTAGAACATTCCCTCCATAATCCCATTTTAGCAGAAACAGATAAACCACCCACTGTATAGTCCCCTTGTTGCCATTGTATCTGTCCACAGGACATACATGATAATGTCAGAGCTGCCGAGTTAAATCCATTAGCCACATGGCCAAAAGCTTGATTACTTGATTTGTTTCCCATTTTTAAAATTAGAAAATTATTTATCACAACTTAAAAATGAATAAACGACTTTAAAAATAAATGACACAATTTAAATAACAATTTTAAATCGTCAACAAACTGTTCGATGTTATTCGTGGTAGAAATTCTAACTCATGACACTTAATAATGTTAAAAGTATTTTTCACAAGCTGTTCTTTATTCTTCGTATGAAAAATACTGTGTCCTCACGCTATATATAAATAAACTTGTGGTAGTATCCCAAGGTTCATTGATCAGAAATAGTACGTGCTTTTATACTACACTGATAAAAGGGTAAATACTAGTACAGCCGTTTTTCAGGTAACTTGAACCACAGGAGCTTGACATTTTATATCATACTACGAAAATTCCCCTCCTTCATGTTTTTATTATATGAAGGAGGGGAATTTTCGTAGTATGATATAAAATGTCAAGCTCCTGTGCTTGAACCGTCATCGTTTATTTACAATATTGATTTACTCAGTTAACCTCATTTTTCTCAAACATACAGTTTTCTAATGTAAAAGAGAACTTGCGAAATCTACTAAAACATTAATCATTTTGTTTGTTAAGTGTAACGCCTCATATCATGTATGCGGAATACTTGTACTTCGGTCATTCATTGATTCGTAAGTGAACCACCGAGGAGTTTCGAAATAGCCTCATGTTAACATTTATTCGCCGAGGTTGTTCCGGATGATTTATTACTGCAGTACGTACAAGCAACAGTCCATCACCAACACCATTGCAAAAAAAGTGGAGATGGATTGGCCACACGTTCCGACGACAGCAACAAACATTGCAAGATAAACCTTGGATTTGAACCCAACACAGGGCCGAAGTAAAATAGGGAGACCAATAAAGTCTTGGCGCAGGACCCTTTACTTTGAGCGACGCAAGAGTAAAGCGTCGTGGGGAGAGAGGTCAAAGCCCGGGCAACAGACCGAAAAAGATGGAGGACTGTGGTAGATTCCCTATATATGCTTCAACCTGGAGTAAAGGGAATTAAGTAAGAAAGTAAGTAAGTATGTACAGCAGTCGTTCATCTAACTAACTTTTCTAGACTATTTTCTTCCAGTAGTTTACATCTTACTCTTCCATTTGGACCTTACAACTTCTCCCTCCACGGAGGAGAGCTATATGAAATATCAAGTTTTCATAGATAGGCCCCGAATTCGAAATAATGCATTCCTCCATTGCACCACGTATTCCCGCTGATGTCATATTTCGTCACATTAATAGTAATTTTCATAAAACAAAAGGAGTCATAACTTTGCAATTAATGTTTATCTTAGCATTGCATCATCACGACCTTATTTTGAAGCTCCGTCAAAATATTGCAAAATCTAATTATATTTGAATTTCAATACAACTTTAAAGGGATTAACTATTCTGCATATATTACGTCTATTTGATTAGTAAGGAAAACGTACAAGTTTTATAAATGTGATCTGCGTTTAATTTCTGACGCCTGGTTTACAATCATACAATCGCTTGGGATCGTCAGCCATTTATTGCATTAGCATTTTGAAATATTATAAATCGATATCAAGTAATTTAACTATGCAGTTTATAAAAGGATTATCATAAGGAGTATAGCGTACAAAATATAATATATAAATACATGTATTATCTCAAGTTATTTCGCAAAAGTTTAACCTACAACCAACGTAAAGAGGTCACATTTCGCCCACGATATCAACTTGTATATAATAGAAAAACTTGGGTCAACGACCTGGCGAGATAATTGCGAAATATCTCGCGTCAAGTGGTGTTTACTAGTAAACATACCGGTTTTCCATTTAAAACGTTCACAGATCATTGACTTAACGTAACACTGCTCTATTTATTTTTTATCAAAAAAATCAGCCAATAATAAAAAGGTTTGACCATATTGAAATGTAATGGGACCGAAAGCACCCAATTGTATGGAAAAAAAGATTGTTTTAATGCAGCATAGTTAGATTTGTACGGTGATAAAGTTTTGGCACTAGATAACCACGTAACTAACTGGTTAATTGTAGTGATTATCTGGTTATTTTACTCAATAACCGTTTACCATTCAGCACTTTTAGATACGCACTAGTTAACTTACTTGCATTTCCTCTTATAACGCCCATAAAATTATCAAACGCCACGGGAAGCAACCGCTGTGTTTTGTATCACATATCAGAATGTCTCCCTTTCATATCTCGTACATACGAGTAGATTACTCTTTTGTATGAATTTCAATTGAATGCCCTAAGGACATAAATATTATTAGCATTTCCAAAAAAAGCTTGAAATCAACGCTTAGCCGTGTTTGATGTTTTCTCCATAGATGTATATATTTTGTGGTTAATATTCATTTGCTAACGGGGCAGATGCAATGAATATAAAATAAATATTGATTTCGATGAACAAATCTATTTACAATTGATTACGATTAGTTATCTTTGTAAATTTTACCTTTTTCCGATCAAAAATACTTGCGTGAAAATGTTAATGTCCGCTAAAATAATTAGTGGTGTGTATCCTTCCTAATCATCTGCTGATGCCCGCTATTGACTATGCGCCAGCTTGATTTTAGTCAACAACTTGTTCATGGCGGAGACGAGTCCATTCACACGCCACTTTTTTTACTTTTTCACGGCCATTTTCTTATCATGTGACCTTAAATACATCGTTTTGATTGGCTTAAGGCAACTGGTGTCGACTACGAAATGCTCAAATCTTGATAATTGTTTATATCAACGCACCTAGGTGCGTTAATAATAAGAGGGAAAAGGGAAGTTATTTGAATGTGTCCATTAATTTTAAAATATTGATATATAATGAGTTAGTTAAGACCTTAAATGAAATCAAAACTTTGTGTCTTGTAAACTTATTAATACAGAACAAGCCATCTTAAAGTTAAATGCTTTTAAATCAAATTGAATTTAACAGACATAGTAAATAAAAAAATTCGTAAACCGGTGACTTGTCATTTATTTGTAGTACAAAAGGTGAGACTTATGATATGAAGGATTGTAATTTTGACGAAAAGGCATACACATTGCCAAGCGTTTGCCATCTTTGGGTGAAGCATATTAAGGCTCTGGTCGTTACAAAACACCATGCCAATCCCTTTTACACAGAGAAGGGAAATAATGCATGGTTACCAGGTCTGTTAATGTTTTGCTGGAAGTTGAGCTCACGCTGATGTTTTTCGTTTGTCTTCGTGAGAAGACGAACGATCTGCATAAGTCGTGCACAAGGTCGCACGATCATGGCGCACTACCCTGTCTTTCCCCTCATCTCTAAGCACTACAATGCATCCTCACTTTTAAAATAACTTTGGCTTTCAATTAAAAAATCAATTTGCCTTGTTTTACACGAAGAATTACTTTGGTAAAAAAGTGACTTTATCTTTAAAAGCAAATTTAATTTTGGATTTAAATTTAATTCATAGTTATTCCAAATTTATTTTCATTTTTGTTGGAATCCAAAAACGATTGTCAATATCTAGATTGAAATAAATTCATCTTACTGTTTTATATTTAATATTTGTATTCAAAAGACAGGGAGTGTGTCCATTCGGAACACCCTCGACCTTTCATGAATGAATAATCATTCGTAGCGAATAGCCGAGGATGTTCCGAATGGGAGTGTGTCCTACTTATGCTGCTATATTATTATTCAAATTTAATAATATACCTGAAAATCATGTGCGGACTTAAATAACGTCCCTATACGTCTGTGGAGGGAATTAATTCCCTTTATCATCCTATAATATGCAAATTTGAAACCCATCTAATAGTCATTTAAGAAATTATATAGTCAAATTATTTTTGTGGGTTGGAGGATGGGGAACAAACATAAACTTGGGTCTGGGACATGAACTTAAAAATCTTAATCTTTGAAAACAAACGATATACATCTTTTGCTGCGTATTGCGCCAAAACTAATGTCACCGGGATACTAGTATAAGTTTTCAACTTTATATCACCAATTTTTCTGAAATATCTCATCTGCGAAATTTACAGGTAATGTGCCATCATGAAGTCATTTGACTGGTAAAGTCGCGCTTTACGCAAAAATATAAGAAAAAGGTTACGAAAACGTTTACGAAATGGTTTAAGGAATTCTTAACGACTGACGTATCTTAGTATAATCGTAACTTAAGCAAATTATTTACGAAAACGTTGATAAAAAGACACCATGAAGAGTTAAAAACAGAGTTAAAGCCTTATTGCGTAAACCCGACGTGATATATTTTTACTTTAAAAAACTATTTATCAGGTTATATCGTTAGTTTTGACGGTTATTATATAAATAGAACACAGATCAATTGGGTATGAACATTCAATAATATCTTTACAAAGGCGATGTATTTGTTTAATATAAACCGGTCAAACCTTTATAAAAAATTGTAATTTAATATTCAGAAATAAACGATTACTGGTTCGCACTGTGGTCTCTGCAAACAATGTTGAAAATGGACTGAATGGTGTCAGGGTCTGGACTCCCGCTGGAAAATATAATCATAATTGACCTTCTACAATAAAACTGTAACAGTTGAATTTCATACAATGTTAATCAAGTTCACAAAATAAAAAAATCTTTATAATTGGTAAATTTTATTCAAATTTCTTCGTGCATACATTAAACGACACAGTCATACTTATATACTAATATATTTTAATATCAATCGTGAGTACAGAAGTACTGTAGTGAGTATTTAGAATAGCGGGGAAAATGTATGCGGCACTGTCAGTTTAATTAAATTTAACGGTAGCTCATGTACATTAATAATACATTATGTTTTCTTACGCTGAGGTCTTAAATGATTAATGTGAAAGAAGCAATTATTAAAAAAACATTGATTCAGATTTCATATTATAATGATGAAAATGGTGATGATGCCGATGATGGTGATGAAGGCGTGGTGATGGTGATGATGATGACGACGACAATGATGATGATGGCGATGACGCTAACGATGGCGACGACGGCGGCGACGATGATGATGATTATGATTATGATGGTGATAATGACGGTGGTGATGGTGATGATTATGATGATATTGATGATGTTGATGATGATGATGATGATGATGATGATGGTGATGGTGATGATGATGATGATGATGATGATGATGATGATGATGATGGTGATGGTGATGATGATGATGACTATGCTGATAGTAATGGTGCAGATAGTGATGGTGATGATGTTGGTGGTGATAATGATGATGACGGTAATGATGATGAAGATGATGTTAATGATAATGAAAGTGGTGATAATTATTATTTTGATGGTGATGATAATGGTGATGTCAGCGATGTCCATATTGATAACATACTCACCAAAACGACATGTATATACAGGAAACCAGGGGAAATTACATAATGTTACATGTATTTCGTCGTATTATGTCAATGTTACAACGAAAGACTATTTGAGTGCTTACACTTATTATCTCATGCCTATACTACTGCCTCCTTAGATATTACTACGCACCAAGTTCCGCACCGTTACATAATGGACAGTATACCACGAGAGAACATTCTTTTAAATCTAGCTTGTGATGCTAACACAGACATTTACAGAAGCAGCAATGAACTAAGCATACGGACATTATGACCGTGGTACAATGCACATTACGGCATCGATAGGTTTCACACCGTATAACCCGCTAAATCGGGCGCGCGAGGCTAATTCGGGCGATATCCAATACGCTATATTTTTGCATCACAACCAGTGTAAGTATTTTGGTTATTATTCTTTATATATTTAATCTTATGTTATAATAGTGGCACCTATATGTCGGGCTGGGTTTGGCGATTCAGCACATTGGTTTATATTTTCTAAAAGTGAAAAAATAAGAGATTTAAGGCGAGTTAAAGACACCCGAAGCCTAAAAAACCCGTTTTTCTAAGTTTAAAGTCATTTTTCATCTAAAATTTCGCAACGAAAGGTGTAATTTTTGTGTTTGTCTTGTAGAGCTGTCCCTTTTCTATTAAAATGTCAATTTGTAACCGTTGAAACTGTATACTTTTCAAGAAATCGCCGTTTTACTTCACTGTACTCAAAAATTGAAGCTAACTCGGGCTAAGTCGCTCGGTATTTAGCGCTAAGTCGGGGAGCGGTGGTCTTTGGGATACATAGCTTACGGAAATATCTTCTAATTGGCAAATTAAAGATTATATCCCACTAGAAAAAGACTTAACTACCAAATCTTGTATTCAGTTATTTATGGAAGTCATTGGATGATTGAATGTCACTCACTGTTTTTGGTAAGTACGTTGTACTCGAGTACAGTGAATACCCGACTATCCGATCTTTATAGGCAAGGTATTAGTAATCAATTAAGTCAGCTTTGTTCTAATCGAACATAAAAAAACTTATGGAGAAGCTACCTAAAATTTGTTTTAATGGCTGAAAAAAAAATAATTAAATTACTTGGGATTTATCCGTGTCGTTTTAATCATACTAGCTCTTTTTCTTTAGCCACAGCAACTTGTTGAAACTACACATTAGTAACTCTGTCCGGTACTCTGTTAGGGCATCGTACAAAACTGGATGTATTACCCCCCCCCCCCTTATATTGTCAATAACATATTCATAGATTTACCTCCCTTTAAAGCTATAAACCAATAAAAAAGTCCGTCGTATGCTCACACAACAAATGGAGATGTCCAAAATGAGTAATTTATGCTTGGGATATATCAAGATATTAACATAAAGACTTACCTGGTGTTACATGGTACGTACGATTTCATGTCACAATGGTGTTTATAACATTGCGGATAATTGGAAAGGAGATACTACTCGTACATGTATTGGAGTTTTGAAGTCGTGAAAACTAATGACAACAAGTAAAAAATTGCTGCTAAATGCAGCAAAGGGATTGTCACGGCAAACAAAAAAGAATGATTAAGTATAATCTAAAGGTAACTCAAAAGAGCATTATATTGAATTGTCATGTTAAGGTTTTTCAGTAATTAAAAGGTAACTTGTCATAAAACGTTTTTCTGTTCAAATGTAACAATCTCGTTCCAAAAGCCTAGTAAGATTCTCGATACTAGTTAGATTGAGAATCTTGACAAATTTGGAGTACGCGAATGGTCTGGATCTAGACACCATCTTTATGCCGACAGGATGTTTGGTTTTAGTTGGATTTATTTCCAGTAATTCATATTTGCATGACGCTTAAAAAGATCGGCAGAAGGGAAAACATAGTTCTTCAGAACAGAAGCTATTTACATGACTTATCGCTTCTGTTTAGTCAAGTGCTCCTCACATTGCGGATCTGTTCTTACCAATCCGTGTAACCAATCATCTAACTAATGCATAACTGTCCAGCATCTTTGAATTTCGACATTTTGATTTTACAGGCGTGAACATTTGTTGCATTTATTGCATTTATTTTTTAATCACGAGACAGTCATGCAATCTAAATGTGTGTGCCTTTGCCTTGAAATAGAAATATCAGTTTGCGCATAGTATTTAAGCAGAGGTAGAGAGTCAGCGAGTGAATCTTTCAAACCAGTGTATTAGAGAGTAGTCATACCTTTACTTGTTACGGAAGAATTTTGTTGCCGGATACACGAAAGGATTTAACATGTATTTTAATTCCGAAAAGATGCACTTAAATACAAAAGGCAAGCTATTTCGAATAGAAATCATTTTTCTTAATAATGAATTCACTCGGACTCGAGAAAACATACTCCATTCGAACAAATTAAAAACGGGCGAGCTTTTCACCTAGGTGTAAATGTCCGTCATTTTAACTCTCTTAAAATTACCTGGTCCGTCTGGTCAATAGTCCGTCAATATAGTACCAAACTTTTCATAATTAAAAAAAATCTGCAAAAATAATCTTACATCTGCTCGATCTATAACCAGAAGCAAGTTCAATTACACAAAACGCTACAGTACGTTACATAACGATGCATTCGGAACTCCTCGGTCATACATTTGTTTACTTTAACGCCGGACATTTCAAAATACCGTCCAAATATGTCCGAGATTATTCGCAGCAAATGGACGAGGACTTCCGAATGTATCGTTGCGGAACGTTCTATAACGTTCGCAGTTACTGAACTCAACCCTGGTCCGTAACTCTTATGCTCTTAAAATTAACTGGTCCGCTGCACTTAATCATAGTTAGAAAAGATCGCCAATAGAGCTCAGTAAGAGTAAGAATTAAGAGTCAATGTTACACGATTACGCTTCTTTATTTATACACTCGGCTAATAAGAAAAAAAGGTATATTATTAAAATATATGAATCATATCAAATTAGTTTTCAAATGATAAATGCTCTAACAGTTGAAATATATAATATTTACAACAATATGTAATGAAGCAATCGACGATTCTTTTAATAGTTAAAGTCTGCAAAGTTATTTCTTAAAATATAATTTCGATATTGGTGTCTTATCTTTTCAAATAAAATATTGGCAAATATCAATAATATATGTACTATACACACATTATGATACGCATATTTGTTAAACTGTATCCGTATACTAAACTGGTCTCCTGGTCCGGTTGGTTCGCGATTTAGGTTACATACCACTAAATAAAATCCTTCTTTGTTGTATATAAAAAGTCTCATTTTCAATGACAAAATACACTATGACCCAGGGGTGTGAGATACCCCAAACCATATATAGGCTGAAAGATCTATCTATTCCCCTCAAAATGATCAGTATTAGAAAAAAAGTTACGTCACTTATAAGAAAATAAATTTCGATTGAAAGTTCCTACCCTGAAAATGTCCTGGTTTTTAACTCTTCCCCAGCCGTACAGAGTCATCCCCCCCTTTTAACCAGTTTTCGCGACTAAACTAACCAGATCCATTAAATTTTTGCATACTTTTATAGTAAAAGCATTGTCAAAGACATAAATACTCTTCAATATAAAAAAGCACCACAAATGAGGTATCCATGCATTCTCAAAAAATAAATAAGGACCATGTCACACTTTCTACTTCTGGTAAATACCTACTTCCGGTTACCATTTAGTGGTATGTAACCTTTATACCTACTCCTTTTCGTGTGATTCGAAAGGATTTGCGGATATGCGTTGATATAAAACGCTGATTTTTTTGTGTGTTGCATTGTTGCAAGAAAAATTGTTTATATGGATTCCCCCAAAAATGATTTTTCTATTTAACTTTTAACGGAAATGGGCTGTACTATGACTGCATTAAAAACAATAAATTTGTCGGCAGTGGAAATCGAAAGGATTTTTATCATTTTTTATCACGTGACTTTTGCCCATTGCTATCAAAATCTACCCACCACAATATCACGGCGTTGAGACGCCGTGAAATGAATCAGACATCAACCCTGGTCATAACTACTATACATAAAGTGCTAATGTGTTTAGGTTTTTAACTAGAATATTGCGTGTTACTGATCTATGACTGGACAATTCAGCATTAATGGTAGGAATATAAAATGCATGAATTGTCAAAACCTTCACAAGCTTGTGTACATGGTAAACTTTAAATTACATTTCATCATATCATCAGAACATTTTGCACTGAATAAATGTTCTAGTATATTTAAAAACGCCACACAAAATAGCCATAACCTTAGTTCACTAGCCCAAAGCCCCAGACTAGTGAAAACTGATTATGGCTAGTGAAAAATAAGTGAATTCATATTGCCAGATATAATTTTTAAATCTACCACATTAGATATAATTATTTTTATTATTATTTTGATACAACAATGTTGAGCCAATCATTACTGCAGCAAGCCAGCTAAATATATTAAATGAAACATAATATTTTAGTGTAAGCTGACCAATATGATTGTGACAGAGACACAACTTGACAAATATGATGGCTGGACAACTGTCTTTCAAATGATGTCATTTTAACCTAGTTGTATGTTAGTTTGACAATGCAGGGATGTACAAATAAGACAAATACATACATTTTTGCCCCTATTTTTAACCATAAATATGCATTTCAAATAATTGAAGACAGTGAATTTTCTCAAATGATACAAGGTGTGTAAATACTTCTCAGTGCATGAAATCATGCAATTGCATTCTTAAGTTGACATCATTTCCTTGCATTCAGAATACAATTTGCTGTAAAGTGCAAAAGAGGATATTTGCCAAAGTTTGCTTAATATCATCATAAGCTTTATAATATATACATGTAGCCTTTTTTGATAACAGAGTTGATGATTTAAATACTTATTTTTTTAATGAGGGTCTGTAGATCAGTTAACAGCCTGCCAAGATTCTCACTTTTCCTCCATTAATGAGGTAAATCAAGAAATTGCATGCCTTGTGGAAAGGTAGGTGAGTTCTGGTTATAGAAAGAGTCTAGAAAAGATAGATTAAGTGTGCTGGTTATTGCAAATTGAACTTAATTGTGTTGACAAAGCATTAAACATAGTATAAAATCTAACATTTCTTTATCAAGCTTCAGAAGTATGCATTTGCCAATAAAAATAATAATTGGGTATTTTGTAACTATAGTCATCACATTTTCAAAGTCACTTCCTATTTACTTTATACACAAAGAGTAGGTACATGGTATGGAAAGGTTATTCTTAATCTGAATTTAGGTTTTGGTCATGTGACCACAATATTATTTTAAGCATTCAAAGTACCTCAAATACACCATTTTCACCTTTAATGATTTGTGTACAATTGATTAATTTTCTCTGTATGATAATGTTCATTTATATATTATTTGAGTTAGCCTGTTTATTCTCCTTTAAACATACATGTACATCCCTGTCCCTCCTTTAATATATTTGAAAAATGTAAGTATTGCGCTTATGTAGAAATCTAAACCCCTCAAGAAAGTTTCAAAATGGGCAAACCTGATAACTAGTCAAATGTATGTATACAAATATTTATACTATAATTCATTGATAAGAGCTTCTCATTTAATATATCTATTTTCATTTCAGGCTGATATCATGGATGATCTCTTTAATACCAATATTTCCCCAATAAAATCTACAGTAACAGATGTTTCACACTTCATAGATTCTGCAGAGGGTTCATTATTAAATGTATCAGCTGAACTTGAAGAACAGACTGAAACCAAAAATGTTTGTGAAGAATGTGGAAAATGCTTCAAGTTAGGTTGGCTACTTAGACGCCCATATAAAAACACATTCTCTAAATAGATGTAATCAGTGTAATAAAAACTTTTCTTCTGAACAAGAATATTAAATGCACAAAGATAGCCATTCAAATCATCTTTGCCCTAGTCTCCTTAACTTTTTTCGGGACCCGCATATTGAAAATATGGGACCGTTTACTAAACTTTTATCGGGACCCGCATATTGAAAATTTGGAATCATACACTAGACTTCATTTTGGGACGATCGATGGTATCATATTTTTATTCATTTCTCAATACTGGAGGATGATATTATTGGACAAACAGGAATGGTAGAGCAAATTGCATTGGTTAAAATATTTATACTATAACAAATATATATAAATAGAATGTGTTTTTATATGGCGTCTAAGTAGCCAACCTAACTTGAAGCATTTTCCACATTCTTCACATTGTATTTAAAATTTATCCTGATGAAGACTTAAATGTAGAAACGTCGATTAAAATAAATATAGTGCAGAAGTTTGAATTCTTTTATTATTTATTATCTTATTGGTTAAAATATAAGTCAAAAGTTCGCTTAGTCAGCTGCACCAAAAACCGTATAAAAAACCCTGTTTCTCAGTCAATTTGTGGTCACTTTTAATCAAAACTTGATCTGATTTTTTATAAAGCAACTGCTCCCCGACTTAGCGCTAAATACAAAGCAACTTCGCCCGATTTAGCTTCAATTTTTGAGTACAGTGAAGTAAAACGGCGATTTCTTGAAAAATATACAGTTTAAACGGTTGCAAATTGATATTTTTATAGAAAAGGGACAGCTCTACAAGACAAACACAAAAATTACACCTTTCGTTGCGAAATTTTAGATGAAAAATGACTTTAAACTTAGAAAAACGGGTTTTTTAGGCTTCGGGTGTCTTTAACTCGCCTTAAATCTCTTATTTTTTCACTTTTAGAAAATATAAAATAATGTGCTGAATCGCCAAACCCAGCCTGACATATCGGTGCCACTTTTATAACATGAAATTAAATATATAAAGAATAATAACCAAAATACTTACACTGGTTGTGATGCAAAAATATAGCGTATTGGATATCGCCCGAATTAGCCTCGCGCGCCCGATTTAGCGGGTTATACGGTGTGGGTTTTGAACGTTGCTTATATAGAAATCCTAGTAATAGAATAACAGATGAATGTTTAAGAACAAGTGTTGAAGTTCAGGAATTTTGGTATCTGAGATAGGGTTATTTTTCAATGTTAATCTACTGAAATCATTACAATCAGACATTTCTGGATTATGAAAACTTTGAATTTTCTTACACACTTACGAGTATATTGAATTTTTGAGATTTGACTATACATGTACTAAACATTTTCTGAGGTTATGTCAAAATAAAGAAAATAAATTCTGGACCTATTTAAAAGAACTAAAAAAGTATGATAACCTTATTTAAGGACTGTGTTTAAACTTAAAACATTCTCTAGGACTTCGGAATTGAATTGAACTTTGTTTTGGGACTTTGTTAAAAAAAAAATATTTTGTTGGAATTTGTTACAAAATAGAACAACTTTCTAGGACTTTGTTACAAAATAGAACATTTTCTGAAACTTTGGCTCAAATTAGAACATTTTCTAGGACTTAGTAACAAAAATGGTCGTTATCAAGGACTTGGTTACAAAATAGAACATTTTCTAGGACTTGGTTACAAAAAAGAACATTTTCTAGGACTTGGTTACAAAATAGAACATTTTCTAGGACTTGGTTACAAAATAGAACATTTTCTGGGACTTTGGCTCAAAATAGAACATTTTCTAGGACTTGGTTACATAAAAGAACATTTTCTAGGACTTGGTTACAAAATAGAACATTTTCTAGGACTTGTTTACAATATAGAACATTTCTAGGACTTGTTTACAAAACAGAACATTTTCTAGGACTTGGTTACAAAAAAGAACATTTTCTAGGACTTGGTTACAAAATAGAACATTTTCTAGGACTTGGTTACAAAATAGAACATTTTCTGGGACTTTGGCTCAAAATAGAACATTTTCTATGACTTGGTTACATAAAAGAACATTTTCTAGGACTTGGTTACAAAATAGAACATTTTCTAGGACTTGTTTACAATATAGAACATTTTTAGGACTTGTTTAATATATAGAACATTTTCTAGGACTTGGTTACAATATAGAACATTTTCTAGGACTTGGTTACAAAATAGAACATTTTCTGGGACTTGGTTACAAAATAGAACATTTTCTAGGACTTGGTTGCAAAATCGAACATTTTCTAGTACTTGGTTACAAAATCGAACATTTTCTAGGACTTGGTTACAAAATAGAACATTTTCTAGGACTTGGTTACAAAATCGAACATTTTCTAGGACTTGGTTACAAAATCGGTCATTTTCTAGGACTTGTTTACAAAATAGAACATTTTCTAGGACTTGGTTACAAAACAGAACATTTTCTAGGACTTTGTTACAATATAAAACACAAAAATAACATTTTCTCGGATTGCACATTACGGCATCGATAGGTTTTGATCTTTGCTTATATAGAATCCTCGTCATGTTAGGATAAAAAAATTATGTATGCTTTTTGTGGTACATGCATATTGCCATCAATAATGTGTAGAGACGTATTAGTGTTTTTTCTGTATACACACTGAATAGGTCGTATAACGGTGGTCAGTCAACCTAGTTAGTGGTCACCGTTCCTGGAAAGGCTAAATCTCTGGATTAAGCTGTTAACCAGATAGGCGCATACTTTAGTCAGTGACTGACAACTGCCCTACATAATTTAGAATTAGTTGAAGGAGGAAGCTAGAATGACCGTAGAAATTATAATATTCTACTCTCAGGCATACGACCTTTATGGATAGACTTCCATAGTCTAACTTCATACTGTACCAAGGTAGAATTTGATCTTTGCTCAAAATGAAACATACACACAAAGTTAGAATTTGTTAAATGAATAATTGGTAGTTCATGGACATGAAAAGGTTAAACTACTTATTTCTGACACCAATAGTTTCAGTTATGATATATTAATGTGCCAATAATCCTAATTGATACCGTCATTAAGCTTAATTGTTCTAACGATATTCCGACTGCTCAGGAAGTATGGTGAGTTCCCCCTAGAGTGTTCCCATAATTTCGCAAAAGTGAAATTCCAATCGTAACTCGGCAATTTTCGTCACCTGTTCAATCCCGCATTTTAAGTGTCTGGACCCTCACCCCCTTTCAAAATGGCCGAAACAGCTTGAAACTGGTGTTTTGAACTGGATTTAGTGAATTTTCCTTTAGGAAAGTTGTTCCCAAAAAATTACATTCTTTTCGCGCGCCTCTCCATCAAAAGATGTCTCAGGGGATCTCAAAGGGGGGTTTATCCCGCTTTTATTCGGGGCTTGAAGGGGTTGGCGGCGCCCCTTATAGCCACAAAAAACGAGGTTATTCACTGTAGATAAATGGCACAAAATGCTGATTAGAAAACATGTTTTCAGTATCTGAAAAGAATTGGCATTTTATACCTCAATTGTGGAAAATATTACTGAATGAAATACAAAGTTTGGGTTGTAAAAGAGCAAAAACTGCATTTTTTCTCCTCTTTGCTCCGCCCCAGCTTTGTCATGGTAACTGGGATCGGGGCTCAAGTTGGTTTTTCTGAAAGACAAACCCCACACCCAAAAAATAACTCAGGTTAATTGGATACACCCGCTCGAGAGTGGTGAAATCCTTTCCAATCGGGATGTTACGGTCTTTTACGACATCTATGGGAAATGATCTGTGCGTTTTGTACACAAACGGTCTTATCTTCACCTTCTATACATAGAATGATATCTGTATGTATTAATCTTCAGTCTGCAAAAGGAGAAAAACGCCCTTTGGTATATCTTAAACTGAACTGAAACATTCTGCAAAAATAAATATAATTTGAATAAAATTTCGATATCTAATTGAGAAGATTCCAGTTTTCGGCACAGTGCTAAAGAAATCTCCAAAATGGAAAGAATGTCCGACTTTTTAAATAGAGTTGTGAATTATACTTCAATGAATTCTGAATGCATTTGTATTGTATTATGTATTGTAATTTGATTATTATAAGCAATAGTGTCTGTAGAATGCTTACCAATATTGACAAGAAAAATAGATGGTCTGACATGCCTTATATGTCAACATACTTGAGCGTATTAATTTTGAATATCTTCTTTAAGGACAAAATTTAAGGACAAAAACTTAAGTACATGTACATGTATTTTATAAAATACTTGTATAAATGTTGATACAAACACTGACCCTGGTGAAAAAGTATTACTCCAAACATGATACCTAGCTTTTCATAAATGCAATGATTTCTGTGTGCGCCATTAGTAACGTAAAGCAAACAATTTTAAATATTGATATAAGCTTATTTAATACTACATGCATATTTGCTAGTACATTTGCTACTATTATTTGAACAGTGGTCAAGTGGTCAGCTATATAATTTATTCTATATACGTCTGCAAGACAGGTAGCAGGCTTGCTGGGTTTTTTTTCGAAATATTCATCAGAAGACTGTTCAAAATGGGTGTAGGAATAACACTTGGATATGTGGGATTGTCTTTAATTCCAATGACATTAATTATAGCCGGCACAGCATGTGGCCTAACCTACTGGCAAAGCGGTGATGTGGCATTAGGAAGTTTTGATGCATATTTTAATTCTGGAATATGGACAATTTGTACTGAAATAAAACAACTAAATACAAGAACGTGTGATAGTATTAATTTTGATGACTGTAAGTATATAATATGTTTATCAAGAAGTCACTATATATGTTGGTTTACTACGATTTCACTCGGTGGTTTTAAGCAATGGGTTTTAAGGTGGAGAGACGGGTCATGCCGGAAGAGCTACGGTGATGCCCGGATCACCTCGGAAAAAGCCTGAATTGATTTCGCTCACAGGTGAATCTCAGTTGCATTTAAATTTAAACAGCAAAGTCCACTCCCCGATTATTACCGATTAAATACGGTTCTTCCTGACGTCGCAACGAATGTTGTCCTGATGTGCTCCGGTGTCCAAACTTGGATGTACCGGGGCTGTACATTCTGTACGCAAACGGTCTGACTGACCTCTGTACGGAGACGCCGCGCATCACGGGTAAAACTGTTTATTTACCTGAAAACACGTGGCAATGTTTACATTCTATCAATTTCCCCCCTTCAAGTATACTGAACAAAAATAGTATGAATTTTGTGTCTACTCAATAAAATTTGACTATCCAACCAACTAACCTCATGAAATTAAACTTTTATACCGGTTGTTAAACCTTCGTCATAATGTGTTTACATCTGTCATTCTTTACACGGTAATTTGAATTCGAAACTAGGTTACACGGTTTAACTATGCACCTATACCTACAGAGGTTTAAAAGTACTTTGTATGGATAGATTTATGATCCTGTAGCTATGAGTGATCATTTATTTTACATTTCAACAACGAGTCTGTCAAAAAACGAAAAAATGCAACGATTTTGT
This sequence comes from Mactra quadrangularis, assembly GCA_025267735.1. Taxonomy (NCBI): domain Eukaryota; kingdom Metazoa; phylum Mollusca; class Bivalvia; order Venerida; family Mactridae; genus Mactra; species Mactra quadrangularis. The sequence continues at coordinate 1,861,249 of CM046294.1, forward strand.
CTTCATCCGCCGCACTTTATTCTGTTGCGTACCAAACGCCGAATTTTGAGACGGTTGCGCGTCTTAGTATAGAGGTGATATCTTCACCGTCTATTTATAGAATGCCACGGACGTGTCTGGGCAAAGCCTGGGTCGAAATGGTGTGAAATAAATCATAGCACAATTATATTTATTGATTTTCTGATTGATAATGGTCATTTTATTTTAATACGGTAAGCATTACTTTTATATACCAACACATATTCATGTATCAAATAAATTATTGATTGTTATCATATTTTATGTTTGGACAGCGAACATAGTACGAAACCGTGATATTTGCCCCAATAAATTATTGTACAAATATGTACATACATATATTACAATGTACAAGTTTTATTGGGGGAGTATCACTGTTTCGTTCTATTCTCTGTTAGAAGTCCAATTATTACTCCTAGCACAAAATTCCAAGTGCAGTGTTCCAAGTGAACTCTCCCGAGAACGTCATGTTGAACATATTTGTTGGCAAAACAAGAAAAAAACACCAGAAAAAGGCACTCGGAACACCTTGGTGATAGCTGCGCTACACTCTCGTCAGTTTACGGAATCACCCGAGTGGTTTTCCGATTGCAAAAAAGTACAATGCGATAGCTTAAAGGAATTGCAAGGCAAAAGTTTTACTTCCTCTTTTCCTGATTTTGTATTATATTGTATAATTGTGGTTGCAACAGACAAACTGATTTATTACTTAGCAAAATAGTTCTACATTTTCTCTCAATATTTGGAGTGTTTCCCAACTAGACCCACGTGGGTCAGGTTAGCCGAAAATACATTAGTGTTAAAATATGCATTTACTGATGAGAAGATACTAGAGCTTGTTATTGTGCAGCATTAGTATAATTCTATTACAAAGATACCTTAACCAACTCAGAATATTAAAAATACAAAAAGGGACTAATAAAAACATATAACAAATCTATAAATAGCTCGGTGACTCCCTCTGTATTCTACTTCCGTTTTCAAAATGTGTATGTCACATGTTTTAATTTGTTCAGCTATAAGTAATTAGTGGTTAATGCTATTGGTAAGTGATTTTTCATGTACATAACACTGCTTTAACAACTTGAACCCGGGTCGATAGCGCAATTGGTAGCGCGTCGGGATTTGGAATCTCGTGCCCGAGGGGCGCGGGTTCGAATTCCACCTGGGTAGGTTATACCCTTCTATGAAAATTTGACAATAATGTCGATTTTCCTCCATTGATTAGATAATATGGAGAAGTTTCCGGCCTTGTGGAAGGGTAAATGAGTACTGGTTATAGACAATGGTCCAGGAAAGCTAGGTTAGGTGCGCTGGACGCCGTGAAATGACATAAATTGTGTTGATACTGCGTTAACTCCAATAAATAAATAAATAACAACTAAACTTAGTTAATGTACTTTTGGTCCACTCATTTGCCTGTGTATACCTTTAACGTACCATATGTTAGTTAACATCAAGCTTTACCAACATCATACAAACTTTGACCAAATACAATGTACTTCAACAAGTTAGTAAAGGCTTGACACCCTACCCCGAGCTATTCAGATGATTCATTAAAAATAGATTTGTTTGACAAGCTTGTATATTCAACAAAAGAATTTTTGGGGGGAAAATTGTTAGTGTTTTCAAGCAGAAAAATATAAACATTTAGAACTTTATATCAACGTGAAATCAGATAAATAGGTAACGATGTAATTTTACGGAGGCCCTGAAGAGACATCGTTAAACGTTTTCAAACTTTTCTGTATTATTTAGTAATACGAAATTTGACTATTTCGTTTTAACGAAATGAAAATAGTTCGTAGTTTCAAAAAAGTTTGTTCGCTTTTACAATTTATCGTTACATTATACGAAATATTGTTTCTTTTTTACGAAATAAAGAGATTTCGTTTTTACGAAATATACATTCTTTTTTTGAAATATCGTTATGTTTTTTATGTGTAAAAACGAAATTATTACCAATGTCATTTTAAAGGATCCGTACAGTTCATTCATTGAACTAGGTTAGAATATAAAAAGAATAATAGCCTATCCTTCTAAATAATTTTCTTAACAAATAAAATGGAGTCAGATTACTTGTTTTCCGTTCTCAACAATTGAAATTACAGGACGAAGGTTGGGTAATAAGATTGTTCAAAATGGTGATAGCAATTGTACCACAAAATGGGAGGGCTTGAATTTCTACATCAAAATTGTAACTGAATTGTTTTGCCCTACAGGACAACGATCCTTGTCCACGCCCACATTGTGAAAATAAAAGAAGAAAATTATACCGGAAAACATGTTAATATTAATATTCCTAGGTTGGTTTCATAAGTTGGTTTAATTTTAAAGGTACTCATTCACAGATTTCAACATGAACATCAACTTTTTCTGAAACTATCAAACTTGTTAGAAAACTTTTAAAGCAGGAAATTAGTGATTTGATAATGACAATTTTAGTGCAAATTGACAAAAAAGTACAAATAATGGCCCTTAAAGTAGTAAAAATCTACCACGTATGTCACGGTATAGACAATTTTAGTGCATTTTTGTGACTTTTATTGTATACATTGTATTTCTAGCAATCTGTAGGTCAGTTTGTCTTAAAATATCAAGAAATAATTCTTTGACACAATTACAGACACTGAATGGTACTTTGAAAATATAGAAAAATCTTAACCAAATCTGTGAACTACAAAAGTAGTACCTTTAAATCAATATTTGCTTACACAAAATTACATCCGACGCCAAATCCCTTGCCCCGGTTGCATCATATGCATGTACAAATTAACCGGCAGCATGACCTTGTACAAAACAAACCCTCTGCACCATTTGGAACTCTTCGGCCATTCGCTACTCATGAAAGGTCGAGGTGTTCCGAATGTACCCGTAGGTGTAATTCAAATTGATTTAACCGCTGCAGGGCAACAATCTATGAACAGAAACACTTTATTTTTAGTTTTCTTAGTGGCTGTTGTTCAAGAGAGGTTGTACTGTATTTTAAATAAAGGGAAGTCACCACTCGAGGAATTTGAAGAGTCAAAGAGGAGCTTGCAACGAAGTCCTTACATCGGTAACGTTCCACGGAACTACTTTTAACAAAGGGGGATAATCGCTGCTGAAAGTTTGCTATTAATGGTATTGTGCGTAAAGTTTGACCCCGACCTGATCTTTATGCAAGACTATTCATTACATTGAATACGAATGTAGTATAAATGCTCGATTTCACCATGGCCGTGAGGATTATGAGTTAAAATTGAACACACAAACATACTTCTATAATTTTGCAATCGCTGCTGAAGTGTAGAATAGGCTTGGTACTGACTTTCGTCAGGATATATGTAGATAATTATTAGATGCAAATGTGAAAGGTCAGATCGGGGTCAATTTTTACGCACTTTATCATATAAGGAGTTTGCTTATTTTACTGGTAAAGAAACACCACACAATACATTGTTTTTTCTTCTTTTTTACAGATCCAGATTCGTATGAACCCAATGTCAAAGCTATAAGAGCCTTGGTTATTATTGGTGTGTTGAAATGTGCGACTGCGGCTGTCTGCCTCGGATTGGTACTCTTCGTAATGAAACAAATGAAAGTCTTATACTTTGTCTCCGCCGGTTGTGTATTTGGTGCAGGTATGTTTAAAAGCGTGTTAGCTGATTTTGTCTATGTTGATAAACAATCAGTCTACGAAATTAGTGGGTGTCCGAGACAACCTTTAGTTCTGGCAAACGGGCAACAATTTCTTTTGGGATAACAAATTTCTGCAAGTATGATAAACTTCATGCTTTTAAAATGATCTGTTCGGACATCTACTTTCATTTCCCAGTTTCGTAGACTATACAATGTATTTTTGTGTCATGATTTGCAGATAAAACCATTTGCTCACCGATTTTGCTGTTCTTGATGTTTGCTTATTTGAAATTATCTGTCAGCGTCTTTAATTTCGTGAGGATGATAAATTTGAAAAGCCTAACAGGCAAACTGAACCATCGATAATGAGAACTATGAAATAAAAGTATCAAAAACGCACTGAAATAATAGAATTCTTTACTTATGTATTAGATTTTATGCGCTAAAAATGCCATTATCAGAACAGTGCTTTAATTATTGCTTCCAAATTTTTTTCCAAAATTTTTCCATACAGTCAAGCTTTGAGCATTTAACACTTCAGAGAAAAATGAACGTAACTATATACCCTGAATTCCCGTAGTTCATAGCAAAACAAACAGATTTGTGAAACAACTTTGTTAAGTTGGTGAAACTGAAAACTAGCAACTAACATCCGGAACCAACTTCATGGGCGTTCGATATTAAAGTATGCCGTTCTTTATCATGTTGATACTGGAAAACACAGCTAGGGTTTTATTATTGGCTGGGTTAAAGCAGTGACAACGCATTACATATTGACTATCGCGGCGGTCAGTCAATCAACTCAGTAACTGTTCCTGATCAGGTTAAGTTAAGCTTCTCGGTCATCAGTTACTATGTGCATACTTCAGTCAGTGACTACCAACTGGTCTACATGATAAAGAATCAGTGGTAGGAGGGAGAATGTCGTAGAAATTATTTCACCACTAAACTACACGAAAGTATACCCCACTCGAAAATCGAATGCACTACCCCTCGATCAGTTGAATCTTGTGCTACCGACTGAGCAAGCTGAGTGTTCCCTTTATCAAAAACCCACAGCTATATGCCATACAATTGAAATCATTGTTTTATTTTTTACAGGATTACTCTTCATGATAAGTATGGCTATATTTGTAGACAAAGTCAAATCAGCGGAATTAGATTATGCTGCATCTTTCTATATGATAGTGTTTGCCTGGATATTAAGTTGGGTTAGTTGTGGAATAGTTGTTGGTGCTAAACTCACACAAAAGGACGAATAAACTATTTATATGTATAGATAGGTAATTTATTCCTAAATCTATACAATGTACATGGATACAATTTTTCAAATTCTTTCAATCGTCAGTTGGTCATACATAAACTCAGCTGATTTTAATCTTATTTTATCGAACGTGAGTACAGAAATTCTGTTGTGAATATTTAAATCAGCGAGGTTAATGTAACTCTACTGAGCATCGGTCGAAAATTTCACTTGTTCACTTTCTTCTGTGAGGGATTGTGCGTAAAGTTTGACCCCGACCTGACCTTTATGCAAGAATATTCATTTCATTGAATACGAATGTAGTATTTATACTATTAATGTTCGATTACACCGTGGCCGTGAGGATTATAAGCTAAAATTTAACACATAAACATACTTGAATAATTTTACGATCGCTGCCGAAGTGTAGAATAGGCGTGGTACTGATTTTCATCGGGATATGTGTAGATAATTATTAGATGCAAATGTGAAAGGTCAGATCGGGGTCAATATTTACGCACTATAACCGTAGAGAATATTCACTGAACTGCGAAGGGAATGTATGTTAATGTATGCGTTACTGACAGTTGAAACAAAATTTAACAGTTAATACCTGGCATATTGTGTGCAGAATGAACAATCAATCTACTCATACAATATTAAGATATCAAACAAACTTCTGGTATTGTTATATATACGTTTATTCCCTTATCATAAATAAATAGGCCTATATTTTAAAAACATAATATTATTTCGAAACACTTCAAACATTCAATTGGAAAATTGGTTGTAGGCAAACGAAAATGGCCAAGGTGATCCGATTGAATTGACATATTACAATGTACATGTACATTGCTAAATCAAATAAAGATAGTACCTATTATATAGGTACATATATATTCGTTGTGTCGTTAAAATAGATTCAATTTATTTATATATTTGTATAGTATTTAAATCTAATTTACAAATACTACCAACACATAGCTTGTTTTCTTATTGTTTATTTACAACGTTTCGCCATTTAAGGCTTCCTCAGGTGTGTTTTTTTTTAAATGTAGATATACATGTAGTTCTATTGTAAATCAAGTTCTTATCGCAACTTATCTAAAGAAATATTTTTCATTTGGATTATTACTTTTATTTTTGGTGAAAACCAATAGCTATTCAACTTATTTAAATATTCTTATGTAGGTCATAGTTCACAATGTTCCTAATTTAGATAAAAAATTATAGAAGACATTTTACGATCATATCATTTAAAACAAGAAATGTAATGTGGAAACCACATTTAAGCCGGATTTAAAAACTTTAACGAAAAAAATTACAAAGGGAAATAACCCATAATGAATGCAGGTAGAGTTGTGGTTTCTTTCTAATTCTGTTCATCACATGGTATATGTTATCATTGCATGAAGTTTCATAAAGATCCGAAAATAAATGGCAGAAACATAATTATGGAAAAGAAAAATTTTATTGCAATTGTTAACGACACAGGAGGCCCGCCCGCCCGTGTTTCGCCAAACTATTAGCCGAATTTTTCCGTTGAAAAATCCGGCTAATAAAATATGTGAACCATTTGTTTCCAGTTTTATTGTATCGAATCCATCTCCAGTGGCCAGTTTCCTAAACAAGTCGCCAGCTAGCGCTTCGACCCCTGGTGCCCTTAATTTGATATCACAGACATCCCTTTAGTGTATCAAGGACCCTATACATCTATATAGAGTATTTGAGTATAGTCAAAACTTAGAAAAGTGAAAACGTAGTCCAGTCACACCGTACACAAATAAAACGTAGACAAATACGTCAAAACGTAGATAAATGGTCAAAACGTAGACAACTGTTTATCTAAGATCAATATGTCTACGTTTTGAACCTTGGCCGTATTTCCATTGAGATGTCTGAATCATTAACGTATAATCTCTTGACCCAAACACTTTTTAAACAAGGATTAATCAATATCCATTAAAACCTCATTAGTATTTCGAAATTCAAAATATCGTTAGTGACTTTTGGACGCACATGGTTCATGAATAGCAAAACTGATCACACCCTAGTGAAAATATATCGATTATTTTTAATTATTTAGTTCTGTGACTATGAGCAATGCGACATTGTTGTTCGTATAAGTCATCTGAATGTCACAACGGTCAGCTAAGGTCACAACAAATTGATGAGTTGTTGTACGGATTTTTCTGGAAAATAATGGCGCGAGCGATCAAAGAAACAAAATCTTTATTCAATTGCTTCATACAGTGGTTTAAACAAATTTTTTGTTGAAATAAAAATATTTCTCTCGTAAAAAGGTCAAAATTAAGGTGCGAGCGAATCCATAGAACACACCATCAATTTGCTGTGGACTAATATTGAACTTTGTGCTACTAATATACACTGTTAACATCACAGGGATTCCTAACGATAACCATTTATACCTATAATATATATATAGGTATAAAATTAATGGTTATCGTTAGAAATCCCTGTGGTTAACATTAACAAGACCTTCCAATTATATAAATATACTAAACTTAAATTTTAAGCTATTTTAAAAACACTTATATATTGTTGGACAATCGATTTTTTGAAGCTTGATCATAAAATTATTTGTTTGACCACTTTCCTCCCTGCCACTTATTCCAAATCATGTAGGACAGTTGTATTTTACTGGCGGAAGTATGCACCTAGTAACTGGTAACCAGATATACCCAGAGACTTAGCCTTTCCAAGAACAGTGAGTAGGTTGATTTACAGCTGTGATATGACCTATACAATGTGTTGCTACGACATCGTCGACGGTTATCCAACGATCATAATTACATTACTCCGCTTCTGCTGCGTTGTATACCGTGTGCCAATTGTTTAGAAAAATCTCGTAGTCGTGAATCATTAATGAGGCAATTTCATTGCTTTCGCAAGGAAACCACTGCGGAAAACTAGCCAATGAAATTACGTTTTATATCTAAGGGTTGGTTTACCATTATTTTTTTTCTAAAGCGGGTGATGTTTGACATTGATGTATGACGTCATCGTTATTGAAGAGTATTCAATTAAAACATGCGATTTCATTGGAAGAAGATTGGTTTCCCCTGCCTCATGCATATTCACGAAAACAAGATTTTGTCAGTCAAGTTGCCCACGCCGGTACGTATGATGTGTAACGAAAGAAAGAACTGTGGTTGCCGTCGATGGGGATGTCTGGTTAAATGCTTTTGAAAATCCACAATTGCAAGGTGCTAAGAAGTCAGATGCTACTCCGATGATCTCAGCAGAACATCTACCAGTGTCCGTGCATTATGTATGCATGTTTATTAATGTCTCATTTTACATGTACAATATAATAAAACAGTTGTATATACACAATTTCACTTTTTTGTGAATTCCTTGCACAAGCAAAATGTGGAAAAGTAAAAAAGCGCCTATTACTAAGAGAACTGTTAGTGTTCATTTTTTGAAAATGTCTGTGAATCGTAATCGTTTGATTGGAGTCATATGCACAAATAATTTTGCAAATGAAGTTGTTTTTGGATTTTTTCATTTTCGTGGGCGTCAAAGCTCCCAGGTCAAATCAAGAGCTTTCAGGCAAAGAAAACTATGATCTATTTCATGCCCTATTATTATTAAAATGTCAATTAATAATTTGTATAGCAATTTAGCCTCTCATTGGTTGTAGTGAATCTCATGACTGCATACCCGGCTGTTGAGTTTTACCTCAAACAATTTGTAAAACAGCTGTATTGAGGGTTTTACAAACACCAATTTCACTGACTAGCGTCCTTGCTAGTAATACCTGTCACCGAGTAAGGGGAGCTAACCAGTACTTTTCAAAATATCTCTTTACATAGTTGTCTTTCTTACATCACAACAATGATGAATAGGAATAAGTATACATGTAGATAGATATTATCCTCCAGAAATACTCGCTGACGTTAATCTTGGCTGCAAATAATCATCCAATCAGAAATCAAGATGATTTTATCAGATTCACCTACCTGGTTTTAATTTACACTTTTCCTTTTACCACTACTAATTACTCTTCCACAAAGATCCAACTATTTATAACCCTCATACTTTAAATAGGAGAATTCTTGCATAGGAAAATCCACTGTCTAAGAGTAAAATTCTCTAACGAGAGAAAATTCACATTTCTGACATGGGAAAATTCTCCCTTGAAGAGGAGCTCACTTAAATGGTGATTAATTGCTTTTACATGGATGCAAGATGAAAATTTTGAAAAACCTGAAAACTGTAATTTGAAACCATTTTTCTTCATAATTTAATAGCAAAACATTGTCTAATTTGTTGTGAAAAACCTGAACTTCAGGCATATGCCTGAAAACTTGCACCCATGCTTTTAAGATGATTGACTCAGTATTTTTTTATTTGAAAAAAAAAATACTAACTTAATTCTGTCCTCTAATTGTTTGTTTTATGAACTTGATAAAAATTTGACTTTTCTCATATCTGAAAATGGGAGAAATTCCCATTTTCTCCTGCAAATTTCCCATTGTGTAAGGATGGACATTGTGACTTTCAACTAAAAATTCAACATATTTCTTGTTAAGATATCAAAATTGAAGTTAGCAGTTGTTATGCCTATATGTATTTGCATTGGAACAACCTCGGCAATCTTCTATGAGGATATACCTCAGATATCAGTGGAAGTAGAAATACAACCAGGTAATAAGTCCCAGTGAATATCTTACTGGCAAGTAGTTTTATTATTGTTTATCAACAATTACCTTCAAAACAACATTCGGAAGTCTTAATCATTTTACATTGTACATGCTTTATCAAAACATTTCATCAGTACAATGTCTCAATTGTTTTATTTCTGTGTAGTTTAGACTAAATTACCTCAGAAACCAAATTCCATGAAATTCAGGTTTTTTATGGAATCCATGTTAGAACTACTTTGTCACCTAATGATATCAAAGATTTATCTAAGTAGAAGATTGCCAAGGTAGTTACAAATGATGTATTTGTTACAAAGGGTATGACCTGATGTAACGGTGAATTAAACTGGGGACAACCATATTTAAAATCCTGCCCTTCCATCACAGCATCAAAGCCATAGCACACAGAAATTAAAAATAAAAACAAACAAATAGTACAAATAGATAAAGACATTCTGTTTAATAAGTTCATATTTAACATTAAACATACTTTCATAAAGAAAATACAAAAAGACACTAACAAATAAACTAACAATTCTCAGATACAGTATAGACTTTGTTAAAACAATAATCATATTAAAACTCAGGACCATGTACAATGTCTCCAATATATTAACTGGTTTCTTGTGTAGCAGCATCAGTCAATTGACAGCAAGCTCAACTACACTGGGGTCCAAAAATGACTTTAATTCATAATTATTAAATTCTATACAAAAGTTTAAATTTTCAGTGAAAATATGAAAAAATTACATGTGTAAAGTAACTTTTGGACCCCAGTGTATTCAAGGCACTCATGTAAAAAAGACTAATATGGATATACAGTATGCTTTCATTCTCCAAATAGTTGAGGTGATAGCAAACAATACTAAGTCCTAACCACACTAATTTTAAAGAACAAACACGTTTAACATCAAATGTTTTACTAAAAACCATGCACCAGTATATTGCAGGTCAAGCGGAAAACAGTCGTAACTTGATATAAGAAAACAGCGAGTTACAACCTTTTTGTGCTAAAGCTGCGATATGTCCCTACATCAAAGCATAAACTATCTTTTCAATATCTATCACTTGATTCAATACTTTCTGCAAACATTTAACCGATACAAAACAATAGTAGTAATTCAAACATATTGTATCAAATGTTAATGCAGGGGTGTGGAACTCCAGTTATTTTCTTCTTGTCCACGGTCAAGTGAATTCAAAAAATCAACTTGGGCTGAAAATATTTACTTGTCCGTAGACATAAATGTACACACCCCTGGTGAATGGATTTTGATCTGTATCAATAAGTGACTTTAGTCAGTTATCTTTCCCTGATAAAATCTTAAGCAATCCAATTGGTAAGTAGGTCCTTAGGCTTACAGTTGGAATCTTCAGGTTTTATTATTGAAGTCCTATGTAAGGTTAACAAAATATTTCATCTAATATCTTTCTTGTTAATGAAGATATTAACAGTTGTTAATTAAGATATTAACAGAAGTGGTAAAAGTTAGATAGTTCTTTACCCTAAAACCACTTAGCTTGAATTTCAAACAAATTAAATGATTTAAAAAAATGTTATTTAAGATTAATTTTGGCAAATATGACATTGAAAAGTAAGAGTAAAATCCGAGTAATCCAACAAATTGGACCTACCTATTAAAAGAGTATACAAGGGGAAATAACTGACTCAGGTCCCTAATTCATTGTTTCATACTATATACATTATGAGATAATCAAGATAGTAAAGACTCTGTCATTAACTTGGTAACATTAACTGTATAAACATTGGATTGTTGCTTCTGTGATAATCCCTGAAATATAGGGCATTCATATTATATTAAAGTTACTGCATGAAAGTATCCTTATTAATAGGAAACACTAACTGAGAAATTACTAGAATATTACAAGCATTAGAGATACAATAAACATGTCACACCATTTTACTCTGTGCATGTTGAGCCCATAGTATCTACAACATGTATTTTAAGGTAATGACACAAGTTTTAGACATACTAATTGCTTTTTGAAGTTTGTTATTTTCAAGTTTGATATGGAAATATCATCAATTTTTCAATAAATTTGTGAAAAACCTAAAATATATTACGACTACTGCTCGCTCACCAGTAGAAGTGTTTGAAATAAATATAACAAGAGCTCCGCTGGGCGGGGCATTATACGCCCGTGTGCAGTCCATGCTGTGTTTTATCTCATATGAAGTCCCTGTGACCTTGACCAATGACCCCGGGATCTCAGAATAGGTCCCACCCTTAACTGGAGGGCTATCCAAAGCAAAGACTTTGAGAACCTAGGTACAGCCATGGTTGAGTTATCACCGGCACAATGTTTTTCAATATGATGCCCCTGTGACCTTGACCTTTGACCCTGGGGCCCCAAAACCAATAGGGCATATTCTTAATACATGGGCTACTCTCACATAAAATTTGGTGAACCTAGGTACAATCGTTGTTGAGTTAATGTCAGGACAAGGTTTTTTCATATGATGCCTCTATGACCTTGACCTTTGACCTAGTTTTGACCCAAAACCAATAGTGAACATCCTTAACACATGGGCTACCCTCACATAAAATTTGGTGAACTAAATTCATATTACTTATTAAATATAGCATTATTTCCATTGTTTGCTATTTTGACTTTATTAACATATTGAATGAACATTTGAAGTCACTGCTTGGTAATTTGATATCTTCTGGATGATGGTTTAAACTTGACCCAGGGGCCCCAAAACCAATAGGGAACATCCTTGACACATGGGCTACTCTTACATGAAATTTGGTGAACCTAGGTGCAGTCATTGTTGAGTTATTACCCGGACAATGTTTTTCAATATGATGCCCCTGTGACCTTGACCTTTGACCCTGGGGCCCCAAAACCAATAGGGCATATCCTTAATACATGGGCTACTCTCACATAAAATTTGGTGAACCTAGGTACAATCGTTGTTGAGTTATTGTCCGGACAAGGTTTTTCAATATGATGCCTCTGTGACCTTGACCTTTGACCCAGGGGCCCCAAAACCAAAAGGGCATATTCTTGACACATGGGCTACTCTCACATAAAATTTAATCAACCTAGGTACATTGGTGGTTCAGTTATTGTCTAGACAAGTTTTTCATTGTTTGCCATTTTGACTTTATTAACATATTAAATGAACATTTGAAGTTCTGGTTGAAGGTTTCAACTTGACCCTGTTTCCCCAAAACTGATAAGGCACATCCTTGACACATGGGCTACTCTTACATGAAATTTGGTGAACCTAGGTACAGTCATTGTTGAGTTATTACCTGGACAATGTTTTTCAATATCATGCCACTGTGACCTTGACCTTTGACCCAGGGGCCCCAAAACCAATAGGGCATAACTTTGACACATGGACTACTCTCACATAAATTTTGGTAAACCTAGGTACATTGGTGGTACAGTTATTGTTTGGACTAGGTTATTCCATATGATGCCTCTGTGACCTTGACCTTTAGGCCTGGGGCCCAAAAACCTGTAGGGAACATCCTTGACACAAGGGCTACCTTCACATAAAATTTTGTGAACCTAGGTACAGTCGTTGATGAGTTATTGTCCGAACAAAGTTTTTCAATACGATGCCTCTGTGACCTTGACCTTTGACCCAGGAGCCCCAAAACCAATAGGGCATATCCTTGACACAAGGGCTACCCTCACATAAAATTTGGTGAACCTAGGTACATTGGTGGTTCAGTTATTGTCCGGACAATTTTTTCATTGCTTGCCATTTTGACTTTATTAACATATTGATTGAACATTTGAAGTCACTGCTTAGTAATTTGATATCTTCTGGTTGAAGGTTTCAACTTGACCCTGTTTCCCCAAAACTGATAAGGCACATCCTTGACACATGGGCTACTCTTACATGAAATTTGGTGAACCAAGGTACAGTCATTGTTGAGTTATTACCCGGACAATGTTTTTCAATAAGATGCCCCTGTGACCTTGACCTTTGACCCAGGGGTCCCAAAATCAATAGGGCATATCCTTGACATATGGGCTACTCTCACATACAATTTGGTGAACCTAGGTGCATTGGTGGTTCAGTTATTGTCCGGACAAAGTTTTTCAAAATGATGCCACTGTGACCTTGACCTTTGAACCTGGGGCCCAAAAACATATACGGCACATCCTTGACGCATGGGCTACCTTCACATAAAATTTGGTGAACCTGGGTACAGTCGTTATTGAGTTATCCTCCGGACAAGGTTTTTCAATATGATGCCCCTGTGACCTTGACCTTTGACCCAGGGGCCCCAAAACCAATAGGGAACATCATTGACACAAGGGCTACTCTCACATAAAATTTGGTGAACCTAGGTAGATTGGTTGTTCAGTTATTGTCAGGACAAGTTTTTTTCCCATATGATGCCACTGTGACCTTGACCTTTGACCCAGGGGCCCCAAAACCAATAGGGAACATCTTTGACACATGGGCTACTCTTACATAAAATTTGGTGAACCTAGGTACATTGGTGGTTCAGTTATTGTCCGGACAAGTTTTACCTATTTTAAGTCCCAGTGACCTTGACCTTTGAACCTGGGGTCTCAAAATCAATAGGGAACCTCCTCCACCCAAGGGCTATCCACACATAAAATTTGAGGAACCTAGGTGCATCCTTTCTTGAGTTATCATCCGGACAAGCAATTGTCCACGGACAGACGGACAGACTGACAGACTGACAGATGGACAACAGCATAACATAATACGACCGTTTTTTCAAAACGGGCGTATAAAAAGGCATCACATAAAAGATGCACAACAGTGATCCTCTAGACAGGGTTACATGGAGAACAGACATTAGAAAATCTAGCCGGATGCTGTAACCCCAGTCTCTGGGACACCAGCAGCAGATGACAAATAAACTCGGATTTGATTAATTGGCTAACATCTGTCCTAGTTAAATGTATATTTTGTTTGCAGTCCATGAACAATGCAAGATTTGACAGGGGTAGACAAATCTACTCGTCTACTTGTTATTACAAATAGAAATTGACCCAGGACGAGTTGATCTTCCTGCAGCACTCGTCCTGCAGAACAAGTGAAATTTCTAGCCAAAAATAATCAAATTTCAAGTTTTATTTACATAGTTTTATCAAAAACACAATAATTTGGCATATTTCATCACTTGCAATCTGAAAACATCAATTAGTTTGTTTTTTGTTTGTAGAAACAGCCGTCATATTGTGACCATTCTGTTTCTTCGTACCCATTGTTCTAAATTAAACAGTTACCTGTGACTGCTTCATTATATCACAAGTACTATAAATATATAATCAATGTACACCTGCTTTATACAAATTTACAATTTATTGCATTTTCATTCAGTGGAGTACTGCCCAGTACTTACTGCAGCTTACTTGTTGAGTGGAAATTCTAAACTGCTTGTCCTGCAGGACAAATTGCTTCCAAAACATTTGTCATGCCCTGCTAGATAAAGGGACTTTAACAAGTAAATCTGTGAGCTAATGCTCGCTAGTGATACCCCCGCCAAAATCTAAAAATATGCGACAAACAGGAAGTAGATGAGCAAGGAGCATGAAATCGCTTTACACCCCATGGGACTATAGGATGAAGCAATATGCAAAGTTTTAGGCTGCTGCATGTTATAGTTGCTGAGAAAACTGCGACGGAAATTTTGTAACGGACGGACGCACGCACGGACAAGGGTAAAACAGTATACCCCCCTCTTCTTCGAAGCGGGGGTATAATAAAACAAGTAGTATTGATATCAATATAAGAGTACTAAGTACAGAACAAACCTGTATTTCTATATAAGATTTACTGGGTGGGGTATAAATCACGGGTGAATAAAGACTAGATAATTTCAGCCACATTAAATCTGGATTTAATTGAATCAACCTCTTACAACATTCTAAACACATCTGAAATTATACATGTCAAAAATATAGCATTAAATAAAGTAATTTTTTTATAGTTAACCCTTTCAATACTGAATTTCTACAATGGACTAGTATGTCTTCAATTTTTAGACTTATTCATTGTCAGTTTTAGGGATTTCAGGATAAAAATTGAACAATGAGCAGCCAACAGCAAAGACCCTGGTCAGCTGGCACATGTTGTGTTGGCTGACCTGGCTTTTTGCTGGTGACAAAGGCTTTTCATATTTGGCTCTGGCATTGTAAAGGTTAAGAAGAATATTCAAATATGAAAAACATCACATGATTTCTAAGGAAAATAAAACAAGAGGGCCAAGATGTCAAGGAAATCGCTAACCTTAGTGACTGTTTTTAGTGCACATATTAGTAACAACTAGAACTGCCACCAGTGGCGAAAATACCCCCGCAACAGCAACATTTCAAGATAAAAGCAAGTCAACATTGTGGAAGTCTAAAAGGGTAAATGTTGTAAGAAGCATAAAAACCAAGAAAAGAATAGGATGCAAAAATCAAATTGGAAATAAACAGCAAATTACAGTGTAATTCACTATAGATTTATGAAAAAGCAAAATGAACAGAGTTGTCATATGTCAAATGATTTTTTACATGAAAATGAACATCATTTGGTCATTATGAATGTAAAGTGGGACAACAGACAAAGAGTGATCACATTTAAACTCATCATGTGTATGTTGTAACCAGAAGAGCAAAATGTAGAATGTGTTTGTAATTTTTGATAAATAAGTAAAAAATAAGGCAATTACAAAAATGCACAATTTAAATCAAACAATTAGTATTTACAATATCTTGTATCAAGAATTTCACAAATACCCCATAAGAAAGCTTAAATTACCGATCATTATTTTCACAGAAGTAAAGTTAAAATAATATCTAAAATCTCATGTAGCTATAACGCCAATCAGCCATTATGAATTTGATAAAATATCAATACATCAAAAGAAAAAAGTTCAACAATAAGAATTTGATAAAAATAGCAGTACATAATAGACTTCAGCAAGTCAAAATGGCAAACAATGTGGAATAATGCTATATTTAATAAGTTACATGACATAAAGCCATAAACCCTTGATTCATCTTCGTCAATAATTTTTGCTAATCAATGAGATAAATAGTTACTATGAGATGTAGAATTGGTCATACTATATTAACACATTCATACCTTCTCAAAAGAAAGAAAGCACCTAAATGTATACCATGTGACGAGCATTTCAATGTCAAATACGTTCTCCTTGACTGCAAGGATCTTAAATACATCCGTGACAAACATTTTAAAGTTAACTCACTTAAAGAACTTTTTGAGTCTGTACCATCATATGCGATACTTAACTTTTTGAAGGAAATAAATGTATATAATAAGATACAGAGCTTTACATCATTAATATTGATTTAATAAATAGTATCATTGATTGCTTTCGACGCGATATGACCTTTTTGTGTTGGTGCACCGTAAAACCAAAATAAAACCAAACAATACTTGACAGAAATAAATGTTTATCATAAAATATAGGACGTACAATCTTCATTATCTATTGAAGTAATAGTATCATCAATTGTTTTCGGCGTAATATGACCTTTTTGCATTAATAAGACGTAAAATCCAATAAATCAATCAATAAATCAATCAGACTTCAGCAAGAAGAAATTGGTGATGAAATAAGCTTACTATACAGTTATTTAAACAAAGTCAAAATGGCTGCCAGTCTGCCATAATGAATTTGTATCCTAAGTAAATCCATGTACAAGTCAACTACATCAATAAAGACTTTGGACCGAAATTTGGACAAAATTAAGTAAAAAAACACATACATGTACTATACAGTAATTTAAATAAAAATTCAAGATGGCTGCCAGTCAGCCATATTGAATATAAATTGATGAAGAATGGTCATCCTGATCAACTGTATTAGTGAGACCTTGTATGCAATTTCTTTTCAAAATATGTATGGTAATAAGTCAAAATAAGACTGTATAAATATAGAAAAAGGACAACAGCCAGTCCGCCATTTTGAATTGGAATTGAGTTAAAGTGTATGTACACATCAACTGTGAACGCCTGTGCAAAATTCTATCTAAATTAGTTGAGAAATAAGCATACAGTAATTAAACGAAATTAAAAAGAATTCAAGATGGCCGCAAGTTGGCCATTTTGAATTTGGAATTGATATAAAGTGTATGTACACATCAAATGTAAACGCCTGTGCAAAATTCTATAAAATAAAAAAATAAAAAATCTGTTCAGAAATAAGCATGCAGTTATTAAATTAAATTAAAAAAATCAAGATGGCCGCAAGTCGGCCATTTTGAATTGGAATTGATATAACATGCATATAACATCAACTGTAAACGCCTGTGCAAATTCTATAAGATAAAATAAGACAAGAAAAAAATCTTTTTAGAAAAAAGCATACTATACAGTTATCAAATTAGATTTAAAATATATAACACCATTAAATATTTTAAACAAGTGAGATATGTTTCCATAGCTACATGAGTTTTGTATACACCATTAAGTCATGGTATATAACAGCTTCTATTAAAATACATTAAGAAATAAACATGCTACAAATGTATTAATTTTTTGGGACAGACCACATATCCAACCAACCAACCAACCAACCAACCAACAAACCAACCAACCAACCAACCAACCACCAGGGTGATTCCAGTATACCCCCGAAAACTTCGTTTGCGGGGGTATAATGAAGATGTACATATAAGAATGACAAAAAGTATACAAGTATTTCATTGACATGGAACTATTGACTTTGTGATCTAAACTTCTCCGCTCTCTTACTCGCTGATTTAAGATCTGGCCATTTTGTTGTCAGGGTCAGGTTCAGGTGACCTTTAAGCATTATAATATTTATGATGCAATCATTTCATTCAGTCACTAGTTAACATAGTCTACGTCATGCAACTTGAATAGAGCAGTCCAATCACAGCCTGTGAATAACACCACCATCAAATAGCATGCAAACCTCAGTCTTAAAATAGAAATTCTGAAATCAAAATGCTATAAATAGTGTTTCGTCAAGATGAAAGCTACCCATTGATTAGTTGACACAAAAGTCATATCAGTGTTCCTCAGAGAGACCATAAGAGATCCTATGTGACAGGGGTCTATAGGATATTAGTTTACAGCAATAGTTACATAAGACATCAGGCCATGAACTTGCACTGACAATTAATGAAAAATTTGACAAAATATGTCCACAGGAGATAACTCTTAAGTTTGACACAAAAACCTGTATGATAATGTACATTCGATTACTCACTCAAACAATAATTTTGACAACGAGCTTAAAGGTACTTGTTCACAGATTTGGGTTATTTTTTCTATAATTTCAAAATACCATTCAGTTTCTGTAACTGAGTCAAAACATTTAATTCTTATTATTTTAAGACAAACTGATCAATATTTCCATACAATTTTGATAGATTTAGAAGAAGTTGATATTTAAGTTGAAATCTGTGAATGAGTACATTTAATTGAGAAATAACAAGTAAATCTGTGAGCTAATGCTCACTAGTGATACCCCCCGCAAAAATCTAAAAATATGTGACAAACAGGAAGTAGATGAGCAAGGAGCATGAAATCGCTTTACACAACATGGGACTATGGGATGAAGCAATATGCAAAGTATTAGGCTGCTGCATGTTATAGTTGCTGAGAAAACTGCGACGGAAATTTTGTAACAGACGGATGGACAGACACACGCACGGACAAGGGTAAAACAGTATATAAAACTGACACAAACACTATAGGGAAATTTTTTTTTCATCATAAAAACAGTTGTAGTTCCTACATGTCTTATAACTTACATTTTGTAGGTTTACTGGTTGTTTGATATGTAGATAAAGTAGACAACAACTTGCTATATTATCTAAATCATTACCATTTATACATGTCTGAAAGATAGAATAAGGAAATCATACAGTGCCATCCATAGTAACCTTTACACATAAGTAAATGTTCAATAAGTTTTCGAATTTTTACTAATGTTTGGGAAATTACATGTAGAAACATATTTTTAGATACATGTTCATGTTTAACAATTCCAGTTGTATGAAGTATCATTACTCTTCTTTCAAATGTTTTGATCTATTATAACTTTCCCAATGCAGGGTTTTCCTTCGAACATTTTTTTAGGGGGCCACAATGTCCCCCTAGGTTTATGATTTGGGGGTCAATGGTAAATTTTGCAGGTCATATACCAAAATCTGTAATCACTTGACCTTACTAACAGTATTACCATTTTAAATGGGTTGCCTTGAAGTTTTGACACATAGGTGGGCGTTTTATCTTACCATCTTCAACATACTACCAAGCGTATTTACATAGCCATTTTATGCAAAAAAGTTTTTTTTGTATTTTTTAATATGAATCATAGTAAAGTTAAACACGGTATAATGCTAGTTGGATTATCATAATTTAATTATGTGATTCATTATTAGGTTTTAAATTCTCCTTTTAGAGATGCCATTTTTTAAAAAGCTATCAACTATCAGCAGTGTTTTTTCCAAACCATTATGAGGCTGAATTTGGGCCCCGTTCCCCTCCCTAAAATATTTTTTCAGTGCCTTAAGAAAAATTCCCCTGCTCTAGAAAATGTAGGTGTATCCAATTTTAGCCGTTTTTAAAAAAAAAATGCAGTCATGCATTTTTGTGATCGCATTTTAAAATGACCTGTAATATGAACTTACTAAACAAACTGTAAGAGTAACCACACTTGGTGTTTCTCAATTACGTAGGCGAGCACATCTATATCACATCAACAAGTCACGCAATTTTAATTCATATTAGTACAAAAGTTTAAGCAACAGGCGTTCATTGAATGCTTTAAATAATTATTAGTACACCCTTTTCTCCATTTCTATTAAATTCATCGCCCTAAATAGCAGAGGAGTTTGCTGCAAAGGATGTCGGTTTTCATTGATCTTTGCACTACTTCAGAATGGTTATGGACAATAATGTCTTAAATGACGGTCGCTTTAACTGTAAGCGACCATGATCAAAGATGTTTATCGACATATCAGTACTAATATAAAGGTAGACCACGTCTCGTATCGATTTTTTTTACACAAGTGTAGTCGGTTACAAATTACATTTACCGTACCTTATTTTTTTTAAACAGAGACGTAGATACCTGTTATCTATGTCTCTGATTTGAAAATACCCCTTTCAATATTAACTCTTTTAACATCCCATTTAGGAAGAATTTATTTTGTGCGTCCAGTGTGTCGCAATATCAGTTCATTTTACGGGTCATTTGCCGAAAATATGCCTCAAAACGCACAAATTTGTGCATCAGGGAAAACCCTACCCAATGCATAAAAATGTTAAATTAAATCGTAAAAAAATCGTAATCGTAAAAACTCCAGGGCGCTAATAAATCAAATCTTACCTCTTTAGCAATAGATGAAATATTCTTTAATATTGCCAACTGTAGTTTATAATTGACTGTAAATGTGTAGGCTGACCCAGCATGGACACTGAAATAATCAAACATTGATCTATAATAACTAGGTCATTGACAGAAAATTTAGAATTGATATATCGAAAGGCAAGTATCGGTGATATATTGAGTCAGACAAGAAGTGTAATAGAAGCCGCTAGAACTCCAGTACATATATACTATATAATCATAATGCCCTCATGATGTTATGTATGATGTTACAAGATGTTTCAGACATAAAACAAACTATAACAAACTGTATTTTCTTGTTTTTAATACTTAAAAGAATACATAAAAACTCAGAAATATAAAAAAATGTCCTATAGTTTATAGCTTTATAAAATGCTAGATTGTATCAATATTTCAAAGTGCAAATAGATATCAGATCGTCTGTCAAGAATCGGTGATACATTGATATCGCGATTTCCATGATGACGGCCTTAATAATAACTACATTATCGAGTCAGAGCAAAACTAGTCTACATTCTCCTTTATTTACAACAAGTTAAGATAAGTTTTAAGCTCAAATAAATGTGCTACTGTACAATTAGAATAAATCATACTATTAGTTATATCAAATCAAAAATCAAATAAATAAAAATATTGAATAGTATCCAATCAACTTTCCAGTTAACTGTTGCAGCCCTAGTATTGACGTACATTAGCTCATAACCTATAGCCCAGAAACAAACAACTTACCTAATTTCAGCTTGACTTTTCAGGAATGCTGACAGTTTTGGGAGAACATCTTTGGAAATTCTTTGACGTACAAAATCCCCAGCACATTTGGATATAATTTGTAATACTTCTAATGCCTGTGTAATGATATGATACAGATATAAATAATCTCAGTTCGATAAAAAAAAATTATTGTTAAATTTTATTCAACCATCAGTGGCCCATACAATAACTCTGCCGACTTAGATACTTGATATTTGTTCAATAGTAGCAGTTAATAAATACAAATATTTCTTTTATCCATTGTGAGTATGGTAGTGACAGGACTCGAATTTAACAAAAAAATAGACTTACAAATTTTTTGCAAGTTAATTATATTTCAACTCGAAAAAGGAAAAATTACTAGCATTTTTCTCAAAGTTTTAATAGCATACACAATTTCAAATGTTCTATTAATTTATGTAATATAAAAACAACAAAATCATACAAAGTGATTTTCTAGAACTCAGAATAAGAATGATCACTAATATATAGAACATAACCATTATATATTAGTATCAACATAATTAAAAGTCACTTACTTTTATAGTCACTAATTTTTCTTCATCACTAAAACAGAGACTAAAAGCAGGCCAAACTTGGTGAATTAAAGGCAGTAATTCATCTGAAAAAAAACACAACAACATCTAAGTATGTTACTTTGTGTGGTAAACCTAGCAAATCTTCAAAATGTGTAAAAAATTGACATTCTCATGAAGTTATTTGTTTATAATAATAAACACACCTAGTTAGCTTAGTTAGAAGTGAGTCTGACTGTTAAACCAGTGATTGTGAAGCCCAGGGTGAAACCAACATACCTTTACAGGGTTCATACAGAATCTTAGTGACAAAATTCAAGCACTTTTTTCAGCACTTTTCAAGGACAAAATGGCCAAATTCAAGCACTGCAAGTTTTTACAGGCTGACTCGCTAAGGTGGAGATTTCTTTTTTTGTGTTGCATAATCTACAATGAGTCTGTAGGTCAGACCTTACAGTCTGCATCTTCCACCCAGTGGTACTTGGAAGACCAAGATGTTTGACAGACACATTTATTTCCATGCATGTCATCCTCAAAAATGTCAACCAAACCAGAAGAAATCACACAAACTGCAATATTTTTTAAAATATAGCATTGAAATTAGAATATAATCTGAATATTATTCATTCACTCTTGGACTGAAAATAAGCACTTTTCAAGCATTTTTCAAGGTTACAAATGAAAATAAGCATTCAAAATAGTTTTTAAGCATTTTCAAGGTAGATCTTAAAATTCAAGCACTTCAATGTCTGTACGAACCCTCTAAAGTTAACATCAATGTAAACACTTACTTTGATAGTTTTTCAAAGCACTACAAGTATATCCTACAGTATCAATAACCAGTAATCTAAGCCTTGGGTTACTAGATGATATAATATGTTTACATCGTATTAATACTTCTTTTACTGTGTCAACATGATGAGGTAAACTTTTACTACTATCATTACTTGTATCTTCAATACTTTGTTCTGTGTCTGCCTCTACATCTGGACTGAAAAAAGTAGAGTAAAATTCCTTTATAAATACAACCCTAGTTAAAGCAAAATCCTAAGATAAAGGCAACTCTACTATTAAGACCATTGTTTTTGATAGTCCTTAGAGGAGAACTTTAAATCTGCAGGTATTTTTGAATTAATTCTACCTTAGAAAAACATAAGCTTGCATCTTCATCTTTATAATTAAAAATTTTGTCATTGTTTAATAGCCAGTTACACTGGGTGAGTTTCTTAAGCATTTTGCCCTGGTACCCTTCTTACACCAAAAAGAATATGTATGTGATAAGGGTACCAGGAGGCTAAGCCCTACCAAGCGATATACTTAGGAAACTGGTCCTTTAGTAAATTGAAATATACACAAAACTGAACTAAAACATGATAATGAATTGACAAGCCCAGTATAGTTATAGTTTTCACTTCATCTGTTAGTAATGCAAAAGCAGTTCATATCCTAGAATGAATTTACAGATTTGTATGTCCGAAAAAAGGTTTGTTTGTACTCAATGCATCTGTTCGAATTACACATATTTTTGCTGAAAAGCAGTTAACACAACCTTATTTCTATTGTTCAGAGTACGAACATTTTTATTTCAATTTTGGCCCCCATGGATACATCTGGTAACAAGAAATGTAATGTAGAACCCACGTTAAAGCCAGATTTAAAACCTTTATCGTAAAAATTTCAAAGGGAAATAATCCATAATAAAGCCAGATACAGTTGTGGTTACTTTCTAATTCTGTTCATCACATAGTATGTTTTCATTGTATGATGTTTCCTGAAGATCTGACAATAAATGGCAGAAATATATGCTAAATTGAAAACTTTAACACCATTGTAAACAACTCCAGACGCCAGCCCTCCCGCCCGCCCACCTGCCTGCCTGTGTTATGCCAAACTTATAGCCGAAATTTTTTGTTGAAAAATTCGGCTAAAAAACCAAGTTTTTGTGCAAGGAAAACCTACAAATCAACTTCAAAATTGAATTTATGGCAGCAAACAGTATAGATTTACCTGAAACTATTAATTTCTTCATCAGTTATCTCCCCTCTTGCTTCTCTTTCCAGTTTAAAATAATTAGTAAAATATTCTTTAATATCATCTGTATCACTTTGAGGCTTGTTAGACAAGCTTTCACATGGCACTGTTTTAACTGTCTCAGTTTGACAAGAACACAACTGGCTTGGAACTGTTAAACTTTCAGATTTCATAGTATTTTCACCAGGTTTTAAACAGTTATTTGTATTTTTATTATCACAGTTTTCAGTGTTCATAGAATCAGGAAGTGTAGTATTCATTTTATTTTGTGTAGAATTCAAATCTGTGTCCCTACTCTCCTTTTTTCCCAGCATTCCACATTTACACACAGAATCTGACTTTTTAGATTTTTCGGTTCCCTGTTTCGTGCTACAATCAGGGAACCATCGTAATACAGCTTTAGATAGTTCTGTCAGTACTTCCATAAATAACACAGACTCTTCACCATAATTATTATCTAATGCATTCAGTATCTGAAATGTAGAGAAAATAACATTACATTTTGTTAAGATTTTCTGTTGTTCTCTAATGATCAGGCGCAGTCCCATTGGTCCTTACTGTAACTAGCTATCAATGATATCTTCATATAACTGATACAGAAGCCTGCATTGTTACAACCCACATATAGTAACCACTAAAAGTTTGGAGACATTTTCACTTTGTTCGTAGACCTACTGAAAAGCATTTATCTATAATTTGTAAACAGTTAATTTTGAAATGCTTTGTAGTTTTGCTTTACTTTTTTATCATTATAAAAATAACTAAGACTACAAGAATATCAAAAAAGCTGTATTATGGAATGTAATTCCAATAAACATACATTTTTTAGGCTTTAGGGTGTCATATGCTGAATCTCATTGATGTGTGTCATGGAGCTTGGTCATGAAATTATTTCTACAGCCATTTTCCCTCATACCAATGATTTTTAATTATGTAGGGCAGTTGTCAGTCACTGACAAAAGTATGCGCTCAGTAGTTAGTCAAGTTACAACAGCTAAATCCAGAAATTTAGCCTTTCCAGAAGGAATGGAGTGAGTAGGTTGACTGACAGCCGTTATATGACCTATACATTGTGTAACTACGGCGTTTTCCCAACAAAAACAAACAAACATAGATGTGTGCATTCATAAAATTTGTTTTTATTTCATCACAAACTGTAGTCAAATATATTATGAATAATGATTCTCCAAAAATAATCACCAAATTCAAGAATGGTAGTACATTGCTTTTGTCTCCAAAATTTTGATGGGTACTGTATTAGCCTTACCTCTTGTATTGTGTCTTTGATGAGGGGAAGTAACTCTGCACTACTATATTGTAACATAACTTTCAATACTAGAGGACATTTTCTATTTCTATCAAGATGACGTAACCGTAGTGATATATCATTCATTAAATAATCCACATTGTTACAGATAAGTTCTCCTAAAGACCTGAAACAACAAGTAAATCTGTGAGCTAATGCTCACTAGTGATACCCCCGCCAAAATCTAAAAATATGCGACAAACAGGAAGTAGATGAGCAAGGAGCATGAAATCGCTTTACACCACATGGGACTATGGGATGAAGCAATATGCAAAGTATTAGGCTGCTGCATGATATAGTTGCTGAGAAAACTGCGACGGAAATTTCGTAACGGACGCACGCACACACGAACACACGCATGGACAAGGGTAAAACAGTATACCCCCCTCTTCTTCGAAGCAGGGGTATAAAAATTTATACCAGCTGTACATAATATATACACATAGGTGAAAAGTTCAAAATTTTTAACATACTTATATTTCTTGGATTTCAGTAGTTTGTACAAAGATAAAACCCTCTTAGGTCTTGGGACAATCTCCATAAACAATTATCCTATAGACCCCTGCCTAAATTAACAAGTTGGCAAGTGGAGAATTTAGATCAGGATTTAGTCAGATTTGGTCCTGGTGTTTTATGCCCAAAATTTCCTTAAATATTAAATACTCTACAGTTGTTTGAAAATCCCCATACATTAATATAGATATTTATTTATTTTTATCTATAACGAGTACTGAAGAATTGTAGTAAATATCCCAAAATCGATTTATTAAAATAACTCTAGTATGTATTAGAATTATGGAACAAGCCTGACAGTCTAAGACTGTATTTTTAATAGGGATGGCAACCAGTACCCGGTTAACTGAGTACTCGATCGAACGTAGAAGTATCCGTTATCACAATTGATACTCGAGTACCTGGTAACATTTTTAACAAGAGCTGTCAGAGGAGACAACATGCTCGACTAAGTAAGTATTTGTCACATGAGATGTGGTTGATGATAAGGAACATAGATATTTTAAAATTTAAAAAAGATACCTTAACAAATTCTAATTAAAAAAATACTTTTTAAAGAATATTTTAAGTTCATCGGAGACAATTTTGAAAAAAATGTATTTGGAGTTATGAACCTTGTCACATGAGATGCGGTTGATAATAAGGAACATATATTTAAAGTTTGAAGTTGATACCTTAAGAAATAAAAAAGTTATAGTAAAAATATTTTACTGCACAAAAACTTTAATCAGAAATGTGGACGCGGACGCTGAGGCTAGGGTGAGTAGGAGAGCTCTCCATTTACTTCGTAAAATGGAGCTAAAAATGTACCATTTTGCTTCCCAAAGATTATTTCTTAGCAAAACAAACAGCCTCTCAAATGTGCGAAAGTTGGTCAGCCAATTTATAATTTTACATGTGTTTGTAATACAATTATGTCGCTTATACAATTATGCCGCTTACATTATTTAATTGCAAGATATTTAAGTTTGCGAGCATTCAGAGTTTTCCGTCAGTAGCTCATCATCGATGGCTAATATTGGCTAATATTGGTTCTACTAAGTCTTGTAAAAAGACTGTAGAACTCTCTCTCTATTCCGTCTCACTACCTAGAGTCTGTAGGCTGGTGTCTAACGTGAAAACTTGGAACAGAACGCTTTCTGCAACTTTAGGTAAATATTTGGTTCTGTTGCATGGACAGATAGAACTGTCAAAACCAGTATCATGACTATTAACCAATGCCCCTCAAGCATGTTAAAATCACTCATGCATAGGTCTGTGTGTAAAATCTTAGACAAGTTTGACGCTCAGGAAAATCTTTAAAACATCATCTGAGTAACCGAGTACTCGATCAAAAGAATAACTGAATACTTGAGTATTAAAATCGATACTAGTTGCCATCCCTAATTTTAGATAATAATTTCCATATAAAACTTACTTGTATCTACATGATATACAAATATCCCACAAAGCTATAAATGCAGCATTACTTATATAAGCTGTATCATCTCCTAGTTTCTCCAACATTGGATACAACACTGACATTAAA
The DNA here is from genome assembly GCA_025267735.1 of Mactra quadrangularis. Taxonomy (NCBI): domain Eukaryota; kingdom Metazoa; phylum Mollusca; class Bivalvia; order Venerida; family Mactridae; genus Mactra; species Mactra quadrangularis. Next base: position 1,888,831 of record CM046294.1, read on the forward strand.
ATTCTCTCAAATCCATTCTTTAATACCTGAAATATAAGACACAGTCAACAAAATTTGTGGATGCCTGGTCGCCTTGGGCTAAGACTTTCTTTTAATTCCAAAAATTTCTTTTGGGCAACCAAAATTCTGCAAATTCTTAAAATGATCCGACAACCACTTTCATATCCTAATTTCATAGACTGAAGATATGTTGGGGTTTTTTTAGATTAACATGGTAGCAACTCATTGTACAGGTTATATTGAGGCAGTCAGTCTACCTACCCACAATTCCTGAAAAGACTGAATGTCTGAATTTAGCTGTTAACCAGTTACTAGGCACATACTTATGTCATCTGACAACTGTCCTATATAATTTAGAATCAGTGGTAGAAGTAAGAATAGCCATAGAAATTATTTCATGCCCAAGCTCCACGAAAGTATGCCCTGCCTTGGAATTGAACCGTAAGATATTACCAATGGTACAAAGCAAAACTGCAGTAAAGTTCATCTATTATAATTTTCAAAATTGATAGTCTTATAGTGAAATGTTCTATTATAGGCACAATTTACTAGTCATATTAAGCATTTAGGATTTAAAAATCGTCACAAAACACATGATTTTGCAATGACCAAGGTTGTTTTATAGCTGAACCCTACTGTTACTTTTACATTCATGTATAGTCTGACAATATTAACCTGAGCTTGAACCACCTTAAATACTAACTTAAAATAATTACACGCTTCACTTACATTTAGTCATGAGTTTCCGTACGCATGTATATAACCATTGTTAGTATAAATCAATTTAGTAAACATGGCATATTATTGTACTTTGATTTTAGACTCATTAGTTTATGAGGAGACATCCAAGACTTCAAAATTGTGACACAGTTTCAAAGTATTCATTATTATGAATACAAAACAATGTTCCGTACATGTATTTTGCCGAAGTTTCCAACAAAGCAAAATATACAAACCAATACAAAAAGTAGTCAGTAAATACTGAGTTTATGAATAAAGGTTAAGCTCAGGTTCATAATTTCAGACTGTAGATACATACCTTAGCAAAGTTACCAAACCCTTCCAGGTATAATGCTATTTGTACAATATTTTTATTCATTTTAGCTGCAGTTATATCATTATCATCAGTTGATAATGTAATACTTCTAAGTTGTTGTTCCACTGATTGAACTTTGACCTTTGAACTTGTTAATGAGGTCACAAGGTCAAAATTGACTGGATTTAAATATTCATCAACTAAAAGCCTGAAAAAAAAGAAAATTAAATTCTGGGTAGATACAGTACAATTTTTATTCAACTATCAGTGGCATATACGTTAACTTCACTGATTTGAATTGATTATAAGAATATAAGTGCTTGTACAGTAGAGAGTATTAAAATCAGGGGGATAAAAGTATGTGTCTCTATAAATAATAACTTAATCATTTTTCTTAGATGTTTGGTTTATCATGATGACATCACAGTCCGTTGTAAGATGTAGTAGAAGCAGTTGTCCAGTGGTAGGACAGACTCTAAGGGATTGAGAGGTTCCAGGTTAGATCCTCGCTAAGGGCACTGCTAATTTCCTAGAGCAAGAAACTAACCTACAATTGTTCCACTTCACCAAGGTGTAAATGGGTACTGTGAGGGATTCCCTGCCTGAGGGTGATTTCAATGATCAGGAGTTATTATACAAGATTGTAAAGTCAGCTGAACATGTATATGGAAGCAGACTTTAAACCGCACTTGAACTTTTAACTTTTATGTCATTATCAATCAGCTTAGAACAAATTTTTCGTCAGCTTGAATTGGTAATGTTAAGTTGTGAAGAAAAGGTTGAATGGTTAACAACTTGGCCAAATCCTTCACTTTTGAATCTAGGCTATATTGTACATAAATAAACGGAGCCACCCGGCTAGTCCAGTTGGTAGCACGCAAGTCTACTGATTGTGGGTTCGATTCCCGGGCGGGCATACTTTCATGGAGCTTGGTCATGAAATTTTTTCTATGGCCATTCTCCCTCCTATCAATGATTTTTAATTATGTAGGGCAGTTGTCAGTCACTGACAAAAGTATGGGCTTAGTAGTTGGTTAACAGCTAAATCCAGAGATTTAGCCTTTCCAGGAGGAGTGGAGCCAGAAGATTGACTGACCACTGTTATATGACCTATGCTATGTGTTGCTACGGCGTTAAACCCAACAAAAACAAAAAACAAACATAAATAAACTGTCAAGCTATAAAACACCATCCACTCTCAGGCTTGTGGAATTCCTATGCTCAACTTATTCCACTAGTACATTTATGGTGTAGACAAGTTAATATTTCCAGCCCACTTGTCTATGGACAAGTAATATTTTTTAGCTGAAAATACACTAACATAGCAATACTTTTTAATGTATATGTCTCAAAATTTCAATCAAACTCATTATTCATTCATTACTTATAATGTGCATTTTGTATCATAGTTCACTATATATCTTTTTGAATAATGGAAAAGTGCATTTTGAACCCAGACAAGTTGATTTTTAGATTTCCCTAGTCTGTGATCTAGTGGAAAAAAACTTGAATTCCCCATCCTTGAATTTATATATACTAGATAAAATATAAATAATAACTTACTTGACGACAGAATCCAGCTCTTCAGTACTATGTTTATTCCAACTTTGACCATTCTTTATATGGCTCTCACTTCCTGTAAAATCGTAACACCATAAAAGATAAGTAAACTTCTTATAAGGGGAGTAAATTTTTCTTCAACTCAGAGTGAATGTTTATTAACCTTGAAATTTTCGGTGACATCACGTCACTTTCTTCAGCTAACTGATTTTGATCACATGATCTGTATCAGTCAGCCGAAGAAAGTGATGTGATGTCTTCGAAAAGTTCAAGGTTAATCAATATTCACTCTAAGTTGCAGAAAATTGACCTTACGCCAGAATTTGATTGATAGCTCCTATTAGCCAATCAGCGTCCAGCATTTGATACCCTGATGCTTATCTAAGATAAGTGGCTTATCGACCGCCATTTTGTCCGACATCTGGTCTTGACGGACATCAAATTTCTTATGTGTTAGCATGGACCCTATGTACAGTTATATAGGGTTCTCAGTGAAAGTTACAAAATAAACTCAATAAAACAAATAAGAATGGTCAAAATATGTACACATGGGGTCTATAAATACTGTGATAAAAGTATAAACTACATAATAATCTGACGACAATAAATACAAGTATGTAATAAATCAGGTTGAAAATTACATTTTTCATGCATGTTTACTCCAAAAATGTACCACAAAGATCTATGGACCCACCCCTTAACTTTTTATTTCTCAGCATATTTTATCACCTATACACCATTTTAAGGATTACATGTATATAAAGTTGTTTTCGTGTGTATCCAACAGTTTTCTGATTTATAAAGGATTTCTACTAACGTTCAACGTGAGATGCATTCTTTGATAATTTTTGCGCATATAATGTTTTTTGTTGGAGCAAATGAACCTACCTTTATTTTTAATATACATGTATATCAATGGATATTATAAAAAAGGGAATCATTTGAAAGTTATGACAATGCCATTTTCAGACAAATTAATCTTTAGGAAATAAAATATCTCGTAAATGATATGCATGTATTTGAACACAACTCCGTCTAGATAGCCCTTAATACACACCCCTTAACCTTTTTTATTTCTTGACATATTTTAATTAACTCTACATCATTTGATAGCTAACGTAATGTAATATTTTTGCATGTTTTACTGTTTAAAATCCGTACATCCAAACGACTATTACCAGTGTTCAAATTTAAGTGTATTCTTTCAACTTGCTCATTCTTTGTGCGTATATTTTTTTGTTGGAGCAAATGGACTCACATTTAATTTGAATATTTATGAATGGATATTCATAAATAATGTATCATTTGATAGATGAGACATTGCCCTTTTCAAATATATTAAGTTTATCGAAATCGGATGACAAGTAAGTAAATAGCATGCATTTGAACCTGTTACTTTCAAAACATATATAATGGTTAGGGACATAGATTAATCCCTGATAATGTCGGACAATGTACCACGTGTATCGGTGGACGGAGCATAGGTATTCTGGCGTAAGGTAAATTAAATCTACAAACAATCCAGAGCAGAAAAACCTCTGTGGACATAACTTCTTATAACATTTTCATCTAAGTTTTGGTCATAAAACAACAGCTGATTAAAATATAAAGGAGAATGTCACAAGATTGGTCAGTTGATCAATGAATAAACAATCCTAATCTCATTGTTTCCTTGAGCTAGAGTGATAAACTTAGTCTGTAGAGCATACATTCAAAGTTATCAAGTAGGAATCAGTGACAATCAAGTAATGGAAGACATTATAGATGAAACATTTCAATACAGTCCAGTTCTTGTTTGTTTTGTTTGATTTAAATATGGGGTCTGTCTACTCCTTATGGATGCATCATGTGCAGGGTCCCAACTCTTTATACCCAATAAAACTATCTTTTTTAGTCTAAATTGTACAAAAGTTTGATAAGTTTCTATCATAATTCATAACACGATAATTTCTTCATTTGCCAAAATGTTGTTTATTTGTCATTGCCAATGGTGGGCTATACAGCCAGATTTTCCAGAAAATAGACCAGATACAAACATTACTATATTAAACTTACCGAGGCCTATAATTGTTCCAAGTTCAGATTGTTTAGTAATACACATAGTAGTTCCAACCATGATTTCATTGATGACAATAGTAGCTTGCATTTTAAACATACTGGTTTCATGAAATATGTCAAGGAAATGATCAACAAGAAGATTGATGTCACCATAGTAACCTAACAGATGACAGACATTTTGTACTTTGTTGAAGATACGATCATTTGTAAAATGTTTGAAGTATTTCCTTGGTCTTATAATACTACATGTTGCAGATGACGATATGGCACTGCTACCTGGAAAACAAATTGGTTTAATAAATACTTCATACATTTTATTTCAACTATCAGTTGCTCATACATTAAAGGTACTAGTTCACAGATTTGGTTTATTTTTTTCTATAATTTCAAAATACAATTCAGTGTCTGTAATAGTGTCAAAAAATAATTCTAAATATTTTAAGACAAACTGACCAACATGTTGCCAGGAATATGCAATAAGTCACAAAAATGCACTAAAAGTGTCTATACCTTGACATACGGGTATATAGTTTTAGAAAAAGTTGATATTCAAGTTGAAACCTGTGAATGAGTACCTTTACCCACTAATTTACATACTAGGGTTTCATAATCGGAAAAAAATAACGATCGATCATGGAAAATAATCGGTCGACCCTTTTCGATCAATCATCGATTATATAATCGAAACGTTAACTCAGGGTTTTCATTCAGGATTTCTGAAATATATGACATTCAGTTGCAATGGTTTAAGTGACTTTATTTCATACAAAAGAAAATTAAATCATACATAATCAACCTATAATTAGTGGTTTGGTGGTTGTTTATGTTTAATAATAAAATCTTTTTTTTTCGGACATTTTTCGTATCAATGTAGTATAGAAATGGAGCTATGTATTGTCCAATAGTTGCAAATTCCAAAAATATCAACACAGATCTCAATGATTTACAATAACAAAGATGCTGTAAAAAGTACCCATCATGGCTTAATTAGGAAGAGTTTTATCCCAATGAAATGCTTTTTCTTTGGAAATATGAATTAATTAAAACTAGTATGTCTCATTGTCAATAAAATTAATTTGACAGTAGCAATAATTGATTATTAAACTTCAAATCGATTGTCTCCCACTTTAACTGAAACGACTGATTATCGATTATAATCGATCATCACTAAATCCCTATTTTATTGATGATTGCAGAAGTGCTCTAGAGCGTACATAGATTCTAGTTGTTTTTTATGGATAGTGAAAACAGATGTACTGTCATTAGTATATAAATCAGTGGGCTTAATGAACACACCACCAATAGTCAGATAAAATTTAACTATAAATACAAAGAAAATCAAGTCTAGTTTGTAGAGTGAATTTCAGTTAGTATGCAATATTTATGATTGACTCTTCAAATTTGTTTGCAAAATTAAACAAGATAAGTCAACAAACAACATGTTCTATTAGTCAGGGTGCTAGATTGAACAAATTCAATACTATGCCAGCCTGTTGAAATGAATGAAATTCCAAGTGGATAATTTATTGATTAAAGGGCTAGAATTTGCAAGCAAAAATCTAAGAATTTCAAATTTACAATCTTTAAGTAAAGAGGGGCCATTATCCATCTAAATTCAAGCTAGAGTTATAGATATTGTCAATTATCCTGCAATAGGAAGTTGGTAGACAAGTGTGATGTTAAAATAAGAATTCCTTTCGAAGATATAAAATATTGCACCAAAAGTCTCAATGAAGAAGGGTTAGAACTGACTTGCTTGCAAGTCAAATGCTGGACCAATCAAGCTAATCAGGCATGAATTATTGAATATTACACAACAATAATTTTGACATATAATACATACAGCCTTGTTACACACTCAAGCTGTCATCAGAATCAAACTGAGGACTTCCACTTCCAAGTAAACATTCACAATCTACAACATTGTCATTAAAAACAGGGCAGCATATTATCAAAAATCTTACAATAATTAACATTACAAAATAGAAGGATTTATGTCTGAAATAGGCAGTAAGACACTTGCTAATACGGAACCATGCTTACCATGTCCAGTGATAGAGGTTCTTTCTTCAACAATTCTTATATCAGTAACATCAAGTTCTAATATCTGCATCAAAGCTAATGACAGACGTTTTAGATGTGGTAAAGATAATAATAAATTCTTCACACGTGATCCTAGTATACTTAAATATCCAATCAGTAAATTCAACAATGATAGCTTGTCTCCCTCTTCTAAAATTATATAAAATATTGTTATTTGGTCGAATGCCACATCAATACAATTGTCAGTCCAACCAGTGGCCCCTGGACTAAATCTATCAAAATCCCTGTAGGTCCAGTGACTTTTAGAATGTGAGAAGTCTGATGGTCCATTAACTTTATACTGACACCATTTGCCAAATTTAATTTAAAAAAGTGTAATTTGTTGAACCTTATGCAGTCAAAACTTTTTTGGACTGTAGTCCTTTGGACTATAATCCATAGAAAAAGTTATAATCCAAAGGAATATTTCATAGCCTGGTAATTCACTTTGAAACATAGGTCCATGGGACTCGCTAATTTTGAAACAATTAAATGACTCCCAGCAAAAAAGGCAGAGATATTGTGCTCTAAAACATGTACATTTTGTAGATGTCTGCTTCTTGTCATAATACTCGAAAAGTGTGTATATAATTTTTCAACAAGTTTATTTTACATGTGCCTATTAAACCTAAATAAACCTAAAATAAACATTTTAATTTTTCTTATAGTCTGAATGGACTATGCCCTGACAAAAAGTTATAGCCCATCCAATTTTTTTATAGCCTTAGGCTGGTACTAAATGTTTATATCGCAGACTGCTTATGTCCAGTACTGATCACAGTTAGTTGTGAAGTCTGAATTATGGTCATTTTACGAAACACCTAACTTAGCAGTCATGCACTTTCGTCTTAAACCAGTACTCACCTACTCTTCCAAAACACTAGTAACTTCTCCAAATACTTTCACAACAGAGGAAAATTTACATTATTGTCAATTCATTCTTCAGTGGTACTGAGCACTCAGCCATTCATCCAACAGTATACAACCAACCGACCCGATACAGAGAGGGCATAGTTGAGTGGTCTAGAAATGACTAGATAGAGTGGCCCAGTGGACTGGAAATTAACAAATAGCCAGCTTCACAATAGTGCCAGTGGGAATACAATCCAAAGCCTTCACTGCTGTTCCCTTTAGCAAGAAACTTCATCCTACTAGCTTAGAAGGGGGAGACCAAGAAGCAGACTTGTCAGTGATTAATCTAAGTTAATTAAGCAAAAATAAATTAGTATATAAGTACATTGTACATACTTTACCTCCCTGTCATATGAAATTAAAATGTATTATTTACCTGCAGTTTGTATTTGTCTAGGTAAAGAGGTCGCTAGTTTGTGTAAATTTTCTTCTAATATTTCTGTTAAATGATGATGTTGGTCCACTGCCTGACTTTGATTAAATAAATGTAGGGCATGACGACTACTAGTAGCAACTTTGTCATAATCATCACCAATCAAACTAACCAGTATCTCTAGAAATGTTGGCACACTTTCATTCATTGAGCTGAAAAAAACAATTACATGTATTATTCATCAATTTTGGAGCTTACTTAATATTTGTAGGTTAAAACAAATTAAATAATTCAATTCCTAATTTTTATGATTTCAGCAGCTTTTTTATCTACACAAAAACAAATCAAACAAGAGCACCTCTAGACGGAGCATTATATGCCCGAAAGTGTTGTTTTTTTAGTCAGTTTTAAGGTAATAGTGACCTTGACCTTTGACCGTGTGACCCCAAAATCGATAGGGGTCTTCTACCCAATATGGACAATCATCGTATGAAGTTTGAATATTGAGGACCAAATGGAACTTTAGTTATGCTCCGGAAACCGTTTTCAGTTTTAAGGTATTAGTGACCTTGACCTTTGACCTTGTGACCCGATAGGGGTCTTCTACCCGATATGGACAATCATCCTATGAAGTTTGAATATTTCTTTCGGGCATATAGTAAAAACCAAATAGAATTTTTTTCTGCTCATGTACATTTACAGAACATTTAGTCAACAGAAAAGACATCTGCAGATAACCTCTCGTTAGATTTCAGCAGACTCTATGTCAGCCTTCTACAGGATATCTGTTTATGAATATTGACAGTCCCATTCACCACCTTGATGGAATGGATAATAACATGTTAGTAGCCGGTAAATTTCTTGTTCAAGGAAATTAGCAGTGTCGTTAGTGACATTAAAACCCAGTGCTGCATTTATCTCCATCTAACAACACCATCCCAACTAGAGAACTTACCTCGTACAATGTAGTAATAAATGTTCAGCACATTCTACCAGTCCAAGTCTTACTCTCCAGTTACAATGACTTCTAACAGCCGATACACCTTTCACTAATATAGCTAGATTACGATTGTTTGTAGCCACCCATTTATCATCTCTGGTTACAACTAAACCTGCAAGTCTTTGGTCTAAATCCTCTGAAGAACAAAACATTGAAATAAAATTTGAATATTATATAGCAGGGCTGCCAATATGGACTCATGAAATCAGCTAAAAAGGGTCAATAATTTCTGAAAACAAGTCAATTTGGGTCTAATTTTGCTCACTCAATCAAATAAATTTATATAACATTTGTCAAATGGCTCTATATATTTCTGATTTTGACATTTCAAAACCTCTGGTAAACTATTTTGTATTTAGTCATCAGAAATAAAATGTATTAGCTGATGCTATGAATTGTAAATTTTTTGTATGTTTTTATGAATTTTTGTCAATTTTTTCAATTCAAATAAAATCACTGCCCAGGATCATTAAAAATTGATTTTGGGTCGTGGAAATTGCTTACTTTGCATCCTCAGGCTAGTTGATAATTTTGCTCTTCGCTTAATAACATAATAAATCAGATTATTGCCGAAGAAAAATGATAGTAATATAAAACAATGCTTACTTTGGTCTTTACTTTTGATACCTTCCTTCTGTCTACATACTTCTAATAACTTGTCATCCATTACAAGACTCACTATTCTCATCCATACATATAATGCTTTCTATAAGAAGAACAACAACATAAGCTCAGTCTACAAAATTACAAGGTGGCCAGTTGTCCAGAGTGCTGCTAAAATGACTTGTTTGGACAACCACTTGTATTTCTTTATTTCGTAGACTGCATAATATTAGAAACCGACAAAAACACTGTTGAAAAATGTATTATTGCAATTTAAGAATGTTCTTTGATAGTTGATATTCAGAACTTTAATTTTTGCTTTTTTCCACCCAAAAAAGGTTTGCTTGTACTGGATACATAACAACAAAACTAAGTTATTTTATATATTATTGCTGAAAAGTGTGTAACACAGATTATAACCCATTGTTTTGTGTTCACAGGTTTGTATTTCAACTTTGCACAACATAGGTATATCTAGTACAAAGATTTTCTGCAAGAAAAATCAACTTGAGTTCAGTATCAAATCTATTGTCTTATATAAGTAAAAATGCCCTGTCTGGTCTATAAAAAGACAGAGTATACTTACAGCAGTGACAGCATATCCTTGTTTAACATCCCCATTGACTATATCACATAATGTAACAGAAATACCAGGTAAAAATGAAGCATATAACCCACCTATGTCAGCTTTCATACATTGACTTACTGAAAATATCATGTGATACAACTATATAATGATACAATAAAGTTTCACTTTCAAGACTATCAAAAATAACTCCTGTTGAAGTAAACAAAACTGCAACCATAGCTCTAGGTAATGATAAATGTTTCATTTTTAATCCAAGAATTAGAAAATCAAGATTAAATGATATCACTGAACAGTTTACATTCACATATATAACATTCATAACTGTTTTACAAAGCCTAGCGCGCTTACGACAAGAACTAGTATACATAATCCTTATGTGCTTTGCCTTGCATATGTAGCAAAAAGCCAACATGGCCTCCAAGAATCCTTTTTATATTATTTATTAAATGAATGATGGAGTTGTTCCAATTGCATACTGAATATGGCTTTGAGGAAGAAGGCACTTGCTCATAGTAGACAAGAGTAAAGTTCTGGTGAATTCTAGAAACAAGCTTTTTAATGTACATTCTGAATGGCTCCTGACTGTTGAGAAGAGAATCCTAAAAATAACAGGTAGCTTTTAATAGCATTTAACATGACTCCTGGCTGTACAAAAAAGACATAAAAACTGATAAACACAGACAATTATTTTCTTCAATTTCCAGGTAAAGCAGAGATACTTCTATACTTACATTTAGAATCAGCTTGGCTGTAGTCAAGTAAACATTCCATGGCAAGAATTCTTAGATTTCTAGCTCTTTCAACTTCTGCTATATTTAGTAACAAAGATACAGAATGTCCCAGCAGTGGTAGACATAATATTGTGTACAGATGTTGAATTACACTGAAAAATAAACACATAAAAAATAGTAAAATTTACAAACAATAAAAACAAACAATACCAATAACTTATATTAAAGTAGATAGCAGGGTGCTGAGTCCTGCTCTTTTTCAGACCTCCCAGTCCTTTTTTGTCTCTCCCTACGCAGAAATAGTAATTTTAAGACAGCAACCATCTAATACTGCACTCTGACCCTTATTGCCTGTCCGCTTTTTTCTGATCTAGAATAATTACTATAACTATGGCCAAAAACGAATACTTAAAACTTAAGTTACTTCCTAGATGGATTTTTTGTGAAAAAAGGTCTGAATTAAGACAAATTATAGTTACATACAACTAATGTAACAGTGAATTATCGAATAATTTTCAGCTTAAAATAATTGCATCATTTCAAAAGTGGTCTAATCTCTATCCGCTGATGATTCTGGAAGTATTAAATCTGTTGAATTCAGTGGCTAATCCAATGAAGATAGGTAGCCTAGTTCAAGGCATCCATGTAATGTTTTGTGGTAGTTATCAGTAGTGTCTTTTGTGGACTGTAATGATATGCTTGCTCTTACAGTGAGTGGACTTAGTATAAAGCAGCCCCTCATAAAACAACTATACAAAGCAAACTTGTGGATGATGATTTACATGCAATAATCAAGCGTCTACTTTGGTGCAAGAGACCCCAGTTTTTTGTAAATTTAGGAACACATTGTATAGGTTATATCACAACAGTCAGTCAATCAACTCTTTGTTCCCTGAAAAGGCTAAATATCTGGATTAAGCTGTTAACCAGACACTAGATGCATATTTGCAGCAGTAAATGACAATAATATACATATACATAATATAGAATCAGTGGTGGTATGTTAACATTATAATGAAGATCAACTGCATCAAGCTGAATTTTCTTTAAACCAAAGATTTCTCAATTCGTCAACATACTCTTAACAATGTCACAGTCACTGCAAAACTCAACAAATCTTGGCGGACCCTTTATATTTTACAGGATTTGTCCATCGGTCTCCCATGGTTTGCGGTGACTATGTGTTTATATAATAGTATCTGGATGAACTAAAATAAAGTAACACAAACCTGTGATCTGAGTTCTTAACCAAAGTTCTTAAAGTCTGTATAATAGCAATCTTCAATTCTTCACTCATAGTGGCAACTAAGTAACAAAAATTGGAAATTAGGTGATTTTTTTGTTGGTTGGGTTTGATACCATAGCAACACATTATATGTTATATTGTCATTATTTTGTTGTCTGCCTACTCACTGTTCCTTGAAATGCTTTGTCTCTGGATTTAGCTGTTAACCAGTTACTGAGTATCTACATGGTCAAAACAAGTTGACCCAATTTCATACCCCCCTTAAATCTGTTTTAAGGTACACACTCACGAAATGTAAATATCACACACTTAACAAATATGGACTTAACAGTCTTTATCTTAAACTCTCCCCAAAACAATGCAGATATATAACCAGCAAGACTGATTCTTCTTCCATGTGAACATATCAAGCACTCTTAGGAGCAAACTTTAACATATGTAGAGTTGATTATTTTCAATAACTCATATCCATTATCACTAGTCCATAGAGTGGGTTGAGTGGTTACACTGTTGGACTGGTAATCATTTGACAGCTAATTCCGCGTTGGTTCGAGTTCTATCCAAAATATAACCCGTTGTTTCCTTGACCAAGAAACTATCCAACCAAGTACTGGGATAAAAGGAAGCAACTCTAACGTGATTAATCTAAGATATAAGCACTTGTTTTACAACTATGCTAAAATTAATTAGTATTAAAATTAAACTACACTAAACTAGCCCGCAACTACTCCACAGCTTCAGGCTAGTGCTTCAAGATGATTAAAAAGGTTGCAAGCTTAGACCCTACATATCTTTATTATAAGTTAAAATTTAACAAGCATGACTTACCTTTAGTATGATCAGTGGGACATGATAAGATAGTGGTAGCATTATGAAATATATCTTGAAATAAATCCCATCTTGTAATACGTGTATGTCCTAGTACATACTCCATACATGTATATAGGTCCAGGTATAAATCTTGTGAACTAAAAATAATTGAAAATCACATTACAGTCAAAGTATTGTTAAATTTCATTCGACTGTCATAGGGGCATACATACACTACATTGACTTAAATATTCACAAATGTTCTTTTGCACCTACATGAGTGTAATTCAATCCATGAAATGAGACTTAAATCAACAAGATTAATGTAAAGGCAAACAAACAAAATCTGTCAGCACATGTTATAACATATACGAAAAGATATGACATACAAATAGCTAAACTCAGAAATACTGTCATTCAATAATAACAAATAAAACTACAATGAAATTTTAACAAATTTTAATTTCCATATTAAATCACCATCTAAGACAATTTCAAAAATTTTGCCTGACATTGAAATCAAACAGACCAATCTGTCAAACACTACCCAGCTTTTGCTAAGTTCAATTCTAATGTCTAGAATAACTTGTTGAAATTCCCTCTCTGAAGACATTCCCTCAGGATCCCAAGCAAAACAGTTTGTGTCAAACTGTGATAACTGGTTTTCCAACCAATCATCAAACTTTAAAATGAATATAAGGATTTACCATCTCTTAGGATGCTTCAGGATTATCCGTAGAGGAAATATAACATATTCCTGGAGGTCTTGAAGAAATACCAGGTTAATTGATCTCAAAGCAGAAAATAACTTGGCAATATTCTCTCTAGTGTGATCTTTGGTCAGTGTAACACAATATGGCTTTAGTAAAGTAAAGGCTTCAGACCTTAAAGAATCCCTGAAATAAAACAATAAAAACATGTTAATAATTGTTATTAACCACATGGAAGACATATTTTCAAGACAAATTTAAGTTGAAATTAAGTTGAAAATATCCATGTTATAAACTTCTGTAACTATAGCCTTGTCACACAGGGTTGTCTAGGATTCCAGAACTTCCAGATTCTGGTAACTATAGATTCCGAGGCTAGAATGATGGTGCTGTCACTCTCACCACTGCCAATTAAATATTAAACTAATTATTATTAATTTTAGATCTATTTATTCTGCAATAAATTCTGGTTCTAATTTAAAGTCTTCTTCTTCTCCAACATTCCTTCACTATTTGAGATTTTATGCTGGCACCTAATTTAATAATCAAGACAAAGAGGCTTATATCACAGATCAGACGAATAAATCTGGGGTGGTATTAAAGAGAACATGTATATAAACCAGGGCTCAATTTAAGCTTGCATACTTGCAAAATGAAAGTGGATTTTTGCATGTAACATTTATTTTAACTCTCAAATTTTCGCAAGTTCAAATCATGGCAGAAATATTACTGTCTAAACTAATGAGGCACAAATCAGCATTGAAAAGGTCTGATAGACATGATAGATTGATGGTATAATATAATTATACATTCACAGTAAAAAATGTTTGATATTCTTTGCCTATCCTACATTATCGCACTAGCTTTATCTGTAGTTAAGTATAGTACTAAGTTGCTTTTATATTGCATATATAGACGAATAGTTACTATGTATGCTATTAAAATTTGAAGAAAAAATGAGAGATTTTTATTTTATTTTGCAAGGTGAAATAAAATTAACCTGCAAAAATTTGCAAGTCCAAAGTTTTGTGAATTCGAGCCCTGTATAATCACAATTTAAAACTATTGACCAGTGCTGAAAATTGGAACAAGTACAGATACAGGGATCATGCCTCATGAGCCTTCAATCACAGGAGGTTCCATTGAGACTCAATTTAAGTGATGACTGACATAGTGCTACAAGCTATCTCAACAAAGCACCACCAAGTAAATGACGATACTTTTAGCACCACATTTTATATAAAGAACGGCTGACAATTTTTTAAACAAACAGAAATTTAGATTATTGCAATTGACCAGAAAAAAGTACATCGCGAAAACATATGACTTTTGATAATACCGTATCGATAATGAAGTACAAACGAGTTTGATATCTTATGAGGGTATTGCTTAATATAATCAAGTGTCTTACATCTTTTTAACAACTTTAAACGATTACACTAAAGAAATAATTCATTTTTGCTACTTTAGCGTTTCTTCACGGTAGATAACTCAGTGTTTTTTCACGGTAGATAACTCAGTGTGGGTATCTGTTAAATGTCAATAGAACCGTACGGGACTGTTTGAGAGACGTTCATTTTGCGATTTATTGTCGAACGACGTGGGGTTTTTTTTGACAAATAATTGGGGGATTTAATTCAAGTTTAAATCTAAATGTATAATATAACCCTTTTAATTGAAATAAACTTTAATTCATGTTATAGTATTTAAAGGCAAAATAACATTGCATGACATTTTTATTGAGATGTAAAAATATGTCTAGGCAAATCCTCATTTTGAAGCGAGCTTGACGAATTTTTGAACTTACAACTGGGGCCTAGCTAGCTTTTTTCAACTCGTGATCCATAAAAGTGGAAAGCCGGAAACAAATGATGAATAAAAGGTGCAAAAAGAACCTCCCATAGGTAATCTATTTTCAAGGCAAATTTTCAAAACACTAATTTATAGCTATTAATGTAACCATTCTACTCTATTGAGGTCCCATCAAAGGGACATAGTAATTAAATAAATATTAAAGTCAGCTTTTACAGTCAGACAGAATGCGAAGTTAGTGGATGAATTCTTGTCTACTGTGGTTACGGCTTGATGTACTTTGCAAACTCTACCCGCTATTTCTGTACTCTACGAAAATGTAACATAACAATAGATATATAGTTAACATAAATTCATTACGATTTACTGCAATTATCATGACAAAATTGACCACATTTTATAAAATTAAAAGTTTGTTATCTAGAATCTAGAATTTAAATCAGCGGGGTAAATGTATGCGCCTCTGAATAAAATTTATACAAATTGCCTAATTTGTGCAACGGGTTGGAATCATGAAGTGAAGTGTGATTGATTGGTTGTCCCAGAACGAGTGTGTTGGTTTTATTCGACTTAACCAAATTCATTGACGGTTCAACGTGGAGTACTCAGAGTGTGGATCACGGGTTTTGTGTGCCTATTTGTAGTTGAGTGTCCTATATTTTGTGTAGTAATGTAGTTGTGGAAAACAACCGAATGGAATAGTGAGTTTAAATATTTCTTAAATATACTTTAATTACTTATTTTATTATTATCTATTCTATTTTTTTATGATAGTAAATATAGTAGTAATGTAGTCTAGATACCACATGCTTGCAGGTACAAGTTCATAGATTTGGTCAAGTGACACGCACGTTTTGATGAGCGTGGAAAAATTAATTCCAACCGAATATGTCACATAAATATATGTCCCATATTCGGCTGAAGGGTGTGAAATATTCGACCGAATATATCACAGAGTGACATATACGTTTTTTTACATATACGGTCTAACATATCTCTCAGACTACTTAGATGTTATACATTGCTAGCTTGTCATGTTTTAGTACAAGTTCATAGGGATTCATAGGAAGAAGTTGAACAAATTGGACTATATTAATCAAAATGAGCCATAACTGATAAATCAGATAGTATATGTGTACAGTTCTGATTAATTCACCTGTCACAGCTTTAATAATTACACGGTCACTGAATCTGTTCTTTTTAAGTCCTTTCGAACTTCACAAAATCGGCGATATTTATAACCGCACAAAATCGCCGCATATATACATGTAGTTAGATCAACTTCATCATCGCCATCATTTTCCTAGTCAGGGACAGGAATCCAATCTGGATTGTAATTAGTCACGCGGGAGGTTGAACAAGACAGTCAACACTCGAGGTATATATTTACATTTAGAAACTAGCATGGTATTTACAGATTAAAACTATTTACACCCGTGAGCTGTCTACGCGAGGGATGGAGACAGGGCTGCGATCCTGGCGTGGAGTGCAGTCTTGAAGGCCTCTAGAGATTGGATATCTGTGATTGATGTTGGGAGATGATTCCAGTCCTGGATTGTTCTTGGGAAGAACGATGTCTTATAGAGTGTGTAGTTGGTGTAAGGGACATAAAGTCTCTTGGCTCCTCTGGTCCGACTGTCGCTTGTGCGGATGATGTAGCTGGCTTCCGGTATTTATACAAGTTGATGGATGATCTTATATAGCATCGTGAGACGGAGGATTTATTATCATCAATAATTAATATGGATCGGTGGCTCAAAACCAATCAAAGCTTAAAAAGAAGTTGAACAATAACACATTCAGGATCCGTGAAACATTCTAGTTATTATAGTAAGATTTCTTTCACCTTACGAAGGTCACGGCGCTTACCTTTGTAAATATGGGCTAAACCATTATAAAAGAGGTTGTTCGGAAGGTTTATTCTCCGAGGATTTATTCCCCTTCGTCAATGTTAAATTGTAATCATATTTATAACTTCAATTATCGAAAGACGGCTTAGCACAGTGGATACAGCTGCGTCTAAAATAACGTTTTTGACACAGTGGTCGGTGGTTATATAATATTAGTAAATATATTACATTTTTGACAATTTTTTGCGTGCTTACACGTTTCAGACATGATGACCTAACTAACACTTTAAAATCATTTGGGTCGTTATATACACTCTTTGTGTGCACGAGATTCACGAGGGAGAAAAACTTGGATAATTTATATAATACCGACACCATATTATAAGTACATGTATAGTGCGGACATATTGACCCCGACCTTACCTTTCTCATCTGCATCTTATTATCAGATACACATATCCCGGCGAAAATCCTAATCTACACTTCGGCTCGTTACGTATTTAAAATAAGCAGTCGATTTACATTGATTGTAAATAGCATCGGCGGGTACAGAGTTGGGTTGCATGGGGCTTGTAGGTTTTGAGGGTGTAATGTCGGCTATGGCTTACATTACAAGTTTAACAAGACATGTATAGAGTATATATGTGCATTCAAACGTGAAACTTGTTTTCTTACATTTGTAATTACAAATTATAATAAAATGGGCGGGGATGGCGGTTGTGGGGCTAAAACCTACAACTTTTGAATTGGTAGCTAGCCTCATCGTATAATATTCTGATCCGGCCTATGTGTAATAGAGACTCATTGTACACTTTGAATGTACTTTAAAATTAATCCCTGTGTTATAATTACATTCGAGCCTTGACGGTATAATCCGATTGTTTTCGAATATTAATACTACCTTCGTATTCAATGTAATGAATATTCTTACATAAAGGTCAGGTCGGGGTCAATGTGTCCGCACTATAATTGTAATTAACGCTTGCTAGTATTGTATTGCACACCTGTTCACCGCATTCGGATCTTCTTCATGAATATTCAATGCACTTTGACCTTCGTAAGGTGAAAGAAATCTTACTATACCCTGTGTGAGCGCCGCCATTATTGCACTTTGCCTGACCCATTAACAATAGTGATAGGCGGCAGGTAATCGAGAATAGGCATAAGTGGTGAACGTTATTTCCACATGGATATGTCATGTTACCTTCCTTTGATCTTCAAATATACCGTATACATAAATATACCATATACATAAATATACCGTATACATAAAATATACTGTATATATAAATATACCATATACATAAATATACCGTGTACATAAATATACCGTATACATAAAATATACTGTATATATAAATATACCGTATACATAAATATACCGTGTACATAAATATACCGTATACATAAAATATACTGTATATATAAATATACCGTATACATAAATATACCGTGTACATAAATATACCGTATACATAAAATATACTGTATATATAAATATACCATATACATAAATATACCGTGTACATAAATATACCGTATACATAAAATATACTGTATATATATACATGTTCGGTATTTTTGAAAGTCAAGGGGAGGTAACATGGCACATCCCTGCGGTTATTTCCTTATATTGTTAGTAGCATGATGACTTTATAGTATTTTGAAGCTCGCGAGACACGCTCGATTCATATGCAATTATGTATGTCTATTTCTTTAGTACAGTGCAATCTTTCTTGAACAACACCCACTGGGAGAGACTAAACAGTGTTGCTATTCAGAGGTTGTTGCTTTGCAGAGGTTAAATTCAATTAAAAGGATTTGTTCTCTAGAGTTTCATTCTGTAGAGGTTATACGGTACTTTAACAATATGGTAAAACCCTCGCAAATTGAAGGTGTTCTCACGGCATTGGCTTAACATCTTAAACTGGCTAGCTTGAGATTATCACACCAACATAGCATTAAACCAATCGACCTTACAGCCTATTAACCACACGACCATGCCACAATGTTGCCAAAACAAAACAAAATCTGTATCAGGTTTATATTAAAATTGGAATAACATTGGAATAACATTAGAATAACATCGGAATACGTTGGAAATATGACTTTCCCTGTGTTTAAATGCACTGGATCTGGTTGTCTAAGTCCCAGTTGTACTTTGACGGATAAAAGTACGTCAGACAAAGCAGATTAATGGCGGGGCTCGTTGTATTGTACAAGAGGTCAGAAAATTCTGTTTTCAAAGGAACATTCAAATCAAAGGATTTTAGTACAATAACTACAATGGATACCTTTTTTTAGTCGTTCGATTACATTTATGCAAAATAAAGTATCCGAAATTCTAACGAGACTATTCAACGTCCGAATTGTGTTCACTTTGAAGACATGGTTTTTGTTTAGTTGGTCGCTTAATTAAAGTGCAAAAAGAATAGTCGACTTCGAATGACTTATGTAGTACTAAACTACTTCCAAATTTACCCTCGTCAGAAAATGATCATGCAAAATGAAGAATTTTTTTTGTATAACATGAGGGTAAAATGCGGGCCCCGCCATTATTGCTCTTTGTCTGTCCCGATTAACAATGGTGATAGGCGGCAGGTAATCGAGAATAGGCATAAGTGGTGAACGTTATTTCCACATGGATATGTCATGTTACCTCCCTTTGATCTTCAAATATACCGTATACATAAATATACCGTATACATAAATATACCGTATACATAAAATATACCGTGTACATAAATATACCGTATACATAAAATATACCGTATACATAAATATACCGTATACATAAAATATACCGTATACATAAATATACCGTATACATAAAATATACCGTATACATAAATATACCGTATACATAAAATATACCGTATACATAAATATACCGTATACATAAAATATACCGTGTACATAAATATACTGTGTACATAAATATACCGTGTACATAAATATACCGTATACATGAATATACCGTATATATATACATGTTCGGTATTTTTGAAAGTCAAGGGGAGGTAACATGGCACATCCCTGCGGTTATTTCCTTATATTGTTAATAGCATGATGACTTTATGGTATTTTGAAGCTCGCGAGACACGCTCGATTCATATGCAATTATATATGTCTGTTTCTTCAGTACAGTGCAATCTTTCTTGAACAACACCCACTGGGAGAGACTAAACAGTGTTGCTGTTCAGAGGTTGTTGCTCTTCAGAGGTTAAATTCAATTCCACTCGACCAACAGTCTTTTAACCACTCGACCATGCCACAGTGTTGCCAAAACAAAACAAAAACTGTATCAGGTTTATATTAAAATTGAAATAACATTGGAATAACATTAGAATAACATCGGAATACGTTGGAAATATGATTTTCCCTGTGTTTAAATACACTGGATCTGGTTGTCTAAGTCCCAGTTGTACTTTGACGGATAAAAGTACGTCAGACAAAGCAGATTAATGGTGGTGCTCGTTGTATTGTACAAGAGGTCAGAAATTCTGTTTTCAAAGGAACATTCAAATCAAAGGATTTTAGTACAATAACTACAATGGATACCTTTTTTTAGTCGTTCGATTACATTTATGCAAAATAAAGTATCCGAAATTCTAACGAGACTATTCAACGTCCGAATTGTGTTCACTTTGAAGACATGGTTTTTGTTTAGTTGGTCGCTTAATTAAAGTGCAAAAAGAATAGTCGACTTCGAATGACTTATGTAGTACTAAACTACTACCAAATTTACCCTCGTCAGAAAATGATCATGCAAAATGAAGATTTTTTTTTTGTATAACATGAGGGTAAAATGCGGGCCCCGCCATTATTGCTCTTTGTCTGTCCCGATTAACAATGGTGATAGGCGGCAGGTAATCGAGAATAGGCATAAGTGGTGAACGTTATTTCCACATGGATATGTCATGTTACCTCCCTTTGATCTTCAAATATACCGTATACATAAAATATACCGTATATATATATATACATGTTCGGTATTTTTGAAAGTCAAGGGGAGGTAACATGGCACATCCCTGCGGTTATTTCCTTATATTGTTAGTAGCATGATACCTTTATAGTATTTTGAAGCTCGCGAGACACGCTCGATTCATATGCAATTATGTATGTCTATTTCTTTAGTACAGTGCAATCTTTCTTGAACAACACCCACTGGGAGAGACTAAACAGTGTTGCTGTTCAGAGGTTGTTGCTTTGCAGAGGTTAAATTCAATTAAAAGGATTTGTTCTCTAGAGTTTCATTCTGTAGAGGTTATACGGTACTTTAACAATATGGTAAAACCCTCGCAAATTGAAGGTGTTCTCACGGCATTGGCTTAACATCTTAAACTGGCTAGCTTAAGATTATCACACCAACATAGTATTAAACCTCTCGACCTACAGTCTTTTAACCACTCGACCATGCCACAATGTTGCCAAAACAAAACAAAAAACTGTATCAGGTTTATATTAAAATTGAAATAACATTGGAATAACATTAGAATAACATCGGAATACGTTGGAAATATGATTTTCCCTGTGTTTAAATACACTGGATCTGGCTGTCTAAGTCCCAGTTGTACTTTGACGGATAAAAGTACGTCAGACAAAGCAGATTAATGGTGGTGCTCGTTGTATTGTACAAGAGGTCAGAAATTCTGTTTTCAAAGGAACATTCAAATCAAAGGATTTT
Organism: Mactra quadrangularis; assembly: GCA_025267735.1. NCBI lineage: Eukaryota > Metazoa > Mollusca > Bivalvia > Venerida > Mactridae > Mactra > Mactra quadrangularis. The sequence goes on from CM046294.1 coordinate 1,910,890, forward strand.
AGTACAATAACTACAGTGGATACCTTATTTTTGTCGTTCGGTTACATTTATGCAAAATAAAGTATCCGAAATTCTAACGAGGCTATTCAACGTCCGAATTGTGTTCACTTTGAAGACATGGTTTTTGTTTAGTTGGTCGCTTAATTAAAGTGCAAAAAGAATGGTCGACTTCGAATGACTTATGTAGTATTAATCTACTGCTACTACCGAATTTACCCTCGTCAGAAAATGATCATGCAAAATGAAGAAAAAGAAAATTTTGTACAACATGAGAGTAAAACAGCGGGCCCCGCCATTATTTGTCTGACCCGATTACGATAGTGGTAAGGGGCAGGTAATCCAGACTATGGATCTGGAACCGCAGTTTATAGAACTCGAGAATGCGCTCCATGATAAACTCAGATTATGTACTTATATATCAAAAAACGATGAACTTATTCACAGTAAAAAAGAAGTATTATTAAATATTTCTTACTTACACTGGGGTCCAAAAGTTTCTTTACACGTTTATTTTTCTCATATTTTTTCTAAAAACTTGATTATTTATAAAGAGTTCAATAAGCATAAAATAAAAGCAACTTTTCAATAAAACCTACATTTTTACAAAAGGGAGATATAAGTGAATATAATTAAAGGTTCATATTGTAACGTATGTTATAAGTGAAACTTACAGTAAGCTGTGAAGTATATCTCAGTATATTCTATAACATCAAAATTTAATATGTGTAAAGAAACTTTTGGACCCCAGTCTATATAATAAGGTACATTAGTCAGTAATTTCCCCTTGCAAACTCTTCAAATCGGTAAGTCCAATTAGATGAATTACTCTGATTTTACTCTTGCGTTTCTGTGCGAATTTGTCACAATTATTTGTGAATATTTTTTATATAAATCCTTAATTTGATTGAAATTTAATTGAGACATTGATTTGGGTGAAGAACTAGCAATATTGCATTACTTTGGTTTATTTCTAAATTTACAAGAAGATATTTGATAAAAGTCTATTATTTTTTAATAGAAATTCAAAAATAAAATTAGAGGATTCCAATTGATAGAACCTACTTTTTAATAGGATGTCCTCGGTATTTATCAAGTAAAAATAACAGACAAACATTCCTTATTGGGTTTCCGAATATGCCACCTTATTTCCGATTGAAATCTATTAATGACTTAATTAAGTTTTAAGTATAGAATTATCGGACAAAATTTTAACCTGTGGTCCTGCTTTTATTTTGGAACACATTTTCATCGTTATTGGTGTGTTTTGATGAATGCTTCAGAACACAGCATCATTGCAATTTCGTTGATTTTCAACTTGATACCAATAAGGGAAACTCAAACCCCTCACCCCTTTCAGGTAACGAGTTGCTACTTAACCCTGTCATCAAATAAATCACGTTATATTTAAGGCACCATGTTACTTCATGTGTTTATATTTAAAATATATAATGCCGGTTTGCCTATGCGTTAATAAACGAGGTTGAAACTGCCCTTGATGCATATTTGTTTACAATTGTATGCTATGGTCAGCTAAGTCCATGAACCATGTACTAAGTTTATTATAAAAACATTTCAAATGTATGTATTAGGCCGGTATTCCATTCATATGGGAGCGAGACGAGCGTGAAACTTGGACGTGAGGCATCCAGTAAGCGTGAAAACAACGGATAGTTTATGTATTCATGCATAACAAAAATGTGTCAAGTCATCTGTAATGGCATAATAATTTAATAGTTAAATTTTGTAAATACATCAGAATTTTCATAAGCATGCTTGCAAAAACTATATACACTTAAATTAACATGTTTTGGGTACTGATATATGTTAGGTGTACCTTTTTAAGCCATCAATGTTTAGAGTCAGGAATTGTTTGCAACACTCGGTTTTTGATGTCTGTGTCCCTTTTAGCATTGATCGACTGGTCTTCACAAACATGATCAACAATCTTGACTGGTTGCCCCTTCAAGATCAACGGCAAATTCATCTGTTAAACTACCCACATAAGATCAAATACGAGTATCAATAGGTTGACGTACATCTTGGTGAGCTCGTTCAATCAAATGATTACATAACAAGAGGATGCGGTAGCATCAAACAACTAAGACCCAAATCAACCGTCAACCACCAGTCCTATCTGTGATACGAGAATGGAATCCACTTCCTACCAACATTACAAACATCGATGCAGGCGACATTCGGAATGTCTGGCTATTCGCATTCCACGAATAGACTTCTGAACCAATTTGCTTAAAAACTATGACTGTGCGAATTGTATATTGAACAGACTGCTGAATAGACAGCTGCGTATTCGCACCCCACGAATATACTTCTAGAACATTCTGAATACAAAGTTATGGTTTTTGCAAATAGACTTCTGAATAGACTTCCGAAAGGCAGCTGTCTATTCGGCATTGTGTAAATATACTTTTGAATAAATTTTTGAATTTTGAATGTATAGCTCGCTAAATACACAATGAATGCGAATAGACTTCAGAATGAATATATTTCACGATAAACAGTTTTTTATTGTGCGAATAAACTTTTGAATAGTAATAGACAATAGATTGAGAACTTCGTGGCCCTCATCTCTGACGCACGTGTTCTTTCAGTTGGCCACCAGTCAATCTGGGTGTGAATCTAAGGGCACAAAGGTACAAGCGTTAGTTTGAACCCAATATATGACACAAAAAACGGTTAAAAAATCTTATTATTGGCGATTTAGTTCATAGTTATATTGGATTTGCTATGGTTGTTATGGAAACGATTACATCTCTTCGGTTTTAGGTCTGAGTATTTATATAAATGGTGTAAAACGATATACATTAGGAAACAAACCTTGTTGTTTCAGAGAGTGAGCACGATATTATTCAATGTGAATTTCCATTTAATGAATTTATTTGTATTTATATTCAGTTTATGCTCAGTATGCAAAATATGATTTGCATTATGAAAATATAACCGATTTTTAAATATACAAGTGTTAAATAACGATAATGAATCTATTATCTACAATTACATTAACATGATTGGTAAAAAATCATTTGTTTTATAAAAAGGTTATTTTTTAACAATCTGAGAAAAACATTAAAAATAATGTAGGCAAGCAACTCTCGCTAACAGGCTCACATAATCAAGTTATATTACAAGATATAATATTTTATTTGTGATTGTGAACAGACTGTATGATGAATACATTTTGTATTGAATTGCGATTTTAGATAGTTAGATACCATTCGCCTGAGATGATCACTAGAAATATTTAAAAAGATAAAACACAGTGAACACAGAATTGAAAATCTGCGTGTATAGATAGATGTGTTGTGCCATCTTAGAAGCAAGGGCACACTCTCGTGCTTGAAAGCAGCATATGCTAGGAAAGATTTAATTATAATTACGAGACAGTGGAAATTTACAATGGAAACTAACTTTACATCACAAAACTCCTCTACGTATACAGGATTCATCTATGACGCTGGGGTTGTAACTCATACTTTTAATGCCTTAATTGGTATAGGAACAGTGATTGGAAACAGTTTGATGATAATTGGTATACGGCAAATGAGGAGAACTCTATCGGATAGTTTAATTCAGCAATTATCAAGCTTAGCATTCAGTGACCTAGTGGCAGGTATTGCTCCTTTACTATGGAGTTTTTGTTTGATTCACATGTTTAACACTAACACCAAATTATGTGCCGCAACAAATCTACTGTATGGGATCACACAGTACGCGACATTGCTGAACCTTTGTATCATTTCCTATAACAGATGGAGAGTTCTATCATCTACACATCAACGTAATCTTAGACTATCTGCAAAGATACCAGCAGTCTTATTATCCGTATCTTTATCATGGACTTTTAGTTTAGTTATACACTTACCGCTCGTAGCTGGTATCACAGAAACTTCAGTTGTCAACGGTTGTTTGTCACCAGAGTTGTGGACCAAACCGGAGTTATTCATTTACATATTGTTCTTATATGTAGCTACTCTTACTGCTTTTGATATATTTTACATAAGATCTCTATGGATACTGACTAAAAGAAGATCAGGCCTAATACGGCCATTGGACCGAGGTGTTATTGCCAGGACTTCAGCCCGGAGAAACCCATCGGTCGTAGTTCAACACTCGGAGATTTTCAACGTCCAATCAGCACACAGTTTACGGATACAAGAAGGCAGGAGGAGAGCTCAGACTTCTGAACGCTTGCAAACAAGAGCATTCAAACTGCTGCTCATGGCTGTACTCATTGCAAACCTGTGTACCATTCCCTATGTTATAATTGTAATGTGTATAGCCAATGGTTTGATTTTATACGTACCGGAACAACCATTTATGTACGACATGCAGATTCTCGCCATGAATTCTTTCTTAAATCCTCTGATTTATGGAATTACAATACGAGAGGTAAGACATGCCTTGAAAAAAAACTTTGAATGCTTTCAATGCAGGCGATGTGTTAACAGACCACAAAACTCCTGATTAAATTATTAAATGCCTTTAATACAGACGATGTATCAGAAACCTCTGATTGAAATATTGAATGCTTTAAATGCAGGCAATGTAATGATAGACCTCAAAACTCTTGATTAAAATATGGATTGCTTTCAATTCAGGAGATGTTATGATAGACATCAAAACTTCTGATTGAAATATTGAATGCCTTCAATGCAGACGATGTATTGGTAGGCCTCAAAACTCCTGATCTAAAACTATAAAACATGGTACCAATGCAATGAAAAGGAAGCAGTGTCTTTTCTATTAAGAAGATGTCTACATAGAGCATATTATTACTTCTGATTCAAAACAGACATATATGAGCTGAACATCGCGAAACAACGATTTTAGAAAATTAACTACCATGTTTGTTCAAGAAAAGTAAGTTTTACTTCACTTGAAGAGAAATTAAAGATAGCTCAATTACATTGGGGGATTTTGACTTTAAAGATAGCTCAATAACGTTGTAGTAATTTGATTTTTAGAATTATATAAAGACCGTTTTGTTCGTCGTTCGTTGGAAAAGAGACTATTTGTTTATTCTGTAGCTCATGTGATAACATATACTAGTTGCCCATTCAATAGTTGTTAGAGACATTATTAGAGACGAAACGTTCAATGAAATTTACCTAAATAATGGATTTTCTAATTTAAACGATGGAAATAAAAATGACAAGCCTATATTGCATTATTTTCGTGAAGTAGCAAATATTAAGTTAATGCATGTTTAAAGAGAAAAAAATCTTATTTAAAACACATATTCATTATGATTATGTATGCATTGAAAGTGTATAAAACTTCAAGTTGTCTAGGTGAATTTTAGGATCATAAGACGAGGTGTATTTTGTATTTACGTTATGTTTGTTTGTGGGGTTTTTCAGATGTACGTATTGTATCTTACATTAAACATTTTACGTGAATATAACCCTTACTTACTTACATGGAATAAAACAACCACATTAAATAAATGACTTTAGTAATCTCGTGTACATGACGTCTCTGTATAGTGAAAATAATTTGTGCCGACTCGGAGTTCAACCGAATCTTAAATAAAATCTTATACAGTACGACGTGTAGAATGAACATTCACTATTCCTAATTGGTCTTAAATTATTTCTTTCTGTGGCTTCTGACTTACGCTGATTGATATGACTTAAGCTGATTGATAAAACGTTTTAAGCGTCGACATACATTTTGATGTGATTATTACACCTTCGTCGGTACCTTCTTTGATGTTAAAAATAGGACATAAAAAGGATTCCAACGCACATTTGTTTGCGTGCAGCCAATCTAATAGACTATGTCACGGAAACGATTACGTGGCCACGGTAAATGTTAGTCCAAAACATGGCGGACGAATGCTCCGTTTTATCTAAAGCCGCATGCTATAGCGTATTTCTTAATTTATGGATTCACAAAACTTTTCCATTTTGGCTTGCACCATAGCACCATCAACCATATCTCTTCAGAAATGTGTATATAATGAGCTCACTTCTAATGATTACAACCAATTGCATCATCTATTTTATTCATTTCTCTATGCCGGAAAAGAATTTCATTGGACAAATTGTATTGGTTAAGAATATAGGTCAAAAGTTGACTAAGACAGCTGCGCCGAAGAATGGAACATTCGTTGCCATGTGGAATTTCTGTGATCTATGCCATGTGATACATTTTCTAGAAATATCTACATTAATTTTGTTTTAATTTGATTCCAGACATTCTTTGAAGTACGTCGTGCTAACACCACAAATGATATAGCTATTTTCATTTTTAACATCGATGTTTTGTCTTAGCAGGATTATATTTCACTTCTGTAATCACGCATGAAAGATATTATTTCTTTTTTCTGTTGTAAATTATTCTAATATTTCACAGACATTTAATTGCACTATATCATTGCGTGTGTTTATTATTCATAGTTGTAATCACCCGGCTAGCTCAGTCGGTATTCCACAAGTCTGATGTTATTTTGCTACTAGTATTTCATTGTATTCCTTTGTTGGACTTAATTTACTTTATTTATCCATTCGTCGTTAGTTGATTACATTACCAGTATACCTCAGAACAATACCAGCTCATACAAAACAGTAGCAAATATCTGTTATGTCTAATGTTACTTTTTCTTCACTCAGACACCACAGACAAATTTAAACGAGGTTCTGTAGACAATAAGATATCTCGTGGTTAGAGGAAAAGAACGAACGAAAGAAAGAGTTTGAAAAGCATTTCAATTTATTACTAAATGGCACTTCATAAAAACCATCATCAAAATTATCTATAATGTAACGATAAGTGACAATAAATAAAATGTATCATGGTTTACAAACAGCACACGGAAATATAACATTTCTATTGGAAGGTGATGCATAAAACTCACTACAAAACGTGTGTGAATACAAAAGGTGCAAACATAAAAAGTGAACGGATAAGAAAAAATACAGAATTGGATTTAATCCTAATTAAACAGCAAACAACATTTTTTCCAGCAGTGAATGTAGCTTTTACAGGCACACATGATGCATCTTTAGAACAAGTTGGTGATGTATTGTCAGAAAAAATAACTTTGATATATTCTAACTCATTTACACAAATAACGTATGAGTTTTATCATTGGCACTCGTTTAAGACACATTTTAAGAGTAAGTAACTCGTAGATTAGGATTTATTTAGTTCAGTTAATCATATTCGTTCGAACCAAATTATGGTTGAGTATGCTTCATCTGCTATAGCCAGTTAATAAGAAAATCTTAATAGTTACAAATCAACCTATACTGGATTGTATCACTGAAGTTTCATTTCCATGTTTTTCTCTAAAGATATCATATGATTTGTTTTGTAAAGGAGGTAATGAGGTACCTCAAGTTGAAGTAAATAAAGAAATGGTTATTCATTCAACATTTCATGGTGTACGTCTTTTGAACATTTTTGAATAATTTCGTGGTGGCCAGTCAATCTACTCCGTGTTACAGGAACTGTTTTTATAAGAAGATGCAAACTTAGGTCGGTATTCCATTCATACGAAAGGCGCGACGTAAACGTTTTCCGTGAGCGTGAGCTTTCACGCTCGCACTATTTCTTCATCCGATTAACGTGATAATTAATTTATGTTAGGTGTACCTTTCAAGCCTGGAATGTTGAAAGAGTCATGCATTTGTAATAAAAACAGAATTATCATAAGCATGCTTTCAAAACTAAATACACTTAAATTAATATTGTTTTGCCCCTGGAATTAATTTATGTTAGGTACCTTTCAAGCCAGGAATATTGAATAATGAGTCTGCACTTGTCTGCAACAACAGGTCTTTTATGCCTGTACTCCTGTATAGACGTGTCGTGCAGAATAGGGTACTTTCTAACTGCTTAAATAAGTATTTCTGTTGCATCTGGCATACCAGCACCATTCATAGTGGCTTCTCGTAAATGCCGTGCGTGAACGTGAAAAATCACTAAATGTAGCGATCGGTTTCACGCTCAAGTTACACGGTCACATGTCAAAAAATTGCTTTTCACGCTCACGCCTCGCTCACGCCGATAAGGATTCATACAATCGTTTGCTTGAATTTTCACGTTTGGGCTTCACGTTCACGCAACATGTTCCCGTATAGATGGAATACCGGCCTTATCAAGTTAAAATAAAGTTATAACATTATTCACACCCAAATGTGATACCCGTAGCTGGCTTCAGATTGCATCTAACACGTTTCAAGTTATGTTATCACCTATTGAAGTATCACAGACACCATATAGTCGATTATCGCCATTCTGACAAAACTGTGAGAATAAGCAAAAACAACTGTTAAATTACTTGCGTTACATGTTGTAACGGCTGTTAAAGCGATGGGTAATAATATAACAGCTGGTAATTGGGTATTAAACAAATATTGCATGTTCTTTATAATGTCTATTTTGTAATACCAATTCACAGTCGGTCGCAAAATAATTACGTACATGAAGTGGAGAAACCAAACGTGATATAACATGTGCTTTTTGACTGGTCAAAAAACTACTACACTACAAAGGTTAACAAATGTGTGTTATAACTCGTTTATGACAACATGGGACACTGTTCACATAGAATGTCATATAGACGTTAGTCTCAAATTATCTTAAACTACAAATATGTTATATCTATGACTGGAAAGGCACTGCCTTAACAGATATCATTGCAACCTTCAGACAGATACAAGAGTAGGTATTAATTTGTGCGCCGGTTTTGAAATAGAAACAGCTGAAATAGAAACAGTTCTGAGGCTTGAATCACAGCTTTTGGCCCAGTTTGTGCAACTTTGGGGACGCCAGCGTGTATGAATTAATGAATTAAAAGCAATTCGCCAATTTTATGAAAGTTTAAAATAATTTTTATGGTTTTTAATGTCTATGTTACGTGTTCAAGTCTATTTCTGGATCATTATGATTGGAATATTGTTTAGGCATCCATGCATTGATTCTAATGAGCAGTAATTCTTAAATTAACTTCAATTGAACAAAACAAGGGATTTATAAGACATGAAAAGCCAGTAAAATCTAAAAATGCTGTTGATGAAAATCCTTAAAAAATTGAATGAACAAGCATAAATTAAGTTACATATATAAATCAAGCATAAAAATAATAAAATAATTATCACAAAACTTATGGAAGGCTTTTTTTGTCAGATATCAAAACGTAACAATGATGAACAATGAATAGAACAAAGAGAAATAAAGAAATATCACGTTTTCTTAACATAACATATAAATAAAACATAATGACTAGCTTTAAATTGTATACGTATTATTATAAACTATCTATATTCTATAACGAGGTATAATGTTTCTATTCAACAAAGTGACATAGCATGCGACTGTACAATGAAACAAATTGATCATTACGTGAAAAACATATTATTTGAAAATGGAATGTATAAGTTAACATGGAGTTCACAGTATAAACTATACAGCCTCTTTTGTTCAAGACATATATAACAGCATATTGCTAGCTCATTAGTTATATTTCCTATAATTTGAACTTCCACTAATAATACAGGTATAGAATCATAGTCGCAGGACATCGAACTACATTATACAAAACTATAGATTTTAACCCTTAATATAGTTCATGTGGTGCATTTAGTTCATTATATATACTTCTAATAAAAACCACAGTCGAAATTTACCAAAAAGACTAATGGCAGCTCGCAAGTTCATTGTATATATAAAACCAATGATTAAAATCGGTTTTACATTAATTTCATTAACTACCAAGTTTGTGCTAATACTGCCTCAATATTGAGTTTCTCTTCAAAACGTGATTTTTTCTGCAATATAAGGCAACACAAATTCATCCCACGATCATTTCAATATGTCTGTTGAATAGAACAAAACCCTATCTAGCTCTAGTTTCAATGAACAAACTAATAAATAAATAATAAGAAACATCGATGTTACACGTTGAAGGCACATAGAACAGTTACAAAACACTTTAACACCATATTATCTGAATGTGGAATGTATCATCACTAAATTTAATACACAATATTTTCCGTTCAACGTAAAAGCATCTCGATAGTTCAATCGTATGAAATGTCTCAGGTTGAAAATTCTGTTCATACTGAGTATGAAAAAAATCCACATTTTTAGTTTATCATACACGTTAATTGTCAATATTGACTCTTGTGAATTTTGTTCATGCGCTAGATGGTTTGAAAGTAAGGGTTGAGATAGAAATCACGAGTTGAATGTTGTCGCAACCGTGAACACAATCCCTATTGTATCAAAAGGGATAATTTAATTGTTAATGGTCAATAGGACCTACATAATAATATTATGAATTTTGTTCATGTGCCGCATAGCGAGTCCATGTTAAATGATACATTCTATATTCAAATAATATGGTTTTCTTTCATCAATCTTACAATGTCAAGAAGTAAGTAAATCTTGTCATATATCTTGTCAACGGGAGCAATATCGAACTACTTCAAAATGCAATGCACAATGAAAGTTATTCTTTGCTACCGTATACCTTTCTGGTTGGTAGAGATGGTTTGTTTTAACTCACAGGCTTTGCTTGGCTTTTACATGTAAGATGTGCAAAAGCTTATTCTCGAACTGTTCGTTGTCACATTTTTTTTAAAAGCCAGCAGATGCTTCCGTTTCCATTGTTATTTTATTGGACAACTGACATTCTCCACGCAGATTATACGCAAGGATAACAAATTCGTATTCAGTACCAGCGTCCAATCCAAACACTCGGTGCTCTTCGCGCCCATACATTGACACACACTTCCATATCCGGTTCTGTGTTGGTTGACGATACAACAGGAAGTGAGAAATCTTCTGCTCTGAAGCGACATCTACCGGACTTGAAGAATATATTTGAATTGAAGATGTAAACCGTCGACAAAGTGATTCAATAATGGCAGGTACTGAAATGTAAGTAAAATAAGAAATAGTTGAAACATTTTCACAAGTAAAGCATTACCTTTGTGTCTATTTCCAAGTTTATGGACTGGTCAGTAGGACAGAGGGTGTTATATAGATAGGAGGTTATCATAGCTTCAAGATATGTCTGACCAGTCCAGAAACTTGTATTTAGTCTGTTAGACCATGTTGTAATTTTTATCAGTTATATATTACCAAATATATAACTCTATAACTGTGAAGTTTACACTGTTCGCAGTTATGTCACTGTTCAGAACATAATTATATAGCTCATCATGTTACATTTCCACATACTTTATATCTACAAAAATTACAAACACTTCTAGTACTAATTAAACAAGTTTGGTGACGAATTAGAAATCAATATTATATTGAAATACCTAATTATTCACTGTGACTCTAGTCTAGTCAACTGTAGGAGACTATTAAGGGACGTTATCACGTCCATATTCTGGCCGATGGGAACGTCTTTTCACTACAGGCTTTGTACACTTATATTATACCAGTCATCCTAAATTATGTAGGTAAGTTTTAGCTTTTCAAGGAACGGTGAATAGGTAGACTGACTGCCGTAATGAGACCCATACAACGTTTTGCTACGGCGTTAATCTCAACCAAAAATTTCAACATAACTCCTGATCAACCTGGCAAGTAATAACTTAGTACATATATTCAATAACTTTTTCATGCTTTATTTCATTACCTGGTATAACATTTTCATCTTCAGATAAAGTTGTACATTGTACAACTTCAGAGCTTCCTGATTTACCAGCACCGTTTACAGCATTTAAACAGAAATAATAGGTTGTTGATTTACAAAGATTCTCTAGTAATAACACCAGTATCCCTGATGAGTTAGCAGATATCTTTGTAGAACAACTATCTTCTACTGAATTTGTAACTATCACCGTCTCCTGAAATATAAAATAAGAATCGATTATGTTTACAATTTATTTGATAATGATTGAGGCCATATCATAACATGATACATACATTTGTAATAATATTTATTATTATACCTCACTGGAATTTCCCTATGCTAAAGCCCTATACCGGAGCGGGTGATATTTTGTTCGATCACATGGTAATATTACCCGCTATCTAAGGGAGACCACTTATTAACGATTAGTAGACGTAAATAGCCGCGACCGTGGCGTAGTGGTTAGCATGTCTGACTTCGAATCCGGAGATCGCGGGTTCGAATTCCGGTCGCGGCAGGGTATATTAGTGATATAATTCAGTTTTTTTTATTGTACTGATTGTTTACTTTTACTGTGTTGTTATTTGTTGTTAAATATTTACATGTTACAGTTTTGTTCGGTATAATAAAACAAATAACACATGGCTAGCGCCTCGGTTGATATTATTTTCCTCGGGTTGATAATCTGTACTGTCACCCTCACTGCCATGTGTTATTTATATAATATTATATTATAACTATGGACAAATCTACTGTGTGTTACAGTTATAAATTTATTACCATTACAATGGTAATGTTAAAAAGGCGTCTGAGAAAAATATTGAAGTATAAGAAAGCGATCATGTTACAAAGACATTTGAGGAAACTATTGGAAAATAGCAACAACAAAAAACATGTTACAAAGATATCTGAGAGAAATACTAAAGAGAGTTTTAAAAAAATTAGTAACAACAACGGTGAAACAACCGCCGACCTCCCACACAGAAAAAAGGGAGGTGTATAAAAAATTAGAAACATTATACTTTAATCACAAACTCCCCGCAGCGGTTATTTTTCTTTATTATATCAATAACCACTGCCACCACAAGTAAATTCGTCCCTCAGAGAGTCAAATTGTTTTTTCATCTTTTCTGTTACATTTCAATATTTTCTACAAATTGAGTCTCCTTGTAGTAAATTATGATGTTCAAAGTACATATAGATAAAAATAGTTTTAATTAATAATTTGTAAACATAACAAAACGTGACAAAATCACTGTGAGACGTTTGGACATTCTATAAATAGATGGTATTACTAGCGTCACGTGATTTACGTGTTGGCAGTGATTAAGGTAGCAAAGCGTGACGTAAGCACTGTGAGGAGTTTGCTTTAATCAGTGTTGATACACAATCCTATTAGTTTCTCGGAGATACTAGGTGATAGTTTATAGATGTTACAGATATACATGTGCCTGTAATATCATGAATTACCATGTTTACCCGAAAACGACAAAGTCAATACAAAGCAGCTGGTCAAGGTTGCATTTTTTGGTTGATGGCATGAGTTAGATCTATTGTGTTTACCAAAGAACGATTAAGTAAGTTTTAAGCAACTGGTCGGGGTTGTGTAAGTGGGCGAAGACATAACTTTAGAAATGTATTCAAGAACGCCACTGCCAATTCAAAGCCATTGGTCAATGTTGCAATTTTTGTGTAAGCATGACTTACTTTGTTTAGCAAAGAACATTTATTTTAATTTGATATATTTGGTCGAGGTTGTATTAGTGGATGATATCATTACTTATTATTTTTACCAAAGAACGATTATGTCACTTCTTAACCAGAGGTTTACACCATTTGGTTTGAGGAATGGAAAGATGTAATCGAGTTTCTTTGACTGTGATGATTTTTCTTTGTTAAACTGAACCAATGGAATCAAAAATAAGAACGGCCGAACAAAAGAATGCAACAGTCGACTTTGAACAAAATTGTTGTGTATTTACATTCTACCAATCATGTTGTACTACTGTTAAACGAGCTGATGAGCCACGCCTTCTGTATAGTATTTGTAACATGTACTCTGGTCATTTAGATAGTATTAAACTAGCCACTATAGCATACAGTATTATCTTTAGTATGAACCCAAGACATAATAAAAATGAAAACAATACCAAAACCTCAGCACTAATGAAATCATAAAGAGGATGCTATCTCAGCGTAAAACGAAAAGGTAAGCCTCTGAAAACAATTGTAAGCATGATATGACTAAAAGATTGTTAACAGGTATACCATAATGACAATTGATGGCAAACTAATGAGAAGTATTGTGTATTTATCATCATTCATGTGACAATACATCAGAAGAAAACACGGTGTTTTTGTGCTCGTTTTTGTTCACATTTTTTCCCTATGTCAGGTTTTATATTTGCGGTATAGTTGACGCTGAATGTTGTAAAGTGGCATTTTTCTGATACAATACTATTGTAGAAGACGAATAGGACAATGAGTGTCGTAGCCATGAATGAAGCTATGCTTAGACTTATTTTACTATTTTATAATGACATAGAAGATGTGGTCCAAACTCATTCCCAAAATGTTTTACCAAATTAAAGCTGTGAAGAACAATCCAAACCTATTCCAAAAAAAAATGCTACAGTATTTTGTACATGTGTATATACTAATATACAATGAATATATTTTTCTCGGAAATTGTACAGCCTTTGTTACGAGCATCAAAGAAGCATAAAAATTGACCTCTTAGAAATGCTTTAGCTCCGTTACGTTTAATGTACACCAGAATAAAATATACAGCTGAGATTAAATTATTTTTGTGTCTCTACACCATTGAATACGCAGTGTCATAAATCATCACATACAATAGCAAATACACATCAGGTGTTTCTTTAACAGCGTAAATTATACTTTTTTGATGTTTCGTTTTTTATTCGACTTTAACATAGAAAAGGATATAGTCACTCTTTTAGATGAGCATATCAATATACGAGTGCATGCCAAAGGTCAATTTAATGTGTTTGCATCCAAACATTTCATTAAGGTTTTTGTCAATTTTCTTTAAAAAATCTTCTAACTAGTGACATTCAAAACCTTTAAAACATGTGACTTTACCTCCAATTCGACGTCCTTCTGTTCTTCAGAACAAAAATGTATTTCATACAAATCCACTACTTCGTGTACGCTGCTTGGAGGACAAAGTGCGAGGACAACCGAATTTTCACTTCTAGAACATCTTGTGACGTCAACAACAGGTGTAGATGGCGCTGTAAAAGAACATGTTTGGTTTAAAATAAGAACACGAAATTACTAATTCAAATCACGGCTAATAATAGTTTCTAAGTTTTAAGTCAATCAGTTTCAACAGATTCAGTCGTGTTATTTTCAACCAATTAATGGAAATCTTAGTACAAAATGGCTTCAGTAAAAATATGGAATAGCCATAAATATGTATATTCATTTCGGCCAAAAGAAGCGGCTGTATACAATTGTTATATATTTTGCATGTATAGGTATCTATTGGTAATGCAGTTTGTCCAACCTGATTGACGATGCACAACAAAGAAATATTTGAACGTTTATGCGTTGTTACGTATGCACGTGTTCTAGATACGCCATCTTGGAAAGGTCAATTATCGGATGTAGCTACATAGGCCAAATATGCTAATAATAAGATATAATTATTACTTCTGTATATCACTCTTCCTGTAGTTCTGGCTTCAAAAACTTTATTAACCGCTCTTTTACATTGTGTTTTTCATCTGATGATGCATTTCAATATCAGTATAGAGACGGATTTGCTGAAAACCTTAACAAACCCTTTCGGTACTTAATATATGTCATTTTCTGTACTCAGATGTTCTTAAGCGACTTAAAATGTACGTAAACGAGATCAAACCTGTTGTTAATTTATAGTACATGTAGTTTTTTTATTAAATCAATATCTTTCCTTATTTTTTTTATAACATTGAATTAACCAAGCTCTGATTATCATACTAAAGTTACCATCAGGAACCGTGGGCTAAATATCAGTGGAAAGGAAATAACTTACGACTTAGATATTGTAGTTCTCGTAATAAAACTTTCTCCCTTCTACAATCAATAACTTTTTCGTGAAGACTTTCTGTGTCAACTGGTGATATGGATAAATTGGTGTCACAATCTATGGTAGCTTTCTGTAATCTGAAACATTATATAATATTTAATGCTTTTTTGAACTTATGGTAATGGAAACTGGCCAAGTTTGAATGTTAAGTAAGTAATGACAGGCACAGAATGTCTATATTGTTTTAGCTCGATTTTTAAAATGTGTTTTTACAATTTTATCAATACATCACTCTCGAGTCCGCTTTCTTGTCCGCCATTACTAGGCTAGTAGGATTAAGATTATTGACAGGGGAAACAATGTAGGTGTTGAATGCTATTTGGACCATTGCAGAACTGACAATCCATTGATTACCGGTACATTCAAAGAAAATCTTTACTCAATAATAGAAATATTTACGTTACAATAGTTTTGAAGTTAACTTTGAATGTAGCACAGTATCCTTAAAACGCTACAACCTCTCAATGGTACAGATGCCCTTTTTCCTTCTGATGGACAGAAGACAGAGCTCTGCTAATTGGAAAAAGAAGTGGAAATTATAATGGCTAAGTGAAACTTACCCAGAGTTGGGAATCACGTGACTTTTATGGTTCCTAACACGGCAAAAATGACTACCAGATAAACAAATTTAGATGAAAAAGACAAGGTAACTGAAATTTATACGTAACCGTATTCTATTAGACCAAGTGCAGTCTAAACAGCACAAAATTATCTTTCTAGCGGTAGTTCTACCAATCCCACAACGGTTCTAAATTTCTAGATTACCTCGAAGTTCTTCCAAAAGGCTCTCGACTCGTTCAAACCTCGAGGTAATCTAGAAAACTAGGACCGCTGTGGGGTTGGGAGAACTACCGCTAAAAGATAATTTTGTGCTTCTTAGACTGCACAAGGTCTGATAAAATCGGTTATGTATAAATGTCGTTTATTTTGTCTTTTTCATCTAGACTTGTTAAACAGATCGTTATTTTTGCCGTGTTAGGAACCATATAGGTCACGTGATTCCCCACTGTGCTTTTAGTTTATATGATAAAAAATACACTGATAGTAACATTATACGCAGATGATATATCAGTTTATTTCTGTCTTAAAATATTATGTGTATTTTATTGTTCTTATCTGTATACGTGACCTCTGCAACCAGTAACTTATGTTATTGGCACGATAAATTAACCTGACCTATCCTTACAACGAGAAGGTATCAGATTACTATTGTATTAAAGCTATGAAGTTCTAGTAAATTAAATGTGTATTCAACTCCAACGAAAACAATAAGATTAAATAACATCCTCGTGTGACAAATGACCTGATCGATTGTACATGTAATTGGTTTCCAAATTTCAATACATTGTATTTTAAAACTAATTAAAATAGATGTAAGTCAGTTTTCTCGTACATTTTATGTTTCTAAACATGGTGAATTGTTTGTGATTACCAATTTTCAGTACGGTTTAACGTTTTATATGTAACAAGTTGTCAGTTACAGTTTTATACCATTTTCAGGCAGTAGTTATGAAAACAATTATGTAATGATGCCTACCTTTCATTAAGTGTACTTGCAATCTGTAATAGAAAATACACATATAATAAAATCACCATTCATAATTAATTCTGCAATGCCTCGAAGTGCTTCAGTACCACTGGTACTAGAGTCCTCAAATTTGAAAAAATGCAGAAATATCCGTTAGTTATGATACATTGCCTATTGCTTAAAAAGGTCCCGCAACTGGTTTACAAGTAGTAACTTGTTGTTATGTGATGTAATGTATACAGAGGGATTCATTCGGAGCACCTCTAATATTCATTGAATGAATACTTAAAGTGAACAACCAAATGTTCCGAAAGACGGGGAACTATATTGGTACGTGTTATTTTATAACATTGAGACAATAAGGGCTATTGAATATTGTACTAAATATTTGCATGTTCAAGTTTAAACTCCTCATAGCGGGTTACGCCATGACTTGCCACTTTATTGTTTCAGCAAAGGGAAATATCCGCTGCGGGGGATTTCGGTTCAAGTTATGGGCTTCAGTGCCCCTGTTTAGTACATACCTCTAAAAACTGTGCCTTATCTGATCTTAAAACGTCTTGTACGTAACTTTGTAGACCCTGTGTCGCACCAAGAAATGTCTCCATCTTTTTTATGTTTTCTTCTAAACTATTCTGGTGTATTCTCTCCTCATAGTCTAGGTCTGCCAAGAAGTAACTACGTTTGTTTTCTATTTCTGCTAACAATGCGTCACATTGCATGTTGATTTCATCTCGTCTTCGTGATAGCACATGCTGAGAATAGACACAAAATAGTCAAATATACGCACACGCGTCAAGTATAGATAATTATGAACAGACAATCCTCTCGACAATAGTCATAGTTCAGATCGATACCATATCATAGATTTATACATGTACATGATATACATAGTAAATACTAATTACTCTTTTGATTGACACCAACATCTTTTCCGTACGTCTGATAATAAATTCAAAGATCGATTTCAAACACTATGCACCATCAACGCAGATTTTGTAAAGCTGAAATTGGTGTAGTGCATAAATGACATTGCGTTTCTATGGAGCAACCTTAAATTACATTTTGTTTTATAGTGACTTTTTGTCTTTATTAATGCGGACCTCTTAAGTTTTGAAATTGATGTAGTTGTGTGACTGCGTGCAGGTCTATCTCCGTAAACAGATATCCTGTAGAGCATTGTCGTACAGGATCTCTACTTTCTCAATGCAGGGTCACGTCGAGATAACCTTTATGTCGACCAATCAATGCGTGGCTTTCATCTAGACGAAACACTATTAATAACATTTTAATTTCGTAATTTCTATTTTTAGACCAAGGTTTGCAAGCTAATTTAACATCTGTATTATTCACAGTCTGCCATTGGACGGCTCATTTCAAATTGCGTGACGTAGACGATGTAAACAAGTTACGTATCATAACAGTTTCGTCATTAATATTATGATGAGAAAATGTCACCTGAACGTGACCCTCGTTTAAAAAAGGCCAGATCTAAATTAGCGAGTAGGCGAGCGGAAAATTTAAGATCGGGTTATAATCAGATTGGTTTAACATGAAAGTGTTCCAATGGTAACAAAACGGTTAAAATATCAAATACTATACATGTATAGTTATATATTAAATTTAGTTATAAATGTCAAACCTACCTGTACGTCTTTTAAACCATCTTTAAAAGTCTTTAAGTAACTACCAACTTTAGACTGACTATCTGTCAATTTCTCTGAATTGTCTTCAATACAATTCTGTATAAAAAAACCAGTTACAATTCGAATTCAATACATATTTTACCAGAGTCTAAAATTTTCATTCAAGAAGTTAAGCTATTTTTAAAGAGTGCATTTTTATGTAGCGCAGTGAAAGCAAAGCTTGAGTATGATGTCAGCGAGTTTGTTCCCTAGGGATATTCTCGTACCCACAAGTTATCAAGATACTAGAGTGATAATCTGTTGGTACGAGAATGTTTACGCATGGTAGGACGTACTCTGTGTTTACGTATGGCAGACCATCGATATGAAACTGCAAGGGAACTAAGAAAGGGGTTAGTTTGTCTTAACTTGTCTAACTGTACTCAGCTTTCACGAAGAGTTCCATAAGAAAACGTATAAGAACTTTTTACGATCTTATGACGATATGTCAAATATTTCAGCTTGTCTATTGACACTTGAAAAAATATCAAACTAAGTTACATAACTCTTATAGTTGTGGTGTTACGGTGCAATATTTAAATTACCTCCCTTGGCTGCAGTTAAAAAATATCAAACTAAGTTACATAACTCTTATAGTTGTGGTGTTACGGTGCAATATTTAAATTACCTCCCTTGGCTGCAGTTAAAAAATATCAAACTAAGTTACATAACTCTTATAGTTGTGGTGTTACGGTGCAATATTTAAATTACCTCCCTTGGCTGCAGTTAAAAAATATCAAACTAAGTTACATAACTCTTATAGTTGTTGTGTTACGGTGCAATATTTAAATTACATCCCTTGGCTGAAGTTAAACATGGAATATTTTATATGAAAATACAAATGTAAAGTTTGATAAACTTACCTTAAATTCTCTGTATGCTTGTTCGATTGGTACAACCGGATGTCCGGAATGAACTGAGCTGTCATCCGAACCGGAAGTGAATGGCTGCGTACATAAACTACAATATGAATCAACTAAACTTTTATAATTTGAGGTAGTTCTACTTTCGTTGGATCTGTGGTTGGCACTTCTAGTGTTTTTCCTGTTAGACTGTGTCTCTGGTTCAACAAATTCATGAGTATTGAATGGTTCTCTGTTCGGGTGACTTTGTCTTAAACACGAGGCACAAAAATGGCTGCCACAGGAAGTACAGAACTTTTTCGCGCGCTTTGGTGTCGTAGTGTTTTTGCAATGTTGACATTTAATGTCGGCAGCAGGATTAAATGTTTTTGTCAATGATGAAAGAGTATGGACGCTACTGTTTAATAATGATAAAGACTTAGCTAAATTTTCATTAGTAGAGGGCGTTGTGGTATCACATTCTAATGACGCTGCTTGTTTAGTGTGCTCATGAACTGGTGACGTCAGCGTTTTTGTTGTAGGTTTGCCATTTGTTTGTTCTTTTTTATATCTTTCTATTATATTTTCAAGGGCAATAACTCTAGGTAAACTCGAGATTCCTCCACTGACGTAGCAATTGTCTCTACAGACTGGACATCGTATAAAATTGAAATCAAATAAATGTTCAGCACATGGAGATCGACAAAGCACGTGAGAGCACGGTAGAATAATGGGATATGTGTATAACTCCAAACATATCGGACATTGAAGATCATTATCTACTTCGACGTCCATAGTGATGGAAGAGTTAAGGTTCTTAGATGATATTTTCTTCTGTTTTACAGACAGTCTTGTGTTACCAGATGAATTTATTCTCTGTTCCTGAAAAAGAAAGTAGAATTGATGCAAATTTCATGACAAGATTGACCAGCCATTGGAAAGTCTGAGAAAAACCTTAAATTCAAATTTTGTGGCAAGTAAGTAGGGCCATAGATGAATGAATTACTTCTTTTATTTCTAAAACGTATTTTAATCTAAGTTTTTAAATAAAACGTGTCGATGTATAGCTTATTCAAAACAGGTACTTCCGGCATTTGGCATTCTCGTTCCCAGAGTCTAGTAAGATTCTCAATACTAGCTAGTACTGAGAATCCTACTAGACTCTTGGAACGAGAATGGCATCTTGAGGTATAAAAATTAAATATGTATTGGAATATATTTAAATATTTGACCTCATGATTGGTCAACTTGGCATGACATGAAAAGTTCAACAATTAGTACATCATCAATATCAATGGTCTTAATATAAAGACATTTTTCTTCTTCTTCTCAAATAACACATTTGAAACTTAAACTTTGTCAAATTTGCACGATTTTGTAATACGTTACTAATAAACAAGGTGGTCTTTATAGCGGAACTTTACTGTACATCACAAGTTGGTACTAAGTAGAAACACGATCCCTTTTACATATAATTTAATCTCGAGTATTCACTCAGAATGTTTAATGAAATATTTAAGCAAACACATTTTGGTATACTTGTAAGCAAAAGGAAATGTAAAACAAATACTTCATATAAAATTTAAATACGATTTTATAATTGAGATGAGGCATTGCATGCATGAAAATAATTTTATTATGACCATAATGTAAATAAATGACTTAAAAACTTTGGTTTTAGCTGAGGAATTCTATGAGCATATGTTTAATTTTCATCAACTGTCAATAACGCATATAATGCATACATTAACCACGCTGATTTTAATATTCCTAATTAGAAATACAAATAAATATGTAGAAGTGTCAATTCTTCTTTTTATTTTTTAATGAGCATATGCCAAATTCTATCATAATCGGCTGACATGTGATTTGTTCGACCTTTATGACTGTCTAAGAACAACGAATATGGAATACGTGTACCATATTTTCTATGCATACTTTCATTTATACATTTATATGTTTGTGTCTTTTCAAAATTGTTGCCATATTGAAAGGATATTCATTACAGAAAAGCATTTTGTAAAATGATAAAACAACGTGCAAAACAAAATTAATGTTTGAAACAAAAAGATTGGCATGCAATGATTATTTTATCAAATTTATCATTTCTTAATGCGTGTCAACATGCCCGTCACCAAGGAATTTATTTGATCAAAATGATAAGACGCAATATGTTAAATATCATTTACAACTCTTCAAAATTTAATTAAATAAAACATATGTAGTCGAGTTTATACATGTAGCTCGCGACAGAAAGGGTCTGACCCACCAATGTACAATATCATTTAACTGAACGCTGAAGATCTTGAACTAGTTCTGGCTTCCAAAACTTTATTACCCGCAATTTTAACGTTTTGATAGTCATTAGATGTGGCATTAAATGACAGTATAAACATGGGTTTGCTGAAGACCTTATGTTAATCTTGAACGCTTACTTCCATCAGTCAATGTGTCTATATATATGTAGACTTAATTTTTAATTACAGATTTTTTATTTAGTACAAGAAGGCCACCGGCTAATAATACAATTGCATTCATACAAAACAAGTATATTCTAAATAATAATAGATAAATATGTAGATGTATAATGTCGGTACAAATAATTGCAACCTTGTTATACATGTACATGCATAAAGTATGAACAAATTATGGCACAATATAAATCTCATCTCTTACCTTTGTTCTTAAGCTATCTTAAATATAATGCAAATTCACAATGAAATAAGAAACACAAGAATATGAATTCCACAATCAATGACTTTAGAATATCACTTAAATAGGCTCCCACATACTCAAAATTCATAATCTTTGAGTTGCCATCAAGCTCAGTCCATTTACAACCAGAATTCAAAAATCGTATTAAGTCTATTTGAATACTATAAAAATTGTAAACTAGAGGAATAACATTCAAGGCTCAAGTATGAAATACTTTTTATGTTAATCAGGAAAAGTATATTTACACTTCGCCTAATCTTATCTCCGTCTCTTTTATGGGGAAATTTCGGGGTTCATTTATGTACCGACCTATGCATTGAGTTTTATATATAAAATACTTGAAATTAATCAAACGAACATAAAAACTTTATCATTTTACCCACTTTAAGAGAATGGGAACCATCAAAGTACTAGTTATAAATTAAACTTGATTTTACCGTCTTGTTTTATAGTAATTATTCAATTGAATGCTCTTAAGAAGGTGCCGTGAGGTTGACACGTCGTGAAAAAAAATGTTTGATTAGTTGAAGCAAATTCGTCTGTTTCATGACTCAAAGTTGATAAATATGCGATTTGTATGCATGTTTCAACAAAGTATATACTAGTTTATCGATGCATGTTATATAATAGTTTAAGTTGCTTATCGTGGTTACCATGGCAACAAAACGTGTTTGGAAGTCTGAAACAGACTCGATGTTTATCCAGTTTCGTGATTAAGTTACTAAGTTTGCTGCCACTGTTTTTGTTATATAAGAATGTATTATTACTTTGCGCTAAATTCGTTCGTTGGCCCCATGTAAACTTCTTGCCTGTTTATTTTAGGCTACTTGTTTCTGTCTTTTTTACCTGTCAATGACGTCATCAATCTCCAATTATTCGCACCTCACAATTTAATTCTACTTCCGTGCCAGGTACCAATTCACACTTGGGAGGTGTCGAACAATCGCAGATGTATTTCCAAACTCCCCGCAGCGGTTATTTTCCTTTATTATATCAATAACCACTGCCACCACAAGTAAATTCATCCCTCAGAGAGCCGAATATTTTTTATCTTTTCTGTTACATTTCAATATTTTCTACAAATTGAGTCTCCTTGTAGTAAATTATGATGTTCAAAGTACATAAAGATAAAAATAGTTTTAATTAATAATTTGTAAACCTAACAAAACGTGACAAAAGCACTGTGAGAAGTTTGGGCATTCTTTAAATAGATGGTATTACTAGCGTCACGTGATTTACGTGTTGGCAGTGATTAAGGTAACAAAGCGTGACGTAAGCACTGTGAGGAGTTTGATGTCTTCCAAGCTCAAGGAAACAAACGGCGCCATTGGATGGATTCGAACGTTTGACCTATGAACCCTTAGCACATGTCTTACACTAGACTGTTTCTTCCAACTTGAAATGTGCTACAAAGATGACGCTTTGTTTCTATTTACATGGGTAAACTGTAAACCGGTTCATCTTAAAGGTACTCATTCACATATTTCAACGTAAATATCAACATTTTCTGAAACTATCAAAATTGTATGGAAATATTTTTGAATGCAGAAAGTAGTGTTTTGATAATGACAATTTTAGTGCAAATTGACATACAACTACAAATGATGGTGTTTCATACAGAAAATATTTACCCCGTATGTCACCGTATAGACACTTTTAGTGTATTTTTGTGACTTTTATTATATATTTCTTGCAACATATAGGTCAGTTTGTCTTACAATAATAAGAATGGTATTTTTGAAATTATAGAAAAAATAAACCAAATCTGTGAACTAGCACCTTTAAAAAAAACAGTTTTTTCAAGGACTTTTGAAGGGCACAGCATCATGTTACAACAAAGTATTGGATTTTATATTTAACGTATCAATTTCCTTTCAATTGTAGATATCGACGTATAAACACGATAACATTTGTTATATAAGAAATTTATAATTATCCTGTCGCCTTATCTACATTACACAGGGCCGTAGGAACAGGGGGCAATTGGAAACTGTACCCCCCCAATATGTTAACTGTAATGTAGACTTAACCTGATTAAACAAAATGTATTGTCTATATTCCGACAAGACAAATCTGCCCTTAAAACATATTACCCTTTTTGAAAATGCTTTCTATGGTCCCTGTATGCATGTATTATCTATTTAACCAGGGAAGGGGCCATGATTTTACTAGGGAGGATAATAAAACCCATATTTTATCCGAGCATCAAAGCCACGTTTAACCCATTATCAACGTTTTTCAAGATCATTAAATTTTTAGTTGGTGCAGTTCTGCGATCCTGATTTACACCACATTTTCCACACGTGGACACAATTTTCAGGTAATTGATATCTTTAAAAGTTATAACAAACTCTGATTTGTACAGATGCTGATAATAAACAATAGCATAAAGTTTGTGTTCGTTTACTTTAGTCTGAAAACTTCACGGTACATACAAGACGC
Organism: Mactra quadrangularis; assembly: GCA_025267735.1. Taxonomy (NCBI): domain Eukaryota; kingdom Metazoa; phylum Mollusca; class Bivalvia; order Venerida; family Mactridae; genus Mactra; species Mactra quadrangularis. The sequence continues at coordinate 1,935,815 of CM046294.1, forward strand.
ATATACGTAATCTCAAATTTAATTTGAATGAATCTAATTCATTTCATTACGTAGGGTCATGAATTCTTGTATTGGTAAATATCAGTCATTTGTCAAAGGCGCATATGCATACATTTAACATACATAAATCCCGCTGATTTTAATATTCCTAGTATAGAACTTTAATACTTAAGATCGATAAAAATAGATATTCATATTTTTGTCATCGCGTTTTATTGAACCATGTTCGAGTATTTAAATCAGCGGGGTTAATGCATTGCGCCACTGACAGTTGAATAAATTATAAAAACACGGGTCCCATATTGTGCAGCTGGAGCCAAACCCGACACAAACAGCGGAGTAATTAATATTTAAACAGTCGTTTGTCAACTTTCGATTTGCATACATGTATTTATGTTAATTTTCATTCACAATGCTTGCAGTTTACCAAGTCATATACACAAATATACTAAGTTTATGTTCATATAACATATACCGAATGTGACCGTACAGCATACATTGTATTTATGACTTAACAAAATTATTAAGTAAACTATGATATTTGCATTAAAAATCAAGTATCGTGAACCAAGTATATTGAGAGGGCTTTGTCAACAGGTTAACGATAGCTTATAAATATATGGACAATAAAGGTTGATCATAAGTTAATCATTTAAATATAATACTTTATAATCCCTATAAATCATTTAAATTATTTATAAAACTATGAACACTAGGGACTCTCCATGCTAAATGCAAACTCTGACATGTCTAATCTTATTTTATGATTTGAGCATTAAAAGTTTAAGAGGTGTGGGTAGTGAGGGTGGTTGAATACTCCCTGAGTTTGCTGAATTCATTGTATTTAGTATGTATATATAGTTTCTAAAGCCATTATGCGAAGATAAATTCATTTACAACAGACATGAAAATTGTCTTGAAGTCATAAGAATATAACATTCACTAGAGACGCAATAAACACGTCAAACCAGTTTTGCTCCATCGCACAGGTAGGCCCACTGCAATATCCTATACAATGCCCTTTTTTCTTTTTAATTTTGACTAAATACCCTTTTCATAAAAATTGGGGAATCTCTAATAAAAAGCACATGTATTCGTTCGGTATTCTAAAACAGTACATAATTATAGTTTGTTCATTACTGTAAAACATGTCTAATTAGGATAGCGTATGAAAAACTTAAAGGCAAAGACTGTCTCAAGTACATTTGTTCGTGAAAAAACTACATTGAAATGTTATTTAAAATGTATATAAGTGTACTTAACGACCATAACCATGCCAAAGATTAGAGTAATTAGATTTTTTTCAATGAGTTTAAGATAGAAAATTATTTGATATCAAAGAGGTTTACTGTGGTTTTGTTATTGAATTAGCATCAATGGGCACCTATAGAATGTGCCTATTTAGCAGTTTTCATAATATACCATAAGCTGATGCTACCAATAGCAAATTGAATACTTCCTATACAAACAAAATAGAATAAGATAGAATAAAGTTTTCATGTACTCACAAAATACATAGAATTCTAAACATTACTTTCTCCAAGCACAATCAAACACACATTAACATAGATTCAAACTCACAAAGTCAAATGATGAAGATTACTAAATATACAAATGTTTTATCCATCTTGTTACAAACTGTACAGTCAACCCTGTGTTCAGTAGCCATACATATGTAATACAGTAAATGGCTAGAAAAGACAGATGATTATCTAATACACGTGTAAATTAGAACATATTTTGAGAGTTCAAAAAAAAGAAACTACAATGGCCACCAACAACCCTTGGACAAAATTCTATATTAGGATAAACCGATTGACATTTACCCATGAAAAGAGTCATCGGGGCTAATACCAAATTCAGCATTAATTAATGTATCAACATATGATACCAATTATTACGCGAATAAGCTTTAATTATGGTAAAAATACATGCGGTATGCACTATTAGCTTTTCTCAATGATCTAATTTGCCAACGAACTTTTTCAGAACACTTTAAATTGAAACATACAGGTGACCAATAAAACAGGTTTGACTGTACTTGTCTTTCAATTCAACTTACAGCTTATAAATAACATAACGTCGTCTTAATAGATACCAATTAGCATATCATAAGGATAAGCCTTTAAACCCAAGGATTTTAGTTTAGCGGTCTCGTCTTATCAAACACAGTCTATATAATTCTTTTGTACATCTAACATAAATCTTGTACCCATATCCTAACTATTAAATCTAATTTGACTTTCTAAATAAATTGTATAAACGCAATTTCAATGCTTCAACTGTAAACTTTAATATCCCGTTTTTATTAAAATCTAAAACTTAGTTTTAATGCATCTCCGCCATTGATGTGATATCCTGCGGATTATGTTTGCTTTTATCGATTGTCAAACAGTGTACAATTGTGTATCAATTTATTGTTAAATAATTATGATAAATTTTAAATATTTCAATTGTTGGACTAAAATTGACGTCATGTTTTTGTTAGAAACATTTGAAAGGTAAACATTGGTATAAACTAATGAAACAATAAAAATGTTCAGATAACGATAGCTGCAATGAGATTAAATAATGACAATTTGGTATAAGTCTTAAATCTCCCTTGCAACATATATCAAAAGGTACAAGTATCATGGGCGGTTCCAGCGGGGGAGGGGGTCAGGGGGATCCGACCCCCCTCTCCTAGAATTTTGAAAATGTACCTGTTCATTAGTGTACTTCTTGCCTGTAAGTCATTTTTAAGTAGCATGAAGCTTTTTTCGGTGCATAACATAGATTTAATGGTTATGTAGTTTTTATCATTAATATGTTGCATTTTTCTGCAAAATGTGTAATGTGGTTATGGTTTTGGACCCCCTCCCTAAAAAACCCTGGATCCGCCCCTGGGTATCACCTATGTCCCGAACCATACCGTCCTCATGGGTTACGCCAAGCGTTGCTTCTTTCAAGTAAGGGAAGTAACTGTTGCGGTTGTGTTTGCATTCGGAACACCTCGGCGATAACCGACCTAGATACTCGTCAGTTAACGGAATCTCACGAGTGGACTACAAAATAGGTAGTTTAGACCAGAAATACCATAGACATATTAATGTCTATGAGAAATACGAAAGACACTTAGCAAAGGTATGTATATGAAAATAAATATGGTGGCATGGTGTTTGGTTGTTCGGTAATGTGCCTTTGGTGTAAACTAAATGCAATGACCCAACATTAACCTTTAGCTAATTGTAGGGAGTTTCTGAATATACATTATCCATTAACTAACTGCACGAATTTTCTGAATGGTCCCTTCAAACAGGGATTCTATGCTTCAAAAGAGTATTAAGATAGCCTACTAGATACTTCAAATATGTGATTAATATTCTAAAAGATGAATTTAAAAGTATAAAAAGAGAACACTTGTTACCTTTATTTTATCGTCTGATTTCATATAATAAACTAAAGCTCTCCATGACGTAAACGGTTTGACCGGAAGTCCTGTCATAATGTAGTTACTGTTACACGTGAGCACGTGACTTTGAAGGAAATATTATTGCACGTGAATATAACAGTGTTACTTGAGCACTTTGATTAAGAAATCGATTCGAATCATCTTTGACATTGTATAGAGTATTCGAGACGATTGCAATTTATCAGACACAATTCTTCTGTAGTTTATTGATAATTAATAATCACTCTATGCACGTGTTTCTAAAGACAAAGGATGTTTGCACGTGACCAAACGCTCTATAATTACACATTAATTTAAGACAATCACAATTCTGTATCAAAAACTGTTACACAAATACAAAATGATTGTACTCATACATACTAACAAGTGCTTTTGATCTCTGAGGAACAGAGCCGAGGATTTCCAAAAGTACAGAAATAATAAGAAAGTGGATTTTTCAAATAAAAAACATTGAAATCTTAAAAATCTAACAATAATTATATATTCATCACACTTCTTGACACGTCCATACTTAACAATCAGTTAAGCTGACAAGCATTTTTCAAGTTCTGTATAAATTTTAATCACAACAGTTAACTGTTTAATTTCCACGTATTTTTCCACAATTTGAAAATGGTAAATTTAAAGCAGATCCATGCATTTTTTAATAATAAATCCAATCTTGGAAGATAATTCAGTCAATCAACTTATTGCTTTCAGTCTTGAAGATGTTTGGATCTAAATCTTCTATCGTTGACTTCTAGAGATTAAAGCACCCAGATTAAACAACTGATTACAAATTTAATCAATATTATCCAATCCATCAATTAATTAACCATAGCTACTACTCAAAGTCTAACCTCAATTAATGAGAAAACATGCGAAGGGAAAGTTTGCCAGAGCACATTTATATGATCGCTGGAAAGTCTGTTGTGTTTCTCATAAGATCAATGAGGACAAATTTGTTGTGAAAATCGGGAACCAGACTGTACTAACTTAATGAAACATTTATGAAAAATCGGGAACCAGTATGTCCCAAAATCAAAACCAAAATGACAGTCACCTAACCCCATACGTCAGTAATGAAAAATCGGAAACCAGTCAAACTAACTTTATAACACATTCATGAAAGATCGGGAACCAAAATGAACCAACATTGTCAAATATTCATGAAGGAATGGGTACCAGAATGATACATCATCATTAAATATTAATGAAGAATTGGGAACCAGTAAATCCGAACACATGTTGTCTATTGATCATATATAAAGTAATTAAGTATGTTGTTTAAATAATATATAATATATACATAAAACAAAAAGACATCAAAATCTATGCTTCTTGTACAAAGACTGTAGACAAAAGCCTACAACATTCGGAACATCTCGGCCATTGATTTAATTATTCGTAGTGAATGGCCAAGGAGTTTCCGAATGAGACATGTAGGTGTAAAACTATATGTATAAGTATAGGTAACATATGTTGGTATCATTAAACATTTATCAATCAATACCCAGTAATTGTATGGTCATTTTATTTCAGAGTATATCTACATCTTAAGTTAAAGTGAAAGTGTTTTAAGTTAACTTCCATTCATTTTACATGTTCAGCCGACTTAACAATTTTGTACAATAACCCCAGATCATTGAAATCGTCTTCTGGCAGGTGATTCCTAACAGTACCCATTCACACCTGGCGAAATGGAACAGTGCGTCAATTTTTTGCTTAACGAAACTAGCCGAACCTGGTTCACCTCGATCACTAAGCGCGCATTCTACCACTGTACCAATATTGCTACAGTCACTGTCTATCAAATAACGCCATGCCATTCCGGAATTTTGTTAAGAGTCCGCGTGCGCGTAGATTTTAGAGTCCTCAATTAAAAAAAATGTTGGTGAAATTTTCTTAAATAATTCTGTTGTTCCAGGGTTCGATAACTGATTTTTCTCAGAAAATACTGATAATTCATTGTTTCTGTGTATTTGATAAATGAAAATATACATGTGTGTGTTGTATATACATTTTTATAGAATTACTTTAATTTCACATTAATGTCATAAACATTCATGTACTGATAAGTACTTATTTGTGTGAATACTATCTAGAATGGACATGTGTCTTCGTTTTCGATTTGTGTGTTTTTGTGAATAGGTACCTAGGTTTTATCTAACTTGAGTTGACGCTTCACAAAATTCCAATTTGGCATGACCTAAGCCCAAAACCCGACTTGTGGAAAGTTGTTTCGAGCTTGCAAAAGTTAATGTTTCATATAGTCGAGCTAGTTTTTCTACAGAACACAATCAATAGGGCTGGTGCAAAAGAAAATTTTAGGCTCTTCACGTCATAAAAAAATTCTCCGATGGCTGGCTTTATAACGTAAGAACAAATAATTTTGGTGAAAAAAATGATAAGACATTTGTATTACATTTACGTTTTTGTCCTAGCTTTGATACGGAAATCCAACAAATCGTTTAAATTACCATTAATTATGTTTACGCCAAACTATATCATATTAAAACATTTTTCCGTTATATTTTGCGTTATCTAATCTTCTGTAAAGATAGAGTAAGATAAAATGATTAATTATTGATTAATTAAACACTTGATTGGGTACAATACTACATTATTAAAGAAAAATGCTCAACATTGTGCCTGAAGTCGATACCTTTGTATTTTACACCGGGGTTTTACAATTTAGGCTTCATATTTAGTACAAATGTAATTACTTTTTGTATGAACTTTATTATTGACCCCTTTCTGTTTTTAGGAGCAGAAGTCTAGTAATAAAACGCGAACTTAAGGATCGAGAGGTCCCTGTTTCCACCAACTGGGGCCACTGCTTAATCTCTTGAGCAAGAAATAACATTCAATTGGTCCACTCCATCCGGGTGTAGATGGGTACTGGGAGGGATCACCTACCTGAAGACATTCTATAAATAGAAGGTGAAGATATCACCTCTATACTAAGACGCACAACCGTCCCAAAATTAGGCGTTGGTACGCAACAGAATATAGTGCGGCGCATGAAGACAAAATCGTTGGATTTTTTCGTTTTTTTGGACAAAATCGTTGTTGGAATGTAATATTAAATGATCACTCATAGCTTCAGGAATATAAATCTTTATATAAAAAGTACTTTTAAACCTTTATAGGTATAAGTGCATAGTTAAACCGTGTATTCTACTTTCGATTTAAAATTACTGTGTAGAGAATGACAGATGTAAACACGTTATCATGAAGGTTTAACTACCGGTTAAAAAGTTTTATTTAATGAGGATAATTGGTTGGATGGTCAAATTTTATTGAGTAGACACAAAATTCATACTCTATTTCTTCAGTATACTTGAAGGGGGAAATTGTTAGAATGTAAACATTGCCACGTGTTTTCAGGTAAACAAACAGTTTACCCATGATGCGCGGCGTATCCGTACAAAGGTCAGTCAGACCGTTTGTGTACAGAATGGCCTGAAGATGATTTCAATGATTAGGGGTAATAGTACAAGATCGGTCGACTAAATATTGATATGGAAGTAGATCGAACTTACTAAAAACCATGGTCTCTTATCATGGCTGTATTGTATTTAATGTGCTCGTAATGAATTCCAACCAGAAGTAAAGCATATTGAACAAGTCTACAAGCGAATTAATTTTCAAATTTTATACCGGAATAACATTATCGGCAGATTGGACTTTGTATTAGCATGTCAATATTTTATATTAATTAAACAAACAATGTTATTTATGTATGACGAAATATGTATACATACATTGTGAATATAGAAAATAATGGCGGATCAAATGGGGTCAAAGGGGCCAGGACCCCTAAATTTTAAAAAATACAATTACTAATAAAAACACTTTTATGTATGTGTTACAAAATATGTACACAATGTGAATATAGAATACAATGGCCGGGTAAAGTGGGGTCAAAGGGTCCGGACCCCTAAAGTGTAAAAATTACAAATGTACAAGTGCAGAAGTTCAAAAGTGATATACTGTTATTCAAAATACCTGGATATCCCTTTGAAATTATTGAACCCTAGTGAGCCACCAAGCTAGCGAAGTCGGTAGCACACAAGTCTACTCGATCATTGTGAATATAGAAAATAATGGCGGATCAAATGGGGTCAAAGGGGCCAGGACCCCTAAATTTTAAAAAATACAATTACTAATAAAAACACTTTTATGTATGTGGGACAAAATATGTACACAATGTGAATATAGAATACAATGGCCGGGTAAAGTGGGGTCAAAGGGTCCGGACCCCTAAAGTGTAAAAATTACAAATGTACAAGTGCAGAAGTTCAAAAGTGATATACTGTTATTCAAAATACCTGGATATCCCTTTGAAATTATTGAACCCTAGTGAGCCACCAAGCTAGCGAAGTCGGTAGCACACAAGTCTACTGATCGAGAGAAAATTGTTGGACCCCTATTGAATATATATTTATAGATCTACTCCTGGATTCTGAGGCTGTTGTCTAAGTCAATACGTGTATATATTTGTCTAATCAATACAATGTATTTACCTAAAACATGTATTATGTTTGTTAGAAACAACTAAGTTTGTTCATGACATACGAACAAATAAATGAGACAGCAAAAATGGTATTCTAGGTATGAAGAATGATCCAGTTTAATGGCATAGCTTTTATATATCGAATAAAACCTGTCCGAATAGCTCAGTCGGTAGCACACAAGTCGATGATTGATAGTCCATTGGTTCGATTCTCAGGCGGGGCATACTATCGTGGAGTTTAGTCATGAAATCATCTCTACGGCTATCATTCCTCCTACCAGTGATTCTAGATCATGTAGTACGGGCAGTTGTCAGTCACTGACGGGAGTATAAGCCTAGTCACTGGTTAACAGCTAAATCAAGAGATCGCGTAATACATAATGTAATGAAATGTCCTTTATATAGGACGACCCCTATCAAGTTCTGTTGCAAACAATCGATGAATATGTCATTTTCTATCTTTAAAATCCAGCTTTACAACTCAATGAGTTTTTCTAACTGTTAAAGCAGTATTTGATATACGAACATTTTTGTCTACTGTACAATTATTATTGATCTATTTTCTCTGATTTCTTTACTAAAAAAATGTTGAATTTACTTGAAGCAAACAAAATCAAATAGAACGTATAATTGACAGTAATTCCGGTCTTGTTCCGGTCTCGTATTGTCGAAGATATAAGCGTCGAGAACACAAATACAGTTTTCTTTACATGCATTGATAAATATAGAAATAAGATTGATAATATTCACTTCGTTTTTCATTCATCCATCGTTGATTATATTCTTAACACAACACAATCAGATTTTTGAATATTTGATTAATGATTTTCTTGTGTAAATAAAAACTAGATATTCAACAGAAATTATTATATATACATTTAAATCTAAAAGTTAAAGTAGTTTTGAATTAGTATGAGTTTACCAAAATAGAGATGAATCGGACGAATTCGGAACTATTCGTACGTTTTCGTCATTGTAGCTTACTCAAAACCGTACACGATTCACCGAGTAAGGCCGATGAATACCGACTAAAGTAAAGAATGCAAAAAAGCTTAACCGGAGAGTCAGGAGTAAAATCGAGTTGCATCGAGTAATAGCCCATTCTCGTACTCCGAGGTTATCAAGATTCTCGAGCTAGTATAAAGAATCTTGATAGCCTCTGGGAACGAGAATGGTAATAGCTTTACAAAGTTCATAATAAATGGCCAAAAGTACATGATTCAGCGAAATATAATGCACATATAATTACCCAAGAAGTAAAAAAAACTTTTCATTAAAAAAGCATATTATATAATACATGTATTTATTTACGACGTCGGTTGTTCAAAAACACAAGCCCGTATACATGTACTAAAAATCGCGTAGCCTTTCTCAAGGCAGATTATGGAGAGGGGAGACAATAGTTCGAATGACAAGTATATGAAGAGTCAATTCTCACTTAAATGGCACTTCGAGAAACTTCTTTAGGTTAAATTTTAGCCATTCTCGTTTTCTCAGAGGTTATTTAGATTTTCGATAGAGAATCTTGGTCAGCTTTTAGGTACGAAAATTGGTTTGAAGCCGAGGTCAGCACATAATGCATCCATATATGGAACAGACAGACCTCAGTGAACAACTAAACTCTACATCAACTAAACCAACAACAAATCACGTGGTATGATGAGTTTACCTGTGTTTGGTGTCCGGTTTTCCTCTCCTCTGTCAGCCGGATATCTGGTAAATCATTTTTACTCCAATAGGCAAACTGGCTCATCTTCTGAAAACAGACAAAGACATGTTATGTAAATGTGTTTTCAATGAAATCCTATTGATATTTGGGGTGGTGGCTCTGTTTGTATACACTTTTTATAAGGTTATATATGACTGACACACTTCTGTCCACTGATTGGGTGCATAGAACCTGAACAATTGTTCTAGCTCATCAAATTGTAATTTAAGCTATTTAATTTAGGTACTTTACAGGTATCTTACGTCTATTCTCAATATAACCCAGAATACAGCTCTCTTTCTACTCTCACTCTCCTGTAGATCACATAACCTTTACATGATCAGGCACGCTTTCATTGGTCCATACTGTAGGACACTTCTTTCTCCAGTAATCGCTTGCCCTTCTACAAGAACTAAATTGATTACTTATCCTTATATGTAGAAATACGATAAAACTGTCGATTTGGCATGAACGAGAATCGAGCCCGAATCGCTGATTTCTCAGCCGAGCGTGCTATCTTTGCACCTTGACCGACTCCATCGCTGGCAGTATATTCAATTTCATGAAATTGCCAACGATATAGCCTACTCCATGAGGGTAAAATTCACATAAGAGAAATGATTTTCATTGAATCTTAGACTTACACCAATTTTATCTAATATACAGTCGTGCTTTATCTTAGTAAATTGATATGAGACTTCAAATGTTGTAGTGACCAATTAGTGACTGACCAGTGTGTTGAATTTAGCTGAACTAAGCCAAAATTAGCTATCAGCGTCAGTTTTTAGTATGATGATATGCTTATAAAGTTAATAAAGTGTGCCGCACTCGGTCCACGTTGTTCGCAGTATGCATTTTGCAGCATCAAAGAGCATTTGCTAAATTGTAAGATTTATATCAGAAACCTGAGGTCAAGCAATCGTTTTGCGAGGGCTTATTGAACAAGGTGCAGTGTGCATCTCTTGGCGATCAATTCCATATTGTGAGCATATGTTTATTCTTCATTTATATGCATTCGCCAAATATTTCTAAATGTTTGTAAACACAGGCTTCCAGGTTGGTGCTTCGCGTGGGCTTAAAGAACAATTCTACGTTTGAAAAAGGGCGGACACTTTCAAAGATAGCTTATAAATTTACCAAAAATGTTCTACACGTATGGAACACTTCACTTGAATGAAGATTCGATCAAACAACTGTGTTTAATCATAGATTAAAGTTTAGTAATTTATAAAAACAAGAATATTTATTATATGGGTGAATTATTTATTGTATTGATTTCCACATACTTAATCACTTGACGGGTAAACATCGCTGTAATAAATGTACACTTCGCACTTGAATAAATTCGTATTGAGAAAAAAAACGAAGAAAGTTAACTTTAACACATACTTATGGCACATAAACATGCATATTGAGTTTGGGAATGCCTCTTGAAAGCCTACTGTTGTAATCGTTTATCGTCGATCTGAAAGCCGGTGGTATAATGGAAAAATAGATGAGTTTGATGACCAAGGTTGTTGCTGTTTATCATGGAAGGAGCGGTAGTTTTATTGGCGTGAAGACTTGCAAACGCATACTTTTGTCTCTTATTCTTTACCCCCTCTCCCAAATACATATATGCAACTCGTATGATTTTGTCATAGAGTTTGTATATCACTCTCTTCCGGAGGCATACCTGTTAATTTCAAGCTGTTTGATCGGCGTTCATTGCTGGATACGATAATGACCGAGTGACACCGATTGTTGCCCCCGGAAATCATAGAATCTCATCAGAAACATCACGTGACTAACATGTTTATATTTTATAAAAACAATGAAAACTTAATGAGCTACCTTAATTAAATATTTAAATCCATATCATTGAGGTCCATGCAGTCAACGTTTGTAACATAGCTGAAATGTAATTCCTTTAGTTATACTGAATCAAATTTGAAGCATTATATTGAAAGTTCTTGGTTTTAATATAAAAACACTGACACTACTTGTATTGTCCAACATTTGAGAATTCACAGACAGGGTTAATCTTGAAGGAATGAGAAATAACAGAAACACAATTTTGGTTGATTGATATGAACATTAATTTTAAAATGCTATACAACAAAGTAAAATAACATTATATATTAACACAAGTATATGCTGTTTAGTATCGTGGACCCTTGCTTGGTGGGGTACAAAGGTGTTCCTGTCCACAAATATTCCATCTAAACTTTTCGTTTAAATTCCCACAGAAACATGAATTCCACAGAATGAAAGAAATTATATATACATGTTCTCTAAAATGAGGATATCTCAATTTTGTAACATTCGTATAAAGTTGTCAATCAGCCATAGTGTTAGGAAAAGTCCATAAAATATTACAATATCATATCTTACATTGTAAAATGACGGTTTTGTTTCAATCGCACAAATCTAAGAACTTTATTTCCACATAGCAGAATAAAAGAATGCAATGCCTGAATAAGACACATAGGGTATATCTATGTCGCTGCTTGTATATTAAACACAGAACAATATTAAATTTTTATCGTGATATAAATTGTAATTATACATGTATAGTTAATATACATGTGTTTATTAAATTAAGAAAATACCAGTACATAGTTAGGTATTCTTGTACAAGGATTTGCCTAAATTCGTCCCACAATTTCAAATATCAGATTATCATAATACACGTACCTTTATGACCGAGGATAATCCGATTAAAAACTTAAAAGCATATATCGGCACTCAAATCCACATCAGTCGAAATAAAAGTAAAACGTAATCCGTAAAACGACATTTAAATATTATATCGTATATAAAATTATGCAAGTAGTATACAAGTTTTCACATTCGATCTTTTTCCCGCCTTGAAATTTAATCGAATCAATAATTTCAACAAGCATTGATGCAGACGACACTCTAGTCGGCGTTTAAATAAAATATTAAATCATTGGTTTAAAGTTCATACCAAATCGATGAAATAACAGTCAGTTTAATGCAAACTGAATACAAATGTTTGTAAATCCAAAACAATAAATTAAAGGATCAAAATTCAGAAAATTTATCATTTTAGCAGACGATATCTTAATCATCCGAGTATCAATTTAATATTTTACAATTTGTATTCCTGTCATAGAATTGACATTAAAATAATGCTTGTTTAATATTCAATGGATTATAAGGTACAAAAATATGAATTGTTAAAACATTCCCAGACGACATTTCTATGAGTAGTATTCATCTGGGATATTTGATGACGTCATCAAACAAATAATCATTACTAGAGCCTTGAATTTCAGAGTATATTATAACTTTAACGTTTTAAGATAATAATTATAACCAATTTAGCAACATACCTTTTCGAATGAATCCACGTGAAACTCATTTTCGAAGCTTAATAAGTTGTCAGGTTAATTCCACTGAAATTGATGTACGGCTCAGCGACAGTGAGTTACACTAATTAACTAAAAAGCCGTTCATTCTAACGGAGCCATTAAACCATTCAAAAATATTCCATTTGAATTCTACTCACGTAACGTTTCCATTTCAAGTTTTAAACATTTTAAAATGTATATTAGACACGATCTCTAATTCAATGGTTTTCAATGATATCTGGCGGCAGTATAGTTCAATATCTACATAAGTAAAGATTTGAATAAAGTTAAGCCGACCAATAAATAAATAAACTCGTACTAAAACAAATGTTAAATACTGATACACGACACAATTCTCATTGTACCCCTAGTGATTACCGATTGACTATATACAATATAAGAATACAATAAAAACTAGTAAGAATTGATTTCAGTGATTAATCGAGCGAAAATAAAAGAAAAACTTCTATTCAAAATATTGATTTAGCTTTTAAATAATGACTATATGAATCAGTAACGTAGCTTGACCCGAGCCGTTTTGAAAGTTACGCGCCTCTGTTATTTCAAATTAATAAAGACGGAGAATACGGGCGCCCCTTTGAAATTTGTATATAAACTTAAACTAATGTTGAAAAATTGCGATTAAAGGCTTTTTTGTCACTAAAATATCATGAAAATAACTAACGAAATAACTTAAAACAATAAGATATTTCACCATACATACCCCTACTTAACTTCATGGTTCCATTACCAAGGTTCATTTATTCCTAACCCTGGTCGATAGCGCAGTTGGTAGCTCGTCGGGATTTGGAATCTCGTGTCCTGAAGGGGGGTACGGGTTCGAATCCCACCCGCGGAGGTTATACCCTTCCATGAAAATTTGACAATAATGTCAATTTTTCTCCAATGATTAGATAATATGGAGAAGTTTCCGGCCTTGTGGGAGGGTGGGCAAGTACTGGTTATAGACAAGCGTCCAGGAAAGCTAGGTAAAATTACCTAAATTGTGTCGACACGGCGTTAAACCCGGTAAAATATCAAAAGATATTCTATACATGTACTACCTGTAATTTATTTTAGCTCGACTGTGAAACAAGTTTTTACAACTTAGATGTATCACTTTCGAGTCCGCTTAATGGTCCCCCAGTACTGAGCTAGTAGGATCGAGTGTCTGGCTACAGAAAAAAATGGGATATGGTTCAGATGGGATTCGAACCAACGCGGAGCGGACTATCCCATGATTACAGTGCAACATCGTAACCACTCGACCATCCCCGATTTTTAGGGGAATTTTCAATCTTACTTACATGAGTACAGAATCATACAAAGATACGCCAATGTCTATAGTCTGTTATAGTCAGCAGTTGTGGTATGGAATTAGTATTCAACAATGACTTGTCATTTTTTTATTACTAGATATTTTCTATTTCACATAGTTGTGCTAAAACCCGGACGAATGACTACAAGTGTAAACTATATAATGTTTTACAGATTAATAACTTGTATATATTTATTTATACATAAAACACAGAACTACAGTATAACCTCTGCAGAGCGGCCCTTTATAGAACAAATCATCTGCTCAACAAAATATTTTGATATTTCCCTTAGGCATAATTTTGATTGAATTCAACATCTGGACAGCAACATACGTTAGTCCTTTCCAGTGAGTTATGTTCAAGAGAGGTTTTACTGTATAAGCAAATCTATGAATATACAGTACACTCTAAAAGTTTATGTAACGCCACTGTACAAAATGTAGATTCACCAAAGAGATCACAAAAAACCCATTAGTATAACAATAATATCAGGAACACAAGTTCATGACCAATTGAACCCTTTACAATTTGGGGCATAGGCAAAGTGAAGTTGGTCATTTTTTACATTATTGTGATAAGGCTTTTTCAGAAGCTCTCATTTCATTACATGTACGAATCGACTGAGGATATGCAACTTTGCAAGGTTACTCCCTGTGTGACTGTCTTTCAGAAAAAAAAACATTACAACCTCAATCCCAGTTACTATGGCAAAGCTGGCGTAGAGTAAAAACAAAACATATTTTTTGTTCTTTTTCAAGCCAAAATTTGCATTTTATTAATTTATTTTCCCTGTGGTCTAAATTACTAGTGCTTTTCATGAACAGAAAACATGTTATCTTGTCACCATTGACCTTGATTTTTTCTGGTGGCTGTGTCCCCACAAAGGGCACTTTCCCCCTCCGGGACTTCCCAGAGACATCTTTTGATAGGGGGACTTTTCAAAAGTGAAAATCAATAAATTAAGTTAAAACACTAATTGTAAGTCCAGTGGCAACCATTTCGACTGGGAGTTCAGACACATAAAATCATGAGATTGAAGTAAATTACACTCCCTCTTCTAAAAATGCCTCACTATCAACAAATAAATCATCTAATTCTGTTCTCAAACTCTATGGGGATGACTCCAATAATAATTCTATAGCACTGTATGAGCAAACCAAAGCCAATCTAATTTTGGCAACCAATCTTTGGCAACACTTGGGTATCTACCCTAGTTTGAACTACACTGAGGATTTTCTAACAGTTGGGACCCAACTTTTACCCTTTAAGGGACAATGAGTCACATTCTTAGCTCTGCACAGAATGCATTCATGCAGAGCAGAGGGGCTCTTACAAAACGTGGAAAAAAACGCAAATACCATAACAATTTTGAAAATCAAGTTTATTTATCAGGTTTAGAATGAAATATTAAAGTACTAGTAAATAGCCATGCATAATTATGAGACAACTAAATACGTAATTAACAACATTATAATAGCTTTGTGGGATTCTTGTAAAATATGGAAGATTATATACTAAGAAACAACAAGTAAATCTGTGAGCTAATGCTCACTAGTGATACCCCCGCAAAAATCTAAAAATATGCGACAAACAGGAAGTAGATGAGCAAGGAGCATGAAATCGCTTTACACCACATGGGACTATGGGATGAAGCAATATGCAAAGTATTAGGCTGCTGCATGTTATAGTTGCTGAGAAAACTGCGACGGAAATTTTGTAACGGACGGACGGACGCACGCACGGACAAGGGTAAAACAGTATACCCCCCTCTTCTTCGAAGCGGGGGTATAACAATAATTTAAGATGTATAACAATACATAATAATACAACATTGTACGATCATAGTGTCTGATCATATTTGCAAGCTAATTTTGTCATTATGTGGTAAAATTTTCTTGAAAAGCAACAACTTGCAGTATCAAATTTATCATTTCATCAGGTTTTATTGCCAGTTACTATGAAATAGGCTTAAAAATAAACATAACATGTTAACAAACCGACGAGACCAAATCATCGTAATATAGGATTTTTTTCAAGTGTGTATACATATCTTATATAAGTGAAGTTGTAATTAAATGCCATTTAAGTACACAAGCAATTTACAAGAAATTAACAATAAAATTTCGTTTTTAGGTCAGTTGGATAGTATTAGTTACAGTATTTAAATGGATGTTTTTCAACACCCCATAATCAATACGCATACAGTCCACCCCCTCCTAACGGCCACCCCTCTTAAGCGGTCACCCCCTGTAAGCGGCCAGCTCATGCCGCGACCGTCGGAAAACGCTCTATAATGCACCCCTATTAAGCGGTCACCCCCGTTCTCCAGCCAACGGCCAGCCATTTTGCATCCCAAACCAAATTTTTCCCCCGCATAAGCGGCCACGTGCATGAGAGTCTGACCGTTATGTATATTGACAAAATTTATCAGAGCGTGTCATCTTTTGTCGTTATACATTATACACATGTCAACGTTATCGAATAAACTTTATCACGTTGCCGATGGCAACATAACTAAGCAGTCCCTTTATGATCGAGAGAGCCAATCATAGCAGTTAATTTAGACACACCTTTTGCGGTTTGCTAATCGATAATTACAGAACTTAAGAAAATGCACATAAAAGTTAAAGGATGGTTTGATCTTGTTGTGTATTTCGCACCTACGAATATTATCTATTACTAAGCGGTCACCGCGGTCAAGTACATTGACATAATTGCAATGACCCGTGTCTTATAAATACAAAGGAAATCGCTTCGTTATTTTATCAATTAGTAGAGACAGGCTCTAAAAATCAATAATTAGCTATCTTATAGTTGTTAGCGTGTATAATCAAATGAGTGACACGGATAATAATCTGATCATTATGTTTTACGTAGTAAACAATGAACAATTTAACCTATATCCGGTCTTGTTTAAAACCAATACTGACCGTTCAATCTTCTTAAGAGGGATGAATTATTGCCAAAACATTTTATGCGACGGAAAATAATTTTAGTGTGTATATAGAACAAGTTTATTGCATGTGAAGATGTACTTTTGAAAAAGTACGATCATCCGAAACTATTTGTTCGTAAGGAAATAATTTTCATAATTAATATTTTTAAACAAAGAAAGGTCAAAATTAAGGACGTTAAAATGCATTTTCCGAAAATAGACCGCGTTCTACATTCGAATTATTTAAACGAGGCCAACAATGATACACCGTTTTCAAAGCACTAGTTATTAAATTATTTGTTGGTTAATAAGACTTTTATCACATTTCAGACATATAATTTGCGTAAATTTCACAGTTTCATTTTCGTATTTTTTAACTATTACGGCATTTAGTCTGCAGGACTAAATTACCGATTTTTTTCTCAACTTGGTCGTACATATATCAGCAAGTATTAAGTTTTTATCTATTCAACAGAAGTAAACAATATTACACAGAATGAAAATAATTTACTCTCTATTGCGTGACCTTGTCTTGTAAAGCATTAAACAAGCATACAACTTCAATTAAAACAACTCTACTTCATTAAAACTTTATCTCCAGAACCCCCCCCCCTCTCTCAATGCCAAACCCCCCCGCTTAAGCAGCCAATTTGGCTGTTTCCCTTGGCTGGCTGCTTAAGAGGGGTTGGACTGTATATGCATATTTGATGTCCATAGTCAAAATCATTGCACTTTATAAACGTACCACAAAAGGCAGTTAGAAAGCTGATCAATAGAATCAAATATTAATCAATTAAACAATCATAAATAAAATACAATGTACATGTAACACATAAGGCATAATAAAAACACAACATTTTCTGTCTTCAAAAATCAATCTTTACAGGTTTTTTTCCACAGAATAAGTTCTTCAAATCAGAAGCAAATATTAAAGGTACTCATTCACAGATTTCAACTTAAACATCAACTTTCTCTGAAACTATCAAAATTGCTTAAAATTATTTTTTAGCCGAAAATTAGTGATTTGATAATGACAATTTCAGTGCACATTGACACATTGTACAAACAAGTAAATCTGTGAGCTAATGCTCACTAGTGATACCCCCGCAAAAATCTAAAAATATGCGACAAAGAGGAAGTAGATGAGCAAGGAGCATGAAATCGCTTTACACCACATGGGACCATGGGATGAAGCAATATGCAAAGTATTAGGCTGCTGCATGTTATAGTTGCTGAGAAAACTGCGACGGAAATTTTGTAATGGACGGACGGACGCACACACGCACGCACGGACAAGGGTAAAACAGTATACCCCCCTCTTCTTCAAAGCAGGGGTATAATGATGGCATTTCAATGAATAAAAATCTACTCCGTATGTCATGGTATTGACACTTTTAGTGATTTTTTGTGACTTTTATTGTATACTTCTTGCACTCTATTGGTCAGTTTGTCCTAAAATATTAGGACTTATTCTTTTAACACAATTACAGACACTGAATGGTATATTGAAAAATCTTAACCAAATCTGTGAACTTGTACCTTTAATAAAATCATTATTAAATTTCATGATCACAATCATAGCACTACATTAATAAAATTGTATATTTTCAGCCAATATAGCATGACATTGAGTCATGCGATGACTTTGAATACATCACGAACTATACTCACTAAACATCTCAATTCAATCCATGAATTCTGTAATTTGTATGACCTATTTATTATTTATGTTTGTTTGTTTGGGTTTTACAGCGCATCAACACAGAAAGGTTATATCGCGTCGAAGTATATTATTACTAGGATTTAGAAATGTTCCTTGAACATATTGAAGTTACACTTATTCTTTTAATTTATAATGCAGTGGTCAGTTGACCTCACTGTTCCAGACTTCTAGACCACAAGTTTTAAGCAGAACAAAGTGCATAGTTTATCAATAGTGGACAACTGGTTCAATTGATACAACAGTAAGCAGGAAAATGGCCATAGCAATAATTTCATTACAATCTCCATGAAGGTGCAAGGTCCCAATCCAAATATAGGTCATCAGGGGCAATGGGACTACCTTTATTGTGGAGACCTGCCAACTAATCTATCAGAATGGGCACATATAATTAGAAATTCCATTAAGATGCTTAGGTGAAAACAATCTCCATTCACTTGTCCGTCAATCATTTTTCAATTAACATTTCATAGTTCACTTCAAAGCTTCTAGATTTAATTCTAATGCGGCGCAAGGTAAATTTAGATCAAATGTTGTAATCACGTCAGGATGTAGAACTCCCAGTTTACCGATACTTTTACCATATACCATAATGTCAGCACATCGCCCAGGGAAATATGTCGGATCTGAAATGGAAACAAGAAATGTAATGTGGAAACTACATCAAAGCCGTATTTTTATCAAGATCTGACCATAAATGACATAGATATCCAACATATTAAAACCTTTAACC
Source organism: Mactra quadrangularis (assembly GCA_025267735.1). Taxonomy (NCBI): domain Eukaryota; kingdom Metazoa; phylum Mollusca; class Bivalvia; order Venerida; family Mactridae; genus Mactra; species Mactra quadrangularis. Next base: position 1,955,535 of record CM046294.1, read on the forward strand.
CAAAAATTACAAAGGGAAATAATCCATAATAAAGCCAGGAAGAATTGTGGTTACTTTCTTATTCTGTTCATCACATGATAGGTTATTACTGTTTGAAGTTTAATAAAGATCTGACAATAAATGGCAGAAATATATGATAAAGAAAAAACTTTAACACAATTGTCAACACCGGACTTGCAGCAGCCCCCCCCCCCCCTATAACTATAAGCTGAATTTTTTCGTTTAAAAATCCAGCTCCAGCTAAATATACACCTTGATTATTCTAGAAATCAAGAAAGGATAAGGTAAATCAGAGGACTGCCGTTTTAAATCAACTATTTCTGCATAGGAAAAAGCCAACAAGTAAATTTGATATTATTAATATCATATCAAGTCAACCATGCTAGGTGCAGCTACTGCAAGTTATTGAAAATCTTTACTACTGGACAGTATTGGTTTAAACTACAGATGAATTACGATTTCTTGCCTCGTGATTTTTCGACATAGCGACTTTTTGACCATTTTGGCTGTTCCGAAGCAATTTAGAAAAATCCTTATTCAACTGTATTGTAAACCTGTCAAAGTTCAGACCCCCAAAACATTTAAAAAGGTTTTGTTGGAGTTATTTTTTACCCTATAGCAACTTGTTATACAAGTCATACCAAGGCAGTCAGACAACCTACTCACTGTTTCTGGTAAGGCTTTATGAGGAAGAATGACAGCAGAAATTAAAACACAACCAAGCTGTACAAAATCAAACCTAGGACTTCTCAATCAATAGACTAGTGTGCTACCAACTGAGATAGTCCCACAGCTTAAAACAAAAGTTAAGTGATAATATCATAACATTATAAGACTAGTACAAACCTTCAGCAGCTCTGATATTATATCCTGTGTTGCCTTGTGAAGATGGGATCTCTAATAATTGCATGATTCTATCTAATAAACCATGTATGATCTCAAATCCTGATGATTTGTTATAGTTTACAGCACATAGATGACGTTCATTACGGGAGCCTACATCTGAAACAAGAAATGTAATGTCGAAACCACATTAAAGCTGGATTTAAAAACTTTTAACGCAAAAATTACAAAGGGATATAATCCATAATAAAGGCAGGTATAGTTGTGGTTACTTTCTAATTCTGTTTATTACATGTTATGTTATCATTGTATGAAGTTTCATAAAGACCTGACAATAAATGGCAGAAATATATGGTAAAGAAAAACTTTAACACAATTGGTATCGACACCGAACACTCGTGTTTAGCCCAAACTATTAGCCGAATTTTTTCGTTGAAAATTCCGGCTTATAATTTATAATATAAGACAAGATTTAAATTAATAGCCATCAAACATGAAATCAAACTGAATACAAGCTCAACAATGTCTAAATTATTCCTCAAGTTCTTTGAGCAATTTTACTTAACAACTCAAATAGAGATTGATCTCAAGTCAGATGTTTGAAATTTATTTTCCTCTGCACAGAGGGATCCTTCAAATTTCTAAAAATCTTGCGATTCCTGTATTTCATAATTTCAGCATTATTTCTTAAAGAACTCGAGGACCAATCCTGAACATTTCATCCATGTAATAAGCAAATTAAACGTTAGAATACATGTACCAACCTTTCTTAGAATCTTTGAAGACGACATCCGAGATTTCAAACAGTTTTAAAGGTAATGGCATATTCTTGTTATGAAATATAGTCTTCAATATTCCCGGTAACAGTGTTGTCCTAGCAACCTGCAACATAGAAATAAACATAAAATAATATAGATCACTTTTTCTCAACTGTCAAAACATGAATAATTTTATGGTGAAATTGTATGTTAAAATTATTGTGGTCTTACTTTCATGATTTTCCAAAAAATGTGAATAACATTTGAGTAGAGCAACTTATGTTGTTCGATAGGCTTATAGTCAAGATATTTCAATAATGACCAGGCATCAAGTATAAATATCATGCATTCAATCACCCTGAAATTATTCAAGTATTGACAGTTGAGAAAAACGAACTTTATAACAATATGATATTAATGCATAACTCTTTATTTTGAAATCAGCAGAAAAGGGATCAACCACTTCTGAAAAACTGATCCATTTAAGGAGCATGCATGGTTGAATGGTTATGGGATATTTTGAGCAACCATAATCTACAAACAAGAGATAGAGTGCTGTTCAGGCAACCACTTTCATTTCTTAATTTAGTTGACTGGTCAAGTGACATCACTTTTTATTTCTATGATGGCATCATGAGATGTAGAATATTTTCCCTGCATTGCAGTGAAAATACATGTTTTCATACTTTCACCAAATAAATTTATCTAAACCCACTTTTTTCACCACAAGGCATGGATATAAATGTATGTTTTTATATTTTCACCAACTTAATTAATCGATTTGCACTTTTTCACCATAAGGCAAGAAAGACATTTGGGGTAGAAATATTTACTCAAACATCAATATTTACCTGAAATTCTAAAGTTTTAGGATTAGCTATATGTACAGCATTTCTGGTTTTAATATCTTGTCTTAATTTGTCAGCAATATCATCTCTTGAACACTGAAATAAAGTATATAATATACACTTACATACAGCTATCACAGATAGCTTAGAGACAATAAAACCCAAGTCAATAGCACAGTTGGTAGCGCGCCGGGATTTGTAATCTTGTGTCCTGAAGGGGGTACAGGTTCGAATCCCACACGGGGAGGTGATACCCTTCCATGAAAATTTGACAATTATGTCAATTTTTCTCCATTGATTAGATAATATGGAGAAGTCTCCGGCCTTGTGGAAGGGTATGTGAGTACTAGTTATAGACAAGGGTCTAGGAAAGCTAGGTTAGGTGCTCTGGACACTGTAAAATGACCTAAATTGTGTTGACACGGCATTAATCCATTAAAAAAAAAAAATATAGACAATAATATGACTAAATATGATAATATGACTTTATTAACTGTTTTTATAGAACTAGAATTCATCTCTATATAAAAGTTAAACTGTGTTTTATGATTGCTTCCATATACATGTTCAGCCGACTTTACAATCTTGTACGATAACTCCTGATCATTGAAATCAACTTCAGGCAGGCAACCCCACACAGTACCCATTTACACATGGGTAGAGTGGAACAACTGTAGGTTAATTTCTTGCTCAAGGAAATTAGGTGTGCCACTTGTAGGGATCAAACCTGTGACCACTCTAGCCCTACGCCCACGTCCTACCACACATTTTAACATTGTTTAATATTTTAACCTTCTATGTTTTGCAAAATCTTTTGATTTTTGACGATTTTAAGTCCCAATTGCTTAGAGAAAAAGGTCCCTATAATAAGAACATTCTACTATTAAGATCATCACCTCTGATGGTTCTATATACTAATAGAGTTGTCTGAACAGATAGCAAGCACTATATCTCATTAACAGAATTTGGTTGCTCAAAAGAAAAAGTGGTTGTCCCGGGCAATCAGACACTTACTAATTTTGTAGACAGTACATTTATATAAAAATATGGACTATATAAAATATTTACCAAAGCAAATGTCAGAACTTCTGTAAATCCAGATGAAGCAATCTCTTGTCTCATTAGATCTGTTAACTTGTTTAATGGAAACTGTAACATAGAATAATTATATATATCTATACTATTAAATTTGCGAGTTTCCTGTTTTGTGGAAGAAACTGTGCAGCTTTGAATAAATCTTTTGTTTGTCGCTGGAGCACCTATATACCGGCATATCAAGTTGACAATTCTTTTTTGACAAAGCCTCTTGATATTTGCAAAAACTGTCAAAAATCAACAAAAATAGTGGGGTTTTTTGTGTCTAAAAATAGTTCTAGATAAAACTAAAAATAGACACGTCAAACCAAACTCCCCACAGCGGTTATCTCCCTTTATCAAATCAATAACAAAGCGTGACTTAAGCACTGTGAGGAGTTTACTAAAGCCCGTGCTTGCACGGCTCCCATCTAGTATACATAATATATGCATGTATAATATCAATAAAGGGTCTATAGTCACATGATCTACAACAACAACTAATAAGATTAACAAATACTTGATATTTTGATTATTTCTCTTTCAAACACCGACTTATCTTCTAAGACAAATCAATAAATGACATCAAATAGAGGCAACCAAATTAAAGACAAAACTGTACAAAGTTATCATTGCACATGATTAATTTATTTAAAGACCATGTCAAATATATTAAAATACAGGAATTGCACAAAAAAGGAATTTAATCCTTACTTTCATAACTACTATGTACATATGTATTAGTTTTCCCACCCAAAATATTTCAATCGGTTCTGCAAATTTTGATCAATAAGAACTTATTAAAATGAAAAAAACAACAACATAAATTTTCAAAAAAAGACCCCAAAACAGCATAAAGTTAAAAATAACAAGACAGGACATTCAATAGTAACCTTGCATGAACCTACCTGATTAGAGATGGTGTTAGTGTTTGGTATAGTCCAGTTTAGATTATTGTATCCATATGCTATAGCAACATCCTCAAATATATCACAAGCATGTAATACATGTAAACATATCGTTAAAGATTATAAAATGTATATACAAGTAAAACAATTCATGACTCAAATTTATGTAAGAATTAGCCCAAATTACTACCTACTCTTTACTAACTGGTCAAATTATCAACTTATCCAATAAAATGAACTACAATATGCTCATTACCCAGTATAAATTCCAACATGGCACAAGCATAGGGCTATAGGGGGTTACGTTTTAGATCTGGTGGTTTTGTATTTACTATAAGTATAAACAAGGCCTGCTTGGCAAAGACGGGGTTTCAACTCATTTTATTTTAGAATACATTGTAAAGGGTATAATCTTTCAACTAATAGATTATGCAGCGTAAATTTCAAAATTTAGTTTTCTTCATTAGTCTCACATTCTAATAACCTCAGCATATAGAACTCTTAGGGCAAAGTAATAAAGTCATAGACTAACAGAAATTCAGCTATGGACATAAATATATTACACATTCAAATACTTGGGTTTTACCTAGCTGTACAAATAAACTTTCACTGTATCAATGAATTTATTATAACAAAAACACAATGATTTAATCTGTTTTTTGTGCTTTTCAGCAATAATGTGTAATAAATTTAGTTTGCATCACTTGAGCACAGATAGAAAACCCATAAATTGGAGTTCCAGATGTAGTCTATTAAATCTATTGGAATTGAATAATCAAAAAACATCTTTGTTAAATAGGGCTGTAACAGTTAACCGATATACGTGTTAATATTGCAATACAAATTCTAACGATTTTTAACCGGTTCGTTTTTTCTTGTACCGGTTTTTATAGCTATGCGTGGTACTTTTTGTTTTTATCATAATCTGAAAGTTAAATGCTTTATTAAATGTTAAAATGCATTGGATACATGAAATAATCTTACAGTGCTTTAAAGGTTAAAAATTTAGTAAATCGAGAGAAAAATATATTTCAAAGTCTGTTTCAAAGCATGCATTTTTGATACATACAAAGCATTTTGCACGAGTTATAAAAAACATTTGAATAAGAGATCATTTGAAAACACACATATGGATGTAATGATGATCCAAAATAAGACGATGCACATGCATTAACTAGTGATTATTCTAGAACTCCAAAAAGGGCAGGGTGGGACAAAAAAAGGGCAGGGCGCAGCGCGCATTAAAATTCTGAAGTATATCTGTAGTCAATAACATTTAGTGAACTGATGTTTTTAGTATATTATTTATATATTCATTGTAGCTGCATGCTCAACAAGTTCTTACATGCTTTTCTATAATCATGTACTCGTGTACAAATTTACTTAGCGTAGTTGTAAAACATACTTTTGTGTCAAATCTTTAGCTATTTAAAAGTCCAAAAAGGGTGGCAAGATTTGAAACAAATCGTTTTCACTATACAAGCTCCGTCTCTGCCATGATCTCTAACTTTAAGTGGCCACCTCTAGAAACTACTGTAGAAGAACAAGAACCAGACTTATAATATTCTATAAAATTGTCTATAATCTTATTGGTATACACCCTGGCCCTGCCTTATTCATACCCAACACATATAAAACAAGACAAGACAATGTTCAGCAGCCATCTCCATTCATTTGAACATATAAGCATGTCCAAATATTCTTCCTTTCCAAGCACAATAATTCAGTGGAACAAGTTGTCAGCTGCTGTACACCAAGCGACAGTTGACTCGTGTATATGTATCTAGTTTAGCACTTTTAATAAGTGATTACTGAATCTATTGGGTTTTTTGTTTTTACCCAAATTTTAATTGCAAGCACCAGCACATAATCCTCAAAGTAATGAGGGAGTGCAGTATTCTCTTAGAAGAAGAAGAAGAAGCTATTGCTGCAATCAATAAATTTGCTTTTTATTTTGTGTTCGTTTTTTTCTGCAAAATATTGGGGTGCAAAACGATTTGCTAATATACGATTTTTCTACAAAATCGTTCAATCAGCTAAAGAAAGCATCAAATGTAATTAAACTTTAAATTTGTCAGCACCTGCACATAATCCTCTAATAAATTAGGGAGTGCATTATTCTCTAAGAAATAGAGGAAGCCATTGCTTAAATCATTCAATTTGCACTTTACCTTTTTTGTTTTTCTGCAAAATATTGGGGTGCAAAACGATTTGCTCATATACGATTTTCTATATAATTGTTTATTCAGCTAAAGAAAGCATCAAATGTAAATATTTATGTAAATAATTATAGTGAAAACTTTTCTTGAGCTACTTTGTACCAGAAAAAACTAATATGCCTTGTTTGACAAGTGAAAAACGATCAATACAAAACATCGTCAGTATCAAATCGTTCTGCACCCCCAAAAATGTAACGGATAGCAAATTCTCGTTTCTGTATTTTTTACAAATCCTGCGGGGGACAACTGTTTTGTATATCATAATATGCCCAAGTAAATTGCAATTAACATCACATTCGTCCACTAAAAATAACAAAAAACCCTGCTAATTGCACAGCATGGTTTGGTTATCAGTGTCAATTTAATCATTGACGTGTATAGGTACCTGATTGTATATATGTATATTGACGTTGTCAAGCGTGTAACAGGCATACCCTAACAACCACCTTATTGATTTTTGACACTGCCCTTTTCACAGTAGGCGTGTCATTTAATTACTGATTGATAAAGATTATACAATTGACGTGTGAATTTACCGATGATTGACAATTATGAAAATATTTTTGAAGGAAATTAAAGGGCAACAGGGCGCTTTGACACTCGCAGGGCGGGACTTTTAGGGCAGCAGGGCGGGGCTAAAAAAGGGCAGGGCGCGGCGCCCTGCTATTCTGCTTTAGAAAAATCACTACATTAACTCATGATTTGCATGTCTACATTATAAACCGATACATATTGCAATATGGGTTTTACCGTATTGTTACACCCCTATTGTTAAACTATGAATCATCAGATATTGATTTATATACATGGCTACAAAATAAAAAGGATATCAGCTCTATTTGGTGGTATTTCTACTTTTAAATTTTTACCATTATCAATAACTTCTGATTCTAAACACATCTTAGTTAACAATCTAGCCATCTTCTCACCATCAATACTGTAGTATATAAAATATACATATTATAGTAGACAAAATACAGAGCCATCCAACATACCTTTACACTTGTAAAGAAACTGGGTTTTCATGGATACCATTAGACTTTATATTAGATGTTTCACATAGTAGGATGTTTAAAATATATAGTGACATTAGAAAGAGAAGTAATGATTCTAAATACAATTGAAATTGTTGTATTTGTATCTAAAGTTACAATACATATTTTTCTCAAATATTGGTAAAAATTAATCACAAATTCAAACATTTATGTCAGATATAGTGATAACAGGATACTTTCAAAAGGAAAGTTCATCGTTTTCAAATCCTGAAATTCCTAAATTTAATGTTTTTAGCAACTTTTACATAAGAAAAGAAACCTATTATATGTCCAAAAATACTAAACTTCAGGAATCAGATCGGTGACATAAGAAAATTAATCTTATACATAACTCAACCTACCTGATTCCAACCTTTTTATTAATATCTTCAACATTAACTACTTCATGTCTGTATGCTAACTCCTGTATAATAAAAACAGAATAATAATTATCAAACATATATTTTAAATGTAAAAAAATCTATGACAGTCTATGAAATTATGGTGTCTGGTTGCCCGGGACAATTTTGGCAACTAACAACTTCTTTGGAGCAACCAAAATTCTGTAAATGAGATGCAGTGCTTGCTCTTAAAATGATCTGTTTGAACAACCACTATCAAATCCAAATTTCATTGACTGTATGGAGAGCCTCGACAATTCTTCAATCTTTTAGTCAAAACAAAAGTATAAAAGAAAATAAATTAATGACTAAGATAAGATAATCTTTATTTAGAGTCAGTTATAATCAACCACATATAACACTAGCTATAAGCTATTGTCCAACAAAACAAGACTATCCAATAAAAATCAAACAAAAAAACTAAAAAGGAAAAACATTATATTATTTCCAAAGAATAGATTTAATAAGGATTTAAACTATACTAGATTTTATTTCAGACTTGAACACAAATGAAGTATATTGTCACAATGTGATATAACAATATAAATGAAACAAAAGACACATGTTGTTAAACCAAGTAGGAAATGCTAAGGACACATTCTACAAGGCAACCGCTGGCTAGCTCTTTTTGGAAATGATACGGCTAGCAAGAAAAGACTTGCTGCGTATCACTAGCTAGCGGTTCTATTTGCTTGATCGTAGCAAACCGTTCCATAGGAAATCGCTACATAGCGCTAGCTAGCAATCGCCTTGTAGAATGTGCCCTAAATGTAAATGACAAAGGGAAACATGGTAAAATAAAAGCATCCTTCTTTAGAAACACTGCTAATTTCCTCAAGCTATAGATGCCTGGAATATCTGATACAACAAAAGAACTTACAGGATATATAACACTGGTTCCATCAGGTTTAATTACTTCAGCTTGTTCTACACTGTAAAATATATAAATATCATTATAAACCAGGCATGGTTTTACACTGAACAAAAATAATGGACGAAACAAGAAATGTAATGTGGAAACCACATAAAAGCCAGATTTAAAAACTTTAATGCAAAAATTACAAAGGGAACTAATTCATAATAAGGGCAGGAAGAGTTGATGTATGATATCATTGTATGAAGTTTCATAAAGATCTGACAATAAATGGCAGAAATATATGGAAAAGAAAAACTTCAATGCAATTGTTAACGACACCATTTTGGGTTAAAAAAGCACACATAAGGTTTTAACATTCAGTACATGCTAAAAGAAGAAGATGATCTATATAAATAATAATATTCCTGGGGTACCAAATGTAATAAGGAAAATATCAATGATCCGAACTGGGATTTGAACCAACAACCTCACGAGTCATTAGCTGACACACTACCACCTTGCCATAAAGCCTAGCTTGAAGGCAACAGAGTACAAGTGTAGTATTATACCACTGCTACAAAATATAAATGTTACTTACACAAATGGTTCATCACAATATTGACTAAACATTGTAACAATAGTATCCAGTACTATTTTAGCTTTAGTTAAATCTGTTGCCGTACATTCTATAAATACATTCCTTGTGTCTAAAGTTATCTTTGAATGTTCACCTAAAATTAGAATAAAAAAGTAATAAATATTTCAGCACTGAGGGATTGACAATGTCTTTTGAAGTTGGTTGCATAGTAGGACAACCAAGTATGAGCTGTAGCATGTTCAGTAAAGACTGTTAGCGAACGTTACAAGTACGGGAAAACTCAATCCGTAGACATCTCAACCTATGATTAACTCAACCCAAATTTTGAGCAACTCAACCCGTTAGTATGTATTTAAGTTGTCATGGGCTGAGTTGTTTTTGGGTTGAGCTGTCTCAACCCTAACGTTATGGAGTGTTTTGGAACGTTCAAGGTAATTGAACACGCTGCAGTTTTTGCCCCAATCAAATGTTTACATTCCCAAAGAAAATGGTAAAACATTTAAGGTATATAAATAAATTCTAGTGACTGGGTTGGACGACTAAGCAAAAATTATTACCTAAACCCCAAGTTAAGATTGTCACAGGGTAATCCTATCATTGTTAATGTCGAGCTGTGGTACTTCATTCAGACATCAAGATAAGGGGGGTCACCTGTATGCAACACAATGCTGTCTTAAACTACAAAGGAAATATGTCTCCAAACTTAGAACCCCGTCATGACTGAGAACAACTGATTGTGACTTCTAATAAGAAATATAGTGGTACTCAGTCAAGCTGAACTGTCATGGAATTCAAATTAATCACAAAGTTAATTGGCGCAGCAACACAATGTATAGATCATATAATGGCGGTCAGTCAACCTACTCACTCCTCCTGGAAAGGCCCTGACAAGGTTATCTAGGAAGAAATAAGGAATACAAACTTACCATTTATTATTGGTGGCATAGACAATACAACGTTATTTTTATCATAAATGACTGGATATACTGGTTTGTCTTGTATGATAGGTAAATATGACTTTAAATGACTGTCACCCTGAAATGTACCATACGAAAGCTTTCAATGAAATGTCATTGATAAAGTATAATGTGTAGCGTTATTTTTGTGTTACTAACAAATCAAAGGATCACTGCAATGCAACTGGGTATATTGTATAGACAAACAAGCCTTAACTAAAAACCATTGTTTAAGGCAGGTAAAATATCTACAAGTTACACATGTTTGTACACTGAATTTTCAAGTTTTTCAACATGTCAGAATTTTTAACCATTTAAACCCAAACTTTTTATTGACCAAATTTAAATACAAAAATGTAATGAGGAAACCTCATTAAAGCCGGTTTTAAAAAAAACTTTAACACAAAGATTACAAAGGGAAATAATCCAAAATAAAGTCAGGTAGAGCTGTGGTTACTTTCTAATTCTGTTTATGGCATGGTATGTTATCATTGTATAAAGTTTCATAAAGATCTTACAATAAATGGCAGAAATATATGGTAAAGAAAAAATTTAACGCAATTGTTAACGACACCGGCCCACCCAGGTTTCGCCAAACTATAAGCCGAATTGCTTTCGCTGAAAAATCCTGCTAAAAATTGCTTTAATCAAATAAGAAAAAAAGAAATATGACTATATAACTTACAGAATAAAGTTGCATTAATTCAACAGCTGTGTACTCCTGTGTTTGATTCAAAGCTTTAAATTTTATATCTGCAGGTGGTTTAGCATCATAAATAAATGGTCCTTGTATAGAATCTAGATCATGTGTTCCTATAGCAACCAGTGTTCTACGTCTGTAAACATATAAATAAATAAAATATTCTTTCAATACATTATTTATATCATTCTTTAGTTCATGGCATTACTAAAAATATTAATTAAGTTATATACCCTAACATTTTTTTTATGTCATTGTGTTAATGCCAAAGTGCATAAAGCAGTTACCTCCTAAACCTACTAGCTCAAAGCCTGGGATAATGAAAAATTTATTTGGCTAAGGGAAAAAACTTATTTTATATATTCAGGCAACTTGATAAATTTGCTCTTAACTAATATAGATATAACTCCAAAACATTTAAGGCAATGACTGAATAAGGATATAAAGGATGTCATAAATGGTCTACTCAATGTACACATAGATCTATTTTCCAGTCCATGAAAAGTACAGATGAATTTAAATTAAAATAGGATATGGACAGGAAAAAATATCAATTCATGTTTGCTTTTTGAAAGTTTTAATAATACTGAAAACCATCTTTTTAAAAATGTTGAAATAGACAGCTTTCATATAAATTACATAGACTGAGTAATTCATTCTCAAAATACTGAAACTTTTAAGAAGTAACAGGTTTATTTTTAAAGGAAATAAATATATCTGTTACTTACCGACAAATATTTTGATGAAGTTTATCTTGCAAATCAATGAAACTTTTATACCTGTCCTGAAAAACAAATCAATATAAAGGTACAGTAAAAACCCTTTCTATTGAGTCCGAAGCTAACTTCAGTGTTTATTTAACTCAAAGATCCTCTCAATTCCAACAATGTTATTTCTAAAATCATGAAATGTATTCATGATTCTTTCCCTTCACCTTTCATCAAGAACTAGATCCAACAATTCCCCAAAAATACTGTCTAGTGTCAGCAAATACATACACCTTTAAACATACTTTCACTCCAGATTCCATCAAACTATCAGAACTTGTAGCCAACTACCAGACCATATAGAATATTTCAACCATGTGCTAACCGAACCTTCAATTCCAAGTAACTATCAAACTCGATCTTTTTTCTTCTTTTTTTAACATCATATTCAACACATATTTAGCTCATAAATACAATGACTCGCTCTTCCTGCTTAAGGTTTCCTGGACACTTTCTATCACCAGTACTAACTTACCCTACCACGAGGCCGACAACTCATGTATAGGGTATACTGCGACCGGGCTCGAACCCTCAATCAATGGATTTAAAGTCAGACATGATAACCACTATGCCACGGCCCCTAACTCAATCAAGATTGTTAAAAGATGCAATGTAGGCTGGAGCTACATGTATGCTTGTTGGGTGAATTCTCCTTAGGCACTAAGCAAGCCGGACTGGATGTATTCTGAGCTTCTGAAGCAGGTTGGAAAATTTCTACCTTCATCTTGCATTTTCTGTAGTTTTACTTTTTTTGAGCAAAATCTTTTTCATACGTAGTTTTGCCTAGTTACAACTCAAAACAAAATTATCAAATCAATGACAGGCGTTATCAATAACAGAGATGCAGTGAAAGTCAACAACATTTACCACTCTACAACAAAGGCAGAAAAAAAACATACATCACATTACCTCAGTAAATTTTATATTCCTAAGTACTGCAGCCACTGCATGAGGTCTCACTTGAGCTGTCTGTCAATTGAAAAAACAAAAATATTAAACAATAGCAGCTTTAATTTTGGTAAAGAAAATTTCATTACCTTTCAAATCATCTTCTGTTTTGTTAGTTATAGTTTCAAAAGTGGCTTAAAACTATGCCATGGAAAAAGTGTTATATTCATCATTGGTTAGGAAGCTAAAAATCTTATAAATGTGAAATGACCATGAAATTTGTTTCCATTTCATTACAAAACATACTAAATACATGTACATTGAAAATAATTATTATACAAATGAAACAGAAATAGTGGAAATTTGTTTATTTTGCTGTAAGATCGATTTTTATTTCACAAGTGAGCTAAGGATGCAATATTTTCTCAAGTGGCATAGCAACGAGTGAAAATATAATATCCTAAGCTCACAAGTGAAATAAATAGATCTTACACTGAAATAAACAAAATTTCTGTTTATTATATGCTTCAAACTGGCTTTGTAAAGTTAAAGTATGATATGTCATCAGAACGGCATATCCAAACAGTACAAATAACAAGTTTATTTTCATTGTTTCAAAACAGTGGAATATCAATTTATATTTCACCGATAAATCCCAGTATCCCACTGGATAGCATATAATAAATTTGATAATTTTTCGTAAATTTCCTTGGTATCTAATTTTGGGTTGTTACAAAAGTTAATATAAAATGAATTTATATTAAGTCTATTTACAGATGGTAATATCTTCAGTTGTTGTCTTGGTGATGATGGTTCTATAGATCTATATCTAGGTGCTTTCAATCTACAATGTAATATAAAATATGGTACATTGATCAGTCTTTGTTTAAACCCAGTAACCCATATGGCTAGAGCCAGTGAAAATTGATACCGATTGGTTGAAATTACATATACACACAGGCTACTTTAAAAAACAGTTTATTTATCAATTTAGGAATAAGATCACTTTATCTTAATACAAAAACTGTAATCAAATTGAGTTTTTGAGAATAGTAATCATTTAATAGAGTTCAAATTATGTGGCATTATCTGTCAATGGGGTATACATTAACCCTATGGATTAAAATATGCACAACAATTCTTCTTTACTCACTATTACTTGATATCACTGAGGTTAATGTTATGTTTAAACTAAGTTATTTTAGCTTGATTGTGAAACAAGTTCTTACAATTTAGATCAATCACTTTCGAGTCCGCTTCCGGGTCCCACAGTACTGAGCTAGTAGGATAAAGTTTCTTGCTTAAGTAAACAACGTGGTAGGTTTTGGATGGGATTTAAACCAATGCTGGCAATCCAGTGATTACCAGTCCAATGTTGTAACCCTGTGAGGTTAATGTATGTGTTACTGACAGTTCAATAAAATATAATTCAATATATATACCTTTCTAAGAATACAAGTAGTCCTCTACTTATACCTTCAATACATAGTAGATCATATCTGAAATTTAAAACAAGAAATGCAATGTGGAAACCACATGCTTCCGATCTCTTTGAGCAATTGAAATGGCTTACTTTTATTGACAGATGTAAATACCACATTGCATTACTTGTATTCAAAACTCTAAATAATATGGCTCCTTCATATATGTCAGATATAATAATTTTTGCTAAAAATGAACACTACTCCTTGAGATCTATTGTACACAACAATCTTGTTATGAAAACAAAACCCAAAACACAATATCTAAAGGATTCTTTTTCTTACTACAGTATGACCGTGTGGAATGAAATACCTTACGAGATAAGAAATATATCAAACATTAATTCATTCAAGTCTTCATACAAAAAACTTCTTTGTCGTAATAACTAGATTTTCTGTTGTATATGTATGAATATTCATAAATGTAGTATGAGTTTAAATTATTTGAATTATGGTATATTTATAATTTTTTAGTATATTATTGTGAGTGTCTGTCTTTATAAATATTTTTGTATTGTTTTTGTATTCACGTGTCTGTCTTAGTGTCTTGTCTTCGTTAGTGTATGTATGTGTGCAAGAGATTTTTGTACTTTTAGTTAAATTGTATGTTGTTGATGCTTTTTTTTTTTTTTTTTTTTTTTTTTTTTGAAATTTATATTCTGATACATGCAATTTAATTTTTGTTGAAGGCCATTTGAAATTAAGGCATATGTTGTAGTTTTACTTTGTATGTCTAAATGTTACCTTCAGAAAATAAAGTTATTATTATTATTATTATTATTATTATTATTAAAGCCAGATTTAAAAACTTTAACAAAAAAAATTACAAAGGGAAATAATCAATAATAAAGCCAGATAGAGTTGCTGTTACTGTCTAATTCTGTTCATGACATAGTATATTATCATTGTATGAAGTTTCATAAAGATCTGATAATAAATGACAGAAATATATGGTAAAGAAAAACTTTAACACAATTGTTAATGACACCGGATGCCAGACCGTCTGTTCGTTGAAAAATCCGGCTAAAAAGAATCACAAAGTTTTAATGGTTTATTTTTCTTAAATAGCAGGCTCCAAGTTCCAATATCATTTTTTAAACTAGGTTGCCCGATTAAACAGCCACTTAAATAATTCACTTGCCAGATAATGTTTGCTAGCAGTATAAAGTTACCCAAACCCAAAAAATAGGTCATCAGGGGCAATAGATTGACCTTTAATGTCTAGCCTTGAGGCAGTGAATGGAATAAAATTGATGTGAATGTACAATGTATTAACTATTTATTTAAAACCTACAAATTTGTGTATCTAAATAATCATGCAATGATAAATAGCTTGGATTTTTTAAACTGTGAAATAATGATAAACAAGACTAGTGGATCAGATTAAATTTAGTAAACAATAACATACATCATACAGTTGTCTATGGGTTGAGTTGTTACGACACTTCCGTTACGGAATGTTTTGAAACGTTCATGGTAACTGAACACGCTGCAGGATTTAGCCTAGATTCAACTTTAGTCTAGTCTACATATTACTATACAGTGACCACAGCTCAAAACTAATTTCAGAAACAGGTCCAGAAAAAGGGTGATTCCTCATTATTTTAGTCACCTAGGAAACACAGAATAAATAAACATTACCTATTAGCTGGTACTTCTATTTTATATATTTCTTCAGTACTGTCCCCTTGACCTTCCTCTTCATCCTAGAAAAAAATATATAATTCAGTGTACTAAGTTGTGTCTCAGTCCCATAAAATTGTGGCTAGTTGCGGACCTGTACGTGCAGACTTCAGCTGTGGGAAGCCTTGCCTATTTGGGTGACGGTATGCACATGACACTAAACAACACACTAAACAACACACCCGTACAGAGCCATAGCTAAGAAATATGCAAGTTTAATCCATATTCGGCCACCATTGTGTTCACAATTTGACTTCGGAACTGATATGTGTATCCATGGCTCATCTAACGGACCCTGGTATAAATGTAACAGTCCGTACGGGTACGCCAGAGTTCATATGAGTCCAAGCAGAGCTTGATCACATGGCCCCCGTACGGTGCCCTCAGGACTATTTTTATGTTTATAGGACTGTAGTTTAAGTGGGTGTCTGGTTGTCTGGGACAACCACTCTAGTTTCAGCAGCCTAATATCTACTTTAAACAAGATATTAGTGCTTACAACTAGGAAGACATTTTGATATTTTAAGTTTGTAGACATACATAACTTTATCATGATGACTTCACAAACTACATCTTGGCTATCAGGATATATTAGATAAACTGCTAGAACATTTGGGACTTTTTCAGGTAATTTCATTGATATGGGACAAAATCAAAGGTAAATACCAGACATGGAGAAAACTGCATGATTTTATGGACTCATGGTTTATATAGGGCCCTTGATGATTTCAACAAAATTTTAGAAGGAAAAGGGGCCAGTAAATGGCTTCTGTTATATTATACAGTATAACTTCTGTTGAACAACATCTCCTGGGAGTGACTAAAATGAACTGCTGTTCTGTTGGTCTGCAAAGGTAAAATACAATTAAAATTACTCCTAAGGGAAATATCAAAAGCTTTTGTAAAACAGAGTATTTGTTCTGCAGGCCACTCTGCACAGGTTATACTATATAAGGAAAAAAGTCAAGACAGTTTACTTACAGCTGGTTCAGCCTCAAGTCCAAACTCAAAACATAGTTCATCAAACTCTTCAAATGCTGAAATAAATAATAAATAATCTCACTTTAACCCTTTACTGGTCGCGAATTTGCAACATGTGTGAAAAGTAGCTAGTTTTACCTTCTCATGCTAGGACTATTTCAAGATGCTCTAAATTACATTACTAATTAACAGACATATAACAACGTCCGAGCATGTGTTATAGCTTTAAAATGCAATAAACATCCGAGGTGGGCTAAACAGTAAACTATAGCTTCTATCCGGCAAAATCACTACAAATGATTTAAGTGCCTCCCAGTCATAGTCAGAATTGATTGTTCGGGAGTAACATGTAGATGTAGATGATTAAATTGTCATATAATTGTGTTTTCTCATTGCGCCCTGTTGGATACGACAAAAATACCATTTGGCATACTTTCGTGAGGCGCTCCGCCAGGGGACAATGCAACATGGCGTACCTCAACCATCAGTACCAAAACAGCTAAATCAACCGGTCAACAGTTACATATGATATGATATTGGTTAGTTGGCTATCCCATGGCAGTATCTCATACTTAAACAAAAGTGGTTTCAGTTGTGTAATAGTAACCTGTAATCTAGCCTAACTAGAACATAGTATGTATTAATAATACAGTACGTAACATATTGAAGGAAGTGATGCAATAAATATTCAATACCACCGAGGATGTCAGACACAGCGTCTTTCATGAGAATATCTCGCTAAAACCAAGGCTACAAACAATCACGATATCTTTACTTACTGTATGTCTGTCCTAAGATCTTGAATAACTCATCTTTATTCACACTGACAGTCGGCATAATCGTTTGACAACTCAATCTCTGTTTACCAAAAAAACGTGTCACGCGAAATTCTGTTACCGGTGTAAGGGAGTGGCAAGCTTAAATTACAAGCAGTTACGGTACACTGTTACAATGAGTGGGACGAGTTTAAACTGCGGCCACGTGCGGTCAAATGTGCGGCCAGCAAACTGCGGCCAACAAACTGCGGCAAAAAAAGTACGTCAAACTACAAAATGTTTGAATCGAGTTTTTATAAATTTAAAGTATAATTAAAAATATTTGTTCTGTAAAATGAGTTTAAAAGGCGTTGTTGTGGAAATATTTTATAATTGTAATTTAAACAAGAAATGTCTTAAAAAAAAGACGAACGACGTTGTATTAGGAAACAAGCATGATATGTCAAAGTAAATTGACGAAATATCTGCATCATGTGCAATTTATTATTGCTTTTCACAGAAAGTTTAAGAAAGCAATTCAGAAGATTATTTACTATAGCTCATTTGGGAAAACACGAGACATTGCTTAGATAAAAATTCGTTTAGATTTGTCTCAAGTTATCCTAAATGGCCTATTTCCGATTTTCCTTTGATATTCTGCAAATAATATAGCTCAGCATCGTTGTCATAAATTATATCTTACGCCATTTGATTGAGTGTAGTCTGTATTGACAGCAATATAAGAATAACAGCAATTTCAGTGCAAAATCATTGTTCCATACACATATGAAAATTAAAAAAAAACGAAGTAATGAATTCTAGAATGAAGAACCATATAGTAGTATTTACCTATTCACAATTTAACAAATTGGAAATAATGCGTCGAGATCGTAGACATATAAAACACTTTACTATGTCTATGGTCGAGACTATACATGTAATATTTACTCTACGGAAGCGCGTTCAGACCATTAAACGCACTATTTACATTGTAAAAAAGGCGTCAATGTTTATCTAGAGTTTCACGTGCAAAGTTACTAAACTCCAGGACACAAGTCTAATATAATGACAGCGAGGTTTTCTTTATTACTAAATGAAAGTCACGTTAATTAAATATGTGGCTGAAGTTTTAAGACAAAATCTATACATTGAGCAATTTCATACCTATATAGAAGTTTGACATAACAGCTGCGCGAGTCGGCGGACTATAACTCGAAACAATGACATGGACCCAAGCATACATTTACACGAAAGTAATGATATGGCTATGCCCTTTCGAAAAATACATTGTTTTTCTGGGGAAAAAATCGTTTTTTGAGAGAAATATTCGTCCAAATGTGTTAATGTTTCTAATAAAATTCTATAAAATTGAACTCAAACCATAGTTACGGCATTCTAGAAGAGCCATACCTATGGCGTAGAACCGAAAAGTCAACAGTACTAAGGTGTTGGCAAATATTTCAGAAATTATAGGTCGATAATCTGGAAAAAAAGTGTTGTTGTTTTTCAAAACAAATATTGTCCAACAATGCCACATTACTATCAAACTGACACCGACTCCAATTTCGGCAGGCTATAGCTCAGCCCTAGGCCATAGCACCTATATGAGTAAATATATAAAGTTCTATAACACCATTTCCGTATATTAAGCTTCTTTTGTCCCCCAGGTGCTAGGATATAGATCATATCCATTATTCCTATCAAACTGACAAGAACCTAGGTTTCGGCTGTCTATAACCCGAGTCAAGGGCGTAGAACTGAACCAAGAATGTTATAGTTATACCTTCACCGAGAGAATGGGTCGGTGTTCCGAGAAAACTCGTTTTGGTAAAAAAAATCAAACTATTATGACAATATTTCCATCACATTGGCTCTAACACAAGTTTAAGCCAGCTACAGCCCACCTCAAGGGTATGCAACCAATAACCTAAATATGTACAAAAATGTGTAGTACTTATACACAATTCAACGAAATAGGTCGTAATCATGGAAAACTTTGGTGGTTTTTTTGGAGATTTTCCTCCGTATAATTCA
The DNA here is from genome assembly GCA_025267735.1 of Mactra quadrangularis. Taxonomy (NCBI): domain Eukaryota; kingdom Metazoa; phylum Mollusca; class Bivalvia; order Venerida; family Mactridae; genus Mactra; species Mactra quadrangularis. Next base: position 1,975,319 of record CM046294.1, read on the forward strand.
AATTTCTACCAAATTGACTGGAATCCCAGTTTCTGCAGGCCATAAGTTCAGCCTAAGGGTGTCGACCCATGAAGCTGAAAAAACATGTTATAGATACATGTATGCCTTTACCGAAAATATAGGTCGATATAATGAGAAAACTCATTTTTCGGAGAAATAGTCGTCAAAACATGCCAATATTCGATCATATTTATATTACAATGACTCAACCACCAATCACTGCCGGCTATAGTCTGGCCCGTGAGCATAGACCCAATGTTGAATATGCCAAAATGATAAAATAGTTAGGCACTCTCCAACTAAATAGGTTAGTACTAGAGGTGAAACGATTCAAAAATTTTCGATTCGATTCGATTTCGATTTTTCATCAAACGATTCAATTTTTCGATTCGATTCGATTTTCTACTGGAATTATATAGGACATAACAAAAAATAAATTATAAAAAGAATTAAGAAAGAGATACAACCCAAAGACAATAGAACATATATATATATATTTAAGAACACTGCATTTTTATCTGAGGGACCTCCCTCCCGGAAGACGAAAAATTCTAATTCTAATTCTTTAATAATACCCATTTTACAGGTATTAGTGCTTGAATAGTTAAAAATATTTTACTGCATTTTAGCATATATAAATGACAAATCGTATTATTTCCAACTTTTTAATGAAAAGTAATGCCCATGGACAAATTGTTTATTTCTCCGTACCTACATGTACGTACAAACAGTATATGACTCACGTCATTATCAAAGTAAAATTATTCATCAGTGCATCAATGCCATAATTGATGACTAGTTAAGGTTACGCTTAGACAATAAAAAATTGCAAGCATTCAGCAAATGTACATCACTATGACCAGCTTAATTTAGTTTGTTTCAAAATATTTTCTTTTTGCTCTGGCATGATTTAAAATGATTTTCATCACATTATATACGTTAAATTGATTTTTATCAACTCTAGGTCTATATGTATAACTTTCTTACACTAATATTTATTTCAAAATAAAATTATTTTTGGGCTTAAATGAACGTATTAGTGAAAATATACAATTATCTTCGGACATTTCATAGAATTCATTTCCAATTTATAGTAAATAAAATCTAACCAACCACGTTTTGCCCGATTTTAACAGTTAAGAAAAACAAATTACTAAATTACTTTATCATGCTTGATTTAATTTTGTATCATAGGGAACGAAATCGCTTCAACCATTTCGGCGTTATGTCATTCATTTTCGCGACCCACGCTAGATAGCAATTTCATATGAATCATCTTTTGTGATTAAAAAACTTATTGTTTTCAATGTTTTCATCTTGATTTAACAAATGATGCTTCAGGAAACGACGATGTGAAAAGTTTAATTTGTTTTTCTTACGAAAAATCCCCCAATATTGCCGATCGTGTAAAACTAAATCGACTGGTTATATCTTGATGGCCCCTTTATCACTATATTCTATCTAAGCACCAGTCTTAGGTATATTTGAATGATATCAAGCGTGTTAACTAACTCAACAACTCCATTGTCGATTTTCTGTCAGCGAGTTAATCTCCCAGCGTGTGACCGACAATAAGGTTTAATTGACATGTACGCGTAATTAACTTGTATAATTGCAGCAGGCAGTCTCACTTTTTACAACTCTTATCTGGATTAACAATCGTCGGTCAATAAGGGAACACTATTTTAGTTTACTATAAAAATGCTTATTTTAACCTGAAAGGGGCGTTTCATTCAACTCACAAAACTACTGAAAAAGACAGTATTTAAAAAAAGAATCGAATCGAAACTGCCTCTTCCGAATCGAATCGAACCGAACCGAATCGAGCGTTAAAAATCGCGATTCTTTGTGAACCGCGATTAATCGTTTCACCTCTAGTTAGTACTCTTGGAAAATTCGTTTTTTGGAGAATTTTATAGTCGCGCTTTACGCAAAGGTGTAAGAAAAAGGGTTATAGTGTGCCTGATAAGAATCCAGAAATATTTAAATATGTTTCATGCGTATTAACGCATTCTCGTACCCCGAGGTTATCAAGATTCTCGATCTAACAAAAAATTGAGAATCTTACTAGGCTCTGGGATCGAGAATTATTAAACAATCTGAAACCTTGTTTATATAATCTCATTATCTATGTCACTATCTGTTATTAAGTATATTTCTTTAATTAGTCAATGAGAATTAACTCCGCCCCCCATCCTGTCGTAATTATGTAGAACTTTTATGCAACAGAAGTAAAGTAATAATTTGGTATTCAAATTAGAAAGATCTTTTGAATTTAGCTCTGTACTGAAGAATACGCCTTGTGGCTTTACTTATTTTTTAGATGAACTTTTGATATAGAGGATATTCGCCAATTGCTGTGTAAGATCGATTTATATTTCACCGAGTGAGCTTAGAAAACATATTTTCTCTTGTGAGCTCAGAAAATGACATTTTGAATTTAGCTCTGTACTGAAGAATACGCCTTGTGGTTTTACTTATTTTTCAGTAGTAGATGAACTTTTGATATTTGAACTATTTAATATATTTGTACTTGAAATATATGTACGTGTTGTTGGATATAACTGTTAATCAATATTACACACGTCATATAGATCTAGAATGTTATAGGCCTACCAGTCTACGAAATTAGGATATGAAAGTGGTTGCCCAAACAGGTCATTTAGCAGCTAGCACTAAATCTTTATTTGTAGAAATTTGGTTGCCCAAACGAAACACCTACTAATTTCGTTGACTTTTATATGACTAACAATACGCCCGGAACAACCCGTAAATAGATCTATAAGATTTAAAATAATTTTACTGTTTATTAATCATAAAATATATATACAATCACGTATCACAGTGTAAACATTACAAGGAAATAATTTATTCTCCGCGCTCTCCTTCAGATTTATACATAGTTTAGGTATACAGTCTCTAACGCCACTCACAGCTCAAAAACATTTGAACGTATGAATAAAGTTTACAAAAAAAGATATTATTAATTTATTACAATATGTTAATCATTTTGATTTGTTACTCAACTTGCAATTTCAAAATAATTTCGAACATTATATGCATGTTAATATATATATTAACAGGACTTAGTAATTACCTCCCTTGCATAGAAAAATTAGAATAATTTGACATGTGTCCATAAAAAGTCTTATGTTGACATTTTTAAAATATGGAACATGGTAAAAGGTTAAGAAAAACACAAACAAACAAAAACTACAATGTATTTCTAGAATTATTCATCTGCTTTAAAACATTGTTTAAGTCAGGGAATTTTAGACCTAAGTATCACGAAATACTAGTGCTGCAACGATTCACAGGAAAGTCGATTCGATGCGATTCGATACTTTTTCTTTCGATTCGATTTTTTTCGATTTGATTCATTTATTAATATAATTTACTTCAAATATGCATTTATACATTAATTTGAGCTTAAAGCTAAATAATATGGACTAACTAAAAGTGTTACTGAAATTTGATAACACGAAACTCGAAAATCTGCTAAATTAATATTTGCTTTTTTCAAGTACGAAATGGTTTGGGTACGAATGTAAAGTTCACGAAAATGTATTATAATTGTAATTTCGACTAAAAAAGTATAAACAGCATGGAGCATAAATTGTAGAAAGATGCAGTTCTTGATATACTACTGTACATTTAACATAAACCTACGCTTTGTAAGCAAATATATTGAAATTTGAATTATCTAACATCAAAACTTGACCGGTAAAATTCAATCACACCGACCCAATTTGCGTAGCGTTGGGGCATATACTGTAAATAAATATTTGGAACAGAGTTTCCATGCTACTTAAATCGTAAAGGAAACTTTAGAGAAATGTAACAAAGTTAACCCCAGTTTCACTGTCAACGTACTTTGTCTTTTAGGTGAGCCTTTGCTTTTATCGTTATTATAACTTATGTAAACATGTTAAAAGTCAGTATCGAATCGAAACTCGCGGGTCCCGAATCGAAATCGAATCGGCGGCCTTGCAATCGAGTTTCGATGTATCGAATAAACATTTCAACCGGTTTGTGCGTCCCGAAGAGATATCGATCCAAATATTATATGGGGCATGTTGATTGCACGTGCATATTTCAAGATACATGAACAAATGATTTACAATACATTTCATACAAAGCTTCAGTAAACTTCCGCTTTTAGGACCATCAAAATATTTTGCATTCGGAACAACCTCGGCGATTACTGCATAACACACTTGTTGATCGTCAGTTTATGGAATCATCCGAGCGTTTTCCGAATGAATATTTTGCCTTAAAAGTGGAATGGTCTTGATATACAGATATAGAGACATTTTTCTTCGCATATTAAGTTTCTGGGACTTGAAAATCGCCAAAAAAAACCCCAAGACTTTGCGTTAGACAAGGTGGTCTTTTCAGCGGAACCTTGCTGTATGAAAAAAAGTTTGAATAAACATGACAATGCCAAGTTCTACAATAAAAGTTGTGTATTTGTTCGATATAAACATAAGCATATAACGTAGAAATAGACATAAACGAGTGAACAGAAGCTTGATGTCTGATAGATACAGTCCTTGGAATCAAATAGTATAATATACATGTATTGTATACAATTACATGTATTATAAATAACACTTGGTTACTTGTTTTGCTTTTTGCTTGTAGAGTTTTATATCTTAAACCCTGTCAATGTCTGTCAATATATATATATGTGCTGAGAAAATGAATATTCTCAGTAACAAACCAAACTGACCGATAGATTAAAAGAAGTCGCACATAAAAATCACAAAACAATTAAGTCACAATGACAGTAATGTTAAACCCCCATCAATATGGAATATGGAGAAGCTTTCTGGCCTTGTGGTAAGGTAGGCGAGTACTGGTTAACTTATGGACAAAGGTACTGGAAAGCTAGGTTATGTGCGCTGACTGTCGTTAAATAACTATATTGTGTAGCCAAGCCGTTAAACTCAGTATATAAAAAAGTCACAATCTTTTACAAGTGTATGTCAGTTGGTACTAGTTGGTTGGATAGTTAAATTTTAATTGAGTTGACACAAAAACAAAACAAAAACATACTCTATTTGTTTAGTACAGTTGAACGGGGAAATTATTAAGAATGTAAATATTGCTACGTTTTTTTTCCAGGTAAATAAACAGTTTTACCCATAATGCTTAGCGTCTCCGTACAAAGGTCAGTAAGACTGTTCGTGTACGAACTGGGTGCTAATATTGTCATTATCAGAACATTGTTTTACTGCTTCCAAAAATGGTTCTTCGTGTATACAGTTTATTACAGATATTTTACCGTTACATTGCTGAGATAATGAAATCTTAGTAACAAATCAAACTGATTGATAGATTTTAAGAAATATCACACAAAATTCTCAAAAACAATGAAATCACTATATTTTACAAGTGTCTGACAATCTTCACTAACATTGTCATTACCGAAACATTGCTTTAATTGCTTCAAAAAAATTTCTATACAGTTTTGTTGCTTTCCAGTTTGGAGAGTTTTAGAGAAGATAATATTTATGTACAGAAAACAATCGTCTTAATGATGGTGTTGTATAGCACAAACTATATAGTTGTAAATGTGATGAGAAATAGCACTAGCATCATGATATATGATGGTGCCAGTAGAGTAGAACCATCAGTGACTTCTTCAAGTATAGGACCATTACAATAGTTCGTCTCACATTGTGATAGACATACTAAGTTGTTGTTATCCCATACACATGCTGTCTCATTATTCGTAGTTAAATTTTTCAATCTGTTGTAAGCTCCATGGTCATCTTGAGCAAATGATTTAAAGGCGAATGTTTCACCATCGCTACAATCACGTATCTGGGCGGCCTGTCCTCCTACAAGACAGAAGTAAAAACATTAGTAAATAACAAAACATCGACAATAACTGATCCCTGCTTAAAGTGAAAATGGTGAAACAGTTTTCCATGTGGCCATCGAAGAATAAGACAACTAAGAGAACTAGAATAATGCTGAGAGGTTGGTTCGTATTCATTTTTCATAATGATCTTAAGCCTGCGATATTACCTAAGTTCTGCCATATAGGGATAAGTATACTGAACCAAGTGACGTGAGCTGACCCCTCTGCTAATTAAACTCAAAACAACTAATGTCATTTTGAAAGAGCGATGTGAGGAAAGGCTTAGCTATGCGTGCTTGCATGGAACTGTAAAATAGAAATATAATGAGGAAACTGGCCACTTATTGAACTTAGATGAAATATTAGTGCTTTCAGCGTAATATACCATATATTATTAGTTACACAGTCAGTTACTGACCGGTATCACACCGTATCCGGTCAGTAACTGACTGTGTAACGAATTTATCTTACCGAGTACCCCCATCTGAATTTTAGCATCAAAGAACACGGACAATAAATTATAAATTTTGTTACTGACTGGATATTAGAATCTACTGACCTAATATGGGATAATACATGGTCAGCACGTGACCGCTCTCGGCCAATGAAAAACGAGTATTCTGTACGAGGTAAGATAAGTATTTATATTTGTTTGTCTCAGAACAAACTATGTTAAAATTTGTAAATGAAAGGCATTTGGTACTTCATGTATTTCGCTTTAACCCTCTCATTGACATGTACATTTTATATTAAGGTACACGAAAATATTATTACACATAGGCGGATCTAGCAGGTGGGGGTCAGGGTGGTCCGGTCCCCCCTGGAATTTCCAAAATGTACCTGACCATTTGAATATTTCTTGAATTTAAGTCATTTTTGAGTAGCATGAAGCAATTTTCCTCGGTGGTTATCATAGATTTAATGGTTATGTAGTTTTTGTTATCAATATGTTGCTATATTCTGCAAAATATGTATAATGTGGTAGTGGTTCGAAAGCTTGGACCCCCTAGAAAAAGTTCGGACCCCCTCTCCTTGAAAAAAATCCTGGATCCGCCCCTGCTACATACAATGTACTATAATATTCAAGTTCAATTGAGACCTACACTATCTCTGTCACTAACTTGATTTACAATGAACAAATTTTTAATTTCAGATTGTAGGTGGACAGTTAACATACTAATATAGACTTTTATGACTTTGGTAGAATTGTTGTTGTTAGTTTAAGATTCTTTGATCGTAAAATAAGGTACTTGTAACTTCTATGTTATTAAAATTTAAGATACATGTAGTGAAGTACATGAAATTTATGAGGGTTTGTAATTTAGAAGTGTTTGTTCATGATTTAAAACAAATAAATCTAGTTAGTACAGAGCCACAGAAAAGGAAAAAGATTCAACGTGGGTAATATTGAATACTAGGTTTGGTAAGCTGTCCGTTAGAAAATGACCGTATTAATTTGTGTTGTCACGGCGTTATACACAACCAATAACACAGAACAAACCTAAACCATAAAATTTAATGTAAAAATAGAGAAATCTTGCACAGTGCGCATTAATATATTCAATATAAAGAACGAAAGCAAGAAATTCACATTTTTGTATTAAGCTGGATAGATGTAAAAGTCTTAACTTTCCTCCATTAATAAAATATATGGAGAAGTTGCCGGCCTTGTGGAAGGGAGTGAATCAAAGGTCTAGGAAAGCTAGGTTAGGTGCATTGGCCGTTATAAAAATGACCATAATAATGTGATTCAGACTATGCAACATGATTTGCAAAAATGAAAATGGAATGACTTGTATTGACAGGGCGTTAGACCTATAACCCCCAATGTAAATGGTCTTTAAAACCACGGTAATACGTACCATCTTTTGTTTGATAGGTTTCAATGGCACACGTTTTATTGAATGGATGCTTGCAGACTTTTTTCACTTCTTCATTGCCTTCATTATCCATGGCTATTTTATATGTATTAAAATCTTGACAACGGTTATTGAGCCCAGTATCCGCACAGAAATAACATTTCAATCCAGTACTTGTATTAGTGGCATTGTTACCATCTTGTGCTTCTGTAAGTATACAAGCCATGAAAATGTTAAAATCAAAGCACTGAAATCACTGACTTAACGATAATGTTAAATACAAGTTAACTCAGTTATTAAGTTAGTAAGGTTTTTTTTTATTAAAGTGACACGTGTAAGATACAATACTTACACAAATGTATAAAGAAAAAGTGATATAAATACAAAAAATACACCCGGCCATATGGATCTAAATACGCGCTTAGAGATTGAGAGGCCAGTTCCGCGTTCGATCTCCACAAGGGACAATTTCCTTGAGCAAGAATATATATAATTTTGGAACTTCCTGGAAACAAACATAGATCTAGCAGCGCCCACCTAGCTAGCTCATTTGGTAGCTCACAAGTCTAATGATTGATGGGTTGTAGGTTTATTCCCACATTGGGCATGCTTTGTTGGAGTTTGGTCATGGAATAATATCTACTGCCATTCTCATTCCTATTTATATATATACATGTATACATAAAGTATTTTGACTTGCAACCGTGCCGGCTGCTTAACTGGTCACTGATTGATATTGGGTAAAACCCCTTTTGTGAATAATATACGTTAATGCACAAACGGTGTTTGGTTTCGTAACTGTACCGGTCGCATATGCTGGACATGGTATGATCAAGTCCAATGTCAACCATTTTGAAAATGCTTTGACTGGCAAGTGCACGACATAAAAATTTTATTTTTATACTAACTTTGTTGATACCATCGTATCTTCATAGACAAATATTATCAAAAAATACCTGAAAATTCCAAACAAATTCCAAATAAAAGAATTGAAACCAAGAAATACGACACGTGATCCATCGCTATTATAACACTTCCGTATTGTAAGTTAAGACGATACTAATCAAATGACTACATGCAATTTTGTTATCATTGTTTCAAATGTTATGAATTATGGCCCGCATTGTATGAAAGGCAATGCCAAGGAGAAACTGTGGTTCATGTCCCTTTTATATTTTCTGCCTAAATTTCCATTTAACTTATTGTTCGCGTTTATAGTTGCGCATTATGTCAGGTTAAAGAGGGAGGCATTTAACTTGATCGTCGCGTATAGCATTTACACGGTGGCAATACAACGTGACTATGACATCAAAAATGCTACGATTTAAAGCAGAAAACAATGAAAAATCAGCCTCGACTCAACGTTTTAAAGCGCTGTAAGTCTTTTATAATTGCCAGCCCTGCGTTCAGTTACCGCGAACGTTACAAAACGTTCCGTAACGATACATGCGGAACTCTTCGGCCATTCGTTGCGATTAATCTCGGACATATTTAGACGCTATTTTCAACTACCGATGATGAAGTAAACAAATATATGATCGTTCCGGCATTGAGTGATGTTTCGTTTTTAGTCCGTAATATTTGAAACATCACTCATCGCCGTAACGATCGCATATTTGTGTATTAGATTAGATTATTCGCAGCAAATTGCCGAGGAGTTTCGAATGTATCGTTATGTAACGTTCTGTAACGTTTAGAGTAATTGAACACGCTACAGATTTCAATGATACCTACGAGAGGTCAAACAGGAAAGAGAATACTATTTGCTGAGCATCTCATTCCCAACGCCAGTTTTATACTTTTTTACACCCTGAAAAAATATTCCTTTTTAGTGTGCTACATTGACAAGTTATCGTCCTATATTGAACAGAAAAACTTTGGTAGATTTTCCAGGACGTTTTTAACAAACACTGGCTAAAAGCGAAGTACAAGAGCCCTGTTCTTCTCCAGGAACAGTAGATAGGAAATCTGACTACCGAGAAATGAAGGAAAACGGCCGGGCGCAGCATATAACATATGCATAGGGAGCAGTAAAAGAGGCAGGGAGGAGAGAAAAGGGACAGGGTGTAGTGCCCTGCAATTCTGGTTAAGAATAATCACCAATATTATACATTTAAGATCATTTATTTTACTATTTAATAATTATTGCATTAAAAACACGAAAATATCCGACGACTTTGTCTTTATGCGCCGCACTATATTCTGTTGCGTACCAAATCGCCGAATTCTGCGATGGGTTGTGCGTCACAGTATAGAGGTGAGATCTTCACCTTCTGTGTATAGAATGTTACCATTCCTTTAATCTATATAATAAAAGAGGATAAATTATGCCTCAGTCTCATAAAATCGTGGCTTGTTGCGGACCCGTACGTGCAGGCAGCCGTATGCCGTGGGAAGCCTTGCGTGCTAAGGTGAGGGTACGCACATGGCACAAAACAACACACCCATACGGAGCCGCAGCTAGAAGATTGCAAGTTTAATTAATACTCGGCCACGATTGTGTTCACGATTTGACTTTGTAACTGATACGTGTATCCTGGTCTCATCTCACGGACCCTGGTAAAAAAGTAACAGTCCGTTCGGATACGCCAGTGTTCGTACGGGTCCTTGCGGAGCTTGATCGCACGGCGCCCGTACGGTGCCCTTACGGTTATTTTTATGTTTATGGGACTGTAGCTTTAGTGTCTGATACAAGGGTATAAACCCATGCATTGGAAAACATGTGATACTATATACATGTATATCATACTATGGATAAAACTTGTTGAAGGGTGCTTTTCATGACTTCAACTATGTATGGAGAAAACTCTTAATAATAATAGTCATGGCCTTGTCTCATATTTATATTGATAAGTTGATAAAAATCGTTGAACATTTTGATAATGTATTCAGTTTGAATTTAACGATAAACAAGTTTGATTTACAAAACACTTGAAATTATATTGCAGTGATAAGACCTCGAGCCCATGATATGTGACAATGTATGCAATCCACAGACTTCCGTTTTTTATTATTTCTTATCAGTAAAACCATTAATAATGTACAGTGCCCTCCAAAAATTTTATGTTTTAGGGAAAAAAACAATTCACATTAAGGATCTACCAAGAAAAAAATGAGTAATCTAAGCAATGTTCAAAAGCAACATTAGTTATTTATTAGTATATCAACAATATCTATGACTCAAGATATAGTCCACGAATAAGATGTTAATATACATGTAGTAAAGTTTTTGCCGTACGCATGCTCAGATTTTTCTTAAAATTTCATTTGTCCAATAACTTTTGGAGGGTACAAAATGTTATTTAGGTGGATCAAGTGATCACATGTCATTTCATGAAATCATTTTTAAACCCACTTCCCGGTCACAAAGTACTTAACAACCAGGAAAATGCGGCTACTTAAAAACAACGCAGTTAGTTTAGGTTGAGTAACGAACCCACGAAAGGCTAGTTATTTAATAAATACTAGTTTGATTTTGTAAACACTGTACCATGCATGTTCCACGTTTTGTAATAAAGGTGGCTTTTATATCTCCCTGTGGTAACCTTGGTTTCAAAGTTATTGGACCAATACTTACGTGCACACAGAGTACTTGCAATCGCTCCAATTGATCCATGGTCTATTTAAAAAAAGACAAATCAATAAAAATCATGCTTGGTTTATCATTGGTCAAATGGTTAACATGATCTGTCATTTATCATTGATAAATTAACTATGTTAGTTAGAAATGACAGATAGTAGTTAACCTATTGTTGGATAAGGAATCTTTTTTTTTTCAAAGTAATTCTCAATATAACAGCATCACCTTTCTAAGCACTGGTGTGTGTTTTACTGTTACGTGTATGACTGGTTATAAAGAGAGCTACGAGTATACATATAAATTACCATGACAGAGTCTTATAACATATAGGTCTCGGTATCATAATCAAGGCATTGATTAACACCGTTAGGCATGTAGAACTCTAACTAAGGGAGATAACAATGTATGAGGTTCGTATATTCGGTATACATGAATTAGTTCCCTTGTTAAATATGTGAAATAACAATGTATGTATTTAGTGCCATTAGAATATTGCTTAAAATTGTTCGCTTGTTAATAAATGGATGAAATTGTGTTTTTAGCTAAAAGCTTAGTCGTTTATTTCTAATTATATTTAATATGAGACATATATTTGTATCAATTAGTAATAGAAAAAGTTTAATGTACAGACATCATGTATTTTCCCTGATTAGAAACATCGCTGTTATATATAATATTTATCAGAGTTCTTGACAATTATACTTTCAACTGGCTTGGCTCTATTTGTCTACCTCACTGTTTGTAGTTTTGTTTTACCGGGGTCCGTCGGCTCCATACGCATGCATTATGTGCAAATCCCGTCTAAAACTTGACTCAAACAAGTTAGGTTTCTAGAGTAGACAGAAGAGATTCGTCGTCTGTTGATACTGTTAAATTCTCAAGAGTGTTGATTGCAAGCAACACTCTTCAATCGGGCTTGGGACCGACTGGCTGGCTGTGTGTTTGTTTATACTCGCCCATAAGCCACAATGGCTTTGGGCGAGTGTTTACTTAATCCTACATGCCCACTGTTAAAAAATTAACTACATGTATATATAAAAATACTCTATTTTGTAAACTAATTTATTAAAAATTACTAAATGTTGTAAATAACAGAATAAAAATATTATATTAAGAATCTATTAGACTAAGTAAACAAATTATAAGACTTTATTAAAGATTTTCATTATTAAAATGGTAATAATGGCACTATATTATGGAACATTAATACGTTTGTTACTATATATAGTAACAAATATGACAAGTCAACAAGGCCATTACGCGACTTTTTCCCGTATTATGCGATTTCGGCCGTATATAATGTCAACTCTGTACGTTTCTATATTGAGATGGGTTAGATCTATCTTTAAATCAGGAGGACTCCCTGTTCGACAAGTAAAAATATATATATATAAATATGTATCTAAACTAACTTATACTCGTCAATAGTGAGTATTTCAACATTGGGACCGACTGCGACTGGTTCCTCTTTATGTATACATGTAAATACAGCAGCCATACTCTGAGAACTACTTTTTTGGACCACAACGTCTCGGAAGAGAATCTCCTTAAAGTGAGGTACTAAAAGATTTTGTAGGGAAGGAATGTCAAGACAATAATACAAGAATTCCTACAAAAACAGTACTTCCTTGAATCTTCATCGCCCAGGGTATTTCAGGAAATGAATAAAACTTGTATTAAGACAATAAAAATATTAATACAAAATAGTCGGATCCTGAAAATTCAACAAAGAAAAAACTGGTAGTTATAACATATTCGGGTGTGGCTGAGATGTCACTTTGTTAGAATGGTACTTACATGTATTGGAAAGGCCACTTGGCGTTCAGGGTTTAAATCACATCCAAAACATACGTCGTTGTTGCCTAGAACACGATACATTATCCTCAGAGTTAAGTCCTTGGGCACTGGGGAGTGGACCCAAATGTGAATAATCTTAAAGTTTAAAGAACTTGTCTTTAATAAAAACAATTATTAGCTATCTTCCTAGTGGAATCCTTATTAGCAGAATCGGACTTTGCAACTTGCAATTATGGATTATCCAGGGCATCTAGCCAGATTCCCTATTAAGCCGCGGCCGTGGCGTAGTGGTTAGCATGTCTGACTTCGAATCCGGAGATCGCGGGTTCGACACCCGGTCGCAGTAGTTCATACCCTATACATGAGTTGTCGGCCTCGTGGTAGGGTAAGTTAGTACTGGTGATAGAAAAAGTGTCCAGGAAACCTATAGTAGGAAGTACATGGCCTATATATGTGTTGAATGCGACGTTTAAAAAAAAAAAAAAAAAGATTCCCTATTGGCCGGAGGTTGCCTTTCCACTGATTATGTATATAATCATAACCTTTAAGATTTATACCTTATCTAACCAATCAGGCGCTGACGCGTATGTATGTTCTGGCGGGATCCTTGGATTGGAATCCGACTTTGCACCTTGCAATCATGGATTTTCATGGCATCTAGCCAGATTTTCCATCGACTATTTAGCTGTCTTTTTACCAACAGTCCATTCATTACTCATTTCACTATCTTTTACAGTTAAAACCCACTTGTTTCTTAACTACTATGAACACTTAATTGATCACTTACTCTTAGTTTTATATTAGTCTTCATATTATTATTTTATATTTCATCATCTCTTAACCATTTTCATTTTCAGTTAAACCCGTATGTCCTAATTATGGATATGATTGTGAAGCGCTTTTGAACATATATTCAATATGGAAAGTGCGCTATACAAATTTGGTATGTAATAATAATAATATCGTTACTGTTCGGCTATCCAAGGACCCTATTTATGTAATATATGGTCCCTGGGCTATCCTTACTCTGAAAATATCTTACATCGTCAATTATGTAAATACTATTTTGTAGTCTAAGAATTTATTTCACTAAGTGGACTATGAAATCATATTTTTTAATGGCGTAGTCATTTTACTGATCTCACAAAAAAAACCACGAACAAAACGATTCCATTCCAAATTTAAATGTTTTACCACGTTTCTGCCTTATTTAAATTTTATGAAAATATGAATTTTATAATTTTACTGCATTTTCCTCGATTAAAATTCTATTCAACCACAGGGCATGAAAAATAACATAAAATTTATCATTTTAATGTGGAATATATTAGAATAAGGTTCTGAAATCTACAAATCCAATTTCCCTATTTAATTGACCATACTGACCACATGTACATAAAGCAACGATCAGGTAACAAAATAAAATAATAAACACAAAGTTTTTGTTTGATTCTATATCTGCTATATTTCATATATTAGGTATAGAATTACATCTGATGAAAGCTTGAAAACCATTCAAGTATACACCCACCAGGCGTAACTAAAACAATCCACGACATGGAGGCTAAACAATATGAATGAGAGATGGTAATAAACCAATAATATAACATTACTTCTAATTGGCATAAAGTACCCTCGTCAATCAACAAATATATGAAAACTGTCGAAAGATTTATGTCTGACTATTTTGTTACATTTATTCTGATTGGCTGATAATTAGATTCAGCGCGTGCTCTCTATTATACTGTTATCTAGACGAGCCAATCAGCGTGCGTCATGTTAACTTAGAACCTACCTCCTACGTTTCTGGTTCTGTTTTAAAAACAAATATGAATGCTTTGACTGTTAACTTCATAATTCTTCTAAATGAGGATCACACATGTTTATTAAGAGTGTAACATTTCAAGAACCGTTTCAAAACATCCATATTTTATGTTTGACAGTACTCATTATTCATTTTTTCCTTGAAAAATGGATTTTACTTCTGGACGCTATCCATTGAACGTTGATAATAATAAATATTCTATAGGAAGCTACTACGGCACGGAGACCGAGAAAAATAATACAGTGCCTCAACTTGAACTATCCAATTTAGAAAATACTATTCCATTTTCAAAATACGGATTTACTAACTTACGTCAAATTAACGATGAATACACTGACGACATGTCAGCCGATTTCGATGATGAAATTGAAGACAAACCCACGGATGTAAGTACTTGTGATACAAACATTGAACATTCGACTACACAGTTCGCTAATAATTCTAAATCTAGAATTGATTCTATAATACAGTCACGTGATTCTTATATTAATGATAATAAAATGACGGCTACTGATGACAAGCATGCAGCTATGGATGAGACTAACTATATTGTTAAACTAGAGAAAATGTCCCCTGATGACACTGTGGGTGTTAGGGAACCAGCAAAGACTTCGAGTAACACTGAGAAGAAAAAACATGGTAAATATATTATTATATACTCTCTTAAAAGCCACTCGTTTACAAATTTGTTTAAGTATTGTTGATGTTTGAGGAAAGTGATCATCTGCATGAAAGTGATTTCTATGATCAGAGGTAATCGTATAAAATTGTGAAGTCGGCTGGACATAACCAAGAATCAGACTTTAAATTGCACTTTAATTCTCTTTTCTTAAATTAAAAAAAAAACAACACCAGTCAATGTATTTCAATATGAGATGTATCATTTAACGTGGAATTCATTAGATTCAACATAAAAGAGCACCGATAGCTCATTAGTTAATTCATTTTTTTGTTAAACTTGTTAAATTAAACGTCCATTTTATAATCACTTATGATGATGAGGTACTGAATCACGATTACCAGAACATATAACTACACAGTTCAAAACTATGAAATTCATCCCTAAATTTAGCTTATACGGCGCATAAACAAAATTCGCTATTAGTATTGTCTCCATTGAAGAATAACTTGTATAGTAACTAAGAAAGTGATTTGTTCATGTCCTGTATGGACAAAATTAAACCTCTCAAACCTCACATTCAATTAAATTATCGATTTGTCATTATAAAAGAGATTGTATGGCGATTCCATGTTAAAGGATTAATTCCATATTCAAATGGTACGGTGTTTTAATTTTTCTAATTACCTATCAGTGCCTGTCATTGACGTAAGAACTTAATTTTTACTATTCTAATGAATTGCGAAAGTAATAGGTCTATATATTAACATAAAAAACGCACTAAATTGTATAATATTTTTTTATATCGTAACTATCAGAGTAATGTTTTATTTAGATATAATTACCATCTTGTACTGTTGTATCTTTGTTTCCACTAAAATCGTCACTATCAGAACAGTCATGACAGCTATACTGACATTTTTCTAAAGAAATTTAAAAGTTTTAGGAAAGGCGAAATTCAAGTTGAAATCTGTGGACGAGTAGCTTAAAGATATGACTTTATATTAAAATAGCTGGTGTTTAGTATTTATTTGTTTCGAACATGATATCAATAGACATCATCCAAAATTCAAGTTTATGGGTGTTTAACTGCGGTACAAACAGTGTTATTACAATGAAAATTGTGTGCATGAAGAACAATATAATAAACTTTCAAAATTTGTTATTCGTAATTTTCAGCAATATTTGCAAAATTTGTAGATTTTACAATACACCACCTCGTCAGTACTGGTTCCGGATAACATTTATGTCGCGAAAGACCAAAGTTGTAAATTTTAAAATCATTTTAACAATTTCAAATCTCAATTATGTTCTAAAGAAGTCCATTTTAATAAAGACACTTCGACATACTGAGAAACTGAGTTATCAATACAAAATGAGCTATTGAATATTTTTAGCATATGGTCAGTCTTCACGACAAACTTTAGTCAGCACTGGACATTCAGTCCAGCAATTGTGAGTTTTTTACTGGACCGATTGAACGTTTGCTGGACCAAAAAGTAGTAGCGATGTGTTTAAATATGCAGTCAATATTAATGATTAAGCGTAATATGTCAGAAAACTAAATTAACAATAATTAAAACATCAAACAACGATTTTTTTTTATTGAATATGGAACTTGTAAGCTGTAAAATGTTGATGGACCATCGGGCCACTAACATTCTGAAAGTCGAGTCCGAAGGCGATTTCAATGGACTTGGTCCACGGTCCATCGGCTAAATTCGAAGACTGTATGCAAACTCCTCACAGAGGTTACGTCACGCGTTGCTACTTGATTTGATAAAGGGAGATAACCACTGCGGGGAGTTTGGACTGTATGGTCCGTTCTCAAGTTTATAACTTCGTCCCGTGGCAGCTTATGATCGCAAACGTACATAAAATATTCATGTTGAAATCGGTCATACATGCTTCTTTTATTTGTAAAATTCTTACGATATATTTTCAACAAGAACATATTATACATGACTTATCTATTACATGTACTTCGTTAATATGGGGTGTTAAAGGTACTCATTCACAGATTTCAACTTAAAACACAACTTTTCCGTAAACTATCAAAATTGTATGGAAACATTTTTTGAAACAGGAAATTAATGCTTTGATAATGACATTTTCAGCGCAAATGGACATACAACTACAAATGATGGTGTTTCAAGTAGTAAAAAACTACCCCGTATATCATGGTATAGACAATTTTAGTGCATGTTTGTGACTTTTATTGTATATTTCTCGCAATCTATAGGTCAGTTTGTCTAAAAATATTAAGAATTATGTTAGGACACAATTACAGACATTGCATAGTATTTTCAAAATATAGAAAAATCTTTACCAAATCTGAGAACTAGTACCTTTAAAGTTCTTGACATGTTGGTATTGAGGTTCCCAGAAATCATTTGCTTTTGATGTCAGCATTTTCAACGTTAACATCATATATTTGTTTATCTTATTTTTATCAAAGTACACATTGATGGGGAAAGCAAACTTTAATATTGTTAAAACACATACAAACAATTAAACGTTCTAATTACAACAGAAAAAATGCCTTCTTGCTGAGAATATTTATTTAATACGTATTTTCATATTTTTAAAAACCTTACTTTAAATCTTAAATCATATTGCAATTTACACTGTATTTTCATACAGAAATATTTTAGTGTAAAACGTATTTTGAAAAGTTATATTATGCTTATAACTTGAATTGAAAAATTATTTTTATAAAGGACACAACGGACGCGTGCTCGGGCATCTATCATTTTAATAAGTTACAAAAGTGACATTTATTAGCCAGCAAATTAAAGGTACTAGTTCGCAGATTTGGTTAAGATTTTTCGATATTTCCAACAACAAAAAAAAACATTCAGTGTCTGTAATTGTGTAAAAAATTAAGTCTTAATATTTTAGGACAAACTGGCCTATGGATTGCAAAAATACACAATAAAAGTCACAAAAATGCACTTAAATTGTCTATATACCATGACATACTTGTATGTCAATTCGCACTAAAATTGTCATTATCAAATCAGTCTAATCAGAATTTTCTGCTTAAAAATGTTTCCATAAAATTTTGGTAGTTTCAGAAAAAGTTGATGTTTAAGTTGAAGTCTGTGAACGAGTACATTTATAGTATTATATAATATAGCAGAGAATTAAGCATTTGTCCATTGTTTCTTTTATAATAAAATTACTTAAATATAGTTTCAGAACTTTGTACCTGATAATCAAATGTATATGATATAAATATAACGATACAATTTTCATATGCCTACAAAATTCATACATATTTTGGAAGAAAAATAAGAGAACGATTGTGTACATTCATAATTTTCTGCTACAGAGGAAGTCTGTCTAAATATCGAAAATACATGAGATAGTACAGCCTTACATGACCAAAAATAGAACCAGGGGTGAGTTTCCTTGGCGCTTTGCCCCTCTGGTACCCTTAAATTGATATTAGCCCACAACAAGTTGATCATATGCTCTATGGATTAGCTCGCACCTAAATTTTGACGTTTTTTTCCCAAAAAAATATTTTATTTCCTCGCCCGCCAAAAATTTGGTCACACCGCTATATAAAACAACTGAATTAAGATTTTTTTTCTTCACTCGCTCGCTCCATTTTTTCCAGAAAATTCCTTAAAACACATAATCAACTTGTTGTGGCCAGGCTACGCGCTTATTCCTTATGGTGTAAGAAGGGTACCAGGGTACAATGCGCTAGCTAGCGATATGCTAAGAAAACTCACCCAAGGTGTCTCTGGGATTGAAATCACAAGCGCTGCAAGTGCAGCACGACCGTATAGGAGACCAAAGCGGTTCCGAATCAATATATAGAGTTTTGTCTCGGGATCGTGCATAACACTACGACCGCAAACTAGTATCAAAAGTTTAAATGATAAAACATGTTTGATTTTTTTCTCCCATTTTAGTTATTTTTTGAAAAGAAACTGACGATTGTTTTCGGTATGGTACTTTTTGAACGATAATGTTTCGTAGTTTGATATTTTTGTCCCTTGATTTTATGTGGTCGGAACGTATTTAAAGAAAACCTTACTGAACTGAATACAGTACCGATAGCTTTGCTAAATAAAAACGCCGTTAACAGAGTCGTATTCAGTGATTTTTCAGTAACAAATACGTACTGGTTATAGACAAGGGTCCAGGAAAGTTAGGTTAGGTGCGCTGGACGCCGTAAAATGACCTCAATTGTTGTGACACGGCGTTTAACCCAGTAAATGAGAACGAGTTACAAATTAAAAAAAACACTCATACCTGCAGGTTCCATTCCTAGTCAGATAATATTATCTGCGTACACAGCGGGATAGAACTTTAAATTCAAGCAAACCCATGGGACCATCAGAAATGCAAAGTTAAATATAACGTAATACATTCGAAACTCCTTACCGATTTTCTCCGCAAGAATACTATTTATATCAGTGCTGTTATGAGAGGCAGATTGTCTTGTGACGATTGGAGGAGTTTAGAAATGTTTTTTAAGAATTCGTCGTCAAACATGTAGCGATATAAGCAATATTATTAAAACGCGGCGCTTTACGGAAAACTAATAAAAATGCTGATTGGGTAAATATGATTTTGGGTTTGTGTGGGGGATTTTTTACGGAACTCGAAACTTGTGATTATGCGTCATACGAAACAGTTTATATACACTAATTTGGCAAGTGAGTTAAATGTTTCATAAATTTGATGTAAAGTAAAATGTCAAGTCAAGAAAACCACTGGAACACGGGAGACAGTCATCTACAGTACCCATCAAAAGTTTGGAGACAAAAGAAATTTACTACAATTTTTTTAATTTTAATGATTATCTTTGTACAATTTCTTTTTCAATATATTTAAGTATGGTTTGTGATAAAATGAAAAAAAAAACCAAGAATGCAACATATTTATAAGTCTCAGCGTCTGACATACAAAAGCCTACAAAACCATGTTTATTGTAATTATTTTCCATAACAAATTTTTTATGTTATTTTTGTAGACTCATTAATAATAATGATGATAACCATAAAACTAATGCAAAACTACAAAGCATTTCAAAATAAACAGTTATCAAATTTAAAAAAAAAAACTATTAAGTAGGCCTACAATCTGAAAATGTCTCCAAACTTTTGGCGGGTACTGTAGGTTGTACTGTTTAGCTCATGCAAATATATTAAATAGCTGAAACAATATTTTTTACAAATAAGATTGAATTCAAGTTCGCTTCCTGCAGCGTGTTCAGAAACGACTGTTAGCGAACGTTACAGGTACGGGACAACTCAACCCGAAGACAACTCAACCCGTTGATAACTCAACGCAAAGTTGGGACAACTCAACTCGTTAGTAGGGGATTGAGTTGTCTCGGGTTGAGTTGTCTTTGCGTTGAGTTGTTCCGATCCTAACATTACGGAACGTTCGGGGTAATTGAACAGGCTACTGATCCACCAATTCTAGCATAGAATACAGTTGTTTCTGGATTGATCCTCTGTTTTTATCCATACTTAAGTTATCTTTATAAGTCCAAATCTTGATTGCTAGTATGCGACTGACGTTATTTGAAACTTATTTGTATTTAAATTGTTAATTGATGATGTACTGAGAACAAATAATTATTAATCTGTTCTGTTCTGATATATTTTTTGCCTAAGGAAACAATGAGATGGGCTTTGGATGTGATTCGAACAAAAGCGGACTCGAACATCCGAATATTTCCGGTTCAACGTCATAACCACTCGACCACGCCAGCTCATAAGATTAAGACGGCGATAAATAAGCCGACCATATAAACTATATTGTTCGGCTGTAACACACAACTTACAAGTAACACTTATTATCCAATATGTTAACATAAGTATAGCATGTACTTTTAGATATAATCAGGAAATTATTCATTACCAAAACCATACTATAGTTAAGGATGTAACAATACAGTAAAACCCCTATATTGCAATATGCAAAAACCCGTTATGCGATATACGAATATACGTATTCAGTGTGGGAATTACGTGACCTATATGGTTCCTAACACAGCAAAAATGACGACCAGATCAACAAGTTTAGATTAAAAGACAAGGTATATGACATTTATACGTAACCGATTTTTTTCAGACCTAGTGCAGTCTAATCAGCACAAAATTCTCTTTCCAGCGGTAGTTTTGCCAACCCCTGAACGGTTCTAAAGTTCTAGATTACCTCGGAGTTCTTCCAAAAAAACCTTTACTGGTTCAAAACCTCGAGGTAATAAAAAAACTAGAAGCGTTGTAAGGTTGAGACACAGGACCTTGACATTTTATATCATTCTACGAAAATTCCCCTCTTACATATAATATGTAAGAGGGGAATTTTCGTAGTAGGATATAAAATGTCAAGGTCCTGTGGTTGAGAGAACCATATTGGTCACGTGATACCCTACACTGGTATTGCAATACGTATAGGGTTTTCAGTGATCATCCGAAGCATGATTTAATGCAAGTGCACTGCAATCGTTACACGCATATATGTATTTTCAAATAATTATCTAATCTAATCAAAATATTTGTATGACTGGTGTAAAATGGATTATGTGTTAGAAAATAAATATTTTGAAACGGACTTTCGAAGAGAACTATTCTCTCATTTGATGAAATATTTATCAATTTATAGCGCAATAAGATTATTTCAAGTTTTCAACAAATTTTAAGATTTATCAAACATTTAAATTTCAGATTCTGATAAAAACGCGCAGTTCGGTATTCAACTATACAAAAACCGGTTCATGAAAAACGAACCGGTTAGAAACAGTCAGAATTCTTATTGCAATTTTAACTGATATATCGATAACAGTTGCACTCCTAATACATGTACTAATTATACATATGTTATCAAACAGTGACAATCATTCAATCATGTCTGATTATGAAACTGAATTTCATTAATGTATCTGAAACAATATAGTAATAGTAATGTTAAAACAGATAAACGTATTTTATGCACGCATATTTTGCTAATATGTTTTAGGCTCATTTAAATCAGAGTAAAATGGCTTTTGGGCGAAAATATGTGGGACGAATGTATCCTCTTAAAACGGATCAATCTGTTTAAAATATCATTGGAAAATTTTAAATTTTATTTTGTCTACAGCTTCACTCACTTTTTTTAGTCAATTAATGAAAATCTGCTACATTGTCTCTAAGCAACCAATATTCTATTCTGTTCAAAATCAATGAGGTCATTCGAATTAATGGTAACAAGAAAATAAACCATGCTTGTTTTTTACAATTAATTTAGAAAAATGGGTATATTGAAAACATTTTTTGGGGGGAGGGGTAAAATTTGTTAAAGATTATGTACAACGCATCTAAAAAGTTATTGGAAAAGACGAAATTTAGAGATAACTAAAAAAAGCATGGCGCAAGTACTATGAATACAGCTTATTCATTTAAGACTGTTTGAAAACTATGTTGATAAACTAATCAGGTATCAGGGCCACAACAAGATGATCATATGGATTCGCTCGCATCTTTATTTTGACGGTTTTCACAAAAACAAATATTTTTATTTTCTCGCTCGCTCATAAAAATTTGGTCAAACCGCTATATAAAGCAACTGAATGAAGATTTTTTCTTCGCTCGCTCGCCCCATTTATTCCCCAGAAAATCCGTAGAACACATCACAACTTGTTGTGACCTAAAGCTTATTTTGGAATTTGCTCAGACTCATGTCTCTTTCAAGGGTAATGTGATTATACTTATTCTAAAACAGAATTCTGTGCAGTGATTTAAAGAGGATTTTGTATTATACATTACTCGAAAATATTTAGTATGGATACGAATGAACCCCGGGTCGATAGCGCAGTTGGTAGCGCGCGTTGGAACTTCGTGTCCCGAAGGGGGTACGGGTTCGAATCTCACCCGGGGAGGTTATACCCTTCCATGAAAATTTGACAATAATGTCAATTTTCCTCCATTTATTAGATAATATGGAGAAGTTTCCGGTCTTGTGGAAGGGAAGGCGAGTACTGGTTATCATAATTTGAGACAAGGGTACAGGAAAGCTAGGTTAGTTGCACTGGGCGCTGTAAAATGACCTTATTTGTGTTGACACAGCGTTAAACCAAGTAAAAATGAATACCAATGAGTTCAAAATTAAAATAGCAACTTAATAAACCATGTTATCATAAAATTTTCTCATGACATTTTTCACTTTCACAATCTCATTCGTGGAAATGTTTTAACGGAAAATCTATTTCGGTTAAAAAGTAAACGCCTTTATGAACTTGAACTATAGTAATATCAATGCGGTGCACAAACAGCATGCAAAGGTTCACTGTGATAATTTTATTCATGTTTGTACGTTTATTTGTTTACGGTAATAAGCATTACTAATAAACAAGTATTGTAGAACAGAACAGAACAGAGCAGAACAAAACAGAAATGATAATTTATCAATTATTTGTACATTGATCAAAATAAACTTACAAATGAAATTATTACTATACGAATAACTTTAAAATAACACAAATTATCATATACGTTAAGTAATTTATTTAAAGTTGTCATTGTGGTCATTGTCATCATCATCATCATCATCATCATCATCATCATCATCATCATCATCATCTTCGTCTTCTTCACAACAACAATTATCATGATTATGTAAATCATTATTATCATTAAACATCAGCATCATTATCATCATTATCATCATCATCATCATCATCACAACAATCATCATGATTATGTAAATCTTCATTATCATCATAATCGTGCCGAAATACATAAGTATGAACTGAAGTAATGTTTATTAAGACACAACACCACCAAGGTTTGTTATGGTCTGTCTGGGAATCAAAACCATCAGACACTAAACATTGAAAGTCAAACGCGCTGCATGTAGAATTAAAAGCAGAAAGAGTATGGCAAATATTAGATAATATGTAGGTTATTTTTCTACTAAGATTTTTGTTTTCTTTTTACAGCTGACGCAAAAAATAAAGACCAGGATCCTAATGTGAAGCCGCCATATTCCTATGTTGCACTTATCGCTATGGCGATAAAAGAATCCGGAGAGAAGAGACTAACATTAAGTGGAATCTATCAATTCATTACTAATAAATTTCCATATTACGAAAAAAATAAAAAAGGGTGGCAGAACTCTATACGCCATAACCTCAGTCTAAACGAGTGCTTTGTTAAAGTTCCTAGAGAGGGTGGTGGTGAAAGAAAGGGCAACTACTGGACCCTTGACCCTGCTTTTGAGGACATGTTTGAAAAGGGCAACTATCGACGGAGAAGGCGTATGAAAAGGCCCTACAGACCTGCTATAGCCCTTACGAAGTCTTTCTTCGGTGATCCTGCTCATTGTGCATTTGGACAATTTTCTTTCGCCAAGAATTATTTCTCTCCACCTCCGTATTCTCAATATTCGGCGTATCACTCATGGTCTCTACCAGGTCATAGTCCTACTCCTGGACCAACATCAGTTAATATGAACTATAGCTCATGTGGTCAAAGTTCTAGAATGCCACATACAGGTTCAACCCTAGGATCATGTGGCTATGGATCTTTACAGTCAGGTTAGTTATTTTAACTTTTAACTATGTAATTATTTATTTATTTTTTGTCATTGAATATTTTCCTCTGCTATTTTTGGAAGCGCGCCTGGATTTTGAATCTAGTGTCCCGAAGGGGGTATGGGTCCGCATCCCACCCGAGGAGGTTATACCATTCCATGAAAATTTGACAATAACGTCAATTTTCCTCTAAGGTATATATAGTGAAGTTTCCAGTCTTGTGGAAGGGTAGGTGAGTACTGGTTATAGATAAGGGTCCAGGAAAGCTAGTTTCTGTGCGCTGGACGCCGTAAAATAACCTAAAAAATTATGTTGACACGGCTAAACCCAAGTATAAATATTGCTATTCTTTCACATGCCTCTGTGTCAAGCATATCAGTTGCCACACACTAGCGAGGGTACGAGCTTAGTACTAAGTTTAAAGCTTGGGGCCAGAGATCTAAACAAACCAAGAGGACGTGAGTGGACAGCTATTTTTATTCAAGAAATGTGTTCATAGTACATAGTATACGATATATATATCGTACGAACTCGTGTCCACATTGTGTATTTCTCCCTTAAAATTTCCCTTTATTCGAAGATTGCCATCATTGTCATCCAGTTAGTGACGGAGGCAAGTAAGAATCGATTGTGTTTGCTGGGTACCTAGAATGAATGTCATTGCACTTTTATGTTGTGAGTTTTTGGTTAGGCTGTTTAAGTCCATTAAATTGTTTGAAACAACTGCCTGCCATTTAACGACAGGAAAATTTCTGAATGCAGAGTGACTTTTATTGTGACTAATTTTCAAAACTTAATATACCAAATCCTTGCTCTTTTTGAAAACCTGTACTACCACTCATGAGCAAGTAATTTGTTCCTTGAAATATCATCGTATATATACATGTGCATTGTGTATTTACACGTGAGTTTGAGCCATACAGAAATAACAAGAACATATGACTCGAAGCACGTGAGTCGTATAGTTGACATATAAAACTCAATGTATTATAACGTATAGATGCTGAAATATTCGAGATTTGAATGATTCAAGGATACAATTTTGTTGTGCTTAAAAGTACTATTGTTAATGGATAAAAATATGTTATACGAGTAATTGTCAAATTGTCTTGAAAAGGGGCTGCTGGAAGAAATAGTTACTTGTTATGCTTACAATCTGACGATTTAAAGCATATGCGTTCCAGCATAACTGTTATCAATAATGACTGATGAGTGTACATGTATATTTAAACAATATTATTCAAACCACATTCAAAACCATATTGGGGAACCAGGGAGCGGACTCGAAAGTAATAAATCTGAGAAGTAAAACTCAAAATCGAGTTTAAACATAAGTACATTCTACAAAATTAGTGGGTGTCCGGTTGCCCGGGACAAACACTTTTTAGTTCGGGCAACAAATAATTTCATTTGGGCAACTAAAAGTCTGTAAAAGAGATATAGTGCTTGCTATTAAATTCAGTTACTTAAATATAAACTAAAGTAGTGTTTATCCAAACAAATGTCCATAAAGTTTAATTATCGATGAATGTATATAACAATGATATATACATTAAATATTTCAGGTTTTCAACTAGGATCTAACTCAGGTACCCACTATCCTCAGTTAAGTGATTACTCTACAGTACCACCTCCAGGACCTCTTACATTTCCATGTAGACAACAGAATGAACCATTCAATCCTGTACACTATACTTACTGGTCGGATAGGTGAGTTGTATTAATATTACTTTGTGTTGTTATTATATTTAATCATGTGTTGTATAAATGTTTATAGCCATAAGTACTATGTACTGAAATGCTAATTAAATAAACTGTAAACAGTAAAGTGAAACTGTTCGAGGCTGAATACCTCTGGGACGAAGAGCAATACGTTTTAAAAAGTCGGCGTTGTCGATTGATAACGACGTTGGATTGGTATCCATTGGTATCCAATATTGTATCCAGTGTCATTCTCGTACCAAGAGGATATCAAGATTCTCGATTATACAAATGTGGACAGTTTGTGTGTTTGTTATATTGCACGAAGACGGTAAAATTATTTCTACCAACCAAACTTCCAGCTGCTGTATGATCAACATTGTACCATTCGGAAACATATTATCATTTCCTAAATCCATGATAACCCCGTGTGTTTTCTTTATTTCAGGTAAAATGTACCAACATTCCAAGATTGTGTTTTCAATAATTGTTCAACAAGATTCTATCTCTGACGTCACTATGGAAATAGAGTGAGTGAAAAAATCCAAAATAATCATGTACTGATATAAAAAGATACAGAACTATGTGGTCATTCTCGAGAATGGACAATACTCTTGTATTGCTAGTTCTCCGCGGTTGGTCAGTTGTGCATCAGTCACACATTCAAATTCTTTTGGAACATAAAAAACTTCAAGGGATTTGAAACAAAAGACTACATGTAGTTTAAGTCTTTAGTGATAGGGCATCAAATAGAAGCATTGGGATGGACGATTTGTTTAATGTTTGTTAATAATGAATTATATGTTATTATAAATTAATTTATGCTGGTCTTTAATTTGCTCATATGACTCTTAGTTTCTTTTTAATCGGTAAACGTAAGAGGGGCGAGTCCAGGATTTGTTTCTAAGGGGGGTCCGAACTTTTCTAGGGGGGTCCGAATTATAACCAATAACTATAATTAAGCACCGAGACAAATTGTTTCATGCTACTTAAAAATGACTTACAATCAAGAAATACACCAATGAACAGGTACATTTTCCAAATTCTAGGGGGTCCGGACCCCCCTGACCTCCCCCCCCCCCCCGCTGGATCCGCCTATGTGTAAATCGATTTATCTTGGTTTTGTTAAAGAATTGTTTGGCGGCTCCGTATACATTTTACTGGAAATTATTAAGTACACATATCAAAATACATGTACAAAAAAATGTAGTTCAACTTTTTTATATTTTATATTAACGACTGGGCTCGGAAAATGTATTTCATGATTGGTATCGCAACGAGTCAAAATATCATTATCTGAGATAACGACAGTTAAAATAAAAATATCTTATTCCAAAGTTGACGAACATTCTGTTTCTGTCGGAGATATTCTTACAAATACCAGCCAGCCGACCGGCTAGCTCAGTTGGTAACTCGCAAGTCTACTGATCGAGGGTCGTGGGTTCGATTCCCGGGCGGGGCATACTTTCGTGAAGCTTGGTCATGAAATTATTTCTACGGCCATTCTCCCACCTACCAATGATTTTTAATTATGTCTGGGCAGTTGTCAGTCACTGACGAAAGTATGCGATTAGTAGTTGGTTAATAGCTAAATCTCTGGATTTCCAGGAGGAGTGAGTAGGTTGACTGACCGCCGTTATATGACCTATAAAATGTGTTGCTACGGCGTTTAACCCAACAATCAAACAAACAAATACTCGCGTAATTTCGCCTCAAAGTTGACATCTTTTATTTATTAAAATTTTGTCAATATATTTTCACCTTAATGAAAATTAAAAAAATTGTCAATTTTATATTCACATTTCATTGTAAAACATGAAAAATATGCTCTACTGGGATAAACGAAAATAATATTTATTTTATAAAATACACGTATACTCTGTATTGAGATAAATGTATGTTGAAGAAGGGGAGATAATATATGTTTTAATTTTATTATCGTTTAAGGTCATACAAAAAATATTTGATAGCTGTTATCCAAACCCATTTTTTGAATGTCCTGCTACAATGACTCACTGTTTAATATTAAATTTTATTCAACTGTCAGTGACGCATTCATTAAACCCGCTTGTTTGAATATTCACTTCAGTACTCATGACAGATAAGATTAGATTTAAATCAGCAGGGTTAATGTATGCACCACTGACAGGCGAATAAAATCAACTTATATATTTGTGAGGTTTTTTTTAATGTTCTGTTTGTTATGTCAACAAAACGTTCTCAATTAATGTGATTTTATGTGTGAATCGGTGAACAAACAAACAAACATATTTTAATCTTGGCCTAATTATTATAATTATAATGAATATTATCATAATTTTGATTGTTTTAAAATAAATTATATCATCAGTATAACTTATATTAATTTAGTTTATTTTTACCATATTTAGAGTAAATAAACAGTAGTAGAGAAAGCTCTTTATTTGTGCTACCAATCGTTGTAAGAGCCGTGGTATCGCATATATAGGCATCGAAAAGTCCCAGGTTCAAATCCCACTAGAGGCACTGCTTATTTCTTTGAGCAAGAAAAAAACCTACCGTATAAGTTTACTTCACCCAGGTGAAAATGGGTACTGTGAGGGTTTACCTGTTTGAATGAGATTTCAATGATCAGGGTTGCCGTACAAAATTGTAAAATCGGCTGAACATGTACAATGTACATGGGAACAGACTTTTGAACCACACTGTAACTTTTATACCGCCAGATTTGAGTCTTTTAGATGTGATAAACTATGCATTGAGGATCACAAATCCCATGCCGTCAATGGCTCATCATTCTCGTACCCAGAGTCTTGTAGGATTCTCAATAATATATACATGTATATATAATACAGAGAATCCTACTAGACTCTGGGAATGTGAGAATGTGGCTCACCGACAGAAACACAGTTTGCTTGTTTACCCGTCAATCCCTCAGTAGACACAGCGACTTTCAAGTTAACCGAAGAGGGTCGTGGTTTCGATTCCTGGATGAGACCTATATAGTACATAATTATCTTCGTGGATACTTGGTCATGTTTTGTCGACGGTCATTGTTTCATCTACCTCTGTGCTAGCCTAAGTATAGGGGAACTCTCTGTTTATACCACAGCCTACGAAAGACTGGTAGTGCCATTTCAACTTTATGATTTCCCGACTTCATCTTCAAGAATTCACATTTTTAACCTTCGTGAATTCACGTTTTCATTATACGGAATTCACGAATTCACGATTTCAGCATCATGAATTCACTATTTTAACTTCATGAATTCACGATTTCAACTTCATGAATTCACGGTTTTAACTTTATGAATTCACGATTTTAACTTCACGAATTTAACTTTGTGAATTCACGATTTCAATTTCACGAATTCACGATTTCAACTTCATGAATTCACGATTTCAACTTCATGAATTCACGATTTCAACTTCATGAATTCTCGATTTCAACTTCACGAATTCACGATTTTAGCTTCATGAATTCACTATTTCAGCTTCATGAATTCACAATTTCAGCTTCATGAAGTTGAAATCGTGAATTCGTGAAGTTGAATTACTGAAGTTGACTTCGTGAATGTGAAATCGTGATTTCATGAAGTTGAAATCGTGAATTCACAAAGTTAAATTCGTGAAGTTGAAATCGTGAATTCATAAAGTTAAAATCGTGAATTCATGAAGTTGAAATCGTGAATTCGTGAATTCCGTATGTTAAAAATGTGAATTCGTGAAGATAAAATCGGGAATTCGTAAAGTTGAAATGGCCCTACCGGTCTTTCGTAACAGCCCCTTGTTCGTTGCCAAATTACCATATTGTTAAAGTTTATTCAACCGTCAGTGGCGCATACATAAACCCCGCTGATTTAAATACTCACTACATTACTTCTTTACTCACTATCGATAAAAATAGACATCCCTATGGTTGCACGGAGGTTATAATATAAATATACAGTATTTAAATCAGCGAGGTTAATGTATGCACCACAGACAGTTGAATAGAATTTAACAATATCAACTCGTACTAGTATGATGTACATGATCATTACTAACGGAAATCAACTGTTGTTGGACTTAAACTATGGAATTCCATTTGCACAATAATTACTTAAACTATAGGTTTAACTGTTAAACCCATAGTTTAACAGACTTAAACATAGGGTTTAAGACTCTTAATCCTATAGTTTTAACTTTTCCAAATTAAAACTGTAGATTAAGACTTTAAACTGTATGTTTAACTGTTAAAACCTGTAACATTTTAAACATTGAACCAAAAGCAGTATAAGTATACAACCTTTCATTAACAACAGTTTCATATGAAGAACTTATAATATTAATTTACAAAACTCATATTAATGTGTTAAAATGTGTTCTGTTCTGCTCTGCTCTGTAAATGGAACTTCCCAAGGGAAAAGTTATTATGGTGTTTGTTTGAAGTATAATATGATAAGCCACCACGTGCTGTACGTTATCTGAAGCACGTGAAATGTTATACTGAACACGTGTTTTAGCACGTTATAAAGATGAGTGCGGTAATATGATATATAATATTTAAACATGTTACACAGTATGAAATAATATTGCCTTTCATATAATCATTAATTTTCACACGTTGTTAAACTCCTACAAGTGGCAAAGTTGGTGATGCCACGGTCATATACAAATAATCAGCCTGGGACCCCCACGGAATCAATCCGGCAGCGTTCTTTCAAATATTTCATTAATCCGCGACCATCCGTCATTGCGGTATTACATAGTACATGTATACTGCTTTTGGTGCAATGTTTTAAATGTTACAAGTTTGATGCTTTTATATCTAGTGTAAGAATTTACCAAATTACGTATTAACAAATAAAGAAATTAGTTTCTTCATGTGTAGCTATGAGATAGGTCAATAAATTACGTACGTAAGTAAATTTTACAGTATTTTTAGTCGGGCTGGCTCGGTTTTGTTAATTTAAAAAAAAAACAATTGTTAACTTTGTCTGGTACCCTGAGAGGGCTCCTTCTAAAAATTGATAAATGTGTCAAAAGCTCGGAACTTTGTGTCATTCATTATTTTCATTTCTCTATGTACATTTCGGCCACTTCCGTTTATCTATATTAATCATGATAATAAAAATGATGATGTTAATTGTAATGATAATATTAATGATGATGATGATGATATTGATGATGATGATGATGGTGGTGGTGATGGTGATGATGATGATGATAATGATATTGTTGATAAAACTATAATGATGATGATAGTGATAATGATGATAATATGATTAATAATGGCTGCGCTGATGATGATGAAACTGCAGTTGCTGCTGCTGAAAATGATGATGACAACAATGACGGTGATGCTGATGACTAGAGACAGGGTTACACCTGTTTTAGCACAAAAAACCATTACCACCAATCTAAGTTAGTTTTAGTGATTACAAGCTCTTGAACAGAATGTACACACATAGCAGAGAACGCGGGTAATTTCACGGCAACTGCAATCATAATATGTTCAAGAAATTCGACACAGCACACCAAGCGTTTCCTTGATTGTGATGTTAATGAAAGCACCGGGTGACACTGATTGAACTAGGCTTATCAGTAATTAGACTTTGTGAAGATATAAATTAGTTAACTGAAAAACTATGATTACCGTGTTTTACAACGTTTTTACCATGTTTTTTATAAATGAATTTTGCCATGATGGGGGTCGTGTATTATGTTCTTTTTTTGATGTCTTAATAGCATATATGCAAGAAAAAAACAACCATTTAATCACGGCGATATGTTTGAACTTAAATATTGAAAATTTACAACATATACTTTAGAACAGTGTAATGGAAATTTCAAATTTCATCATTGGTTAGGTTCGGTTTCTTAATATTAGCTTTCCTCGCTTTGTGTACATAGTAAGAAGTTTTGATCCTGGTGCATATATAGATTTGAACGCTTTGGATCGAATCCAACTGTTCAAGACAGATTTCCGTTCGTCAGGTTCTTGGCGGGAAGGGAAACCCTGTAGGTATGGATAAAAAGACATTTAAAATGGATAAGAATAACTCAGCAATAAACTGTTGAAAAAAGCTTATAATCAAAAATTAAAAACATTTTGAACATTGATACGATAATATTTTTCGACCGAACGAATCGATAAAAAACAACATAAAGTATTTTAGACTTTAATAATTATCTAAAATTATGTTTAATTCTGTTGAAAAAAGTTCCTACCACCGACTCTAAAAATGTAAACAGGGTATTGAAGCAGCGTTTATATTTATTCTCAAGTATTGTATAACAATAGTGTTGTATAAAGAAAATTGTTAAGATAAATAAAAATTAGAATTAAATGATTTTGTTTTCATATTAAAATGTATATTGAAATGTAAATTCAGCTATGAGCATTGGCATGCTTGAAAGTAAACAAACAATGATAAACAGGCAAAACTTGTTACTGTCTTACCATATACATGCAGTATATATTACTTGGTCGTACGAAGATTTTATCATAAGTGTTTCTACATACATTATATTATATTATTATGCTACTGAATACACGTAAACTTCAAAAATTTGACAATACAATTTGATGGTTAATGATATATTACTTAAATTCATTTAGGGCAATTATAACTCCGCCTATGCCGGTCCCTAGCCCGGATGAGAAAGAAGGTAGGTTATGTTTTTGGTCAGAACCCATTATGTAAAAAACTCCTTATGAAAATGTCCGTTAATTTGTCTTTTTAAGTTCAAGGCATTCTAATAACAGATTTTTCTACTAAGAAGAAATCAATAGAGGATATTTGTTTATTTCGGTGTAAGATCGATTTTATTTCAAGAATGAGCTAAGGGTGCAATATTTTCATGAGTGGCTACGCCACGAATGAAAATATTATATCATTAGCTCATAAGTGAAATAAATAGATCTTACACGGAAATAAACAATTTTTCTGTTTATTATATGCTTCAAACAGACTATTTTTAAAGTTTAAGTATGATATGTCATCAGAACGGCGCGCCCAACAGTAAAAAAAGCAAATTTATTTTCATTGTTTCAAAACAGTGGAATATCGATTTTTCACCGATAAATCCCGGTATTCCACTGGAAAACATAAAATAAATATCTTTTTTCAAGTGTATAAAATAAACAAAATCATAAATACTTTTTAATTCCATACGTTTTGTCGTACGTCATTTGATAGAATAGGCGCGAGCGCAATGCACATGGAAAATGATAAAATAATTATTCAGGAACAAACGCTACATACTACAAGAAGACGGAGGCAAAAATGTTAAAAATCACCAATCTGACACGATACTCTCAGTATCTTGTGATCAGAATATTTGTAGAATCCTTGCGTAGAAAATTATAAATCATAAATTTCCATGTAGCAATTTGTCTGTTTACCAACAGAGCGGAACCCACTTGGCATCTCATGAAGTTGATGGGTACTTAATATGAAACGGTTTCTATTCTTTTACGGTCTTTTAGCATTTACTGCCGAGTATAATTTATGAGCTGTACTTAATGATGAATTTAAACAC
The DNA here is from genome assembly GCA_025267735.1 of Mactra quadrangularis. Taxonomy (NCBI): domain Eukaryota; kingdom Metazoa; phylum Mollusca; class Bivalvia; order Venerida; family Mactridae; genus Mactra; species Mactra quadrangularis. Next base: position 2,009,619 of record CM046294.1, read on the forward strand.
TGTTGTTTATTTTACTTCGAATTTTAGACTTAATAAACAGTTATAATGTTCATAGAGGGCTATAATTTTATTCATACGAGATATTTGATATAATATGTGAATAACATAGTATGCTAAATCAGGGCTCGAAATTAACAAAAAAATGGACTTGCCCATTTTTGCGAGTTGATTTTATTTCAACTCGCAAAATGAAAAAAATCACTCGCTTTTTTTCTAAACTTTAATAGCATACATTGATCATAGTAACTGTTCATATATGCAATATAAAGCAACATAGTACATTATTTAAACATAGAAAGAACAAGGGCTTTATTGTGGGATAGACAAAGAATATCTAACATGTCTTTACAGTGAATCTTTAATTACTAGTAATACTATCGATCTATCTGGCTGTTTAAATGCTGATTTGAGCCTCATAAGTTAAGACAGAATTATGTTTGTGGCAATTTAAACTCGCGGAAATTTGCGAATTAAAATTAAACTTACTCGCAATTTTCAAAATCCACTGGCATTTTGCGAGTATGCGAGCTTAAATTTGAGCCCGGGCTAAATGCAATATGATTATTGTTAAAATTTATTCAACAGTCGGCGGCACATTTATAGATAAAACTGTGCAATGTATTCTTTCGAAGAGCTATGTGGTCAACTCATTCAACATAATTAACAACATTTGAAGTACAAAATGTTTTGGAAAAGTTTAAACATTTAAGACAGAATTTTACAGAACGGAATGGAACAGAACCGAACAGAACATAACATAACAAGGCAGAATAGGAAACGACATAAGAGAACAGGACAGAACGTTTTGGAACGTTCGGGGTAATTGAACAGGCTACAGTAATTAATGCAGGTTATTGTCTGGTTTCCAGTCGTACTTTGGCAGGTAAAGGTACGTCAGGCAAAGCATGATAATGGATTCGCCTTATGTAAAGAATTAAGGAATTGGATAATTATGTTTTCAAATGAACATTTCTCCCTACACGGGCTTAAATCAAAGGATCATTGTACAATACTTACTGTGGATACTCTTTTTGAGTTGTTTGGTAAAATTTATGCTAAATAAAGTATCCGAAATTCTAACGAGACTAATCCAAGTCCGAATCGCATTCACTTCGTGACATGGTTTTTGGTTAATTTTTCGCTAAATATACGAGCAATCGGAAAAATCGACTTCGAGTGACCTATATAGTACCAAATTCCTACTAAAGGTACTATTGTCAGCAAAGGGTCATGCAAAATTAAGAAAACGTATACGAATATTTTGTTACCTAAGTAATAACTGAGGGGGCAGCCACGATCGTGCTTTGCCTGACCCGATAACGTGTGGTAAGGGCCAGTCATCAAGACTAATTAGTGATAAGACCAAGGTTTCAGTCAATATAAATATTTTAATTCAAGAGAAGAAGCGTATTCCAATCGTCTTATGCAATACTTATCATGTACTCCAAGTAGTTTTGGTTCTACAACAGTATAACACAGTAATTAGCTATATAAACAATTAGTTATTATCTTTATCATTAATTAGCAAAACTACAATACACAAATTAAGCATAATTGATGTTTTATATGGAATCTGTCAGCCAGTCGGAATACTTCGGACCGGAATTATGTTTTTTGATTAATTACCCGACGACTACAGTTATTACGTATCGTTGTCATCACTCTCGTCTGCTGTACGTCTTGTACATAAATTAACGATATTTCCAAACGATATTCATGGCATTAACTCATTTATCATTCATTTTATTGTAACTAGTATAGTCATATAGCGGCGGTATTCAGGTAGCCACACACATTTTGTAAGAAATATGTTGAAAAGATGAGGTAGCTTGGTGAATTATTGCTTGCAGACGAAGAAGACAAAAACCGAAGATTGTTGTTTACATCAAAATATTTTCTTTTCATTCCATACTGACACTTTTCTTGTCAAAATAAAATGGCGAATCTTTCTGGCAGTTTTCGTGCCTCAATGATATACAAGGTTTTAAGTTCCACGACAAAATAAAACATACCCATGATTGACATGTACAGCATAAGAAAACAGACGATACAACACAAAACTAAAGGATGCATAGAGTCACGTTTGGAACGTTAACGTCACCTAGGTTACGGACGCTTGAATGTGTTTGATTGATTCTACACAATATTTTGTCAGTCAAAGTCTTAGAAATAAATTCATGAAAAATGATTGGTAATATATCATGTTTAGTAGTAAAAACTTCTTATGATAATAATATATATGTCTTACTGTAGTTGAACATATTAATTGTAATTGTGTGGAAGTTTCAGAATTAATAAAAAGGGTCAAAATTTTTAAAACAGTCCATGATGGCAAATATATAAAATATGCTTTCCAGTGGAATACCGGGATTTATCGGTGAAATAAAAATCGAAACAATGAATTTTGAAACAATGAAAATAAATTTGTTATTTTTCACTGTTTGGATGCGCCGTTCTGATAAAAAGCCAGTTTGAAGCATATATTAAACAGAAAATTTGTTTATTTTGATGTAAGATCTATTTATTTCACTCGTGAGCTAATGATATTACATGTATATTTTTACCCGTGGCTACGCCACTCGTGAAATTATTGCATACTTAGCTCACTCGTGAAATAAAATTCGATCTTACACCGAAATAAACAAATATCCTCTATTTAATATACATGTAGTAACAATATCAGTAGCGTGAGTAGTCTTTTTTTCAAATAAGTTTCAATTTTAAAAACCAATTTCAACTACAATAAGATTTTACTTTTATTCATAGCAAAATCTGAATATTTTATACATACATGTATATGATCGTAAATAAAGGCTAAAGTGACAAACTAACTATCAACGTTATTAAATGATTCGCTTCTTTTAGTGATATAATGTGATATAATTTGAAATATTAAATATAATTTGTTTAGCAGAAGACGTATGTATATAAGTCTTCGCCCAAAACCCGGCGCGAGTAAAAACTGATTCGGGCTAATGAAAATTACTTTCCTCGAGAATCCTACTAGACTCTGGGTACGAGAATGATTTTTATATTTGCAAATATATTTGGGAGTACTTATGGAGGCGTACACGAATCAAGAACAAAGTCATCCTAACACAACCGAGCAATGTATGAATGGCCTCACTTGACCACATCCTGCTCACCAAAACATATATGTATACCATTTGTAACATTGCAACTTTACAACTCTCCAAACAATTATTATATTTCTGTCTTATATTTTGCTGATGTAGGTTGGGTTTTAAATATTATCCACGCAAATAAACAAGTAATTTCTTCAAAGGAGTATTTGATACTTTAGTTTTCTTGTGTTTCAAGATGTATGTTAATATTTCTTGCCAGACTTTCACCGACAACGAACATTCCTGGGTTTTATGAACATATGTCGAAAGGAAACGTAAGTTCGATTTTCAAGATAAAATAGTATTTTCTTCTGTCAGTTTTCATTTAGATTGATTCGGGAATTACTTTTTTAATGCGGAAGTGGAAGATTACTGTGAAATTAGGCGGAAGAGCCGAAGGATTAAAGTATTAAAACGCTGCTGCATTCTTGCACCTTACAAGTTCATTTTAGAATCCACCAGTACAGCCTCTATCAGAATATTGTAAAGCTGGTCGGTATCTCGGCTTTGCTGCACTAAGTCACTACTACAAGTATTAGAGATTTGAACTAAATATAAGTTCTAATTATTCCCATGTGGTGTACATTGTTTAACCTTAATATGTTAATCGGATATGTTTAGTTTTTAACGTAGTGATATTAGTCCAGGGAACCAGGTTATGTATAACTTAGTTTAAGAAAAAACTAAACATATCCGATTAACTCACACTAAGTATCGCTTCTGGCTACGAATAAATGGTTCGTGGGTTCAATTCCCAGATAGAACCTGTATACCTTTGTGGAGTATGGTCATTAGTTAGGCCATGCCAAATTGAAATTCTGTTAAGCGTCAAGTCAAGTTTGACAAACGTAGGTACCTATTCACAAAAACACACAAACCGAATTCGAAGACATAAATCTCCTACGACAAAAAACAATGAATTATATATATATATATATTACATGGTATCATCATAATATGAAACAATGGTCTGAACTACTCATGAAATAACTAGTTTAAGCACAGACTTAAAACATGGTTTAATATAAAATGACTATTTTATAAATTATGACTTTATTTATAAATTACTTTTCACGTAAAATATATATTGTATAAATGGCACGGTTATGATAGAAGAATAACGTCGTTGCCGAAAGCATTTTCCCCGAACGAAATTGTCGTTATCGAATCCCGGAACATTTGAATTATTTAAGAAAATTTCATCAACAATTTTGCTGTTATTTTGTTTTCATTTTTAACAATGTACGACTTATAAAAATCGGCTTGACTGAAATTGCCGAAAGTTTAACTAGTTTTAATTGAGATCAGTTTACGGAGACAGCTTTCACGCAATGATAGATCAGGGGCGGATCCAGAATTTTTCTAGGGTGTTCCAAACTTTTTCTAGGGGGGTCCAAACTTTTTCTAGAGGGGGGGGTCCAAACTTTCGAACCATAAACACATTACTGTTTGCAGAATAAAGCATCGTATTGATAATAAAAATACATAACCATTACATCTGTGTTAAACACAATGGTGATCACGAGAAAATTGCCTCTTTTTACTTAGGAATGGCGAACAGTTACAAAAATACACTCATAGACGGGTACATTTTGAAAATTTTAGGGGGGGTCCCGGACCCTCCTGACCCCCGCTGGATCCGCCTATGTAGATATTTACCACCAGTTCAAATGTTCCTCCTAGCATGTGATGAACCTTCAATGTTTGTATTACTATAGCGTAATTGTCATTATATTGTCATTTTCTCGATTGTTTATGAACTGGCGAATACTCATAGCCACTCATTTGGTTTCATTAACTTAGATGTCGCAATTTTAAAGCTTTGAATGGTATACATGTGTGTATATGTGGGTTCTTCGTTTGTAATACTTTGCATGGTATACATGTGTGTATATGTCGGTTCTTCGTTTGTAATACTTTGCATGGTATACATGTGTGTATATGTCGGTTCTTCGTTTGTAATACTTTGCATGGTATACATGTGTATATGTCGGTTCTTCGTTTGTAATGTTTTGCATGGTATACATGTGTGTATATGTCGATTATTTGTTTGTAATACTTCGCATGGTATACATGTGTATATGTCGGTTCTTCGTTTACAATGTTTTGCATGGTATATATGTGTGTATATGTGGAAAATTATTCGTTTACAATGCTTTGCATGGTATACATGTGTGTATATGTCGGTTCTTCGTTTGTAATACTCGTGCAATAAAGACAAGTAAGTTCATGTGTATGACTATATGAACAAAATGGTTAGAAAAATCTTCATCATGCTTCAACATGAGATTCGTGTTCGTCAGTTATCAAACTGTATGCAGGAGAACGACGGAAAATTATAAAAAATATCAAGGAAATAAATAAACATATGTGAATGTTTATTTTGTTTCTCCAAATTATTTTTAAACATATGTTTTACCAAGCAGGGCATACTTCAAGCGATGGTACTCATTAATGCGAGAAAGAATGGCAAATTCCATGGATTTCTTTCCTCTCAAATTTGTTTATTCAACCAAAATCCACTTGGGTGAATGTTTTTAACATGGTAACAATTTACTGAACTTCGTTATCCTTTAAGTATAGAAGAAAACAGAAGATTTGCACTCTTATGTACTTAAACAGCTTTCAATAGATAAACCAAGTCAATCTCTCGTTACTAAAAGATTTTCAGAAACAATAAACCATTTCTATACAGTGCCAACCATAATTAACTTAAATTTACACTTCTGTAAATGGTTGATTTATTTTTATTTTACCAATATTTGAGACATTTAGAAAATTTCTTTAATCACATGTACATGTATAACAATTACAATTGAATTAAGAAGCGTTATTTCCCTGTTCAAATGATACAATATACGTGTGTAGTAATTATTGTAATGAGTAAATACAAATGAAATAAAGTTTAATTCTACAAAGAAAATCTTGCTATTTAGCTATTTACAAGAGTAAATTTAAGTTTGAATGTAACTGTATACTCATAATTCGCTATTTAGTTTCGATGGTTCATTTGCCAATTATTAAAATTTGGAGTTTTTTTATGGTGATAATTTAAACCGTGCTGTTGCTGTGTTATTGATGATTATAGAAATAAGTACAACTTGTCTTTGAAGTTTATTTTAATGTATTTTATTTATTAGTTTAAACATTTGTCATAGTAAGTGCATCTATTTGCAACCTTTTAAGTGATCCATTCATTTTGAAGTCACGGATTTTTCACAGTTTTGGGCATTTGCTGTATTTACTTGCCGTTAGTTTTATGAGTAAGTTTTGCATGAAAAAAGTTACAAAAGACATATTTATTACTAATTCTACAGAGGTCTTTTGTTGCGTATTACTTTTGCTATACATGCAGAGTTAAAGGTACTTGTTCACAGATTTGGTTAAGATTTTTCTATATTTCCAAAATACCCATTCTGTGTCTGTAATTGTGTCAAAAAACAATTCTTATTATTTTGAAAAAAAAACTGATCTATAGATTGCCAGAAATATACAATAAAAGTCACTAAAATTGTCTATACCGTGACATACGGGGTGGATTTTTACTACTTGAAACACGATCATTTGTAGTTGTATGTCCATTTGTACTAAAATTGTCATTATCAAAGCATTAACTTCCTGCTTCAAAAATGTTTCCAATCAATTTATATTATTAATACAAATTATATAATTGATTTAAGCGTGAAAAAGTTACAAATGACTTTAATATACTTCCTATCTAAACTTAAGTGTAATCAATTCTTTAAAGTAATTTTGTAGCCAACTACTTTCCATTTACTCATACATAGATCATGAATATTTCCTGATAACGATACAATGTTTCATAATATCATACATTATATTTATATTTACAAAGCCATTGTTAGAATTATTAGAATCATAATTACATAATCATGATGCACAGTTACATCATGAAATAGCAAATGACATTTTGTGATCAAAGTGATTATTACATTTCACTTTTGTAAATCTGACGTCAGTTGGTAGCGCGCCGGTATTTGAAATCTTGTGTCCCGAAGGGGGTACGCGTTCGAATCCCACACGGGGGAGTTTATACCCTTCCATAAAAATTTGACAATTATGTGAATTTTTCTCAATTAATAAGGTATATGGAGAAGTTTCCGGCCTTGTGGATGGGTAGGTGAGTACTGGTTATAGACGAGGGTCCAGGAATACTAGGTTAGGTGCGCTGGACGCCGTTATATGACATATACAATGTGTTGTTACGGCGTAAAACCCAATAATACAATTTGACGTCACTTATGACCAGATGAAAGCGTCTCGCTGATTCGAGAAGAAGTGTGCATTGCATTGATACCCAAATACAAAGTCAATGCCAGACCATCTTGATATTAGAATCAATGGTCATCTAGTAAAAAAATGTCAAAACTTCTGTCCAAATCTGAAATTTACACCAGACCAAGTATAAAACCTTTTCTATAAAAAAACTAAATGTACGAAATTTTGCTTTACAAATGCTTCAGAATCCAAGAAAGTAAATTAGGGTGGCGGCGCACATCAAATTTTTTATTAGAATTACCTTTTTATTCACAGTACATAGCATAGGTGGCCGGCTAGAAAAAAAACTTAGCTAAGCATGCAAGTAAATTTTAGTGAAATGAATGAGTTATATTGGAGGAACTGGTACCTTATTGAACTTCAGTAAAAAACTGATTTTTAGTGATATATCTTTATTTACTTTATATGTATATATATATATAGTGTTTTTACTCAGAACCGTGCAGGTTTTCTATGATACAAAGGACACAGACGACATGATTATAGTTTATAAATAAATATGATTACGATTACGTAAATTGATATTTGAATATCAATGATTAAACAAAACAAAAAATGAAGTTTGGAGTTGATTCAAAACTATAAATTATATAAAACATTCCATGTAGGTACCTTCGTACAATATACCAATATACAGTACCCACCAAAAGTTTGGAGACAAATGAAATTTACTACAATTCTTGAATTTTGATGATTATTTTTGTTGCATCATTATTTTTAATATACATTTGTATTTAAGTTTGATTTGTGATAAAATGAAAACAAATTTCATGAATGCAACACATTTATAATATTCATTATCTGACATCCTAAAGCCTCTAAAATCAGGTTGGTTTTTGTAATTATTTTCCATTTCATAGCTTTTATGCTATTTTTGTTGTCTCAGTTATAATTATAATGATAACCAAAAAAAGCAAAACTAAAAAGCAATTCAAAATAAATATGATCAAATTTTAGATAAAATGTATTAATTTGGCCTACAAAGTGAAAATGTCTCCAAACTTTTCGTTAGTGCTGTAAAACATTAGGATCGTGGGAACAATGTCTATAAGAATGATGACATTTTAAATTATACGCCTATATCAATACACGGAATAGTACAATGTGTAATAATATTTAAATATTTGATAGACAGGTTGTTGAAAGGGTCTCCGCGGACTTCTAGACCGCATTTAAATTAATCATCAGGCTAGTTTCGTTAGCATTACTATAACGCGTTTATCATTACGCTAGTTTCGTTTATACTTATATATATCTACTTTAGCTCTATTGTGAATAAGTTCCTACAAATTAGAACAAGAAAATATTGATGCAAAACATCAAAGAGTGCAAAAATTAATAACATGAAAGTACTGTTTAATATGAGCTTGTAATTGGGTGATGAGCACTGCTCAAGCCCTTTAATAAAGTATCTGTTCTGTTCTGTTCTATAAGTGAGACATTATTTTTTAAATATTGCTTATTAAGCGCTAATTAAAGCAATTAAGTATGATTACTGAAACATAAACATCTATATAAATGTACAAAATATATAATAATAGGGTTATAATAAGTGATGGTCTAATAATCCTTCTTTTTTATGGTGCCAGTGTTTTCGCAAACGGTTTAGACCGTCCCCAAACATGATCTCGAGCCATTCGGAACACCCTAGTGCTTTCTATAAATAGACGTCGAAGACCGTAAAAGTCGAGTATACGTGTTAAATTAAACCACAGTTTTAAAGAGAATCTATTAATTTCTTGTAGAAATTCCTATTAAAGATCATTTATTAATGCTAAACAAAATAAAAATGTTTACGGAACACGTCGGATAAATAAATGCATTAACTTTAAAATTTCTCGTCTAACTGGCTTGCCACATAAAGTACGTACGCTTTTTAGTCTAACCTTTGCTGACTTCAATGGCGGCCTCCAAGAGTGAGTTAGACAGTAATAATTAGGCAGTAACAGCCGAAAAGTTCCGCATGCACAGGCATATTCAAAACGCATTCCATATAAGAGCGCACACCGAAATAATCCCAATCGAGCCAGCTTCCTGTACCAAGTACTGAGCCGTTAGAATTAAGTTTCTTGCTCAAGAATACAACGAGGTGAATTATGGATATGATTTGAATAAACAATGACTTTACTATAATATGTTTGTACGATAAATTAATCCATATATGTACGTGTATCTGTAATAAAAGTTCTGTTCTATTCAATTCTGTTCTGTTCTGTAAGCATTTTGAAAAGAATATCGCAACTACGTATTTTGGCAATTGACTTAGTTTATGACAATATAATAATTTGACCTGACTTTTAGACTTATTTGTGACCTAAACCTACTGAAATTTTGTATTCTGTCAATATTAACTTAAACTAATTAAAAATAATGGAATTGTCCATACAATAATTTGCTATGATTTTTAGAAATTTAATTGTGCATTTGTGTGTTTTACAAGTAATAGTATGTTTTTAAAACGTGCAATAACATATATTAAACAACATGTTTTTAAAATATACATCTAATGGTAGTGTTATACAAGTATTTATATCACAGACAATTGACATGAAAATGCACCCCCCCCCCCCCTCCAAAAAAACTGTATACCCCTTCCCCCAAACTCCCCTTAATATTGTGTATTTTGGGTGGGGGGCTTTTCCTGTAGACAGCTTGTTAGGTACGTTTTTTTCGAACGAATTTGTTTTATATTAGCATTAGTCCACAATAAGTTGATCATGTGTTCTACGGATTTTTCTGGGGGATGGAGCGGGCGAAGAAAAAAAAATAAAAATCTTAATTCAGTTGCTTTATATAGCAGTTTGACCAAACGTTTTTGAGCGAGCGAGAAAATAAAAATACTTTTTGTTAAAACCGTCAAAATTCAGTGAATTTATAGAACATATGATCAACTTTTTGTGATCTAAATGCACTATTATCACCATGATCCTTTCTTTTAATGCATTCCGTTGTATGACCATTACATGTAATTTTACTGTTCTGAGAACTGAAAGTATACGAACTGATATGTGCTTTTCTATTAAATATTCAATGTTTTGGCGATATTATTCTAATATTATTTGCTTCATAATACTATAAAATAAAAAAAACAAGTAAGAAGATGAAAATTTGAGTAGTTAGAGTTGAAGTAGCATCCATATTTTCATTTTCATAAAAAAGCACACATTAAATTTTTAATTTTTATAAAACATGCGAGCTTGTTTCTCCCAGATAATGTCATGGAATGGTACATACATTAAAGACGTATATTTCCCTGACGTGGTGTTCTTTACAAAGTAATAATATTTACAAGTTCTTCATAGTTTCTATGTTTGCTATATTACTCCGTGATGAGTGGTAAACGTTGAACGCTATTATTGACTTTTAGCATAAATCTGTATTTATTTACCATTTCTTTCTTCCCTGTTTTACAAATTTTCCTACAGTGTTTTGAAAATACGAATCTCTAAGTTACAAAATAATGACAATATTCATAATGCCACAAACGAGTGATACTCCATGACTGATGAAAGAATAAAATGTTGAAGAACACACGTGGTTTGCTAATTGGCGTAATTAGTAAAACACACTTTGGTAAAATTTCTATTTGAAAAACAGTCGGCGATTCTTTGTGATTTTTTCATGTTTTTTTTCTTACCGATGTTTTACATCAATTGGACAGTAATTAACCATGCGAAAATTAATTATTTGATTATGAAATTCAATGTAAGCACGACTTACGTAGGTGTTGGATAACTGTGGTTAGGTGTAATGCATTTTTAAGTGCGGCTGAATACATGTTTGTCTAAATTGCACGTGCATCAATCCTGTTTTATTTGTTTATTAATGTTATTTTACTAAGAAGGTCGTTTTAGTCGCTGAAATGTCGTACCGGAACAGAATGAGCTGTGCGTTTCAAATGACAGATATTTACAGGCGTAAACCGATTGTTTCAATTCTATGCATTTGAATTTGACATTATCACTCAGCGCTTAGGATGAAATTGTCATTCAATTCACTTGTAAATAATTTATAAACTGATAATGATAAAGTTTGTTCTAAATAAATACTTTTCTAACCACCCGTGGTACAACGTACATGTCAGTCCGTGTTTGAGTTGAACGAGCTAACGTATCTAGTTGCTTTTGCTTTCGTTAAAGTAAAAAGTTAATGCAAGGTTTCGAAGTCTACTTCTAGTATCATTATTCAGTTGACTCTTAAAATTAACTTCACTGATCGTCGACGGTCATACACCAACTGTTAACATACGACACAGATTGCAGCCACATCTTACAGTGCATGACCCTAACAGCTACCCATTTACACCTGGGTGGAGTGAAACAGTCGCATGTACATTTTTTGGCTCAAGGAAATTAGCAGTGCTCAAAGTGGGATTCAAATCCAGGACCTCTCGATCCTCAAGCGCACGACCTTTCACTAGACTACTGTCGTAAACATTAGCACAGATTAATTGAATGTATGGAAATTGTTTCGAAATAAAAAATATATGTTCTATTCCAATATAAAGTAGCCAGGCAATATACTCACGTGATCTTCACAATGTAAACAAACTATTGGTTTTCATTGAATTTATACAGCAGCCAAAAAAATAGGAAAACAAAAAACAAAAAGATGCAGAGCATGAAGCAACTAAATTAGTCATGATAATATTGCCGAAATGTGCATGTTATCCTACCAATTGTAATTGTTAATTTTGAATCTCTGCTCTAAGCTCATTGCCCTCCAAAAGTTGCTTCACACATTCACAATTAATATTGTAGTAAATAGAATTTCAAAAAATTGTAAAAGCAGTTTATTGTTTAACGATTTTCCATTTTGCCTATCCTAATTAGTTTATTTGTTTTATGGTTATGAAACGACAAAAATATTACAAATTTGATATTGATTTATTGAGATACATTGACCATAGTTTCGAAGGCTGGTAGATAACTTTAGCTGCAACTCAAAAAATAAAATGTATCTTTAGAAATTCCATTGCATGAATAATGAATTAAATGAACAATAATATAATAATATTTCAAATTTAAACTTAGAAACTGTAGTATTTTAATTTATTGTACAGGGGAGAAACTTTTAGAGGGCAATGTATTTATGCAAATGACCGAGGTAACACTTCTATTTAAATTTTATGTGGAAGATTCGAAGCTTGAGATCAATATACAAGAAGTTAATTAAGACTTTTCTAAGAAAGAAAGGTGCTAGTTATTGTATGCGCTGCATAATTATTTCTTTTTCTCGAATGAGAAATTTGACGAAAATATATAATTTGTTTGTCTAAATGTACATGTTTGTAAGAACCGCATTTAAAACCTCGTGAATTTGAATTTCGGATGAAGTCAGTTACAAGGGCTTAGTGTATCGTCTTATGGATCTATCCAATCATCCAACAGTTGTCTCAGTTCATTTACTCGACACATAAGACGATGAAGGCTGGTCTGTGAGCACAATGCCGTTGATTATTATGATACCTTTCAATATTTTGATATAAAACATGCAATAATATTTATACTTAATGTTGATTGACTACTGATATTATATGTGATATAGAGTACGTCACGTGATTATATTGATACCACGTGACCTTCTCGCTGTCTTATCAAAGATAATATAAAATGATAAAACAATTATGTCTCATTAGTTGTACAGTTATAATAATCTCTATCTCTATTAGATTATCAACCATTAGCGAGAACGTTCCATAATTCTCTACAAGGGTGGTCAAGTCAGGTCTAGAAGGGATGCGTCCATTTGGATATCAAATGTTTCGATCCACTATTCTCTGAAGAGATGTCAGGTCAGGTAAGAATATGTTCTGCACACTTTATATACGACAAATTCTTACTTAATGTTCGATTCCACGATTTTGTCTGGTCAGATAGGGGCCCCAGTACCAAAAGGACCAGATATATAAGAAATCCGGGGCCAATTTTATCCACGGTTTTGATAACATAATACAATGTTAATGTTTTATTTACTAAGTCATTTATATAAGGACAGACATGAAAGTTACCAAATAACAATCTGCAATTGGAAGTAATTAACCACACAATAAATGAACAAAGGAACATGATTAAATAATAGTAAATGATATGAATTATATGTTGATAGTATTTAGGGTTGCTGCGAGTATCCGAGTACTCGGATATTCGCGATCCCGACCAGCAAATCGAGTACGAATATTCGTCACGTCCGAAATCGTCGGATCGCAATCTATTTTTGGAAATAATGAAAGAACATTTTCAGCTTAATTACCACTGAAAACGAGCCGCACTACTAATAATTTTTTAATTAAATTCAAAATTTCGATTGATACACTTTTAAACAAAAATGTTATCACTGAAAATGCCCATAAAACGCCTGGTAATAGAAATGGTTGGAGTACATTGTTTTCCATTTAGTAAACGCTTCTGTAATTCTTGACTTTTTTGTTATTACATGAATTTCAGTATGCTTCTCCATTAACTAGTGATTCGTGGTTCGATTCGTGAATCGCTACACATGAATCGTGGTTCGGATCGGATCGCCACTTGCTCGACGATCCACAGCCCTAATAGTATTGACATACACTCGCCACCCCCCCTCCCCACCCGAAACTAGAACCGTTGTTATAGAAATGATATATCAACAAAGTTAAGATTTGTCTTACTATCTAACTAATACATTAAGATTAGTATCTCTCTGTATTATATATCTTGGACAGAAATAACCCAACACTCGTAGGTAAATCACCATTTTAGCCCAAGCTGAATAAGCTCACTGGAGATTATCTACATTTTCCAAAATTTAACATCGGAAACAATTTTAACAAATACAAATATATTTATTTCAGCAGTTAAGCAAACATGTGCTTTTCTGCCGTTAGTTGGCGGCATCAACAATACATACATACATGTTAATTATTAGTTATGACAATATATCATAAGGAATATATATAAACAAGCATGTATAAGAATAAAGTAATCTATGAATAATGATACATCATTGAGAAGAGTATGAGTACTGAATGTGAATCTTTAAAGCAATACTTTTACTAGAAAAAAACAACAAAGAATCGTTAGAAAGTTAGACAAAAACAAGAAAAACAAGAAAGCAACAAAAATAAATTGTAAACTTATGTGTTCACTTGATTTAGTAAAGAAGATCGTTTTTTATTAGCAAGATATATACTTAACGAAACTTCTAAGTACACCGATTTCAATGTTGTCAAAAATTTTCATTTTCAAACATTTATGTCCGATCGTTAATGGAAATGTATACAGGGCTATACTGTCGTCTGCTTGCATGGTTTTCATGCTTCTTAATTGATGCAAAATTGGTTCTGTCGAGCATTTGCAGAAAAAACGGAAATGCGCACGTGCTTATCGTGCAAAAATTGCACATTGTCAGTTTTAGTGAAAATCCTTTTTGTGTTGATATGCACAACGAAAAATCAAGTCTTTTGCCAGACGGTGCGTCACCTACAGAATAAGACTTCTAATATAATTGCTTATTTTCTGTTCAATCAAAACAATTAGAAAATCTTCCCATATCAACGCATGCGCGACAAAAATGGTTTTGCATAGATAAAGTAGCATGAAAACCATGAAAACAAAGGCCAGTATGGTCCAAAACACATTTCCATCATCGATCAGACTTTATTGTTGAAAAATAAGACTTTCTACAATACTGAAATCGGAGTACTTAGAAGTTTCGTTAAGTACATATATTTCGCTAATTTACAATTTAGACTGGTGCTTGTTGAGGACATTAAATTTCGTAATTTTTGGATAGTTGGCCCATGGTTATAATAATTGGATAGGTATTTTAACACATTGTGATTTAAAAAAACAGTCGGAAAACCTCTCGGGTGATTCTGTAAAAGATGATCAAATGTAGCGCAGTTATAACCGAGGTGTTTCGAATGACAATATATTACTGTTCTGGTGCGAGATGATAAAAAAACTCAAACATACGCGGCCTTCGTATTTAACTCTTACGGAACATGAACTCGATGGGATTTCAGGTTACCGAAATTACTGAAGAGTTACGATTTTTCCAATCGTGATTTTTTGACAGTTATATCACAGCATTTGAATGTTATGCTTTAAATATCTGATTTCTATTGGAGTGATCAAAGATGGTCAATTAATATATCATCGCGTTAATAGATATATTCCAGTACCACGTGGCCTCTTAATGAACAATGTCACGTGACTCCTCACTTAACAGTACCACGTGACCTCTGAATTAACAGTACCATATAACTTTTCATTTTAAGGTATCACGTGACTTCTTAATTACCGGACCACGTGACTTCTTTATGAACAATACCACGTGACATCGTTATCAACATTACCACGTGACTACTTAATTAACATGACGACGGATGTCTTGAAGCATTAATAGTTTACCATTTTATGTTGAAATATTCTTGGTTTATCAAACCTTTATGCTGACAGTGAGCTGTCACTATATCTCCGTGCAGTATTGAAAGATATTAACTGTTAATTGTGCCGTTAGTTTCCCCTGAGACTGTTCCTTTCTTGCAGCAAGGAAATTCAGACTTTAAACAGGAACACGAAAAAATTGCTAAAATTTGCCAAAATTTTCATTTCCGTACTTCGACATAATTTTATCAAAATCGTTTTTTGGTTAATTTCTATTTGCTAGAACATTTCAGAACTGCAAGTTTCAAAACTTTAAATTTTAAACCTAGTTTTGTATGCGTTGCTAGAACAAAATGTGATCTGTATCGGCCAATAACTAATTGAATGATTTATGAATGCGAATTATGTTGGTTTACTAATTTATTTTAGCTTGATTGTGAAACAAGTTCTGACATCATAGATTAATCACTTTCGAGTCCGCTTGCTAGTTTCCTAGTACTGAGCTAAGAGGATAAAGTTTCTTGCTTAAGGAAACATCAGGGTAGGTTTTGGATTGGATTCAAATCAACGCGGACCTGGCTATCCAATGATTACCAGTCCAGCGTCGTAACCGCTCGGCCTCGCCCGCTATATTGATAAACAAAGTAATGCGGGTTTTGATTTTGCTCGAATAACTCTCTATTCATTTTTTCGCGGTTAAATGTGAATCAGTTCATCCTTAAACAGGATTTTGTCGAGGATTTTTTTAGGTCATTGTATGTACTAGACTCATTCGGAACTACCTCGGCGATTACTGCGTAACACACAGATCGTCAGTTTACGGAATCACCCGAGTGGTTTTCCAAATGTACTAGACTATGAATACGTTATCTAACATTATGAAAACGTGTTTGAAATCTTCTAATTACTTATATTACATCTGCTTATAAAACATTTTCTATAATGTCAGCGAAAAGTCAAAATTCCATTAGAAAATAAATAAAGAAATATCACATTGTTCCCAGTAAAGATACACCAGGTTCGCTCACCCAATGTTTGTAACTTTTACACCAGATGTTTTGTACACAAAAGTCTCCAAGTTGAAAATGTTTTGAAATATTGTAACGATAAACTATAATAATAATCAGCTCTAGATCGTTTATCAGATCATGCATATCTATGTAATGACATTTCATTGTCTAAGTTTCATGATTACGCACGTTCACTGACTTTACAGCTATTGTCCCTGGTCATCGGGCTACTGGTATGACCGTATCTATCTATCAATCTCCCAGGGGAGTCTTTTACACCGCTTATTAGTGCAGCCGACAATTGGGGCAATGGTATTAACCACCCTCGCAAGTACCCATTTACACCTGGGTAAAGTGTACTACAAATAAAGGACTTGCCCACTCCATTTATTGATAAAATGATGCACGTACACCATTTTACTAATTTTTAAACTCATTTAATTTTCAAGATACAAAGTTTATCATGTAATTATTATTGTTAGTTGTGCATACATTAACCCCGCTGATTTGAGTATTCACTAATGTACTTCTGCACTAAACTATAATACCACTGGCACTAGAGTCTTACTTATGATCATAAAATAATTCGTACGTCCCTATTTATAGTCCCCCGTGTATACATGTACACTACCTTATTATATAATATATGAATATTATGTTATGAAAGTACAGTTATAACTTGTAAACGATAATGTATACGGAACCGACTTGAATTGCATTCGTTTATAATTTATAATATTATTAAAGTTATTGTTGTGCGTAATTAACAAGTTTAAGGTCTATAGTGCCAGTGTATAATACCCTTTACAATGTCAATGTAAAATATATGAACATATACACATGTTTGTTTTCTTTGGACAATATATAATATGGAACTTGTCCAATTATTGAGAGTGCCTATCATTTCCAGAATTGTTTTTCCAAATGTAATTTTATGATCAGGGGAGATAACTTATAACGACCAGTATAGGTATGTTGCACGGTCGTTTCTTACTACATGCACATATTAATCGGAACGCAACTTCATACAAGTGAAAAATACATATTATGACTATACAATATAAACATAACTATGTTTTTATTTGTTTTTTTAAGCAATATACCAAAACTTAACATGAATTATGACTCTACAATATTCAAAGTGAAAGTCAAATATTAAGTCTCTATACTATAAAAAGTTGAATACCAAACAGTGATATGTTGAAAGTGTTGAATTGGGACCGGGATGAGAAACATAAAAACTTGTTTTTCACTATTTAAAATTTTTTAAGAGAGCTAAGCTGACTATTATTTTTATGGTTTATAGATTAAAAAAAAACACTTGTATATTTTTTTTTTAATTTCGTGAAGTAAAATCATAGCTAAGAACAACACTTGTTGAATATATCGAAATTCGATCAAGTATTCTGTAACATATCGAAAAAGGACTTATACATTATACTATTTCAAACTAATTTTTAACATCTAAATTTGAACAAGGGATCTATATACACATAGGGTCCTTGGTTTGAATGAATAGAGCTTGATAGTTTCTTTGATCATTCCATGCCGTTAAAACTTTGAACTTGATTTACAATATGCATAGAACTCAAAATTGAACTCTAATATGCACAAAATTTCAATTATATGGCATAATTTTCAGAGCAGTTTGTACAGAGACATGCGTTAAGACGTGAATCTTGTGAATCATTATGATGCTTTTTTCGGATAAAGGGAGATAACTTGTGAATATCGAGGATTTAAACTATACAGAGTGATTTTTCTTGAATTGTCAGTAAAATAAAAGAGAAATATTCGTAGGATGATAATGCTGATGATGATGGTGGTGGTGGTGGTGATGGGGCGTGTAGGTGGTGGTGGTGGTGGGGTGGTGGTTGTGGTTTAGGTTGTGTAGGTGGTGGTGGTGGTGGTGATGGTGGTGATGGGGCGTGTAGGTGGTGGTGGTGGGGTGGTGGTTGTGGTTTAGGTTGTGTAGGTGGTGGTGGTGGTGGTGGTGATGATGATGACGATTATGATGACGATTATGATGACGACGGTGACGACGATGATAATGGTGATGATAGAAAAAAAATGAAAATAGCACAAAAATGTTTCCGTTATTTAAATTTCCGTTACCATAATTGGTATATTAATAATATTTCTTTTCGAAGGGACACAGCGCTGGTCAGTGCATCATATATTTACGTCATTTATGACTTCAAATTGCCTCGTAGTTAAATAACACATTTTAAAGGGTGTAAAAAGATAGAGAAATAGCATAATTATGAAGATTTTGTATTTTTGTATATTTGTATTGCAAACAACACTGGGGTGGACTGACGACAGTAACGGATATTTAAAATAAGGATCTAAAATAGCGGTTACGATTTTATTAATAGTCCGATTTTTGTCATTTTTATGCACAATTGAGTTATATCTATTATTTTGTCCGATGGACCTATCTATTGAGAATGACCGAATAGTTATAAAGACAATGATTTTTGGTATTGATAGTCTCATTCAATACATAACACGTTCGTTGGTATAAAAAATATTATCGTTTTGTCTCCCAAGAAATGCTCTCATTGATGCGCTAAATAATTTAAAGGGAGCTAACTGCTGCAAAACCATTAGCTTATCTATGGTAAATTGGGTCAATGATAGGTTACTCACCTTAAATGCAACTCAACGCTGCGCGCATAGTAAGTACAGAACCAGCAAACTAGGTCACCAAAAGATGGCGTTGTAATCGCTTAATTTGTCAACAGACGACGCCATCTTGAAGGCCGCGAATTTCGGGGTGAGGGCATTTTGCCCGATATTTCGTTTGTTTTGAGTGGACTTGATTGTTTTAAATGTGTGAATGATGAGTAAATATATTCCAGTAACTGAAGATGAGAATGAGGAGTCGATGGAAGTCCCGCTCGAAGAGGACGGGACGCTTCTTTTGTCCACTCTGAACGCGCAGTTTCCTGGATCTTGCGGATTGAAATACAGGAACCCAGATTCGGGTGCAATGAGAGGTATCCGACTCTCAGATGGACGATTGTACCCTCCAGATAATGAATGGTCAAGCCGGATGTATGTTGCAGTATTTCCCAAAGGTGAGTAGGCCTGAAATCACTTTATAAACAGTCGAAAACATCGTCCGAATTATAGCGTCACTTTTGACAACTGTTGATTTTAGACTGACTTCGAGGAAGTTTCGGAAGTGTATTTGCAAAGGATCGGATGAAATCTTGATTAAAATGTATGCCTTATGATAAATTGAGCTATGGAGAACAATATTTTTGCATTGAGATCATCATAAAATGCTAGTCTCGCCTATTATACGTTGAAAATTACACCAATGTTTAGAAAATTGACAGCTAAGGGAGGTAACTCTGTTGTAATTATGTTGACAGGTGCTCTGTCAAAAATATGTCATAGTGAATATTTACTGTTATCTCTACGGACATGCTATAATTTTCATGTTTGTGATTTGGATTTAACTCTATTAGTATGTTAAATTGTCAAAATATTCCTAAATATGTATAAATATGATCAAGTCAACAACCAACTGTCAAGTCCTAGGCCAAGATTTAGGTCAATGAGGAAGATTTCAATTTATTATTGTCAGACTTGTATATTCTTCCTGTATATATGTTGAAGTAGTAGATTCATGGAAAGATTAGCTAGAGAATTCCCTTTATGTCTATGTTTTGTTGTTCTGCTTGTCAGAAACTGAAAGACATTTTGATAATTAGCTATGTTTATGTCTCTATTTCAATGATTCATAGTAAACTAATTAATGCATGATTTTCGGAAAATCCTGATATTTCACATGCCTTATTTACAATGATAACTAAACAGTAAAACTTTGTTTGTGCTATCTATCTATTGATCTTTCAATAAGTTAAACCCTCTAGTGGGGACTTAAACTTTGGCTTTCAACCAACAAAATGTTAAAACAGAATCTGAATAAATATAAATATGATGTAAGTTAGGTTAAAAACAGAGCAGGCATGATTTATCTATCTATCTCTGTATACTGCCAACCCCTCTCTTGAGTGTTACATGTTCGATTTATGTGAAGACATGTTCAATCAGGTTTATTACTATACTGGACATTGGTCTTGGAAGGTTGACAGCATCAGGCAGGTAGATTATTCACATGGAAAATGGTTCTTGTGGAACCTAAGAAGTATAATGAATCAAAGTATTAAAAATGCCCTTGGATCTAACTGAATCTTTAAACAATTACAAATTGACATTCTCCTTGAGCATCATTTTGCATGGCTCTACATTGAAGATTGTCATATTGTCCCTGCTGACTCATTCTGTACACAATCGGTCTGACTGACCTTTGTACGGAGATGCCGAGCATCATTGGTAAAACTGTTCATTTACCTGAAAACACGTGACAATGTTTACATTCTAATAATTTCTCCCTTCAAGTATACTGAACAAATAGAGTATGTATTTTGTGTCTACTCAATAAAATTTAACTATCCAACCAACTATCCTCATTAAATTAAACCTTTTAATCGGTAGTTAAACCTCCATCATAAGTGTTTACATAAATCTGTCATTCTTTACACTGACATTTGAAATCAAAAGTAGAATACATGGTTTAACTATGCATCTATACCTTTAGAGGCTTAAAAGTACTTTGTATCTATGGATTTATATTCTTGTAGCTATAGTGATCATTTATTTTACATTTTAACAATGATTTGTCAAAAAACGAAAAAATCCAACGATTTTGTCTTCATGCACCGCACTATATTCTGTTATGTACCAAAACGCCGAATTCAGGGAAATGTTGTGCGTCTTAGTATAGAGGTGATATCTTCACCTTCTATTTATAGAATGCCTGCTGACCTATTTTCAGATTCGGGCAACTTTTTATTGCTTTTAAACATTTGATTCAGACAAGTAAAATATGTAGCTGATTGTCCAACTAGATTATCGAGACATGATTTTGTACTACGTATATTTCTATATTTCAGAAGGCAACAAGAAAACTAAAGAAGAATTAGGTGATTTATCCTCTGCTGCTGCTTTACGTGTTAAAAGAGACAAATCACAGAAATGTAGTGATTTAATAGTGCTTGGCTTGCCATGGAAGAGTGTGGAAGATGACCTTCGTAAATATTTCTCACAGTTTGGAGAACTCCTTATGGTTCAAGTGAGTGAAACATTTTTCATTAATGATGGAGATTACTGATATCATATTTGTTGTTGTTTCAGCTGTAAAAGTGGGGCTGTTTTACTAGTTTGTGCCTTTGTACCACACCTAGAGTGGGTTAAGATTGACTTCGGTTAAGACTCAATTTTTTCACAGAATTCTGTAGAACACATGATCAATTTGGTGTGGCTCTAGCATGATTTTTTTATGAATTGCAACCCTTTTATAGCTAGAAAATTGTTGGGTTTAATAGAATTTATCTATTAGCAGGATCATGTATGTTAAGATATTTTCAAATCTGTTAACAGTAGTCCTGATGTTTGGGTAAGTAAGTTAAGGCCAAGACTAATCAATTTTTGTCAGAAGTTTTTGTTATGATTTCAAAACATTAGATGTCATATTAGGTTTGATAATTTAGTCAAATGAAATTATATCTTCTTATTTTTTTGTTTCATGGTTACTCATTCATGTTCTATGTATCTCATAATCTGTTGCTGAAATATTTGTTTTTGGTTCCAAATGTGATTAATAAAATATTGTCATGAAAGGGTAAGTTTATCTCAATGCAAAATATTTTACAAACAAGTTTTATAAATATTATTACCTGTTTCAACAGGAAAAAAAGGCTAATAGTTTGGCGCAACACGAGCGAGCAGGTGTCTGGTGTCGTTAACAATTGTGTTAAAGTTTTCAATTTAGCATATTTTTATGCCATTTATTGTCAAATCTTTACAAAACTTCATACAGTGATAACATACAATGTGATGAACAGAATTAGAAAGTAACTGCAACTCTATCTGGCTTTATTATGAATTATTTCCCTTTGAAATGTTTGCTTTAAAGTTTTTAAATCCAGCTTTAATGTGGTTTCCACATTACATTTCTTGTACTTTTATAGTATTAAATTGGATTAGTCAGTGTACATTTGTTAATTGGATTCATTTGTAATCTGCAATCATTTTTTATGTTTCCTGTTGTAGGTGAAGAAAGATCCTAAAACATCTCATTCTAAAGGCTTTGGTTTTATAAGATTTGCGGACTATGATGCACAGGTAAAATGTATGGCACAACGACATCATATTGATGGTAGATGGTGTGATGTAAGAATCCCTAACTCTAAAGTGGTCAGTATTATATATGGATTATTACGTTCTCTTATATTGTCTATGAATCTACAGACTCTGTTTTTCTAGGGCTCTATATCGGTCAGAATGATCGATATTCAATATATCATATGATATTTTAATAATAAATAGAAGTTTTTTAAACAGCAAAACAGTGTTGTTTTATTTTTTTTATTTTAATTGTAGTAGAACCGTACTACTAAATTCACTGTCTTTCTAATATTTTGATTGTTTTTCGTAATGAAATATTGCATCCTATGAGCCTGGATATAGAAAGGTTCTTTCTGGGGACGGATGTTTGATTTTAGTCAGATTTATTTTCAGTATTTCATATTTGCATGACGCTAAACAAAGATCGGCAGTAGGAAAAACATACAATGCACTCTATCAGAACTTAAGCTTTTATATATCGCTTCTGTTCAATCAAGGGCTTTTTACATTGCGGACCTGCCCGTAGAAAAACCGAGTAACTGTACTGATTTCCAGAATTGATCTGTATTCTATAATACTGATTGTTGGTCCCCGGGCAAATTGAAAATCAAAGGACATTCTAACCGCAACATCTACTTCCCTTTGGTTAAAAAGAACAAAACATGACGTAACCGGTTTAAGACATTTGTGTAAAGGAATGTCATATTATGAGATTTTTCGTCCACATATTATTTCATACCGAACTGGAAGAAGTAGAATGTTGATTTAGCGATACAAAATCTCATCCGATTTGCAGGCCATGAATTTTATTTGTATAACCGTCATTGATCGATATTTTGTTTGATACGGAAATGTTCGATTCGATATATCTATCAAACCTACAATACCGGTATTCGATATATATCGTATACCGGTGTAGAGCCCTATGTTTTACTAGTCCAAATTTGCTTTCAATCTCATTAAAATCACACGACTTATTACTTAATACTTTATTACATTGTCGCTTCAGTAAAGTTTAAAAAAGTTATTGTGCAGTTTAATATCTGCCCCATGTTCAGCTGACTTTGTATGATAGCCCCTTATCATCGAAATCACCTTCAGGCAGGAGATCCCTTATAGTACCTATTTACACTTGGTTCGAGTGGAAAAAAATGTAGGTAAATTAGCCCGGCTAGCTGAGTTGGTAGCAAGCAAGTTTACTGATCGAGGGTTTGTGGGTTACATTCCCAAGCGATGCATACTTTCGTGATACTTGGTCATGAAATTATTTCTACGGCCATTATCCCTCCTACCAATGATTCTTAATTATGTAGGGCAGTTGTCAGTCACTGACGAAAGTATGTGCTTAGTAGTTGGTGAACAGCTAAATCCAGAGATTTAGCCGTTCCAGGAGTAGTGAGTAAGTTGACTGACCGCCGTTATATGACCTATACAATGTGTTGCTACCGTGTTAAACCCAACAAAACAAACAAACAAATTTCTTGCTTAAAAGAATTATCAGTGCCACTATTGGGGGTTTGAACCCAGGACCTCTCAATCCCTAAGTGTGTATCTTGCCGCTAAAATATTCTTGAATTATTTGATTGTGTAGAAGAGTTGCTTGCTACTGAATATGATTTTGGTTATATAAGACTATGGTTATAGTCTTGAAACCAGTAATATTGATGTAACTGTGAAATTGTTGAATATGCCATTATATACAACTGATGGCTGAGTGTTATAAGATAAAATTACTATGTTTTTTAGTGTCATTTAACATTAAGTTTGCTATTTTATTTAGAAAAATCAACTTTACTTTATGCTATTACAAAAAATAATGAAAGTTTTCTGTACTAGACCTGAAGTTAAGTTGTTTTTTTTTATCTGACAAGGTAGGGCTGGACATTAAAAGTTGTCCTATTGCCCCTGATGACCTATATCTGGGTTAGGGCAACTTGTTACTGCTTGTAAACATTCAGTATGGGCAAGTCAAACATATAGCTGGTTGTTGAACCTGGCAACCTAGTTCAAAAAATAATGTCCTGCCTTGCATTTTATAGAATATATTTAATATAATGGTTCTTGCATATAGATATAGAAACTGCTGAAATCATGAGATTGCATGAACTTATTTTCGTTGATAATCTATAGTTTTTGTTTTTTTCTTCAATAGGAAGCCAAAGATAACCTTGTTAATCGTAAGGTGTTTGTGGGTAGATGTACAGAAGATATGAACGCCGAAGATCTCCGCTCCTACTTCAACAAATTTGGTGAAGTTGTTGATGTTTTCATTCCTAGACCTTTCCGAGCATTTGCCTTTGTCACATTTTCTGATCCCGAGATAGCACAAGCTCTGTGTGGGGAAGATCATATTATTAAAGGTGCCAGTGTGCATATCAGTAATGCTGCACCTAAGACTTATGATAAACAGATGGACAGTAGAAAAGGAAGCCTTAATCATGGTCAACAAGCTTATAGCCAGAGTGGTTATAGTCATACACCATGGAGTCAAGGGGGAGGACGGGGAGCAGGACAACCTCACTTACAAGGACAGGTACCTCCAGGTGTACACAACAATATGGGGCTGAGTCTTGGAGCTTTTCAACTCAATCCAGCTATGATAGCAGCAGCTCAGGCTATGCTAAGCGGTCAAGGTAGTTGGGGACCGGTTGGTATGGTGAACCAACAAGGAGGACCTACACCTGTGAGTGGCGGTACTCCTCTACCACCCCCTGTACCCACAGCTGTTGAGGCTCAGACAGCACAGCCAGCTGGTCAGGCACAACCACCTCAGTCATTTGGTAATATAGGTAGCGGGCAGGTTAGTACCGGTACCGTAGTATCCGCAGGTAATAACAGCTTTCTAGGTTGGGGTGGAAATCAGGGGGGTGAGGTACAACCCCATCAAAGTACAAGTCCCGGTGTCGGAGGATGGGGTGCTGCCCCACCTAAACAGACTGGGGGAGCTTGGAGCTGAATTAATGGAGGCGGTTTTTATGTATTTATTGGCTAAATGTTTTACTTTGTATCTTATATGGAGAATGGTTCAAAATTAACATTATGTAAGATAAATTGATCCTGTTTTTATTGTTTTTACTTTCCTTATTGTTAATGTATTTTGATGTTTAAGCATATACAATTAATAATTTAATGATAAAGTTATGGTGTATAAGGTATTTAACAGCAGCGTTTTTGTTTTCGTGGCTTAAAGTATATGTTTTTTTTGTACAGGATATAGATAAAATATTATATCAATGTGGATGTATGTATACATGAGTGTCCAGAATTGTAATTTTAGTTCTAAATTTTAAAAGTTTTTTCTGTTAAGCCATGTACTGAAAACTACCTCTTTGATTATTTGATTTTAAATATTGATAATGTTATGAAAGTGTTAATGGATATTTAAGAGAATTATAAAAGCCATAGAGGTTATGGTTGAAATTGAGTTTGAATTTGAATTTTTATTTTGCTAGAAGTATAATTTAATAAGCTGTTTTATTTACCTTTTTTATCTTGTGTATTCTTTTTTTTGCTCTTGCTTTTTTATAACATAGTAATTCTGTCTTGTATATTTCTAATTTCTTTTTTTTTTAACAAAACTTTTGATCAGTTTTGTATTTACTTCATTCTTACTGTTATATGCACATTAAGTTTTATTCTAATATTTGAGCATTCGTATAGTTTTGATCTGTTTGCTTTTATTTTGATTGGCTGACTGCTGTATTATTGATTTTCTGGTCTATTTTAAGTGTTTTGATTAAAAAATTTAATAAGTATGGCCTCAGAGTATTAAGCCAAAAGTAAAAAAAATATTCTATTTTAATTCCTTGCCTTTTGAATATACATTAAAGAACTCTTTCACATTTTGATATAAAGCTGTCATTATCATCATTACAGTAATTGGATTTTATATACAGGTGAATAATTACTGTTCTTTCAATTAAATTGTACTTTATTATCTTCAAATGTTACTGATGGATATTTTTCTCTAATAAAGTTGACCAGGTGTCTGATTTTACATTATTTATGCCAGATGGACATAAAAAATCACTTACTTAATTGAAAAGTAACTTGACAGAAATTGACAATTTAATTACAAGTTTCAAGTATGTTTTTTATCAAGATACTGAACATATTAATGTATCATATTGGTATTTATACTTTAGTTAAAGACTTTATCACATAGGTATATACATTGGTATATTATAAATTTTTGACTCGTAAAGTTTTGTTTTTAAGAGAAAACTACTTTTAAGTTCACTTTTTTCTGTTGATTAAAGTTAATTAGGAAAGATAACTGTATCATGACTAAAGTTAATTAGGAAAGATAACTGTGTCATGACTAAAGTTAATTAGGAAAGATAACTGTGTCATGACTAAAGTTAATTAGGAACGATAACTGTGTCATGACTAAAGTTAATTAGGAAAGATAACTGTGTCATGACTAAAGTTAATTAGGAAAGATAACTGTGTCATGACTAAAGTTAATTAGGAAAGATAACTGTGTCATGACTAAAGTTAATTAGGAAAGATAACTGTGTCATGACTAAAGTTAATTAGGAACGATAACTGTGTCATGACTAAAGTCAATTAGGAAAGATAACTGTGTCATGACTAAAGTTAATTAGGAAAGATAACTGTGTCATGACTAAAGTTAATTAGGAAAGATAACTGTGTCATGATTAAAGTTAATTAGGAAAGATAACTGTGTCATTTATCTGTGTATAGGTAGGAGTTGTCTGGGAACTATAAGGTGTATATGATCAGTATTCCTTTCAAAAAGGATTGTATGATATTGTTTTGAGTAAATGTTGAAACATGACTTGATTAAGTGTTAACTTTAGGTAATGTATGAGAAAAACTAATGAAGTGGTACTGTGGATTTGATTTTGACATATTTTTTAGAAAATAAAAACAGTATCTGCCATATTGGGTTTGACTGCTATGTATGAACAGATGAAGATTTAAAATAAATTGTTGTTGTTTATATTTCATTTTAGATTGTTATTTTTGGTACGATACTACACATTTTCATTCATTTTATCAATTCTTTGTACAAAATCATGAAGTTAACTGCCAGTATTGAGTTGTTGTATTTGAAAAATACTTTAAAATCATGTGCGAACTGTAGATGACCATAGATTTATACATTTTTTATTTTACTCATGAAAGCTTGGGAAATGTAGCTGATATGTTAAAAATTTGAATAGAATTGTGAAAATTTTGATAAATCTATGAAAGTTTGATATGAGTAAAAGTTGAGTTGATTTTAGATGAAAAGTAAGTGCTTGCATTGATTTTCGACATTAACTTGGTTTTATGACTTCTAAATAGCTATCATTTACATTGCATTAAGTGTGATTGAAAAAACCTGATTTCCGAAGACTTAAAAGTTAATAATGGTTCAATGCTGGTAGTGTTGTTACATTGTGAGTCATGTGACTTTAATATCCTGGAAACATTTATTACTGTCATGTATTTATTATAATCAGAATTATGTTAACTATTTCTGTAAGATTTTTATTTACAAAAGAAAGAGCACCAATAAATTAGATCTAGTCTATAGTTATGTGTGTGTTATATCATCTGTTCTGGAGTTTTTAAGTTAATTATCAATTTAAACAACTGTAATGGAAATGCAAGTTGTCAACATTGAGGGAAAATTCAATCTCGCCTATATTAAAGGAAAACTCAATTGTACTGATTTTAAACAGAATTTTTGCCTGTATTAAGAGAATACTCAGTTTTACCCATACTGAATAATAAGAAAAAACACAATTATACCTCTTGAGAGAAAATAGAATTATTTTATCATCATATAGGGAAATACAATGAATTTGAACAGCACTTAGAAATAACTCAACTAGTATATAGTATTATAAAGAGAGGGAAAGGGTTTTAAATGATGTTTTAAAATGGAGATTGTAACTGTTAAGACTGGATAGAATATGTGTAGCTGTACATAGAATGATAAAGTTTGACATAAAATGGCATCTAAAATAAAATAGCAGTTGTTCATTATGTATAATAGATAATCATTACACATATTTGATAACATACAAACTGTACAGAAAACATTATGTATCTACATTTGTTATTATATTTAAATTATATATATCTATTATATATATAAGGCTGTACTTAAAAAAGTCTTTGTTTGCTGTTTCCCGTCCTGACACAATTATGTGTTTTATAGCAGCATGGGTGAAAGATTTCAGTATTTTTAAAACATAAAACATCCACCCATGTAGTGGTAATTTTATTTATTTTCATTAGAAAGATTGATTTATGATATAATTAAATGCTTGAGTTTTAATAATTATTGTTTTGACCGGAAACATTTCTTTCAGCAAAAATTTAGGGATGGTAGATAGTATATGTTTATCTAACTAATGAGATAAATTTGGTGATTATATTATAAAGATGAACGGCTAGGACAAGCATAAAACATTTCCATTGCGGATTTTCAATGTTTTATTCAGTGTCACTCAGGGAACAGCAACCAATCTTTTTTTAAATATTGGCCTGATCATGTTGGGAGATTATACCTTGTTAAAAACATAAGTATTGCTCTGTTTTCTTTTTTTACTGAATCTGTTGTTTACTTTCTTTGTTCTATTGGTTTGTTAAATGTATAGTCATTGGTAGTTGATGGTCTAAAACACTCTGAGAATTGTTATCATGGATATCTAGAGTTTTTCATTCTCATATTACATTTTTGAAGTGTTTCATGTTTCACTTTGTTTTAATGTGTTTCCTCAAAAAATAGTTTGAAATATATATATAATGATAGTTTTAATTTTCACTTCTATTTGAATGGAACTTGCCATAATATGTTAATGAGATGGGTTTGAATTTTGCCATCTTATGGCAATATTTTATTGGTTACAGTTAGTTTCAATTAAGCACTGATTATGATGTAATGCTTTTTTATTTTCGCAGCTTAATAATATTTTAGTTAGGTCAAGCAATGATATAAAAATGATAACAATGTAGAATGATCTCTGTAGATATTGTGTTAGTTGTCCACCATTTGATTTCATAGAAAATTAACAGACTCTTGTTAATTAGTGACTTTGTGAACAGATTATATATAAGCTTGACTGTAACAATTTATAATAACTTCACTTGTTATTTTAGGAGTGTTGTACTAGATGTTTGTGTGATGGTAGTTTCATTGTTTACTTATACATTGTTATTGTCATAGTGTTTTTTCTGTAGATTTAATAATCACCATATAATTATCTCCCTTTGATTGTAAATTTTTTTTTGCATCATAATTACCTCCCTTTGAATTTTTAAATTTTAAAATATTTGAATAATTAATATCAAATTTTCAATTTAGTTTAAGAAAAGGTACATTTTGTTTAAAATTTCATTCAATATGAATTTTAATATGATGAATTTTAATCTCTCATCACTTAGCTAACCTGTTTAGTCCAGTTTGAGACAAAATTCAGTAATAATTCTTAACTACTGTAGCCAATTTTTCTAGTTCCTATTTCAAAATTTCGGGAGGTAAAAACACATGAATGCATAATTATGAAGAAATATATAATAAAGATAACAAAGAAAGGTACTACAGTTGATATTTGATTGTATATGTTTTGTGAGTACTTCTTACTACCTTTCTGTTAACTCTGGGTTTTTGTAACAGTGAGTTGTACGTGAGTTAAATCCGTGGAAGAAAAGTCTTCCTCAATGTATATGTATTGATACGATGTTAGGTTATATTACGGTTATGGCAGCTGAACACATAAATCATACGCCTCCATGTACATAGAAAGCTCTAAATCTTTACTCGTTGTGTACATCATTGCTATGATAAATAATAGTATTGCGTAATAGTTGGTACATCATTGTAGTGTGGATGAAAGTTTACCAGGACTGGTGTCTTTTTTCGATGTTAAAAAAGTACTGAAATAATGCTGTTTCGGAAATTTTCAGGATTTTTGAAGATTTTGAACTTATGCCTGCATACGTACTTGTATAAGATTTCAAACTGTATGACATGTTGATCACTCGCTGCATATGTTTTTAAAGATCTTGCGTTTGTATAAGCTGGTTATGAATGATTTCAAAAGTGTAATTATTGTAGACACTAGTTTTATTTTGGTTAAGTTGAAAACTACTCTGTTATAGATTGTCAAATATTGTTAAAGATTTTTAAAAAAATTCCAATGGACTTACAATTATGAATTGAAATAAAGTATGATGTAACATGTCAATTTTGGTCAGAACTGACCTGTTAGATTTTAAAATGTTAAATTACTATAACTTTACGACAACTAACTATTTTAACCAATAAGTAAATGCTTTTAAATGCATGAATTTTAATATCTTTGCTCGGCACAAATTTTAAACTACATTGTATACACTTGATAATGTTTTTATTTCATCTTTTATTTTATTAAACACATCACAGTCTGTGTAAAAATTTATCCATATAACATATTTATATTGTATTGTTATTTTTGAGACATTTTTCCTCACAAAACATAAAATTAAACCAAAGTTAGCCGGTAGTGAAATGTATGTACTTAGTATGAGTTTAAAAACACTGGTCCAGAAATCTAAGCATGTTTCAGGGACAATGTGTAGGACCACTGACTGTTGCAACATGAATGAATAACAGCAAAAATGTGGCATAAAGCACTTCACTATTCAAAAATTTGAACATTTTCATGATTTTTTAAATTTTACATTTTTTAGTTGAAGTGACATGTTAATCAGTATAAAACTCACATTTTTTTGTATATATTA
Source organism: Mactra quadrangularis (assembly GCA_025267735.1). Lineage (NCBI taxonomy): Eukaryota > Metazoa > Mollusca > Bivalvia > Venerida > Mactridae > Mactra > Mactra quadrangularis. Next base: position 2,041,365 of record CM046294.1, read on the forward strand.
AACTATTATTTGTGTATAGTATGATATAGTATATAGAGTGTGTCGTTATGTTACATAGAAAACTATCTTGTCAGCCATTTTGTCATACTATAGTGAGTTCATGAATATTTCATCAAGTGTATAATGCTATACCTGATTGTATATTGCATGAAAATAACTTATTCATGAAATGATAATTATGAGTATTAAAAGGCCTAAATCAAGTCAAGTATGATTTAATACACTCTAGAAACTTTCAACTGTACTAAACAATCTATTTATAAATTAATTATTGCCTTAAATTTTCTTAAACACTTGCTCAATTTATCATGTTTTATAGTAAAGAGCAAAGTTATCAACTAGCCTGATCCTGTTGAATAAGTAATTTTTACTAGCCCTAACAAGTTTTCTCTCACCATGGGCTTCAGGCTAATGTTAATGCAAAGACTGATAACAGAGTAGCAGTGTTTGAAAAGCATTTTTTTGTGTCATTAACAATTATATCAAATGTGAACTAATTCCAAATAAACAATATTAGAAGCTTATACAGGTTAATTTCTTGCTCGCTCAATGAAATTAGCAGTGTCCCCAATGTGGTTCAAACTTGGGACCCTCTTGATCCAGAACTACATGTCCTTTCACTGGACTGGTATTGCACTCACTAATACATAATATTAAACTTGATATTATTTTTTTGGAAAAAGACAAGTTTTACTGCAGAACAGAACATTACTATTTATGACATATTAAACTTGGTATTATTTTTTTGGAAAAAGACATGTTTTACTGCAGAACGGAACAGAACATTTTATGACATTACTATATATGACAAATGGTTGATAATTGTATATGTAAGTAAATATGTACTGTATCAGTAGTATGAAATATGTGAAGATAAAATGTGTTGTACAAAATTTGGGTGAAAGTCGTCCATTTTATCTCGTTATTTAACAATTTCTTAGAGAGAATATTCATCTTTTATGTTTTTAACAATAAATGGTTAAATATATTTCTATATTTTTTTGTGTTGAATGTAGTTTGGTCTTCAACATTTTGTATATTACATTTGTATGTGTATTTGGCGGGTTTAGTGCAAAAAGGGCGTAACTCAATATAAGAAACAAGTGAGTTACAACCGTTTTGCACTAAATCCGCGATTTGATCTACTTATTGAGTGTCTTCAGTGTCTATTTAATTATTTTTTTCCCCAAGTATTTGTTTCTGATAGTGTTTTCACTTCAACGAGCACTGTATCTATACATTATTAAATGTTTCCAAGATCTGGCCTATAGTCCACATTACATTATTAGTGAAATTACAAAGATAAGAATATATGGTAGGATTTTACATTTGAAAGGTAAATTTATTAACATATTAAATAAGTTTGAATTGTAAGTTTTTGTGGATTTATTATTATTTCATTAGTTTTCAGTTTGTTTGTTTTTACAGTGAAATTAAAATTAATATGTCACTGTTTTTTTAAACAGTGAGAAATATTAATGTCTTGTTCATTGCCTGGTTTTGAAAATAATTGATGAGCATATTTTTTATTCATAAATTGAGAGCCTTTGTAAGATAAGAAACTCTCTTACTAATATACTATTTGCATTGCTTTTAGTTCAATTTGACAAAATCTTGTTGTTGAGATATTTAACAATACTTGAAAGTGTTTTTGCAGAAAGCATTCATCATAAATGGTCTAAAATTAAAAAATGGCATTCTACAATTGATTTCACATTGAAGAAATTTGCTCTATTTACTTTTTGTTGTGTCTATTTTTACTTTGACATGGTGTATAGAGCTATGTCTAATGATATTATTTTGATTGAAAATAATTCATATATAAGAATCATTCCTAAAGGCCTAGAATAGGAAAACATTTTGATACATACTGAATATGTCCTCCGAAATTACATCATAAATAAATATGTTAGGTTTATTTTCTATTTGTTTATTACATGTAGTTGTCTAATTTAGACAATTCGGAACCATTGACCAAGTCCTCCAAAATCGTCTCCGGTCCATTGTTTTTAAGAACTATGTGGTCTGATGATCCATCAACTTTAACAGCCACCAATTTCCTAATTCAATAAAAAACTTACAATTAATATCAAATTTTAGGTGTGATCAAAAACCTCTTAATAGTTTTGTTTACCTCAGATGTTTTTCTGCATGTATATTCACTACATTGCATATTTAATATTGTATTATATTGTGCTAAATCATCAAAACAAACAACATACTTAAACAAATCACTAATTTATTTTCGGATCAGTAGATTTTCATTCAAGTCCATGAATTATTCCATTTTGCTGGACAAATGTTGATGAAAGTAAGTCAAACTAACTCCATATACCTTATTAATGGAGGAAAATTGACATTATTGTCAAATTTTCATGGAAGCATGGGTGAAAGTTTTCAGGACTGGTCCTGAAGTTCAGGATTTTTTGATCAGAGAAAGGGTTCTTTCCATATGGTAATGTGGCCTTAAAAACATGAAATTTGGAAATTTCAGGATTTTGAAAATGTTGAACTTTCACCCATGTGGAAGGGTATAACCTCCCAGGTGGGGTTCGAACCCATACCCCCTTCGGGTCACGAGATTGCAAATCCCGGTGGGTACTGCACTACTGCCCCAGGTATCATAAAGATGCGCATTATGACTTTTCTGTGTTGGTGCGCTGTAAAACCAAAACAAACAAATCATAAAGACTGATTACGTGATTATTTGTATAGATACAGTGTTCAATGTGTCATTGTAGACCTTTCTTCTTATCTCTCTATAGTCTAAAGGTATGTCATTGTATTTCATTGAAATCAACAAAATGTATGTATTAAAACTGTATCATTAGTTTTAAATGATTACCTAGAAATCACAACTCTAAGGATGAAGTGATGGTAGTGTTTTATATAGAATCATGGTGTTTAAAATATCAAATTTTGTTGTTAAAACTGTTTGTCACATTTGTTTGATTGGTGTTTTATATTTATAACAAAATATGACTTTTGAATGATTTATAACTGTGTGACAGCACCTTACCATATTATATACAAAAGATTAACTCACTAGCATGCTGTTAGATTGTAGGAGACATTTACATGACATAGATTGTTATGTCAATTTAGCTGATCATATATTTGTCAAGTTTATTTTAACCCCCAGGAAAAATTTCATTATATAATTTCTGAAATCTTTCGAGTCAGTGAATGGTCACACTATTGGAAGTTTATCCCAAAGACTTAATTAGCTATTCACCATTTTTTGGCATCATAAAGTGTCATAGATAGAGATGAAATTACACTGTGGCAATTATTTCAGTTAGGTCAGCCGTCATGGGTCATCCTGTTTAAATACGTTTTTATCCCTCATTATTTTTAAGGGCAGCCATATTTTATACAAAAGGTATGTACCTAAGTGAAGCTATAATGAGTATTAAAGTACTGATCCTTGGAAATTTTACCATGAAAGTGGTTTTTAATTTAAGTGGCAGCACTTGACTAAATTGACTTGTCAATTCTTTGTTGATTGGTAGATAAATAGATTATTATTTAGGGAGATGGTATAGGTTTATGTAAATGTCTCATACATGCTTCATATTGTATACTTCTGGTTTAGATGTTGAAAATTTATACATGTTAATTATGTGAATTACATATAGATTATTTAAATATAACAGTTGACAAACCTTTATATTCTATCTTAAGTTTTCTTTTCTTTTTTTTGGTTGGATTTAATGCCATAGCAACTCATTTTATAGGTCATATTATGGTGGTCAGTCAACCTAAGCACAATTCCTAGATAATAAACCTCTGGATTAAGCTGCTAATTAGTAGCTAGGTGCATAATTTTGTGACTAACTCACAATTGGCCTATGTGATTAAGAATCAGTGTTAAAAGAGAGATTGACTGTAGAAATTATTTCATGACCAAACTTCTTATTAGTATGCTTCACCTGGGGATTCCATAATATAGGCATCTCTTTATCTGTTCTCTTTGACCGACCTCTAGCTCGATTGGAGAATTCTCCAATAGCAGAAGTTTGTTTTTGTTGGGTTTTACGCCGTAGCAACACATTGTATAGGTTTTATCATGACGGCCAGTCCACCAACTCACTGTTCCTGGAATGGCCAAATCTCTGGATTTAGCTGTTAACCAACAACTAGGCGCATACTTTCATCTGTGACTGACTATAGATAGCTGAAGAAGTGTCTCGAAAGAGTCTCAAGTGAGCAAAAAGTGACTTAGTCATCATTCTAATTAATACAGTGGAATTATTTCGTCATAACATTGCTCCATTGTAGATACTATATCTCTTTTCTGTTTAACTTTAAAAAGCAGTTTTACATGATTTGAATACGTAAAAGTTGCCATCTTAGATACAAGTGCTAGCCTTTGTTGATGCTGTACTGCAACAATAGCTACAACTTGTTTTGTTGTGTTCATCCATCTGCCATATTAGGTTTGTACTGTTGGTTACCATTAACAGCAATATGCTACCATTTATATAACAAATATTACCAAAGCCTGTTCAGAAATTAATTAGCAAACAATGATACGTTTGTTAACATTTGGTAACTTACAGGGTGTCCCAAAATATCTGATACAGTTTTGGGATTGAAAATTTTAATTCTGGAAAACAATATTTATCAATGCTATATATCATACAATAGAGTATAGTTCAGTTTTTTTTCACAAATAAAATTTGCTAGGTTAATTGTCTTTAATAACATATGCAATGCGCTTGAATAAATGATCTCTTCTACAGAATATAGCAGTTTAAAGTGAAATCAGATTATCACCTAATCTTCTATCCAACTAAGGACTTGCAAGGCTGTGTGGGGTGCTGCACCATTTTGCTGACACCATGTATTATCAATATCAATGCCCATGCTTTTTAATGCTGGTATTTTTTTGTTTTGAACAGTTTCAAATATATTTCACTAATAACAGTAGCAGTTTTCCCATCTTCATAGACATGTTTATGTCATTTAAAACTATATCAGATATTTTGGGACACCCTGTACAATAACCTTTGGTAGTTCAACTGGGTACCCAGGGCCAAAACACTCTTCATTGAAGAAGCCGAATATTGGCCGCTTCCCCAAACCAAACAAACGTTTTTTTCCCCAGTAACAAAACTATAAGGACCATGAGGTCCAGTCTGTAAGACTAATTTATATTTCCCAGGTCGACAGACAGATGCACAACTCATCAAGCCTATCCTTTAGGCAAAGAGATGGAACTAGAAATACGGACAAACAAAATATCTTAATACATGTTTTATAATAAACAAATTGTCCAAAAAGTATGTTTAAACATAAGCACAGTATACAAAAACATGTCACTAACTTGATTCATTATATAATATACAAAATAGTGCGACAATATTAACCCGAGTTTGAACTACCTTATTATAATAATTACATGTTTCATTTACAATTAATCGTGAGTTTCTGTATGCGTGTATATGATTGTACACATGTTAAGAACAACCTATGTGACTATATATTAATTTTGTAAAAATGGCAAGTTATTGTACTTTTAATAATGAACACAACATTTGTGGAGAAACACATAAGTCCGCAATATTGTGGCACTGTTTTCAAGTATTTTTTCTTATGAAAATAAAATTAATTGTTCAACGAGTTTATTTTGCTGAAAACTTCTGATAAAATGTGATTTACAGCCAATGACAAAAAATAGAAAATAAATACAGAGTTTAATGTATTCTTGCGTAAAGGTCAAGCTCAGGTTAATTTTGTCCGACTATACAGGATAGTGATATCTACATTTTTACATCAATGGGTCAGTACAAAACAGGAAACTCCATGGGAATATGGACAGAGACAAGTTTTGCTCCGACTTCAATATATACTAATAAAGTACTTACAGGTTAAATTAAATTACTCTAACAGAGCATAGGCCATACCATATCAGAATTTTGTTAAGCGTCCGCATAGGTTTTAGAGACCTCAATCAAAATAAAAAACAAAATTGTAGGTAAAATTTTATCAAATAATTATAATGTTCCATATTATGAGGCTGTTATTCCATCGAAAAAAATATATAATTATATAATGCATGATTTTTGCCATAAAAATATTTTTATTTTTCGTTTTCCGTTTGTATGTTTTTGTGAATAGGTACCTAGGTTTGTCAAATTTGAGTTAACGCTTAACAGAATTCCAATAAGGCATGGCCTAATTATACAGCGCCATCCATCATTATATTTACACTTATGTTAATGTTTGATTTGTTTTTGAATTTTTATCACTACTTGTGAAATTGAAAAAAAATGAATTCAATTATAAATGTATTAATTATCATTCTCCTCTTCCAAATGATACTATCTATTCAAACTATCCTAATGAGTAACAACGTTTAGAATAAAAATTAATTGTAAGAGAATAAAAAACGTTTTTAGATATTAATAGAAGTGTAAAGATAATTTTGAATGACAATGTATATTTATTAAGTATTAACAGTTCGAACAAATTACTCTAAATACTCTAAATAGAGCATATATTAATTAGATACACAATTGCTATTAAAAAATATTCCATAATTCGAACAAAGAAATTTCATTTGATGACTGTCTTAAAAGAATAAAGAACTTCTATTGGTGTCCAAACCAAACATTACTCTGCATAAAATATATTGGTTAGATAAGAAATAAATGTACAAAATGATTCTAAAATGTATACAGGATCTGGAAACAGCCATCATTTCTCTTATCATGGCCTTGTTCACAAGAAATTATTATGTATTAAGTCAATGGTCCACGATCTGTGAAAGTTAAAACAAATCACTATCAGGAACTTCATTCAAATATCTTAATTTCTTTCATGATTCACAGTAACTTAAAAATTATAGTCATTCATTTAAACAATAACAATTAGCTGCAACATTATAGAACGACTTTCATATAGCAAGTTGAGCTACAGTATTGAACTTTTTTCTAAACAACTAAAGCTTGAACAATTTCACTGTGACTGAATGAGTTCAGGGCCTTTTCAGTACTTAGGGGAAGGACCACGGGCTTTACTGTATGTTGAAAATTGGGGAAATTTAATTGCAATTTCATTAATATGGGAAAAGAACAATCCAATGTTAACTCTGATTACCAAGAAATCTGCTAAAAGATTGTTTCAGAAAGAGCCAGGGCCTGCAAACAACCCCCATCATAAAACAGAAAATAGGCCCTGGTGTTATATTTCCCTTATATTAGGGAAAATGAATTATTTAATAAGCTTTCTTTAAACTTATGTTTGGCTAAGTAGCTATTTGATATAAGTACTATGTACATTGTGTGAATACAGCATTGCCAAGGCTTAAATCCTGGTGAGGTACTGTTTCAATTTCTTATACAAATGTGAGTGAATTGAATTACAAATTAACGTTAAATCATGATACCTAAATACCCAGACACCAAGAAATTATTCAAGCTTTTACGGTTGAAAAAAAGACACTTTAAAAGTTACTTAGCAAGGAAAATGTAAAAGTTTAACGTCAATGTTTATTTCAATTATTCTTCTCCTCATCAGCTTTGAGATCACTAGTATTTACTTCACTACCGACATCTACCACTTTACTAACTTCAGACTCGGTCAAACAACCCTTGTTATTATCAGTTTCTGTTTCCATAGTAACTTCCATGGAATCTTTATCCTTGCTGGTATCTTTAGTTTCCATGGAAACTTCATCCTTGCTGGTATCTTTAGTTTCCATGGAAACTTGATCCTTGCTGGTATCTTTGGTTTCCATGGAAACTTCATCCTTGTTGGTATCTTTAGTTAAATCCTTAACAATGTTATTATCACTGGTTGAATGAACCTTCTCATTACTGCTATCAATGCTCTCACCAACATTATCAATAGCTGCAGCTGTAGTTGAACTCACAATATCATCATTGGTTTCCTTCATTTCAAGACAAGCACCAGTGTTATCAATCTTGACATTGTTATTTTCATTAGATGAACTTGGCTTATCTTTACTCACTTCAATGTTTTTATGAAAAGCAAAACTGAAGTCGACAGAATCTTGAGATTTGGTTTTCGACACATCCTCAGAGTTGTCTTTAACATTAGATAACTGTGACGAGGAAGAACATGAGCAAGAACTGTCTTCAGATAGATGACTTAAATGACTCTCAAAAACGGCTGGATGTCTCCTTTGTCTGGGTGTTACATTTCCTACTTCAGACCATGGACTACTTTGTACAGTGTCAGACTTAGTAAACAATATTAAAGGTCTTCGGAAACCTGCAAAAATAAAAAATAACACAATTATGCACTTGGTCATGGCAAAACTAACAATTTATTACTGGACTGGAGGTCCTGTGAAGATCAAAGTTTTACAGGACAAAATCATAACAAACTTAAAGAAAACTAAGCTTCATTAAAAACTCAATTAAATGCAGACATACTTGCCCCATGAAAAGTGAAATCATTTAAGGTATGTACATATAATGATATTTACAATCTATTGGCTTAACTTGAAACTTGATAAAAAAAGTTATTTTGACAATTGTCAGACACTGGAGCTTCACCATATTCAATTTTCAACATAACGCAGTAGCCTGTTAAATTTAGTTTAAATTTGATTTAAGGCTAGTGAAAGTATCATTATTCATGTACTCTGGCTAGTTGATGTCATGATATAGTCACTAAGACTAGTGCTTGCGAATATTTGAGGCAGAGTGCATACTGATTACTCCATGATTCCCTTGTGTTGACTTTAAATCATTAAATGATTTATGTACAACTTTATAAGAAATCTCTAAATAAGTGAAAAATGATTCCTTCGGATCCTAGGTAAAAACAGTGTTAAACACTGGAGAATATAAGTTTGTATTTAAGACAAAATCCTACCTTTAGAAGCATTGAATGGTACATCAAGTGTATTACATGTGGAGAAACCAACTTCTCTAGACAGTAAGTAGTCAATAAATTGTTCTGGTCTTAATTGTATACTCTTATAGTTGGCTGATATAGATTCCTGCAATATACAAATATGGTGTTTAAAATATAAATTGATATAACATTGATATAAACTGATGGAAACAAGGAAATTCATATTTCCTTTTTTGTGCTATCCTTAAAAGATGAAAATATGTCCTAGTACAATGAATGTACTATAATACAGTATTATTTATATTCTTTTTTTATACTGTTTTAATCATTGATTCATTCTTGTGCTATGTATGTTATTTTCATTTATTGAATAAACTCTATCTATCTATATAACATTAAACCTATTACTAAACATGAAAATACTCTAATAACATACTTTATGATACTTGTACTAACAATTAGCAAGGCTAGACTTTATGTTCAGGTTGTAAGGTCATACTCGATAAATTTACTCTTCCTGCCTCATACTCTCACATGGGAATTTATATATAAGTCTAGGCCATGGGATAAATTACTAAATTAGGATGAATGACAAATGATCAGACCTTACATTCCTCTATAGACAAATAAATAAAAAGAATTATCTGAAATAACTTGTCTAGAAAACTTGAAATTTATACCAAAAATGGAAAAATTAGAACCAACACCATGTGCTGCTAAAACCTACTAGCTTTCTAAGATGGAAGCACATCTTACTAAGAATCCAGGGGTTAAGGGTTTCGAGATTCCCTAGTGGGACATTACCTTCCAAGACATTGGTCATGTAATGTTTTCTAAGGCTTAACTCTCTCCCATCTCAGTATTAAGTAGTGCAGTTGTCAGCTGCTGTTGGAGGCATGTGCTTAGAACTGGTTAAACTGAAATCTAGGTCTAGAGATCTAGGGCTGTTGGGCAACTAGTGAGGTCAACTGAGGGCATTGATGTGCCTGAAAAATTGTCAAAAAAGCTATATAAAGCACTGTAAATTACTAATTTTACATACCGTTAGTTTTTTCTTTTTCTTATAAGATGACCAAGGTTGTGGTTCAAGGATAAATCTTCCACCAGGTCTTAATTGTCGGAATATTCTCTTGAAGAAACGTTTCAGACCAGTATCACCCCAGTTAAAATGGATCCATTTTGTGACACTCAAAGCTAATATAACATCATACTCTTCTTTTTGGAGATCAAGTAATTCATCAGACTCGAGCACATAGTTACCCTAAAAATATAAAAATTGCAATTCATATTTAATAAACATGTAGCTTAACAAAATAATAAATGGGATAAATAAGTTTCACAAGATTGGTACAACAAGCGGAATCAGTTTTCACAAAATTTGAATTACAAATTACAATATCTAATAAAACCAAGATAATGCACTAGTGCTTAGGCTATAATCCTAATTGATGCAAACCAACTAATAAAATATGACAACAAGAATATCAAGAAGGTACCTACCTGCATGAAAAGAACATTGTGTGGAAATAAATGTTTACTGACATCTTTACGCACAACAGGTGGAGCAACTATTGGTCCATAATTGAGAATATTAGAGATAGGGTACTTGTTTGCATCAGTCATGTTCGAAGATAAGTAATGACGAATATTTTTTCTAGCTGCAGTAATTAATTTTGCATCAATGTCTATGCCCACAACTTTAGCTGGATGATAATCCTTTGCAATGGAGAGAGTTAACTGGCCAACATTACAGCCAATGTCTAACACATGTTTTCCCTCAAACCACTCTTTCATGAAACAATCAAGTCTTTTATCATTTTCCAATGAAGGATTTCTATATCCATAATATCGATTGTAATTGCCATAGATAAATTTTCCATCAGTCTTATCACTTTTTTGTACTGAACACACATTGTTTTTCGACACTGACTGTTTTTGCTGCTTAGGTTTTTTAGGTGGAGTTTTCTTATCAAATTTAATAGAAGGACTAATGGTTGATGGCTGAATGGTGCGTGATACTGATGGAGAAGGTTCTGGCTTGCTGCCACTGTTGGTTCTTCTTCTTTTCTTACTTTTAGGAGATATCTGACGTATGACGGGTGAAACAATTTTGTCACTCACTGGTCTAGGCTTCTGGAATTCCTTAGAAGTAGATGCTTCATTTAATGTCTGATCAGGATTGATGTCAATTTTCAATGCTTCCAATAAACTTTTATCCATGCTACAATTTTTCTGAGGACTATGAGTCAAAGTTTCATCTTTTTTCTTATGGCGATTCCTCTGCTTTTTCTTACGTAACATTTTCTCCAAGTCCTGTTCATCATCACTATTGTCCAAATTCAATGGATCACTAATATTAAATGGAAGCCGAACTTCAATTGACTGTCTTCTGACAGGTGTTGGTAATGGTGATGATTGTGGAGTGACGGAATTCAATTGTTTTCCAAGTTCAGAAGAGTCCAAGCCATTTAAATTCAACGGGTCATCAATACTGCCTCCATTTAAAAATCTATTTGGTAAAGGTCCAACAGGAGTAGATTTCAGTCGTTTACGCCTCATTGCTCCTTCATCTCTCCGTCCAGTCTGACTGTATCTCCGTTTCCTGTTCCAAGTCTGTGACAGCTTAGTTTCATTACGGATGTTAAAGTCGTCTTTACTGCGCCTGAAATTTTCTGGGGAAGAAAAACTCCTGTCACCACAGAGAAGCTGTGTATTACTCTCAAAACGAGATTTAGTCGGTGTTTTCACTTGTACACTCATAGTCGCAAAATGTCACATTGTAATTACCTTATTCAGCAAATTGAAAGTTCACTAACGTTTTAAGTTCGTAACACATGCGTTTATTTACATATTCCACTTCCGGTTAGCGCACTCTGGCGTCGACCCAAGACAACAAAAAACTCGGTCAATCCAACGAACATTAAAAACACACAAATTCAAAAGAATGTCCAAGAATAACACAGTTTATCAAAGATTCGTCAACGTATACACTTATTCAGGATATGACAACCTTTATGTAAAATACAACGCTATGGAATTGCAAAATATTGAACGATGTTGACACCCGCTTCCCTGGCTGAGCTCAGCGAGCAGATTAAGTGCCCGTACGCATGCGTTAATCTGAGGAGCATGCTGGGATTGAAGATATTGCGGAAGTGGCGTGTGTCGTCTGTTTAGCGAGAGTTTGCTGAATTCATCGTTAATTAATAATAATTGTGAGTATTATTTTTGGCCTTGGCTTTTTAAATGTATTATAATGAATAAATGTAATATAGCGAGCTACAGATCATGCCTTTACTTATTAAATGTCACACTTTTTTTTACAACTTTATTTTTTATCTGTTTATCAAACTTTATGCAGTCTGCCTGTTTTGGGATATGAAAAATTCTAATGTAGGACCTAAACTAAGTGTGTAATTATCATGATACTATAGTCCAAGCTCAAGTTAATGTTATAAAATTGTACAGACCTGGTAATATGAATTAAGTAACGTTCACTGGCACAATTTATCCTTGACTTGTGGTAGTTGTGTTGAGGGTTAAACAATGACAGCATAAGACATGAAGTTGATGATGAACTTTGAAGTCTAATTGTGGCAATGTAGTTTTATTTCCATTATATTGCAGGAATACTATCAATATGAAATCACCATGCAAGTCCAGCACCAAGAAACCAAAGGGTTTTAAATGCCCCACATTTTCAGGTAAGTCAAGAGCAAGCTTATAAATGTATAGAGCCTTAGAGGTTTTTAATTTAAAAAAGCATGTGTAGATCTAATTTCATGTAATCTAATGCTGGCTGATCAAACCTTGGACAAGATGTACTAGATTATGTTTGAAGCCCCCATTTTACTTCAAATGAAACAAGCGGTTTGAGAATTTTTAAGGTTGTGACATTAAAATTAAATTTTTAAATATCCTGGAGGGTCCATTAGTCGCGAGGGTAAGCAACAAACCATTAAAAAAGAGATTAACAAATCATATGTTAGATGGCCCAAATTTTGTATTTACTGACAAATTTAATCATTTGCTGACATGATGCTCCAAGAAATTTTCGGAAAGATTAAATATTGACCGAGTTACAACTCAAAACAACTTTGACCTATTTGTTGGCGGCCATTTTGGGAATACTCCTGAAGTCGCGGATGACACTTAGTTTGGATTATCGGTCCCTTTGTATACGAAAGAGAAGCCGGGAACCAGACTAGGTGGCGCTCAGAGACATAGATAAATGTATCTCATTCCCTGGTGGCGCTGTGATCAATACATGTGCATTAATTTGTCAAATAAAGCAGACGAGAAAAAAAGTAGCACTCTAAAAAAGCAAGTGTTAGTAACATAGTAAAAAATACCTTGATTTTGCACATTTGTATTTTGTTAGGATGAAATGGCTTGCTTTTGTGCATATTTATACCCCCGCAAACGAAGTTTTCGGGGGTATACTGGAATCACCCTGGTGGTTGGTTGGTTGGTTGGTTGGTTGGTTTGTTGGTTGGTTGGTTGGTTGGTTGGTTGGTTGGTTGGATATGTGGTCTGTCCCAAAAAATTAATACATTTGTAGTATGTTTATTTCTTAATGTATTAGAATAGAAGCTGTTATATACCATGATTTAATGGTGTATACAAAACTCATGTAACTATAGAAACATACCTCACTTGTTCAAATAATTAATTGTGTTATATATTTTAAATCTAATTAGATAGCTGTATAGTTTGCTTTTTTCTCAATAGATTTTTTTCTTATCTTATTTTATAGAATTTGCACAGGCGTTTACAGTTGATTTTTATATGCATGTTATATCAATTCCAATTCAAAATGGCCGACTTGCGGCCATCTTGAATTTTTTTTTAGTTTAATTACTGTATGCTTATTTCTCAACAGATTTTTTCTTAACTAATTTAGATAGAATTTTGCACAGGCGTTCACAGTTGATGTGTACATACACTTTAACTCAATTCCAATTCAAAATGGCGGACTGGTTGTCATCCTTTTTTCAAAATTAATACAGTCTTATATTGACTTATTACCATACATATTTTGAAAAGAAGTTGCATACAAGGTCTCACTGATACAGTTGATCAGTATGACTATTCTTCATCAATTTATATTCAATATGGCTGACTGGCAGCCATTTTGAATTTTTATTTAAATTACTGTATAGTACATGTATGTGTTTTTTTTTACTCAATTTTAGCCAAATTTCGCTCCAAAGTCTTTATTGATGTAGTTGACTCGTACATGGATTTACTCTGGATACAAATTCATTATGGCAGACTGGCAGCCATTTTGACTTTGTTTAAATAACTGTATAGTAAGCTTATTTCATTACCAATTTCTTCTTGCTGAAGTCTGATTGATTTATTGATTGATTAATTGAATTTTACGGCTTATTAATGCAAAAAGGTCATATTACGCCAAAAACAATTGATGAAAGTATTACTTCAATAGATAATGAAGATTTTACGTCCTATATTTTATGATAAACATTTATTTCCTTCAGGTTTGGTTTTGTTTTGGTTTTACGGCGCACCAACACAAAAAGGTCATATCGCGCCGAAAGCAATCAATGACACTATTTATTAAAACGATATTAATGATGTAAAGCTCTGTATCTTATTATATACATTTATTTCCTTCAAAAAGTTAAGTATCGCATATGATGGTACAGACTCAAAAAGTTCTTTAAGTGAGTTAACTTTAAAGTGTTTGTCACGGATGTCTTTAAGATCCTGACAGTCAAGGAGAACGTGTTTGACATAGAAATGCTCATCACAGGGTTTACATTTAGGTGCTTCCTCTCTTGTGAGAAGGTATGAATGTGTTAATCTGGTATGACCCAATTCTACATCGCGAAATCACTATTTGATCTCGGCGATTAGAAAATATGATGGTAAAGACTCAATAAGTTCTTTAAGTGAGTTAACTTTAAAATGTTTGTCACGGATGTATTTAAGATCCTGGCAGTCAAGGTGCTTTCTTTCTTTTGAGAAGGTATGAATGTGTTTATATAGTATGACCAATTCTACATCTCCTAGTAACTATTTATCTCATTGATCAGCAAATATTATTGACGAAGATGAATCAAGGGTTTATGGCTTTATGTCATGTAACTTATTGAATATAGCATTATTCCACATTGTTTGCCATTTTGAATTGCTGAAGTCCATTATGTACTGCTATTTTTATCAAATTCTTATTTTTGAACTTTTTTTTATGTATTGATATTTTATCAAATTCATTATGGCTGATTGGCAGTCATTCTGAGTTTTTCTTTTTAAAAAGCAAATGATTTGATAATTTTTTTACAGACTTTGAGAAAGTTAGCAATTGTTTAAGTTGATGTGCTTGGCGTTTTCTTAAGTGGAATTCAAAATGGCTGACTGGCAGCCATGTTGAATTTTCTAATATCTTGTACAGCAAACATCTTTTTTTCTCTCCTCATTTTGATAAAATTGTGCTGACAAATTCTTGTTGATGAAATTTTTATATGTATTATTTTTTTATGTATTTCAATGGACCAACTAATAGCCATCTTGATTTTTTCTGTAATGTTGAGAAGAAAACATCTTATTTCGTTATAGCTACATGAGATTTTAGATATTATTTTAACTTTACTACTGTGAAAATAATGATCGGTAATTTAAGCTTTCTTATGGGGTATTTGTGAAATTCTTGATACAAGATATTGTAAATACTAATTGTTTGATTTATATTGTGTACATTGCTGACTACCATTTTTACAATTGCCTTATTTTTTACTTATTTATCAAAAAATTACAAACACATTCTACATTTTGCTCATCTGGTTACAACATACTCATGATGAGTTTTAATGTGATCACTCTTTGTCTGTTGTTCCACTTTACATTCATAATGACCAAATGGTGTTCATTTTCATGTAAAAAATCATTTGAAATATGACAACTCTGTTCATTTTGCTTTTTCATAAATCTATAGTGAATTACACCGTAATTTGCTGTTTATTTCCATTTTTGATATTTGCATCCTATTCTTTTAATGGTTTTTATGCTTCTTACAACATTTACCCTTTTGGACTTCCACAATGTTGACTTGCTTTTATCTTGAAATGTTGCTGTTGCGGGGGTATTTTCGCCACTGGTGGCAGTTCTAGTTTTAAGTTGGAAAATCAAGAGTTGTCTTCTCTTTAAATCTCCATCAAGTTGCATGCTGACGTCACATGATTCAATGTAAACAAATTTATGGCCGCAACCTAAGGGCACTCGCGACTTTAGGTACGACGATAAAATATCTACATTACGATTTTAAGTGAGATTTGTTCATTATAAAATTTTTTATCACAAATCATGCTTCATTAAAATTAATTTTTTATAGTTTTATAACTATCATTAGGTTACAAAACAGGTTGTTTTTTTCACTGACGCTGATAGTCTGTGTCTTCCCCTAGAGGCTAGAAAAAAATCTCCCATCAAAATCATTTTTCCCCTTAAAATGAAAAATAAAGCTACATTGTAGATCCCACATTTATTTATAGAATATTGATAGTTTATTATGTGTTGTGTAGTGAAATACAAATTATTAGTTGACAGTTAAAAGGGAGTTTGATGAAATTAGTTAATTAATTATAGAAAATGTTGAAATGTTTTTTTTCAGTTCCTGCAAAACCTCAAGATCAAGATAAACCATCTGCAAATCCTTCAAGTACAGTATCAGGAGATCAAATTGTACCTGTAAGTTAATATACAAATGTGTGACCAGTTCCTTTTTTATACTTAATAGGAAAGGTATTTTTTTCAGGTTAAATTTAATTATGTTAGTAATATTTAAATTATGTAGGAAAATGTCAATGCCTAGAGTTACTTAAAATACTGTCTTATTAAATCTATGATCCCATTTTATAAACTTTTTTTTTTTCACAGGTACCTTTTAACATTTTTATGGTACAAATGTAAAGGTCGTTTGCGTTAAAGCTGGACCCCTAAAATCATAAAATATCTCAATAACTATCGGATGGAATTAACTCAAATTTTGTATGTGATCATAACTAGCATTTTCCTTCTAATATCCAAAAATTCAGAATTTTTCTTTAATTACATAACATACTTCCCATAGACATACAATGCAAATTTTGAAGCCAAAAACCGACTTTTGTTAAATGGGTATGTGCCATAATCAGAACAGCCACATAACAGTAGATACAAAATAATAGTTAAATATGAGGCCCGGTTAGAAATTTTATTTGATAACAAAGTATAACAGTGTATACAAACTAAAATATCATCATCACTGTTGTCTGTATTGTCAAAATCTATACAAATTCTACATGTACGATTTTAAAGATGGGCCTCTGCTTTACAATTCAGTAGACCGTCGAGTGTTTATTTAAGCAACAAATTTACAGTAAACGCACGGGACTTTGTATAAATACACTGGAAGTTTGACAATGTTATAATCAGAACAGCTTATTTTACCTCCCGCCGGATTTTTGATAAAAAATTCCAAATATTTTGCATTGTACCTTATGGAAAACTTTTTTATTTATCTATTAAAAATTCTGAAAATTTAAATCCTAGAAGGAAAAATTGAAATAAGATTGTATTAAAAATTTTAGTAAAATCGCTGTTATAGTTTAAAAGATATTTACGGCAAATAGGGGTCCAGCATTAACGCAAACGACCTATACATATATGTTAATTCTAGGCCATTTCAAAGACAGGACCATGTGGAGAAAATGAGTCAGAAAAGCAGGTATCATCTGATGAAATTAAACCTAACCAATCTGGTGATAATGGCCCTGAAATTGATGATGTAATTTCAGCAAAGGTAAATTTATCATTCTTATACTGCCATCTGTGGTATTCTGACATGGCAACAGGTACTCTTATGTTTGTGAACTATATCTGGATTGAAGGAAGGTTTGGTAAAAAACAGAGT
This sequence comes from Mactra quadrangularis, assembly GCA_025267735.1. NCBI lineage: Eukaryota > Metazoa > Mollusca > Bivalvia > Venerida > Mactridae > Mactra > Mactra quadrangularis. The sequence continues at coordinate 2,059,111 of CM046294.1, forward strand.
GATGGGTTTTATACATTTATCTGGTTTTACTGTTATATAAAACAGCTAGCTTGCTTTTATGGTGACTTGATAGTGTCCACTTAAGAGTCTGAATGTTGTGGCTATGACCCCAATCAAGACCAAGATTTTTACCATGTTACACTTGACACCCAAAATAAATGGCCCGATGGCATTGGTGTGATTAAACCTTGTGGGACATTCAAATTAAAAAAAATGAAGAAAAAGTTTTCACATTGTATTCCTTGTTTAATTACAAAAGATACTGAATGATGTTTGCAGTGTTTTGATCAGCATTTACAACATATAAATTCTCGTTGTTTCTAAGGACAAGATATCTTTAAGGTGAACAATTCAATGAAAAACATTTAAATTGATAAATGTGTGTACTGCTATAAATCAAATCACTTTATTACAGGTTGATGATGCTGAGGATAAAGTACCTAAGAAGGTAAATTTCATATTGCTACTTTGGTCAAAGATTGAGAAATATATAAAAAAAATTAAATATGATAAAAACAAGAGTGCCATGATGGCCCTGTATCACTCACCTGAGTTTGAGTTTGCCAAGGATTTGAACAATCTCATTAGAAGTCTAATGGACTACAGTGTGACCTACGTTTTGACCCCAGGTGACCCATGCTCAAACTTATCCGAGCAATTACTTGGACAAACACCCGGATCAAGTTTGATGACAATATGAGTACAGAATCTGACTACTAGAGTGTTCACAAGGGTTTTTCCATATTTGGTCTGTGTGACCTAGTTTTGACCCTAGGTGACCCATGTTCAAACTCATCTGAGCAATTACCTAGACAAACATCCTGACCAAGTTTGATGACAATTGAGCCAATACTGCAACCACTAGAGTGTTCACAAGGTCTTTCCATATTTGGGCTGTGTGACCTAGTTTTTGACCCCAGGTGACCCATGTTCGAAAACATCCAAGCAATTGCCTAGACAAACATCCTGACCAAGTTTGATAACAAATGAGTACAGAATGTGACAACTAGAGTGTTCACAAAGTGTTTCCATATTTGGGTTGTATGACCTAGTTTTTGACCCCAGGTAGCCCAAGTTTTATCTCATCCAAGCAATTACCTAGACAAACATCCTGACCAAGTTTGATAACAATTGAGTACAGAAAATGACCACTAGAGTGTTCTCAAGGGTTTTCATATTTGGGCTGTGTGACCTAGTTTTTTACCCCAGGTGACCCAAGTTTGAACTCATCTGAGCAAATTACCTAGACCAACATCCTGACTAAATTTGATGACAATTGAGCCAAAACTGCAACCACTAGAGTGTTTACAAATAAATGTGGACAGACGGATGACAGACAACAGGCGATTACAATAACTCACTCTAAAAACTACACTATTTAGAAGAAGTCATTGTTAAGACTGAATGTTTCTGATAATTTTTGCAGAAATATTTGATGCTATTTTTTCTAATCAAAATAACTTCAGTGAATATTTGCATTGACTTTGCTGATCCATAGTGGTCCTGTAAATTTTGGTTGAAAAGTACTGGTGCCCATGTGTTTTGTTTTATAACACAGGAATGAAACATTTCATGCTTAGCTATATTTTTATATTTTATTACAAGAAATTAAGCTTCTGAACATTATTTATTTATCTAAACAAAGTTTTGGCCATAGCTTTTCATCAGGTAAATGACAAAATGTTATGAATGTACAAATATTATATTTTTATTAAATTTTGTTGTTAATATTTACAGATTGTGAAGAAGAAACCAAAGTTTTTATTGAAACCATCATCTCCTCAATCCTCTTCAAAAGAAAGCAACAAGGTATATCATTAAATAATAAAAATGAAATGGTAGCTCAGTGTGGAGTCCTTGCTACAGTAATAGAACTTTAGTTTCTTTCTTTCAATTTTTCCTTAATTTATCCCAAAAAATATCAAGATATATAGTTGCCAATTTTTAACATTGGTTGCTAAGATGCATTAAGCTGCCACTTTTTGGTAGTTAAGAAATTGTTACTCAAAAAAGGTGCAGTTATGGAAAGTCATAATTATTGTCTACATATTTCTAGAATAAGTATAACTCATCAGAGTGGCTAAAACTTTACTTGATAATAATTTAGAATGAGGATGAGGAAAAAGACAGTGAAACAAATGATGCAGCAAAAAATTCTGTGAAGAAAGAAAAAGCAGAAAAAAAGAAAAAAGAGAAGAAAGTAAAGGCATCAAGTGATGGTGAAAAAAAGAAACCATTCAAAAAGATTGACACTGAAGGAAAGAAAGAAAAGTCAGCTAACATTGACACTGATAAAAAGAAGACATGCAAGGAAGAAACAAAGGTAATCATTTGTGGAAGTCTTGTTTTCTGCTTGCATTTATTCTTCTCTTGTTTCTAGATACAGTAGGGAATACTTCTTGTTTGGGTGGATCCTTTTTAAGTGCATCTGAACCAGGCAGTAAATGTCAAATCCTTCTTGATTTATGGAAGTTTTTTGGCCTTTTTTGACATACTTCAAGTAAAATGGCAGCTTCTTAAAGTATTTAACCTACATAAATATAAAAAACACTATCTGATACTAGAAAGATATATCTAAAATCTTACTGAGTTGTTTCTTTTAAAATGCAATTTAAATACAATTCTTTTGTTTTGTTTTATCTGTTTATTTTTCGCTCAGCACATGATATGTACATGTGAATAGAGGTACAATAGAAAAATCAATTTTGAGATATGAGTTTGGTATTAAAATGACTCTGCAAAATTTTAGTTTGTACTGTATGAAGTTAAGATTCCGAAGAAATTAAATGAAGAATATTTATTGCAGAGTTTACCAGTAAGAAGTTTATCTGATGTGGAATATGAAGCCATCTTTAATGCTGTTGTAGAAAATGCCTTGAATCTTAATATGGAAGGTAAACTTTATATTTATGTTTTACATGTATAGTAATGTAAGACTGACAATGATTTGTATTTACCAAGAATTACAATTACTGTAGACAGTTTTAAATTATTTGAAGTCAGGTTCTTGCTGGTGATTCATATCTAATATTTATGTTGCGTAAGTACTGTCACTTGCACTGGGTTTTTTTATACCCCCGCTTCGAAGAAGAGGGGGGTATACTGTTTTACCCCCGTCCGTCCGTCCGTTACAAAATTTCTGTCGCAGTTTTCTCAGCAACTATATCATGTAGCAGCCTAATACTTTGCATATTGCTTCATCCCATAGTCCCATATGGTGTAAAGCGATTTCATGCTCCTTGCTCATCTACTTCCTGTTTGTCGCATATTTTTAGATTTTGGCGGGGGTATCACTAGTGAGCATTAGCTCACAGATTTACTTGTTATAGTTACAGGTCAAAATTCGGTTTAATGAATTTCTTTTATGTTATCACTGGGTTCATTTAAAACTTTTTGTCCACCTTCAAAGCTCTATTTTCTCTAAAAGAATGCTAGAACATTAAATTGCTAATAACAAATATATCTAAGGAGGCTACACATATAGATAAATCCAATATTCAATGTGGGCTACAATATCCCTCCTGTGGCAAAGTTGCAATTATTGGTGGGCTAAATACATATCTTGTTTCTTTAGATATATTTGTGACAAAGTTTAAGTAGTGATAAAGTAAATAATTACTGTTTTGTTTCATAATTGATGATAAATGGTGTGCAATGTACTTAAATTGTATGCGTACGTCTTATTCAGTAGTTTAGTCATGTTTCAGTTTTGTTAACTGTTTCTTTATTTTAAAGCAATGGTACTCAGGATTTTAAAATATTATGAACTTCACAAATGTTTTTAGCATGTTCTTCGCCTGAGGTGGTTTGGACATGCTTCTCGTAACAATTGTACCAACACCATTATGAACATGGATATTCCTAGGGCCCGTGGGCGTGGAAGACCTAGAAAATCTTGGTCTGATTGCATCAAGACCGATTTAAGTGTATGTGGTATGGGCAATACCAGTCCACACTATAGGGACGGATGGAGAGCTGGTGTTAGACGTTCAAGCCGCCTGCTGCCTACCTCAGTATCTGGGACACCCGCAGCAGATGACAAATAAACTCAGGATCTGTATGTATGTATGTTCTATTTATTTGCATTTAGACTGGCAACCAAAGATCACTTCACCAATTAAAGTGAAAGAACCTATAAAAAAGAAGTATAGCATTACTGTTGGTAAAAAGTCAGAGAAGAAACAAAAAACAAATATTGAAAAGAAGAATGACTCAGATGAGGAAATTGATAGGTCTGAATTAACTGCTGAAACCAAAGTTAATGATGATGACCAGTCACATGATGAAGGTAGGTTGAACTACAGTTTATTAATCATTTTGTTGAAACACGATTATTAAAAAGAGATACTGACCTGTGGTACTTTTCACAAAATGTTTTACGAATATCAATTCCAAATATTATGGAATTGTGTAGAATATTGTTTACCTTTTGAATATCATATCATAGATTATTATCAATCTGACTTTGAACTGCTAATTATATGAAATTGACTTACGTCTGTAATATGAAAATATTTTTCCTTAGAATTTTTGTGAAAAGCTACACTGCTTATTTGTTATGGTTTATACCTTACATGCACTCCAATCAGACTGCAACATCTCCCATACCTGGTCAAATCATGACCTACATTGACATGAAAATTGGCAAAGAGGTTATTTTTCTGTGGAGGGCAATGTTGTTAGCTCATTGTGAAAGAATAAGTTAGTGCTTATGTATTGAATTTGTTTGGGAATGCTGGTAAGGTGTGCACTGTCTTCATGAATAATTAAATAAAAGCTTTGATGTACTGGAATAAATTCAATTAAATTAGCTGTAAATGTTATATTTAATTGAATAAAAAATATAGGTGATAGAAAGTATGTTACCAAATTTTAAATGTTTTCAGTAGACGGAGAAACTCTAGAGAGTAAAGAAAATCATGAGACTAAGAATGTGGATACTAATGATAAAACTGATAAAATGGCTGTTGTCGTTGTTGATGATGATCTCAATGATGATGATGGTGAAAAAATTGAAAAAGATGATGAAAAAAATGAGTTAAACCATGAAGATGACAAGCAAAATAATGATGATAATGAACTAGATGATGATAATAATGTCGATGATGATAACAATGGCCAAGAAGTTGAGGCTCATGATGAAGATTTTGATGAATTAGAAGGGTATTTAATTTATATGATGATCTACTTGTATTGATACATCAGCAATAAAATAGAATAAACTTTGCCTTAGATTCTTACAAACTCAAATCTAATTAATTATATTTTGTAGAAATAGGTCAAATTATGAAGTAGACTAGTTAAATGAAATAAGTAGTGAATATTTATTAGCTCAAATCATAATTCATGTTGTTTTAGTCTTCCGATTGAAACAGTCTGTGCATCTTAGTTGAACATTCTCTCTATATAAAATTAATATTGTGAGTTACTACTTCAGAGTTTAGAATGACATTGTACAGATAAAAGACTATTATACCTGGGACCCCTAGAGCTGATAATATTATCCAGAGATTTTTTAAGGGAAATTATTCCATTGCCCTTTTTTTTTTGTATTTCCTTCATATTAAATGAAGGAATTCCTTTCAGATTGCATGAAGAAATCTCTGGTAAGAATAAGTACCTCTGTATGTGAAGTCAGGATCAGTATGACTAAAATATTATTATTGTATAAACAAATTTTTGCAGTATACTACCAGGAGAGAATGAAGTTACTCCACCAACCAGTGTTGTTGATGTCCCTGTACCAGTAAAGAAAAAGAAGAAAACATCAAGGGCCAATAGCAAACTTGAACCCAAACATTTACCATTTAATGATAAAAGTAAAACAGGTAGATTATCATTCAATGATGAATTTCTTTGTTGTAAGATTATCTCTTTTTTCCTAAGTCCACTTCCTGGTACCTCTGAACTAATAAATTAGGTAGAAATATCTTCCTCAAAGAAATATTGAGGTAATTAATGAATGGGTTTGAACCTATGGGGATTTGGCTATTTGAGGATTACCAACTTCCATAACCTCTCAACTTATTCAATATCTGTATTGATTATATACTGTAGCTTAAAAAAAGTAATTTGATTTATGGTGTTTTATACCACTTTTCAACAATTTTCAGTCATGTAGTGACTTGGCCGACCTAATTACTCAACTCGGCAGGCTTACCCAAGCTTCTAACCAGTACTGGGCACATAATTATACAACACATATTGGCTGACATTACTGCCCTGCTTGGTACAGAGGAAGTGGGAAAAATGGCTGTCAAAAGTTTTTCGTGTGTTAATTCTACAACGTATATAGGTATAGTCTTTTAAAAGTTGTTTTGAGATAATAAAGTTCTCCCCTTATTTATGCTATTACAGAAATGTCAATGGTAGACAAGGTATGTGAGTTGAAAAGAAAAAAGAAAAATACAAAGACTGATAGAAAAGATGTGTTACATGGTGATAAAAAAGAAAAACATCAACATAAACTAGAGAAATCTGTAAAGAAAAGTAAAAAGAGAAAAATGCAAGAAAGGGAGCTTGATATTACAGGTTTGTTTTATAAATAGGTTCATGTACATTATGGGTTGATTTTATATAACTATATTCTGTTGCTAAATTATTAATGATTTTTTTTTTTCGAAGTGAGTTTTTATCTCCCTTTGATATGAAAATTGTGTAAATATTTCATTTTTCTGTACAAAATAAAAGTTAATAAAATTTGAAAACCTGATGTATTTTGAAAATGTTAAAAATACTGTGTACAATAATATATTAGTTGGGGTTTTTTTGAGAATTTTTTTGTGGTTATAAACATTGTTTTGTATTTGTGGAATATTCCACCTAAAAAGTTTAAACAGGGAACAGCAATCCAAGATCTAATTACAGCCTTGCATTATAATGTTGAAATGGAGCAGGTGTGGCAGAGCGGTTACAATGTTAGACTGGTAATCATTTGATAGCCAGCCCCGCCTTGGTTCGAATCCCATCCAAAATCTATCCCGTTGTTTCCTTGAGCAAGAAACTTTATCCTATTAGCTCAGTACTGGGGAACCAGGAAGCGGACTCGAAAGTGATTAATATAAGTTGTAAGAATTTGTTTCACAATCGAGCTATAATAACTTAGTTTTTAAACATAAATATTGAAATGTTGGGTTTTTCAGGTACATGGGTAATGTGTTGTAATAGTGATTGTATGAAATGGAGATATCTACATAATGTAAGTGATCCTTCACAGGTTCCTGATAGGTGGACTTGTTCTATGAATACTGGTAAGAAAACTGTTTTAAAACATAGTAAACATTGAATACTAACAATGTTAAAACTCTAATTTCTTTTGATGACACGAATTTGATGAACTCTCATAGACTGAAGTATAACAAAAACAAGTTTTTAGTTCAGTTAGGTTATACATTGATCTGTGACGCTTCTTAAAAAATCTGTCATATCATCAGGGCTTGAATTTAACAAAAATTGGACTTGCATTTTTTTGCGAGTTGATTTTATTTCATCTCGCAAAAAATGAAGAAAATATGCTCGCATTTTGTTCTCCAAATTTTAATGGCATACATAGTAACTATTCATATATGCAATATAAAAACAACATAGTACTTTACTACAGATAGAACAAGGGCATTATTTTGTGATAGACAAAGAATATCGAATATGTTTGTACTGTGAATCTTTAACTAATGCTATAGATCTATTTGACTGTTTCAATGCTGATTTCAGCCTCATTTGTTTGGACAGAAATAATTTTGCAGCGATTGCAACTTGCCAAAATTTGCAAATTAAAGTAAAAGTTACTTGCAATTTTCAAAATCCACTCGCATTTTGCAAGTATGCGAGCTTAAATTCGAGCGCTGCATATCATCACAGTCCCTGCAACCTAACTACTGTTCGTGGAGAGGCTTAGCTCTGTATGCAGCTTTTTATTAACTTGTACTAAGCACTTGCCTTTGTCAGTGACTGACAATTAAACTGTCCTAATTGATACAGTGATATGAATGAGATTTGAAGTTGAATTTCATGACTAAAGTTTGTGAAGTAATACAGATCCTGTGTAGGAATATAACCTAATACTAATGACAAGAAGATGTACTACCAACAAATCTTATTGCATAGGTTTACCAAAACAAGGATAAGCTGGGCATGATTTTTTTTTCAAGAAAGAACAACTTACCAGGCATAACATTCAAAAGTCAAAGGTCAAAGCAGCAGTATGAACATAGACTATTATACATTCATCGTAGACCAACTATTTATTAAAATTGAAACCCTCAGAAATCAAACAGGATTTTTCGTTCAGCCTATAGGTTGTTGGGTTTTCTGTTCCACTGTATTAAAGTAAAGTACATCAAGTGTATAATTGAAAATTGATTTTTTTTGTGTTGTAGATTCAGAACATAACAGTTGTGATAAACCAGAAGATGCTTATGATGAGAGTGAACATATATTTACAAAGTTTACTGAAGGTTCTGTAGTCTGGGCTAAGATGTCTGGATATCCTTGGTGTGTAAAATTCTTTTTTTTATTGTAATCTAGCGGCTCCTGATTTGTCATATACTGTTTATTATGCCATTATGAGGCTTCATTTTGTTTACATAATTATCATATAGTTCCATTGGTGCTGTTGTTACTCGATAAAAATCTATGGTCATTGCTGAGATCTAACTCGCATACTTCTAAGTCATTAGCAAAATTTTTATCAATGTAAAATGCGACCATTAGTGGAATGTTTACAATGTTTGTCAGTCTGACAAGAAATCTGCTTCTGAAAATTGCATAAAATTACTATCCAGGAGAATTTTTCTGGGAACCAGGAGTGTTTTCTGTCTGATTCTGGTTGATGTCTTGTCATGATGGAAAGATGGAACTCAGTGCCTAATACAGTAAAGTTCCGCTATTAAGACCAGTTTGGTTATTTCAAAATCAAGCGTTTTTTGGACAATTATTAAGACCTAAATGCTTAATTTGTGAACAAAAAGGTCTCTTTAATAAGACTGTTTCGCTATTAAGACCATCGATTTTGCTGGTCTTTATAGCGGAACTTTACTGTATACATGTATCATGTAAAACTATATGCTATATTTTTTTAATGATTACATATTATAATATGATATTTTAATATTTTAGGTGGCCAGCTATGGTAGAAATAGATCCTGACACTGAATCATTCTTTGCTTGTGAATCAGATAATCCAATGATTCCTGTAAGATGAGTATATACTTGTTCTGTTATTTAATGTATTAATTTGACTGTTTTTCATGCAAATTTTTTTTTCAGGAAAAGTCATTTTGTCATTATTTTAGTTGATTAAAATTCTACATTTGATGTCAATTATCTTTTGTATAAAATATTTTTAACTGAACCCAAAAAGCATGAAAGAAACAGAGTAATTGCCAATTTTGGAGTACAATCTTTTATTCCAGCCCGTAATGATATGGCTATGCTACTATTGAAACATGTTTTCTATGCTCATTTAGCTAAAGAAAATTGATCTAACAGAACAAAACAGAACATACACTTTATTTAACCCAGGTAATATACAGCATGGGATTATTTACAAAACATCATAATAATCACATTAATAGAATACAGAAAATTAAAAATAAAAAGATAAATTACACATAGATCAACAAATATTCTGTAGTCTCTTATTGTTTGTTTGTCTTCCAGACTCATTATCATGTTGTCTTTCTTGACGATCATGTGTCTAGAGTTTGGGTAAAAGCTGATCAAATGGTTATATTTACTGAAGAGGAAGATCCCAGCTTGAATGCAAAAATTGTAAGTATTGTGACTAGTTGTGTATTCAATATTAATTCAGTTGTTGGGGGACAAGAGACTCCTGTTAACCATCTATGAATATTTTTCTATTGTTTTAGTGTTATTGTTGCATTGATTTCCTTTATTTGTACTTGATATTTTGTGTGCAATCAAGAACAGTAAATCCGTGTGTACTGTACATACTCTATCACATCACAGTTGTCTCCCTTGATTTAAATTTGTAAATGAATGAGTAATATGGATTGTGTCCACAAAATTACTTTATTAACAATATTATATCAGGACGTTTTTTCTTCTTTTTATTTCAGAATATGAAGAGAAAAGGCACTTCATTTACAAAGGACCTTGCTAAAGCAAAGAAAAATGCACTGAATGCTTTGAAATGTAGTCTTAAGGTAAAGTTTATCTGAAAAAAAGAATTGATCGCTTTATTGAGTTATGAAGAAACTATTTAGAGGATTCTTGCCAGAAGATGCCAATATTGGATTGTTCTTTTCTTATCAGTGAAAACACTTAAGGATACAATGAGTATCACGACTAGTATCCGTTTTACCATTTAGAGATTGTGTTGCTATAACAAGTTTCAAAATGTAAAAATCATATAAAATTAGCTCTTACAATATAAGATTTTGCTTTGTCACAATAATGTCTTTGTGTGTTGGTATGCCATTAAACCCAAATAAACAAACAAACAATTTTGCCAAATTTGTATTGGTAATCATAGACTATAAGATCTATGGAGTGTTTAAATTGATCCACATTGTTCTAGTTGACTTTATTCATAAACATTATGCAGAAAATTGTGAAAGCTCACCTTGACATTATGCCTGTACTTTTGCATGCCAACATTACACTTGGTTGGGTTTACATTAAGTGTTTTTTTTTTTAATTTTCAGTATCAATCTGAAATATTTGTGTTGCCCATTCATAGTGGATGAATTAACAAATGATTTTATATATGTATTTCAGGAAAGAATAGAACTGTTTGGATTTGCTGCTAAATACAAAGGTCCATGGGCATCAAATAAGAAAAGTAATTAAGTGTCATATTAATTTGTATGAGTTTTTTTATTGTGATTTGTTTATTGTGGGTATTAACCTTTTTGTCTCTCAGATCAATAGATTTCTGTGTCAGTAAGGAATCAGTTTGAACGCTTTATCACATGTTTCAGCAGTTTAATTAAATCATAGTTCATGCTATAAATTGCAGCTTGAGAACTAAGCTTTGCTTATTGTAGTAAACTGGATCTGGATCTGATTATTAAGTCACCTTTGCTAAGAAACAAGATCATGCAATCACTCAAAATAATAGATTTACAGTTAAACCTGTCTTCAGTGGTAAGCTATGGGAATGGCTGAAAGTGACCACTATAGACAGGTGGCCATTATATGCAGGGTCTCTTGGAAACAAACAAACAAATAAAATGTATCAGGAAATGTGTTTTATTTATGTTGTTTCATCACCACAATTATGCTACTTTCACTTAGCATATAAAATAAATGCAAAGACATAATATTCATAGGTCATTAGATTATATTTTGAATATGTTTCACACCTTTAGCGTGATTCAATGTTTATATTTAATCAGCTGTTGATCGTCATTTTGACATAATCGTGAAAATTACTTGTTTGAGTCAATTGACCGTTATACTGACTGCTATACGATGCAAATTGGTCCGAAACTTATGACCGCTGACCATGTTGAAGAAGGTCACGCTATATAAAGGGTCAATTTAGAACAAAACTGTTCCGAAGGACCCTGAACTGACAGCAATGGACAGGGTGACGCTAATACAGGTTTCACTATATATTGCACAAAATTTACCTGGGATTAGATAGATACTAATACAGGGCTCTCTCATTTATTTATATTCTTGGTGCTTTTAAGTCACTAAAATTTCTAGACTTAATTATTTTCAGTCTTAAAATCATTGGATAACCTACTTTCCAATAACATTCAAAAATACACAAGATTAGCAGGTATTCTGGTGGACACAGTCCAGTGTTCACAATCTGAATTTTATAGAAAACAATATTTGAAATTATTAGTCATCAGTTTGTTCAGGCTATTGTGACTTTGTATATTTTATTTTATTTTTATTTTTTGATTCATCATATGTTTTCTCAATGTAAATATTGTAATTACTTTTTCCATGTTTTTACCAGTAGCGTGTTCAGTTACCACGAACATTACATAACGATACATTCGGAACTCCTCGGCCATTCGCTGCGAATAATCTAATCTAATACACAAATATGTGATCGTTAAGGCAATGAGTGATGTTTCAAAATTTACGGACTAAAAACGAAACATCACTCAATGCCTACACGATCATATATTTGTTTACTTCAACACCGGTAGTTTCAAAATAGCGTCTAAATATGTCCGATATCGGCGAATGGCCGAGGAGTTCCGAATGTATCGTTATGTAACGTTCTGTAACGTTCGCGATAACTGAACACGCTACAGGGGTGTGCATAGTTATTAAAAGTATTATTACTATTATCATTTTATCATCTAAATTATACAAGTGTATTACAGGTGATGTAAAGAAATCTAAAGAAAAGACAATGAAACACACCACTGGTACTAAAGATGATAACAATAATGATGATGATGATGACGATGATGTGTTTCTTGATGATTGTATGGTCGATGATGTATTAGATAATACTGAATCCTTACTTGAAAGTGTGGAAGAAATGTTAAACTCATTTGATAGCTCTGATGAAGACTTTGATGCAGGTAATATTCCTTTTTTTCATCTTGAATATTTTATAAGATAGATCATTAAAATTAATGGTGTAAGCAAACATCAGAAACAGAAAAAATAGACTATACTGCAGCAGATATTCTAGTCTCTAGGGTATGCAGCAGGCAAATACAAAGAGCCTTACTCCTAAACCAAAAACTTATAGTTGAAACATGTTACTGCTGTTTGTGTCCCAGATGATGAAATATTTGTTGAAGAATTTGTAACGTACCTTATTTTAAAGGGGCACGGCTCAGTGGTAACGACGTTGGTCTGGTAGTTATTGGACAGCCAGCTCTGTGTTGGTTCAATTCCCATCCAAAATCTACCCTGTTGTTTTCTTGAGCAAGAAAATTTATCCTACTAGCACAGAAGTTGTAAGAACTTGTTTACAACCAAGCTAAAATAAATTAGTATAAACTAACTAAACTAACCTTACATTTCTCTTTAGATGATCTTGACAAGGAAAAGCATGAAATGAAGAACAAAGTTAGTACAGAGAAAAAAAGCCGTAAGAGAAAATGTAAGAATAATGATGATGACAATAAAACAGGTGAAAAAGATAAAGAAACCAAGAAACTAGATGTGAATGCTGACAGTAATACATCTGATAAAGATGAAGATGATTCAGATAAATGTTCAACATCTAAACGTAGGAAAGTAAAAGCTGATGATCTGAATCAATTGTCTGACATTGATGAAGAAAGTAAAAAGGATGATGTGAATAAAGAAGCAATAATTTCACCTGAAGATGGTGAGAATATACTAGAAAACATTAAAAATCAACTCCATTGTGATGATGAAAAAAATGCTGATAAAAATAAAGATGTAAGTAAAGACATTGATGAATCTGCTGCTGCTGACAGTGCAGTTGAGGACAATAAAGAATCAATAGATAATGATGAAATGAAGGATGAGAATACACTTGCAGACAAGAATATTAAAAATGATGATGATAATAATGATGGTGATGAAGTTTCCAGCGGAGATGAACTTGATATTCTTGGTAATAATGCAGAGAAGAATGAAGAAGATGTTGTTTTCAGTAGAAATACTGAACAAAGTCTGGAAGATGAAGATGGTGAGGGTGATTTTGATCTAGAAGAACATTATATGTACGAGTCCACTACAGATGGGGCTAGCAAGGTTAGAGCTTTAAATGCTGGAAATCAGAATGGTAATAATACTGTGGTAGCTGAAATTGAGGAATATAGTGATCCTTTTGATTTCATGGAAGAGTAGTTTAAACTTGGTTTCTGTGACTGTAAGATCAGAATATATTCTCTTCAAAGTCTGGTTTCTCAAAACTTGCAGAAGTGAGATTTGACTCAAGTTTTTTTTTTAAAAATTTATGATTTTAATCTAATTCTAAAAGATTTTTACTGATGACACTTCAGAGTCAGAATGTGCTTTCCATTGCTATCTATAATTCTCAGTGTTTCACTTATTTGTGTTTTAATGGTAATTATTTAATTTTAGAATTGATGAAAAAATCTCTGGTTGAGAAGTTTTGTGAAACCAGGATTTGGGACCACAGAGACTTTCCTATCCATCTTGTCACGTCTAAGATTGTATCACGCCTTCATCAGTGTTTTGTTGGGTTTTTTATAATCTAGAGGGTAGCCTAGGTAGTTCCCTCTAAATGTGCATTTGATAATGTGTTCTTTTAATATATAGTGATAAAACTAATATTAGTCTGTGATTATGTACTGTGATATATATTATATAGTAGAATATAATAAAGTGTATAAAGCTTTAATCAACAGATTATGCCTAGCAAATTTCCTGCTGTGTAATATCTTATTGGTCAGGGCTCGAATTTAACAGAAACTTGGACTTGCAAATTTTTGCGAGTTGATTTTATTTTAACTCGCAAAATGAAAACATCCCTCGATTTTTTTTCTCTGTATTTTAGTAGCTTACATAGTGACTATTAATATATGCTATTTAAAAACAACCTGGTGCTATACTTAACTAAAGTGAGTTATTGTGGAATAGGCAAAGAATATCAACCATAATTTACAGTGAATATTTAACTGTATTATACCATCAATCTATCTGGCTTTTTTAATGCCGTTTTATCCTTATTAGTTTATACAGTGAGTTCAACTCGCACAAATTTGCGAGTTAAAATAAAAGTCACTCGCAAATTTCAAAATCCACACGCATTCTGCGAGTATGCGAGCTTAAATTTGAACCCTGTTGGTCTTAGATTTTAATAAATGCTGAAAGTGTACTTTTGAAATAGATATACATAAGTAATTTAATATACATTGACTATTGATGGCATGATAATAAATGACTGCTAGGAACTGTTATTGTCCATTTGACTGTCTATAGATGTACAGAATGATGTAAAATATACTATTTGTTTTGTTTTGTATAGTTGTACAAGGTAATAGAGTTGATGGGTTTAATGCCTTATTAAATAAGTCTTATTATTTTTGTCAAATTATGTATCATTAGATATAGCTTAATCAGGGCTTGAATTTAAGCTCGCATACTCGCAAAATGCGAGTGGATTTTGAATATTGCAAGTAACTTTTATTCTAAAGTTGAAATCGACGCAAAAATATTACTGTCTAAAGTTATGAGGCTCAAATCGGCTTTGGAACGACCAGATTGATCGATAGTATCAATTACAGATTCAACATAAATGCATGTTTGATATTCTTGGTCTATTCCACAAGGCTATTCCAGAACGCCATTGTTCTATCCATAACTTAATAACTATGTAGTGCTATTTTGCTTTTTTATCATGTATATGAAAAGTAACTATGTATGCTGCTAAAATTTTGAGAAAAATGTGCCAGCGCAGGGTTCCCACGGTCAGGGAAAAGTCAGGGAGAAATGAATTTTTTCAAGGTCAGGGAAAAGTCAGGGAATTCTGAAATTAGTCAGGGAAGTTTGAAAAATAAGCAAAAGTCAGGGAAAAGTCAGGGAATTTTGTAAGAGAAGAATTTTGGTCAAACAGTAGGAAGCAAAATAAGTAAAGGCTAAGGCAGTCTTCTATTATTTTGGATATTTTATTGATATTTATCATAATAAGTATCTTTGTTATTCTTGTTAACATCTTACTCTGAAAACATGCTTATGTCTAAAGATTAGGATACAGTAACTAAGTTCTCCAGGAAGAAGTTGAAAGGGGTTTAAGCATCCTTTGCCTTACTGCATTTTGCTTTTTCTGTAGCTCTTTCATTACCTGTCTTATTGTTTTTGTTCAATTTAGTTTACCATTGATTACTATAAAAAGTTATATTCAAGTAAAATGTGTGCCTGTTTTAGTCAATCCTCTAATGTATGTTTAAGAATGTAACGTCTTTGAGCATGACATGTGTTATCAAATACTTCTCATTTCGGATAAGTGTATGCATACTAAATGAAAATAAGCAGCTTAAGGGTCATTCCAAATCACTCAAAAACCAAAAAAATTCCCAGTGTAAGTCTTAGATTTTGCTGACATTTTAACCACATCAAATTAAACCTTATTCATGAAGAAATCCAAAATTTTAGTATTGTGCTCCAAATAGTTTTTGAGATATAGACATTTGAAGTTGGTACATACTGCACTATTATTGAAGTTAGAAATTGATCAGTTTTGAGCCATCTTTGAGGGCAAAAGTTATAAAGAAAAAGAGCTCTCATGGTCCCTTAAGTCCTTATATGTACTCACATTCAGGTTAATATTTGAGTTTGATAATCATTTAGATTCGTATTTTTTTTTTGAGCAATATTGATCTGAAAATGGCCCTGCGGCCAATTTGCGCAAAAAGTTATTACAGTGCTGTAAATGTCTTGATTTATTAATTGCTATATTTCTTTATTTTTCAAGATATTACTTTAAAATTTTCAGGGAATGGTCTTATAATCATAATTGATGTGTATTATAAAATTATGGTCTTAATATATTGTTAATCAATAAAAGAAAAATATTTTTTGTATTTTATACAAGTGCACCCCCTCTTTATTTACGAAATAAGTTTTTTTCATAAGTTTGGTGTGCTATACTTTTTTTTATTTCTTTGGATATTCTTATAAAAATGGGTATACATACATTGCATTCAAATAAGTTTAAAAGTATTTGTCTTGAAGAAAATAGTCTCTAAAAGTGGCCCTAGCATTCAAGTGGCATAAAAAAGTGACAAATGCTAACACTTCGAAACTTTTTGATTGCATTATCCTACTATATATTAATATCATACTAAAAATAGAAAATGCCTTCTTATTCCTTCGATCGAAAAATCATTTCAAAAAATTTGTTTTTCCAAATCCAGACTGGATTTCTTGGTCTTTACTAGAATTCAAGTTTAGATTTATGGACATGCAATTGTTTATTAGAATTTGAACTTAATTTCGAGCGAAGAAAAAAAATGTTTAAAAAAATCTTATTTTAGTAAACTGTTGCTTTATATAGAGGTTTGACCAAATTTTTATGAGTGAGCAAGGAAATAAATATATTTTTCTTTGTAAAAACCGTCAAAATTAAGGTGCGAACGAATCCAAAGAACACATAATCAACTTGTTGTGGCCTAATATGGTGCATCAAATGGCTTGTCGAGGATTACTATGCGCAGCTCTTTTTGGAAATTTTAGAATGGCATTGGATAATCCCCAAATTGTGCAATAGTAATCAATATGTGGAAGGAGATAAGTATTGAACTATACATTTAGTGCTCAAAGATTGTGAAAACTTGACACTGTTACCGGTCAGGGAAAAATGATTTTGGTCAGGGAAAAGTCAGGGAATTTTGATTTCTTATCTTTGTGGGAACCCTGCAGCGGTTTTTTTATTTATATTGCGAGTTGAAATAAAATCTACATGCAAAAAATGTTCAAGTCCAATGTTTTGTTAAATTTGAGACTTGGTTTTATACACTTTCCAACTCTGTGATTGCTATAAACATCTATACAATTTTAATTTAGCTGTTTAAAACTAAGTTTGTTGAACCAATTTGTTGTATCATTTAAAATATCTTTAGTTGTAAATCTATCTTAATTGTTCAAATTATCAATTTCAAGATTGTATACAAATTTTATTATGATCTATTGTTAAAATTTATTGTGCTGTGTTCAAGTGTTTAACAGGAATTGTTATTACACATATTGTTGGATTTATAATATAATGTTTCATATTCTATATGATCTTATTTTTTGTTCATTAAAATAAAAAAAACATTTCAGATTTTGTGTGTTTGTATTCATTGATATTGCAGTGGCATGCAGTTTCCAATTAAAACTTTTAGCTGATAGCATGGTAAATTGAATATTACATTAGAATTCCATTTGTTAAACTGGTTATGATTCCTATTCCTTGAAAAATGTTGAGTTTACTAGACAAGTGCATAATTGTACTGGTTTGAATGCAGCCCTTGATTGACCATTGCATGTAAAAAGTAGTTAAAATGCATCCCTTGATTTGTCAATTGCATGATTGTACTGGCTTGAATGCATTCTTTGATTTGACCATTGCATGTTTGTTCTGGTTTTAATGCAGTCCTTGATTGACTGCATATGCGTTATGGTTTGAATGCATTCTTTGATTTGACCATTGCATGTTCTGGCTTGAATGCATTCCTTGATTTGACTACTCTATGTTTGAATGCAGCCCTTCAAAATGACATAAGTTACTTTGCATGAATTATCATACATAATGAAACTGTCGAGTGTGCTGTATAAACATACAACATATGTCTTAAATTCATTTCAGTTACATGGATGTAAATTTAGTTTATATTTTTTAAAGTAACCTCATTTTAAACAATAAGTTAAAACATGCAAGGATAGTCAGTCCAAAGACTTAGGCCTGTCAGGCATTGATGGTAGACCGTACGACAGGCTACATGTACCTTACAAATCCTAGTATTTAAAAACTTAGAGTGTTTATAACCTGCTTTCATAATTATACATGTTCAGCCGACTTTACACTGTTACACAAAAACCCCTGGTCATTGAAATCTCCTCCAAGCAGGTGACCCCTCACAGTACCCCCATTTACACCTGAATGGAACAACTGTGGGTACATTTCTTGCTAAGGGAACTTAGACGTGCCGATTAGTGTTCGAACCTGGAACCTCTCGATCTCTAAGCGCTTGTCCTACCACTGCTCCTATAGTATATACATGTAATATGAAAGCAAAGTGTTAGAATGAACTCTACTGACTTGTTATATGTTTCTTGGAACATTTGGTGTTACCAAGGACGCTATAATATACATAGGGTCCTTGGTGTTACATAGATACGGCCCTGACATGTAGTGTACGAAGAGAAGCGTGATTCAGTGAGTTTACAAAAAATAATGAATGATTAATTACATTTAAACTAGTTTAAATTTCATATTTTCATAATTATAAGCAAAACTTTGAGACACTAACATACCAAGACATAAATTAATATTTTTCATTACGTCTGGATCGCTAAGTAAGCATGACCGTTATATTAAACTTTATAAGGCTAATGTTTTTGAAATGATGTTTATACTTGAGTTGTTGGTTGCTGTAATTAATATTAGACCCTAAAGATTTAGAAAATATCATTTTTTATTCCACTGTGATGTAACTATTTATTCTCGGTTAAACACCGAATCAATACAATATATAGGTTATTTTACGGCGTCCAGCGCACCTAACCTAGCTGTCCTGGACCATTGTCTATAACTAGTACTCACCTACCCTTCTACAAGGCCGGAGACTTCTCTATATATCTTATTAATGGAGGAAAATTGACATTATTGTCAAATTTTCATAAAAGGATATAACCTCCCTGGGTGGGATTCGAAACCGTACCCCTTCGTGACACTAGATTCGAAAGCCAGGCGCGCTACATTCTATTGTAAAAAAATGACCCCATCACTGTCAAAGGTATAAAGTTATGTCTGATGATTTTGTTTCTATATATTGATTTATTGTACCAGTTTATTTCCTCTTTGATCTCACATGCTAGGGTCAACCACGTCAAGATTTTTGTCTCGGTGATTTATCCAGGGCTCGAATTTAAGCTCGCATGCATACTCGCAAAATGTGAGTGGATTTTGAAAATTGCGAGTAACTTTAATTTCAGCTCGCAAATTTTAGCGAGTTGAAATCGACGAAAAAGATTACTGTCCAAACTTATGAGACCAAAATTAGCATTGAAACGGCCAATTTAAATTTTCGACATTCTTTGTCTATCAAACAATAACGCCATTGTTCTATCTACATTTGAATATAGTACAATGTTGTTTTTTATATTGCATGTATGAATAATGATTATGTATGCAATTAAAATTTGGAGAAAATGCTAGTGATTTTTCATTTTGCGAGTTGAAATAAAATTAACTCACAAAAATTTGCAAGTCCATTTTTTTGTTAAATTCGAGCCCTGGTTTATCATACATGGCTGATCGTGGAAAGTATTAAAACATAGGTCAGCAGATATCAAACTACGGATAGTATTGCATTAACCCGGGTCGGTAGCGCAGTTGGTAGCGCGCCTGGATTTCGAATCTAGTATCCCGAAGGGGGTACGGATTCGAATCACATCCGTGTAGGTTATACCCTTCCATGAAAATTTGACAATAATGTCAATTTTCAACCATTAATATGGTATATGGAGAACTTTCCGTCCCTGTTAAAAGGTGTGTAAGTACTAGATATAGACAAAGGTCCAGGAAAGCTAGGCTAGGTGCGCTGGACGCCACTATATGACCTATACAATCTGTTGCTACGGCGTTTAACCCAACAAAATAAAATAGTGTTTCAGTAAATATGCTACAGGTATAAAATGTTAGTACAGTTAAGTCAGAGAGCATGTGAATTAAGTTGTGTTTGGCCTTTTGAAACAATTCTCATTTAAATGAACTACTTGCAGTAAAATAATATGTCAACAGATGTAAAATGTTACAATTTTACATTGCGCAACTTAATGTGCATAAATTACAGTTTGGATTGTGCGTTGATATGCTCAGTGTGTGATATTTACACTGAGAAAATAACTTTCGTCTTTAGAAAACATTAGGTAAAATAAAATTATTGATATTGTTTTGTAAAATTAATAAAATATTGAATATACATAAATATATGCATGTACACGTATTGTTATTATTATCACCAATAATATGATCATGTTTAAATTATTTTTCATTTACATTGTAAAAGTTCATATTGTGATATTTTTTCATAATTCTATATTACTGTAGTCAATGTAATTTATATACTGTGATCTGTTTCTTCTTATGTTTATAATCATTTATTTTTTTTCATTGAAGTAGGTCAACATGCGGTACAGTCTGTGTTTGATAGTTTTGGTGGCAATAACAAATGTGTATGGAAACATAGCTTTGTTAAAGGTACCCTCACCAATGCCGGGACTAGTTATTTCAAAAGTAAGTAATTAATAGGTAAAACACTGCGAGGCTTTCTCGTTCCCAGAGTCTATCAAGATTCTCGATACAAGAATCTTGATAAAAGTCTGGATCAATCTCCGTAAACAGAGATCCTGTTCTACTCGTGCGTTGTCGTACTGGATCTCTACTTAGTCAATGCAAGGTCACGTCGAGATGAACTTTGTGTCGACCAATCAATGCGTAGCTTTCATCTAGACGAAAACACTATTAATCACATTTTGATTTCGTAATTTCTATTTTTAGACCAAGGTTTGCATGCAAATTTAACAGCGGTATTATTCACAATCTGCGATTGGGTGACTCATTTCAAATTGCGTGACGTAGACGATGTAAACAAGTTACGTATCATAACAATTTCGTCATGAATATTATGATGAGAAAAGGTCACCTGAACGTGACCTTCGTTTGGAAAAGGCCAGATCTAAATTAGCGAGTATATGCGAGCGGTAAAATTTTAGATCGGGTTTTAATCAGATTGAGTCTGGGTAGGCCTACGAGAATGACAACGAGGGTGATCCCATGTTTAAAATGGTGGTTTGTGTATTATTTGAGGTCGAGCATGTACCAGTTTATAAATTGAATTAAACGTGTGTTCCCGCCTTGTATACAAATTATCGTTGCTTCTATAATAGACTAATCTAAAGGCAACCAGCGAAGTACCGAAACAAAGATAATATGTACGTGTAAAAGCTTCGATAATGACTGACCGCTGCGATATGGCTAAAGTAAGAATGAAATGCCACGTAAAACACTATGACGCGTATGCTTGCAGCACATACGTTATGTGCCGTGGGCCATTTGGTTAGGAAAATCTCGTAATCGTTAATAATTAATGAGGCAGTTTCATTGGTTCCGCAAGGAAACCACTGCGGAAAACTAGCGAATAAAATTATGTATGACGTCATATAAATTGAAGAGTATTTAATTGTAGTCTGGTTTCCGGTCTCTTATTCTACACAATACCTATCTATTTAGTAGAGGCAGGTAATCTAGGCTAATTGAATTGTAACTTGCGATTTCTTTGGAAGAAGATTGGTCTCCCCTGCCTCATGCTTATTCTTGAAAACGAAATTTTGAGTGCAACGAAAAGCAGTACGTATAGAGTGTAACGGAAGAAAGTACTGTGGTTTCCGACGATGCACTAAAGAGTGACTAAAAGAGTATTCTGTATAAAAATATGTAATTTCAGTACAATGTACATGTGTTGTGATTTTTACAGATCATGGGACAATGGTATGCTGCATTTCGTAAACCTCCTAATTCCTGGTCTAGTTCCAAAGGCGTGGTGAATCTTGCACCGTACATGCAGTATAAAGATAATAATACCATTGCTTTGAATATTACATGGGGGTAAGATATATTTTATATTTAGCTGTAGGTATTCCATCTACGTTTTAAATACATTGAAATTGTGAACAATATTTATATTGATCACAAATACATTAATGTGCAATGTATCTAAGATTATTACAAAACACTGGTAAACAGGAACGACAATATGAGCATAGAGTATATATTAGAACTTCATCGTAGACCAGCCATTTATTAAGATTGAAAAGCTCAAGCCACTGTATCACTTTCTTAAAACTTCTATCATCTATGATATTCTGTCACAAATGTCGTGGTTCTGTTTGGATAACAAGATCATGTGACATGTTAAGTTAAATGGAAAGGATTTATGTTTGTGCGTGTTCACTCTACTTTGCATCGCTCAAATAATTCACTCGTTCACTTTCTTCATAAGAATGTAGTATATTCACTGAGCTGCATAATGTAGTTTCTTTCATGCTTTACGGTGAAACGTCGCGTTATTCGATGAAAATAAACGATGAAAATATAAATTTTATATTTTCATCGTAGTGAAAATATAACCTTATATTTTCATCGTTCATGACGTCACATTAGAAGATAAATGACGTCATCTTGGAGTAGAAATGACGTCACGTTATAATTTATGTGTAATACATCAAATAAAACACAAAAGTTAGCATGACAGAAACAGAATATTCGTCAACTTTGGTGTAAGATCTTTTTTATTTCAACTCGTGAACTCAGAAAATGACATTTCCACTCGTGGCTATGCCACTCGTGAAAATATGTTTTCTGAGCTCACTCGGTGAAATAAAAATCGATCTTGCACCAAAGTTGACGAATATCCTCTATATATTCACTGAGCTGTGAGGTGAGCGAAGCGCGAGTTTTGATGCTGAGTCTTTCTTATTATTTAAAGTCTAATGTTCGTGTTTTGTAATTGTTTATTTCTTTCAGAAATGAAGTATGCCATGACATGTATTGCGAGGAACAAATATTGTCACCTCCAGGCGTTGTGTTAATGAAAGATAATTCTGGTAAATATAGAACTATGGCGCATTTCACTAAAAAAACTTACGATAACATTCGTCGTAAGTCAAAAGCAAGAGACATTAATAATATAGTTAAAAGTCAGAGGGATAATAGAAATAACTACGATTTGATATTTAGTAGATATACAAAAATCTACATAATTCAATGATATTTGAAATTGATTGGCCAAACAATGACCGTATTACATCATTATAAATGTTTCTTGCTTTTTACCTACGATGATTTTTATCGTATGTTTTGTCAAAAGTGTCACTGAGCAGAGAAAATAACAAGTTCATTCTTGGAGCTGACCTATGCCACGTAAGAAATATCATGTTCTTACCCCTTCAATAAAAGTACTAGGTTTCATCTTAATGTATTGTTCTTGTTTGAATAGAACAGGAAAATAAATGTAAGATCCTTTCTAAGGCTTTGCCATATCTATCAAAGGTTAGCAGTTAGCCTACGTTTTGTCCGCCCCACAAACAAGCTGTTAACATCTTAATTATGTTATGTTTTCTTATCTTATATTATGTAACGCTACGTTACGTTATGTTACGTTACGTAAAGTTTTGCGACGTTACGTTACGGTACGATAAAGTAAGACATTAATACATGTATACATAAACATATCTTATCTATATTTTCTACAGGAGATAAATTGTCAGGAAAGGCTGTTATCGTATCAACAGATTACAAATCCTATCTTGTAAAATGGGGTTGTACAAAGTTTTCTACATTAGGTGAAAAATGCGTCGATCCTTATGTGGTTGTCTTCACGAGAACAACTAAACATACAGCTGTTACTATAGCAACTGTAAACAATGTCCTTCAGAGCACATGGGGACTAACTATTCAAGATTTAGATACGGTACAACATATTGGACAAGGCGGTAAGTTTACTTCACGGGAAATACTATTCGGAGCTCCTCGGTCATTGGCTACGAATAACCTTGGGCATATTTCTAAAGGCGCCATTTTGAAACTACCGGTGTTAAAGTAAACAAATTCACTATCGTTTAGGCGTTGAGTGATGTTTCGTTCTTAGTCCGTAAATTTGAAATAGCACAGTTTAAAGCCACTATATTAAGATATATTCATTAACAGTAAACTTGATAACTGTTTTACAACCATGAAGTTATCAAAATATAACATGTATTAAAGACACAATTAACAGTTCAAACCATTCTGCTTTCTAAATTTAAGTTTGACAAAGTGTCCTATTCCTAAAAAAGTGGGGTACTTTTATAAAAGCACACTATATTCATTTATACCTTGATGTTTAATATACCTGATCCAAAATAGTTTAAAAGCCTTATCATGTAATTTGGAGTAAGTTTTTTTTCTCTAATAATACTTCATCTTTAACATACTGTGATCAAAACTATTGTTTTGAATATTGACAACCAAATTCTACTTTTGGTATCAATCTACTTTCACTTTGAAATACAATAAATAACATGAACATATCTAAGCAATATTTGCATTTATTTAAAACATATTGTTCATTAGAGGTGTTTGAAATAGATAAATGCCTATTTTCTTTGCTGTCAAAAACACAGTGTTACTTTTAATATACGGGCTTTAATGATATCGCTGAACAATATTTGGTTCAATATATAAAATAAAAATATATTTTGACAAAGATCTGTGTGTTTGCTACAAGCACTATTTTGCATAACCGTTGCGTGCTTCGCTTGTGCATCGCCTCAAGTAGGTAGTAAAATCCCAAGCCGTTAGGGTAGACCCCCCACGAATCCTTCCGAGATTATTCATTCATGGAAGGTCGAGGAGTTCCGAATTGGGAAATACATGTACAACATTTCATGACTGTGATTCGAGGGTTAATCATTTTTGTTGTGTTGAATGCCATACGTAGCAACAGACTAAATAGGTCAGTATATGGCGATCAGTTCACCTACTCGCCGTTCCTAGACAGGCTAAGTATCTTGATTTAGCTGTTAACCAGTTACTAACTGAGCATACTTCCGTCAGAGACTGACAACTGTCGTACATTATTAAGAATCGGTGAAGAGGGAGAATGACCGGACTGAACTAGCCGGACAGGCAGCACGAGGTTGCTTATTCCATGGATTCTATAAGTACTACAGCGTTGGAGGTCGACCGATTTTGTCTGAGTCTAGTTGAACTAATTTATGAGTATTTTAGCTTTATTTTGCAACAAGTCGCTTTCTGGCTCACTAGTACTGAGTCAGAAGAATTCAATTTCTTACTTCAGTTAATTTATTCATTGTGTTGGGTTTAACGTCGTTTTATCAGGTTCACAAGTAGTCAGCAATCTAACTAAAGTTTCTTGCTCATAGAAACAGCAAGATAAAGCGATTCAAACCAACGTTTTTAGATCGTATTTATTAGAATGTATGGTGGAATTTTGTTCCAATAACAGCATAATGTTGAATATATAATGTTCATTATATTTACAGCTTGCTTCAGTAAAAAGAAGGTATAATACAAATACAGACATAGACTCAACTTGTCATAAATGGCTATTTTACATTAGCAATACGACATGAACATGTATTTACGAATTTACCACCTTGTATGTCAAAGGGAAACAACTCCTAAATCTTTATTATATATTTATATAATACTGCCACTGACTATTATCGACTCAGTTCTATGTTCAAACTTCCAACAGTAAATATCTATGTTCTATATACTAGTTGTTATCTATTATACATTTACCTACACCATAAAACAACGCACGACAAAATGGACAATATTTATAGTCTTGAACATTTGCTCTATATTTTTACAGTTTTTACCCGGCGTCACTGATGTTGTAGAATTATTTCATCATTTTTAGACTTTCGGCGATTTCGCTGAAAGGCTTAAGTTATACTACAAGTCGAAAACTATCGACGATTCAAATGCCTGACCAGTTTAACCTGTGGAGTGATACACGTGTCTCTGATTTACTACGCACACAATTTCTGGGCGATACAAGTAGTTCCGTCATCTCAATCTGTGACAGGTGTTTAATTATATTGATAAGCGTGTGGAAGGGGCGTACGGTCAAATCTTGTTAATACACTAAGCAGTATATTAATATATTGACAGTGTATGTAACTGTTTAATGTAATGATACTGCGGTCCTCCACTGTATTACTTAAAGTTTAAGTTGCTTTACAGTATTGTACCATATTTAACACTAATGAACCTACAGAATTTGTATGCAAAGTGTAAAGGGTAAACTGTACTTCAAGACGCTGTATGGCAAGAAGAGGAATGTAAAATCTTTATAATATTCGTCATTAATACAGGGTAGAATAAGCAATTCGCCAGCATATTTGCCCTGTTGGATTCGTATTAACGTATTCGGATAACCCCAGATCATTGAAATCACCTTTAGGCAGGTGATCCCTCACAGTACCCATTTACACTTAGGTAGAGTGGAACAACTGTATGTAAATTTCTTGCTCAGGGCAATTAGCAGTGCCTTTCAGTGTGGGGAATCACGTGACCTATATGGTTCCTAACACGGCAAAAATTACGACCAGGGCAACACATTTAGATGAAAAAGACAAGGTAAATGAAATTTATACGCAACCGATTTTTATGAGACCAAGTGCAGTCTAAGCAGAATAAAATGCTCTTTTTAGCGGTAGCTCTTCCAAATTCTTCCAAAAATATCTCGACATGTTCAAAACCTCGAGGTAATCTAGAAAACTAGAACCATTATGGGGTTGGCAGAACTACCGCTAGAAAGAGAACTTTGTGCTGCTAAGACTGCACTGGGTCTGATAAAAATCTGTTACGAATAAATGTTTTTACCTTGTCTTTTTCACCTAAATTTGTTGCCCTGTCGTCATTTTTGCCGTGTTAGGAACCATATAGGTCACGTCGACTCACGTGATTCCCGACACTGCCTTTAGTGGTGCTTAAACCCATAACCCCACGATCCATAAGCGCTCGTCCTACCACTGAACTACTACTTCTAAAGTATTTAATATAAACGCTATGTGTTAGAATAAAGTTTAAACTAGCCAACTGACATGTAATGCTTCTATGAACATTTGGTGCTTCATAGAAATGGCCATGGCTAGCTCAGTTGGTGGAACGCAAGTCTACTGATCGAGGGGTCGTAGGTTCGGTTTCCGGACGGAGCATACTTTCGTAGAGCTTGGTCATGAAATTATTTCTACGGCCGTTCGCCCTCCTACCAATGATTTTTAATTATGAAGGGCAGTTGTCAGTCACTGACGAAAGTATGCGCTTTGTAGTTGGTTAACAGCTAAATCTGGAGATTTAGCCTTTCCAGGAACAGTGAGTTGGTTGACTGACCTCCGTTATATGACCAATACAATGTGTTGCTACGGCGTTAAAACCAACTAACAACAACAGATATGACCATGTGCAAAGAAAATTATGTTACAGTGACTTAGCAAATAAGAATGAATGATTGATTACATTTAAACATATTTCAACTTCATATTGGCCTAATTATAAAACAATGTTAAAAATACTGACATAGAAAGACATAAATTATTAAATACATTGTATCTGGCACATTATATATGCATGGTTGTTATATACAACTAAGGCGAAAGTTTTTATTCTTGTGTCATTAAGTGTTGTAACATACAATTGTCTATAATATTATGTTGTTTAATAAAACATAGACATACGTTTTAAAGTGACATCATTAATTGTCGAGTGCTTTAGCACGAGTTATTTAATAAGCTCATCAAAACAAGTGTCTATATTTTACTCTACGACAAAATATAGAATCAAAGCACTGGAGTGCTGGAGGAACGATGTCCTGAACTGATTTAATAAATAAAGATTATAATTATGTAAAAAACTTGTGCAGCAATATTTAAAAACTTCATTTCGCTACTGACTGCTCCATTTCGTCCATTTTGCCCCAAATTCTCTATTGCGTGTTTTAGTCATACCCGCAGTAAACCGTATCATGTAGCTCTATTGCCGGATGAAAAATCAAATCTATGGAAATAAGTAGCAAGCGATTATCAGGATAACATACAAACCGGAAACATCCGAATCAAATTTTGCAGTAATGATATGCGGAGTGGATCGGGGTTTTTGCTTAGATTCAATGCTTGGAGCTGAAATTAAGGTTTGTTAACTCTGGAACGATGTTTAGACATCGTTCCAAAAACTGTATGTTATTTCGATTCTAACATTGAAAAATAGATATATATATATTATGTTTCCTATTAAGTTTCATAAACGAGGGGTTCATTATAACAGCCGTGTATTGTCCGTTTTTTTCTCAACTGTCAAAGCTTGAATAATTACACGGTGACTGAATGCATTGATTTTGTACTGGTGGACTAATTGTTATTAAAAATATCTTGACTAAAACATATCATACGGCATAAACAACTTAACTCAATTATATTTACACACTTTCGGAAACTCATGGATGTATTACGACAATAATTTTAACAAATGCATTCACCGTGAAATTATTCATGTTTTGACAGTTGAGAAAAAACGAACAATATGTGTTCAATATTAGATATAGATAAGGTCACGTTAAATATAGAGTGAAAACGCACTCCAAACCCACGAATTATATTTCTTGGTCTCACATGCTAGTGATCCAAGTGTCTAGACAGTTTTGTGAAAACTGTTTCTGTGAGTCTATAAACGTTGATCGCGAAATAAAGAAAAAAAACGTGGGCCAAACAGAAATTAAACTATGTATGCTATACAGTCATGTAAAATGTTAGTGATGTTGTCTAGGAAAGCATGACGTGTATTAAATTGCTTGGCCTTGTGTGATTATTCTCATTAAAAATGTCTTTCTCTTTTGTCAAATAATTTATCATCAGATATAAAATATACAGGTCGTATTCTAGGTCATGCGTGTTTTTGTACTTTAAACAATAGACTTGCCCACTAAATAGGTGAATAAGTAAATGCATGAACAGCACTTCAATGATTTAAACATACCCCTTTGATACTTACCTTTTATTCTGAATAGTGTATATATACAAATTATATTTGTAATGATGTGCGTATAAAATAAGTGTTAACTAACTAAAGTATAAATCTGTAAAAATACACCATTCCTAAATATTAGTGTGTAATGAAACCGGCAATGTTTGTATACGCAATGTTAACGTGGACGATCTTTTTTACTGAACGCAACATGCAATATGATAATACAGATACATCACTGCTCACATCGTCGTTGTTATGCTGATGTGATATTCTTTTTTTTGGAGAAATAAATCCTTATATAGATTGTATAGAAGAAACATAAGGTAAAATAAGATTGTTAGATAGTTTTTGTAATGTAAGTTAAATATTTTATATATATATAGTTTTTCATATGCATATCTAATTTTGATCTATCATATTTTGTTTAAATCGTTTTTCATTGAAATTATTCTGTAAAATGTGCTTAGAAAATGATATTTTCAATCTTTAAAATGTGCTTTCTGAGTTCACTCGGTGAAAAAAGGTCGACATAATCGACGGAGTCGACGAATATCCTCTAGGTAAGTGTTACTACCATAAAAAGTGTCTGTTCTGTTCATAAAAAATCATTTAGATTTTTATTTTATTCAGAATAATATTTTTTTATTTTATTTTATTCAGTTCAACATGACGTACAGCTTGTGTCTGTTAGTTTTGGTGACAATAACCAATGTATATGGACACAAAGATTTGTCAAGCATACCCCAGCCAATGCCAGGAATTATCATTCCAAAAGTGAGTACTAACAAGAAAGCAAACAGTGATAATGGTCCAATTAATGTTTTTAATCGAAGGACTGTTAATCAATTCCGATCGGACATGTACCTACTCATTCGGAACTTCTCGGCCATTAAGTAGGAATAATTCAATCAATGAATGCTCGAGGTGTTCCGAAAGATACCGACTATGTATAAAGCTATGCCATATCGGAATTGTGTTAAGCGTCCACGTGCGCGTAGGTTTTAGAGTACTAAATCTAAATAAAAAACAAAATTTTCTTAAATTATTCTGATATTCAGGTATTCAAAACGACAATTTAATTCCGGTAAAATTGTAACCGCGTCATTAATACAATATATATTTTACGTGAAAAAAGAACTGTGACTTCTTAAATTCAGACCATTGTTTCATATTATATGGATGTTATTCCATTGAAAAAAATATGTAATGCATTGGGTTTGTTTTGTCGAAAAAATATTTGTGTTTTCGTTTTCGGTTTGTGTGTTTTTGTGAATAGGTACCTAGGTTTGTCAAATTTGAGTTGACGCTTAACAGAATTCCAATTTGGCATGGCCTAAACGTTTATTCCCGCCTTTTATGCAAATATAATTTATTGGTGCTGCTTTACTAATCTAAAGGCGACCAAAACTGTAAAAGATAACAACTAGTTAAATACCATAAACGTGTTAATATATGGTTAAAATCTTAAATAATTACTGTCCGCTATGATATGACTGAAGCAATATTGAAATGTCACGTAAAACATGACTGCACATGCTTTGTTCAGTGTAGTTCGCAACACATGCATGTATGCATAATTATTGAAGTAAGAATAAGAAAAAAACATGTGTCTCGACCTGTTGATCTGAACCAATGTACAGTAGTACATGCAAACATTCTTGCAAAGGATGAAACTTGGCATTTATAATGGGAAATTTGTCAGAAAAGCAACACAAAGCACCATATTAAAACAATGTTCCGGTAAAATACCCAGTCAAATATTATACAACGTTATGTCCATTTTTTGTTCCAAAGGGTGAATACAAGAGCACATTTCCCGTGAGTCTAAATACACAATGTATATACATGTAATTTTATGTTAAAGTTGAAGTTAAAGCAAAGGATTTGAAGTCTACTTCTAGTATCACTATTCAGTCGACTCTTGACATTAACTTCCCGGATCACCGAATCACACACCAACTGTTAACATATGGTACAGATTGTAGCCACAACATATAGTGAATGACCCTAACAGGTACCCATTTACACTTTGGTGGAGTGAAGCAATCTCAGGCAAATTTATTGCTCAATGAAATTAGCAGTGCCCCTAGTGCGATTCGAACCCAGGACCTCTAAATCTCTAAGCGCGCGTCCTACCACTGGACTTCTGCTAACGTTCAACATTATTTCAAAAAGAATGTACATTATGCTATATTAGTTCCTATTGCTTTTTTAAACAGATTATGGGACAGTGGTATGCTGCATTTCGTAGACCTCCATTTTCATGGTCAGCATCTAGAAGCTATGTAAATCTTGCTCCACACTTGCTGTATAAAGGTGACCATGCCATCTCTTTGAAAATTACATGGGGGTAAGATTGTCTCTATTTTGCCAGATAATATCCCACCCACATGTGACAGAACCAAATTTTCCTTATTTTAGTACATCGATATTCACTATATATACTATATTAAGGAAAATTTGAGCCTGTCACCTGTGATCCCATGCATCTACGTTTTAAAGGTACTAGTTCACAGATTTGGTTTAATTTTTCTATATTTTCAAAATACCATACAGCGTCGATCAGTAATTGTTTTCAAGTATTATTTCTTAATATTTTAAGACAAAATGATCAATAGGTTGCAAGAAATATACGATAAAAGTCACAAAGTTGCACTAAAATTGTCTATATCGTTATGTACGGGGTATATTTTTATTACATGAAACGCCATCTTTTGTAGTCATAAATCAATTTTGCACTAAACTTGTCATTATCAGAACACTACTTTCCTGCTTGGGAAAAAGGTTTCCATACGATTTTGATAGTTTAAAAAATGTTAATATTCAAGTTGAAATCAGCGAACGAGTACCTTTAAATATAACCGGAGTTCTGAAAACGTCAACCATCCAAAATATTCTAGCTGTCACTAATATCAGGGACCTTTATTGAATGGATTGGTTTCCATTCTCGTACCCAGAGCAGGGGCGGATCCAGGATTGTTTTCTAGGGGGGGGCAAACTTTTCTAGGGGGAGGTCCAAACTTTTCTAGGGGATCCGAACCTCGAATCACAACCACATTATACACATTTTGCAAAAAAAGGAACATATTGATAATAAAAACTACATTACCAATAAATCTATGT
The DNA here is from genome assembly GCA_025267735.1 of Mactra quadrangularis. Taxonomy (NCBI): domain Eukaryota; kingdom Metazoa; phylum Mollusca; class Bivalvia; order Venerida; family Mactridae; genus Mactra; species Mactra quadrangularis. The sequence continues at coordinate 2,091,413 of CM046294.1, forward strand.
TAAGCACCGAGAAAAAATGCTTCATGCTACTTAAAAAAGACTTACAGACAAGAAATACACCAATGAACAGGTACATTTTCCAAATTCTAGGGGGGGGGGTCCGGACCCCCCTGACCCCCTGCTTGATCCGCCTATGCAGAGGCTATCAGGATTCTCAATTCTAGTCTGGTCGAGAGTCTAGAAACTTCAGGGTATGAGAATGATTAGTTTCAATTTCACGTGACAAATTCAACAGAAAACTTTAATAGAAAATATGTTTGCACGTGATTTGGTGTTGAAACTTTTTTATTATCAAAAATCGAGAACCTTGGTAACATCTTGGTGCGAGAATGGGCTATCACTTATCTTACGAGATTTCAAAATTCTTGAAGTAATTTTTCAGTACTAGCTTAACTTGTAACAGTATACCGAAAACTGGGTAATGTTCAATAACGACTGTTAGCGAACGTTACGAGTCCAGTAGCCTGTTCAATTACCCTAAACGTTCTAAAACGTTCCGTAACGATACATTCGGAACTCCTCGGCCATTCGATGCGAATAATCTCGGACATATTTAGACGCTAATTTGAAACTACCGGTGTTGAAGTAAACAAATATATGATCGTTTAGGCAATGGGTGATGTTTAGTGTTTAGTCCATAAATTTTGAAACATCACTCATTGCCTTAACGATCGTATATTTGTTTATTAGATTAGATTATTCACAGCGAATGGCCGAGGAGTTCCAAATGTACATTCTCGTTCCCAGAGTCTAGTAGGATTCGCAATGCTAGTATTGAGAATCCTACTAGACTCTGGGAACGAGAATGCAAATGTATCGTTACGGAACGTTTTGGAACGCTTAGGGTAATTGAATATGCTACAGGACAACTCAACCCAAAAACAACTCAACCCGTGCATGGAGAACGCAAGCCATAGTTGGGACAACTCAAACCGTTAGTAAGGTATTGGATTTTCTCGGATTGAGTTGTTTTTGGGTTGATTTGTCCCGATCATAAAGTTACAGGACATTACGGAATGTTCGGGGTAATTGAACAGGCTGCTGCTTAAACTACGCATACAATTTTTGATACATAATTATGCAATAAATATAAAATTTTCATTTTCTGTGATTGTTTTTTTCTTTCAGAGATAAAGTATGTCAGAAAGTGTATTCTACAGAACAAATTTTGTCACCCCCAGGTGTGGTGTTCATGAAAGATCATTTTGGTAAACATTTGTATCTTTTTGGGGTGGGGGGTAGATTTAATACCGTAACAACACATTGCATACATTTAGGTCATATTAAAACGGCCATTCAGCTTACAAAAAAGCTGTAAATATTTGAGCTCAGTGTAATTATTGTTGGGAAATACGATTAAGTTTCTTGCTCTAATTTAAAACCAGGTATATTTTGTATGTGACTTGAACCTATGCAGAACTGGCTATCAAATGATTACCAGTGCAACGTCGTAACAACTCGATCATGCCCACTCTTTTAGATGAATATCCTCAAAATAATATCATATAATGTTTCAATGTATTATGTATTTTATACAGGAGATAAATTGTCAGGAAAGGCTGTTATCGTATCAACAGATTACAAATCCTATCTTGTAAAATGGGGTTGTACAAAGTTTTCTATATTTGGTGAAAAATGCGTCGATCCTTATCTTGTAGTCTTCACCAGAACGCATAAACCATCTCCTGTTACCATAGCAACTGTAAATAATGTGCTACATAACATATGGGGACTCAATACTCATTATTTAGATACGGTACTACATACTGGACAAGGCGGTAAGTAGCAAAGCCTTTACTCACGTGATTAACTACAGTTACTAATAAGAAGGGCTGTCACTATATGCCAGAATCGTATCGCAATGTATTGCAATACGATAGCACCGTACCGCGATACGTTTTTAGATTCGTTTCTTATTTAAGTCTATACGATCATTTAGAACTGTGATACTTTTTTGCATTAAAAAGTTGCTTAAGTTGAAAGAAACAACCACCCTTTTAGCTGCAGAACGTCGTAGCAACCACGCTCCCAGTAGGATTCTCAATACTAGCTAGTATTGAGAATTTTACTAGACTCTGGGAACGAGAATGCCAAGCTAGTTTCATAACTTCCTGCCCCGGAGTATTCGATTCAAGAACATGGTTTGCACAACCGCGATCGAACGCGCCCCATCCTTTAATTCTTGTAACATAAGCTTAAATCGGATGAACAATGAAATAATTTATGTTTCGCTACTTCATTTTGCGAAGGGAAATATTTTCCATTGAAATTAAAAATATCGCCAAATACCGGTACGTTAAATTCGTATCGCGGTACGTATTACCGCAGCTAGTATTGCAATATACCGGTATATCGTGACAGCCCTACTACTTGTAAATTGAATAAGGTAAACAAGGACAGTGTTGACATCTTGCCAATTTCTCTTTCTGGAGAAATAATTGAAAGAATACATGAAGTGCATAAAATAATTATACATTGTATATACTTAAATAAGGTTTTCACTCCTATATTTGTTTTCATTCAAAATAATTGGTTAGTTTCCTTAAAATATATTTAAAGCGTATTCTAAGTCGAGATTCAATCGATTTTTTCTCGGTTTTCTCAACAGCAACAAATTTTTATGTAAGTGTGAGCGAATGTAATACTTAAGTTGAGATTTTTTATCACGATAAAGTTTCTTGCTCAATATATATTTTACGTGATTCAAACCAACGTGGAGATAAATATTTCAAAGATTACTTACAGTTTACATTCGAAACTCCTCGGCCATTCGCTACGAATATTTATTCATTCATGAAAGGTTGAGGTGTTCCGAATAATAAAACATATTGAAGAATTTTGTTCCAATAACAAATTAACAAAATTATGTTGATTATGGTTCATTGTATTTACAGCTTGCTTCAAGAAAAAGAAGATATAAGACAAATACAGACATATACTTAACGAAACTTCTAAGTACACCGATTTCAATGTTGTCAGAAATTTCCATTTTTCAACATTTATGTCCGATCGTTAATGATATGTGTACTGGACTATACTGTCGTCTGCTTGCATGGTTTTCGTACTTCCTAATTGATGCAAAATTGGTTTTGTCGTGCATATGCAGAAAAGTGGAAATGCGCACGTGCTTATCGTGCAAAAATTGCACGTTGTCAGTTTTAGTGAAATTCATTTTTGTGTTGATATGCACAACGAAAAATCAAGAAATTGCTCGAATGTCGCTTCAAGAACGAGAAATTGCCATAAGTATTTTGCCAGACGGTGCGTCACCTGCAGAATGAGACTTCTAATTGCTAATTTTCTGTTCAATCAAAACAATCAGCAAATCTTCCCATATCAACGCATGCGAGACAAAAATGGTTTTGCATTGATAAAGTAGCATGGAAACCATGAAAGCAAAGGTCGGTATGGTCCAAAACACATTTCCATCATCGATCAGACTTTAATGTTGAAAAATAAGACTTCCTACAATACTGAAATCGGAGTACTTAGAAGTTACGTTAAGTATAGATTCAACTTACCACGTGTGTGTTGTCACATTAATAAACAATGAAAATAAACTACATGATAGTACATAATAGTTCGAGTTTTCGTTCATTCAATGCAAATGAGCTCATTTTACTTGAATGTGAGAGAAAAGTCTTGATGGTCTGGCTGAGCGTCTAGTTGTCACAGCTATTGAAGGTGACATGTCTAGGACTAATCAAAGCACTGAAAGTACTGAAGTTGTTCGACAAAGAAAACATGTTTTGCTCGGGTCACTAGTTGTGCTCAGAAAATGGAAGTACAAATACTTGTGCCCATTTCCGATTAAGTTTCATTGATGAAAAATTCTTCTATAGTTATGAAGATATGATGACCATAATAATTTATAAAATTCAAATACGACCCAACCTTATACAGCATGATTATTTAATGTAGGAAAACACATTTTTAATTTGATAATATTTGATGCAAATACTGACATCATTCCTTGTAGCAATTTTGACGTCATTCATGCAATGCACTCTGTATAAAAAGCTTGTCATATCAACGGTCGTCTTCGAAGATTTCAGATATAATTTTAGAAGAAAATAAATAAACAAACAACGCATTATCATCCAGTTTGTGATAGCATCGGCCCCCCCCACACACACACATATAAACGACAAATCTTCTACATCAATCATTTGGAATGTCTGCAGTAAAACGTACAACAGTTCACACATGGTACACTCCCGGGCGGGGCATACTTTCGTGGAGCCTGGTCATGAAATTATTTCCACGGCCATTCTCCCTCCTACCAATGACCAAGCTCCAGGAAAGTATGCCCGCTCGGAAATGGAACCCACGACCTCTCGGTCAGTAGACTTTCGTCTTACCAACTAAGCTAGCCGGGCGGCTTTTGTGGGTACGAAGACATGAGAAATGTGTGGAAGATCGATACTCTGAGGAGTGACGTGACAGACTATATAAGTAACGTTTCATATTTTGACGTCGGCGTGAACTTGGTGGAGACCGGGGCTTGTTGGTACACTTTTCATGTAAGTATGATATCAAAATGCGATTTGAAGCCAACTTGGTTTTTTAACGTGGAACAAAGCAACTCTACGTATTGCGGTTTTGATTAGAATGTAAACATTTGAATGTTACCAAGGAAACAGAGAACATCGATCGTTTAATGATCAGTATTTTTGTACCAACTTGTCTCAGTTTTGGGGCAGGTTGGTACGAGACATGGGGTAAGTTGGTACATAATAAAACTAGTGTTGTAGTGTAAAACTCGTCATACTGTTAATGCCTCAGTCCCATAAAATCGTGGCTTGTCGTGGACCCGTGTGTGCAGACAGCCGTAGGCCGTGGGAAGCCTAGCGTATTAAGGTGACGGCACGCACAGGGTGCAAAACAACACACCCGTACGGAGCCATAGCTTGAAAATATACAAGTTTAATCCATACTCGGCCAGGATTTTGTTCATGATTTGACTTTGAAACTGATACGTGTATCCATGGCTCATCTCAAGGACTCTGGTAAAAACGTAACAGTCCGTACGGGTACGCAATAGTTCGTACGAGTCCTTGCGGAGCTTGATCGCATGGCGCCCGTACGGTACCCACACGGCTATTTTTATGCTTATGGGACTGTAGCATAACTTAGAAATATTCATTTTATTTCCATGCTACAAATGCCACCTTCACTGTGGGTATTTATAATCAAGCAGTCTTTGTTCTTTGTATTTGTTTAGATGTATAGTTTATCTTTTATATGCTGATAGTAACAAATAAAAGTGCCTTGACAGGTATTTAAGCAAAACTTTGAGTATGAATCGTACTTATCCTGTATAAACAATGACTCCCATAGAATGGCTTAAGTAGGTTTCGTTGTTCGGCACATAAACTAATGATTGAAGAAGGAAGATATAGAAATATTGCTATGGAAGATAGAATTTGTAGAAATTGTAATTTAAATTGTATTGAATCAGAATATCACTTTTTACTTGTCTGTCCAAAATATAGAAATATAAGAATGAATTGTTTACCTAATTACTATTGTTCCTGGCCGACTATCAACAAATTTATTTTGCTGATGAAAAATACTAACCCTAAAACTTTAAAATCACTTGCAAAATTTATTTAGGGGAGACCGGGGCAAAATGTAACACGGGGCAAAGTGTTACGTTTGAATTTTGAACACCATGACGTCATTAACGTTGTCATAAAACATGTGACGTAAACACAATTTCCATCCGCCATTTCTTTCTATAGCTTCAAAACGCATCATTCCATGCGTAACATTTTTATCAAATGTTGGACATTTTTTGGTCATGTAAGTAAATTTTCAATTTTTTTTCTAGTGTCAATTTGTATAGTGTGTACTGCTTCGCTGGTATTTTGGTTTACATATACATAATAAAGTAGACATTTGGCTATCTGTATAGAAATGAATTGTGAATCGGTATTCCTCGGATTTTTGTATACAACTAATAATGTACGTGACGGTTGAGTGGGGCAATGTGTTACAGGCCAGCTGGGGCAATGTGTTACAATGTAACACTTTGCCCCGTCGACTTGTATAACACGTTTGGCATTTTAGAATGAGTTCTTACAGAACAAAAGTCTTTTTCCGAATGCCGAAAACTGCAAGGATCATTGTTAATTTAACTCAAGTTATCATTTTACACGGTAAAGATAATAAATGTATAGTAAAACCTCACTTAAAGACCGCCTTAATAATTCACCTACCTTAAGATTAAGATGTGTGATTTCATGTATTAAATATCCCGTTTAATTAATGAAACCACGTGCTCTCGGTCCAAAGAAGGTCTTAGTATCAAGGTTTAAGTGTACATTGTATTATCTAGTTCTAGAAGCGACATAGCATATATTGCTCAACGGTTGATACTGATATGTGATTTATTATTATATTATAATAATAAATCACATATCAGTATCAACCGTTGAGCAAATCCACCTCATGAGTGTACACGTGCTATGGGGCAAATTATACAATATGAGTGTACACATAGATTTATTAATGGGGTAAATTAGGTAATATGAGTGAACACGTATATTTTTAAACGGGTAAATAACGTAATATGAGTGTACACGTAGATTTATTAATGGGGTAAATTAGGTAATATAAGTGTACACGTGGATTAATAATTGAGGTAAATTGCGTAATATGAGTGTACATTTAGATTTATAAATGGGGTAAATGATGTTATATGAGTGTACACGTAGATTTATTAATGGGGCAAATTACGTATGATATGAGTGTACACTGTACACGTGGATTTATTAATAGGGTAAATGATGTAATATGAGTATACACGTAAATTTTTTAACGGGTAAATAACGTAAATATGAGTGTACATGTAGGTTTATTAGTGGGATAAATTACGTAATATGAGTCTACATGTGGATTTATTGATGAGGTTTTTAACGTAATATGAGTGTACATGTAGATTTATAAATGGGACAAATTGCGTATGATATGAGTGTACACTGTACACGTGGATTTATCGATTGGGTTAACTACGTGATATGAGTGTACATGTAGATTTATTTATGGGGTAAATCACGTAATATAAGTGGACATGTAGGTTTATTAGTGGGGTAAATTACGTAATATAAGTGTACATGTAGATTTATTAGTGGGGTAAATTACGTAATATAAGTGTTCATGTAGATTTATTAGTGGGGTAAATAACGTAATATGAGTGTACATGTAGGTTTATTTGTGGGGTAAATTACGTAATATAAGTGTACATGAGGATTTATTAGTGGGGTAAATTACGTAATATAAGTGTAAATGTGGATTTATTACTGGGGTAAATAACGTAATATGAGTGTACATGTAGGTTTATTAGTGGGGTAAATTACGTAATATAAGTGTACATGTAGATTTATTAGTGGGGTAAATTACGTAATATAAGTGGACATGTAGGTTTATTAGTGGGTCAAATTACGTAATATAAGTGTACATGTATGTTTATTAGTGGGGTAAATTACGTAATATAAGTGTACATGTAGGTTTATTAGTGGGGTAAATTACGTAATATGAGTGGACATGTAGGTTTATTAGTGGGGTAAATTACGTAATATGAGTGGACATTTAGATTTATTAGTGGGGTAAATTACGTAATATAAGTGTTCATGTAGATTTATTAGTGGGGTAAAATACGTAATATGAGTGTACATGTAGATTTATTAGTGGGGTAAATTACGTAATATGAGTGTACATGTAGATTTATTAGTGGGGTAAATTACGTAATATAAGTGTACATGTAGATTTATTAGTGGGGTAAATTACGTAATATAAGTGTACATGTGGATTTATTAGTGGGGTAAATTACGTAATATAAGTGTACATGTAGATTTATTAGTGGGGTAAATTACGTAATATAAGTGTACATGTGGATTTATTAGTGGGGTAAATTACGTAATATAAGTGTAAATGTGGATTTATTACTGGGGTAAATAACGTAATATGAGTGTACATGTAGGTTTATTTGTGGGGTAAATTACGTAATATAAGTGTTCATGTAGATTTATTAGTGGGGTAAATTACGTAATATAAGTGGACATGTAGGTTTATTAGTGGGTCAAATTACGTAATATAAGTGTACATGTAGATTTATTAGTGGGGTAAATTACCTTGTAACACATTGCCCCGGGTAGTGTAACATTTTGCCCCAAAGTCCGGGGCAAAGTGTTACATTTACAAACCATTTTGTTAACCATCTCGATATCATATCCATGCTTAAATTGTTTTATTTTAGACTTAATATGTTGAGGAAAATGTCGGGCTTTATTTTAAATATATTACTTGCACTGAATATACGTTAACTAGGATATTAATGAAAAATGTTTAAAAAATGTAACACTTTGCCCCGGTCTCCCCTACTTAGCTAATTTACAAAGAGAAAAATAGAATTTATATTAAATTGTTAACTATTATATCATCCATGTACATCACTTTTCTCCTTACTAAACATATACATGTGTCTTTTCCTTTTTTTCCCTTTTTCTCTTTTTTTCCCTCTATTATATATGTTTGTTCTTTTTGTTTGTTTGTACTTTGTATTGGCAAAAAACTTATGTTTGTGCTAAATAAATAAATATTGAATTGAATTGAATTGGTGGTCTTTTGCATAGGTTCGACGATGTTTGCTTTTAAATACTTAAATGGCAAAGTGTTTATTTTGCAAACAGATAGTGATACATGTGTATATCGCGTATTGCAACGCAAAGTCCCACTGTTGTACAGAAAGTTTGGCAATATACTCGCTTATATAAGATAGAAAAAATAGACACATGTTAGTATAATGCTTGCATAGGAATTTAAGAAGAACGTTATTATTTTGTTTATGTTTGTATTTTTCACCACACTGGATAAATAGTCTTTAGAACAAAAAATCATAAACGATAGCCATACTTTCTGGAAATAAGCCCGTCCCTGGTCCAGGCATGGGTGAAAATTGGCATTTATCAACGATAGCGATAGCGATAGGGCCATTTCAAGGTGTTCTTATTTAAATTATTGACTGATTGATACATGTATGCGACCTAATAAAATGATTCCCATTTGTTTGAATTTAGAAAAAAACAGATTTGAACCCCGATCCTAGCTACCATGGCAACGCTGCCAAATGTGGTAAAATGAAACTTTCGCTCTTTTTCAACTAAAAAATTGTATTTCATTTCAAGTGAAGTTTTCCCAAAATGAGGTCTAACCTAATTATGGTGATGAGGGTTCCCTGTGCCCTCTTGAAACCCCAGCGACGACATACTTACCTAACCAACATTCCTGGATTTTTTTTATTAAACTGGTTCTTGCTTATCCTTTTTAAAAGTAGCCGACAATCCCTCCAAGTACGATATGAACTCTTGGACAAGGAATTAAAACCGGACCTGTAGGAAACCATGCTTTTACGGGACTGAGGCATAAGCATAAGTCTAGCGGTGTGGAATTCCTAGTTTATTCCACTTGTCCCCAGACAAGTGATATATTAAAATATATGTAGCGTATTTTTGTATTGATGGAATGTTGGTGAATGGGAATGTTTGGATAAATGGGAACGTTGGGATGAATGGGGTCTTAGGATGAATGGGATGTGAGGAGGTATGGGAGTGGGTATATATATTTATCTTACCTCGTACAGAATACTCGTTTTTCATTGGCCGAGAGCGGTCACATGCTGACCATGTATTATCCCATATTAGGTCAGTAGATTCTAATATCCAGTCAGTAACAAAATTTATAAATGATAGCTCTGACGAAACCTTGTTTTTCTACTCCAAACTTTCAGATGGGGGTACTCGGTAAGATAAATTCGTTACACAGTCAGTTACTGACCGGATACGGTGTGATACCGGGTCAGTGAATAAATATTGGGCTCGAGCTACGCTCTCACCCAATATTAATTTACTGACCCGGTATCACACCGTATCCGGTCAGTAACTGACTGTGTAACTAATAATATGACTGTATTGTGTTTTGCCTCTCAGATAGACATTACGTTAAATATACTTGTCCGGGGTCAGAATGCAATTGTCCAGAAGTTCAATATTCTAACAGACATATTGAGAACTATGATATTAAATAAATGCTAATAATAAATAACTGACAATATAATACATTGTAGTTCACTGTTGAAATTGACTAAAACATTTAGACATCTACATTATTTAGTATTTTTACATCTAAAATATCACATGTCCACGGACATATGGGATTGATTTATTTTCTTGTCCACAGATATAAATGTACAAGTCGGAAATTTTGGGCATAGGAATTCCACGTCTCTGAATACGTTCTTTTTAAAACACCGGGTGATGTTCACAACTCAAAATCCAGTCTCGATTTTCTTATAGTCAAATAAGACTTACCCTGCATCAGAAAGAGATATATCTTACTTAAAATCATTTGAAACCATTGCAACTAATTTAAACGCATTCTCGTTCCCAGAGTCTAGTAAGATTCTCAATACTAGCCTATGGCGCCACACGGCTCATTTCAGGAATGAAACGTCAAAAATTTGGCAAATATCGACCAATCAGAATGCTTTCGCGAAAAGTTTCGCGAGAATGATTAAATGTGTGTAACACTAATTACATTCTCGTTCCCAGAGTCTAGTAGAATTCTCTGTACAATCCTACTAGACTCTGGATACGAGAATGCACTAATTATGTTTGTTTTGTTTGGATTTAATTAGGGTCCGTCCGCTCCATCAGGATGCATTATGTGCAGACCCCAGGATGTGACTCCTCATCCTTTATAAGATAGTTTTTGAGTCTAAATTGAGTCAAATTTTGAAAAAGAAAAAAACATAATATATTACCTATCAGGGTAGTTTATTATATACCAAAATGAATTTTGTTATAGCCAAAGGTAGGTTGTCTCCTTATTGCTAATTTAGCACCATAGATTGGAGATTTCCCAATAAGTAGCATTTCAACTCTGCATGGTTGGTTCATTAATGACTTTTAGCATATGTCAGAGTATGTTATATTATAATTGAGTTAGTAGCGTTAGAGATTTTGTTGCGCCTAGGATATGTTATTATTTTAGAATTTGGTTTAATTATTTTAAAACTTCAAAAGTAGTCTATTGATATGCTTTTAATGGTAATAGTGGTAAAAAAATAAAATAAAGTAGTGTTAGTATTTTTTTTTGTGGCATATACCTTTTTTAATTAGTTTTTTTTTCGGCGTAGCTGTCTAAGCTGGATTTTGACCTACATTTCTGTTTAATGACGTCTGTCTGGGGATTTCGGAAATCCGCCGTTCTATTGGATGATTTTATAAACACTGAAAATGACGTACGGGGGAAACAGAGAAAATCCCCTCTTCGATTGGATGGCCCTGACACGCGCGAAAAAATAAAGGCCACACTATTGTAATGCAGTGTTTTACGAAATTGTGCTTCGTTCGTAGATTATTTTTTTGAGGTAGTCTTCTACTGCTTTCCAAAGTGTTTTTTTATATTGTAACAATAAAAAGTTACGTGTCAAACACAATATTTTGTGGGTAAAATGAATTGCGTCTCCAGATGTGAACCGGTTTCTAGTAAAAAGTCTGACATATTACCCAATAATTATTAAGTTAGCCTCAATACATCCAGTTTCCGGGGTTTACACTTTGAGAGTCACAGCTCCACATATATTTATTAATCCGTAGAGTTATTGATACGTAACTTTTAAGGTTCTGGAACTGTAACTAACTTCGGTAAACTTCGACACTCGATACAATCCGGTTTTTTTCCCGATTACCTATCTTCGTCAAGTTTCGTAATTGCTATTTTTAGAAATTTTCACCACGTGACGTGGGTTTTTCCAGAAGTCATAGGGTAACGCATTTTCCGAAAATGGCGAAACCAGACGCTCTACAGCGTGATCGTAGTTAGTTATCGTGAAAATAATGGTTTATCGACATAAAAACAATGAAAAGCCGTAATGGATCATAACTGTTGCGTTGATTCTGTTAGTACAGGTGTAAAATAAATTTTTTTCATCTTTTTTGCGATGTAAATTGGGTATGACTGAAACACGAAATGGAGATTTTGAGGCGAAATGGACGAAATGGAGAATTTAGGGCAAAATGGGGTTTTGATTGTTTAATCTATTTTGTGTACTGAAAATGAACAAAGGTAAAATAAACTTCACAAATATCGATAAACTGGAAAGAATGTTTAACTTATATTGATTTATTGCCGAATTCCCACAAATAATCGTACCAAAGTCAGCATATAAAGACGAAATCGTTGCACATTTTCTGTTTTTAATATCATCATATTCTAATTATAAAAAAATAATACAATAAACAGCATAATTTGCAGGCTAAGGCACATAATATGCCAACATTACTAACTCTAGTGTCCAACTGTTAGTGCAAAAAACGACAACAGCAGAAAACATAGCTGGTACAAGTTTAATCCCCAAATAGTCCCCTCAAGCTTGCCAAAAAGCAATGGAGAGAAGGTTTTTATATGATAATGCAGAGTTTAACATACATTTTCCATCTCAAATACCAATTTTAGATGATATATTTGTATAAAGTAGTATTATTTGTAATTGACCATTTTGACGTTATTTTTCTCAATTAAATCTCTTGCAGATTCAGTACAGTAATCTAATACAAATTCTTATAAAAAATTTTAGAAACGGTAATATTTCTTAAATTTTTCATTATATGGGCAGTTAATACTGCAGAAAATTTTAAAACTAGTTTCATGTGTCTAACTAACTTCTTACTTGAGATATTTGCTTTTAAAGATAGGGTAATTTTTTTAACATTCTCAAAAACTCGGATTTTTGCTTGGGGGTACATGTATGCAAATCTCTGTATTTTTATATGTATTTGTCCAAAGTGTAACAAAAATCTTCTTGTCTGAAACTACAAGGCCTAGAGCTTTCATATTTGGTATATAACATCATCTAGAGGTCCTCCATCACAGTTGTTCAAATTATGCCCCTGGGTCAAAATTGACCCCACCCCATGAATCACAATATTACATTGAATTATATAAGGAAAAGTTCAAACAACATCTTCTCTTGAACCGCTTATGATAATTTGCCCAAACTCAACAGGAATGGTCCGTGGGTGGTTCCCTACCAAAATTGTTCAAATAGGTCTGATTGGTTGGATAAGTAGGTCACTGGGTCAAAAAATAGGTTTTAACATTAGTGGTCCTCTGTAAATGACTCTTCTGTGACCTTTGACCTTTTCCTCAGGTGAGCTCCCAGGGCCCTTTGGGCCCTCTTGTTTTTAAATCGACGCCGTTTGTCTTTTTTAAAGACATTTCTTGTTTATTGTACATATTATAATATAGTAAAACTGAGAATATATCAACACCTTCACCAAATAAGTTATAACTATAATAAAAAAGAAAACACTGTTTTAATACAGATGTATATACATAAGTGACATGATGAGAAGGATTGTACGAGTATCTTTATTTTGTAGCACATGTATTCTCTTTATTTCAAAGTAGCAAATAGCACATACATTTTATATATTATTATAGATGAAAATATAAACAAACTCTAAGCACTATGGATCAATAACTGAATGGAACATATGACACTGTAGAGCACTATTTTGTGAGATACTATAATGTTTATTTACGCACTAAGTAAAGCGTCTGTAAATTGGTACCAGCACAACACTAAATTTTAACGTATGGACACTAATGACACATTGTTAGCACTATTTATATTCTATACTCGTTTTAATAATAATCCTTCTGTAGCATGGTGAAACTATTACGCACCATTAAAAGTGTCTAGAATTAGGTATCACACATGTTGCACTGTGCACTATTTAAAGTGTTTATGTGTGGATGATTCCACATTTTTCTGTAAATTTCCCATATACACTCTTATGTAATATATAAACTGTAATGTACAATCACGCACTTTTCAAGTGCATTATCAGGCGATTATTATACGAGATGACACGCTTCATTTAACAGATTAACAGTGGTTGTACTCGTAAACTATGTCAGGACTGAAACTTTTAATTGACCAGTGTGTAATAGCATTTGATAATGATCTATTAAATTCGCCGACTTTGAATTCGGGACAACAGGGCCATTCATTAGGGATAGTATTTATAATCCTACTAGACTCTGGGAACGAGAATGATTTAAACGATGTTAGCATGTAAATTATGAGCTATTTGAAGTTTTTGGTAATGCATATTTGATTTAGAATCGTTTATATAAGGTAAACCTTTCTCTAAGTTTGGTCAAAACATTAAGTTAACAAGTAATTTTAGTCCATGAGTTTTTTTGGTGAGTGGTTTTGTTTTAAACGTTAACTGAATGAAAATGTCAATTTAACTTAAAAAAATAAACGTTTCGTTTATTTAAGATAATTAATTAATAGTATATCGAGTTGAATCTGTTTTCAAATGGAATATATATTTAACAAAATATCAATTCAATCGACTTCCCATTGTGATCCACTAAAACAAGAAAATCGGCTATAAAATCATTATTGTTCAGAATTTTGCACCAAAACTTGCTCATTTATCGTATTTTATAATATGCTTTCATGAAATATTTAGTTTCAGTTGAAATAACATATAATACTAATTTATCAGGTTGTTTTCGTAAAAAAAGTTGTTTTCGCGAAAACAAATTGTTTACGCCATCTATGTATACCGCCATTTTTCACGTAGTGTTAATGTAACGACACACCAAAAAATGGCCGGCGAAGTTGTAGTTGACGCTTTACCTTATTTTGATCAAGGATATGACGAGCCTGGGATCCGTGATGCGGTATTATTGGATTATTAAACGTTCATCTTTAAAAAAATATTCTCTTGGCTTATGGTTGAATTAAATGGGCTTGTTATTTCATAAGTTGATGACAAATGAAAGGGTCGCGAAAACTAGTTATGACAATGATCAATTAGTTATTTTCTTTTTGTCCAGTATTCTAGTCTTTCATTTAATGGTATTTATTGTCAGTCAGTTATAATTACTTCTCACACATCTAGTTTTATGGTTACTCAAGTCTTGGGTCTGTAGTGATTTACACCTTGTTTTTAACAAGTTGCTTGCATTGGTTTGGGACTAGTCCTAAATATAAGACCCTACATAACTATTTTCAGATCTACTAAAACCCGTGACGACCGTGACGGTATCATCACGGATTTTGTTGTTTATGTCACGGCAATGTCACGGGATTTATAAAGTTGGTAAAACTGAGATATTATTGAAATAAAAATATTTATTTTAAAAAGAATGTTGTTTATTATTTATATAAGAACAAAAAATGCGAAAAGTTGACGTTCCGAAATTCATCAATAACAATAAACAATGACGTCACGTGACGACTGTTGTCTGACGACCGTTGTCACGTAACAAAGCTCAATACATCAAAACTCAACTGATATACAAACATAATGGGATAAGTACAACATAAATGCCATTATCTAAAGATCAAGTACTTCACTTGCTACGGACAGAGGATCCGATCTCTGCATTGCCGTTTCGTCCAAAAGGTGGCGAGATTTGGGTTTTTAAAGCGGACGGCAGTAAGAAACAAGACTGGAGAGCAGATGGTCATCGTTGGGTTAACCAAGGCACGGTTGGATTGCCCCGATCCAACCCAAGATTAAAGAAGAAGTACTTCTATATATATACAGAAAACGGGGCATCAAAAGAGTTCACCAAATGCGTGTACCATGAACCGCAAAATGACGATGGTCCTTTCTTAATACAATATGAAGGGGATGAACAGGTTTCACAACCATTGTCTCACGGAAATTCAAAGTTTCCATATATATGGGGCTTGGAAAGTTGTTTAAATGCTGGTAGCGGGTTGTCTTTTTCTCGTGCACACGGCAATTTTATACAAATTGTCAATAGAGACCCTAATAACGGCGGGACACATTGGTTGACAATTTCAAATATGAAAACAAAAAACAAATCAGATATTAAAATATTTGATTCAGGATTTACTTCCGTAAGTTTTTCTGTGCAAGAATCCATTTGTCAACTTACGAGGAAAGGTTCGCCCCCGAAAAAAAATGACAAGATCTGTCTAACTTTCATGGATTGCGTTTTCCAAGAAAATGGAAATGACTGTGGATTATATGCAATAGCAAATGCGGTTGCTGAGGCGAACGGAATTGACCCATGTACACAGATGTATAATGTCGAGCTTATGAGAGGACATTTGTATACTTGTTTGGAAAAGCAATACATCACTCCGTTCCCAGCAAACACAAGAATACCAGTACCGACTGGCATAAGATATATGGTGTACATGAAAGTATACTGCTCGTGTAGAATGCCAGAGTCGGGGACATATGTAATATGCTCAAAATGTGGTATGTGGTGGCATCCCAAGTGTGAAGGACTCAAAGATCAAGACATTCCACCAAATGACATTCCATATTATTGTAAAAAATGTATTACACCAAAACAATCAAAACGAAAAATAAAATAAAAAACATGAAATCTATTTATTTTTTATTTTTATTTATAAGCTTTCATTCAGTGTTTCCAGTGCTTTGATTCACAGGATATTCTAAAAATAGACCAGAAGCTATTGTTCTAAAAATAGAACGTCACGGATTTTAGTACATTTCACTTAGATCAACTTGTAAAATTGATCGATGTCGTTGAATTTAAGTGTCAGAGGTTAGTACATACATTCAGGGATTCTATATATCACTGATACATTCAACAATAATGTTGAATATTTGTTGGGAATATACTTTTACCAGTTTAAACTACTCAACATATAGATCATTTGCCGTGATTTGGTATCTGTTGAACGAAGTAGTCAGAATCAATCTCTGTCACGGACTGAAGAATATGATGTAGCCATATCGTCACGGAGAATTGCTAGTATCACGGGTTTTAGGTGACTGTCACGGCTTTTTGTCGTCACGGCCATCACGGGATTTCTAAACGTCACGGGTTTTAGGTGATCCCAACTATTTTATCATACGGACGTTCTTCTGTTATGTAGGGTCTTAACGGATTGCTTCAAAAACGCATAGCAAAATATTTTTTTCTAAAAGTAAATAAATGTGGGTCAAATTAGCACGAATCGATATATAAAAGCTTACTTTTATTCTTTCCATAAAGCAAAAGATAATAATCAGTTTTTTCGCTTACGAAAACACTAATTACTTTTCCAACTATCCAGGGTTGTCACCGCTCGCCGCCATTTTGAACTGAATTCGTGCCGGTAAATAAAGTGTCTCTTCGCTTAAACGAAAAAATTTTCTCTCCAGAGTAGTCGTTCTTACTGTCGACAGTCAATAGTATACACGGAATGGTCCGGATACTGGCTTTTATATTCGTTCAAAATCAATTCTTACAAATTGCGTGACCCAATTTGAATTCGGATTGCCTTGGCTATTATTGCACGGTTATTGTGACAAACTGAAAGTTCTCGTTAATGAAGGATTTTAAATGGAATTATTGACTGTCCGAGGTTAGAATTTGAAATAATTATACTTCTATCATGTGTATTTTTCATTTATCTTTCCATTGGTGTATCGTTTTGTTGCAAAATTTTCGAACTTAAACGAGTAAAACGTTCAGACCTGAATCGATGTCTGTACACTAAAATTTTTGCTATGCGTTTTTGAAGCAATCCGTTAAGACCCTACGTAACAGAAAAATGTCCAAATGATAAAAAAGTTACGTATGGTCTTATATTTAGGACTAGTTTGGGACGACAACAAGAAATAGTTGACAATTTATTTTTAAGTTGTCTACCTGTTAAGTTTTCCACTAGTTGAATTGTCACTACTCACTGGTTGAGTTGTCCCTTTCTGCAGCTTGAGTTGTCATGACCTACTGTGACATACGTCTCTGCCAAAAATATTGTACAGTCTGTCATAGATATTTGGCTATTGACTTTTTACAATCAATCTATATTATTTATTTTTGCAGGCTTTAGCACTAGTTGAAGAAGAAACAAGAAGGTACAGACCAACAAAAAATTATCTGGAATATTTACCACCGGCACATTATAATCTGTTTGAAGTATGTTATTAACCATGTTTTTGTTCCTACAACCAAATAATTTGCTTCATCAACAAACATGAGACTGACAAAAAGAAGAATAAATCACTTATAAATTGTTAAGAATTTTCCACGAAAAATTCTGCTAATAGTTTGGCGAAACACGCGTTTGCGGTCTGGCGTCCGGTGTCGTTAACAATTACATTGTAGATTTCCTTTTCTATATATTTCTGCCATTTATTGTCAGATCTTTATGAAACTTCATACAATGATTACATACCATGTGATGAACAGAATTAGAAAGTAACCACAACTCTACTTGCCTTCATTATGGATTATTTCCCTTCGTAATTTTTGCATTAAAGTTTTTAAATCCGGCTTTAATGTGGTTTCCACATTACATTTCTTGTTCTATCTCCTACTTTGGTATCAAGTAGGGCAGATATCTGCTACTGGCAAAGATATCTGCATAACATGTAATAAAAGCATAGTCTTTAAATAAAATTATAAGCCTTTCTAGCGGGTAGACCTCGGTAGACCTACTCACTGTCTGAGTATGTTTGTAAAATTGTTAAAAATTAACACAGTAAATTATCTTTTTGTTTTACATAGACTGAAATAATGAAGACAGAGTTTGAAAGAATGCAATCTAGACTTCCTATGGAGATGATGAACATGAAAAGATACGAGTTACCTCAGCCCCCTGCTGGTAAAATGACTGATTTTTCAGCTTGGAATGAATGCGTAGAAAATTCACAGGCTCAGCTGGAACATCAAGCCTTGAGGTATGTGTCAAAAGAAGAGAAAGTTAAGGGGAGGGTCTTTTGCTAATTAATGCTGTTTATCATTTGTGAGTGGCCCGATTCTATTGCAAATGTTATCTGTAATATATACATTTTGCAACATTGTGACACAAGTTTTCACCACAAGTTGTCTGATAACCAGAATAAACTTATAACCCTCAAATTTAAAGTAAAGTAAAGTAATTACTTTTGGCAAGGAAACTGTATAGTAGAAAGCCTCTTGGGCAACCTATATTAAACTTAAGAGTAATGTCCAGCCCTGTGTAAGCAGGTAGATTATTTTCAGTCTGCCTGCCTCAAACTACTCAATCCTTGCAGTGCTTATGTAAATTTTGCTACTTAACCACTGCCAACATGTAAATAATGTGAGGCTAGTAAATTATACTATGTGACAAAATATGGCCACCACCTTTAAAACTTTGTGGAAAAGGATAAATGAAAATTGTTTACAGTGTGGTCCTAGAAAAAAACATTACAACTTTTCATGTTATAAAGATGGAAGCATTGCTAATGAAATAGCAAGCTTAACTTGTGAAGACAGAGTTGTTGATTTATTGATTTGATAAAGGGAAGTAATTGCTGTTGGGAGTTTGTGCCTACCTCTGTCATTTGTAAACCTATAAATGTGTTGCTTTATTTACAGAATATTAAATTTAGAACTGTTACAAGAATATGGTAGTAATGCATGGAAATGTTATAATGAAATATTGGTGAAAATGTTAGAGCAAGCCCAGAAACAATTAGCTGAACTCAAGTAAGTCTCTTGATATAATGCAAAATACACTTCTTTACTTTCTAGAACTCATTGTTACATGGTTTACTTGAGAACCAACTTTGTGCTTAAACTCAGTTTTATTCTCAAGAATTTCCTTTTAAAATAAAGAAGGATTTTTTTTTAAATGAACATATTTAAAAGTTGTGTCCTATAATACTTATTTTTTAACAATGAAATCAAATTTAGTTCTAAGTTAAATGCTAGTTTATTTGAGCAGTCTTCTCCATGTTGATTAAAACCCACCCAAAGCCCACTAATGTTTTTACTTAAGCAAAGATAAAATTCAGTAAAATCAATTCAATATTATGTGCTATTGCTGGTATAACTAACATTAATATAGAAGCGAGAAGTGAAGCAAGAAACTTTTCACATTTACTTAATACTTGGAGATTAGGAACTAATAGTGTTATAATTGAAGTAGAAATAAATCATGCAAAACTAATAAATTTGTATGAAAGTTGTCATGTTTTGACATTGAATTTTCTAGAAAAAAGATTCAAGAAATAAATTGGCAAAGAAAAAGTGAGCAATCTGAAGCTGGCAGTAAGTTAAAAGATCTTGAGAACAGGTAAATATTTCTCTGTTTCATTATTCCACCTTAAGCCTTTGAGTATTGTTACTTCGAAATTTTCGCCCCATTCCCTTCCCCAAAAATGTGTATAGTTGCTGCTGAAAAATTCCTATGTCTTTAATATTTTGTACTGTTGAATGTTTTTTTTTGCATTTCAATAGGATCGTAGTGATACTCAGATGTGAATATACCGCTTCAAGAGTTTTTAAAAAAGACAGATTCTGTTCTTTGAAAACAAGTTTTCTCTTGATTACAAAAATATTTCACTTTTTCTGCCTTAAAAATGGCGCCCATCTATTATTCCCTTGTATATGAAAATATCTGTCTTATTTTGTCATATACTCATCCTTTAAATCCACTATATGAAGATATATTCATTTACAGAAGACATGAAAACTGTCCGACAATTGTGAAATATAACATCATGGTTTTCAGTATTAATGAATCTGTCTATTTATGTATTTTGAAATTACGTTTTCAGTTTTTTTCAAAACTTTCAACTTCCACCCATGTAACATGCACTTAAGTTCCTTTATAAGAGGACACTTAAGTTCATTTTTGTTGCAGTTGACTATACATGATCCAAATCGTTTAAGAGTGTAATTGCTTAAATATGTGAATTGGTGACCGTTTTTTCTATCAAAAGACTTGATCTTAAACTTAATGTGATCAAAACTATATCCAAATTCTACTTTCGGTTTTATTTTACAGTTGGGTAGGATTAGTAAGTAAGAATTATGAAATAGAAAGAGCTTGTGTGGAGATGGAGAAAGAACTTGCTGAATTAGAAAAACAGAAAAAGGTAGACTTTGTTTTGTATACATGTAGTTAATTAATTGGCAATTAGGAAAGATTAATTTAAAAGTAACATAATTTCCACATATTCATAATTATATGAAAGTACAAAAATAAATACTTAGTCTTATGAAAATGCCATATTAATTTAATGTAAATCAGGTCATTGAAAAATTCAACGATGGTCGCCAGATGATTAAAAAACATTCTTCTTGAAATGTTTCCATGGTTATAACAGTCCTATAAGCAATAATGGGTCATTCATACCTCGCTGGGCTTTTATGGTCTGCAAAGAATACAAAATGAATTCCATATGCCTGGGCAAAAGAGAGTACTGCTTATGTTTGGAGATAGTAAATTGAATGTCACATTACACAAAGAAGCGTCTAGACGGTCAATTAAATCTAAAGTTGTGTTTATGTACTTGACATTGCAGACAATGAGTGGTGTGTCAAGTACACAAATACAAACCTCACTTAAAGAAACAAAAAACATGTTAACTTGTATGGCTTTAAATAATAAAATGTTTGAATTACTCCTTTCAGTTTGGTTTATGATTCTTTGTAGGTTAACCCCTTGAACTGAATTTTGAGGCAGGATAATAGTACCAGTACTATAATGTTAATTATTGAAAATGTTATAAATTAACTATAAAATTTGTGAAAAAAGTAAAATAGATAAAGGATATCACTTAAGGGTTAACAATTTATTTATCAGATTATACCAACATTCAAAATGGTGGCATTTGATGTGGAAAGAAAAAAACAGCCTTTATGAGAAAACTTGGCCATCGTTAGATTCGGAACCAATCAAAATACCTGAATCTCATAAAAGCTGAGGTATTGCATAAAGGCCTTTTTTCCCCAAAATGACCGAGTATATAGTTAAAATGCTGTAGTGAACACTGTGTCAGCCCTGAAATTGAAGTCCAATATCATACAATTAATTAACCATCCATAATAATATGTACTATTTTCTTGTATTTTAGAGTAAAAGATGATAGACTATGTGATAGATTTAGATTTATCAACATTGTGTTTATAACATGGCAGCATCTGAAGACTACATCACTATGTGTAATAGTGTACATCACTATGTGCAATTGTGTACTAGAGCTCTTTACAATGAACATTGAGATAGTCTGGATGGGATTAATTGTCAAGTTTGGAGCTACCATACATCTGACATAGAACTGTAGTTTCTGTTATTGCGTTGTGTACAAGTTGTCCTGTACAGAACCAGTCATAATAATAGTTAAGCTATAGTAAATGTGTGATTTGTTTTTACATTTTTACCAATACTTCGGGAAATTAAAAACATTATTGTATATGTATTAACTGTTAAAATAGTTTAACAATTCACCCTTTAATTTTTACAATCTATTATAACTATCCTAGTGGGTAAATAAATATGAAATAAAACTAAATGTATTAATGAAAAACAAGCTTTTTTACCAAGTGTAAAGGTAACTTTGGATGGCAATGTACAGATAAAGGCATTTATTGTTCACATGTTTGAAGAGACATTTTTTGATTCTGGATGGTAAAACTAGTACCTTACAGATTTATTCACAAAATATTATGTAGGGAATTGTTTAATGTACCAAGTCAGAATTATACTGTATGATTAATTTGGAAATTATTGATAGATAAATAAAAACAAACTCATAGTTGGTCTTAAATAACTTTTAATACAAATCATAACAATAATTGTAAATTTTTTTGTACATAATAAAAAAATAAAATTATATTAGTCTCTTTGATTATTTTTAGTTCTCCTTGCAAGATCATTTATTTGATGAAAGGAAAGATCCTTGCTAGGCCCGTCATCAATCGGAACTGCTCGGCCATTCACTTGGAATAAACACGGACATATTAAGACACAAGTTTGGAACTTCCTTTGCGTTACATGCCCAAACAAAATATTTAAACTGGTGTTGAAGTAGACAAATCCACGATTGTTTAGGCGGTAATAAATGTCTAGCTTTTAGTTTATAAATTTGAAATGCACAATTAAATGATATCTGCTGAGCAATATGTAGTTACGAACATACTAAAAGAAATGTATTTACATAGCCTTACATGTTTACAACAAGAACAGTATAACAGTTACATGCTTTGCCTGGCATATGTAGTATAAACCCATTATTTTTGGTTGACCCCCAATGAACCCTTCCAAGATAATTCATTCAATGAATGGTCATAGTGCTCAAAGTGGGCCTATCATATACTTAAAGGGAAGATTCAGACAAAAAGATCTATTTAATGCCCTATTATTTATTTTTAACTTGACAATGGACTGAATCTTAAACCGTTCAGGGCTCGAATTTAAGCTCGCATACTTGCAAAATGCAAGTGGATTTTGAATATTGTGAGTGACTTTAATTTTAAATCGCAAATTTCGCGAGTTGAAATCACCGCAAAAATACAGTATAAACTAATGAGGCTAAAATCAGCATTAAAACAGCCAGATAGATCGATGGTATATTACAGTTAAATATTTACTGTAAAACATGTTTGATATTCTTTGCCTATTCCACAATAAGTTAACGTACATTAGTTAAGTAAAGCACTAGGTTGTTTTTACATTGCATATACCAGTAGTCACTATGTATGCTCCTAAAATATGGAGAAATAAGGCGAGCGATGTTTTCACTTTGCAAGTTAAAATCAACTCGCAAAAATTTGCAAGACCATGTTTCTGTTAAATAGAACCATGCTGGTATCGGAAGGCTTGGCTACATTTATAAATATTGAGGTTAATTATTCTAACATAATGTATTAAAAAAAGTAGATAGAACCAATAGTCGACAAATGGGTGAAAGTTTTCAGTATTAATACTGTTTTCAGAATTTTGTGAATATATTACTTTATGCAATTTATATGGATTCTGCCTATTTCATTATTTTGAAAGTAGATTCATAAGATTTTTCAAAACTTTCAACTTGTATCTATGGTTAACACTACATTGTATTTTTCATTTTGATATGTTTACTTTAACAGTTTCATGAGTAACCATAGAGACTAGTGGTTGTTGTAGCATTATATGTATCCAAGTAACAAAATGTAAGTTGAATGATGTCCTCTCTCAATCATTTGGTACATTGTTACACTTCTTTCCACTTTCTTCTACATATAGTTGCATCTACAATAAAATACAAATGTACATTCAATATTTTATCATTACAAAAATATTCAAGTCCTCAAATACAATACATTTGGTTACTTTGGTAAATTAAATATTTTTCACTTGTGAGAGCTGCTGTAAGATTAGTGGTTTCAAGACTTGGGGAGCAACAACGCCTTTAATCTAATCTTACCAGGGTCTCTGCTAATTTTCTCCAGGAAAAAATTGTATGTTTAAAGAAAAACAACTCCTACATCTTTATTAACTAAGTATCCACAAACTTGTATATCCCTGTTGCTTACAAGACTGCAATAACTTGCTCTTTAATGCAATTCACTTACTACAGTCTTGTGGGCAACCCTTGATATATACTAACATTCACTATAATCAACTGAGTTCTATGTTAAGGCTTCTAACAGTAAACATATAAGATCTATAAACTAGTTTGTAATCTACCTATACTTTAAAAACAAACAAAAATGATTTGGTGATGGCTTCACTTTCTTATATATTAAGACTATTCCAGGCCTCCTAGCAGGCCAAAACAAAAATAAAGGTTTTTATAAAGGCTCCAATGTATGAAAATAAAGGTCTTTTAGTGTAAAATATGAAAAAATAAAGAGTAAATAAAGGCTATTTTCATCGAAGTTCTCATTTCTTTATTAAACCCACAGTCATACCAAAGTCATTTTTTGATGTTATATACTGTTTGAATTATGCAATATAATTCATACCTTATTTATTGTGTATACCTATTTTCTCTGCATATTTATATCATACATAGCTCCTGTTTTACAGTGTAGGGAAAATGCAGAACAAAATCCATTACTTGCTTTAAGCTAGCACGGCAACCAGTCAGAGCAAATATAAAGGTTTTGAGTGAGAATTACAGGCTATTTTGGCATTTTAAAGGTTTTCTGGGGAAATGTTAAGGTTTTAAAGGTTTGCTCTGAAATTAAAGGTTTTTAAAGGTTTCGATAGGAGGCCTGCTATTCCATAATTAAGACTATCAATTTTGATTATTCTAATTGTGGAACTTAATTGAAGTAGGAACCTACATGAGTTATATAATTTCATGGTACCAATTGTCAGCTGCCAATTAAGGAAAGTATGACTCACAGGGATTGATACATGTATGTACCAATATCACTGTGACCTAGGTAATTATCGGGTATATTCAATTAAATCAAGTGTATGTGATCCTCTGTTCAAATTTTTTTTCAATCTCTAAGGCACATACTTTTGTCTATGACTTAAACTGCCCTACATGATTAAGAATCAGTAGTAGGATGGAGAATGGCTGAATGAATTTATCAAACATTGCAAAAGTATTCCCCATCAGCAATAAAACCTTCATCTCCACGAATATTTAAAACTAGACAAGAAACAAAACATGAACAAAAAACCTGAAATATGTGAACACATGAAAACTTTATGGTTTAGGCCACAACAAGTTGATGATATGTTCTACAGAATTTTCTAGAAAAAAATGGAGCAAGCAAGCGAAGAAAAAAAAAATCTTAATTCAGTTGCGGTTTGACCAAATTTTTATGAGCGAGCGAGGAAATAAAAATATTTTTTTTTTTAAAAACCATCAAAATTAAGGTGCAAGCGAATCCATAGAACATATGATCAATTTGTTGTGGCCTTATGTTTAAAGAAATGGCAAAATGACAAATACTAGAGAAATGTAACCAACCTTTAACATAGGATTATCTGATGTTTTTAAAGGCACTAACACTGGATCATCTATATATGTTTGTTTTTTATCAGCAGGTACCCAAGCAAAATCCTGTAATTATAATAAAATCAGGATTAAATACTAACAAAGTCCCCGGATTCTGAGGATCCCTAAAACTTGAAAGGGACCCAGTAATATGGGGCTAAAGATTCCACCAGGATCCCTGAAAAATTGCCCTAATCTGAATGTGAGTTTTCACGAATTGTATCTTAATTCTGAATGCAGATCTGTATCCAAATTTTTGTCTTTTATTGGAAGAATCCCAAATGTTATGGAGGAATCTCTGAATAGCTGACTGGGAATTCCTTCAGGATCCTTGGTAATCACAGTAAGTGTTGAAACCTGAATAAAGTTTTTCTGATAAAGAATGCATGTAGTTTATTTCATCAAGAGTGAAGTCATTTAATTACATTATGGATTAAATCAGGACTGTCATAATTATTTCGTTAATTGACTCCAATTTGATTTTAATAAGAAATTAAGATCAATTCCTAGAATAGGTTTAATCTTTCTTTTATAAAAAAATCACTTGAAAAAGCACAACTCAACAAATTATGAACTTGATATAATTTAATTGCATGTGTATTAATTAATTCCAAATATGAGGTGGTATACATGAGCGATTTAACACAATTGTGTTAATTTCACACAGCAGGAATAAACTATTAGCTTTAAGACTTCATTTGTATCTAAACCAGGATGACAACAAATACACTTTGCAATGAAACAATGTTCATTAATTTCTTCAACAGATAGTTTCAGATCACAACTCTGAGGACGACAGTATTTTGGCACTTCACTCCCTTGTCAAAGAAAGTCTTAGTCAGATTGTGTGAAGGCTTATATGAAAACATACATCCTGCACAACTGATCCTCCAGGGTTTCATGGAGATCAGATGTCAGAAGATCTAGCCACCAGCTGCCTACCCCAGTTCCTGGGATACCAGCACCAGATGACAAATAAACCATCATTTGATTGATTGATGATTGAATAACTTATGGATTTAGAAGTTTCAGTTTAGAGTCTAGATAGGTCAACAATATTTTCCCAGGTAAAAGTGTACTTACCTGAAATGATCTTGTTTGTATAAATTCATCAGCAGTTGATTCTTTAGTATGAGCATGTATAACCCAGGTACAATCTAGAAAATAATATACAAGACATAACATATAGAACTGTCTAGAAATGCATGGAAAGGCTGAATCTATGAATTTAGCTGTTAACCAACTACAAGGTCCACACTTTTGTCAGCGACTGACTACTGCCCTACATGATTTAGAAATTAGAATCAGTGGTAGGTGGTAGAATGGCTGTAGAAATTACTTCATGACCAAGCTCCACGAAAGTATACCTGCCCGGAAATCGAACCCACAAACCCTCCATCAGTAGACTTGTGCGCTTCTGACTGAGCTAACCAGGTAGGCTCTGTCTGTTCTAGGCGATTTTTAAACAAATGCGACTGCAATGTAACCTCCAAAATGTTTAAGTCTATTAATCACTCACCCTATTTTTTCCCAGAAAAATCAGTAGAACACATCATCAAAGTGTTGTGGCCTTATGGATAATAATCAGATTAAAAAGCAAGCAATGCATTGACTCTGACGGCATTGTTTAATCAAATATACAACAAACAAATTCCAAAGTCTATTGTGATAAATATCCATTGGCACCAAATTTTCTTTGAAAGTTGGTCAATAATGTGTTTTATGACCTAAATGTTACAGCTGACAACTCTATAGGTAAAATGGAGAGTTAACCACCAAGATGTTTGAAGTTAAAATAACATAAAATTCTATCCATACTTACTTGAAGGCAAAGGTTTGAGCAATGAATCTGCAACATTTAGTTTTAATATAAAACCTCTGAGAGCATCTTCTAACTTGAACAAATATTTATCTGAACTGAGAGAAATACACTACAATAAGTTTGAGTTAACTACATTCCATCGATAGGATTCCATATAAAGAAAAAATTAATTTATTTCAAAAGATTGACATGATAAATTAATGATATTATCTTAAACTCTGAAATCAATACCAGCAATACTGCAACTACAAAAGTAGGCTGAATAAAAGACTAGTAGGTATATTATGATAAGATAAATCTTAAGATTAAGAAGGCAAGAAAATGGTCCAGCCATGGAATCAAACCTATGTCCGTAGATTTGTAGTCGGACACACTAATGAGTTAAGTTTACTAAGTAAAAGTCAATATGAAATAATCACAATTTTAACTAGGTAGACCTGTCCACCTGAAATTGACAATTTTTTGCTTGAAATCGATTAAAATCATTAAATTGTTGGCTATTTTGATTTATAATAACAGCCATTACTCTTTATCCAATTAATCACATATCAAATTTGTTAAGGTACAAAAATACAGGCCAAAATTGATTTACATTACCTGTAATTGGGTTTTATTCAACCTATTACTACAAAATTAACAACTTTTAAAAATGAAATATATCTGATATGTAATCATTATATCATAACATTATATGTTGTCAATACTTTGGTATACTATGTATCCCTCAACAAAGCATAGTTCAATTATATAAATCATCTTTATCAAGTGTTCTTAAAAAGAATAATTAATCAATTCCAGGACTTGTAATTTATTTCCTATTGAAATCAAATCTGAGTTGAATAACTGGATAATTAATGGACAGCTCTAATACTAACCTTAGATCAGAAGACGAGTCTCCTATTTCAAATACAAATCTTTCCACAGGTTTAGTTGTAGAATCCAGTATAACAAATGTAACCATGGAGATACCACCACTAGCAACCATGACCTTGACACTATCTATCACCTTGGTTATATAATCTGTCACATCAGGATGTAAACACATCTAAAATACATGTATTTTGTATAAAATTATAATTTTCTATTTCAATAATTAATAGGAATAAAAAGTGATTATTATGAAGCATAATTTCATTTTTCTCTCCTCCCTGCCCCTTTTTTGCTACTTCCAATGAAAAAATAGTTACTTAGAAACATCAACCCTCTGATGTTTCTAGTCCCTTTTTTATTCCTCCCCGCCCTTTTCTAAGTGCTATAATATTTCCTAGAATAAGATAAGTTAGATTGTATAGGTCATATAATGGCGGTCAGTCAACCTACTCCCTGCTCCTGGAAAGGCTAAATCTCTGGATTTAGCTGTTAACCAACTACTAAGCGCATACTTTAGTCAGTGACTGACAACTGCCCTACATAATTAAATCATTGGTAGGAGGGAAAATGGCCGTAAAAATAATTTCATGACCAAGCTCCACGAAAGCATGCCCTGTCCAGAAATCAAACCCATGACCTATCGATCAGTAGATTTGCATGCTACCAACTGAGCAAGCCGGGCGGCTTAACAGTTTATGTGAAACAATAAGGATCACATATTTTACAGTTGAATTCTGTGTCTCAAAATACACACAGTACAAAGTATTAATTTCATTTGAACTCAAGGAAACAATGAGCCTGATGCTAGATAGAAACTAATGTCAAGACTGACTATTGAAAGATAGCAAGGACTGTTAGTTCTCATATTACTCACAACTTGTACTTACCTGAACAGGTACATTATATTTTTTTCTACGTTCAAATACCCCAGCAGGATACAAGCCACGATTATATAGGATGAGATGAATGCTTACTTCCATAAACTCAGCAAATATGCTTGATGACACTGAAATAATGATGGTGACAAAGATAAGAATTAGCTGTGTCAGTGCAAAACTAGTTCAACTATATACTTCTACATATTTTCATCAAACTTTCAGATTTGACATTTCTTTGATGGTGCGCATAGAAAAGAGAATATGAAAGTTACATATGAAAAAGTTGTTTTTCCAGTCCAGAGCAAGTTTGGTTAAGAGGGGTTTTACTGTAGATCCATAAAGCATTTGACAGTTTGCAATTACAATTTAGTCAAAAGAGAACATGTTTACTAAAAATTGTGAAAAAACTGATAGAAGGCTTGAACTGTCTGTGCTCCCTGCCTGATGAAATACTTTGTACTGTTTTTTTTCTAGTTCTACCAATATTGAGCAGGATCTTAATAAAGCACAGATCAGATCATTTGGGGTTACTTTTGGATTTTCTATGTTTTCTTCGTTCTTTGGCGTTGCTTCAGTTCTTTGGGGACGGACCCGCGTATAAAACATGTTAACTTGACTTATTCATTGTTGTTTACTTTCATAAACAATGCTCAGTAAAAAATCTTTTTGTTTGTTTATTTCAAGTGGTAAACAAAATGGGACCAGCGCAGTAATGAAAATGAAATTCCCATACCTTGTGTGACATTCAAGTTTGTATCCATACTTGATAGAAAGAGTATATTTTTACTATTTTGATGTTGAACTGACAGCGTCCATTACAACACAAATAACGTTTTTTTGTAATAAAGGGAAGTAACTTTTACAGATGCGGTATACACTAAAGGCCAGTACAAATCGTTGCACTTTTAGCCTCACCCCAGATGTTTCGCCGTATTTCATTGGTTTGTAAGATGCTCTAAACCAATGAAATCCATCGGCATTTCGTCACGTTATCTGTCTGCAATTACTAAACCCAAATGGTGATGATTTTATTTTGCAGAGACATTTAAATCTTCACTCGTATTATTGTACATAAGTAAATTCCATGAACAGTAAAATATGAGGTAGATTATATTCACCCTGATTTGGAATTGAACCTAGTTCTCCCAGTTGGTAGACGAGACCAGGGAATAAGATATCATGTTATCGATGTCTCTGACAAGACACTCAACCATGTAGCTAAAGGGTTAAACTAACAGCATGCCCATAGCGAAGTAACTAGCACACCAAGAGTTACAAATCTAGCTTCATGAAGAGGGTACATGTTTAAATCTCTCCCTGAGGTTATATACCCTTCCTTGAAAATTGGACTTAATGAGAATTATTCTCTATTAATAAGGTATATAGAGAAGTTTTCAGCCTTGTAGAAGGGTAGCACTGGTCGTGGACAAGGGTCCAGGAAAGCTAGATAGGGAGCACAGGCCACTGTAAAACGACCATTATTGTGTTGGACTGTTGGCATGGCACTAAATGGTAAACCATATGAAACTGCTAGTAAAATAAATTAAATTGTAAGGACTAAGTGTCCTGGTAGTTGAGATAGGCAACAACATATCTATAAGTAGTCTTTATATGGTCTACTCTGCTGACAGCAAAATATAAACATATAAGTTTTTTTAGATAGGTTTAATGCCGTAGGAACACATTTTATAGGTCATAGCACAGTGGTCAGTCGACCTACTCACAGTTCCTGGATAGACAAAATCTCTGGATTTAGTTTTTAACCAGGCACCAAGTATCTACATCTGTCAGTGACTGAAAACTGTCCTCATGATTAAGAATCAGTGGTAGGAGTCAGAATGGTCACACAATGACCAAACACAAAACTCCAAGATAGCATGACCTTCACAATCAAACACATGACACCACAATTATACTTTTGTGCAACCAATTGAGCTAGCTAGGTGGGCAACAGATTTGTAAGTAGCCTCTATAGTCTACTCAGCCAAATGATAGCAATATATAAAGTCTTGAGATAAAAGAAACAAAGATAATAATTGTATCAAAAATTTATTTCATAGACATTCATAGAACAATAATACAGATAAAAAATATACATTAATTATATATCACAGAATAAAATTTAATAATAAACATTGTAAAATTGGTCTCAACTTTTATTTGAATTGAAACAACCCTTAGACTATTTGAATATGCAACATTTTTTGCAAAAATTTTACTCAAAGAATGTATTTCATGACTCGGACTTCTAACATTTGAAATAACTGTTTTGAGACACTGAGATTTGTAACAATAAAGCTGGTTTCAAAGATGATGAATATTTATTGTAAATTCATTCAACTACTGTAGCACATTTAATAACCCTGCTGATTCAGATACTTGATTATCAATATCAAGTAAAGAAATACTGTATTGTACTTTAAATGTATGCACTACTGGTAGTCGAATAAAATTTATCAATATTTTAGTGTTACCAATGGTATTAAAACAACAGGGTAACAATTTAGACATACAGAAAAATCTTGACTAAAATACATAGTGAAAAGGAAGCAGTTAACTCCAACCTGACCATGAAATGTCATTTTAAGTGAAATTCCTTCATAAATACAAGTGTCTTTAAAAATACATTGTAGAATTTACATTCGGGTGTACAGAATTGGTAAATTTTATTCAACTGTCAGTGAAACTTATTTAACACTGCTGATTATAGACAGAAAGTACAGAAATACTGTAGCAATTAACATGTATTTAAATCAGCAGGGTTAATATATGCACCACTGACAGTGGAATAAAATTTATCTATATCACTGAATGAAGAGAAATGAAAACTTCGTCAGTCAGTTTGGGCCAATCTAAGTACATTCAGCTATATTCAAGTATTTTTAATATTTTATTTTCAAAAGTTCTTGTGAAAAGGTGATTGCCTCATAATATCTTGTGTAATGATTTAAGTCTCACAGCGGAAGTAGACCCCTGTAACACAAACCAGGGTCAAGCAAGATTTGTAAAATGTATGATAGAGTTTAGTTTTAACCACAGATTATTTTTATTAACAATATTATTAATCTGCTTCTTCGTCTTCTTCTTCATTATCAGACCCTTTCTTACTCTGGAATATAAATAATATATGATAATTAGTTACATAAGAGTGACCTCCCCTTTTATACTTTACATAGAGAGTGATTTCCCTTTATATACTTCATATAATTCGTAACACTTTGACCATTAATTGAATGAATGAATAATCTTGGAAGGATTTATGACAAGTATTTATTTAGTAATGTCATCGAATTGTGTTAGGCCACAACAAGTTGATCATATGGTCTATGGATTTTTCTGGGAAAAAAATGGGGCGAGCGAGCGAAGAAAAAAAATTTAAAAAAGTTTTTATTCACTTGCTTTATATAGCGGTTTGACCAAATTTTTATGAGCGAGTGAGGAAATAAAAATATTTTTTTTGTAAAAACCGTCAAAATTAAGGTGCGAGCGAATCCATAGAACATATGATCAATTTGTTGAGGCCTTATTCAAAATTAAGACATTAGTAATCGCTTAAACAATCACAGATTTGTTTACTTCAACACCGGTTTAAGCATTTTGCACGAGCATGCAAAGCAAAGAACATTATGTAGAGTTCTAAAATGGCGTCTAAATGCATCCAAGGTTATTCAAGGTGAATGGCCCAAGAGTTCAGAATGGCTCTACATGTACATAGAAAGTATTCTCCCCTTTTTATACTTTTTATAGTCATGTGTTAAACAAACAATATAAAGTAAAGAACAGTAAACATTAAAGAATGTTTTAGATTTATAAATGGTGAAAAAAATACAATAACAATTTTCAATTATTATAATTTGGCTCTTCAAAAATACCTATGTTGATCAAGTAAAATGTTATAGTAAGCTCATAATTCATTGACTGAAGACTTTTATATAAAACATAACTGGAAATAATTGCTTATTGTATGTAACCTATATCAAAATTGATATCATTTAGGTAATTTGTTGTTGTTTTTTTTCCAAAAAAGGGTTGCGTTAAAAGGGGGAGTGGCATTTGATACAGTAAATCCA
This sequence comes from Mactra quadrangularis, assembly GCA_025267735.1. Classification (NCBI taxonomy): domain Eukaryota; kingdom Metazoa; phylum Mollusca; class Bivalvia; order Venerida; family Mactridae; genus Mactra; species Mactra quadrangularis. The sequence continues at coordinate 2,124,825 of CM046294.1, forward strand.
GTTTAAAAAAAGATAAAGAAAAAAAATGTAAAAAAAATTATCTCCCCTCTTCCTTTATTTATAATATGTGTACAAATAAGTTGTAGATATGATATGTGTGTGCAATTGACCAGAGACAGAATAATACAATACATGTTTTAAACAGGGTATGCTACGCTACTTTTGACTGATTTAATGTACCCAGTATGCAAATTATATATTTAAATAACCCAGGTCGATAGCGCTGTTGTAAGCGCCCAGGAATTGGAATCTCGTGTCCTGAAGGGCATACAGGTTCAAATCCCAACCGGAGAGGTTATACCCATCCATGACAATAATGTCAATTTTCCTCCATTAATAAGATATATGGAGAAGTTTTCGGCCTTGTGGAAGGGTAGGTGAGTACTGGTTATAGACAAGGATCCAGGAAAGCTAGGTTAGGTGCCCTGGACACCGTAAAATGACCTAAATTGTGTTGACACAGCGTTAAACCCAGTAAAAAAATAATATTCAAATTGTATTTTGTCTTGGATCAATTTTTTACAAGTAATAAGTATATAAAATATGCATGTTATACTGTGTGTGGTGCACTCCCTTAGAGATAAATACAGAATATACTAAATGCAATTATATTTATATACACAATGTACATGTAATATCATAATATAGTGAAGTAATATCAGCACATGGCATCCATCCCTACAGTAATCACGAACAGAAATTGATATTAACAAATGGTAACAAACATTGCCCAATATGGAAAGAACTCCATTTTTTGCACGTGACTCGATCCTACCAAATACCAAGTTACATTAGAAGTTTGAAATGAAGATGTACATTTTAGAATATGAACTTGCCTGAAACGGTCAAACCTGCCATTTTTTATCATTCTCGTACCCAAAGTCTAGTAGGATTCTCGATACTAGCTAGATAGATCGAGAATCTTGATAACCTCGGGATACGAGAATGATTTTTATTCATGATTGTGACTTTTACATAAAATAATGTGAAACACATTAGATACAATATATAATTCAACAAATTAATAATTAACATATATTTAAAAAGGTGTACATCTACAACCTGTCTATTAAGTCACATAAATTTTAAAAGTATAATTATAAATTGGTCATGTATCCAAATGACCACAGCACAAATAAAACTTGCACAAATATGCGTTAGTGAAATGATACAAAAAGTTTATCATTACATCCTATTAATGGTTGACCGATCAAAATATAATATTAATATGATTTCCGCAGAATTTGACAATACAACGAGCATACTGTCACTCAACATATAAATAAAGTGTATGTTCTGTTCTGTACTGTTCTATAGGCACAAAACCTCAAGAAATTAATAATTGTGCCTTCATAAGTGAAAAACTGTAAAGGTATTTCTTTTTTTCAAACCTACAATAGAATTAGATAAAAAAAATCTGACGACACACAAATTGGATGACAAAATAATGTACCCAACACCTTCCATATTTATATTAAGTTTGTGTGTTTACATGACTTACATGAAGTAGTTGATTCCGTCTGGAAATAATTATATTTCTCATATCAAATTAAAATCTTTATATGGAGGCATATTTCTGCCATCAGATAACTAAATTAACCAACAATTCTGACGACACAGTTAGATAACACCCAACAATGTAACAGTTAATTAGTTAAATTGTTATACCAAGCAATTAATCTATTACAAACTTTAATCAGTACAAACATTATTACTGTCTATATCACTATAGAGTGACAACAATCAGTATACTCATATAGGTACCTTTTAATCTATGAAACAAAATGTTAATTTACAATAGTGTATTTAATTTTTCAATATAATAAAACATTTGTACCCACACCTTCAAGTACCCGTATTAGACTACTGATTGTTGTAACATATAAAAATTATATCAATTTTGCCGAGTGTAATTGCTACAGACATAATCAACAACAAAAGTGTCATAATTGGTTTAATACTAATCAATAATTGCAGAGGGTCACTATATTAGATTCAAGTAACAAAATTTTTATGAACCAAAACTCAAAACACTTTCATTTTGAATTCTTTATCTTTAATATCAATGGTAAATCAATTTTATTCGTGGGCATCTTCACCAAAACACTATCAGCATTGTGACCAAGTGTTTTCTATCAGTTAATAAGTTGCATTGAAATTGCTAATTTACATTTTGATAACTCCTTTATCCTCAATTCAATATGGAATATACCTTATCCATCAGTACATACTAAGTGCTGTCAAAGTGTACATAAAAATATAGATAATTACAAAATAATTAATTCAATTCTAATGATTACTCTAGGGTGCATGGATGGGAATGAACAGTAATTGTTGCCAAAGACAGCCGGCAAGGCCCTAACCTATGACATAATGTTTCATAGTGCCTCTGGTACAGGACCTAGCTGACCAATTTTGATAGTTTTATTACTGTCAACTAATGTGCTATACTAGTAAACAAAAACATTTTCACACAAACCAGTAACATTTCAAATTGTTAACCACCTATAGGAATGTCAAAACTAGTTGTTCACACAACATATAAGTTAAAAAAAAGCTCATTCTAAATTATCTACTATGTTAGAACCATGACACAGAAATAAACCACTAAAATTATTCAATCTGTTCTATTTATATCTTACATGTATGGTCATGTGACAGTCATGTGACTTAAAGAATTTAATCCTCAGTAGCTTGCTGTTCTTCTGCATCAGCCTGTCACACAGAAATATTTCATCAATCAATTATAATAAAGTGAAAACTACATAAAAATGTTACTTTTATGTAACACTAAATATGTAACATGCGACCACACGTTTGGAATCCTTTGGTGGAAAAAGCATCTATCTGCCCAAAATGTGCAATACAAGAATAATCATAATGACTTTCCTCCAAATTAAATAAAGATGATGAAATGGATTATTCTGAAATAAGTGCTTCTTCTTTATACTTCCATTCCAATCCTAGTGATTTTACAATGTGGAACGACCAAGATAGAAAATGTAGGCCCACCCACTTTATATATTGACAGTATTTTGTCAATGGGAAATAACTGAAGCACTGAAAGCATGTAAGACTCTAGTGTTCAACAAAAACCTATATTATATCTTACACCAACTCATCATAAGATATACACCAAATGAAAAAATTGAATTTATTTAAAAAACAATCATCAACATTCATCACCAAAAATTAAAATATTTTTACAAACACAGGCTGTCAGCATAAATAAGTGCCCCTCCCCCAAACAATTTTTGTTTTTGGGGGGAGTGGGTGAGGTTGATGTTTAATGCCAGCAGTCAGTGAATGTGAACATTTGATTGTAAGAAAACTGATAAAAAATGTTCAAAGTGTATTTTATCACCAGGAGGTACATGTAACAAGTTAAATCTAACAACCAAAAGTAATACCTGATCCCTGGAAAAATTAGTAAAAATACCTGATCCCTGAGGGGAATGATATCAAAATATGTTAAACATTTCAACAATAGGATATTATAGCAGGATGTTTGATAACAAAATGTTAAAATGTATGAAATCAAAATCTGTTTTATGAAACAAGGGAGATAACAAAAAATATAAATGAGAGTTATGGGCCTTACAATGGTGCTTGGTAGATTTGACCTCTCAGCTTCCTTTGCCTGTAGAAATAATTACAATGAATATAAAACAAAATGGTAATGAGAAGATGACACAACTTTGAGATAATGCACAAAACTAAAACCTCAGCATAAATTTTGCAAAGTTCAAAATTTGGTATTTATAATCATAATGCACAAAAATTAAAAAAATATATGGATTAGACATTCACCAGCACCTATGGAATAATTAAGCTTTAAAGCTTTTGGGTAATATTGGGCATAGTTTGGAAAACAGGCTTTTTTGGGGAGGGGGTAGGGGAAGCAGCTCAATTTTTACACCATTATCTTTCATATAAACATACTTAAGCTTTATTGGTAAAAAGGTACTTGGGCAAGTTTTGGTGAACAAAGCTCATGAACAATGGCACAAAATGGTGAAGTAGGGTAAATTGTAGGCTGAAAGCCTGAGAGTGAAGACTTTTACCCCTCTCAAGCCAGAACAGCACAAAAAAACACAAAAAATATACAATAAAAAACATGCAATAATAATCATTCGGAACAACCTTGGCGATCATCTACGAAGAAATACCTCGAAATCAGACATAGTAGGAATACAACCAGGTTATAAGGTCCGGCGACTGTCATTTTCATGTCAACATTTAATAATGACATTGTAACACACTTGTTGTTACATAATTTTATCAGTACAATGTCTCACACTATGTACTTCTGTGTAGGTCAGACTATAATATTATGACAGAAACCAAATTCATAGATCTACTTTTTCACCTTATGATATCAGAGGTTTATCTGCGTAGAAGATCGCTGAGGTAGTTCAGAATGAATAAATATGATAACTAATAAATCAAGTTATATAAAACATTCTCTATCCCTAGCTAGCCACACTCTGTCTTCTTGTTCACCCTCTCTGGTAATACTTGCAGTAAAATATCATAAACTATATCATGCATTCATCTCCATAATAATTTCTATATAATCATGCATCATGACACTGGCAATAATTTCTAAAACATTTCTGAATATTGTCAGATGGCATCATAATTAAGATAAGGCCTAAAAATAGTCCTGTGTTTTGGGCAAACTAACCCTATCTTGCAAATCTCCCCAACCCTAGATTTTTTTAATTTTACCATCAGGAATATTGACAATAACACAATTCATAAAAAAATAACAATTGACTAAATTAAAAAATAAAATAAAAATGGAGCCAATCCTACTGACTGTTTTCAGATCTTAACACATGATTTTTTGCCTAATAATAATAATAACTTTATTTAAAGGGGCTACATATTTGAATTGATCAGATCATCAATGTTAATTGCTCATTGATAAAACTGTTTTAATATCTAGTAATTTATGGTGCAGTATATTAGTAAAGTATATTTTCAACAAGCCAGAATTTTGTTAAAATCATCTGAGAGCATTGCTAAACAACAATGTTGTTGAATAACAGTGAATGTAAGCTCAACAAGAGCTGTCAGTAGAGATAGCATGCTCAACTATTTGGGGTGCACGAGTAAACAAAAATATAATAAGTAACAAACATTCATAAGTAACAAGGGGGAATAACTTTGTATCAAATGTGTGCTAGAGTTATGAATCTTATCATACATCATGTGGGTGATGATGAGGAACATACATCTAAAGTTTGAAGTTGATATCTAAAAAAATAAAACATGCAGTAAAAAACAATATTTTTTAAAGAAAATTCTATGTTCAAGCAGACATAATTCTGAAAAAAATGTATTTGGAGTTATGAACCTTGCCACATGAGATGTGATTGATAATAAAGAACATAATTATACACATATAAGTTTGAAAATGATACCTTCAGAAATAAAACAGTAATGGTAAAAAATATTTTTCTGCACAAAAACTTTAATCAGAAATATGGACGGGGCGCAGACGCTGGGGTGAGTAGGAGAGCTCTCCATTTACTTCGTAAAGTGGAGCTAAAAAGGAAACAGTGTCAAGCGTAATCTTGGTGTTAGAAATGATTGAATACTGAATTAGAGTTTTTTTAGATACTTTGCCATCTAGACAACATCAGAAAGTTTGTAGCTTATTATAATAATATTCATGCAAAATTTAATAAATAAATAATTGTATATTTCATATCATAAATGAATAATTTACTTCGTAGAGTCTAAAATATTGTACAGTAAAATGGGACAAAAAGTCTGGTTTCCTAAGCATCTGTTTTTCAGAGTTTTTATAGTATGTTGGTAACCCACTTTAAATAAAAGTGCTGAAATCACTGAATGAATGATTTAAAAAATTTAAAAGAATTTGAAGTAATCAAAGTCATAATAAAATTTACTATTTATTACAATTACAAGACTGAACTGCAAAAAGTTATACAAATTGAGACATTTTGAAATGTCAAATGTATCATTAGAAAATAACAAAGAAATTTTAGTGTTTGCTCAGGACTCGACATTAATTTTTAAAGTAGGTAGCCTGGTTGGACAACCAACTTTATATTTCACTTGCCCTAGCCAAATATTTATTAGCAGTACTTAACGAGTTGCCAGAACCCAAATAAAGACTATCAGAAGCAATCGGACATCCCCGTTTCTACAAGTTTATCAATTTCTCAGTAAAGGGTTTGTTATATGATTTTAGAGCACAAATAAATAGAGCAAGATTATTCATGCAGTTCAGACTGTGTTGTTAAAGGAATATATGAATGCAATTTGCAACAAAACAAAAATATAATTGATACGTAATAGTGATGGATTATTGGAAGACACACAGGCTTAGAAGAAAACAATATTGATGGGTCAGAGCAAAACCAGCCAACATCCGTTTTTATACCGGGTATACCGTATATGTCTTGTTAAGACTAGTTTTGCACAGTTCCATCTCTTGGTATGCAATTTTTTTAGGCTAATACAATTAAAAAATATCATAATAGTATTAATATAGTGAACAAAAATAATAATACTCATAGAAGTACATGCAGAAAATAAACATATATAATATACATGATTGATAATTATGATGTATACCACCATCAATGAAACAAATACTTGAAGCTATGCCCAAAGCATTTTTATACACTTGAGTCCCCTCTACAGGGCTTGAATTTAGGCTTGCTGGAAAAATATTACTATCTAAGCTAATGAGGCTAAACTCAGCATGGAAACGTCCAGATAGATTGACCAGATAGATTGAAAGTATGATCTTTGGCTGTACTACTCATCTGTATCGCTACATGTTACAATGAGTGTCGGAAGTATACATATGCGAATAGTTACACCACTAAAATTTGGAAAATAATGTGAGTGCTTCTTTCAAATAAAGTCAAGTGGCAAAAATTTGCAAGTTCATTTTTTTGTTTAATTTGAGCTTTACCCCTCTTGGTAACAAGAATGTTTATTATGAAAACATAAAAGTCATAACGAGATTGAATGGAAAGATTAAAGCATTGTCTTAGTTAAACATGAAGAATATTTTTTTTATTTTTTTCGTGAAATGTTTGGCCTAAAAATAATGTTTCATAAAATACCTTGAAAAAATTAAAATGCTTTGTGATGGGACATCGCAAATAATTCTTTCATGATGGTCAAATAAGTAAAAATAATTTTATAATAGACAGAAATGGAAACAAATGATCATGGAGTAAAGCAAATAATTTCTGCTCAGTGTAACTACAATACAAAATTTTGATCAACTAATTAATATTTAAAACATGTAGTGATCAAAACACCATTTCATTGATTACTGAGAATTAAAATTGGAAAAAAAGGATTTATCTAATGTTTTTATTCAATTCTTACATTAACATATTCAAAGTAAAACAAAAGTAATAGAAATGAGTTAGAAAATATACACTGAACAGAAAACATGGGGCAACAACTGTAAAATTCATATTTGAAAACCAGTCTATCAGATAGAAAAGTTGATTGGTTATTTTTAAATATGAAATTTAAATTAACCAATAAGAAAGTTGTATCTACAGACTGGTTTACAAATTAATAGTTTTACAATCTGTATGCCCTAAAAGCAATGGTAAATGGTTTAGAAAGTATCTGATAACAAATAAAATAAGCAATATATTATAAATGCAGGGTAGACTTTTTTTGTCTCACCATAAAAAATCACTCAACGTCATCATCATTATCATCTCCATTTTCATGGAAACTTATATGATAACGAGTTGGTCCTTGAACATGCAGGTCTTTTACTGCCAAGTCATCCTATAAAATTAGTTAATGAATTGGACCATGATTTTCAATAATAACTATGCAAACATACAAAAACAATCAAAGATTTTACCATTGTAGACAAATTTTATCAACAATGATAGAATCAATTTTATGACAAAACAGAATATCTAATGGTAGGACTACAATTCAATGGGTCAGTGCAAGACTGGACTACATCCTTCTTTATGTAGTTAGATTAGTCTTGCACTAACCAATCAGAATTGTACTTACGTATTAAATTTAAATTTTGGAAAGTAAACTGGATGCATACAATCGTCACCTAAACCCAAAAGCCAAATGTCCCGGACCAGTAAAAATTGTTTTCAGCTAATGAAACCTACTCATTTTATATATTTGAGCAGTTGACATTAGAGCAGTTGACAGTTATGTCCTTTACTAAATAACAAAATAAATCAAGCCAGAGCTTGAGAAAATTAAAGCCAATGACTGCAATGGGGTATCATGCAGCATGAATCCAAATGATGTCAATAGGTCAGTCAGAGTATATACGATACAGTGTATATATATATATGTGCGGACAAGTATGAACATACACATCTATACTCATGTAAACAAACTCTAACTAAATTCTAAATTAAAAAACACAGGCAACAAGCAAAATATTAGTAATAAACATCGACAGTTACATTATATATAATTATGAAAGGACAGCAAATAAAAACCAAGTCAAGCTTGCAATACAGTACAGTGGCAAATGAAATATGAAGCACTCCTTCAATAAAATCAAAATATTGAAAATGGGAAGTAACTCAAGCCTTTAGATTAGAATAAAAAAGAATAATATGAGTTAGCTCCCTTACTCTGCACATGCATTACTATCAGAACAAAATGTAGCAACAAATCACTCAAATATACACTGTGTATATTATATTATTTCATTGAATCTTGCTGTTTAAAATGGTTGATTGTTGAATGCAAGCTCAACATAAGCTGAAACTATCATTTCACAAAATGTTCTATTTCACAAACACAGTACAGAAATGACAAATACTCTAAACAGAAGTAAACATTAGAAATAACTGTGAGTTAAATTCCACTCATAAATCTTTAATACCTCTAGAATATAATTTCATGGGTGAAAGTTTACAACTATTAAAGTCCTAATATTCCCGAAAATTTTTATTTCAGCTGCTATTAAACAGAAAATGAACCCTTTTTCAAGCCCCAAATTCTGAACTTCTGACCCCGGTCTTCACTACAAACCTTTATTAGCACTGGCCATTCAGTTAAGCAAAATGGAATTATAAATGAATGAATGTTTACTGGACCTAAAGAAATGTGTATCATTTTATACTGAATTAGAGAAATGGTGTCCATAAAAAGTTGATGGACCTTCCGACCACTTACATTCAAACAATCACTAGACCGACAGGGATTTTTGTCCACAGTATACGGGCTACTTTTGAAGACAAAGACCAAGTCCTGAAAACTTTCACCCTTGTTATATTTTCAAAAGAAAGATAAACGTAAGAAATGATCATTCTTCAGTTCTCACCTCCAGATTGGCCTCCTCTGCTTTCCTGGCTTCAGCCATCTCCTCGGCGTCGTTACGTTCATCCTCAGTATACTCGTCTTTGTCTAAACGTTCCAACTTTCTTAAAGCAATCAATACTTCAACTCTGTAATCATCTTCTTCAGCAACTGGGTTCTCTGTTGATTGATGGATAAAAATATTTTTTAAAAACTTAAAGGGCAGTTTGAAGTCTACTTCCATATACTCATGTTCAGCTAACTTCGCGATTTTGTTTGACAACCTCTTACCAATGAAATCACCTTTAGACAGGTGATCCTTTACAGTATCCATTTACATCTGGAGTGTAGCAACTGTAGGTACTTTTCTTACTCAAGGAAATTAGAAGTGCTCCTAGCTGGGTTAAAACCAGTACCTTTCAAAAAAGTAAGGTAGAGTAGCTCCAAGTGTTTTCTTTTTTTAAAGAGAGCCAATTATGATTTTCATTAAAAGTCTTCTAATCAATATCTTTGAAAGTAAAAATTCAATTTGAACTTTGGTCAAATGCTGGATTTTTGAGTAAAAAATCCATAATTTTACGTAAAAAAGCTTCAAGAGTCAGCGAGATTTGGTAGGGTAGAGTAGGGTTGCCTAAACACATGATATTTCAGACCTTATATAAAAACCTACCTGACAACACAAGGGCTCTCAACATTGGTATAACTGCTAGTTTCTTGATTTCTTTTACATCTGATACATTGTTACCTCTAAAATAAATAACATTACATACATATTTACATGTTTTTGAAAAACATTCAATTTTTTCATGACCAAACAACAGTGGAATAATATGCGCTGTCTGTGAATCGAACCCATGACTCTTAAGCAGTAGACTTGAATGTTACCAATTGAGCTGACTAGGTTGGCTAACTTAGCTATTGTCACAGTACATGCACATGGTATAATCTCTAAACTACAGTCAGGAATACAATGATATACTATATTTAGGGCTGTCACGATACGCCAGTAGTGCATCACAATATATTGCGATGCGCTAGAACCGTATCGCGAAACGTAACATGTTATATTGCATTGAAAACAAAAGACAGGTTGCATAATACTTATGTCTTAAAGAACTTATTCAACTTTTCAGTATTGAAGTATGTTATAGGATTTTGTAGGGAAAGTTCCGGGAGAAACACTGGGTATTTTTAGAGTTATGGGAACAATCCGAACGCACCCAGATTGGTTAAATTCTTTAGATTTTAGCTTCAATGGAATGAACCATGGAAAACTGACATTTCACTTCTTTCATTTGGCGAACAGAAAAAAATGTTCAATGAAAATAAAAAATATCGCTAAATACCGGTACGTTAAATTCATACCCCAGTATGTATTGCCGCAGCTGCATATTGCAATATATCGGTATTCCAGTATATCGTGACAGCCCTAGCTATATTGGTATTTAATTGAAAGATAACTAACATACAAGAGGGTATCATATTGAAAATACACTTTAAGAGGTACAGTTCAAAAGATAGTTGTTGTGAGGTGGCTGTTTTGGAAGGTGATGTTATATTAAATATGACTACACATTTAGATAGATGTAACAGATTGTGATACCATTTAAAAATAAATCAGAATTCCACTAAAGCTAGTATGCAACACCCCTCAGTAGATTTTAGCTAATACCAAAAAATTATGAAACAAATTTTTATGGTGTATCACATCATAATTAACTATTTACATATTCTCATAAACTAAAATACTTCAGACATATTGACATATGATAAAAAATACATTAAAAATGTCGTAATTTTACATAAACATGCTAAGTACAATGTACTTTACAAAACCAACTATTTTCCCCCTCCTTGAGAAAATATTCATTTTATAAAATAAGACGTATAATGATTTCCTGCACACTTGACATTACACAATTTGTTAATTTGTATCAACTTATGGAATTTTCCCTAAAATTAGGAATACATGAGGACTAGAGTCTATGTATGTATAGTACCCTCCAAATGTACTTGAACTAACAAAATTTTGAGAAAAAACTTGTCATGCTCACCACAAGTAAGTTTACAATAACGAATGCTTATTCATATGTAATACAGTTTGAAAAATGTGTGAGTATGTTGATAAGTTAATTCACACTTATTTTGAAATTTGCTAAGGCGACACTTTGTTTCTTCTTTTCATGAATAAATCAAGCTGCCTAACTAGCTCAGTTTAACACCCTAACCCAAACCCCTGGACAAGAAGAAATTGATTTTGACTAATGAAAATTACTTTTTTCATAAAGTCAGGCTAATAGATAATTTTGCCCTTTACTTTAAAACAGAATAGATCAGATTAGTACACAAGAAAATATGAATAGCAAGGACAGCACTCCCTGGAAAGATAACCCTGATTTAGCATACACCTTATATATATTTTTTATCATAGTTTATTCAACAGTCAGTAGCACATTCATTTACCCACTGATTTAAATTTGTTTGATAATCTCCATACAGATATCTTTTTTATCAACATGAGTACAGAAGTACTGTAGCAAGTATTTAAATCAGCTGGGTTAATGAATACCCAACTGACAAGTGAATAGAATTTAACAATATTTTAATACAAGGATAAATTTTGATGTAAGACTAAAGTTATATAAATGATCTACATAAAAGTTGGTATATAAACTGATTCTTATTTCATACCTACTTGAGTAATGTAGATTTTTGTCATAAAACACTTGTAGTTTCTAAGTGCCTCTTTAATATTTACTTGTTTTTGAAAGAAATTTAAGGCACCATAAATAAGGAAAAAGTAAGTAAAATCTCTTAATACTTCACATTGACATGTTTTTGGGGTTTTTTTTTCAACATATTTAGATAAATTTCACTTAACTGAAGAAGGAAGCAGTAAGGTATTATGATTAAAGCAACATTTTCACATAGGGGTTCTGACTTTTAAGGCATTAGATTTTTAGTATTTTTCACTTAGTGTGCGTAAAATTGTCTTCTAATGCTTAGCGGATACAGCCAGCAACTTAGGTGGTTATGTGTATCTGCTGTAAAAATTGAATCCCAGTGCCATTTTCAATATTAATTTCATTGGTTGAAGATTGAAGTGGAGACTAACTCACCTAACCTGCCTCCCAAGACTCTCGCTTTCCTTCCCTTTGGGAGCCACAAGTCCATTCCAACTGGTTTGGAAAAATTAGAAACAATTGACCAGTTTGACCAAACAATGTAGGTTACTTTCTTTTTGCGTGGGTTTCATGCTGTAGCAACACATTGTATTGGCCATATCACAACGGTCAGTCAAGCTACTCACGGTCCTGGAGTAGCTAAATCTCTGGATTTAGTTGTTAACTACATACTATGCCAATACTTTTGTCAATGACTGACAACAACCCTACATGATTTAAAATCAATGGTAGGAGAGAGAATGGCTGTAGAAATGATTTCATGACCAAGTTCCATGAATGTATGCCCCATAAAAAAATCAAACCTAAGACCCCTCCCACCTTGATCAGTAGACTTGTGCCCCGCCGACTTAGCTAGTCATGTGACTTTACTAAGTTCAAGCAGCAAACAGGCTGGTCATAGGTCTTTCAGACAACTCATATCTTACCTCATGTTAACATATTGTAGTAAATTATTTTCTTCTGAGAAACCATCAAGTTGTGTCAGTTGATTATCACGTAAATGTACTGTTGTAACATTCTTTAATTGTTCTAAACCTTCTAACTTGTTGATCATGTTAGCTCCCTAAAATATATAATAAATCTTGAGTCATAAATAATGCTAATTATAATAAGGGACCTTAGTCAATTATTTCCCTTGAATACTCTTCAAATAGGTAAGTCCAATCAGTTGGATTACTAGGATTTTACCCTTACTTTTCAATGCCAATTTGCCAAAATTAATCTTTTTTGTAAATCATTTGATTTGTTTGAAACTTAAGCTAAGTATTTTTTGGTTAAAGAACTATCTAAATTAATATCTTCATTAACAGGAAAGATATTAGATGAAATGTTTTGTTATCTTTACATAAGAATTCAATGATAAAATCTGAGGATTCCAATTATAAGGACCTACTAACCAATTAAATTGCTTCAGATTTTATCAGGGAAAGATAACTGACAAAAGTCCCTAATTCAAGACATTGTGTTATAAATGTAGGTTTTTTTCCAACTGTCAGTGATTGACTTCATTGTAAATACAAACCCTTGAAGTGTAAAATTTTATCCCACTGTCTGTAGTGAATATAATAACCCCACTGAGTTAAATACTCCATATCATTTTGATAATCCTTGAACACAAATATAGACATGGTGGACCAAAAGACAAATTCTGTAAAAAATAGAAGGTCTGTCAAGATCTGCAGGTTTACAGGACCAACAGTCTAATTGATTTCATCCACAGAGTTTTCAATTCATCAAAATATGTAAAATGTCTCCAGTCTTGTAAGCATTTGTTTTGGTCCTGTAAATTTTTATCTTCACAGTACCTTCTGTTTAGTAATAAATTGTTGAGTTTCCCAGTGACTGGATATCTATATTTATCTCTCCTGAATACTAAAGTACTGTACTGAGTCTTTGATTTTTTATTGATGGAATTAAATGGTGGCACTCAAAAGCCGGTGAACTGTGGAACCACAGATGGTTTTGGTTGACTCCGACCACTGGCTAAATTCGAAGACTTCATTGATATCAGTGGATAAAACCTTAACCAAAATAGACCACCAATTCTCTGAGTAGCTGAGCTAAAAACAATGTATGAAATTCACTTACCAAGAAAAGATTTTTCAAGTTAGGTAAACCAATACCATCAGTAGTTGTGAGTTTGTTACCACGTAGTTCTAATGTATGTAATCTTGTTAACTTATTGGGTTCTAGTCCAGTTATTTTTGTGATTTCATTATCTGTAAAGAATATATAATAAATGTTATGTTTCATTGGTGAAAGATTATTTTTCTGAAATCCAGAAATTCATGATTTTCATGATTTCAGCAACTTACATCAGAAACACACTTTCTCAGGTCCCAAATATTCTCGCTTAAAATGTTGAAACATGCAAGCATACTGTTATACTAACAATAAATTCCTTAAAGTTGATGAGTGTGCGTCACTCAAAAATCGATGTGCAACTCATCATAGATAAATAATAAATTTTCAATAACTTTTTTTAATTTAGTTACAAAACGATCAAAACACAAACCTTCCATACAGCTAAAAGGTATTGGAGGAGAATGTTTTTTATATTTTTAAAGTTTTTTTTTTATTAAAAAGACACCGCAAACAAATAGCAAAAAACAGGAACATAAGAGGTTTCTATTGTGGAACAGTAAGCGGCAAAATAATTGCCACCAGGGGGGTTGGGGTGTTTAAACTAGGTTTTATATGGTGCAACAACCTCAAGAACTAACATTAACAAATTAGGGGCTTTTGTCAGTTATCTTTCCCTGATAAAATCTGAAGCAATCCAATTGGTAAGTAGGCCCTTACAGTTTAATTCCTCGGATTTTATCTTTTGTAAGGACAACAAAATAGTTCATCTAATATCTTTCTTGTTAATGAAGATATATATTAAAAGAAGTAGTGAAATTTAGATAGTTCTTTCCCCTAAAAATACTTAACTTGAATTTCAAACAAATGAAATGATTTAAAAGAAAAAATTAAGATTAATTTTGGCAAATTGGCATTGAAAAATACAGGTAAAATCCGAGTAATCCAACTGATTGGACCTTCATGTACCTACATGTATTTGAAGAGTATACAAGGGGAAATAACTGACAAAGGTCCCTTATTGTCTTGGTAAAAAACTTACTGTTCATAGAAAGATGTTCCAACATAGGATGGTTGACACCTTCTGTTGTGTTGATTTTATTGTTATTGAATGTTGCTACTTGTAAAAATGGCATTTCTTCCAGTCTTGCACTTGTAAGCTTATTCTCGTCAGCTTTTAATGTTAACATATGAGTAAGAGCACTGAGAGGAGAAATGTCCTTTAGATTATTTTTACTAACGTCCACATATCTCAAATGAATGAATGATTTTAACAAAGATATATTTGTCAACTCCCTGAAAAAACAACAACAGAATTTAGCAACAGCAGTTTAAGATTTTTTTACCAGGGGATCAACTTGTAATATTCTCAAATGGAAAGGGAAACAAAAACAGTTTTAGTCTTTGCAAAAATAAAAATAAAACTTCAGCCACAGATGGATCTGTTTTTTTTTAGCTTTCATCTGATTGAGAGTCATGAAATAACAAAAAAAATGCAGTTATACAAACCTATGTCACCGTTAGCAACAGTTTTGATGTAGAATTTTTCTTTAAATATTTTCATTTTCAAGAAAAAAAGTTAAGGGAATCCTTTAAACTAGTCACTACAGTGCTCAATATTAAAGGCTGGCCTATTGCCCCAGACAACCCATATTTGAGTTCAAGCAACTTGATACTAATAGTAAACTTTTGATTTGGGCAAATAAAACATATAGCTGGTTGTCTTACCCAGCAACCTTGTTTAAAAATGTTGAGCCAAGCACCAATTATATTACTGTCTTGTCTATCAGGACAAAAGTAATGAACTTGCTTGACTGTAAAGTGACTTGAACTTTTCTTTGCATTACTGCAAGAATTTAAAACTACATGTATAACTCATATTAAACAGCATCAATACCTAGTACAATGTATACAATATTTAGCATCAACCTACTGTTTTATACATGTATATTAGGCCACAACAAGTTGAAGATGTGTTCTACAGATTTTTCTGAAAAATCTTAATTCAGTTGCTTTATATAGCCATATATATATTTGACCAAATATTTATGAGCGAGCAAAGAAATAAAAATATTTTTTTGTAAAAACCGTCAAAATTAAGGTGCGAGCGAATCCAAAGAAAATATGATCAACTTGTTGTGGCCTAAAGTGTCAATAAATATTTACCTTTCTTTTACATCAAGTCTAACATATGCATGAGCCAGACCATCTCCTGTTTTACATAATAGTGATAAACAATCTGGCATCATCTCTTCAGTCAACAATACCTCAGGTACTTTCTGTAGAGTAAAATTAAATACTAAGAAGTATAATTATTTGCAATGTTTACGACGTTACTCATTCTCATACAGGAGCCCCCTCTGTAAGACTAGCCCTAGGTACTGCTACAGAGTAATTTCCTATGAAACAAGTTTGCTTTAATCTAATTCACCTGGAGGTGATTCAGAAGATTCCACATGTATCTAAACAAGACCGTATGAGAGATATTACTGTGGCCTGAAGACTTTGATTTAACATCAACAAGTATTATTGTTAATTTGGTTCCACAATCTCATGAAATCTATGCAAAGTTTTGCAATATTTAAAAAAAGCACTTATAACGCATTTTAATTGCCTTCAAGCTTTTGTGGCAATGTGGTAGAATGACTGCTAACAACTCGAGAGGTTGTGGGTTTGAATCTTAGTTCAGACCAATGAATTCTGATCAGGTTACACAATGTCCATTTGACTTTATAGACACAGACCATTTATTGCCTGAAATATGGTAAATCTAAACACCATCCAAGCCTAAGGATCCAATGCAATCTCAAACACCATGACTTATTTAATTTTTTACCATATTTATACAAAATAAAAACTGTTTAAAGCTTTTAAACATCTTATAAGTCAAATGCTAATATAAAAACAACAAATCCCAAAGCATATCACACAAAAATAAAAGTAAACATAGAAATATTAAGTTTGTTTACAATACCCCACCCACCTCTTCTTCCTCCTCGGGTTCCTGTTCTTCTTCCTGATGTTCTTCCTCGCCTTCTTCTTCTCCTAATTGTTCTTCACCTTCAGCTGTTGGCTGATCCTCAGCCTCTTCAGTCTCCTCAAAAGTTTCCTCTGCTTCCTGATCAGACATTTTGTTGATTTATTTTCGTGTACAACTCTAACGTGATCTACCTTTGATTACAAAAAATGGCGGACGAGTTGCTAGGGAGACGATTTGATTCGAAGTTTGAAAACACGTTCTATAGGACAAATTACGCTAAGTCATGAATGAAAGGTGGATTATATTTATATATTTTTAAATTCTACAGAGCAATTTGTGCAATAAACATTCTATTATTTGTGTTTTCAGGATTTTACTTACTATTCCCAAGTCTCGCGTGTTACCGTTCAATCTCGGGAACCTGCAGAGAATGAATTCTCTCTAAAAACTTGGAAGTGTCCGGATTGTGGAAGACAAGTTCCATGTGACACAAGCATCAAATCGGTAAGTGTTTTTATTCATTATTGAAAATCGTAACTGAATTTTGTTAATATTTTTGTTTTTATGCATGTCACTCGACATGAAATGTAAAAAGCGTCTGCTAAAGTGGGCGTGTGTTAAAACGGGAAAAATTGAAAATCACAAAAATTTGGGGTCTGTTGAAACTTGCAGAGGCCTGTTTCATGGTAACCAAAAATAATATAAAGAATGTTAAATTTGCATCGTTAGATAAATTTTGACATATAAAGTTAGATCTACTTTTGGAAGAAGTTTTTTTTAAAGATTTGGACAACTTGCTTTTCTTTTTTTATCACTTTTCCATAATTTGGCATAAATTGGATAAAAAACTCAAAATAGTGCTAATGAGTTGTTTTTCTTAATTTGTGTATGGAAAAGTTTGTGCTATAAAAAGGTTTGAATTTGTTTATAATTATTGTATATAATATTGATGCATCATTTTGTGTATTTATTATTTTGCTATATTTTACAATATTTTCTTTTAATTCATTTCTTTATTTTGCAATGAGTATTATTCATTTTTTTACAATTGACTTTCAGATGTTGAATTTTCATAACTTTGTTTTCAATCCTCAGTTTTGTAAATATAACTAGTGCATGTATTCTGCTGCACAAATGTTTTAAGTATGATTTAATCATTATCTAGTCCCTCTATATTTAACTTAAAAATTTCTTGAATACACATTGTTTATGATTATTAATTAAAATTAATAATCATACATAATTTTCTATTAATTAATTCAATTAGAATCAATACATATATTGAAATTCAGAAAGTTATGATCAACTTATATTTTAAAAGTGAGAATAATGGAATCTGCTTTATTTCATTATGTCGACTTTCTTTCACATGTCTGCACTTTTTTTAGGTTTTTTTTTTTACATCAAATTTTGAAGAATTTAGTACAATGAGTCTCTGCATTGAATTGAAAGTTAATATTAATTTTGTAGATCACAGGACTGAAAACTTTTCTTTCCGACTTTATTGTGATTTTGAAAAGGAAAACATATTCAAATCTTCTTGTATAAGGTTGGATTAAATTAATCTTTCAAAATGCAGAAATTTTAAAATATTTTATTAAGATTATTGATTAAATCAGGATCAATGTTGACTTTCATACAATAGTGATCAAGTTCAATATATATATTTGGTCCAATGTTTTTAAGTCATAAATCTGTATCATATACTTATATAAAAATGGCAAACCTGAGTACTAAATGTCTTATATATATATAAAGTTTAAATGTATATTTTATGTAAAGATTAAATTTTTATTTGTATCTAGTCGGAATATATACGTAGACTCTATGGGCTACAGTCTCTAAAAGTTTTTAAAAATCATAATGACATTAAATCTAATAAATTTAGTATAATCAGAATTCGTAAGTTTGTCAATAATTTTTGAGGTTCAATATAACGATGTTTTAATACAATCTATTGATAAGTAGTATATTTTTACCTGTAGATCGAGCAATAAAAGATTTATTCAAGTATATTGATTTAACGTTCAGGAAGATTTTAAGTTGTGAAGTTGTCGTGGCAACATTCAATAACTTGTAACAGGCTAGGACTTGATCCAGCGTAAAATTTGCATTTAATTTTCCAGTTTTCTCTGTTAACTTAGCAACTGAAAAACTTTTTAGCCTAGATTAGCGTTGTTAAAAAACGGACCTGTATTTTATGAGTTTACCCAAGTCTGACTTGTTGGAGTGCTATAGTTACCTGATATGGCCGCTGATTTTTTCTCGTATTAATCTACACAGCTTTTATTTACAATTTTGGAAAGGGTCCAGATATTTTAAATCTCCATTTATTTGTCAAATATCTTGTTTTTAGATTTGCAAGTAACTAAGTAAATTTGTTATTAGGGGTCAGAAATGGTCGATATCAGTTTAATTTTATCTACATATCTTATATACGAACAAAGAGTCAAATCTCAGAAAACGTACATAAATGTTTGAGCACGTCAGATCGGGCAAAGTTTGAATTAACGGTAAAATTTACAGTTTATATACAGTATATATGTATATAGGGTATAAATTGATATCTTGCATATTTTATCGTATAAAAATTGTGAAATTTAGTATATTATCTTATAAACCAAAGGTTAAACATGTATATATGTTGTATATTTATATTTGTTTATTGTGAAAGCTGTATGTAGGACTGCAGGGAGGAAGTTTGGTATATTTGGTTGTTGTTTTTTGTTTTGTTGTGTTCTTTTAATTTTTTTTTAATTTTTTGCCTTTTTTATGTATTATGATTAATGAAAAATGTAATTACTTTGAACAATGTTCTTGGACTTTTTAAAAAAAATAATTTTAATTAAATAGTAAAACATGTAAACATATAACTCTCTCTGTTGAAGTGTATTTTGTATGGTTGTTGAACTTTGTTCTGTGTCTTTTATTTGTGTATTTTTGTAAAAAGTATTGTCAATTATGAAGACTTCAATAAAAGATTAATGTGTATTATGAAATGATTCAGACATTTCACTCACATCGTTCTACTATCTTTGAAGTCTGGTATTTTTTACCGATTTTATAAAGAATAATTCCTGACACATTTTTACGTTTGTTTGAGTTATGAATTGAGAGTCTTTGAATGTTCAGTTCTCAGGTTTTGCTCTTTTACTGTTTGTTGTACTTATATATTACATGTCATTATTTATTGTATGAATTTATTGTTAATCACTAGAAACTATACTTTTTTAATAAATATACAGTATAACCTCTGCAGAGGGGCCCTCTGTAGAACAAATCTTCTGCACAACAACAGCTTTTGATATTTCCCTTAGCATTATTTTAATTGAATTTAACCTATGCAGAGCAAGTACATCTAAACAGCATCAAACTTAAGACACCCCAGTGGGTGTTGTTCTAGAGAGGTTGTACTGTATAATGATACTCATATTATTGTCTACTTACGCTTTCTTCTCAAACATGTTCAATAGCTTAAGGTTTAACAAGTTATATAAGATTTGCTTGTCCTCTTTCTGAAAATATATACTGTAGTGTAGGCTTCATTTGTTCTGATCTGTTCTGTTCTGTTCTATGCACTTTTGACTATTAAAAAGGTATACTTATATCATGATTTTATTGATTTTGATAATCATTTCATTCCAATGCCCTCTTCAAATTCAATTTACTTCTTATTTCATACTTTAATGTTTCCTTTTTGTTAGGCAAATATTTCATTTAATCAACCAGTCTCCCTTTTTAAAAACATTCAAATATTCAATTTTCTCTTTTCCCTACTTCACTCTTTTACATTTTTAATTAAATTTTCATCTTTTTTCTCTTTCTTCCCATTTTTTCCTTTTTTCATTCTTTTTCTCCCATTTTTATTCAAATCCCATTATTACTGTTCACTTGAAAGTTGAAGTGTTTAACTACAATAGTAATTAATTAAATCAATTAATAGTTTATCAGATTACTAAGGGAGGGAGATTTATTTACTACAAGTGTCCAGTGATTATATACCAGATAAAAATTAGCCGTCGTCACAATGTACACGCTTGTTTTTATTATCATGGTATAACTATATAATCATTACCCGATCCAATTTTACTCCGAGTATTTACCGTTGTCAGTTGTCGGACAAATTTACTAAAATCGAGATAAATCTTGTCATACAGGAAATCAGGTATAATTGTATTGTGGGACGCTGGGATATTATCCATTAGTTTTTGTTTCCATAGCTACCCAGACTGACAATTGTTATCTAGTTACCGTAGCAACAATTATTACACGTTTTATCATCAATGTTTGAATTAATAATTAAACGTCCCAGGTTAGGACTGGATTTTATTGATACCAATTCATTGATTTCCTTTACCTGCAAAGAAATCTACCGATGGAGTATAATTTCTAAAGAATTCACGTTTTGCAGGAAACTGAGATATTGAACAGTTAGTGACGTTTTTATGAAAAACTGTTTTCACTAATGTTCTTATACTTAACGCAAAACCGGTGAGGGTATTGTCAGACTGGTTAGTTTATGATTGAAGTAACTTATTGACTTGAATTGTTAATCAATATAACGTTTATTTAGCTTTAATATACTATCCTAATAGAGAAAGTCAATTTTTACATTACATTTAAGCTAATGAATAGCTTTTGGTCTCTTTTTAATAAAAGTTGTATTTAATGAATTTTTATATTTAAAGAGGGGGAAACAGTCTGATACTTTATGACTGATTGAAGACCTCTTGAAAATCATGTATACATGTAGTCACTATGGGCCTTATAATAGAATAGATGTTTTCTCTGAAATTCACATGACTTGCACTTTTTTAAACAAATATCCTTTCAAGACTAAAACTTAGAAATATTAAAATACTGAAGTGACTTGATTAAGACATTGGACTGGTAATCATTGGATAGTCAGCTCAATGTTGGTTTGAATCCCATTCAAAATTCTGCTATCTTGAGCAAGAGATTTTATTCTTCTAGCTCAGTACTCGGGGTCCAAGAAGCTGACTCGTAAATAATTAATCTGTAAGAACTAATGTTTCACAATTGAGCTAAAATTTATTAGTATATAACTAAAAAACATAATTCAGATTTAGTTCTTATTAAGGGTCTGTCTGCTGTGTAAGGACACATTATGTCCAGACTGAATTAATTGAGCGTTGTGTTACTGTCTTAATGAATAAGCAATGCTCTACATCAGCACAGATTCAGGTAAAAAATATAAAATGACTAAACTTAACATCCTAATTTTGTTGAGTCATTGTTACAATTTTCATTTTCATGAAACAACCAGTCACAATTTAGCTTTGAAATTCTTCTAAAATCTTAGCCAATCAGTAATACTGTTGTTTAATATATCATCCAATCAGGGTTTTTGTTACAAAATACATTGTATTAATATTCATACTTGTGATAAATTAGGAATTGCAAAAACTTGTAACGTTTATGTGAAAATACTTCGTCTTTTTTGTTGTTTTTTTATTATTTATTAATCAAGCATTTTAGCGAAAAATTCATCCTAGTCATTAGAAGGAGTTTATGAATAACGCTTGGTAGATTGGAAACAGGTCATTATTAACAATGGAATGACTTATGCAAAATTTCTTAAAATGTTCCTGAATTGTCTTGTGAACTTATTTCCATGAACAAAGCTCGAACTGCTCTAAAGTTATTAGAACTATGTTTTACTATTATTATACTATTTTACTCCACTACAGAAACAACAAAAATCAGTTGCTTAAAAAATTGCTGAGGTGACCCAGGTCTTTAGTTACAATTCATGAACAGTAAAAATTAAAGGCTATGAAGGGCCTGTAATTTGACTGTTCCAATTGAGGGTTGTTCTAATTTTTGAGTCTCTTACCCATATGGTCTTTACTAGAATTCAAGTAAAGATTTGCTCATGTTGGGATGACTGAGGTAAATGCCCAGAACTGTCTATCCAAATATTACATGCTAGAATTCTTGCATTTTCATTTAAATGTACATTTGTATTCATATACATACATTTTTAAATAGCCATCTGCAGGCATTGCCTTAGAAATCACCTAACACTTTGATGGTTAAATCTGTGCTGTTCAATTTTTTTTATTTTTTTATAATTGCATTTTGCAGACCTAGCACAAAACAATCATAACTCACTCTTTTTTTAAATTGAGTTTTGACAATTTTGCGCTAACTGCGTGATTTAGCGATTTAGCGGAGTGTACTACAATAAGCTATGAGGAACTAGATTCTCTTTTATTTCTTCAAGTGAAGTTATGATCAATGTTATAGATATACAATTAATTAAAGCCACAACAAGTGGATAATGTGTTCTACGGATTCTTCTGGGGAAAAAATGGGGTGAGCGAAGAAATTTAAAAAAAATCTTAATTCAGTTGCTTTATATAGGGTTTGACCAAATTTTTATGAGTGAGCGAGGAAATAAAAATATTTTTTGTAAAAACCGTCAAAATTAAGGTGCGAGCCAATCAATTAGAACATATGATCAACTTGTTGTGGCCTAAAAAAGAATTCAACCTTCTCTGTATTTGATGACTTGAGTTACCTGGTGAAGTCTCCAGTTATTGTTCATTGACACCTTTGTTTTACATAAACGTCATAAAAAATGACCAAAAATTTAACAAATGAGTTATTCAACATATAAAACATCTCTATTATGATCGGTGATAATTATATATAATTTATTCTTGGTATTTATTCTAAAATTGAACTTTGTTTCCTCTAATTCGTCACTTAATTAAAACTCATATTTTATTGGCAATATTGACATGAAATTATCTGGTTAAAAAATTAAAATATTAAAATTCGTCGTTAATTAAGTTTGTTCCGTCGACCTTTACTTATTTACTGAATTTGTTAATTATTGAACAGAATGCTTTTTACATTTTGTTCGTCTTCATTAATATGTGTTTTAAAATCAAATTAAGATTCATTTCCTTAAACCTCTGGTGTTCGCTAAATTAATCATTTTATTTTGATGGGTACTAATGCATACATCTTCAACTGTTATGTCAATGTTGTATTTAAAGCAAGAATAAATTTACTGGTAAAAATAGTATAACTGTTTATAGAGATTTTTCATCATTCATATTTTGTCACTAAATTGACAGATTTATCCCTGGCAATTTTAACCCATACTTTGTATGATGAATTATAATATTTAATCCATATGACAGTAATATTGCTATTATGGAAACATTTTATATTGTTATGATCTATGAATATGTAAAAAAAATCTTTGATTGAATTTTCAGTTAAAGTTTGGTGTCTCGAACTCTGATGGGGAAAGGGGAGGGCGATGGTATCTTATGGGGAATTGGTCAAAATCATCTTTGGCACAATCATTTTACCCCCTGGGCCCCTGTTTTTTTATAGTCAAATTATGCTAGTTTGGACGTTTTAAGAATGATTTTATTTTCATTATTTCATTATAATAAGTATTTAGTACCCAATAAAAATGTGTTGTTTTCACTGTTTTCACTCTTTGACTGTTTCAAATGACTCTGAAATCTGTGATAGTATTTTAAGGGGTAATGTTGCTAACTTAGTTAAATTCTAAATGATGAAGTTTTTTTACTTGTTTGTATGATTATATTAACATGGACTGATTGTTTTAAAGGATTCCTGTTAATGACTTTGATTTTATGAAAGACTGGGCAGTATATCATCAAATTGGAAATTTTATTTATTTATTGGAGTTAACGCCGTATCAACACATTTTAGGTCATTTCACGGCGTCCAGCGCACCTAACCTAGCTTTCCTGGACCATTGTCTATAACCAGTACTCACCTACCCTTCCACAAGGCCGGAAACTTCTCTATATTATCTAATCAATGGAGGAAAATTGACATTATTGTCTAATTTTCATGGAAGGGTATAACCTCCCCGGGTGGGATTCGAACCTGCACCCCCTCGGGCACGAGTATCTAAATCCCGGCGCGTTACCAATTGCGCTATCTACCCGGGTTATCAAATCGGAAAAGACGCTCTTATAGTGGAATGGTCTTAACATAGAGATTGTTTTAATTGTTTAAAAATTGTCTGCACCCATTTGGTGACGACTAAAGTCATGCTAAAATGTGTCATTTTCCGGACCTTTTTTTCCTTATATAACAGGGGCCATTTACAGGCGCCTTTCCCTCTTGAAATTTCTTTGAAATCATGCAGTTTTCTCCAAAATTGGAGATTAATCTGGATTTTTTGTTCCCCTATCAATAAAACTGCTATAGAATTTCCCAAAATGTTCTATTATAAAAAAGGCCTCAAGCCCCTTCCCCAAATACTTAAAAAAGCCCTGTTTTCAGCTTCATGGAAACTACATGACAACCACATCAGTGTAGATTTAACTCTGATTCAAGTCAATCTTGTTCATTAACATCTGTCTAACAGATAAACTAAGTGTTAAACAATACTATATAAAACACTTCACAGACCCTCGACTGTAAAGGGCTAGGTTTAGAAACTGTTGGGTTTCGTCAACTTCTAATTTTGATTAAAGTATTTGAAATAAAAATGTTATCTACCTAATTACCACTTTTAATGTGTTACTGTGCACTTTTCGACGACCTTTCAAGTCAGTCGTAATTCTCAAGTTTCAAACGATTGTTCATTCATGGTTTAAAAAATAGTTGAGTTTCCGTGAACGGAGAAATTGTACTGTTGATTTTTCAACATCATTTTATAAACTACACATTATTAAAACTTGTGAATGTCAAAAACTTGTCTGAAGTATATACTAGTTGCTGCAAGTGATGATTTAACAATGTTATATATCTAGGGTTAAATACTAATTATTGGGCTTGGCTTACGTCGTTGAAAACAAGAAAATACCTCGTTGTGCCCCAGTATTAACCTGGCAATACAAATATGATTTATCAAAATTCTTTAATTACTAATGACTACTGTTATGCGTATAGTTAATGGCTTTAACGCAAATATTCTTAAATTTTCAAACTTTTTTTTGGCAAGAGCTTCAAATTGTGCCCTTATTCATGCAAGGTCATGATTTTATTTTCTGAAATGCCCTTGTACAGTAGTTTAGAATAATATTGAGATATAGGTATATATTTTATTTAACTGTTAGAGGCGCATACATTAATCTCACTGATTTAAATACTTGACATATGCTCAATATTTCAGGTACATATATATGAATGACTATTTTTATTGATAGTGTGTATAGAAGTACTTCTGTGAGTATTTAAATCAGCAGGGTTAATGAAAACACCACTGACAGGCCTATTAATGTACTACAGTATGTCATTTTCTATCTCAATTGTATTTTCAATATGTGGAAGTGAAACTTGGAACATAATAAAGTGCTTTTGCTGCCTGCTCTGTATTTTCTTAACATAATATTTAAATCTATATAGAGATCAGAAAATTGGTTGTTTTGGAAATCTGTACTGGTACTTAAAACTCAACTCCCATGATCTTTTATAAATATGTAATACTATAATTATACTTATTCTGGATTACAAAGCCATAGTTTAACAAAAAAAGTAAAGCACATTTCAAGGGTTTAGCACAAAATGGTCATAACTCAATATAAGAAAAAAGCGAGTTATAACTGTTTGTAGCTAAACCCACAATTTATACTTTTTAATGTATATTTTTATATATAAACATAAAATCAATACAAAATACAATAAATATTGTATAAAAAACTAATCTAATCATGTATATACCACAAAATCCACTATAACCCCCCCCCCACCGCACACCCCCCCCTCTGCTACTCTTCAAAAAAAAAGATCATTTTCAGTAAATTATTGAATAGACTTCTTAATATTTTGTTCTTTCTTTTGTTATTGTCATTATAAATCCAAGATAATGAAACATTTACAAATATTTTAAATTGATTTCTGTAATCTGCATTGAAGATTAAAACCTTTTTTTACTATATTTTATAGGGTATTGAGATTAGCGTATTTAATCAACTAAACTTGTTGCCAAAATTTATATATATATGAAATTTGTAATGTTTTAAAGATTTAGGTTTAAAACATAGTTTGTGAATTAATGTACAGTATGCATTAATTTGTATGTTTAATTTCAGTTATTTTAAAGGATTTCATAGAATTTAGAGGCGGTCAGGTTGCGGTCATCGTCTTAATTTTTCTCATGCACCAGCCTGATTTGTTAAGCCATATAGTATAAAGCAGATTTTTTTTTTAACTAGCCTGGCTATATGAAAGTAATTTCCACTAGCCAGAATCTATTTGCACTAGTCCCAGGCTTTGGGCTAGTGGGTTAAGAGAATGACTGAGGTTGCAAAGCATCTGTGCAGTGCTCAGGGCTCGTATTACAGAAACATCTTAAGATGTATTTTATATTTTTCCTTATCCTTAAATTTTCACCTTAACCAAGGAAAAGGATAAGGAAAATCTTAAGAAAAGAAGTTTCTGTAATATATACCAACCTATCTTTATCCTTATATAATTAAGATTTTTCTGTATATTTAAGGGGAAAAAATACACCTTAAGGAAAAAGATAAGGATAAGATGTTTCTGTAATATGGGCCCTGATTTTACATTGTATAATTAATGACCTTAAGTTCCA
The DNA here is from genome assembly GCA_025267735.1 of Mactra quadrangularis. NCBI lineage: Eukaryota > Metazoa > Mollusca > Bivalvia > Venerida > Mactridae > Mactra > Mactra quadrangularis. The sequence continues at coordinate 2,152,435 of CM046294.1, forward strand.
AATTATGACTTGCATATTATAGAGATATATTTTGCATCTCCTATCAGTTAATTAGGGCAGGTTAAGTTAACAATGGTATAATTATGTCAAGGAAAAGATTGGTTATGTGAAGCTGTGCAGGGCTGTGATTTAACTTAATAATATAAATAGTGGTTTGAAACATAAAATATGCTTGTACTTGATAAAATAGATAAATAGATCATTTCTTTAATCTGTCCTCAATATGAATACATTAACCTTTGACTGGTGACTTTAGTTAAATAGTAAATTATTGTTCCATATCTTCACTTTTAATTGACTAATAGTAACATGAATGCATCATTTTGTATCTAAAAAGTAAAAGCATTAAAATCCATTTCATTGAAGAAACAGTCCTGTCCTTTACTTAAGTGCTCCTCCAATGAGAAATGCATTCATAGAAGCAGGTTGATAATTTTGGACTTATTGTGCATGCAAATTGAATAATGAGTACATATAGTTCATAGTCCTTACAGTTACCCTACAAAATTAATAATTATTATATCTTTGCCTAGGTGACGTTTATCTATTGGGCTATTGAAAAATGTCCATATTTTCAGTGTTTTAAAAATGTTCATTTAACTTATATAAAGCATGATTTCATAGAATTGATAAAAATACTTAAATTTTGGACTTTAAAATCAATCGAGATATACAATAAATGTATAAGATTATACACATACGATGAAATACTCGATAATTTATCAATAATCTACAAAAAAAGCTTTAATATCTACAGTTTAAAAAAATCCTTTGAAAACATTATGTACGATTTACTTTAAGTTTGCTCTATATCAATACCAAATACATCAAAAAATTTATTACGCACGATATCCTATGGCAACGATATGTATATATAAGTTTTTGAAAAAGTTTAGATGTATATTTTAAGGCGTTTATTTAATATCGTGGAATATTATACCAAAATCTGGCCAGCTCAGTCTATGTTGATATTAAATATAGCTAATTCCTGTGTATGCATGTTTTAAATGTTATGACTTTGCGAGTGACTTGGTAGAAATTTTGGTATTTAAATAAAATTGTCAAGCTTTCGTTGTTGGGCAATATATAGGGAACCTTTAATACCGTTTAATATATATCTTAAAACTGTTAAACTTGAGGACATTAACAAGATTTTACTTTTTGACGACAGATTAAAGTGAGTGATACTAGTTTTCTTTTATTTTTGTATATTTTTCTTTGTAATCAAAGTTCTTTGTTGTAGTTAAATGACTAATTTTATATTCAGCCATTAAACAGTCAAAGGCTACGGTTTTCATTTTCTTTTCTTTTTTGAAGTAAGTGTATTATTTTATACTAATTAACTCTTTGTCAAATAAACATGTTTCTTTATTGAATAAATTATATATTTTGTAAGTAGAATTGGTTTAAATTTTTGTTCCTATATTTTCAAAGGTAAATTTAACATGTTTTTTATCGTTGATTTAAAGTTTTAATTTTTTGTCCATATATGTATATATACAGCTATTATAATAGGCTTAATTGATTTTTGCTAATAATCAATGACTTTTTAAGGTTAGTGTATAAATGATAATAATGGTAAAAAATTCTTGTATTCCTTTTAAATGTAAGATTTTTGGGTAAGTTAAAACGTTTTTTGTTTAGTTTGCAATATTGATTTTTTCTTTATTTTTAAAATTTGATATTTTTTATGCATGATTGCAATATTGATCCAACGCCACCATTTTGATTTTAGCTCCGACATTTAAAACTTCCTTCAAAATTTGAAATTTTATTATAAAAAAAATGTTTTTTTATTTACCTTGAAAAAGGCACAGAGCTGAAACGTCGGATGGATAAATAAATATAATATGATCGAATGTGTTATTGTTGTGAATATTATTACGAAATTTTATTATAGAATTTATTTATTTTATATTTGTATTGTAAATAATATGACTATATTTCTGTTTATATAGTTTCCTTGTATTTTTCACATATTTTTATAAATTCATGTACTTTCCTATTTGATTGACCAAACAATCTTTTTGTCTATACAAAGTACCTAAAATATAGAACAGTACAGAATATAACAGAATTAGGGACTTTAGTCAGTTATCTTTCCCTAATAAATTCTGAAGCAATCCAATCGGTAAGTAGGTCCTTACAGTTGGAATCCTCGGATTGTATCATTAAACTCCTATGTAAGGATAACAAAATATATCATCTAATATCTTTCTTGTTAATAAAGATATTAACAGAAGTGATGAAATTTAGGTAGTTGTTTACCCTAAAAATACTTAGCTTGAATTTCAAACAAATTAAATGATTTACAAAAAAAGTTATTTAAGATTAATTTTGGCAAATTGACATTAAAAAGTAAGGGTAAAATCCGAGTAATCCAACTAATAGGACCTACCTATTTGAAGAGTATACAAGGGGAAGTAACTGACTTGAGCCCCTTATTCATACCAACATAAGCAGATTAGTCATGTTGTATTATACACACTATTCCTGCTTGAAAACAATGAGAAATAATTTTTTGAAAGACAAAAAATCTTTAAAATGAATGAGAGAAACTTTAATGAAAAAGAAAATTCTGTCAGCCATGTTTTTTTCTTGTAAACACTATGAATCAAGCTTATTAACTTTGCTCTCAATTTCTTTCACTCTGATTTTGTCAATCTACTTATAATTCTCAAGTAGTCTTCAAATTAGCTGTATAAAAATGTCTGGTTGCAAAATTTCTTTTTGAGAGCTCAGATTTACACTTAATAATTGCAACACTGAAAGAAGCCTATTAGACAGATTTCAGAAAACAATTGTTTAAATGTTTAAATTCACCGACAATTCAAGTGCATGAATATTTTGTCTTGATTTAATTAAATTACATTATGTATACATGTACATCATGTATTAGATAATAATGATAGCTTATATAAACATATTGAAAGCTTAATTGTTAAACAATTTCTTACTATTATTTAGACTTACATCTCACTCTGAGTTTAACGCATGGGTATTTCAGTTAGCAACTACAAGGATAAAATTTCTGGCTCAATGGAACAATGTGCTAGGTTTCAGATGGGTTTTAAACCATTGAAGAGTGGCATTTGTTGTCCAAAACTAGCATCATACTTGCTTGCTCACGTCTATAATCATTGACCGTACAACTCATAGTGTAATAATAGTGTTACACTGTAACTCTATAGTTCTCATGCTTCTTGTGACGTCAACCTTGATTAGACTAAACTTGAGTTAAATAAAAAGATGATCATAAAGAGATTATCAATGACTTTATAGTGAGATGCTCTTTTTTCCGCTGGGCTGTAATTTTTACTTCTGCATGTTTGGTCAATCCTTTCCTGTAACTGTGATATTTTTTTCTTCTGTTTCTGGGGTATTGGATATATCTACTTGAGGGTGTAATACTACAGCAATCAATAGTCTCATGCAGGTACTTGTATATGAAGCAAAAATAGTTAAATTAACCTATTAATTAGTGGCATTGAATATCGAGTTTTCGCTGAATTCCAATAGTGCAATACACCCTATATATTATAATTGTTTCAATGAATCAATCATTTTAAGTGTAAATGTGAATAATATTTTGTTACTTTAGAAACTAGTTAGCTACTCAAATTAATTTTTGTTCTGTCACTTTCTTTGTATTGATTGCTTCCAATGTATCGAAAAACAATAATTATGATAATGATTATAATAATAATGATAATAACTTTGTTTTTATGGACAACATGTTTGGTATATAGCTTGTTTAGGGTAACATGAGTTTACATAGTATATTGTTTAGATTTGTCTTAAGTTTTCTTAGACGTCCTTTAACTAATTTTCAATACGGTCTACACAGATAAATACAACATGCATTCAAATTGTTTCCAGTAAGCCTTGTGCCACCATGGCTATGGCAGACTGAAAAAGGAAATACATTTAGACAACATTATATAAACATGTTAAAAAACAAAAAATCAAATTAATTTGAGTTAAATAATACACATTACAAGATACAGAAAAATGCAAAATTAAGTGACAACTAATAAAGTCTTTGAGAGAAAAATATTAACTATTAATAAAGACTTAATATTAATAATAACTAAGACTTTATTTAAAGAGGCTACACATTTGGATTAATCCAATCTTGCATGTGGACCTCTAACAATTAATGGAAGTTGTAGAAATATATAAAATGAACCTTTTGCAACATTATTTAAAACAGTTATAATATTATATATTATTGGTGCTACTGACTCTACAACTTCTGTGGTATTACATCAAACATTCCAAAGTAGAAAAATATTTATTAACTGTTTTGAATAGTTGAGATTCTAATAGATTTATTTAAAACTATTTCGATGAACTTTACCACTGCTGTTGTTGTTGTTGTTTTTTTCACTGAAAAATGTATCGTAATTTATTCGAAGATGTATTAACTTGTTTATGGAATATTTTTATCTATAAATGTTATGTTGACCTTTAAATTTCTTTAAAAAAAGATTCACTGTTCATTTTTTTGTGCGAATTTCAGTGAAATTTGTTCACTGTCAAACTTCTGCTGCATTCTGCAGCTGTTTGTTAAAACCTTTATGCTAGTAATATTTTTTTTTAAATAATAATGTCATATTTTGGTGAATTTGGCAACTATTATATTATAGTATATAGGATTTTCTCAGATATTTAAATTTTTGTGGAGCCAATTAAATGCCAGTGGAGGTTTGTTTCTGTAGTTATTTTTAACTTAAAAATTATTCTAATATATTTTTGTTGAAATTTTAGTGGAATTTTGATAATTTTTACTATTGTGTGAATTAAACTATTTTAGATGATGCAATTTCATGAAAAATTATATTTTATTTGTGAAAATGTATTTTTTAAAGTTTTCTTTTAATTTTATTTGTGTTGTTTTGGTTTATTATATGTAATGCATAATTTAAGATCTATGAAATGTCCAGCTCTGTCTACAGTACTGCATAATATATACCGGTATGTACATGAAGGACTGGTCATTACATAGAGCCTTTAATTATTCATTCCTAACATATGTCTGTATTTCAGAGATTTCAATTTACATACATGTATGAAAATGAGAAAAATGTGATATAGTATGGACTATTTTAAAGGCATTGAGAAATGAGTTTGAGATATAAAGATAGAGATATAAATCAATACACATTCACCCATGAAAAAAGAAACAAATAGAGGATATTCGTCAAATTTGGTGTAAGATCGATTTTTATTTCACCGAGTGAGCTCAGAAAAATATTTTCAAGAGTGGCATAGCCACAAGTGAAAATGTTTACGAGTTGAAATAAAAAAGATCGTACACCAAAGTTGATTAGTATTCTGTTTCTTTCATGCTTAGTTTTGTGTTTTACCCAATTTATAACGTGAAGTCATTTCTTCTACATGATGACGTAATTTATCTTCTAGTTCTGACTTCACCGACAATGAAAATATAAAATTAACATTTTCATCGTATATTTTCATCAAATAACCTGACGTTTCACTTTAAAGCACAAAACAAATATACATATATAAATCTATATATGTATCTTTTTTCATAGATGAATGTAAATCAACAGGATTTTATTCGAGGATTTTTGGAGGACACTGTATATCTCCAATAATGATAATAATTTAACTTCAATTACATCATTATTTGTTCTCTATTGTTTGTTACCATGATAACAGAAGGTAATCAATATTCAATAAGTTCTTGTATAAACTTTAACAATTTTCTAAAATAAAATATCATTATTGATGTAATTTAATTACTTTGTTGCCGTGTAAACCAACCTTCAATAATTGGCTCCCATAAAAACTTAGTGTATAAAGTTTACAGTTCATTATATCAGATCGCTGATCCAACTGTTATTTACTGTTCAAACCCTCAGTTGGAAGAAATTAATACCCGTATAAAGTTGTGTAAACTGTTTGATCATGAAAATTGGAAAAACGTTTCACGAATGTTTGATTAGCAGAAAAAAGCGAGATTTTCCCAATATACGTATTTTCAATGATCTCGTTACCATCCAGGTAGTTAGATATCGTCGATTTCTACGCATAAATAATTAGGTGTGTCCCTTCGCTCAATTGAGACGTTGGGATTGATTTTTACTAACATCATTGTTCATGCTTGCTTTGCTGGGACATATCGTTATAGCAACCGGGTATTTATTATGCATGCTTTTCATGGAACCAAATCTATTGTTGCTATAGCGACACCAAATTTTCTCAGGTATAGGTGAAATATTAATTATTTTTCCGTCTTTGGGATAGTTAAGGTCTATAGAGGAGTTGAGAATTGTTTATAGTTGATGAGAGAGTATTTTATATTACTATATAAAGAAAATTGATGTTTTTTACCTTATATGGGATTGTATCAATTGTACAGATGCTCTTTTATGAATAATTAACAATATTGGAAGAAAATTATTATGGAGTTTATGTATACATGTATTTATTTGTGTGACTTTGGAATTAACATATAATGTAAGTTAGTGATATCACAGATTATCGTACTGTCTTTAGCTATGTGAAATATTAACTTTCGTATTTAGTTTTAACTTAATTAATTTGTATTAAGACTTTAAGCTATGTATTTTTTATCATTTTTATTATTTTTTATTATTCTAGAGTTGTTTTCAGTACTTGTAGAAAAAGTCTAGGATTATTTTTTGCAGTCATTAGAAATATTTATTATGTATACAAATGTGGCAGGTTAATTTATGTTAATGTATTTTGAATGTCCAAACATTTTGAATATTCATTAAACTTTCTCATAATTTCTATATTATTATTATCAAGGTTTACAATTATAGTTTTTGTATACTAATTGTACATCAGTGGCGCTTTTCACAAAAATTCTTACAAAAAAAGATTTTCATAAGTCAAAAGCAAGAATCATTAATAATTATAACGCTCATCTTTTGGCTTTTCAATTCTAAATATTATACAAATTAGGTGGAATTGTGTATACCTATTGAATATTATATCATAGTTATGCATATTATCTATTCTGACTTTGAAGTGCTTATTATATGAAACCGACTTACAAAGATTTTTTTCATAAGAATTTTTGTGAAAAGCACCACAGATCTTTTGGTGTATATATTGTTAGTATTCTAGTATGAAAATGTTTTTAGCAACAATTATTAAGTACAGTGACTGGCGATATTTTCAGTGTGTTAGTGCAAAACTAGTTTAACATTCTTCTATAAGTAATTAGACTAGTTTTGCACTGATCAAAAAATTTGTAAAAGAAAAATCAATTTATGTGTATAATTATGGGTGATGCGTTCTTCTCAAGCCTTGAAATATATTCTATGTTCTGTTCAGTTCTGCTCTGTTCTGTTCTGTTCTGTTCTGTTCTGCTCTGCTCTGTTCTGCTCTGCTCTGTTCTGTTCTGTTCTGTTTTGTAATATATTAATATAAAGTGTAAAATAGCTTTGATTGCCTGTTACAGTAAGACACATTTGAGGGCTGAACCAAACACTATAGTTACTTCATTTGAAAATAAAGGGAGTTACAATAGTGTTTCGTTTAGCCGTTGCATTAAACATGCTTCAACAAAATTCATCGTTAAAACTTGTTTGATTGTTTGCTAATTACTGCGTCTGATTATGGAAAAACATTAAATGCATGTTTTAGAAATTACCATTCAGCTTAACATGATTTGAATGCATAGACTATATTGTTGTAAGTGACAGTGCAAAACAAGTCTAACTAAATGTTAATAAAGAAGGATGTTGACTAGTCTTGCCCTGACCAATCAAATAATCGGTGTCATAATTTCTGTTCATTTTTCATGGATCAGTTTTGAAATAAAAACTTCATTTATTGAATTTTATTCCGACACGTTTCACCTCTATCAATCCATCAATATGAAATATTTCTTAATTAAAAATGTAATTATTATAAATTTAATTTCGTCCTAATTATCATAATTCAGACAAAAGTCTCATTGTTTGATAACCTTTGTGGGATTCACAGTTCCCCATTGTGAATACGTAATTTTATATTCAATATAAAATCATCTTTTTTTTCACTTTCTATAAAAGGATGTAAGTATTTTTGTCCATTATAAATTATTTTTATATATATTTAGTTTATAATCAGTATGAATTGATCCGTATGCATGTAGGTGCTTGATTTTCTTGAAAAACTTTGAAGTCTCCTTGGGCCGATCAAACTGGAAATAATGGAAGGATGAATATGGTGTTATTGTTCCACACCAACCCCTTCCAGAGACAAGGGTATAGAAAAACTAGGTTAGGTACACTGGTCGCTATAAGAGACCTAATTTGTGCTAACACAGTTTTAAAAAATTGGTATCAGTACTATCCATTCCATAAATCATAAGGCTTGTGTATGATGAATTATATTGTAGTTTATTTGAATCTTATTCATCTTTATTGACCGAGAAAGCACTTTTTTATTTTAATATGCATGACTGAAGAAACTAACTGCACATGGTAATTTGTTGGCATTAAGCAAGTGAAGGCATTATTATGTCCAATACCATGTGCTATAAGGCTAATACCCAGAAGATATACAGAACTAGTTATTAAAGTCGCAAATTGTGGGCTTAGCACAAAACAGTCTTAACTCTAGTTAAAAAAGAGTGAGTTACGACTGTTTTGTGCTAAGCTTATGAAATGCAGCAAATTGATGCAAATGTTTCATTTATTTATATGCAATTTGTATCAGCATTAATTTTATCCAGAACAAATTGTCCATTTTTATAAGATAAAGTTTTAATATGAATGTAATACATTAATCTATATCTCCATGGTAACCATGTGATAAACATTGAGTAGTTAATTATTTCATTAAACATAACATTGATAATTGTACAAATAAAACTGTTTAAACAGTTCTTCTCATTGTGGGCGGGGCCTAATCATTATTATATAATACATAAAGTATGATAAACTCCTCCCTTGGACACACCCATCTGAATATATTATCACATCTCGGGTAATATTCTGTCAAATGATAACAAACGAGATACAAATGAAATTTAGTGGAGCATTTAGTGTATTTAGCAAACTATTGTTGCAGCAATTACTTGTATGATTCCCAGTCTTTGTGCTAGCTATCTACCAGTACAAAACTTTGGCACAGACCGCAGCCTGAACGGGCCTGAATTTTTGTTGAATTGTTGATTTCAATGCCAAAATTGGATAGAAAGGCACAGAATCGTGTTTTCTGTGTGGGATTTTACAGGCTGAAATCTTTTCTTAGAAGAAAACTGTCAAATTCTGTATAGGATTTTCTCTAGAAAGAATTTCATATTTAGATGAAGAAGTTATTTTGTTAAACTTTGGTAAATTTCATTTAAATGTCAATGGTGCATACATTAACCCCACTGATTTAAATACTCTATCATTGGTAGTGTGTACCGAAAAATTAAAGTTAGTATTTAAATCAGCAGGGTTAGTGTATGCAACACTGACAGTTGAATAACATTTATCAAATACAGAATACAGTCACTTGTTCAGAATATTTTGACCTTTGGTAAATAGTACTTGTACTGAAGAGCATTGTTGACTAATATTATAATAGCACTTTATTGTTACATCTTTTGGAGTAATGACCTTTGTTGGCTTGACCTTCAGACCTTGGCTTAGACTTTGAAGTTTTATACTGAATACAATACTTGTTCTTATAGAGACTAGCTATTTAGTATACTTTAAACACTATGAATATTAAATAATCTATATAAATTAGGGAATTAACTTGTTTTTGTTAGTTAAAGATCTAATATCGTACATTCTTTTAAGCTTGCAAGTTGCTACTTGATTTATGTTACTGATCAATTGAACCAGTGCAATATTAGTCTATATTCTTATTTATTTACATTTAGTAGATAGTTTAGTTTTGCATTGACCCATTGAAATATAACAAGACATGTACAGATAACATTAGGGCTGTCACGAAATACTGGTGTATCGGTATATTGCAATACGCAGCTGCAGCAATACACACCGCAGTACGAATTCAACGTACCGATATTCAGCAATATTTTGTTTTATTTTTTTGGACAATTCTTCCTTTGCATATTTCATTAAAATAATGCAGTTTTATTCTAAAATTGGCTTTGAATGGATCAATATGTTCCCATAACTCTAAAATCTACACTCTGTTTTCACCACAATCTGCTAAAGGAACTGCTTCAGAAAGCTTACGCAGCCGTGCCTTTGGTTTGCAGAGCAATATATCTTGGTACGTATTGCGATACTGTGCTAGCGTATTGCAATATATCGCAATAAGCTTCTGGCGTATAGTGACAGTCCTAAATAACATGATAAATTAGGTTTGTGCTTGGGAAACTAACTAGCTGGCTATGTTTTAAACCAGCGACCCTCTTCAAGACACTAGTTTAGAAATCCTACATGAAGCCAACTGTACCAAGGACCTGGGTTAATGAAGGAATCCTACTTTGAGTTAAAACTTAAAATTTGAACCCCAGTCGGTTGCGCAGTTGGTAGAGCGCCTGCATTTTGAATCCAGTATTCTGAAGGGGTGTTGGTTCGAATCCTACATAGGGAGGTTATACCCTTCCATGAAAATAAGACAATTATGTCAATTTTCCTCCATTTAGTAGGTATATAGTGAAGTTTTTGACCTTGTGGAAGGGTAAGGTGAGTACTGGTTATAGACAAGAGCCTAGGAAAGCTAGGTTAGGTGCGCTGGTTTCTGAAAATAAAATAACCAAAAAGTTGTGTTGACACCACATTAAACTAAATATAGATAAATAAATAACTTAAAATTGAATATAAAGTAATAACTTATTCCAGAAACCTTGTTTTAGTATTTCCTCAATATTCATGAAATTGAGACCTAATTGATTACATTTTGACAAAGTTCAAATAACTTTATTAGGTAAATAATTTATATCAATTTTTGACATTTATGATCAACCATGATTAAAATATACAATTTTTTTTCTTTTAAAAACCAACGAAGGCATGATTTGTGATTATTCCACCCTATGTGTCATCTGATTTAACGTATTTGTCCAAATTAGGAAGTTATGATTTTATTTGACAATGACGACAGTCCATGGTAAGGTAAAGATTTACGATGCGTGATTTCAAAGAGAAAATGTCGTAAGAACTGTATTATCTACATATTGTTACCCATAAAACTGTCCTTTTTAACGGTTTAAAACATTTTACAAAGTGTTCATGTTGTCTTCATAAAACGATGATGAAACGACATTACACGAAGATTTTAATAAAATATTTTTAATTAATTAATGTTTTACCAAAATATTGTTTGATTACTTAGTTCGGGCTGCTGGTTTTTGGCGAAAAAATTTGATCGTAAAAATTTGTATACATTTTTACATGATGTTAAACTGCTATTTTGTTGTAAATGTTTCTTCTGATATTCTTGCTTTATTTTAAACAAGCTAGTGTATTTCTGTTTTATGTCCAAAATTTGTTTTCATTGGTCGAAATATTTTGCTCATCTACGTGTAAATTAAACCTTTGTTAAAATAGTTGAAAATTTTAATTAAAAGACAAAGGAAGACTAAAGCTTTGATCTTTAATTGAACATTTTGAGTTTAAACATTAAATTTCCTGGAGTTGGTAAATTATATATTGTATGTCCGGAAGAATGATACTGCATTTTGTTGTTAAATTTGTTTATTTATGTGCACTCAAAAATTTCTTTTGTTTTAAAATTAAATTTATGTATATTTTGTTGATTTGAAATAATTTATGGCCATGAATTTACCATCATTGATATTTTTGTTTATTCTCCGTAATTTACTACGTATTTGATTTTATTTGAATAAAGTTAATTTATTTCATAAGAAACTTCCCTTAACAATATTTGAGTTTATAGAAAACTGTCTATTTTGTAGAGAGATGTCTGTCGGTGGGTGACTAATAGGACTTATTGTCCTTTTCTACATTACATTTTCTTGTTTCTGTTCATAGGATCTAAACTGTACTCTATCTTGTATATGTCACTAATTTTAAGCATAAAGAAATCTACATCATTTTATTTTTTTCACTCTGTACATGGGTAAAAGTCTTCAGGATTTACCCTGAAGGTCAGGATTTTTAGGTACTGAGAAAGGGTTCTTTTCTTAAGTAAAAAGCTGCTGATATCATGAAAATCAGGGATTTTAGGAGTTAGGAAAATTTGAACTTTTACCCTTGTCAATAAGTTAAGCATGTCTGCATTGTCATTAATTTTTACAATCAAGCCATAATTTATTAGATCAAGCCATTTGGTATGTGCAAAACTGGTCGACATTGTTCCATATTTTCTCATTGGTAGAGTAGACAAGATATGCACTGACTCATCAATTGGTAAGGTTGAATATATCCAAATGTATGCCATCCTTAAATTATGTTTTAATTTTTAACCTGATGTTCTTTTATCTATTTCAGAATGGTTGTGAAATATGGAGCTGTAAGGAAATAGAAATGGTTCCTGATAGGTTTACAGACATATTTCCAACTGATCCCGACACCCGTGGCTGTCTACTTGGAGAAATTGCAATAGAGTATATCACATGCTAGTTTTGCAGTTTCTCATTTTCATGATAGAGCAGAAAATTTGTCATAGACATTCTTAAGCATTGAAGAGTACATAAGCAGAAAAAATGGCTTTTACTGTTGGAAGAAAACTGTGCAAGCTGGATGCGATCTGTGCCAAGTTACAACAAATCAACAATAAAGAAAGAAGTATTTCTGAAGAGAATGAGGAAAAAAGAGATGACGTTGAACACGATGATACTAAAATAGAATCACCAGTAGATCTAACCAGTAAATGTTATAATAATAATATCATAGGTAAAGCTGATCTTAACACTGTAGAGAATGACGAATCACAGAACGGTATAGATTTAACTATGAAACCTGCTGTTACTGGTGGTAACCATACTGATAAAAATGGTGAAGTTGCTAGTCCGAGTAAGGACACTGCCAGTGAAGTGAAGACATCTAACGATGCTGATAATAAGTTGTCTGATGAGAGTAGCATTCAGATTAAACCTGTGGTCGGCTCTGGACGTCGAAAACGGGCCATTCCAAGAAGTATACCTCAAAATAATGATGTTTATGACCCGTCTGAAAATACATTTTTGAATTATTCAGAGAATCTGACAAAAGAGTTTGGTGAGAGAGAACAAAACATGAAAAAAATTTCTGGTAATTCATTATCTGGGTCATTTGAGTCTACAATAAATGAGGACAGTGATTCCTCGATGCTTAACCATTCTAGAGCATCGGCTCTGTCTAAAGACTCGCAAAAGTCACGCTCGTCGTCGGAAATAAATTTCAGCGCACCTTTAGATCTCAGCATGAATAGAAGTCGCGAAGATGAAGATTCTATAAATAGTTATCTCTCTACTGATGATGATGATGGTGATGATCATCTTGACGACAACATTGATGATAATAGTGACGATGATGATGATGACTTTTTTCATCCGGATAGAAATATGAGAGCTAGTGTTAATAATGATAAAAGTTTAAAATCGGGTGACTCTGGTCCAGTTAATTCAGCCAGTAATGGTAGACCTGTGGTCAGTGAGCAGGCTGACCACTTGAAAGACTATGCTGAGAGTACAATGAATGAACTGATCTCAATGTATGGTTTTGGTGGGTCTGGCGCTCACCAAAATGATCTCACTAAACATGTACCTATGAGAAACTTTAAAACTATACTTCAACAAGCACATAGAGAGCCTGTCGTTCACTCGCCATCTGGGTCAACTACTATGTCCAGTATACATAGCCAACTGAGTAGCGGGGAAGAAGAGTCACATGATGGGTCTTTGATGTCATTGAAGGGCATGTATACCAATTATGGTGGACAAAAAAGTCAAGGTAAATATGTTGTTTTATTTATTGTTTTTTGGGGTTGTCTTGATTCTTGCCATGTTTGACTTAGAGTAAGACCATCCTAAAACAAGGTGGTTTTTTTTGCAGTTTCCAGACCAGAATTTTTAGTGCGTTGGTTGGTAAAAAGAGAATTTTTCTTTAAAATTTGTTCATTTACACATGGTTGTAACAAAACTTTTTTCACGAATAAAAAATCAGAACTAAGGTTTGCCAATAACAAATGTGACACGTAGCAATTTTATGAATGGATAGGAAAACTACAAACAAACAGTCAAAAACACTGAAAGTTACTTTTTCTATTTTACATTACTATACATGTTGAGGGTTGCCTGCAAGACTATAGTAAGTGCATTGCATTAAAAAGCAAGTTTCATACAGTCTTGCAGGCAACCCTCTATGTATAATCATAATATTTACATATGACTCCCAGTTTACTTTAAAACAACTGACTTTCCTAATTTATCAAAATTTTTCCAAAATCAATTGACCTTTTCCAAAATTAATGAAAAAAATCATAATTGATTGACCTGTATCTAAGTTTATTGCCATTCACACAAGAAATCTTTGTGAAACCATGGGAGAAAAAGATGAAATTTTTTATTGGGAGATTTTTTTTCTCACGATTTAAGATTGTCAAAAATTTATTTTATTTTCTAAATCTAGCTATAAAAAATCTGAATTTTATGTTTTTCGATTTTTCATTTACATTTTTGTTTAGAAGCAACAAATAAATGTTTGAGTTTTGTTCACATTAGGGATTAAAAGTCTTGGAAGCATTCAGAAACACTACAAATATGTGTGTGAAGGTTTGAAGATTTTTAACTGGTTTAATTTTCTATGAAAAAGATTTTTGTGGCGATTTACCTTAAAACTGTATATCTTACTATTTTATGTCATTTTGCCAATTGGGCCCTGAGAATCAATAGTTTGGACATGATTTTATGTTTCTTGTGGTTGTTAAATATATTTTATAGAGACTAAAAGCAACTTGTGACAACTTGATTTGATGACAGGACTTTTTTTAGTATTTGGGAGGTGTGCCAGGTGCCTTACTTTAAATAGAACATTTCGATATTTTATTACAATTTCATTCAATTTGGGAAAGAAGAATCAAGGGTTAGCTTCAAATTATTTGGAAAAACTGCAAGTTTTCTTAGGAATTTCAGAATGGAAAGCGGCCTGTTTAATAAGGAAAAAAGCTCTGGATTGGGACTTGGATAAGAGTCCTGGACAGGCAGAGCTTTTTTTCAGTACTTGGGGAAGGGGCCTGGGGCCTTTTTATATATTGAACATTTGGGGAAATTGTATCCCAATTTCATAGCAAGGGGATCAAAATATAAACTCCAAATTTTGGGAAAACTGCATGATTTTAAAGAAATTTCAAGAGAGGAAGGGGCCTGTTAACGGCCCCTGTTATATAAGGAAAAAAAAGGCCTGACGGGGATTTAAAATTGAAGCGTTTCAATCTAGTCATGAATTAGTATGCCTACTTTCAGATTGACTAAAGCTAATATGTGAATATTTTATTGTTTCTTGATGGTTCCACTTTGTTTATTGCCCTACCCATCAGAGTTCTTATTATCTTATGTGAATAACATTATGAAGTTACGAAAAATGTTAATTTATAAGGGGATTTCATTAAACTCTGAGTGGGGCATATGTAGATACCTATAAACCAATCACTGGACCTGCCTCTGTCTATAACAGCACATGGATATTTGTAATACTGTCTGATTATAGATTTGACCAATACTTTATAGTGTAGAGTTCCATTATTCAATTAATGGTAGTGATTAAGTTAAATAATTTATAATTTAACCATTACAGAGAATTTATTGAATTTTATATTCAAATGATTTAAGCCTTCTGCTTCGAATTTTTTTATTAGCAAAGGGGAAATAAATAATCCTTTTGGAGGGGAAATGAACCCAATTCAGCCCCTAAGATACCTGGAAAAAAACACCGGGCAGCATATAAAGTTTTGTATGAATCAGTGTGGCTCGTAATTTGTAGGTTAATTGAATGAATCATATATAATGCTTGTACAATGGCTTCAACAATTGTACCATGTAACTTGATGTTATAGTTTTAATTGTTTACCAATACTAATTGGCAAATCCTTAATTAATGTGCAGAGATGAAACGCCTGTTGACATGGAAAACACAGGCATCAATGTAAAAATCATGTAGTTGTTTCAGTATTGCGTGCAATGTTTTAATTTGTGTGACTTAACGCTCCTTCTTTGTATTCATTGTCTTAGTTATAAAATAGAAAATGCTAGTTTTAAACTGTAAGGTAAATGATCAATAACAAAACAAAAATTTAAGTATTTTCGTACCTCAGAAAAACTAGATTATTGGATTTTGCAGACGAATCATTTTTTTTCGTAAATAGCTCTATATTGATATTTTTCATTTAGGTATAAAGTGTCCCATTTCAGTTTAACTGATCGAAATATTCTAACGGATCTATTGAGCTGTGAAGTAACGTTCTATAGGACGTTGTCACGTTGCTATAGTTACCTGTAAACAAGACTAAAGTTTTTGTGTATATTTCTTGTTTAATCTGCCTATAAAATCCATAAAGTATTTATTAATGTTTGAAAAGGTTGAAAATTGAGTTTGGCTGCCAGGTCTTCAATGCATACTTATTATGGTGAATATTGAAATGATTATTTTAAACGTTTATTAAGTTTTTCTCCCATAGTTCTTGTTTGTCAATGAATACAATATCATATAGATAGAGAAATTTTTATTGACTTATAAACATGTTTATATTATCTGAAGATAGTACAATGTTCAAAGAATAAGCTTAATATGCTCTTAAAATAGTATCTATAAATATTCTGTTCTATATATAAAAAATGGAGATTTCTAACTTTTGTCTTCATGTTGACCCATTATGCCCATTCTTTATGTCATACCTAATTCAAAAAGATCAAGTGCTGTTTAAAGTCTACTTCCGTGTACATGGTCAGCTGTTTTGACAAATTGTTTCGATAGCTTTTGATCATTGAAATCATCCTCAAGCAGTAGGCCCTTACAGTACCCATTTACACCTGGGTAAGTGGAACAATTGTAGCAGGTAAATTTCTTGCTCAAGGCAATTAGCAGTGCCTCTAGTTGGGTTTGAACCCCGGACCTCTCAATGTCCAAGCATGCATCCTATCACTGGACAAATGCTAAAACAATATTTGAAAAATATGCAAATGTAGCAAAAATAGCATGATATTGTAAAGGCAGACTTAGTTTGTTTCAATATCTGTTTCATTTATTGGACACAGTGCAGTTTTATCTGTGTATGAACTTCATCTCTACAAAAAACAACAATGCAGTAAAAAGAAGTTAATTTACATATTAAAAGATTTTATCTATCAAGTATATCAGATTGTAACATCAATTTCTAGGGGGTTACTAATTTTGTTGAAAATTTATTCCAATAGGTAAATTGTGACTTATTCTGCTGCATGTCTACGAATTCATTATAACAGTTTTCGATGGACATGAATCTTATTGTTTTAGTGAAAAAGTGTGCTATCAGTTTGGAGGGAGAATGTCTTATCTCGTAACTTGATAAAAATGGAGATAGGACAATTTTACACTGACCCGATGATACCGTGAAATTTTAGTATTCATAGAAATGAAAAGATGTGATGTTCTCTTAAAAATGGCATCATCTTCCATGAATTAATTTATCTCTGAATTTTAATGTTTTTCTTGCTAGTACTTGCTTGCAGTATTAGTTCTAGTTTTTTACCTACTTTTTTATCTGGAGTATATAATATATCGCGGGTTTAAGCGCAAACTGATGGCAACTCACTCTTTTCTTATATTGAGTTACAACCATTTCCACTAAAACCCCCGATATGTTAAAATCACATGATTTCTTACCATGTTTTGTTAAAAGTCTAATATCTGTACCATTTATAAGATGTTCTCAATTGTCTCAAGTTTGGACTTAGTTTTAACATGTCTTAGGTTTCATTAGTTAGATTTATATTCTAGTCATGTCTTCCAGAGGCGGATCCAGGATTTTTTTCTAGGGGGAGGGACTGAACTTTATCTAGGGGGATTCCAAACTTTCGAACCACATTATACACATTTTGCAGAATAATACAACACATTAATAATAACTACATAACCATTAAATCTATATATTACGCACTGAGAAAAATTGCTTCATGCAACTTTAAAATGACTTACAATCAAGAAATACACTAATGGACAGGTACGTTTTGGAAATTCCAGGGAGGGTCCAGACCTATGTCTTCAAGGGCAGACCCAGTTTACGAAATAAGCGGGTGTCCTGTTGCCTGGGGCAACTGCTTTTTAGTTTAGAAAACTAATAATTTTTTTTGGGCAACCAAAAATCTACAAAGTAGATATATGTATAGTGCTTGCTACTAAATTGACTAGTTCAGACAACATCTTTTATATCCTAATTTCATAGACTGAGATCCCGGTATGGCAGAAGAGGGTGGCCAGCCTACTTTTTAGCCAAATGTTTCAACGAAAAATTCGGCTAATAGTTTGGCAAAACACGGGCGGCTGTTGGACCGTGTGTCGTTAACAATTGCGTTAAAGTTTTTCTTTTCCATATATTTCTGCCATTTATTGTCAGATCTTTATGAAACTTCATACAATGATAACATACCATGTGAAGAAAAGAATTAGGAAGAAACCACAACTCTATTTACCTTTATTATGGATTATTTCTCTTTGTAATTTTTGCATTTAAGTTCTTAAATCTGGCTTTAATGTGGTTTCCACATTTCATTTCTTGTTATAAATTAATATCGAGCTCAGAGTGGAACCATTATTAAACCTCAAAATCATCATCATCAGTTTTTCGTCACTTATTGATATTGAAAGCTTTTACAAACAATGTTGGAGAATGTAGAAATTGTTAGCAAATTTTCTATAATTGGCTGGTTAATTGATTTATTGTAAATCAGGAGAAAAGTGGAATTTATTGGTGAAATATTGTAACTCAGACAGTGGCCAGGTAATAGTGACTACAGTAGCTTAGATCTCTCGGCATTGATCTGTTCTATTGCCAGGGCTATTCAAGTTTGATAAATTATTAAAACTATTTTGAAAAGAATCCTTACTTGGGATGTTTGGCTACTATGGCAACAATGTTAAGTGACTTAAAAATTATTGATATTTACCTGTGTGTGACTAGTCAACTGTATTTTTGGAATTGATTAAACAACTACAATAGATCGGAAGAGATCCAGTAAAGCATTATATTTCCTCAATTCTGTAGAAGGTTTTTTTTCTTCTATGGCCATGATTGGGAGATGTTTGCATTGATATTTTTTTAATTAAGCCTTGAATAAAATATGTTTGTGTTAATGGTTTATTCTGGTTTCGTATTTAACACTGAAGAAAAATGCTAGAATTTTACTAAATGATCAAGAGGAAAATCTCAAATTTAAAGATACACAGGGGATGTTAGTTGTTTAATTTTATTCAACTCTCGGTGGCGAAATAAGCAGGTGTCCCTGCTGATTTAAATACTTAATATTTAATGTTTGGTACGTTTACTTCTTTGTCCAATAGTAAAGTACAAGTAATACTAAAACACTATAGTTTGGCCATAAAGACCACCTCAGTTGTTTCAAAAATGTGTTTTTGACAATTTGTTAGCCCTAAATGCCCAATTTAAGAAGAAAAAGGTTCCTATATTTAGACCATTCTACTATTAAGACAATGCAGCTCATTAAGACCATTTGATTTTGATGGTCCTTAGTTGTGGAACTTACCTGAAAAGTCTCCAATATATGCGGTAAAATAAACGTTCTGTGATTTTTCTCGTACAAATTTTCACTATAATACCCGGTCTGTAGTTGTCTGTCAAAGATGGATAGAATATCTTGACAATTGTAGAAAATGAAGTTGGGACAAAAGCTGGTATTTTAGCTGTCATCATGGTTTATAGGAGATAAATCATTATTGAAGAGAAACAAGGGTATTTATGGGATTTAACAGAATGTCTGTTTACAGGTTGTCGTGGCAACTGTCAATTAGAATTATAGCAGAGAAAACACTGTAGTTATATTGTTGAAAGGGTATCAATATAACAACGGGACAATAGATCAATTATTGGACGTTACAAACATGATATTTTTCATGTTTTTTCTATGATAGAAATTGATTAATTAATAATATATGACTGATTTTTTAATTGATCACATTATAGTCATTACTTTAACCCTTTAGCCTGAAGCTTGGGACTCTTGAAAATTGATTTTGGTTTGTGAAAAATTACTTATTTCACATAGTGGGGCTAGCTGGTAATTTTTATGCCTTTTACTATGAAACATGATGAATTGGGCTTGTCCTGGAGAAAATTTATGCAGTTTTCAAAAATTGCCCACCAATTAAAAATTTTGTGCTCAGTAATATGTTGGTCAATGCATAGTTAGTCTAACTGTACGTAAATAAAGAATGTTGTAGACTACTGTCGTCCTTAACCATCAAATTGGAGACTAGTTTAGAGTACTATTTAAGGCTTTTTGATGGAGTTAAATGAGAAAAGTAGAGTATCCATGTATGTCACTAATCCAAGGACGGCAAGCGTGTTATAAAGTTTAATTTTAATTGAACTTTAATCATTTTACGATGAAAATTGTGCGTGTTGTGGCAAATATAAACTCATGAAAATGTGGGCGGAACCTGACAAGATTTTCTTTTGTAGTTTAGGGAACACTTTGCATTATCATTAAACGACAGACGTCAATTGTCCACAATCTGTATAACACGTCGAATAGATACATAAATCATTAATTTGACAGGATAACTCTTCGTCCTTTTCTTTCATCTTTTAAAACAAGAGTCAAAAGTATAATTTTTGTCATAAAATTATAATTTATATGATCTTGTACTGCTCGTATTTTAACGATGTTTTATATCATTTTGAGAAAATTCACTGGAAGAAAACATTTCCTGTAAGGTTGTTTATAGTGTAACAGTTCACTGTACGTAGACAATTAACTTTAATATCTTGAAAAATTGTATAAAAAAAATGTTAGATCATGTCCTTTAATGAATTTTATGTTTTGTGTATTTTTTTAACTTTTATATATAATGACAGATTTATCTCCCCTTCCTTCCTTGTCCAGTTTGACCATTAAAGTATAGATAATACTTTAATTTTTTGGGGGGATATATTGCGGTTTAAGCATAAAATGATCGTAACTCAATATAAAAAGGGGGAGTTGCAAGGTACAACAGTTTTACTGTTTCACTCCAGATTCATGATTTTTAAGTTTTTAGTGGAGATGGGTACACTTAACTGGAAATCTTTCATAGAGGTTTTGGAAAAAACTGTAGTAATTTAAACTTTATTAATTTTTGAGGTCCACATCGTTAATTGGTAAACCTAATATGTTGCTTTGTTAAAAAATACCTTTAACTTATATCATGTTATGTTAGACTAATTTTATACTCTTCATTATCAATTAATTAAATTAGTAATTAATGTGATATGAGTTCAATTGTTTGATATATGTTGTTGGCCAATGCAAAACTAGCCTAAACTAGGTTTCCACACTAACAGTGTCCCGGGATTCCAAAGATCCCAAATACTTGGGAGGAATCTCAGTGATTTTCAGCTAGGGATTTCATCTGGATCCCTGAAAATTGTTGGGCTTTATTTATTTTACAGTTGGTGACTGCAAATGTGTATTTAAATTTTTCTCTTTAATGAAAGAATCCCTAACATTAAGAAAGAATCCCGGAGTAACTGACTAGGGTTTCCTTTCAATCTCCGTAAACAGAGATCCTGTAGAGCGTTGCCGTACTGGATCTCTACTTTGTCAATGCAAGGTCACGTCGAGATGAACTTTGTGTCGACCAATGAATGCGTAGCCCTGACGAAAACACTGTAAATCACATTTTGATTTCGTAATTATCCCCCGCCGATGAAATCGGGAGGGGGATATAGTTTTGGCGTTGTCCGTCCGTCCTTCAGTCCGTCCATCCGTCCGTCCGAATTTCGTTTCCGGAGTAGTTCTCTGCAACTACTGGCTGGAATTCAACGAAACTTTATGGGAATCATCAATATCAAGAGGAGATGCGCATGTGGTCAGCTTTTTTTGGATCAGACCCTTTAACACAGAGTTATGGCCCTTGATTAGTTATGTAGTATGCATATAGAGTAAAAGTCGTTTCCGGAGTAGTTCTCTGCAACTACTGGCTGGAATTCAACGAAACTTTATGGGAATCATCAATATCAAGAGGAGATGCGCATGTGGTCAGCTTTTTTTGGATCAGACCCTTTAACTCAGAGTTATGGCCCTTGATTAGTTATGTAGTATGCATATAGAGTAAAAGTCATTTCCGGAGTAGTTCTCTGCAACTACTGGCTGGAATTCAACGAAACTTTATGGGAATCATCAATATCAAGAGGAGATGCGCATGTGGTCAGCTTTTTTCGGATCAGACCCTTTAACTTAGAGTTATGGCCCTTGATTAGTTATGTAGTATGCATATAGAGTAAAAGTCGTTTCCGGAGTAGTTCTCTGCAACTATTGGCTGGAATTCAATGAAACTTTATGGGAATCATCAATATCAAGAGGAGATGCGCATGTGGTCAGCTTTTTTTGGATCAGACCCTTTAACTCAGAGTTATGGCCTTTGATTAGTTATGTAGAATGCATATAGAGTAAAAGTCGTTTCCACTCTACTTCTCTGCAACTAATGGCTGGAATTCAATGAAACTTTATGGGAATCATCAATATCAAGAGGAGTAGCGCATATTGTCAGCTTTTTTTGGGTCAGACCCTTTAACTCAAAGTTATGGCCCTTGATTAGTTATGTAGTATGCATATAGAGTAAAAGCCGTTTCCGCTCTATTTCTCTGCAACTAATGGCTAGAATTCAACGAAACTTTATGGGAATTTTCAATACCAAGAGGAGATGTGCATATCGTCAGCTTGTTCCGGTCAGACCCTTTATCTCAGAGTTATGGCCCTTAATTAGTTATGTAGTATGCATTTAGAGTAAAAGTTGTTTCCGCACTACTTCTCTGCAACTACTGGCTGGAATTCAACGAAACTTTATGGGAACCTTCAATACCAAGAGGAGATGCGCATATCGTCAGCTTGTTCGGGTCAGACCCTTTAACTCAGAGTTATGGCCCTTAATTAGTTATGTAGTATGCATATGGAGTAAAAGTCGTTTCCGCGCTACTTCTCTGCAACTACTGGCTGGAATTCAACGAAACTTTATGGGAATCATCAATATTAATAGGAGATGCGCATATCGTCTGCTTGTTACGGTCAGACCCTTTAACTCAGAGTTATGGCCCTTGATTAGTTATGCAGTATGCATATGGAGTAAAAGTCGTTTCCGCACTACTTCTCTGCAACTACTGGCTGGAATTCAACGAAACTTTATGGGAACCTTCAATACCAAGAGGAGATGCGCATATCGTCAGCTTGTTCCGGTCAGACCCTTTAACTCAGAGTTATGGCCCTTAATTAGTTATGTAGTATGCATATAGAGTAAAAGTCGTTTCCGCACTACTTCTCTGCAACTAATGGCTGGAATTCAACGAAACTTTATGGGAACCTTAAAAACCAAAAGGAGATGCACATATCGTCAGCTTGTTCCGGTCAGACACTTTAACCTCAGAGTTATGGCCCTTGATTAGTTATGCAGTATGCATATAGAGTAAAAATCGTTTCCACGCTACTTCTCTGCAACTACTGGCTGGAATTCAACGAAACTTTATGGGAATCTTCAATACCAAGAGGAGATAGGCATTTCGTTGCCTTGTTCAGGTCAGACTCTTTAACTCAGAGTTATGGCCCTTGATTAGATATGCAGTATGCATAAAAGAGGAAAAAAATTTCTGCGCTATTTCTCTGCAACTAATGGCTGGAATTTAACGAAACTTTATGGGAATCATCAATATCTAGAGGAGACGCGCATATCGTCGCCTTGTTCTGGTCAGACCTTTCAGCTCAGAGTTATTGCCCTTGATTAATTGTGCAGTGTTCATATAGAGAAATATTGCTATTTCTTTGCAACAGCTGGATTGATTTCAACAAGATTTTATGGAAACCATCAATACAGAAAAGAAATTTGCATCTCATTGGCATGTCCTGATAATTTTTATTAACATGGAGTTATGTATGTTCCCTATTATGGTTTTATGGATTTTTATATTTATTGATAAAGCCTTATGTCTCCAGTTGTTGTGTTAGTAAAAACAAGTACTCGGCGGGGGATATTAATTCAACGAATTTGCTTGTTTCTATTTTTAGACCAAGGTTTGCATGCTAATTTTAACAGCGGTATTATTCGCAGTCTACGATTGGATGGCTGATTTCAAAATGCGTGACGTAGTCGATGTAAACAAGTTACGTATCATAAAAATTTCGTCATGAATATTATGATGAGAAAAGGTCACCTGAACATGACCTTCGTTTGGAAAAGGCCAGATCTAAATTAGCGAGTATGTGAGCGGTCAAATTTTAGATCGGGTTTTAATCAGATTGGTTTCCTTTGGGATTCCTGGTAAAATTATTTAGTGTCAAACCCTACTAACCATAATGTAAATTTATTGAAGGATGTAGACTTGTTTTGCTCTAACTCGTTGATTTAGTTATTCTCCTATATAAGAGTAAATCAGTGCACCTTAGTTACAAGATCTATCAAAATTCTCACTTTATGATATACGAGGGATAATGAAAGATACAAACTGTCATCCATGATGGAACGAGTCTATTTCTCAAAATTTTCAACAGTTTTTTAACAATTTGTCTTTCTTCATTACAAATTTTATGATAAATCATGGTTTTGACGCCGTATAAAACTGTTTTATTTTATATGTAAATCAGTTACGTTTCTCTTAATTTATAATAAATTTTAACATGTAAATGATTTCTTAAGTTGACGAGTTTTTTACATAAATATTCAATAAGGCGTTTTCATTATTATTTGCGTTTTATAATTATTTATTTTACGTAATTCGTCATACAAAATGTGCCATATTTATTAATATATAGAAAATCTATTAAAAGTTTAGAGTTTTGACGAGACATCACAAACCCAGTGAATTGAATTAACAGATATATTATCAACTAGTATCATAATGGTATTAAACTTGTTACTTTGTAATAAATTGTCCCAAAAATGAAAGATTGTAGTGAAAATTGTTAAAATTGAAATATTACAGGAAAATGTTAGTTTCATTGTAAAAACATTGTTTTACTGAAAGTTATGATTTCATATTATGATTGAGGAGGGAATTGTTGAAATTTGAAATTTATGTAATTTTTGTAGGAAACTCATTATTTTAGTATATTCTCATAAAATGTTAGAAGTTGTAATGTTTTCACAGTTTTGTTGTTGATTTAATGAAGAAAGTCTTGAGAGCTGTCTTGCATTGGGATCTTGGCAAGCAATCAAAAGGTCATAGGTTAGAATCTCAGCTTGGGCTTGGGTTACGTTTGGGTCTTCTTAAGTCTGAGCCTGTTAAGTAGAATCTAAACTAACTGGAAGAGAATTTGCAACTGTTAGTTGTTCACTATCGCATAATAAAGTGAAAATGGACAAATAAAGACACTGAAGTGAACTTGTATACACAGCATTGGAAATTTGTCTCCTTTTTCTGTAAAAATAGTTCCGCATTTTTTTCTTGCCTTATAATAAGTTTAGACAACTCTTGTAGTCTCCAAACCATTTGTTTTAATTATACTTATATGATTCATCAAAGTATAATTTTTTTTATTGTTTCCTTGAGTTTTAATTTTTTAACATCATTAGACAAAAATGCATTTTTTATTCTAAACAGAATAGATGTATTGTTATAAAACATGCATTGTCATATCTCCTGAATTCATTATCTTAAATCAATTCTAGATGGTATAATTAATATACACCTTAACGAATCTAGCTCGTTAAAATTGTCACATTGTGTTAATTTATAATATCCCCTGATCACCTTGTACTTTTACTTCATGGAAAAAATATATATAAGAATTCTTTAATAAAGTAATTAACGTTATTGCATTTTATAGGCATCAAGTAAATTTATTCTGTTGCATGCGAACTGACTTTACAACTATTTTCCTCTGGTCATTAATTTACTGTTATCAATCAATTTATGTGCTGTCCATCACTTGTGTCTTCTAGTATGACATAAGGTAAAAAACAACTGCGGTAGATCTTTACTGAGATTTGTCGTCGATGATTGCATTGGACATAGTATTCGCAATTATGGGGATAATTACTGCTGCAATAGATGTACATGTATATTTTATCTGGCTTATGTAAGGTTAAGGCCCCTTGTAACTCTCCTGTTAGTTGTATAAGCCGTATATTCCATCAAAACCCCATGTCTGACAGAGCTAAGTTTTGATTTATATAAGTTCCTACCCAGTTAGTTATGGTGTAAATGATTTTTGTGACTTACATTTCTCGCTCTCTTCAATCATTGGTCAGTATGCATCAAAATATTAAGCATTCATTTTCTTAACACTGTAAAAGTCACTAGTTAGTAAGCTAAAAATTTGAAAAAAAAAAAATCTAACCAAATTTTGGAAATGGAATGTGCAGGTTTAAATCTCTGGTACAGTATGTATGTGACGGAAATTGAAAATATATTCGTTATGAATTAATTAACGACAGCTGTCACTTATTATCATACGATTGAAGAAATATGACAGAACCTATATTTTAGTTTTCATTTTTTTTTTCCGTTTTACTTAATATTCATAATGATTCGTTTGAATGAGCAACATTTATATTTAAAATTATTCATGCTTTTATACGACACAGACTTTGATTGTTATATACGGAAGAATTTTGTCGATGATTTTGGGGGCATGATCGAGAAAATCGTGAAATTATTTAATCAAGAGTTTGATTGGCTGCAGGTGCACTCTAAATACGTATAATTGTCAATAACGTTGTCAAAAAGATGCGATGTATGGTTTCCGGTGATCATTTATCTGTCATCATTGTGATGATTTTAATTGATGAGTTCTGACACTTGGTACGTTTCTTGGGTTAACCTTTTATTCCCTAAATTATAAATTTTGGAAATTGTACATTAGAATGAAAAGTCCTATGATATATTATTATTGGTAATTAGCCCCATTAGCTGGGTTATTTTCCTTATATAACAGGGGCCGTTAATAGGGGCCATCCCCTTGTGAAATTTCTTTGAAATCGTGCAGTTTTCCCCATATATGGAGTTTACCTTGATTTTTCATTCCCCTGTCAATGAAATTGCGTTAAAATTTCCCCCATTGTTCTATACAATGTATTGGGCTCCAGGCCCCTTCTCAACATACTGAAAAAAGCCCTGATTAGTAATCTAATTATTATATGAAGCTGTGTTGATCTTTTATTGATGAGTAAGTTATGGTCAAGTGGAACAACAACAACTTTGGGACCAAGAGGTCCTAGGTTTGAATCCCACGACTGGGATTACTAATTTTCTTGAGCAATCCATCAGGGCTCAAATTTAACAAAAATTTGGACTTTTCAAATTTTTGCAAGTTGATTTTATTTCAGCTCGCAAAAACAAAATGGCACTTCACTTAATTATGAATAGAACAAGAGTGTTATTGTGGGATAGACATAGAATACCAAATAAGTTTTACGGTGAATCTTCAATTAAAACTGTCAATCTATCTGGCCTTTTCAGCACTGATTTGAGCCTTATTATTTAAGACAATAATATTATTGCGTCATTTTCAACTCACAAAAAGTTCCTCGCAGTTTTCAAAATCCACTCGCACTTTACGAGTATGCAAGCTTAAATTCGAGCCCTAAATACATGTTCCTACTGTTGCTTCTTTTCACTCCAATGTAGATGGGTACATGTGAAGGTGGTATAATTCTGTTGTACCATTCCTGAGTTGCACAATGAATAGAGTTAAAGAGAAGATAAGTTGAAGGATTGATACCTGTAGCCTAATAGCTGTAAAGTTTGTTAAGATCAGGGGCGGATCCAGGATTTTTTTCTAGGGGGGGGGTCTGAACTTTTCTAGGGGGGGTCCGAACCTTGAACCACGATCACATTATACACATTTTGCAGAAAAATGCAACATATTGATAATAAAAACTACATAACCATTAAATCTATGTTAAGCACAGAGATAAATTGCTTCATACTACTTAAAAATGACTTACAAGCAAGAAATTCACTTAAGGACATGTACATTTTCCAAATTCTAGGGGGGTCCGGACCCCCCTGACCCCTCTGCAGGATCCACCCATGAAGATTCAGTAGGGTTGGAGGGGGTTGGGTAGGATGACTGAGTGGCTACAACTTCAAACTGTTAATAATTGGATACAATGGATAGCCAGCTGTCCATTGGTTCAAATCTCACCCTAAGCCTAACTTTGATGTTTCCTTAAGCTAGAGACTTAATCCTATTAGCTCAGTATTCAAGAACCAGGAAGCAGACTCAACAGTGTTTAATCTAAGATGTAAGAAATTGTTTCACAATCTAGCTGAATTAAATACATAAAAAGAAACAACATAAAACTTTTAAACTGCAAAATTAAGAATTGCATGTACTTGTTTTCTTAAATTTCTTGAAGTTTTAAGTTCATATAGTGGAATTATTAAAAGCATTTTTGTATGATTAATTCAAGGATATCTATTTTAATGCAATAACAAGAATTTACTAATACTAGTAGATTCTATTTAGCAAAGATTTTAGATTTTTAATTCAATGAGAATCTACTTAACTTAATCTTTCAATTTTTTATTTTTTTTATTTTTCAAGTATAAGTAAATTTTCTTCTAACGTCAAAATCAATATTTTATGTTCGTTCCTATGTACCGATACTACAAAACAGGACATATCGTAGTGTAAACTTATAAACTCTTTCTTGTGTCAATATGTATACGAAAAATTTCAAATACACAAAGTTTCCAATTTTGGAGAAATTCCAAATTTTGACTGTAATCTCTGAAAAAATATATATATTGACTGAATCGTTGCGACATGTTCAAAAACGATTGTAAATTTAGAAATAAATCTATTCATAAATACCGATATTTTATAATCACCTAACTTTATAGTAGATTTCCTAGGGGTTATTAATTCTCAAAGTTTAACGAATATTGATTTTAAAACACTTATTGATCATAAAATAATAAGTTAATACAGAAAAGCATGTTTTAACTGAAATTTAAATCTTTGCCTTGTATAGTATGTATAACTTAAGTTCACAATATTTTATATAGATATACATTTATATTTATGCTTAGATTTATACAAAATTTTGCATAAAGATTTAATCGTTTAAAGCTGGAAAAATCAATGTAGAAAAAATGGTAGTATTATTGTGAGAATAGTTTGAAATTTTAGGTTTTTCATAATGCCAGAAATCATAATTTAATTTTAGTCTTGTTTGTCTGATCACTGGTCATAGGTTCGATTCCTTGGCAGGCATACTTTCATGGAGCTTAGCGATGAAATAATTTTCTACAGTCATTCTCCCTCCTATATTATAACTGATTCTAAATCATGTAGGGCAGTTGTCATTCACTGACCGAAGTATGCGCCTAGTGGTTAGTTAACAGCTAAATCCAGAGATTTAGCCTTTTCAGGAACAGTGTGTAGTTGAACTGACCGCCGTGATATAACCTATATGTGAAATTCACCAATTTGGTTTCTATATATTGATTTTTGACCTTTCATATCATGTATAAACTGTTTATGAAGGATAAATACATCTATGTATTGTGCGTAAGTTTGACCCCGATCTGACCTTTATGCAAGAATATTTATTACATTGAATACAAATGTAGTATTGATGCTCGATTACACCGTGGCCGTGATGATTATGTGTTGAAATTTAACACATTTACATACTTCTATAATTTTACAATCGCTTCCGAAGTGTAGAATAGGCGTGGTACTGATTTTCGTCAGGATATGCATAGATAATTATTAGATGCAAATGTGAAAGGTCCGACCGGTGTCAAACATTATGCACTATACTTAATTATTTAAGTCCTTATTAATAAAATTTCTGTTCTGTTCTATGTTCTAGACTTTGTCTCTACACAGTTTTAAGTGGATAAATTTGACTAGTTTTTATATCAACATATTGCGGGTTTGGCGTAAAATGGTCGTAACTCACTCTTCTCTTATATTGAGTTACAACAGTTTCCCCTAAACCTGCGATATATAAATATATAAACATAATTATAACCTTTGATCTTGTTAATTGGTTTTAGTATGTACTCTTAGTAGACAGTAATTATCAGCTGATTTATGAACTTTACTCATTTTTATCATAGTTATAATTATCAAAATGAATTTGAATATTTATCAACAATTTTTGACTTACTTTTGCTGATCTTTTGACCTATAATGAAATAACTAGTTTTCGCCAACATTGAGTTTTCCTTTGCTGTGTATAAAACTATTTATTGACATCTAAAATTTTGGATGTGTATTTCAAAAATTTTATTTTAACATTTTTCGAGAAACTGTTAGAAAAATTTTGCTTGGTTGGTGATATTTAACAATCTGTTGTACTGAAATTTCATTAAATTTTTCTTCTTATTCCATTATAAACTACTGTTTATGAAAACTACAAAGTTTGATAACTCTGTCTTTAATTTGATATTAATACTTGCAGAGTTAATTCCCTTGCCTCTATCTAATTTGAACTGAGAAATTTACAATGTATGGCATTTTGCCTATTTTTTATGTTTAGGTTAAAATTACTGATGTAATATGAATAAGACTGAATTGGAAATAGTTTTTAGCTGGATTTTTCAACAGTCGGGCATGCGGGTGTCCGGTGTTGTTAACAATTGGGTTTAAGTTTTTCTTTTCCATATATTTCTGCCATTTATAGTCAGATCTTTATGAAACTTCATACAATGATAACATACCATGTGAACAGAACAAGAAAGTAACCACAACTCTACCTGCCTTTATTATGGATTATTTCACTTTGTAATTTTTGTGTTAATGTTTTTAAATCCGGCTTTAATGTGGTTTCCACATTACATTTCTTATATTTATCTGAACTATCAACTATCTCTGCAGTGTTGTAGCCCAGTAGATAACCAGGCATCTGCAGTATTTTTACTGCTCAAGGGTTATAATACAAAAGTGTAAAATTGGCTAAACATGTATATGAAAGCAGACTAAAACTGCATTTTAACATTAAAAATAATGTTCATATATTTTATATTTTCAGTTAAAAGTCAACATAATGATAGATTTACATCCAGTTCATCATATATTAATACAGTATATAACACTAATATTGGATCTAACACTGGACAGATCTCACCAGCATTACCTAACTATTCTAAATATCTTAAAAGGTTTGTATACCTCTAGATTTATCTTGTTATAATTACATGTATAGCTTTAATAATTATATAAGTCTTGAAGTATGTTTAAGCTTCTAACTGACTGAAAACCCGGGTCGATAGCACAGTTGGTAGCGCGCCAGGATTTGGATACTCGTGCCCGAGGGGGTGCGGGTTCGAATCCCACCCGGGGAGGTTATACCCTTCCATGAAAATTTGACAATAATGTCGATTTTCCTCCATTGATTAGATAATATGGAGAAGTTTCCGGCCTTGTGGAAGGGTAGGTGAGTACTGGTTATAGACAATGGCCCAGGAAAGCTAGGTTAGGTGTGCTGGACGCCGTGAAATGACCTAAAATTGTCTTGATACGGCGTTAACTCCAATAAAATAAAATAAAAATATTCTAACAGACTGTATTAACAATAAAGCCAATCAACCCAGCTGGCTGGCTTGGTTTGTAGTAAGTCTACTGATTTAGGGATGTTGGGTTTGATTCCCAGGCAAGGCATACTTTCATGGAGTTTGGTCATGAAATAATTTCTGCAGCTATTCTCCCTCTTAACACCAACAGTGATTCTTAATAATGTAGAACAGTTGTCAATCACTGACATGATGTATAAATAATAATCATATGAAATAAAATTTAATTATATTAATGAAAATTCAGCTTTTTTACAAGACTTAGTGTAAAGGTAATTTTTATGGCACTGTATACATTTGTATACTGTATACAAGAATGCAATTTGTAAATATTCATAATTTTTATACTTATTTGTATAATAATTTATGTTTAAGAATACTGTACTATTTCTATGTAATTTATTTGTAGATATAACAGCGGTAATGAATGTGGTGGCCAACATTGTAAAGATCTCTCCTACAGAGAACATTATCATTGTATTGATTGTAGTTTTCAAGTTTTTGTTAAAAAAGAAGAAATGGTACGTCATTATAAATGGCATCGTAAAAGGGAGGAGTCCCTACAACATGGCTTCCTTAGATTTAGTCCACTAGATAACTGTACTAAAAGATTCGGACATTGTACTCATAATGGAAAACAAACACATTACCATTGTTTACAGGTAAATAAACACATTACCATTGTTTACAGGTAAATAAACACATTACCATTGTTTACAGGTAAATAAACACATTACCATTGTTTACAGGTAAATAAACACATTACCATTGTTTACAGGTAAATAAACACATTACCATTGTTTACAGGTAAATAAACACATTACCATTGTTTACTGGTAATAGTTTAACTTTTATTATGTCATTTCACTAGTGGCCAGTTT
Organism: Mactra quadrangularis; assembly: GCA_025267735.1. Taxonomy (NCBI): domain Eukaryota; kingdom Metazoa; phylum Mollusca; class Bivalvia; order Venerida; family Mactridae; genus Mactra; species Mactra quadrangularis. The sequence goes on from CM046294.1 coordinate 2,184,921, forward strand.
CCTAAACATATGACTAGTTAGGGCTTCTCTCCCTGGTACCCTGGATTTGATATCACATACTAATTACTTTTGGTGTTAGAAGGGTACCAGAGGACAAAGCAATTTTCTCATGAAACTGGCCATTGGCTACATTCTATAAATAACAATTGTATTATTTTTGAAAGATTTGTTTTTCAAATTTATACTTATATTATGAAAAAAACGCAAGACATTCTTTATGTAATTCTACTTTGAGTTATACTTTGGCTGTATTCTTCTATAAATTGACATGCTTGTGGCTATATTTGGCCATGTTCATTTTTATATTGGAAGTATTCCTTTACAGTGTATATAATTAATAAACATACATGTATATTTATCCAAAGCCATAACCCACTAGTCCAAAGCCTAGTGAAAGTTGATTCAAGCTTGTAAAATTATTTTTTCCCTTTACTATACATCGTGGGATGCCCGTAAGACTGTAGTAAGTGCATTGCATAAAAGAACAAGTTACTACAGTCTTGCTGGCAACCCTAGACATGATGAATCAGGCTAGTGCTGGAAAACTTTTCAGGTGAAGACTGCACTATCCTGTAGTTAGGCTATAATTTTGCGATCTTTGCAACTTTCGATTTGGCAAAAAAATCAGACAAATTTTTCCTTACGATAATACCAAAAAAATCGTCAAAAAGTTTTTTTCTTCAGATTTTGGTCAATTTTTTTAGTGTGTGTTATACGCGAACGCGTATTTTATGCATCAAAATACCGTAAAAATATTTCCCTATAACTACATGAATATGACGTAATAAATCTGCTTATGCACAATATTAAGAAAATTTTAGGCAGTGATTGGTTTATCATTTTAAATAATTATGATAATCTCTAACATTACAGAATAGTTGTGACAAGGTTTATATCAGTACTTCTGATGTACAGATGCATGCAAATTATCACCGTAAAGATTCTGCAATAATGTCAGAAGGTTTCCAAAGATTTCGTGCCACTGAAGATTGCGGTACTTTAGCCTGTGCCTTCTATGGACAGAGAACAACACACTTTCATTGTCTGAGACCAGATTGTAAATTTACATTTAAGAATAAAGCTGATATGGGTAAGATATTCTATCTTTCTAAGTCCATTTAGAATTATGAAATAGAAATTAACAAACAAATATTAACCAGCCATAAAATGATACTTTTAAACAGAAGGTTTGGATGTTTTTTCATATTTACGAAGATGAATTCTAATCATTTGGGTTGTTTCCGAAAATACAAATTAAAAAATAAAGCACACTTTGGGAAAAGGAGTCTGATATATGCGGTGAAATATCTGGAAGAAAATAGTTGAAAAGGAATTATAATACTGCTTTTTTATTCAACAATAATATTTACTATTAATTATGTGATTTTTTTTATCAGGGAAATGGTGACCATAAAATGTTGATGGACTGTTGGCCCGCTAACATTCTAAAAGTCACCAAGGGAGATTTAGGTGGGCTTGATCCGAGGTCCACCAGCAAATTTGGAAGACTGATCCTTATCATTATTACTTTATTAACCATTCCTTATCAGTAATAAGTTATTAAATTAGTTATTTTGTTATTTATTTTACAGAGAAACATAAGAGTTATCATCAGAAAGATGAAGTATTAGGACGTGATGGTTTTAAAAAGTTTATGAAATATGAACATTGTATGTATCATGGTTGTAGATATTCTAAAGTCAGTAACCATATACATTGTATTAGATCAGGTATGTGGAGATTTCTTGTTTCTATATTTGTTTGCAGTCGAAATTGCTTCATCTTCTTGAGTTACTCCTGTCAACTTTTCCACTCTTTTTCTCTACATAAAATAACCTATTTTGAATGTCCCTGCTGACTTTCACAAATAGATTGAGATATAATGATTGGTATCCTTATAATCCTCTACACTAGGGCAGCCAAATAAAACCAAAAAAATAGCACTTTGTTTACATGTATAGTTGGGCATTCCTATTCTGAAAGGTCAAAATGGCCACAGTGCACTAAATTATAAATCTTCCACCACGAAAAGTAATCCTGAAAAGAAATTACAAAATGGTCAGACTACAACGACCGGGAAGCATCTTCCCACTAGAGGGACACCTTCTGTGAAACAAGATTCCTAGTAATACTGTATACATCTGTTCATATTAACGAATTAGCTTGATTGTAAAATAAATTCTTACAACACAGATAATTCACTTTTGAGTCTACTTCCATGACTTTACTTATTAGCATATTTAACAAAGGTTTACAGTTACATTTTGTCCCTCAAACAAGGTGTTAACAAAAGAGCGCATGGTTATATTTGTGGGTAAATGTATTTTTATTCAAATAAAAAGGTCGCACACGGAATGGTCAATTGAGCTGGTAGGATAAAGTTTCATGCTCAAGGAAACAACAAGGTTGGTTTTGGATGGGTTTTGAACAAATGCAGAGTACCATAACTTCCTTACTAATAAAGAGTTGTTCAAATTACTTGGCACAAATCTTCCTCACACTAAGATGATGTGCCGCACACTTTTTCCAGATCTGTAGCTTAAGGTCAAAGTCACTTTGGGGGCAAAGGGCATTTATGCCAGCTGAGTGCTTTTGTTTATTTTGGTTTGCCTGTTTTCCAAGACAACTTTCTTCCTTGTTCTATTAATAAATTATAACGGCAATTTTTATAGGATTTTTATATAGAATCTCATCTATAATTTCAGGTTGTGACTACGTTCTACATTCTACGGCACAACTTTACTCTCATAAACGTAAACATGAAAGACGTGACTTTGAAAGTGCTTATAAGAAATATAGAGATAAAGCTGTCAACAAACAAATAGTACCTAGAAATGACTTTGGTTCTATACAACATGTAGCTTCTCTCACTGGTACCCCTATCATTGCTGCTTTACCTAGTGTCCTTAACATGCAAGCCGGGCTCAAGCGTCACATTGAAACGGATAACTCCAATGAACCTTTGGAGTTGAAGAAACCCAAAGTTGAACCTGGCTCTGATGTGGAGTCCGTTGCTGCATCCAATCAAAGTGCAAGATCTACACCAACTGAGAGAATAAAGATTAAACCTGATCCTGATGAAATGGACGTAGAGGCATCGAGTGACCTTGAAGATTCGACTGATGAAAAACACGAAGACCTTAAAAATCTTCGACAAACGTTTGGTGATGGAGAAAATCTTAAACTAAGTGGATCTCTTACTTTGCCAATCCCATTATTCAAAGGTCAAGGTCAAAAGGAAAAACCAGTCTCATCACCAGTTACCTCCCCTACTTTGAACTTACTACAACAACAACATCAACAGACTACATCGATGAGTCCATTAGAAAAGTTACAGAGCTCAGGACCATTGTTTACAGCTATACCTAGCATGAGTTCTTCTATGCCCAGTACATTAGCAGGAATGAATTTTGGGTCATTATTGAGTATGTCTAGTACATTCCCGGGACCGGCTACAGCCCTTCAACCCCCTAAATCTGTATATACTGAGAGAAGAGAGAAAGATGATTCATGGAAAAACTACCTGGTTAGGTATGTAGTCTTGTTATGATAACATTTTTATTGTGTTCTATCTACTGATTTATTAGTTCTTTCTTTAAAATTTTGACAACAACAAAAGCACATTACAATGAGTAGTTGATTTCAATTCTTGGAATCGGTTAAATATTAGATCTTCTGATAAAGTTTGATTTGACCACTTATAAACTTTAAATGTACATTGTATGTGTATTAACTGAATCCAAATATGTTGCACTCAGGTACAGGGATGATCTAACATGATTTAATGTGATAATTAAATGCATTAGCAGGTAGGATAGATCAGTTTTAGGCTGCATATTTTGTTTCTAAACCAATCTGGCCCCTGAAAAACTACAATTGATGTAAGTATAAATCAAAATGTCGACAATTGACTTAATCTAATTGCTTTCAAATAAACGATTGACCAATTTCAGTATTTAGTAATCCTTCTATTAAACCCTTGTAAAAAATGTCCCTCTATATTCCAGGTATACAGCAAATGATCCATGTAACCCTAGATGTCAATATTTATATAAAGATCATTATCATTGTAAAATGGATGGTTGTTTAGTATTGTTTAAATCTAAAGATGGTGTCAGAGAACATGCTAGGTAAGTACAGATTGTTTAGTATTGTTTAAATCTAAAGATGGTGTCAGAGAACATGCTAGGTAAGTACAGATTGTTTGTATTGTTTAAATCTAAAGATGGTGTCAGAGAACATGCTAGGTAAGTACAGATTGTTTGTATTGTTTAAATCTAAAGATGGTGTCAGAGAACATGCTAGGTAAGTACAGATTGTTTGTATTGTTTAAATCTAAAGATGGTGTCAGAGAACATGCTAGGTAAGTACAGATTGTTTGTATTGTTTAAATCTAAAGATGGTGTCAGAGAACATGCTAGGTAAGTACAGATTGTTTGTATTGTTTAAATCTAAAGATGGTGTCAGAGAACATGCTAGGTAAGTACAGATTGTTTAGTATTGTTTAAATCTAAAGATGGTGTCAGAGAACATGCTAGGTAAGTACAGATTGTTTAGTATTGTTTAAATCTAAAGATGGTGTCAGAGAACATGCTAGGTAAGTACAGATTGTTTGTATTGTTTAAATCTAAAGATGGTGTCAGAGAACATGCTAGGTAAGTACAGATTGTTTGTATTGTTTAAATCTAAAGATGGTGTCAGAGAACATGCTAGGTAAGTACATGGACTTTTTCTCAGCACTAGCCTGATTGATTATGTTTTATAGTTAAGGGTAATGTTATCAACTAGCTCGACTATTTACAAAATAAGTGATTTTCACTAGCCCAAATCAATTATCACTAGCTCTAGCTCTAGATCACCTCAATGTTTTCATTGTGTCAAGAGAATTTTGGAAGAACTTCGAGATAATCTAGAAAACTAGAACCATTGTGGAGTTGGGAGAACTACCGCTAGAAAGAAAATTTTGTGCTGCTTAGACTGCACTAGGTCTGATAAAATCGGTTACGTATAAATGACATTTAACTTGTCTTTCTCATTTAAATTTGTTGATCTGGTTGTCATTTTTTGCAGTTAAGGAACCATATAGGTATGTGATTCCCCCCACTGGTTATTTACAGACTGCAATCGGATGATTCTTAGCTAAAAGTGTCCCATTTTATACATAAATGATGTAAGAGTTCATATTTAAAACAATTACTATATTTGAAAGCAGTGCTCAAATTTAGCATTATCATCTTTTTAGTAGATTTTGGGTTTGTCAAAAGAAATTTTTGATTGCCTCAACTAAAAAAAATGGTTGTCCCTGACAACGGGACATCCACTTGTTTCAATAGACTATGATATATATATTGTATGTTTACAGATTTCATGAGTTACAAGAATGTATAACACCTATAGCTTATACTACATATGAAGAAAATGAATCTTGTACTGAAAATTGTCAATATAATGAAAAACAGAAACATTATCATTGTATTTGGGTAAGTTTCTTCCCACTTATATTTAAAGAGTTTTTACTTGATTTCTACTTAACTTGATAGAGCTGGGTATCCCCAGCTAGTTTCTATCACGACACATGGTAGCATTGTATCACGATATGCATCAACATGGTTTATATGGTTGAAAGGAGACAAAAGCAAGCAACCAACTTTCTAAAATTGTAGTAATATTGTGCTAGTATTAACTGCTCAATTATGTCAAAATTGAGGGTGAATGTTCCACTAATTAGAACACCTTTCTAGAGATATAACAGTAACATTATTAGAACATGATGTTGACATGTAACACAAAACGTGTATTCAGTCTTCATTTGAGCATGATAACAAGTTACTATCGTTATATATCGATAATTTGTGGTATGGTCCAACAGAATTAACCTGAGGTTGACCTTTATGCAAGAATATATTAAACAACTTGGTATTTACAGTCTATTTTTGTCCTTGTTTGTAAATCGCGCTTTATCGGGAGTTTTCGGCAAAATAAACGTGCTGAACAATTAATGTAGATTTCATAAGAATAAATACTTTAAAACTGTGCCATAATTTTGCTGACTTACTTATTTCCCCAAAAACTAATGTGTTCAAAATTAAAAGTTCAATAACATGCCACTTTTAATAAATTGATTAACAGTCACATCGGTTGTTATAAACACGTGTATAACCGTATACACGCATTCGGAAACTCACGATTTAATGTAAGTGAAGTGTGTAATTATTATAATTAGGTAGTTCAAGCTCAGGTTAATTCTGTTGGACTATACTATCACGATACATTATGACCATGCTAATATCACGATATATCAATGCATCGAGAATATCGCCCCAACTCTATGACTGAATTACTAAAACTACTGAATACTTTAGTTCGGTGATAGAAAGTCTTTCTACCATTGAGTTTGTTATTGATATTTAGGGTTGTAACAAAATTAACCTGAATTTAGGAACATGGAAAATGGACTGTAAATTAGAAAAATGCATATTTTGAAAAAAAAATTGGGAAGATAATCATCGTCTCATTTGATGAAATGTTTTACCTATGGAAGCATTATAATATTATTTCAAATTTTCTACACATCTTCACATTTATTCAAACCTTGCTATCAGTGTATATTATTAGTTGGATTTTTCAACAAAAAAATTCGGCTAATAGTTTGGCGAAACACGGTTGGGCGGGCAGGCGTCCTGTGTTGTTAACAATTGTGTTGAAGTTTTCAATTTAGCATATATGTCTGCCATTTATTGCCAGATCTTTATGAAACATCATACAATGAAAACATACCATGTGATAAACAGAATTAGAAAGTAACCACAACTCTTCCTGGCTTTATTATGGATTATTTTCCTTTGTAATTTTTGTGTTAAAGTTTTTAAATCCGGCTTAAATGTGGTTTCCACATTACATTTCTTGTTCAATATTAAGTTGATGTTTTTATATATTTTCAGACTGGTTGTTCCCATGTAGTACCATATATAGGACCAACATTTGGTAGACTGGAACACTATCGTATACATGAATATGCTAGGGCTGCAGCAGGGAAATCTTACGGTCGTTCTGGACGTGGCTTGAATAATCTTGATGACTCAAGTATGAGAAGGCGTGGTAGACCTCCAAAATATCCAAAAATAGATTTACCAAAAATCCCAAAGGTTGAATTAACAGACGAAGAAATTCGAAAGTCACATGTTCCAGTGCAGGAGACAGAGGTCAAGGATAATCTCAAGGTCATTAATGGATTTAGAATTTTCTCCCCTGAAGATCCATGCCCAGACGAAAAATGTAATTTTGTCGGGAGACTTCATTACCATTGTGCAAGGCCTCGATGTTTCACCATAACAGATAGAATTGATGTATTAAATCTTCATGCTAAAGATTTTCACAGTTTTGTCAAGATTTTGGAAGGTTACGAATTCTTCGATCGTAACGTCAGTTGTCGTAGAATGCATTGTCCAAACAATCAGACAAACAGACACTTCCATTGTTCAAGACCAAAATGTGATTACTCATTCATCAGACACAGTACTATGAGTCAACACGAGAAGAAACACCAGATTTCAAGTGGTTCAAATGGAACAGACCCGACATCCCCTAGAGCTGTTGTTAGAGACATTCCATTATTACCTGTAGGGAGTATAGGTTCACCTACAAATGTTCAACCATCGTCCAACATGAGTTCAGTGACCTCTGTAATAACCTCTAACACAGCTTTCCTACCAGTGAAGCCAAGTCAGACTGGTGCACTACCTATATTTATACCTCAGTCAGGAACAATAACCAGTCTCCCTCAGGGACAAGTAATTATCTCCCCTCAACCATTAAACCTTGTAGGAGGTCACAATGCTACAACTGCCATCAATGTATCATCTGTTCCAGTTTCTATCAGTACAGTCCAAGCTTTACCAGCCTCAGTTACTGCTAATACCTTAGTTACTGGGTTACCAACACCCTTAGTTACCTGCGATGGTAACATATCTATGGCTGCAGCTAATGGAAATAATGCTAGCGTACCTTTGGCTGTTCTTCTTCAACGAGGACTAAATCCTGTCCCTATGCCAACTTGGAATGAAATGAAACAGAAAATGCATTTCGCAATTTCTCAAAATTGTGGTCGGCCATTTTGTAAACTGAAGAAAAAGGATCACTACCATTGTCGTGAATGTAACCAGGCATTCTCGGACCCGGCTCGTCTTAGATCTCATATAGGTAAACATGGCATTAAACTTAAAGGAGCGGAACCAGAAAGCACTGTAATAAAACATGTCAGTCAATTAGGTACGATTGGTTTCCAGCATAGTGATGTCAACATTGTTGATAGAATAGGGAACCAAGATATGGATCCTGATGAAGTACAATGTCTGACTGAGGGTGGTGACATGCCCCAAGATGATAGCGACGTCGAGGATACGAAATCCTCGTCGCTAAACCTTAATCCTTCTACTTTCTCTGAAATGATCTCAAAAGCTCAAGAACAGAACAAACTGTCGTCTGACGACAGTGATGATGGTGATAACTGTCTTCATATTGATTTAGTCCCAGAAGCAGACGTCAACGGCAACATGTCGGATAGCAATGACCAGAGAGTGGATATTTCTAGCCGATCGGGTCGTAAGATTATTAAAACAAAGAAAGATGACTTTATGAACAGTGGAGATATCAATCTAAATAAACAACGACATATAAGTGTTCCCAAGCCAACTATAAAACAAACTCCTGTCAAATCATCTAATAGTCATTCCAGTAAGGCTGCATTAGTAGGTACCCGGGGTTTACGTGACGATTCCATTCCGGAAGGTTACTCACGTTGGCGATACAACGAGGAATGTAAATATTCACGTTGTGCGTATAAACATAGTGTGACCCATTTTCACTGTATCCGTGACGATTGCGGGTACGGTTTTAGTGACCGATCTCGTTTAGTACAACATACATTACGTCATGAGAGAATTGACAGTATAACAGGCGGGGAGTTACAGCAGTATCGAATCAATCAAGATTGTGAGAACTTAAACTGTGAATATAATAAAAAGATGTCCCATTTCCATTGTAAACGTTGTAATTACAGCTGTACTGACTCTAGTAAAGTTTTAACTCATAGAAAACATCATGCAAAAATGGACAATATCTCAAATCAGGGATTTGAAAAATATTTTGCTGCTGATGATTGCGCTATTAACTTATGTCCATATTCTCGTAAACAAAGTCATTTTCATTGTCTAGTTGATACATGTAGGGCAGCTGTTTTAGGTCCTGTACAAATGACTTCACATAAAGCCAAACATGGAAATTGTTAATGTTAAAGTGTAGGTTTTGTTAAACAGTTTATCTTATAACAAAAAAATCTAATCTAGAACTCCAATTTATGGGTTTTTCTATCCATGCACTCGCAGTACAAAGTTTTTTACACATTATTGCTGAAAAGCATGAAACACTGGTTCTTTGTACACATACTTTCATTGTAACAGTAAAAGTGTGTTGGTACTGAAAGGAAAAACTCAAATATTTGAATTTTTGTGACATTGTGATTTTAAAAGTTAGAAAATTACTTTTTGTCAAATTGTGTACAATTTGTGGGTTTTTGATATAGATGAAAATTTGGGCATTTTTTCTTAGATTTTTATCTGATAAATTTCATTTGGCAAAATTGAACAATACTCATATTGGCACTACTTTCTGTTGTATTACTACACAGTGAACAATAATGTACTTTGGTTTGTGCAAAATAGATTTTAGATTTTTATACAAATTCCTTAACAAAAAAACATAAAATGTCACTGTAGCATTACTAAATGTATGTTAGATTGTTGATAACATTTTGAAGGATTTGAAGTTTGTTGTAATTTGAAAGTAGTTCCGTATGATTAGCTAAGAAGGCTTCATTTAAAAATGTAGTGTATTCTTCTAGCAATATAAAGAAATGTAGTTGCTTCTAGAAAGGTTTGATATGTATTTATCATTCTTTGTAAAATTCCAAAAAAAAATTATTGCATAATTTGTATATATATAAAATGCTTGAATTAGGCTTGCTGTAATTTCAAAGTTCAAGAATTTACTTGTATACATTTCTATTATGAAATATTCACTTGTATTTTCTGTGTCTTATTCTACAAAATATTGTATATTTTTTATAAGTGTGACTTTATTTTTGTATTTTTTCTCACATTTTATGCCACTATTCATGTGATACAACTATGTAACTTACTGCTGCACTGTTAAATGTGTCTTTATCTAACATTCCACCATGATTTTTACAGATATCTATTTTTTATCACAAACTGCTGAATTGTGTAAACCACCATTTGTCTTAGTCTGTCATTCCACATTTTGAATTATGTGTTTTTGTTGTAATCTAGCCTTTTAAGAAGATATATTTGTGATATGAAGCTTTGTTAAACCCCTCCCACCAAAATATAACCCCCACCAAACTATAATGTTTGAATAGGTTGGTATTTTAGAGCAAACGTTTGATAAAGCTAAAATAATTTGTAAATAAAATCCTCTTTCTTTTTAAAGATAATTTGAAACTTTGCTCTTTCCAATAGAAAATATTTTGTAATTAAGCCCCTCCCCACTAGAAGGTTAACTGTAATTTAGCTCCTCCCTCTTTTAAGATTTTATCAGTCCCTCCCCACTAACAGTAAAATAGCTAAACTCCTCCCACTTAATAATTAAGCCCATCCCCACTAGAAGGTTAGCTATAGCTAAGCTCATCCCTCTTCAGAATTTTTTGTTGTTAAGCCCCATCCCCTATTCAGAACACCTTAGATATGAAAATTATGAAAAAAATCAATCAGTTATATTTATTATATTAACTCTGATATTATATATAGTTATTGAATGAACTTTACCTGATTTATATATATATATATATTTTTACTGCTGTTCAGTGGTCATAATTAAGCAGAATTTGATATTCATATAATTTGGTATAAATTGCTATACAATTTTGATAGAAGAAAATTTTCAATGTATATTTTGAAGTCATTGTATTCCAGTACCTACCCGTGTATGTAATATTATTATGTAATATTCCAGTTAATTCTATGCATATATTATTTATGTATTTTAACTTTAAAACTCATACTATACATTCCAGATTTTTATTGTATATTGTTCGTTTGTTGCTATCTTTTTGTGTAAAATGAAATATAGAGTTCCACTATGGATAATTTCTGAATGCTTTCAGATTAGTAATATATTGGAGAAAGTCAGAGTGTATTTTTATTAGTAATACATGTATATTTTTACTTGAATAATGCAGAAGAAAAGAGAATGGTTATAATTTGAAATAACAAAACTGTGAGAAACGACTGATTCATTTGTATTTATTCCAACTTTAAATTTCTATAATACATTCTTTGTTAATTAACATTCATATAATATCATTTTGTGATAATTTTTTTATATAAAATAGGTAGAATTTAGATCAATTAGTTGTAAGTCAGTCAAATTAGAATATATATGTAGTTTTTATAATAGTTTATACTTTAAATATTGTTCACTATTTACTATGTAGGTTGAATACAAATGGTTCCTAAACTATCAATTTTCCAAATACAAAGTTTCATATCTTTTTATTAATAAGGCCACACTTTTTATATTTTTAGTCTTAGGAGAATTTTCTTGAAAAAATGAGTACGGTAGGTGGAAATAAAAATATAAAAAAAGATAAAAGATTTCAATTACAATCGACATTCAAACCCATTTTAAACAAGTACCAAGTGAAATTGATATTTATCTAAGAAATTCACTGACATTTTCTCAAACTGTGTGATTATTATATTTACCACATTTTTAAGAGCGCCCTTTCCATGTATAAAACATGCTCAAAGGCGCTTTACAATACATTGTAATCGTAATATTACAGTAAAAATAATGAATAATACAAGATATAAACATTAGATAAAAAAATGAACATAGAAAAACATAGGCAGAACTTAAGATATTAGATAAGACTATAAGTAAAACAAGTTGGATTGTAACATGAAAACATAATAAAATAGTCTAATCTTGGGCCATTTGCTTTCACCTCACACAACCTTATATTTCTGATAGTATAAATATTGAACAGAATGTGATAAAAGACAATAGATGTCTCATTACCCCACCCACCTAGTCATAATACCATATATATAATATATATAGATTATATTGTTTTTACTCAGGCTAATATTTATCATGAGTCTTACTCATTATGCAGTTTTTATTATTATTTATTTTTTATCATTATTTAGATTATTATTGTTGATGTCAGTCATATTTTGATTATTTATTTTTCTTTATTTAAAACTCATTGGTGAGGTTGGTTATTTGTTAAATGTATTTTTTGTGAGTGAACAAATTTTGTGCTTAATGATACTTGTATTTATCATGATTGTTTTTGTTTCAATTTTTCATATGTGCTTTCTTTTAAAAGTATACTAGGACGAAAAAGAAACGCCGGGTAACCTATAATGATTGTTTTAAGGGATAAATTGTATTATTGGATTATTATATTTATTTTTGTATGAAATGTCATCTGTATGGAACCAGCTGTTGAAGTTTCAATCGATTTCCGATGCTGATTATGTGAAAAAATACCCCCTTTTAACGATGACCCTTCTTGTTTTGCGAAACACGGCCGGACATGTGTTGCATATTTTATGTACCCGGCGTTTCTTTTTCGTCCTAGTATATAATATGTATGTACTTGTGAATGATTGTGCTTTTTAATTTTAAAGTTTTAGAGAAAATTTCTTTAAACTTCATAATTGACTAAGCCTGGTACCCTGCCTATTGCTACCACTTGTTACATGTTGACATTAGAGGTTAGGCACCAGCTTATAACCATAAGTTGAAGGATAATTCAAATGTATTGAAAATGAACTGATTCTTTTCAATTAAAATGCATTCATTCATTGATCAACCCTTGTTATATCACTCAGCCAGTTAAACTTGGGCAAGTTTTTTGTCAATTGTTTTCCATTTTGCTGTTTTTGAGCAAAATTTGTCTGAAAGTCTAAAAGTACCATGTTTGTGGTAATATATTATTTATAAATGAACATTTTGGCATTGATAAGGCTTAATCGAAGCTTGTTTTAGTAATTTAGAATATAATGTATGTAAAATTCTTATTGTTTATTTTTATTTATTTATTCACAATGGATTTTTTCTAACTATTTAATTTAAGTTAAATCAATTGGGCCTTTACCAGTTTGAATGAATTCTGAAGAATTTAGTACAGTCTGAAATAGAATCTTCTGATTGGTTTATTTTGAAGTCATAATTTGAATTGACCAATGAGATTGCTTGATTATTAGACTGGTTCACGATTCAGAATTTACTGAAAGCTTAGACTGTGAACATATTGTGATATAAACATACCTAGTCAACTTGTTTTACATTATTTATTACCATTATTGTGCCTCTATTGATATTTAAGATGAGTTTTGTCAACTGAAATTGTTTTAATGCTCCCAGATCAAGAATTTTTGGCAAAATCGGATTTGTTTTATCAAAAATTTCAAACTTGCCTTATGAGCAAAAATGATTTGACCATTTGTCATCTGCCTTAATTCTTATAAAATCATCTGAAATAAAATCATATTATGATTTAATCTGCATAGCCAACCTGATACATAATAAAGGTCATGTGATGAAGGTCACGAGACAAATCACCGTTTGCTTTAAATGAATTTGCTTTTAATAATGTGCTGCTTATTTATTATTAAAATAAGTATTTTGTACATAACTTATAATGCTTGTTTATGCCAGTAATAAATGTTTAGTTTAAAAGTTTAGAGTTGGTTAAAAACTGCTGATCGTATGTTATGTTAATGATACCATTCACTCATCAATAAATAATATTAAAACTTATTAATAAACAGTGTTAAACTTGCCCTTGATTAACTTTCGTATTGATTACCAGGTAATCTCGCCAAATGAGCAAATTTAAGTATATTCATGTATTTATTCCATTTAGATGACGAACTTAGTACATGTTTTACAAAGTTAACCGAGGGTAGCATACAATTGTGAGTGAATATGCATTGAGGGCAATTTCAACTTTGTTTATTAATAATTACGAACATTCCATTTAAAAAAAAATGCTTATTGATTATTATGAACATTCCATTTTAGGAAATCATTACATATTTCATTCATTCATTCATTCGTGTCTCAGTAGAACAAATAATTTTCAAGTTACTATTTTATATTGTATATATATTTACACAGAAAATACCGTCCCATGATAGCCCTCAACGAAAAAAGTCAACTGAATGTGACCTTAGTCTTATATTTTACATTGTTGTTGTTGTTGCTGTTTTACGTCACAGAGTTATTGTAATATTTGAAGTGATATACTATAGTCAGTCACCAAATTTTATTTGTATAGAAATAATTATAATGTTGTTTTTTGACATGCGTGTGAAAAAAGGAGAAAATGTACATGTATGATTTGTGTGTTATTTCAGAGGTTGCCCGCTAGACTGTAGTAAGTTCATTGCGCTAAAGAGCAAGTTACTTCAGTCTTTCGGGCAACCCTCGATTTGTAAGATAAAACTAGTTTGTATGAGAAGTTACTGTGTTTTAGATGTTACTGTTCAAATTTGTACCTATTGGTATTTCTGTTATGTTTAACCTCTTAGGATATTTGCTTTTTTCTTCTATGATAATGGCTATCTGTCATTATTGACTATTATGGCCGTACAATGGTTGTTTATATAAGTGAGCTACCAGGCTGCTCAGCTACTCAATCCACCAAAAAGAAACCAGTAGTGTGTTTAAAAAAATAGGTACTACACCTTATTGCTTAAGAAAAACCATACCATTGTTTCTCTATGTATGCCAGTCTGAAATAAACACAGTTTTCAGGTTGCCCTGGATAATTTACTGTTGTGCAAAATATTGTTTAAAGCCATTTTTATATAACATTCGACCAGTACCAATACATGATTTTAAGGCATTGATCGTGTTGCTGATATTTTATGTTAATGTTTTATTATTTTCACAACTGCTTGAAGCAAAGTACAAAATGTATAAATGTTGATTTATGTTTTAAATGATTTCATGATGTATGTTACGTGATTTTTGAAATAAACAGATTTCAAGTTTAATTATGTTTTGTTTTACATTTACTACCGTCCCACTTTATCTCTGAAATGGGTGTGGCCTAGTGGTTACGACCTTGAACTAGTAATCATTGGATAGCAAGCTCTGTGTTGGTTCCTTGGTTTAAATCCTATTTATAAACTACCATCCTACTTTATCTCTGTTGCAGGCTTCCCAGCGTTCCTAGTTTTTTTCCTAGTTTTTTACTTTGCACTGCTGGGAAGCCTGCTGTCGCTGTCACATTGGACTACAAATCTGGAGGTAGTGTGTTTGATTCTCAGGTTTGACCATCTTACAATAAGCAGCTGCGGCAATACATACCACAGTAGGAATTTAACATACCGGTTTTTGGCGATATTGGAAAATTCTTCCTTTGGCGAAATGAAAGTAGCAAAACGTCAGTTTTTCCATTGTTCATTTCATCTAAGCTTAAGTTACAACAATTTAACTGATTGGGGCACGTCCAATTAATTGTACAGAACAGGAAGTTGTGAAACAATTATGGCGTCAAGGAGCTTGATTACTTGGATGTTCTGCAGCATAGAGGGTGATTGATTCTTTCAACCCAAGCATCTTTTTTATGTGCAAAGCATATATCACAGTCCTAAATGACCATTTAAAGAGGCTAGATTCTGTCAGTAGCTGCCTGTAAGATTTACAATGTTTCTGTTAAATACAGCTGAGGAACAACGCATCTAAAAACCCACAATATATCATTGTACGTATTGCGATACGGTGTTAGCGTATTGCAGTATATTACTTCTGGTGTATCGTGACACCCCTAATTGAAATGGCCACTAACATCATTTGTTTATTCTGTTTATAATAAATTCTGTGCAGTATTATCCTATAATAAAGTGTTTAATTAACCAAATCATCCTTTTCCAATCCTATTAACATCTTTATTTTGTTTGTTTTTGTTGGGTTTTAATGCCGTAGCAACACATTGTATAGGTCATATAACAACGGTCAGTCAACCTACTCACTGTTCCTAGAAAGGCTATATCTCTGGATTTAGCCGTTAACCAACTACTAAGCACATAATTTCATCAGTGACTAACAACTGCCCTTCATAATTAAGAATCATTGGTAGAAGGAAGAATGGTTGTAGAAATAATTTCATGACCAAGCTCCATGAAAAAATGCCCCGCACGGGAATCAAACAGACGACCCCTCTTTATATCTTTAAAGATGAAATAACTTGATACATCATGCAATGTTTTGATTTTCACTTGCATTTTAAGCATAATAAATGTTTATAACTCAACAAGAATCGTAATTTATTTCTTCTGGAAATTGAATCCGAGTTGAAGGACTGGACAATCCATATACTAGCCTTTGATCAGAAGACAAGTCTCCTGTTCATTATACTGGATAACACGGTCGATAGCGCAGTTGGTAGTGCGCCAGGATTTGGAATCTCATGTCCTGAAGGGGGTAAGGGTTTGAATCCCACATAGGGAAATTATACCCTTCCATAAAAAATTGAAAAATGTCAATTTTCCTCCATTAATAGGGTATATGGAGAAGTTTCTTGCCTTATAGTCAAATATTTATGGAAGTGTATTATCTGCCCGGGTGGGATTCGAACCTGTACCCCCTTTGGGACACGAGATTCTAAATCCTGGCACGCTACCAACTGTGTTATCAACCCAGGTTGGGGAGTCTTTAACTTGGTTTAGTACAGTCAACATATTGACGCAATGCAATCATACCATCGTAACAGGTACCCATTTACACCAGGGTTGAGTGAAGCAATCATACCATCGTAACAGGTACCCATTTACACCAGGGTTGAGTGAAGCAATAGCAGGTTATTTTCTTGCTCAAGGTAATAAGCAGTGCCCCTGGTGGGATTAAAACCTGGGACATCTTGATACCCAAGTGCACACCCCATTACTAGAATTCTGCACCTAATGTAATAAATGAGGGTTGATTCTTCAATACCTGCACCAGCCTGCAATTGATACCTGCATTGTGATCATTCATGGCTTATCTAATATGAGGGCCGTTACATAAGTTACTGCTGCTGGAATAATTAAGCTGAGGGATGTTTAATAAATAACAAAAGTCAATAAATATGTATATAACTGATTTATGATGGGAATAATCACACAAGATCTACAGAATTGTATGATAAAATACATTTATAAACATATGGAAACTCATCTATTTTTTATACATAAAACATGATTTTTACATATTTGATCAGAGATAGAGAAAAGTGAGAGGTCAAATTAGAGGTCAAGAGCTCAGGGTTAAGTTAGAGGTCAAGGTCAAGTTAGAGGTCAAGGAAAGTCATTTACAGCACTCCTATAACTCAAGACCCCAGGTCTAAAGTTACTGTACCGTAACTCTAGCCATTGCCTTGTTTTATATAACTCGGTATACTTCTAACAAATTGAATTTAAACATTTTTACATATATATAAAAAAAAAATGCTAATTCAAATTAATTTAATACAAATTAGACTTATTTATTTTATAATAATAACTATTATTTAATATAAGCCTTTTAATCTATGGAAATGGGACTTTCTATGACTTTTAGACTTCCATTGTTTAATAAATGATCTAGTACATAGGTCTCCGGCACAGTTCCAAGTAAAAATAAATAAAATGACTTATAATGGAGAAAATGGCTACTTATTGAACTTGGGTATAAAATCAATCAACTTTTTAGTAATATTTATGTACCTTATATATATGTATAAATATGTATAGTGTCTTTGACTTGGAACCATGCCATCTCCTATTAGGGGTGTAACAATACGGTAAAAACCATATTGCAACACATGTATATTGCAATATGCAAAACGGGTAATGCAATATACATTGTATTGCAATATGTATCGGTTTTTTGTATAGACATGCAAAGCATGAATTAAACCATGTGCATTGAATTTGTTACACGCATGTGTATTTTCAAATGAAATATTATCCAAATACTTAAAATACTTGTGTAAAAAGGACTAATTGTCAGAAAATGCAGATTTTGAAACTGACAGTCGAAGATAATTATTTTCACAATTGACATAATGTTTAACATTTTAAAGCACAATAAGATTATTTTTAGTTTTTTCACATTCAAACATTTATTCAAACAATTTAATGTCAGATTCTGATAAAAACAGTTAGTGCGGTAAATAACTACAAAAACCGGTTTAGTGGAAAACGAACCGTTTATCGTATTGCAATATTAACCGGTATATCGGTTAACTGTTACACCCCTATCTCCTATGATCTTATACCTTGTAAAAGAAGACAGGTAAATATCTAAGTCATGAAGTCAAGTGTATATGTGTATATGTTCTATGATGGACTAGAAGGGAGGGACAATAAAATGGAAAATAGAAAATGTGATTTTAGATTTCACAAAAGCAGTTTTTTATACATGGTACAGAACTCACACATCAATATGGCTAATACAAACCAATATGGCTATATTATAGTAAATATGAAGTCCTGAAGATAAATGCAGCGTTTTAACCTCAAACCATCGTCGGCAACCACAGTACTTTCTTCCATTACACTCCTTACCTACCGAGGGAAATTTTACTGGCAAAATCTCGTTTTCATAAATATGCATGAGGCAGAGGAGACTAATCTTCTTCCAATGATATTGCATGTAACAATTAAATACTCTTCAATAACAATGACATCATACTGGGATTTCTAACTTTAAATAGAAACCAAGGCACATGTTTATTTTCAAAAAATGGTGGCGTTATTTCATTGGCTAGTTTTCTGCAGTGGTTTTCTTGCAGAACCAATGAAACTGCCTCATTAGTTATTCATGATTACAAGATTTTCCTAATCAAATGGCCCACAGTACATAACGCAGCATAGTGGGGTAAAGTATCCTGGGATAACCAACAATGACCTTAAACATACACCAAACAAATGAACTATTATAGTATAAATACAATGTTAATAAAGGGAAGAATATCACAGATAGTTTGAACAAAAGCACACAATTTGTTTGTACAGCCTACAAAAAAGGGGATTTGTTTAATATGTCATAAATATAATACAAAAACTATCATACAGTGCCATTCAAAAGTCCATAGACAAAATCCTGGGTAGCATATTATCAAAAGTCTTACGATAATTTAGTAATACAATATAGTGTGATTTACAATGAAAAATTAGTCGTAAGACCTTTGATAATATGGACCCCTGGTACTTAAGATACACTGATTTACATTTACCTTGGAAAAATGAAACAAAGGAACATCTAAGCCAATTCAAAAACTAGCATTAATAAGGGACTTTAGTCAGTTCTTTCCCCTTGTATACTCTTCAAATAGGTAGGTCTTACTAGTTGGATTACTCGGATTTTACCCTTATTTTTTAATGTCAATTTGCCAAAATTGATCTTTAATAAATAACTTTTTTGTAAATCATTTAATTTGTTTGAAATTCAGATTAAGTATTTTTAGGGTAAATACCTATCTAAAATTCATCACTTCTGTTAATATCTTTATTAACAAGAAAGATATTAGATGAAATATTTTGTTATCCTTACATAGGAATTCAATGATAAAATCCAAGGATTCCAACTGTAAGGACCTACTTACCAGTTGGATTGCTTCAGATTTTATCAGGGAAAGATAACTGACTAAAGTCCCTAATTGGTTCATCAACATTATGATTCAAACCATAGGTGGATAGCACGGTGCCAGGTCAAAAGCACTATAATTTTATATAGTAATATTACATACAAATATACCTAATATGTATAGCTCATTTTTCTCAACTGTCAAAACATGAATAATATCATAATGACTTTGTGTTCTTTGTCTAACACTCGTGATATTGTGATAGTGTGTATTTTATCACCATGAAATAATACAACTATACATGTAGCGTTATTGACTCGGAACTGAGCTGGCCACCTATAACTTTTAAACTACTATGAGCACTTTATTGATCACTAATTCTTAGTTTTATATCAGTCTTCAGTTTATGTTTTTATATTTTATCATCTCTTAATCTTTTTCATTTTCGTTTTTATTTAAACTCGTATTTCCTAATTATGCATATGATTGTGAAGCGCTTTTGAACATATATTCAATATGAAAAGAGCGCTAAACAAATGCGGTATATAATAATAATAATAATAAATAATTAACACTAGATGGGAGCCCGTGCAAGCATGGGCTTTAGGTAATGACTTTACTTGTGGTGACATTGGTTATTGATTTAATACAGGGAAATAACCGCTGCGGGGAGTTTGGTCTATTTTTAGTTTTATCTAGAACTATTTTCAGACACACAAAAAAACCACTATTTTTGTTGATTTTTGGCAGTTTTTGCAAATATCAAGAGGCTTTGTCAAAAAAGAATTGTCAACTTGATATGCCGGTATATAGGTGCTCCAGCGACCAACAAAAGATTAATTCAAAGCTGCGCCGTTTCTTCCACAAAACAGGAAACTCGCAAATTTAATAGTATAGATTATATTAAATTAATAAGATTTACTTATACTGTATAACCTCTGCAGAGCAGCCCTCTACAGAACAAATCCTTCACACAACATCTTTAATATTTCTCTTAGGTGTAATTTTCATTCCTTTAACCTCTACAGAGCAACAACCTCTGAACAGCAACAGACTTAAGTCCCTCCCGGTAGGTGTTGCTCAAGAGAGGTTGTACTACACATGTAGTAAAATAACTTATATATGTACAATCAGTTTTTCTCAAAATATCATTTGTCTAAGAACTTTTGGATGGAACTGTATATAATAATAAACAACATCAACAAAATATATATACACAAATTATACAAAATATAAACACATCAGTTTCTACCCATAGCTAATGTATACTATATACTACAATTGTCATATTGGAACACAAGTCACATCCATCGATCACTATAAATAAACTATAAGCATGTTGAGTCACTTAACATGTTTTTTCATTTCATTAAATATACTGACTCTATATCATATACAGTGCCATCCATAATTACCTTCATAACTGTGTAAATGTGATTTGTTATTATTTTTTACCAAAACTTGAAAATTTATACATGTATAAGTTATATGGACTATGTATAACAATTGAATATAGGATCATTGCTCCCCTTTCAAATGTTACAATTTAACATTATCGTTATACTAACTCTCTGCAGCAGTTATTTCCCTTTATTAAATCAATAACCACTGCCCATACGGAACACCTCGACCTTTCATGAATAAATAATCTCGGAAAGATTCGTGGGGGGGGGGTCTACCCTGGCGGCTTGGGTTTTTACTACCTATGTGAGGTGAAGCACGTAAGAGTTATGCATAATAGTTCTTGTAGTATACACACAGATTTTTGTCAAAACATATTTCTATGTTATATATTGAACCAAATACTGTTTAGTGATATCATTGAACTGTGTTATTTCAAACTTATGGTCTAAAAACAAAACTTCAGTCATCGCCTAAATGATCATGTATTTGTTTACTTCAACACCGGTAGTTTTAAAATGGGTGTCTAAATATGTCCGAGATTATTCGTAGTGAATGACCGAGGAGATACAAATGAACCACTGCCATCACAATATATTCCTCAGCGAGCCAATTTTTAAAATCTTTTTTACATTTTAATATTTTCTAAAAATTGTGTCTTCTTGTAGTAAATCAGGGTGTTCAAAGTACATGAAGATGAAAAATAATTAGTTTTCATTGTTAAGTAGCAAAGCATTACATAAGCACTGCGATGAGTTTAGATATTTTCATGGCAGTGGCCATTTCTTGAGAAAAACTAGTCTTTTTTACAAGTGTAAAGGTAATTTTGGAAGGCACTGTATGTGTCTATTTCACTTCAACACAGTAATTGGCTATAACACCTGATCAATTTTTAATTTTAAAGGTGACTGCAAGTTGTTGTCACCCCAAATAGTAGTTTTACTTTGAAATAAAAATTAATACAAAGATTCCTGTAGCACTATATAATAGCAGCTAAAATTCACAAGACATTAACATAACACATAGTTAGACATTTTTGTGTTTAAATTAGCATTATAAATGCATTCATCTGCAGCAATGCATTAAAAAAATACTCTAAAAAAGACGAGTATACTTTAAACATGATTTCAGTGAAAAGTGGAAAACAGCAAAACCTATAGATATGAATGAAACATTTAGTTCAACATTTTACATTTATAACTCTTCAATGATAACTCTTTTAGGATTTCTACTGGAAGGATGTAATTCATATACATGTATATAACAATATCATCTTACACAGCGCAGGAAAGATATATGTATATAGGACATTTTGTAAACTTTTGCAGTGATACTATTTTTTAATTCACTTTGTGAACTCAGAAAACATGTTTCCAACAGTAGCCTAGCTACAAATAAAATTGTAAAACAGATCAATTTCTTGAAGAAAAATAATTTCATCTTACCAATTGAATAGCAAACATGATAATGATAACATTTGTGTTATCAATGTTATTTCACTGAGTGAGATCAGAAAACAATGAGTAGCACAGCCACATTTAAAATATATACTACGAGGCTCTTAGTTAGCCACTGACTCTAAGTCCTCACCCACTCTAAATACATAAAGCATAATCAATAATATTATTTAAGTAATAATTCACTAAAATAAGCTTAGATTATCGTTTTAGTTAAAAGAGATAGGCGGAGCCACATTGTGGGCGGAGCCAAACCTGCACTGATTGTGATTTTACAGTACCCGGTAAACATGTCAATATTTTAAATGGCGGAATTTTGATGATTTTGTTTTTTAATTGCTGAAGAAATAACACAGTTCGGAGATTAGAGATTTAAATATAGCATATTATTGTAAAAAAACGAAGCTTTTCTTCACATAAATGAAGAAAAGGTACGTTTTATTTAGCTGTGTTGACTTTGGGTCCTGCTTTTATACCTAACACGGTTTACTGACATTATTTAACGAATTAAAACCTTGAAAAATTGATGGAATAATTGGTTTAATTGTTCATTTAGATATAGCTAAAATAAAAAGTCAGTTTAAAATTACCAAGTTAGCATTTTTTTCATTCATTTTCTTAAGGTGATGAACCGGGACCTCCAGAGTATACAAATAAATCTGTAAAACTTTAAACTTACACTCACCTACCATATAATAGTAGTAGAATCATGCATCAAGTGTGTAATTACAATTAAAATTGAAACATACAATTAAAAAATTTAGTTAAAATATGCACCAGTGATCAGTTCAATTTTTTGACAATTTTATGAAATTAAGGGGAGGTAATTCATACTACATGCTAGCTTTACACAATTATCTCCCTTGAAAGACAAAAATTACGTGATAGCACAAACCAACACCAAAAATAGACAATTCATAGCAAATCATCAGATTAAACTACTTCTGAGGTATGGAAAAAATCAATTTTCCTTATTTTACAAAAAAATTTTGTACTTTGCCTCAACAATTTAGAAGCACTAATGCAATGATCTTAAAAAACCCAAGTTCAACAAAAAAATCCACAATTCTATAAAAAAGCAAAATTATCTACTGAAAAGTGAACACAAAAAATAGGCAAATACTATTCACACAAAATAATAACCAAAACTATTAGGGAACACAGCTAACATAAGTCAATTGGATTCAAAATATTGTAGTTATTATACAATAAACCAATGATTGAATGAAACACTATTGTAACTCTCTTTATTTTCAAATTGAGTAAAAAATGTGTTTCGTTCAGTCGTCGAAACAATGTAGAATGATTATTATCCGCCTGATACATGATCTCACGTCTAAATACAATGTGTGTGATTTGTTAAACAATCAAAATAAATGCAAGTCTTCATCAAGCCCGAGTTTGTTTGTATGGTTTTCGATGGCGCACACACTCAATAAAGTCACATTGTTCCAAAACTCGGAGAAATATTATAACAAAATAATACAAGAACACAATAAATGTGTTCAAGTCAATTTAAAATTCTGTAGTATTTCATTTCTAATATTTCAGTTTTTTTAGTCATTTTCCATTTAAGAGCTGACTCAAAAATTGATAACCAGGAGCTGGCTTGTCCAGTGTTATAAAATTCTTCAGTCAATCTCTCATAAATGGATGACTTAAACACTATCACATTGAGAAGCCAGCTTGTCCAATGAATGACAATAATTATAATAGTATTAATATATACATCAGCTATCATCTTATCATATACACTGGAGTCCAAAAGTTTCTTCACTCATGTAATTTGTTTTATATTTTCTTTTCTTTTTTATTACAAATATTAATCCAGACCCAATTTGTTTCATATTTTTATTGTTTATTTATGATAAAATATATATGGTAGAACATAATTGACGGTTCATTATGAACTGTATATCAGTTGTGAAACTTATAATGACATGTAAAATATGTCTAAGTATATTCCAGAACATCAAAATTTAACAATGTGTAAAGAAACTTTTGGACCCAGTGTATATAGTATAAAAGGCTTTAAGCTTAAAACTTGACAAGAATAGATGGCACATTTATATATAATTAATTTTAACATAACATAGTGTACTAATCACATCTGTCTTGTGTTTAAATAAATTTTATAATTGAAAACTGAAACTTACATTGTAAGCAAACTAAAAACTTTGTAATTGAATGGACTTTTAGCTACTACCACATTATTTCATGTAGTTCAGACCGCCTCTACTTGTTTGCTACAGTCGTCTAGAATCTTTAAGCACACCATCTGCTTCACATTATTTTTCGCTCTATAACTTAGTAACCATTCCTGGAAAGACTAAATCTTTTTGATTTAGCTGTTAACCAGTTACTAGGCCCAAACTTCCTTCAGTTACTGACAACTGCCCTACATGATAATGAATCAGTGATAGGAGGAAGAACGGTGATAGAAATTATTTCATGACCAATCTCAACTATAGTATGCCTTGTCTTGGAATCAAACCCGTCAAGCCCTTGTTCAGTAGACTTTCACGCTACTGACTATGCCAGGTGAGCTGGCTTTACATTAGTAGTTAATGGTAGCAGTTAACACTAAATTATGATACTTCACATGAAAACAAGAGTAGGCCAATTCAACAATGTCACAGATCATATCAATGGACAAATTAGTGCTAATGTTAAAGCTGTTATTGATTGGGCTCGAAGCGTATCGATGATATAGATATATCGAGAAATAAATATCGACAGTACACCAAAATATATATATCAATACCTTCACTGCAGTACTATACAGATCATTTATGTTGTCAAACTCATTATACATGTATATTTGGCATGAATGTTATACTTTCTGTAGACTAGAGCTATTTCTTCAATGGAAGTGCTGTCAATGTTTTAGGCCTATCAGTTCATATTATGACAGCGCACCTGTTTCCACTTTCGATAGAAGGTTCCTCTAAAAATTTTGACCCTTATTTGTGACTTTTATTTATTGACCTATATAGGCTTTATTATCGATATCTAAAAATGCATATTGATTATTGATCAGAAAATAAATATCGATGATAGAGCGATATCGTTGGAATCGATGACAGCTCTAGCTAATGTGACGTGTACATCAAGTACATGTTATTTCAAGACAAGACAGTTTGACTAGAATATAGACAAATAATACATATAGCTTTATTATCATCCCTTTCTCAACCTATTTTATTGTCAATCAACTTTCTTTATTTTTCTAACACAAAATTACCATAAAATATGCCTGTTACACAATTTCAAATGCACAATAACTTTCAAGTAGGTCTTTCAGGTTGTTGAACTTATCTAAGGCATGAAAACTGTTTGATAAAGAGTAAATATAGGGCAGGACATTACCAGGTAATTCTTGAAGTAGGTTGCCCGATCAGACAACCAGCTATACATTATACTAGACCTAACAAAATGTGTACAAGCAGTAACAAGCCGTCCAAGCCAAAAAATAGGTTGTCAGGGGTAATCTGATGATCTTTAGTGTCAAACCCTGAAGGACATACAAGTCAATCAACTACATGTAGTCATGCAAGTCAATCCTCCCTGCCCCCCTTGTCCCACTTTTTCAAAAGAATTTAATGATACTAAAGCAAACAATTTGTTATATACCTAGCCAAAATGTTAAGTTAACAAATCTAATTTATGTGAAGACATAATAAATTTATCAATATTCCCTTCTTGTCAGTTTTTTATTTCCCAGGAAATGTTCTACTTCATTCAAACTTCTACTATACAGAAATAAAAACAGTATTATCGTTGTTCCTATACTTAAATATACATAGTACACAAATATTTCACTATAACACATATCATATGTATTATAAAAAATTATAATATTGATCTACACTAATTTATTCAACTGTCAGTGGCGCATACATTAGCTCAGCTGATTTAAATATTCTCTTCAGTACAATCTGATTAAAACCCGATCTACCGAAAAATCGATTTTACCGCTCGCATACTCGATAATTTAGATCTGGCCTTTTCCAAACGAAGGTCACGTTCAGGTGACCTTTTCTCATCACAATATTCATGACGAAATTGTTATGATACGTAACTTGTTTACATCGTCAACGTCACGAAATTTGAAATGAGCCGCCCAATCCGAGACTGTGAATAATACTGCTGTTAAATTAGCATGCAAACATAGGTCTAAAAATAGAAATTACGAAAATCAAAATGTGATTAATAGTGTTTTCGTCTAGATGAAAGCTACGCATTGATTGGTCGACACAAAGTTCATTTCGACGTGACCTTGCATTGACTAAGTAGAGATCCAGTACGACAACGCTCTACAGGATCTCTGTTTACGGAGATTGTCTTCAGTATTACTGTACTCACGATTGATAAAAAGATATCATTGTTTATGTATGGAGATTATCAAACAAATATTGAGTATTTAAATCAGGGGAGTTAATGTATGCGCCACTGAATAGAATTTAACCATACATGTAGCATACGAAGAATAATACTTTCCAGTACGCATACAGTTCAAGAATAAAGATTAATTTTCTTTGTTATAGGTTTTCTACACATGTGACATATTCTAAGTTCTTCGCCGCATGTACTACATACAGTATGTCCACACAGAAATGCCATATCACGTTTTCTCTCCATACAAATAGAACACATCATATTCTCTTCCATCTCATTCAGACGATTTAATAAATTAGATTGTTTAGGATCTGTTGGTGGTTCGGATGTAAATACATGATTACCAGCTGAAAAACAAAGACACATCTAATATTAGTATCAATAACAGGAGCAGGAGTGGCAGAGCAGTTACATCATTGGACAAGTAAACATTGGAAAGCCAGCTTTGTGTTGGTTTAAGTCCCATCAAAAACCTACCCCGATGTTTCCTTGAGCAAGAAACTTTATCTTACTAGCTCAGTGCTGGGGGACCAAGAATTGCACACAAGAGTGATAAATCTAAGTTGTAAGAACTTGTTTTACAATCAAGCTAAAATAAATTAGTATACTAGAATTATTAATAACAAGAGCACTAGGGCTGCAAAGATATGATTCAATAAGGGACCTTAGTCAGTTATTTCCCCATGTATACTCTTCAAATAGGTAGGTCCAATCAGTTGGATTACTCCAATTTTATCCTTATTTTTCAACGTCAATTTGCCAGAAGTTATCTTAAATAACTTTTTTGTAAATCATTTAATTTGTTTGAAAATCAAGAACCATCGATATTTCATCACTCCTGTTAATATCTTAATAACAAGAAAGATAGTAGATGAAATATTTTATAATCTTTACATAGGACTTCAATGATAAAATCTTAGGATTCCAACTGATAAGACCTACTTACAAATTGGATTGATTCAGATTTTATCAAGGAAAGATAACTGACACAAGTCCCTCATTCATGGTAAATTGATTGTGGAAGGTGCCTATTCAATTTGATTTTTGATCTGTGATTTTCAATAATTGGATACTGGGCATTAAAGTGTTTAATAAAAATATAAGGATAGAAGCCAAGGTGAACCTAATAAATGATGCACATTGACCGTGAGACTGTATTTCACTCTGTTTATCAGTTGTTCAGAACTATCAATTTTTCATTCAGGAAACTTACAAATTCTGCCAAGTCAAGATTATTTAATAGAAAATAGAACAAAAGGCAATTTCTGGAAACCACTTAAAATTTAAAGAAAAATATCTAGTACTGTATTGTTTGATGAATGTGCCAAGCTTTATCTCATTTTTTTCAATAAGTACTTTTTACAGTTTTTATATTAGTTCCATAGTACATAAAAACACAAGAATGTTGCCAGATATTTTAATGTTAAAGAGACAAAAGGGCCTTATTGGCATTTTACTCACAGTTAAAGATATAAATAGCTGATTAGCTAATGTTTACTTTGTAATATTTGTACCTGACCTTAAATACAGCTTCTTGTATCTTGTAAATAGATGAGATACAATTTTAAAGGTACTAGTTCACAGATTTGGTTTATTTTTTCTATAATTTCAAAATACCATTCAGTGTCTGTAATTGTGTCAAAAAATTCTTATTATTTTAAGACAAACTGACCTATATGTGGCAAGAAATATTCAATAAAAGTCACAAAAAATGCACTTAAGTTGTCTATACTGTGACATATGGGGTAGATATTTACTACGTAAAACACCATCATTTGTAGTTGTATCATGTATGTCAATTTACACTAAAATTGTCATTATCAGAACTCTACTTTCCTGCTTCTAAAAATGTTTCCATACAATTTTGATAGTTTTAGAAAAAGTTGATATTAAAGTTGAAATATGTGAACGAGTACCTTAAAAGCCTCTTGGAAATTATAGTGAAATAGAATTACAGCATTTTTGCATTCACCAGACAAATGCTATCAAAACCTTACCTTCGTCCATTTTAGCAGTAATAAGAACTTTACACTCAATACATTTCTTCATTTTAATACAACATTCTCTACAAGACACCATATGTTTACATGGTTGAAATGTTATACAAGCTGGTTGCTCACAGCAGACGTCACATAATTTATCTTCTGTATTACTGATACTAGGGTCTGTTCTACGACTGAAAATATATATTTTATATATACATGTACAGTAGAGAAAGTTATACACATTTCTTATAGTGCGACAATATTAACCTGATCTTGAACTACCTTATTATAATAATTACACACTTTACTTACATTAAATCGTGAGTTTCTGTATCTGTGTATTTCATTACGCATGTGTTTATAAAAATCAATTTGACTGTAAATCAATTTTGTAAACATGGCATGTTTGAACTTTAAATTTTGGAAGCATTTTGGAAGTCCTTAATGTTGTGGCACAGTTTTAAAGCATTTTTTTCTTATTAAAAGAAAATTAGTTGTTTAGTACATTTATTTTGCCGATAAAGCACTATTTACAAACCAATACAACAAGAGCTGTCAGAGACAGCATGCTCGACTTAGTAAGTATTTGTCACAGGAGATGTGGTTGATGATAAGGAACATACACATTTTAAAATTCGAAACCATAACCTTAACAAATTTAAAGTAAAAAAAAATAAAAAAAATAGAAATTCTGAAAAAAATGTATTTGGATAAAATAAAGGTTTTATAAAGGCTCCAATGTATGAAAATAAAGGCCTTTTAGTGTAAAATATGAAAAAATAAAGAGTAGATAAAGGCTATTTTCGTCAAAGTTCTCATTTCTTTATTAAACCCACAGTCATACCAGTCTTTTTTTATGTTATATACTGTTTGAATTATGCAATATAATACATACCTTATTTAATGTGAACAATGGGTAATTGATAAATTCGCGGAATTCCCTTCTAAAATATTTACCCTTTAATCCAATCACATTAAAACTAAAATAAGGGTAAAACAATTCATTATCATTTTAACAAACATATCGGTGAACAGATTATCAATATGGTATCCATAGCAACCATTGTTTGGTGACTTGAAGCACACTATTTTTCGCCTATTTTGACAACATCTAACATTGTATTACACATTCAATTTTGGTAGGAATTATGTGCCAACATTAATTGTACTAGCGTGTTGTCTCGACATCATTTCCTGAAAGTTTAATCAAATTGTTTTGAACAGTTATTGCACAGCAGAGATTTTAGAGCCAAGGCTTCGAAACAACGAATGACGTCAACAGATGATTTTGAGTTTGGCGCAGTCATTAATTGCTGTGTTTGACTCATTTTGTCACCTGCAGATAGGCTTCAACAAATTAAAACTGCTGATACATTACCAATATGGGGAAAAACAATTGTCTACAAATGGCATCAGAGGTTCAGGGAAGGTAAAACATGGGTATTTGATGAAGAAAGACAAGGTCAAAAGACATTGACAGTCACTGTAGGAAAGTCAGCGTGGGTGGAGAAGCTTCTAGATAAGGATTGATGGCTTACAGTGTGCTGTATTGTACAAGTTAATTATTTATTCATTCAGTGAGGAATACTTCAAGGTTACATTTAATCTGTGGGTACATAGCCATAGAAAGTGTATGGAAATAGGTGGTGATTATTTGCCAAAAGTAAATAGGAAACTTGACTTTGACGTTTAAGTAACCCAATGATGACGTTGGCATGCTTCAAGTACAGTATACTAGTGTTGTAAAATGTTTCATGAAAACTTTATTTTCCAATGTATCAAGAAAATATTTGGGCTTTTTATCAGTCTTTGGTCAATGTACAGAATGATGTATTTTGTTTTCTCCTATGCTATCCAGTGTAGCATTGATATATAAATTCCTCAAACTTTCCAATCACCCCTCGTATACCTATTTTCTCTGCATATTTATATCATACATAGCTCCTGTTTTACAGTGTAGGGAAAATGCAGAACAAAATCCATTACTTGCTTTAAGCTAGCACGGCAACCAGTCAGAGCAAATATAAAGGATTTGAGTGAGAATTACAGGCTATTTTGGCGTTTTAAAGGTTTTCTGGGGAAATGTAAAGGTTTTAAAGGTTTGCTCTGAAATTTAAGGTTTTTAAAGGTTTTAAAGGTTTCACTAGGAGGCCTGCTATAACCAGTACTCACCTACTCCAGTGTATGAAATTAGGACTTTTTGACACAAGCCTTTCGGGCTTGTCACCTTGCAACTTTCTCAAGCCCGAACTAAAATTAACAAGCCCAAATAACAGGATGATTTAACATACTCTAAAAGAATCGAAAATTGGGGAAATTAAGGAAGTATGAGCAATGAGACAAAAATCAATAAAAACACATGTCATTGTATCAATACAGCCTTTTATTATTTATAAATGTGACTAGAACAAAGCCATGCCTGCTGCATTTGTTCATTTTTGACAGTTTGTCTTGTATTAACAGGACATCTATCATTTTGCACCTCTTTGCTGTGCCAGAATTAATGTTTGCTCTTACATTAAATTTGCTGTTGTGTGGCAAGAGTAACTATGCCAACCAGGAGAGCCAGAGCTCACACTTACTTCTTTTTTCTTTGCCTCAAAGAATTTGAATATATATTTGTTAAAGTCTCAATGGATAATATGGATAGCATATTTAACAGACCCATTTTTAAAATAACACGCACCATGGCAATGCCTTTGTAGTTACTTAAATCTTGTTTTACAAGCGGGAAAAGTTAGTTGAGCCGAATGGAATGTTTTGAACAGTATTCACAAACTTCTCAAATGCAAACTTTTCTAGAACTTCTATCCTTTAAATACATGTTATTACTATTACATTTAGTAAATAATATGTCTGCTGTAACTCACATGTAGTGTAAATACTAGTATTAAATACTCCCTGGATGTTTGGTTACTGAGTTATTCACTGAACACATTGATTTTGTATCTAATTGTAATCTTAAATTATCTAATTTTCATTTCAATGAAAAGTTCTTCTTTTGGTTTAGCATTTTTACTTGCTAGTATATGATCATCAAAAGAGATTAAAAATGCATAAAAGGCCATTTTTTTTTGATAATATGTTATCAGTGTCCTCATTTTTTACCCTTCTTTGTTTAAATATTTTTTATCTAATTAGTTCTGCTGTAAATAACATATCTTTTCTTAAATATAACATATTACGTAGCAATATATGATTATCATTGATTTTTTAGAGTCTGCAAACGGACTTTAGCTGGTAGATTACGTGACGAATACATTGACAATTTTCATAAATTCAATTGAACCAACTGGAGTTTATTCTTGAAATAGAAAAATTGAAGGAATTTCCCTGTTACTAATTGCTTAATTAAGAAGAACTAACAATCAAAATAATAAGGTTATTGAATTACTAAAGTAGATTTAACCTTGTTTCATTTGATTGGCGATAGCGTGGGTCGCGAAAACATATGACACCACGCTTAAAAAAACCAAATAATTGCTATGATTGGCAAACTGATAATTACATCTATTCAACTGCCTGATCACATCTCATAATTGAATACAATTATCAATTTAACGGCAAGCATCCAAAAAGCTTTATCAACTTATATTATTGTAGTATTACTGTTTGACACGTGTTTGTTTATTGCAACCGTTTAATAACGATATCAATCTTAGCTGGCCGACATATAGCACTATTGATTTTTTTAGAGTACGCTGGTTGGTCTTAAAGGTGACAATATACACGGGGCCATCAATAAACAATCGCGTCACTAATTATCGGCTTTTGAAGCGTGTATACTAACAGCACAACTCCCGCGTAATTGATTGGTAGATTACATAAGAAATGCGGATGTTACATACGCTCCATCCGTCGTTAAATCGAGGACAGTCATAATCTGGGTCATAATTTGTTTCATTGATTTTCCGAAAATGTCGGCGACTTCGTTTTCGCTTTGATGTGCTTATAGAGCGAAGTTTTAACGGAGAGAGCGACTTCTTTGCCCGATTCGCCCCTTCGGCCCATCCATTTTGTCAAAAATGTGAACAAACATGGAAATGTTTGAATTTTCTAAAAATTAAATAATAAAAAACGGGTGTAATTGACAGTTATAAGTAAATTGAAACAAAGAAAATTTGATTTCCTACGATCGCCGATATCATTTTCTTTCAAAACCGCAATTATTTGTTCAACATGTAGTCAACAATTAAAAAAACTAGGTCACACTTGTTTTATAAATTAATTCTACCTAACAATTAAATTAGACTCCATAGTTACACAATGAGACATTGCAATTATGTCATTATCATGCTTGCAAACATCGACCAAGTGTAAAAAATGCTGACACACTTCTAAAATTGTTAACATCTATTTCCGTTTAAAACTGCGAATACATTCTTGTCTACAAACAAAATGATTAATATTGATTTTAATTGCTGCAAACAATTAAAATATAGACTCCCGATGTACATGACAATTCGTGACGTAATAAGTCAAGATTGCTACTTGAAATTATTACAATAACAATGATTGAAGGAATTACTTTTTACAACATAAAGTACCAATTATAAAATTGTTAATGATGACAATAAAAGTTTGTTTTGACGATTATTTTCGTGTCGAATTTTACGATTTTGTTTATGATTTAATAAGAGATTTGGAGGGGATTTTCGCGCAGTTATGCCGAAAATGTGCGCGATTTTCGGCCATTGTTGTGACTTAATTTGCGATAAGCCCGATCGGGCTTACTAGACAGAAAATTGACAAGCCCGACTTTAAAAACACAAGCCACGGGCATCGGGCTGCCGCTAATTTCGAACACTGCTACTCTTCCACAAGGCTGGCAACTTTCCAATATACCTTATTAATGGAAGTAAATTGACATTTTATGGTCAAATTTTCATTTAAACCAACCACCCTATGTGGGATTTGACCCTCTTAAGGAGACTATATTTGAAAAAATCCTGGCACCCTAAAACTCTGCTACTGACCAGAGTGACAGATAAATTTAAAAAGATTTTAAAAAATCCAAAAAATCTGTGGAGGGGTAACTTCAGCATTTGCTTATTAACAGCAAATTGTTTCACTTTTCTGACTGAATAAGGTTTGTTTGTACTAAAATTTTACAAATTTATTTTATATATTATTGCTGAAAAGCATACAACATGGATTAAAACCTATTGTTCTGTGTACACACATTTTTATCTCAACTTTGTTCCACATGGTTATATGCTGTAAGAAGTTTTTCTACTGAAAAAAACCCAACAAACTTAAGTACCAAAAATCCAATCTACAAACCACAAAGTTAACATTCATGTACTGTATACGTCTTAATATTGGCGCCCGTTTTATTTTGGCGGTTTTGGCGGTCGATGTCGGAACCGCCAAATATTAGCCCCGCCAATATTAAACACCGCCAAATATTGACCGCGCCAATATAAAACAACGCCAAAATAAAACACCGCCAAAATATTGTGTAAGTAAGGCTATTCTCACTGTCTTACTATGATTAAGCTACTTCCCTTTTTACTTAACACATAACGCGAGTCAACTATCGTAATAAAGAATTACAAAATATATACTTGAAAATTTGTAAAACACTTTGGTTTTTGTTTTCACGTTTTAATGCTTATTATTGCTTGCTTGGATATGTAATAAACTGTCATAATCAATTATGCCATTGTGTTATATCATTCGTTATATA
This sequence comes from Mactra quadrangularis, assembly GCA_025267735.1. Classification (NCBI taxonomy): domain Eukaryota; kingdom Metazoa; phylum Mollusca; class Bivalvia; order Venerida; family Mactridae; genus Mactra; species Mactra quadrangularis. The sequence continues at coordinate 2,219,496 of CM046294.1, forward strand.
TCGTTTTAAGATGATCAGCCACAGTTCATTCAGGATAAAGTGAGATATTGTTTGCATGTAGTATTATACAGTTTTGTCTCAGGTCATCAAATGTTCTATGAACGAACTTTTAATACAGAAAAATGAACAAAGAAGTCAAACAATAAAAGGACAACGTCGGCTATCAAATAATATTTTATTTTAATACTACATGTAATATGAACCTAGATTGCAACCAGTTTGAATACGTAATTATGACAGTTTTACAATGTAATTGCCCTAGAGTATGGTGTTGTTGTGAAGTATACAATACGTTCAACAGAAACTACCCGTTATTTGTCACACTTCAGCCCACCGTTATAATTGTCTCCTCATTAATCCGGGTACCTGGTATGTCAGTTTGTATACAACGATTGTCTAATAGAACAAAACAGTTAAAGCGCTAGTCAACTACAGATGTTTTAAATACTATTTAAAACCAATGAAATGAGATCAAATATTCAATAAACATATGATATAATGGACGGTTTCCGCCATTGTCCAATTACCACAAGGTACAAGGTTAACGCCCGTTTTATCCGAATTGATTCTTATTCAAACAATTAATAGAAAATAACATTCGTAAGAAACAATAACAACATTTAGTTATTAATATTCATTTATGAGATAGTATTTAATTATATTTTATACATTCTTGATTTAAAAGCATCAATCAGTATCAATAATTCCATATCACAAGAAAATGATGCTCGGAGTAACCTCCCTTTCAAAACAAATAATTTTCGCGTTTCAATTTTGGCGGCTATGACGACGAGCATGGGTTAATTTTGGCGGTTCACACAACTAGCATGGGTTAATATTGGCGGTCAGCCTTCAACCGCCAAATATTGACCCCGCCAATATAAAAACATCGAAAAAACGCCAATATTTGCACCCGCCAAAATAAAGACGTATACAGTAGGTCATTTAGAGATACTTGATACACATTTAAATGATAATTCTCTGTAAACAATGTCTAGTTATTCTAAACATTGATATCATTATTTTTTTAATACTTGGTTTAACGCCTGGTCAACAAAATTTTTTAGGTCATTTTACGGCGTCCAGCGCACCTAACCTAGCTTTCCTGGACCCTTGTCTATAACCAGAACACTTCTACCCTTCCATATATCTTATTAGGGGAGGAAAATTGAAATAATTGTCAAATTTTCATGGATGGGTATAACCTCCCCAAGTGGGATTCGAACTCGTACCGTCTTCGGGACACAAGACTTTAAATCCCGGCGGTCTACCAACTGCCCCACCAACCCGGGCTTTGATATTAACAAAGATAACTTACTTGGCAGTAGCAAATTGTTTTAAATAATCTTCCAGTTTAGGATCAGTGATAACATCTAGTGGTGTCTTACCACCATGGTTTTTATGATTTAAATTAGCACCTTGTTGTGCTAGGTAACATGCTATAGCAACACCTACTGTATCTTCTTCCTCTGATAAACCTAACTGTGAACGGATCTGTAATTATACAAGTTTCCAAGTTGTTTTTTTTATATTATACAATAATTGAGCCGGATGTGTAATATGCATAAACGGTTTTATAGGCTCCAAATGATTCATCTTAGACAGAAGTATGGTACATGCCAACAAAAAGGATATTTTTCATGTATTACAATAATTTTGTATAGATCAGACTTATAACATAGTATAACTACTTCACCAGGAGCAAGCTATTACCTGCCTTCAAATGAAAATGGAGAAATTTCAAATATGTCCAAAAATTGTCCATAAAAAGTCTAAGCTGACATTGTTAAAATATCTGACAGGGCGAAAAACTTATAAAACAATGTACAAACAAGTATAATTATTTCTAGAACTTTTTAACAGCCATAAAATATGGTTTTCATTTCAGAATTGTACATCTTAAGTAAACAGGATGAAATACCTAGTTTATTGAGGTAAAAAATGTACCATTTTCATAGAAACAATAAACTTTTTGTTCTTATATTGTTTATACACCCATCTATCTAAATTTGAATGAAACTGGTGAAAATATAAAGAACATTTTCCCAATACACTGGTCAAAATCTAAAGAACTAAGTCCACTTACAGATTCTAACATTGGACTATCATCACGTTCTGTGGACACAGATTGTCTCATTAATCCTAAATGTAAACAAGTATCCCCATCTTCATCCTCCACATTTACATCAGCCCCTTTAGATACAAGGAGTTCTATCAGCCCCGTATGACCTTGACTTACAGCTAACAATAACGGGGTCTGTTGACGGTTATTTCGAATTTCTATGTTTGCTTGTCCCTGAAAAGAAGAAAAATCTCAGTTTATAAAGCCCTTCTATAATTTCTATCTTGTTATCTCAATCAATAGAGGGTGTGATTACAAATTTTAAAATCAAATTTATAAAGAGATAATAGCAGTCCATAGACAGATGAAGTACAATCAATCTTATTATGGTGACTTAATTTGTTCTCTAATATAAATACAAAAGCGATGTTGACTCAGCAAGTAGGTATTTTATCAATAAGCTATATGTCTGTTTGACTCAAACTTAAACAAGAGCACCACTAGGCGGAGCATTATATGCCCGAAGGTGTTGTTTTTTTTAGTTAAGTTATGCTCCGGAAACTGTTTTCAGTTTTAAGGTAATAGTGACCTTGACCTTTGACCTTGTGACCCCAAATTAATAGGGGTCTTTTACCCAATATGGACAATCATCGTATGAAGTTTGAATATTGTGGGCCAAATGGAACTTAAGTTATGCTCCGGAAACCAAATTGCTAACAGAGGGTCGGACAGACGGACGCCAGGGGGTATAACATAATATGTCCGAAATTCTTTCGTGCATATAAAAACACAATCAGAATATAACAATTGTTAGTTGGCAATCACTTTTACACATGATGTCACTGAAATATGATAAGTGCTTTCATTTTTGAGAAAAATCGACAATATTATATGTTAATAAATAAGTGATTTGATATAGGCCCTGTTATTTTTCCAAGGGCAGTTGTATTGGCCAGAGGCCAAACACCAAGCCTTGCAAGGGCCCTGTTTTATCAACCAAACAGTGAGCAAAACTTTGTTATTGGACCAGGCCCAATAATTGTTATTGGCCCTATTACAGATTTCGGCCCTGTTTTAAGATTTATTAAACAGATTTTGCAGTATTGTGAAGTGAATTTGGCACTTTAATGGGCTAATAACACATAGTTATTAAATATATGCATATGTAACTTACAGTGACTAGTAAAGTATTAGACACATCTTTATGTCCATTTAAAGCAGCTAAATGTAATGCAGCAAAACCATCATCTTTTTTCATATCAACAATTTGTCGACATTTCTGTAATATCTTCTCTGTTGCACTAAAATATTGATAAAATATATGGGTAAGTAATAAGGGACTTTAAGTCAGTTATTTCCCCTTGAATACTCTTCAAATAGATAGGTCCAATTAGTTGGATTACTCGGATTTTACCCTTACCGTTTGATGTCAATTTGTCAAAATTTATCTTAAATAACATTTTTGTTAATAATTTAATTTGATTAAACGTCAAGCTAAGTTAAGTTAGGGTGAAGAACTATCTAAATTTCACCACTTCTGTTAATATCTTCATCAACAAGAACAATATTAGATGAAATATTTTGTTATCCTTATATAGGACTTCAATGATGAAATCCAAGGATTCCAACTGTAAGGACCTACTTACCAATTGGATTGCTTCAGATTTTATCAGGGAAAGATAACTGACTAAAGTCCCTAATTCATTCTATAGTGTAGCTTTCGTACTTTATATAGCTCACAAATTTTACAGCCATTAACCTCTGATTTTAAGTCTTGCTATTTATCATATTTTATTCATATTACAATTACATATTCATAGTAAAATTGTTAAAAAAAGGGCAAGACTTTGAAAAAAAAGAACATTTTATTTGATTTTTACTTTAGTGAAAGTATATCATTGGACAACAACTAAATCCCAACTTGTATTGTATAGTTACTTATCTGAAGATATGCAACCCTAATCTGTTCCATCAAGTTAGAAAACAATTATCCTAATACAATGACAACAGCCTGGTATTTATTGAATATTTGACAACTAGACATTACAACATTAACTTTAGAAACAACTAACAAATACTTACTAATTATTTCCTTTCAAAGCAGCATGATGTAATACATTAAATCCTCGTTTATTTCTTAAAGTAAAATCTATACCATGATAATTAACCAATAAATCTAATATATCTATATTATCTTTTCCTATAGCATCATGTAATGCCGTATCACCATATGCATCCTGAAAAAAGTTAATAAATTAAAGTGTGTTTAAAAGTCTGCTTTCGTATTATACACATTAAGCCAATTTTACAATTACGTCATACTCTGCTTACACCTCCTAAAAGGCATGTGTATTCAAGAGCGTGTGATCTGAAATGTTTGATTCCATTTTTCAGTGATCCGATTACTCCAATAACTTGGATTTCGCAAATCAAACACGCCCCTCCTTTACAGCCCTTAGCCAGTGGGGCCACTTAATCTCAATATGAAAACAAGAGCTCCGCTGGGCGGGGCATTATACGCCCGTGTGCAGTCCATGCTGTGTTCTATCTCATATGAAGTCCCTGTGACCTTGACCAATGACCCCGGGATCTCAGAATAGGTCCCATCCTTAACTGGAAGGCTATCCAAAGCAAAGATTTTGAAACCTAGGTACAGCCATGGTTGAGTTATCACCGACACAAAGTTTTCCCATACAAACTTCCAGTGACCTTGACCCTGGGGCCTCAGAACCAAAAATACCAAAGGGCTATCAACACATTACATCTTGACAAATGGGCTGATTCACATAAAATTTGGTTAACCTAGGTACAATCATTGTTTAGTTATTGTTCGGACAAGGGTTTTCCATATGATGCCCCTGTGACCTTGACCTTTGACCCAGTTTTGACCCAAAACCAATTGGGAACATCCTTGACACATGGGCTACCCTCACATAAAATTTGGTGAACTAAATTCATGTTACTTATTAAATATAGCATTATTTCCATTGTTTGCCATTTTGACTTTATTAACATATTTATTGAACATTTGAAGTCACTGCTTGGTAATTTGATATCTTCTGGATGATGGTTTAAACTTGACCCAGGGGCCCCAAAACCAATAGGGAACATCCTTGACCCATGGGCTACTCTCACATGAAATTTGGTGAACCTAGGCGCAGTCATTGATGAGTTACTACACGGACAATGTTTTTCAATATGATGCCCCTGTGACCTTGACCTTTGACCCAGGGGCCCCAAAACCTATAGGAGATAACCTTGACACTTGGGCTACTCTCACATAAAAATTTGTGAACCTAGGTACATTGGTGGTTCAGTTATTGTCTGGACTAGGTTTTTCGATATGATGCCTCTGTGACCTTGACCTTTGGGCCTGGTGCACCAAAACCTATTGGGAACATCCTTGACACAAGGGCTACATTCACATAAAATTTTGTGAACCTAGGTACAGTCGTTGATGAGTTATTGTCCGAACAAGGTTTTTCAATATGATGCCCCTGTGACCTTGACCTTTGACCTAGGAGCCCCAAAACCAATAGGGCATATCCTTAACACAAGGGCTACCCTCACATAAAATTTGGTGAACCTAGGTACATTGGTGGTTCAGTTATTGCCTGGACAAGTGTTTCATTGTTTGCCATTTTGACTTTATTAACATATTGATTGAACATTTGAAGTCACAGCTTGGTAATTTGATATCTTCTGGTTGAAGGTTTAAACTTGACCTGTTTCCTCAAAACTGATAAGGTATATCCTTGACACATGGGCTACTCTCACATGAAATTTGGTGAACCTAGGTACACTCATTGTTGAGTTATTACCCGGACAATGTTTTTCAATATGATGCCACTGTGACCTTGACCTTTGACCCAGGGGCCCCAAAATCAATAGGGTATATCCTTGACACATGGGCTACTCTCAGATAAAATTTGGTGAACCTAGGTACATTGGTGGTTCAGTTATTGTCCAGACAAAGTTTTTCCATATTATGCCACTGTGACCTTGACCTTTGAACCTGGGGCCCCATAAACCTGTAGGGCACATCCTTGACACATGGGCTACCTTCACATGAAATTTGGTGAACCTAGGTACAGTCGTTGATGAGTCATTGTCCGAACAAGGTTTTTCAATATGATGCCCCTGTGACCTTGACCTTTGACCTAGGAGCCCCAAAACCAATAGGGCATACCCTTAACACAAGGGCTACCCTCACATAAAATTTGGTGAACCTAGGTACATTGGTGGTTCAGTTATTGCCTGGACAAGTGTTTCATTGTTTGCCATTTTGACTTTATCAACATATTGATTGAACATTTGAAGTCACAGCTTGGTAATTTGATATCTTCTGGTTGAAGGTTTAAACTCAACCTGTTTCCTCAAAACTGATAAGGTATATCCCTGACACATGGGCTACTCTCACATGAAATTTGGTGAACCTAGGTACACTCATTGTTGAGTTATTACCCGGACAATGTTTTTCAATATGATGCCACTGTGACCTTGACCTTTGACCCAGGGGCCCCAAAATCAATAGGGCATATCCTTGACACATGGGCTACTCTCAGATAAAATTTGGTGAACCTAGGTACATTGGTGGTTCAGTTATTGCCCGGACAAAGTTTTTCCATATTATGCCACTGTGACCTTGACCTTTGAACCTGGGGCCCCATAAACCTATAGGGCACATCCTTGACACATGGGCTACCTTCACATAAAATTTGGTGAACCTAGGTACAGTCGTTGTTGAGTTATGGTCCGGACAAGGTTTTTCAATATGATGTCCCCGTGACCTTGACCTTTGACCCAGGGGCCCCAAAACCGACCGGGGACATCCTTGACACATGGGCTACTCTCACATAAAATTTGGTGAACCTAGGTAGATTGGTTGTTAAGTTATTGTCAGGACAAGTTTTTTTCCCATATGATGCCACTGTGACCTTGACCTTTGACCCAGGGGCCCCAAAACCAATAGGGAACATCTTTGACACATGGGCTACTTTTACATTAAATTTGGTGAACCTAGGTACATTGGTGGTTCAGTTATTGTCCGGACAAGTTTTACCTATTTTAAGTCCCAGTGACCTTGACCTTTAACCCTGGGGTCTCAAAATCAATAGGGAACCTCCTCCACCCAAGGGCTATCCACACATAAAATTTGAGGAACCTAGGTATATCCTTTCTTAAGTTATCATCCGGACAAGCAATTGTCCACGGACGGACAGACGGACAGACGGACAACAGCATAACATAATACGACCGTTTTTTCAAAACGGGCGTATAATGACAAAATTAAAAATGAGATGAGTTTCTGGATGTAAATTTTTGGATTCCATTTGATAGCACTAGTCTTCGTGTAAAAATATACCCTAATATCAATTCCTTAACAGAATTAGTTTTTAATTCAAAATCGATGCAAAACAATGATCCACATTATTTGGCACATAGATATGAATACAGCTCTTTACCTTCAATAAAACACGGACACAGTCCACAGTATGTGGACTGGTTACATACCTGTATATTAACATCAGCTCTATGTTTCAATAAAACACGGACACAGTCTAAATGTTGTTTATTTACAGCTACATGTAATGTACTACATTCACCATTGTTTAAAGCATTTATATCTGCTCCTTTTTGTAACAATAACTCCATTACTTCAGCTTGATTTCTGTAAGCAGCAATGTTACATTGTTCAAAATGTATAAAAATATGAATTGTATCATTTTACATCTTATGGTGGTCTACAAAAATTGAACTGATTCAAACTCAATATATAATATGAGCTACAAATAGAAGCCATGATTGGTACGTAGGCACATAGATATAGTTTGTACAAAAAAACAACACTGTTTATATAAACAATACAATGAACTAATCTACAACAGGGGATGCTCAGGATGACAATAAAATACATAGTTATAATATGTTTTATAAGTGTCTTGTTGATGTAATAGTTAAGCAGTCTACCATTACAAGCATGACTGACTAAGGGGTGGTGGTTTATCTGCCATGCTAATTTTTGTTTAAATGAATTAAGCAACTTTAATTTTCAATACTGCCTACTTCTGAAATGGATTGTTTCAATGTTTACCCAAACACTTTTTGTTATTTTGTACGAACTATATCTCTTCATACCCATTATGTTATAATTGTATATATAAGTCATAAAACAACCAAGCTGCATTAACTCCCTAAATTGTGGTCTCCTGCAATGCGTCAATGACTGATGTAGAACAACAATTAACTTTAATCTTTTCACCTCAGAATCACAAAGAATTTAAATATATTCCCTTAACTCATCTTATTTACAATTGAACCCAAAGATTTTTCATAATATACCTTGATTTTTTTTTATAATAACCAAAAGGAGAAATTATATAATTAATCTACACCAAAGATCAAACTATACTAACCCAAAGGACAAATACTACTATTAATCTACACCAAAGATCAAACTATACTAACCCAAAGGACAAATACTACTATTAATCTACACCAAAGATCAAACTATACTAACCCAAAGGACGAATACTACTATTAATCTACACCAAAGATCAAACTATACTAACCCAAAGGACGAATAATGTAAGGCAGAATCTCCATCTTCATCATTTAATGCAAGATTAGCTCCAGCAGATAATAATAACTGTACAATATCTTTATGTCCTTGATGACTGGCAACTTGTAGAGCAGTTTTACCAGAACTCTTCTGATCAACCTGAATAGTAAAGTGATATCATATATTCTCAATGAACACCCCTGGGGTGTTAAATATTTCAAAGGGGGGATGAAAACCAAAAATATGGAAATTACAATGTCATGTACAACACAAAATAAGAACTTAGTTCTTTTTTCAATCTAGGTTTTTTAGTTTAAATATATTTTATTGCCGGTATTACATATAGTTACAAGCACAGAAATACAACAAAGATAATAATGACAAATAACTATATGTTATTAAGTTGAGCCACAAGTTCTGTAACTTAGTTACGGCTCATCAAAACTAGAGAAGGGGGTTTATTATGGAAGGGGTGTTTATTATGGAAGGGGTGTTTATTATGAAAGGGGGGTTTATTATGGAAGGGGGGTTTTTATGAAAGGGGTGTTCATTATGGAAGGGGTGTTTATTATGGAAGGGGTGTTTATTATGAAAGGGGTGTTTATTATGGAAGGGGGGGTCATTATGGAAGGGGCGTTTATTATGGAAGGGGTGTTCATTATGGAAGGGGCGTTTATTATGGAAGGGGTGTTTATTATGGAAGGGGTGTTCATTATGGAAGGGGGGTTCATTATGGAAGGGGTGTTCATTATGGAAGGGATGTTTATTATGGAAGGGGTGTTCATTATGGAAGGGGTGTTTATTATGGAAGAGGTGTTCATTATGGAAGGGGGGTTTATTATGGAAGGGGTGTTCATTATGGAAGGGGTGTTTATTATGGAAGGGGTGTTCATTATGGAAGGGGTGTTCATTATGGAAGGGGTGTTCATTATGGAAGGGGGGTCATTATGGAAGGGGGGTTTATTATGGAAGGGGGGTTTATTATGGAAGGGGTGTTTATTATGGAAGGGGTGTTCATTATGGAAGGGGTGTTCATTATGGAAGGGGTGTTCATTATGGAAGGGGGGTCATTATGGAAGGGGTGTTCATTATGGAAGGGGGGGTCATTATGGAAGGGGTATTCATTATGGAAGGAGGGGTTATTATGGAAGGGGTGTTTATTATGGAAGGGGTGTTCATTATGGAAGGGGTGTTCATTATGGAAGGGGGGGTCATTATGGAAGGGGTGTTAATTATGGAAGGGGGGTTTATTATGGAAGGGGGGTTTATTATGGAAGGGGTGTTTATTATGGAAGGGGTGTTCATTATGGAAGGAGGGGTTATTATGGAAGGGGGGGGGTTATTATGAAAGGGGTGTTTATTATGGAAGGGGGGTTTATTATGGAAGGGGGGTTTATTATGGAAGGGGTGTTCATTATGGAAGGGGGGTTCATTATGGAAGGGGTGTTTATTTGAGAAAATAATTGGTATCTAAGTAAGGAGTTTACATTTATGAAAAAAGAGGCATATTAATGACTGCCTAGAGCCCATTCAACTAACCCAAGTACTCAGTAAACTTTGCTATGTTAACCACTTGTTGAATATATTTCTAAGTACAAAGTTTAAGCATGTGTTTGTTTGTTTAATTGGATTTAACGCTGTATCAACACATTTTTTAGGTCATTTCACGGCGTCTAGCGCACCTAACCTAGCTTTCCTGGACCTTTGTCTATAACCAGTACTCACCTACCCTTCCACAAGGCCGGAAACTTCTCCATATTATCTGATCAATGGAGGAAAATTGACATTATTGTCTAATTTTCATGGAAGGGCATAACCTCCCCAGGTGGGATTTGAACCCATACCCCCTTCCAGACACGAGATTCCAAATCTCGCACACTACCAACTGTGCCACATTTATATAAGGTATCAGCTAATATAAATTCATAAAACCTACCTTATCTTTATATTTACTGATAATATCTTTTACAACATCTATATGACCTTGTGCAGCTTCTCGAACTAATCTTTCTGGACCAGTCTCTGTTTGATGTAACTCTACAAGTTGTTCTAACAGGGCAGTAAGTGGTGCTACAATAATTATAGATTATAATACATTTTAATGTACAATATCGAAATATATATGGAAGAGTACACAGCTTGAAAAGTCATATTGGACGAGCTGATAGCCGAGTCCAATATGACTTTCCAAGTTGTGTATGAGTCCAAATATATGCCGTATTGTACATTAAAATGTATAATAACCTTTTTTATTATATATCTTTCGTTTACTTTGAATAAATTTTCAACACCATCATCCCAAACAAAGTATACATCAACCAGACTAGCATTGTTTAGTGCACATGTACCCAACTGTCCAATACAAAAATAATATATATATTTTTGGATCCAATACGGGAATATATTGGACGGTCACGAGGTACAAATGAAGACTGTCGATTGGTTAGATTTATTAAAAGTTTCAATAAACAGTTTAAATATATAACAGTCAAATTATCATTTTATCACATTTACAAATACATGTAGTCAAAGATTCATCTTTCTTCGCTCATAGGGCCACACTTTTTATATTTTTAGTCTTACGAGAATTTTCTTGAAAAATGAGTACTGTATGACGAAAACAAAATAAAAAAGATATAAGATCACAATTGACTTTCAAACGCATTTTGTACAAGCTCTAAGTGAAATTTATTGTATCTTAGAAATTCACGGACATTTTCTCAAACTGTGTGATAATTGACACGTTGAGCTTATTCGTACTGGGATTGGTTTGTTTTTTTCTTTTTTGGTGCAGAAATAAGTATGGTGGGTAATAAAAAAACAATTATCAAGTTGTTTTTTTCAATTTCTGAAAAATAAGGGTCAGGATTTTTGTAAGACAAAAAATACAAAAGGTCCAGCATAGACTTATACAGCTGTTAAATTTAACATATTAAATAAAAGTTTAAGTTAAAGTGTTGTTTATTTCTGCTTCCATATACATATTCAGCCCACTTTACAATATGAACAACAAGTAAATCTGTGAGCTAATGCTCACTAGTGATACCCCCGCAAAAATCTAAAAATATGCGACAAACAGGAAGTAGATGAGCAAGGAGCATGAAATCGCTTTACACCACATGGGACTATGGGATGAAGCAATATGCAAAGTATTAGGCTGCTGCATGTTATAGTTGCTGAGAAAACTGCGACGGAAATTTTGTAACGGACGGACAAGGGTAAAACAGTATACCCCCCTCTTCTTCGAAGCGGGGGTATAATAACCCCTGATCATTGAAATCACCTTCTAGCAGGTGACCCCTTACAGTACTCATGAACCCCTAGGTGGAGTAAAACAATGGTAAGTAAACTTCATGCTCTAGAAAACTAGCAGTACCCCTAGTGGGGTTTGTACCTTGGACCTCTTGATCCCTAAGAATATGCTCAACCACTTGACCACTGCTCCTACTAATAGTTATATATATAACAGTTTAAATACTATGTTATTGTATTTATAAATAGCCTTCATATTTGACAAGCTCACTAACATTACAGCTATGTCATATAACAAATCAAAATACTAAGTTTAAATTAAATTACGGAAAAAAAAACCAAATAAGACACTAACAATTTCTACAACCAAAAATGCCAATGTGCAATTCAATGTTTGCGTTAAACGCAATAACTCTTTTTGGTGATAAAATGGCTAAAATTTAACACAATAATTCAAATAATTATCAAACATAAGCCCTACAACATACAGTATATTTGAGGTTTGCTCCCAAGACTGTAGTAAGTGCATTTCATTAACAAGAGCTGTCAGAGGAGACAGCATGCTCGACTTAGTTAGTGTTTGTCACAGGAGTAAAAAATATGTATAAGGAGTTATAAACCTAGTCACATGAGATGTGGTTGATAATAAGAAACATATATTTAAAGTTTGAAGTCAATACCTTAAGAAATAAAACAGTTGCAGTAAAAACAAACATTTTTTAAAGAAAACTCTAAGTTCAAGGGGAGATAATTCTGAAAAAAATTATTTGGAGTTATACACCTTGTCACATGAGATGTGGTTGATAATAAGGAATGTACATTTAAAGTTTGAAGTCAATACCTATAGAAATAAAACAGTTGCAGTAAAAACAAACACTTTTTAAAGAAAACTCTAAGTTCAAGGGGAGATAATTCTGAAAAAATATATTTGGAGTTATACACCTTGTCACATGAGATGTGGTTGATAATAAGGAATGTACATTTAAAGTTTAAAGTCAATACCTAAAGGAATAAAACAGTTGCAGTAAAAACAAACATTTTTGAAAGAAAACTCTAAGTTCAAGGGGAGATAATTCTGAAAAAAATATATTTAGAGTTATGAACCTTGTCACATGAGATGTGGTTCATAATAAGAAGCATATATTAAAAGTTTGAAGTTAATATCTTAAGAAATAACAAAGATATAGGAGAAAGTATTTTACTGCACAAAAACTTTAATCTGTGCACAAAAACTTTAATCAGTTCAAGGGGAGATAATTCTGAAAGAAATGTTTTTGGAGTTATATACCTTGTCACATGAGATGTGGTTGATAGTAAGGAACATATATTTAAAGTTTGAAGTTAATATCTTAAGAAATAACAAAGATATAGAAGAAAGTATTTTACTGCACAAAAACTTTAATCAGAAAGGTGGACGCGGACGCGGACGCCGACGCCGACGCCGACGCTGGGGCGAGTAGGAGAGCTCTACATTACTACGTAAAGTCGAGCTAAAAAGCAAGTAACTACAATCTTGCAGGCAGCCCAGGAGTTGTAAAATAGATTTTGAGTTATCTAACAAATCTACAGCCCTTGATCAGTAGACATGTGAGCTACAGACTGAGCTAGCCAGGCAGCTATTAACTATATCAGGGATTTTTTTCAGGACTTGGGGAAGGGGCCTGGGGCCTTTCTTTATGTAGAACATTTGGAGAAATTCTAATGCAATTTCATAGATAGGGGAACAAAAAAATCTAATGTAAACTCTAAATTTTGAGAAAACTGCATGATTTTAAAGAAATTTCAGGAGGGGAAAGTGCCTGTAAATGACCCCTGTTATACACTGGGGGTCCAAAAGTTTCAAGTATATTCCAGAACATCAAAATTTAAAAATGTGTAAAGAAACTTTTGGACCCCAGTGTATAAGGGAAAAAAGGTCCGTCTATACATCAAAAAGTCATACTTACGCTGCATATCTTGTCTTTCATTATGACCCATGGTATTATTCAGATCAGTGATAACATTAGCAGATATTTGCGATACACACATTGGATTAAATGTCCATGTCTGGTTACCAACGGCAACACGTAAATCACCATCAGTATAAACTTTTAATACATGACCTTGTTTACCTAACGTCTGTAATATATAACATTGATATTATGTAACATGGAGAGAAGTGATTTTAAGTGATTTTTTTAGTTTTTTGCATAAAGAACCCCTACCTTTCTTTTATGTAAATTTTTTCACTTTATTCTCCAAAATTTTTGAAAAAAATTGTAGGGCAATAAGCAACAAAGAGAATACTTATTATTTTAATCAATTTCTTCTGAACGTACTTGCAGATACACAGGACTCGAATTTAAGCTCACATACTCACAAAGAGTGAGAGGAATTTGAAAATTGAGAGTAACTTTTAGTTTAATTCGCAAATTGAAATCGCTGCAAAAATACTTCTGTTCAAACTAATGAGGCTCAAATCAGCATTGAAACAGTCAAATAGATCGATAGCATTAGTTAAAGATTCATAGTACAAACATGTTTGATATGCTTAGTATACCCCAAAAGAACGCCATTGTTCTACCTGCAGTAAATTTAGTACCATGTTGTTTTTATATTGCATATAAAAATAGTTCTTATGTATGCCATTAAAATTTGAAGAACAAAATGCAAGCAACTTTCTTCATTTTTTGAATTGAAATAAAATCAATGTCCAATTTTTTGTTAAATTTGAGCCTTGAGATAAACATTAATGTTTCTGACCCTGTCACAAACACCAAACATTGTATAGTTGCTATTAAATTTACCATTTATTTGCTTGAAAAAATCTTATATTAATTGTGAAATTTTGGTCATGTTTTTTACATTGTGAAAAAGCTTAAGTTATATCATGTTTAGAGATTAAAATAATTTGACATTTAAGTTCAGTAAAATTTTGTAATTTATATAGTTTTTACGTATAGTAATATAATGCTATACAGTATACTTACAGCTTTCATAGATTCATTCCATTCACCATGACCTTTCTGTAATTCTTTTACAGAATGTATATTATCTGATACTTTTACTGTATCACCAACAGATAATGTCTGTACCTATAATATAATGTATTATGTATATTATCTGATACTTTTACTGTATCACCAACAGATAATGTCTGTACCTATAATATAATGTATTATGTATATTATCTGATACTTTTACTGTATCACCAACAGATAATGTCTGTACCTATAATATAATGTATTATGTATATTATCTGATACTTTTACTGTATCACCAACAGATAATGTCTGTACCTATAATATAATGTATTATGTATAGTATCTGATACTTTTACTGTATCACCAACAGATAATGTTTGTACCTATAATATAATGTATTATATATATTATCTGATACTTTTACTGTATCACCAATTGATAATGTCTGTACCTATAATATAATGTATTATGTATAGTATCTGATACTTTTACTGTATCACCAACAGATAATGTCTGTACCTATAATATAATGTATTATGTATAGTATCTGATACTTTTACTGTATCACCAACAGATAATGTTTGTACCTATAATATAATGTATTATGTATATTATCTGATACTTTTACTGTATCACCAACAGATAATGTTTGTACCTATAATATAATGTAATATGTATATTATCAGATACCTTTACTGTATCACCAACAGATAATGTCTGTACCTATAATATAATGTAATATGTATATTATCTGATACTTTTAATGTATCACCAACAGATAATGTCTGTACCTATAATATAATGTATTATGTATATTATCTGATACTTTTACTGTATCACCAACAGATAATGTCTGTACCTATAATATAATGTATAATGTATTATATATATTATCTGATACTTTTACTGTATCACCAACAGATAATGTCTGTACCTATAATATAAAGTATATTATATACATGTACATGAAAATAATATTTCTTACTTATCCTTTTTTATCCATATTTTAAGCATATAAATTCTTCTTTTATATATGACATTGTCCCTGTGCTAGCTCAGTCGGTAGCATACAAGTCTACTGATCAAGGGTTCTTGTTCTATTCCCAGATGAAGCATACTTTCTTGAAGTTTGGTCATGAAATAATATCTATGGCCATTCTCCATCCAACCACAGATTCTAAATCATGTATGGCAGTTGTCAGTCACTGATGGATGTATAACCCTAGTAACTAGTTGCTAAGTCCAGAAAAATTATCCTTTCTAGGAAAGGCAAGTAGGTTGATTTACCGCTGAAATATAACCTTTAATTTTTTTTACTATGGCATTAAACCAAACCATTAGATATTATTTTAAATAAAAAATTCTTTATTACAGGAAAACATGTCTACCATATGTCATGTATAAATGTGTAAATTACCTTTTTCAATGCTCCAGGATGAAATGTCCATCTATTAGAACAACCTTCATATTGTACTCTCACATCACCTCTTTCAGTTATACGATGTACAGTACCAACTTTACCTATATACTATAATATAAACAATAATACTATATTATATTTTGTCTTCCAGTCAACAAGGCCTGAGCTCCAAGGCTCAAATCATCCCACCCACTTACTTTAATATAACTGTGGTATTATATTCGAAAGTTTATTGCCAAATGCAAATTAATATTGATGTTTTTAGGAAGTAGTTTAAATAGTCCAGAAGACAAGAAAGCAGATTCTGAATAGACTATATCCAGAATTCAAATATTTGGATTTTCCCCTCTGGTACAAACAAACTTTCACCGTTACAATGAAAACTTGTGTACAAAGAACAATAGGATTTAATCCATAGTTCGTGCTATTTAGCAATAATGTGTAGAAAACATTGTACCACCCGTGCACGGACAGAAAAACCCATAAATTTGAATTCCGGATTAGGTCTATAGCTTTGAGAACTAAATCCTAAGGTCACTAGACCAAAGACTTTTTAACCCCCAATTCATTTCCATGAAAACTTAGGCTGGCAACATAAGCAGAGCCCAATCTTCCTCATGAGCCTCTTAATAACAGTATTTATATAATATGTACAGCAAGCATACAAGTACATTGCTTACCTCTCCCATTCTAGGGTTCCAGCCCCCATGTCCTTCTTGCATTATTTTCAGTATGTCAACTTCTAAATCTACTCTAACTTTATCACCAACTTTAAACTGATGTGTTATACCAGGATTGGTATTTACTTCAGGAAATTCACCTGTAAAAAAAAGTTCAGCTCATATTTATCCATTGTGTGTCATTTTCCAACATAGACTAGAGAGTCTGGTTCTTTAATCCTGTTTTTATACCTGAGCTGAACTGTTTTATTAGTGTTATAAACTTTTATTTTTGTGCCCCTCTCATTGACCTTAGTAAATAAACCTGTGTGATGATGCTCAAGAAGGCATTCTGTACAATACTGAGAGAAAAAGAAGGCAACCACCATGGTTTCCCTGACAATACACTTCACATACATAGAAGGTGCCTGTGATGATGGCAAAAATTTTATTTCTTTTAAGTTCAAATAGATGTTTGTTTTGTTGGGTTTAACATCACTGCAGTCAGTCCACCTACTCACTGTTCCATGGGAAGGCTAAATCTCTGGATTTAGCTGTTAACCAACTACTAGGTGCATACTTTCCTCAGTTATTGACTACTGCCCTACATGATCTAGAATCAGTGGTAGGAGGAAGAATGGCTGTAGATAATTATTTCATGACCAAGCTCTACAAATGTATGCCCCCCCCCCCCAGGAATCGAACCTACAACCCCTTGCTCAGTAGACTTGTATGTTACCGACTGAGCTAGCCGGGCGGGCATTTAAATAGATAAACAAACTTTTACCTAATACAGGTAAATGATCTCTGTAATAATTTCCACCAGTTGCTGCCTGTACATATTTTAGATCTACTTTCCCTTTATGTCCTACTCTATATACATTAGTAGAACCAGATGACCAGGTTACCGCGGCAACACTACGTCCAGATTCTGAATCCCAGCCTCTTACATCTGTTACCTTTCCTACTTTTCCTTCTCCACCTGAGAATAGAAAAATAAATTGATCAGTCAGTGCAAAACTAGTGTAATGTTTTTTGGTTGGTTAAATGCCAAAGAAAAACATTGTATATGCCATATTGTGGTGGTCAGTCAACCTACTCATCATTCCTGGAAAGGCTTAACCTCTGGATTTAGCAAATGGCTATAAAAATTATTTTATGACTAAGCTAAACGAAAGAATGCCCCGTCCAGGAATCAAGCCTACTTCCCCTCAATCAGTAGATTTGTGCGCAACCAACTGAGCTAGCTGAGAGGCTAAGCTGAGATTCTTGAAAAAACACTACATGATTGTATTTTCAGTCTAAAAAGATGGGTTATAAAAATAGACCTAATTATTCCTTTAAAACAGTTGATCTAAAAGTAGCGTGCTGCGAGGTAGATACAAATGTTAATGAATAATCTATACAATTAACTAAGTTGGTTAATTCTAACCTCGCAGTATTTTCTACCATACATATACATGTAACTCAAGAACAATAATTAGTAGATTCTTGACGTAAAAAGTAACTGAGACTGTGATCATAGCCAGATTTTACAGTGGCCCCAAAAAATGTTTTACGACAAATGAAATTTTGAGAAATACAGACCATGCATTCCGCAAATAATTTTACCATAATTAAACAGGGCTCTACAATAAAGGTAATCCTATCGCCCCTGATGACCTATATTTGGGTACTGGCAACATGTTACTATTAAAGATATTGGTTTTTGTCCATTCAGGCAACTCAGTTTAAAAATTAGTTTCAAGTCCTGTTAAATATTATTTAATGTAAAAGTTAAGGTTTATAAAATTTGCTGGCAAAACCCTTATCAGGTATTTTTATGTCTAAAAAAGGGTCATATTAAAGGATAATAAGTAATATACTTAAGAGTCTCGTGTCTGACCCAGTAAACAACAAAGATACAATCAAGTTGTGGAACAGTCTATCCATGGCATTTTTTATTCAAATTTCACGCTGACGCTGTTAATATTGTACAGAAACTCTCACATCACTCATTGCTTCAGTACAATTCGCAGTCTTAGTGCAAAGCAGTTGAAACTCACTCTTTTTTTAAAATTGAGTCGGACTTTTTTGCAAAAAGCCCACTAAGTTTATTCCAACCTAACCAGTAGAAGACACACAACTACACAGTAAAACACTCACTAATCTTGATATAATCAAGCTAATATATCAATACATACCATCTTGGTTGCCCCAATCCCAATCTGGACCTCTGACTACACGAGCACCAGAAAAATTACCCCAGGACTGTATTTTAGTACTATCTCTTCTCTTTGGTACTTTTACTCTGTAATAATAAAATTACAAACATTCATATACATGTAGGAAACATTTTTATGTTTGTACACTGTTTTAAAAAAAGGAAACAAATAAAAGAATTTGCCTTCAAAATGGCGATCATGAAATCAGGAATTATTCAAGCCATTCATAAACATTGCATGAACAATACTTTTATTGTTGTAAATCAAAATATAAATTATGAACTTAAATTTAAGAACATTTTCTAAAACCTGCTCATGAAATGTTCAAGCACTAAAACAAGTAAATCTGTGAGCTAATGCTCACTAGTGATACCCCCACTGTGAGAAATATGACTATCATAATGTAACATTCATTTAACAAAATCTAAAAATATGCGACAAACAGGAAGTAGATGAGCAAGGAGCATGAAATCGCTTTACACCACATGGGACTATGGGATGAAGCAATATGCAAAGTATTAGGCTGCTGCATGTTATAGTTGCTGAGAAAACTGCGACGGAAAGTTTGTAACGGACGGACAGACGCACGCACGGACAAGGGTAAAACAGTATACCCCCCTCTTCTTCGAAGCGGGGGTATAAAAAGGTCTGATTGAACTACTGGTGACATTTTCTTGAACTAAGATTCTTACAAATTTTTTATAACTGTTAATTTGAAAGCATGTATTTTTTGACAAGCCTTTCCCAAAAATCTAAATAGATTAATGACACAAGGAGCTAGTGGGCCTGAAAACCCAACAGTTAGTGTTACTTCTTCTGGTTTTATCCAAGCTGAAAGATTAGTTTTTTAAATCAAGACTAAATCAAGACCAAAATAGCTATCTATGATAACCAGTCAGAACATACTCTAGTTATCATTGGTAATGGGTAATACACCCTCTGTTTAGAAACTTCATCCTGATTATATCATCCCAAGAGAGTATAAGAGATTCTAACATATCATCATAACTATTGATCTATTTGATGAGAATGGACATTCCTTATGGCTAACACAAACATTATCATGCAATGGGGTCATTTTTTGATGTTAGGTCGTCCCAAAATAGGATGTTTTTTCTATTGGGCAATATTTTAAATGTAATATATAGCAACAGTTGATACCTCCTAAACTATACTAACTTATTTAATTTAGTTTGATTGTGAAACAAATTCTTACAACATAGATTAATCACTTTGGAGTTAACTTCCCAAGGTCCCGAGTTCTGAGCTAGTAAGATAAAGTTTCTTGCTCCAGGAAACAATGGGGTAGGTTTTGGAAGCGATTGGAATCAACGACAAGCTGGCTACCTAACCCTGAGCGTGTGTCCTACCACAAGACCACTGCTACTGTAGGGTATTATAACAATCTGACATATCATAGTAAAGCAGGGCTCGACACTAAAAGTATCCCGCCATTCCAAGAATCCAAAAAACTTGGGAGGAATCCAAGTGATGCTTAGCTAGAGGTTCTTTCAGGAACCCTAAAAAATGCCCTGCTCCTATATAAATCTTAATTACCATGAAATGTTTATCACTTGCAAATCTCTATCTTAATTTTTTTGTCTTTTATTGGAGGAATACTTAATGTTAAGGAGGACTCTCTGAAATATTGACTAGGTATTCTTTTTTATTTTTTTTTATTTTATTTATTGGAGTAAATGCCGTGTCAACACAATTTTAGGTCATTTTACGGCGTCCAGCGGACATAACCTAGCTTTCCTGGACCATTGTCTATAACCAGTACTTACCTAACCTTCCACAAGGCCGGAAACTTCTCCATATTATCTAATCAATGGAGGAAAATCGACATTATCGTCAAATTTTCATGGAAGGTATAACCTCTCCGGGTGGGATTCGAACCCGCACCCCCTCGGGCACGTGTATCCAAATCCCGGCGCGCTACCAACTGCGCTATCGATCCGGGTTGACTAGGTATTCCTTCTGCATACTTGGTAAAATGGTAAGTGTCAAATCCTAAGTAAAGCAGTGTGACTTACCCTTTGGAAGCAGCTACATCAAATCTCTGGAAGGAATGAGCCAGATCATGTTTATCTTCCATATAACATAGAGTACATAAATCAAAATCATGACATTTTGTACATTTCCATCTCATACCTTGAATACCTTGTGTCTTACATCCATCACAGATAATATTCTGATGTTTTATACCTATAAATAGACAAGTTAATATGATAAAGATGATAAAGTCTGTTTTTGTCAAAATTTCAATAGCGTGGATTGGTAGGTCAAAAAATTTCAAGGCCCAATTGACAACAGCATTATAACAAGGTTGTTGTTTGGGGTTTTTTTTTGGGGGGGGGGGGGGTTTGGTGTTGGATTTAATGTCATCGCAACTCATTGTCAGTCAACCTACTTACCATTCTCAAAAAGGGTAATTCTACAAATTTACTAGGCACACACTTCTGTCAGTGACTTACAACTGCCCTACATGATTTAGAATTAATAGTAGAAAGGAGAATAGTCATAGAAATTATTTCATGACCAAGCTCCACTAAAGTATACACTACATGGGAATCGAACTTATGACCTCTCGATCAGTAGACACATGTGCCCTACCAAGTTAGCTAGCTATGTGGCTGACTATGTGCCTTCAATATGAGGATGAATTCAATACCATAATACATAAGAAATATATGCTTGAAATCATGACAATTTGTAAGAAAAAAACATGTGGATATATTTCAAAGAAACCATGTAAAATTTGCAAGAAAACAACATGTAAACAAGTACAAAACAAGCGTCTTATTAGATCTCTAGAATGGAATTGATTACAAACAGCACAAAAACCATTATTAGAGCGTTCAGACAATAGTTGCAGTGTTAACTAAACTCAATAGTTGCAAACATGCCATTATTACAGTATTCAACAATTTTCCAATACAATTAAGAACACACTAAACTCTAAACCTGATCAAAAATTTATGAGCTACAGTCTAGAAGGGTTTCAACATGACAGCTAAATTAAGAAAGTAAAAACTTGCTTATTTTCGGCTTTTTATTATGCTTTATATAGCATTGTAACAATTGAAACAGTTTTTCAATGGTATTGCAGACTTTACACGACCTACTGACTGTTATAGATAAGATCATTAGAACTAAGTAACTATAGCTTCACAAAAGGATGAAAACTACCCCAGTGTAGCAGAGGTATAATACGACACTTGTACTACCTTGCCTTCAACCTAGCTTTTATGGCGACAATGTAGAGTGTCTGTTTACAACTCGAGAGGTTGTGGGTTTGAATCTCAGTTCCGACCATGGATTTTTAAAGGGTTACATTTGGCACCCAACATAAATAACCCACAAGGAATTGAGTGGTTGCACCCTTAGATAGTCCCACAGACAATCAAGCTCCAAGAATTCGAAGATGAATTCTGTTAAGGAGGGGGTGTGTGTAACCAAGGTATAATACGGCACTTGTACTACCTTGCCTTCAAGTTAGCTTTTATGGCGATATGGTAGAGAGTCTGTAAACGACTTGAGAGGTCATGGATTCAAATCTCATTGTGGACCATGGATTTTTGTAGTGTTACACTTGTACAATGGCAGAAAGAAGAAATAACATTGAAAGATCAGTTCAGTGCTAAGCACACTTTTACCTGTGACTAACACTGACCTTTTTGACACAGCAATAGCACCTTAACTCACTAGCCTAAAGCCTAGGACTAGTGAAAAGTAATTCAGGCTTGTGAAAATTACTAACTTTATTAATAGTTCAATCTCCGTAAACAGATATCCTGTAGAGCATTGTCATACAGGATCTCTACTATCTCAATGGAGGGTCACGTCGAGATGACTTTTATGTCGATTAATCAATGTGTAGTTTTCATTTAGACGAAACACTATTAATAACATTTTGATTTCGTAATTTCTATTTTTTAGACCAAGGTTTGCAAGCTAATTCAACAGCGGTATTATTTACAGTCTACGATTGGACAGCTCATTTCAAATTGCGTGAGGTAGACGATGTAAACAAGTTACATGTAACATATCATAACAATTTCGTCATTAATATAATGATGAGAAAAGGTCACCTGAAAATGACCCTCATTTGTAAAAGGCGAGATCTAATTTAGCGAGTAGGCAAGCGGAAAATTTTAGATCGGGTTTTAATCAGATTGAATATAATTGGGCTAGTTGATCATTTTCCCTGTATTTATATAACATCATATATACCATAACATAATAAATTGTAAACATAAAAAAATTTAGGCAATGACTGCAGATAGACCAATACCAAGAGGCAATGCCTTCTGCAGATAGTCCAATACCTCAAGATAGTTCATAACCAAGAGGCAATGCCTTCTGCAGATAGACCAATACCTCAAGATAGACCAAAACCAAGAGGCAATGTCTTCTGCAGATAGACTTATACCTCAAGATAGACTAATACCAAGAGGCAATGCCTTCTGCAGATAGACTTATACCTCAAGATAGGCTAATACCAAGAGGCAATGCCTTCTGCAGATAGACCAATACCTCAAGATAGACCAAAACCAAGAGGCAATGCCTTCTGCAGATAGACCAATACCTCAAGATAGACTAATACCAAGAGGCAATGCCTTCTGCAGATAGACCAATACCTCAAGATAGACCAAAACCAAGAGGCAATGCCTTCTGCAGATAGACCAATATCTCAAGATAGACCAAAACCAAGAGGCAATGCCTTCTGCAGATAGACCAATACCACAAGATAGACCAAAACCAAGAGGCAATGCCTTCTGCAGATAGACCAATACCTCAAGATAGACCAAAACCAAGAGGCAATGCCTTCTGCAGATAGACCAATACCTCAAGAAAGTCCAAAACCAAGAGGCAATGCCTTCTGCAGATAGACCAATACCTCAAGATAGACCAATACCTCAAGATAGACCAAAACCAAGAGGCAATGCCTTCTGCAGATAGACCAATACCTCAAGATAGACTAATACCAAGAGATAGATTAAAACCAAGAGGCAATGCCTTCTGCAGATAGACCAATACCTCAAGATAGACCAAAACCAAGAGGCAATGCCTTCTGCAGATAGACCAATACCTCAAGATAGACCAAAACCAAGAGGCAATGCCTTCTGCAGATAGACCAATACCTCAAGATAGACTAATACCAAGAGATAGACCAAAACCAAGAGGCAATGCCTTCTGCAGATAGACAAATACCAAGAGATAGACCAAAACCAAGAGGCAATGCCTTCTGCAGATAGACTAATACCTCAAGATAGACTAATACCAAGAGGCAATGCCTTCTGCAGATAGACCAATACCTCAAGATAGACCAAAACCAAGAGGCAATGCCTTCTGCAGATAGACCAATACCTCAAGATAGACTAATACCAAGAGATAGACCAAAACCAAGAGGCAATGCCTTCTGCAGATAGACAAATACCAAGAGATAGACCAAAACCAAGAGGCAATGCCTTCTGCAGATAGACAAATACCAAGAGATAGACCAAAACCAAGAGGCAATGCCTTCTGCAGATAGACCAAAACCAAGAGGCAATGCCTTCTGCAGATAGACCAAAACCAAGAGGCAATGCCTTCTGCAGATAGACCAAAACCAAGAGGCAATGCCTTCTGCAGATAGACTACTAGCAAGAACTATCTTTAGATTTCTGACATTGAAATAGACATATAGAACATATCTAACAATAATCAATACAGTAATTTATCATCCACTAGTGGTACAACAGTTTACCATAGCCAAAATATATTGTACATTTATCTCTTTACTACAAAAACCATTAAATATTTTACTTTAAAATTCTCTATGAAATCAATTCAAGCAGTAGACTATTAAGATGCCTGTGTCTTATACTGTATCATTTTTAATGGCTTATTCCAAAATTTTCTAAAAAGATGATATTTTGTATAGTGATACCTGTCTACAACAGCCACAAACAGTATAAACAACTCACTGCATCGGTGAAAGTAAAGAATTTTCAAAATCCTGAAATTTCTTGATTTTAGCAACATTTACAAAGCGAAAAAAATTACCCTTTTCTCAGATCCCCATTATCCTGAATTTTGAGACCAATACTCAAAAACTATCACCGTAATTGTAAAAATGGTAACAAAATTAATGGATGTCCTTGAATTCAGCCAGTAAACAGTGGGTACAAAAATAGCCGTTCTTCCAGGGACTTTTAGAATATAAGTAGTCTGATGGATAACCGATCTTTTACAACCCCCATTTTTATATATTTAACAAAACATGTGTCGATATAATTATTGTTCCTTTTATTTAAGGATACATTATCAGTAGGGGTGTAACAATACGGTAAAAAACGTATTGCAATATATTGCAATATGCAAAACCCATATTGCAATATATTGCAATACGTACCGGTTTTTAGGGTTGACATGCAAAGCACGAATTAATGCATGTACATCGTCTTAATTGGATCAGCACAACATGATTAGGTGTATTTTCAAATGATCTTTATAAATTCAAATGTTACTTGTGTAAAATGGTCTATATGTTAGAAATGAGTACATTGTACTTTGTAACGGACTTTTGAAGATGTTTTTTCTCTCATTGACTAAATGTTTATCCTTTTAGGCACTGTAAGATGATTGCAAGTATTCAACAAATTTTAATACTAATTTAAACATTTAACTTTTAGATTTTGTTCAAAATAAACAGTATGCCATACATTTACAAAAACCGGTTCAAGGAAAAACGAACCGGTTAAAAACCATTAGAATTTGTATTGATATATTAACCGATAAATCGGTTAACCGTTACACCCCTAATTATCAGGGTTTTCAGTGATGCAGAATTCCTGCATCCCTGACACAAATTCAGTTTCAGGGATCTGTAATATTACATAGCCTGCATCCTCTGGGAGGCACAAATCATTAAAATTTGATGAAATCAGTGCATTAAGCTAAATCATTGAAATGGACTGCATATTAATGATACATTCAGCTAAGTCATTACAAGTGACTGTACATTTTAACTTATTGTTAAGACTTTCTTTCATTTGGTCCAGTAAAATTTTCCTTTCAGCAGAATTAAATGTACCAAGCTGATGAAAGTTTGTCAATATGACTGTAATGGTGCTTTTTTGTTGTTGTTGGGTTTAACGCCGAAGCAACACATTGTACAGGTCATATAAGGGCGGTCAGTCAACCTACTCACTCTTGGAAAGGCTATATCTCTGGATTTAGCCGTTAACCAACTACTAAGCCCACACTTTTGTCAGTGACTGACAACTGCCCTACATAATTAAAAATCATTGGTAGGAGAGAGAATGGCTGTAGAAATAATTTCATGACCAAGCTCCTCAAAAGTATGCCCTGCCTGGGAATCAAACCCATGATCCCTCGATCAGTAGACTTGCGTGCTACCAATTGAGCTAGCTAGGCGGCTGAAATGGTGTTTCAAAAATTAATGACAGATAAGTAATCAAAGACTTACCAATAGCTGCATTATCATAAATTCTGAGATCATAAGCTCCTTGATATCCAACACGATAATTTGTCCTTGACCCAGAATCCCATTGTATCACGACCGTTTTATCAGGTGATGTCGAACTTCCTGGTTTGCCAATCTCAACGACTGTCCCCACATGACCTTCACCATCGTCTTGGTTACCCCACTTCCAGTCGGGACCTCTAACGACCCGCAAACCAATTTCCATAAGTAATTACGCTAACATTTCACTTCCTGAAAATATCAAAATCATACAATTAGAACAAATGGACCAAATCATCAACTAAGCAAATTACATAAATTACAGATGTTTTCTCAGGTGGTTATACCTTTCCATAAAAATCTGACAATTGTGTCTATTTTCCTACATTAATAATTAATGGAGTTGTCAGCCTTATGGAAGGGTAGATGAGGTAATGGTTATAGGCATGAGTCCAGGAAAGCTAGGTTAGGGGCACTGGCCACCGTAAAATAACCTAAATACTGTTGACACGAGGTTAAACCAAATTTATATACATTGTAAATTAAGATACATCTAGTTTTCACTACAGTCAATGACAATTAGTCCTGAATTTCAAACCAATGAGTTAAAACAAAACCTATTGCTCAATAGCCACTAGGGGTGTAACAATACGGTAAAAACCGTATTGCAATATATTGCAATACACGAAACCCGTATTGCAATATATTGCGATACATATTATTCTTTGCGCATAAATGCATAGCATGAATTAATGCACGTGCATCGTCTTTATTTGATCAACATTGTACATAGATATTTGTGTTTTCAAATGATATACACGTATTATGCAAATGTTTGAATAAGTCAGAAAAAAGGTTTTGAATGGACTTTCAAAGATTATTATTCTCTAATTTACCAAAAATATTTCAAGTTTCCGAACACATTTAAACATTTATTCAAGCACTTAAATTTCGGACTCTGATATAAACAATCAGTATGGAACATAACTAGAAAAACCAGTTCAGAGAAAAACGAACCGGCTAAAAACCGTCAGAAGTCGTATTGCAATATAAACCGGTATATCGGTTAACCGTTACACCCCTAATAGCCACATGTAAGTAAATAAACTGTTTATGTATTGAGTTACATCAACTCTTACTATAGATATATATGGCTTTGTATTGTTTGTTTTTTCTCAACTGTCAAAGCATGAATAATTTCACGGTGACTTCATGCTCTTTGTCTAACACTCGTGATATTGAGATAGTGTGTAATCATTCACCGTGAAATTATTCATGCTTTGACAGTTGAGAAAAAACGAACAGTACATGTAATGATGTACATGTAAACATGTAACTTATATCTCTGTCTAGGTCTAACGCATCATATTTCATGTACAAGAACCAGTCACCGCAAAACTCAACGGTTAATCTCTGGACGGTAGGTCCTGTGAATATCAAAATTTTACAGGACTTAACCTAATCAATTCTTACAGGACTGGACACTATTTACTTATAATGATGAATTCAAAATTGTGTGAATGAAATCAAATTGCCGGACAGCCTGTCCTGTAAACCTACAGATCTAGGCAGACCAGGATTTTTCCATCAGTCCGCCATGTTTGTTGGTGACTAACAAGAACATTTGTAGGTAAACAACCTAGGCTGAAGACATTAATACAAACTTAAATACAAATATGTCTGATTTTAAATTGATAATTAAACATAAATGAGTATTTAAATCTGATGTTGAAAGTTTTAATTGCAGTTCCTATATACATGTGCATGAATGAATAAATGTCATCAAAGGAGATACAATTTTTTTTTTCAAATGAGGGGGGGGGGTGATGGGTCCAGTTTTGAAACAGGGATAAATCAAGCAAGATAACTCTAAGGGGGCAACTTAGGACCAAATTTTTTTAAACATACAGGGCCCAGAATTAAGTCATTTTATAGATGTCATTTGGGCCTAAGTCTCAAAGACAACACTTAAAAAATTATAAGGATAAGAGGATCTGGGCCCCTGACCCCTCCCCACTAGATCCACCAATTTTTTTTTTTTGAAATTTGATATAGAAACTATTAATAAATTCCTCAATCTAAATTATGACCCTTTTTTTCCTTTAAGCAGAGCAAAAGAAGTGTTAACCTATTTAGGAAGTTTTATAAACAAACAAAATAACATGAAACCCAGAAAGAAAATATTATGAATCACCCTTGGAGCCACTATGTGTTTTATCTCTTATATTCTACCATTAATATTTAAAGGTACTCATTCACAGATTTCAACTTAAATTTCAACTTTTTCTAAAACTATCAAAATTGTATGGTAACATTTTTGGAAGCAGGAAAGTAGTGTTCTGATAATGACAATTGTAGTACAAATTGACATACAACTACAAAATGATGGTGTTTCATGCAGTAAATATCTACCCCTATGTCACAGTTATTTTAGTGTATTTTTTATGACTTGTATAGCATATTTCTTGCAACATATAGGTCAGTTTGTCTTAAAATAATAAGAATTATATTTTTGACACAATTACAGACACTGAACGGTATTTTGAAATTATAGAAAAAATCAACCAAATCTGTGAACTAGTACCTTTAAGGTTCAGATAAAAAAATTCCATTCACAAGATATGATAAGATTTTCATGGTACATTTTGTATTATAATAATTTAACCAGAGTTTCTTCTTTTTAAGTGAGATGATGAAGCTCTTATAGGACAACAAAAGACATTGTTTACATAGGATATTGTTTAGATTTCATTTGTCTCAAGTTATCCAATAAGAGCTTTAATAACAAGTATTTGAAGATGAAGCAAAGAAATAATTGAATACAGAAATTGAATGTCTGACTTCTTACAGGGTATAAATCTATGACAGATGGTTTATGCAGGGCTTGAATTTAACAAAATATTGGGCTTACAAATGTTTGCAAGTTTATTTTATTTCAACTCGCAAAATTAGTAATAAGTTGCATTTTTCCCAAATTATGAAAGCATACATCCTAACTATTCATATATGCAATATAAAAACAACATAGTGCAATATTAAACTATAATAAGGGCATGATCGTGGGATAGACAAAGAATACTGACCAGTTTTAAATGTGAATCTTAAATTATTACTGTCAAATTATCCAGTCATTTTCAATGCTGATTTGAGCCTCATTAGTTAAAATTTATGCAACGATTTCAACTCGTGAAAATGTGAGAGTTAAAATAAAAGTTACTCGCAATTTTCAAAATCCACTCGCATTGCATTTTGCGAGTATACAAGCTTAAATTTTGAGCCCTGGTTTATCCCACATAAATTTCAAAATATGTAAATCTTCATTGGTCTCACATTGTTAAATGACCACAGCATTAAGAAATATTGATAAAAATGTGTTGCTGTGGTTTAATAAACACAGTTGATCATGGAAAAACAAGTAAATCTGTGAGCTGATGCTCACTAGTGATACCCCCGCCAAAATCTAAAAATATGCGACAAACAGGAAGTAGATGAGCAAGGAGCATGAAATCGCTTTACACCACATGGGACTATGGGATGAAGCAATATGCAAAGTATTAGGCTGCTGCATGATATAGTTGCTGAGAAAACTGGGACGGAAATTTCGTAGCGGACGGACGCACGGACGGACGCACGGACGGACGGACAAGGGTAAAACAGTATACCCCCCTCTTCTTCGAATAGTAAATGTTTATATGATAAAAACAATCCAACACACAAATCAAACAGTTTAATAGATATCCGATATTGAATCATTTCAACCATGAGCCCGACTCCTAGCTATGACAACTAAATGAACCACCTCAACCCTTGTGCCACCATCCTTTACAGGGCTGACGAAATCTTAAAATTGTTTACTTGCCCGTTCTTGCCAACTGGTAAAAGTCACTTGTCGGTATGAACATTATAGAATAAAATTATTGAAAAATCCACTTGTCCGTTCTTGATTTGGGACAACAGGGACAACTGATTTCGCGGCCCCTGCTTTAGTACTCCCTTAAAATCAAAAACTTTCAGCAAAACTAAAAGAAAGAACTGAAAGTTGCTAACCCACACACATTTCGTAAAAAAATATGATTAACTTCAAAAACAAGAGCTGTCAGAGGAGACAGCATGCTCGACTTAGTTAGCGTTTGTCACAGGAGTAAAAAATATGTATAAGGAGTTATAAACCTAGTCACGTGAGATGTGGTTGATAATAAGAAACATATATTTAAAGTTTGAAGTCAATACCTTAAAAAATAAAACAGTTGCAGTAAAAACAAACATTTTTTAAAGAAAACTCTAAGTTCAAGGGGAGATAATTCTGGAAAAAATATATTTGGAGTTATACACCTTGTCACATGAGATTTGGTTGATAATAAGGAATGTACATTTAAAGTTTGAAGTCAATACCTATAGAAATAAAACAGTTGCAGTAAAAACAAACACTTTTTAAAGAAAACTCTAAGTTCAAGGGGAGATAATTCTGAAAAAATATATTTGGAGTTATACACCTTGTCACATGAGATTTGGTTGATAATAAGGAATGTACATTTAAAGTTTGAAGTCAATACCTAAAGGAATATAACAGTTGCAGTAAAAACAAACATTTTTGAAAGAAAACTCTAAGTTCAAGGGGAGATAATTCTGAAAAAAAATATTTAGAGTTATGAACCTTGTCACATGAGATGTGGTTGATAATAAGAAGCATATATTTAAAGTTTGAAGTTAATATCTTAAGAAATAACAAAGATATAGGAGAAAGTATTTTACTGCACAAAAACTTTAATCTGTGCACAAAAACTTTAATCAGTTCAAGGGGAGATAATTCTGAAAGAAATGTGTTTGGAGTTATATACCTTGTCACATGAGATGTGGTTGATAGTAAGGAACATATATTTAAAGTTTGAAGTTAATATCTTAAGAAATAACAAAGATATAGAAGAAAGTATTTTACTGCACAAAAACTTTAATCAGAAAGGTGGACGCGGACGCGGACGCCGACGCCGACGCTGGGGCGAGTAGGAGAGCTCTACATTACTACGTAAAGTCGAGCTAAAAAGGAAATTAAGAAACTTTATCAGATTACTGTATAGATCTGAGTCAAAATAGAAGGAAAATTTAACTTTACCAACTAAAATCCAAGAGTTTCAATTCAGTTGTTTTTGTAATCATTTTTTCTCTCTAAGTGATGTTATATTAATACTACATAAAATCTATTTTGAGCTTTACTTAATAGATGAAAATATGTACAAGTATGATGTATGTACTATACTAGCAATTTTTTTATATTATACTACCGTATATTAAATCATATTACATAATATTACAATAGTTTTTATTATAAATATGTTGCATTTTTTCTACAAAATGTGTATAATGTGGTTGTGGTTCGAAAGTTCAGATCCCTCTAGAAAAACTCAGACCTCCCTAGAAAAAAATCCTGGATCCGCCCCTGTATTATAATATACTAATTATTTTATTTACCGTTTATAATCATTATTGTGTATAATATTTCATAAATTCTAATTATCATAATCACTTACTATATCAATTCTACCCATCCAACATGGATAAACACACAATGTGGAGCTTGTTTATGTAAAGTTTCTGTTTCACAAACAAGACTGGTTTCATTAAAAACAATATTTGGAGATGAAACATAAACAAAGTTTAATAGTCTGATTTAAAACAAATGATATCATCAATTGTATCCGGAACACAAATTTAAGGGTTTTTCCAGATGAGTTAAGGCTTGTTTGTACCAAATGCATCCGTGCAGAACAAAGTTATTTTACATATAACTGCCGAATAAGAATGCAACATAAATCAAATACTATTGTCCTGTGAACTCCAACATTTATTTCAACTTTGTTCTGCACTGGTACTTCCTGTACAATCAAAGTTTTATAGCTGGAAAAACCCATCAACTTGAGTTATAAATTAAATCTATTTTCAATGCACTGTTTGTATAACGCACATAATGTACGATTTAAAATAAATGTTAAATGTCAAAGTGGTCGTTAAATCAGTAAATGCTTATAAAAGTACATGAATATGCACAACCTAGTTCACTAATATGTAACTAAGGCGGATCCAGCGGGGTGGGGGGGGGTCACGGACCCCCCCCTTGAAAAAAATCCTGGGTCCACCCCTGTTCACAAGTTACACTTGAATTGTTGAATCTGCTACGTTTTTTGAGAATTATATTCTCTGATGCTCAAATAAAACAGGAATCTAAAACATTATACATACAACACTGACATTACACAGAACATAATAGGGGACTTTTGTCAGTTATCTTTCCTTGATAAAATCTGAGGCAATCCAATTGGTAAGTAGGTCCTATCAGTTGGAATCCTCAGATTTTATCATGAAGTTCTATATGTAAGGATAACAAAATATTTCATATAATATCTTTCTTGTTAATACAGATATTAACAGGAGTGATGAAATTTAGATAGTTCTTTACCCTAACAATACTTAGCTTGATTTTCGAACAAATTAAATGATTTACAAAAAGGCTATTTAAGATTAATTGTGGCAAATCGACATTGAAAAGTAAGGGTAAAATCCGAGTAATCCAACTAATTGGACCAACCTATTTGAAGAGTATACAAGGGGAAATAACTAAGACTAAGGTCCCTTATTATAGATTTGCAAACATAATCTGATTCTCTGCTTTATAAAACTACACACAGACATTAGTATATATTGTCTTTCTAGTAAATGCTACATCTTTAACCTTTAATCAATTGAATTCTAGTAATAGATTTGTCTTGTCTTACATTTAGAGCACTTATGTATCATTATATGTCTTTATCAAGCAATTTCTGATGCAATGGTTTGCTAAGTTTAGAGAAGTTTTTTTGCCAGAAGAGAAGCTTTTCTTGCTGCCTGAAAACATTTGGAACCTTTGGCATTTTAAATAGGAACAGTATAAATAAAACACATACTTTCCACACAGCAAAAAAAGCAAAACTCCCTCACAGTGTTCCTAGAAAGGCTAAGTCTCTGGATTTAACTGCTAACCAATTTAGAATGACAGACAACTACCATACATGATTACGAATCAGTGGTGGGAGGGAGATGGCCTAAGATATTTCATGATGAAATTCAACGAAAGTATGAGCACCCTTAGTCTGGATTACCTGCCCCTTACCACTATCGTTATCGGGTCAGGCAAACGGGTATCATTGCAGCCTCCTCAGTTACTACACAGGTATTATGTTTTCTTAATCTTGCATGATCATTTGCTAACGATAGTTACTTTAGTAGGAGTTTCGTACTATATAGGACATTTGATTTCGATTTTTCAGATTACACTTATATTTAGCCGACGATTAACAAAAACATGTTTCAAGTGAACACAATTTGGACGTGGATTAGACTCATTAGAATTTCGAATACTTTATTTTGCATATATTAATGTAACCGAACAACTAAAAAAGGTATCCACTGCAATTCTTGTACAATGATCCTTTGATTTAAGCCTGTGTAGTGAGAAATGCTCATTTGAAAGCATAATTAATTTTAATTATCCAATATCTAATTCATTACATAGGGCGGGGCCATGATCATGCTTTGCCTGACGTACTTTTACCTGCCTAAGTATGACTGGGAACCAGACAAGTGCACCCTGGGAATCAAACCCATGGCACCTCAATCAGTAGAACTGTGTGTTACCAAATA
Organism: Mactra quadrangularis; assembly: GCA_025267735.1. Taxonomy (NCBI): domain Eukaryota; kingdom Metazoa; phylum Mollusca; class Bivalvia; order Venerida; family Mactridae; genus Mactra; species Mactra quadrangularis. Next base: position 2,253,763 of record CM046294.1, read on the forward strand.
AGCTAGATGGCTTCTCAGTCAGAAAGGTATACTTCTATATAAATAGTGATATCAATACATGCCAGTCTTCGAATTTAGCCACCAGACCGAAGACCGAGTCCGTCTAAAACACTGACGGTCTGGTTAAAATATACGGATCACAAGACCGACTGTCTGGTGGAAATTTCAATAGCAATATTACTAAAAATGCATAATCGAACATAAAACTTGCAGTTGCAAGTAAGTCAAGCAATTCTGTATTTAATGTTTATTACATAATATCATATATGAGGTAGAAACATAAGCAGTACAGTCTAAAATAACATATAAAAACAAAATATGATTGGTAAGCCTTCGGTCCGGTAAGTCTTTTCTGTCTGGTAAAATTTTGGCGTTTACCAGACCAAATGTCTTGCGCTTTGAAAATTCATTCGTGAAGACTGACATGCTATCTGAAGTAACAGCAATTTTACATACTTTATACAAAATCATTAAATGTTCACAAGCGAGATAAACAAAATTTTCTATCTAGACTGGGTTACAATTATATGAAATACTCAGACTACATTACAATCAATAATATTCAATACTGGTCACAGTCCAAAAAAAAATCTCAGATTGGCTATATCCAGACTAGGAAATCTTTTCCATTTATCCTGAGGGGAAAATCTCTTATACTAAATATGTAACATTGAGAAAAACATCAATTACAGACAGACAGTACTATATCTTTTAAGTTCTTAACATTTATTGACCATTTCCTGGTATTTCACACGATGCTGTTATGATGTTATTATGTAAATTTTAATATTGCTAATTTTGTACTCATGGAATATTTCATGAAAATTGAAAGTTTTAGAACTTTCAACTATTAGAGAAAATTGAATTTTGTCAAAAGGGGTTAAAATTATTGTAACAAACTAAAACAAAAATTTATGAGATTTTTTTAGCTAAAAGAAATATCCAGCCGCCCGGCTAGGTAAGTTGGTAGCACACAAGTCTACTGATCCATGGACATGGGTTCGATTCCCGGGCAGGGCATACTTTCGTGGAGCTTGGTCATGAAATTATTATTACAGCCATTCTCCCTCCAAACAATGATTTTTAATTATGTAGGGAAGTTGTCAGTCACTGACGAAAGTATGCGCTTAGTAGTTAGTTAACAGCTAAATTCAAAGATTTAGCCTTTCCAGGAATAGCGAGTAAGTTAACTGACCACCATTATATCACCTATACAATGTGTTGCTACAGCGTTAAACCCAACAGAAAAAAAGAAATATCTGAAAGTTTTCAATTCTGATTCATGGCTATTTAGATTTAAAGTGAATAAATCTATTTCCTATGCTATACATCTAGAAAAAAAAGATACTCATCAAATGATATAAAGAATCGTTTTTAAGGTCAAAATTGAAAGAAAACAATTTAAATTACACAATTTACTTAGACTTTGAGAGAAAACAATCTAAATTACACCATTTACTCAGACTTTCCTACACAAACATTCTATATATGTAACATATTTCATGTCACTACATACAAATGAAACAGAGCTCTAAATTTTTATTAATTATTATTTATTAAATCACAGGGACACATTTTGCAGGAAAATTCTATATACTGCGGTCATTTGAATGTGACACTGACTATGAATCATAAATTTTAAAATTTATGAAACATAATCCATCTAGATTTATATCATAAAAACTCTGGTAAGCCCTGCATTGTTTTCATTTTCAATAGCTATACATCCAAGTATCCCTAGTCTTGGTGGGTGGTAGACATGTACTACAAAATTGTTGCCACATTAAAACAGGGCTTTTTCAGTTTTTTGGGAAAAGGGCCCCTGCCCAAATTGGGAATTTTTAACGCTGTAAATAGTCTGATGTGGGAAAAAATATCGACAAATCAACGGAATTGGGAAATTTCATCATTAATTTTTATGCAATAAATCTTTATATGCTTTGCTTTGTGTCAAGTGTTGCAGTGCTCTTAAAGAGTTTGTTCTAGCAGTTCAGTGAGGCATTCAATGCAAATTCTCATGTATTTATTAATTTTACATGAAATCTTGTGGTTTCTTTTGTAAAGACAAAAGACATCCTGTTCATAGGGAATTTTTTAACAAGATAGGGAATTTTTTCTTGAAATAGGGAAAAATGGTAGTTATTTGGCATTGGGAATGGGGCCCATATTCGGCCCAGTGAGATAGGCTGAAAAAGCCCTGTAAAAATAGAAATCTTTAGCTAAATAATGTTCATGCAAATATTGAACACCAACATTCAATACCAGATCATATACATGAAGTTGGTTAAGGATAACTTTACATAGCAATGTTTTTGTTCATATGGTGTTGCTTTAACAATAACTAACAAGAGTTTAGTCTAGCAGAACATCATAACATGTTAGAATATCCTTTTATTCAAATAAATTTCTTGTTTAATCTAATATCTATGTTTATAACGAAGATGTATTTATAACAATAATTACTGTATCCAGTAACCGCGAAACTCAACAGTTTATTACTAGGAAGTAGGTTCTGTGAAGATCATCATCAGTCATGTAAACTTCATCCCTGCAGAGCTTAATAAGGAATCTTAGTCAGTTATTTCCCCTAGTATACTCTTCAAATAGGTAGGTTCAATAACTGAATTAGTTGGATTACTTGGATTTTACCATTACTTTTCAATGTAGATTTGCCAATATTAATCTTAGATAACTTTTTTTGTAAATCATTTAATTTGTTTGAAATTCAAGCTATGTATTTTAAGGGTAAAGAACTATCTAAATTTCACTTCTGTTAATATCTTCATTAGCAAGAAAGATATATCCGATGAAATATTTTGTTTTCCTTACATAGGACTTTAATGATAAAATCTGAGGATTCCAACTTTAAGGACCTACTTACCAACTGGATTGCTTCAGATTTTATCAGGGAAAGATAACTGACTAAAGTCCTAAATTGGGCTAGTGAAAATGGCTTCATAATTATAATCAGACAATTTGATATTTCATCTTTAACTCTAACAAGATTTCATTAATATGAAGCTTCTAACAAGATTTGGTGGAAATTGGAACATTAATGTGGCAAGTAGAGTGCAAACAATGAATACCTTTGATTTGACCTAATGACCTAGTTAAAGACTTCACATCACCCTTTATCAAATTTGTCACACATTTTATTGATATAAAGCTTCTGAGCAGTTTTGATGAATGTTGGAACATAAATATGACCCCTAAAGTGCTAATAATCAACAAACAGTTAATGAGAGTAAGTCCTCCTTAACCAACCCAGTTGATTATCATAATATAAAAACTATTATAATCTATATGTAAAATTTGGTTTGACACAACAATACAAGAACTTCCTGTTTCGAACTTGGTCAATGTTATCAGAGGTAATACTAAAGTAATACCATCTAAGCAAATTTATTTTGTTAAACTGTACTGTAAGCATTTATGCCGGTACTTTGTTACTGGTAAAAACATAGCTTTTGTTCATAATTTTCTAAAAATTGACCAACAAATAAATAACATTTTTAAATAGTCTACAGACCTTCTATCCTTGTTCAGTCTTAGACAGATTCCACACAATTACAAAATATCCAGTCTTATTCCAAGCAAAAATTACAAGATATCAAGCCTTTTCCCATCATATGTATCTGTATGATGCCATGCTCTTAAAATTCACTTTTTCAATCATTTCCACAATGATGCTTGAGGCGACAGCAAGGGGTCATGTGTTTACTTGGTTCCATAGCAAGAAAGGCTACAATGATGTTGGGTAGCTAGCCCTACAGCTGATATTTCTACTGTCACATCCCGTCTAAAATCTGACCATATCTGCATACAACGATACCGGCGCAGAAATTACCAGAGGAGAAATTTTTCAGGACTGCATAAGGTTGAACTTAAAAATTTAACAGTGGCCCAGCGTAAAATGTGTACAGAAAGTCTCATGTTAATCAGTGTCAGTATGAGTATATTCCAAAATGACAGAATCTGTACAACAACCTGTAGATGTGGAAGTAAATGACTGAGAGGAATTCCAAATTTATAATGTTCCTGACATTTTGGCACCAAATCACAAATACCCTTTTCAACATAGTAGTATCATTTCCTTATAAAAGAGATTAACATTAAGGTACTTATAAGTGAAGTTTTAGAACAAGGAAGGTTTCTTTAAGTTCAACAAAGACTTGGGAAACCAAAGCAACAGTTTCTACTAACCCTGACTAGTCCTAAGTCAGAACTGTTCACTGTTGCTTCATTCAATGATTCAGTAATTTCAGAACCTGAAACTAGGCAACACAAATCCTATTGCAGTACACAACCAGTTTGTAAAAATAACATAAAAATAAACAACAATCAAAATACAGAATGAAATAACTACAAACATACGAGTATTCAGTCATCGTAGAGTTGAAATCAACAATTGTTAGAGTCGATCAGTGCACGTTGAATGAAATATTCGACAGTTGATTTGACCCAATTTGTGTCATAATATCGAACCTCAAACTAAAAGAAATCGAATAACCAAGATCTAAATCAACACATTAGACAAAGGTCTGAATAAAACAACTGATTTATACGTTGTGATGAAAAGTCTAAGTCACACAAAATCCTGTGTTTATAAAAATATTTACCTGCGATAAGTGGGTGAAATTTTGTAAGAAGAACAGCTAAAATCTACTCAGATAGGTATGACCTCAAAATAAGCCCTGCCTTGTTCTAACGAAAACGAGGCTATTCGCACCAACATTTCCAATCTCTCATACAGAGTGGTCGATCCTTACTCTATAAGGATCGACAACTCTGTATAAGAAAGTCAATCTTCCACCCAAGAGTAATCGTCCTTGATAATATGAGTATTACTTATACTTTTCTGCACGTCACACAACACGCGCGATAATGGATGAAATAGAACATTATTGTGACAACAGATGAAATTTCACAAGTCGTTTGCGTTCGGGTAAGCTTGGGTCCAGGTACTAAGATTTTACTAAGGTCCGAAACTATATATTGTTTAATCATTGTATAGTGCGGACACATTGACCGCGACCTGATCTTTATGCAAGAATATTCATGACATTGAATACGAATGTAGTATTAATGCTCGATAACAATCGGATTTTATCGACAAGGCTCGAATTTAATTTTAACACAGGGATTAATTTTAAAGTACATTTAAAGCGTACAACGAGTGTCTATTGCACATAGGCCGGACTAGAGGATTGTACGATGAGGCTAGCTACCAATTTGACGAAATCGCGTGCACTTGTAAACGCTAATTATCTAAATTATTCACAATATTAGATGTTTCAGATCACCAACTAAACAAAACTATTGTTTAATATTATATTCTAATGTCCATGGTCTATTTTAAATCCTAAAATTACATTTTTTTATAAGTTTTGATATCTATTTATAGACAACCACGAGTGGCATAATTACAATGTATAGTCTCAAACTAAGTCTAAGCTGTTCACTAATCCATTCACAAAGCAATAAGGTAATATAACCATGGTAGCCAGTCCCGGATTTACCGGGGGCACAGGGGGCACGTGCCCCCACCCGGCCCCACAGGTATTGACACTAGTACAAAGAAAAGGGCAAAAATCGGCACCATCAAGCAAAGCGATATTGATCAACTCGACTTTCTGATTATTTTTGCTATAAAATCATTCATCCGATCTTTTAAAATAAATAATGATCTAAATTGATTCATTCAAGCATCCCAAGATACCCAGATCCCGCCTTATCAAACGTTCAAATCATTGATCGTGCAAGTGTATGGTCCTTTTTACAGACAAATAGATACCAATAGCTATGTATGTTGTCTATATTACACATACCTCAACAGTATATTTCAGACCGTCGTCAATGAAATTACCATGGTAACTAGCTTGCGAGGCCTAAGTTTGGTTATTGTGCACTGTGTAATCTTGTTTACTAGTGGAAATTGTCGGCGTTTTTTCATAGCAAATTAGACGGCGAAAAGACGAGGACAGCTTGTCGAGTGTTTTTAATACGTCACTATTATGACACTTGAACTTAGTTAATTTTGAAAAATAACGCGATTGTCTGATGTTGGTTTTTTTAAAATAAAAATAAAGGTATTAAAATTCCAAATAACTTTTAAAGAGTGACCGAGCCTACAACATAAATAGAAACAGTCAAGAAACAACAATACCATGTCATACCAGATACTCGCCAGCAGAATATAGCTGTCAGAAAGGAATCCTTCTATCCCCGTACAAACCGGAACTGAAACATCTTATCTACCAGCACTGTGTCTGCTAAGAGTTTTGAGGCCTTCAAAACTCTACTTCCATAAACAATTATAATATAAATATGTTTATAAATTTCACTGTATATATATATGTGAAGCACAATTATTAAGTTTTTAACATGGACTTTAAATGCATTTTTATACGCGCACACCGAAACATGAGGCAAGATAGTCAACTTGATGATGGTAGCTGATATGCGGTAGAAGTAGATTAAATTATTTATGAAAGACATAGCAAAAAAGACGGAAAAAAGCCGAATACAGCCGAGTGTATTTTCGTCATAAAAAGAATTTTCTTGATATTGGAATTAGCGAATGTTTGATATAGTTTTATTAGAAAATGAATTAAAATTAAAAAAAAAACAGTTTTAAGAGTGACCTACCTTACAACAAGTTTCCCTACAAAAACGAGACTAATATTAATCAGTGATTAAACTTTTTTTCCATCAAATGATAAATTCATAGGCTTGGCTTCGTTATTTTTTTTAATCCTTGTTTTTTATTTTATATCAATTTGAGTTTTAAATATTTATAGTCCTTATGATTCTCCTAAGGAATTCAAAAATGTGATTCTTCAGCGGTCCAGCGATTTCCACGTTTTGAATCGTCCCAGAAACTATTTTTGTAAATCCGCTACATTTTCCAACAAAAAAAACCGCAGAGTTTCAACACAATGAATCAAGCCTCTTTGTTTACAAAAAAAGTATCTTAAACCGGCGATAAAAACATCGGCAAATTTTCTCATTGCATTCGGTGATTTTATGCAAGTTACCAGCTGTATGTTTTTTAATAAAATTCTTGATATTTTATATGATAAAATTAGTGATTACAATGTATTTGTAAATCAGGTTTTTTATCAGTCCAACAAATTAAATTTAAACGGACACATGTAAGATATGATACCTCAATCATAGCGCTCAATTTTTTCCTTAGTTGTGCCCATAAATGCTCAAATTTGCTTTGTTGACATCATTGTTTTTCATCGGAAGGGATACCCCTCCCCAAACACCCCAAACAACGACTCGATCTGTCGTTCCGACTTGTATGCTTGAGGTTGGCGGTTAAATGGACTAACGTGTTTTAATTTTACACTGGATTTAACCAAAAACTTGGATTAACATCATAGTTTTATACGGGCAGGCATTGACCTTTTTTTAGAATACAATGAAAATTTACCGAGTTTTAGCTTCATTTAATCCTTTAAAAGAGTGTTTTAAAGTGCTCAGATTTGCACCTTTGACATGCAAAAATTCAAAAGTTTCCCACATCTTCCGTAGGGGACACTTCCCGAACCCACCCAAGCTGTCCCCCCACTAACGACCCCTCTGGAACCGGCCCTGGTAACTTATGAAGTCTAAACTTTAACATAGTATACATAGGTCTATATATGTGTGAAATATATCTAGTCTTGTGTGAAATATATCTAGTCTTTGAAGTCCTTGATTACATCGTTGTCATCTAATTTTTTATTAAAAAATTTTGGAGGGAGGAGTTTATGCGAGAAAGACGCCCCATAATTATTTCTTTGTACGCATTTGTAAAGCATTACACGAAGTTGTTATTGTTTAGTGCTTCCTAGGACAGGTCACTGTTATTGAATTGGCAGTGTATTTACATAAATCTCATTTCCGACAAAAATATCAGAATGTACCCAAGCTAATTATTTTCATCAAAAACGATAATAAATAGTATATTTTTAAACAAGAATTCAAGAGCAAGTATCATTTTTGTGCAGACAATATTAATACAATTCAATCCATTCGATATAGTACATTCGGAAATAGGACTCACCGAATCCATTCGAACAACCAATGTTGTGAATTGAAAAGTAAATTCGGTCGCCATTTTTAGTGAATCTTATTTTCAGTATTTGGAATTTTGACAAGTCGTGCCTCCGCTATGGAGGAAATCAAAGAGACAAAAATTATTTATCATATTGATGACGAGGATACTCCGTACTTAATTAAACTTAACATCCCTGCTGATCGTGTCACGTTGGGCGACTTTAAAAATGCCCTCAATCGCCCAAATTACAAGTTTTTCTTCAAATCGATGGACGATGATTTCGGGTGAGTAATTGCGGCATCATGTACGATTTCTACTGTAGTTATTGGCAATGATGTCCTTTATTTTATTCTTGCCTGTAACATATGTTACAACTGATGATTTGCTTGATGCAAGTATTTTTCGATGTGTATGAGTCACCAGTGGCAGTGCAGGCCAGTCAGCATCCATTATTCAGTTGGCATGAAATAGCATTGTGTTAAAATAACCGTTTTAACCATATTTATATTTTATTGTTGATTTGCTAGAATGACCGAGCTTTATCATAATCTTCATACTTAGTTTACTGTGCTATTTTGCATTTCATATTGTTATGATTTCCTGCAGTCCCTATTTGGGGGGGGGGGGTAGAACTAGAAGTTAAGACTTATATTTGTGAGTATTCCATTATGATTATTTAGCATAAATGATGACTGAATATAGGCATAGTAAAATTTGTGTATAACCATATAATGTTGATACTTCTACATGTTTAGCATAATGTATACATTGTGGTCCAGCAATATAAGGCTGGATAATTCTGGTTTAAGGTTGCTGGTGTGCGCACACCTGGGAGTTATTTAAAAACATGATTGCACATATTTCAGTCTGTTTATTGACAATTATTTGCTGCCGATAAATTGTATGCTGACATCTTTAAACGTTGGAGATGTCGACAAAAGCTTGTTTTCGTTAAAAGACTCAAATTCTCGCAGCAGCCAAAAATTAGGCATGATTTAAATAGTGCATAAAATAATAATTACATTTCTTAGTCCAAAAATACATTTTTCTGTGTGCTGTAAATGGTTACTCTGAATCCTTGCACAAATTATTTTTTGTACATGACTCAGTTCACTGCTCGATTTAATTTTGTGTGCAGGATATGGAGCTACCGATCTAAACTCACTGTGGCATTTGGGACATAGCTCAACATCTAAAATTGTGTCAGCCTTCTTGGTTGGGTCCAGTGAATTTTCAGACTCTCTTCCTATTAAAATATATATTTGGTAGGCACTTTGAAATAATATTTACTTTTTACCATTTCAGTGTTGTAAAAGAAGAAATTATAGATGAAGAACAAAGATTACCATGTTTTAATGGACGTGTAGTTTCATGGGTTAGTACTATTTCAAGTATTTGTCAGTAATTTGATATAACTTAGTGATAATTCTAGAACTCAGAAAATGGCAGGGAGGCAGAAAAAAAGGAACTGGTTGCGTACATATGGTTGATGTTTTAAAGTAGCTATTCTGCATAGGGAAAAGCAAAAAGGGCAGGGAGGAGGGAAGAAGGGATCATTTTCTATGTACAATGCCCTGCTATAATGGTATAGAATTTTCTCAAATATTACTAATTTGACAACTCTTTTTAGTTATTTATTTTCCTGTCTTTTTATTAAGAACAAACGTCAAGATTTGAAAGTGTTGACAGTGCAGGAATTTTCATTCTGTACATTGTTGAAATAAATTCTATTGCTGTCATACAATAGTCTGAAGCCTAAGGCTTGTGAAGATTGATTTAGGTCAGTGAAAATTACATATTTTATATAATCTGTAACTACAAATTATGAAAAACTGTAATAAGTTTGGGCTTACACTAAAGAAAATTTAATGTGATGACTGTATTGTTACTTTCTATAATAATGTTTGTCATGTATAAATTATAACTTATATATAAATTGTCATGATTTCAGCTTGTAGCAGCAGAGAGTAGTAACGCATCCGACACACAATCACAATGTACAGATTCACAAGCTGGGGATATACCTCACATGCCTACAGAAAGAGTAGGTGGAATAGGAGATAGTAGACCACCTTCATTTCAGTATGTATACATAGATTATTAGGTATTTTTTCACAGGTTAGGAAAGGTGACTTTTTCTTCATTTGAAGAAATTTGGATACCTAACTCTATAAGGACAAATCATTGAAACTATTCTATTCACAGACAATGTAAACCTCTCTATACCTGGACACACCACTCATCATTTATATCAGAATATTGGTTCCTTGCAGAAAATAGTTAAGTTTTCAGGTGTCTGTAAGGAGTTAAGAAATTATTGTGCCTGTCATGTCAGACAATCTATTTGTTTTATGTGTATACTGACAGATCTACATTTGGATTCTATTCTTAAAGATTGATAGAGTTGGTAATTATGGAAGATCTATTTGTTTGGGCCGATTGTCCATGCAAATTCTAGCCTTCATTTAAGTGCTTTTGTCAAGGGCTCTGTAGACTGCTCTTGTTTTTAAAATTTGTAATTGTCATAGGTTTTTATTTGGATAACATGGTTTTGGTGCCCAAGTTAGCCCCTATATGACCTATGCCCTATGGTTAGGATAGAGTATTTACACTGTATATATATGATTCTATCAATGTTATATTATATATTTTCAGTGCTAATGCCCCATTAGGAAGTCGAGATGATCATTGTGACACATGTACAGAGACAGATTCTGTTATAAGTTCACGAAGAGGTACGTTATTATACAACTTTATATATATATTTACCATACTGTAACATAGTCGTAGTAGTAATGTGACTAGAATGTATGTGTTGTTTGTGTATGTTGTCATTGTTCAATTTATTCTACTGTCATTGATGAATACATTAACCCTGTTCATAAATTTATACGGCTATCAAGTTTTATCATAATGAGTGCATAAGTACTGAAATTAGTATTTTAATCATGAAGGTTAATGTATGCATCACTCAGACTGACAATTGAATAATATTTAACTATTGTTATAAAAATTTATTGATATGGGTGAAAGGCTGTAGGACTGAGCCAGAAGTTTAGTAAATTTGGGACATAAAAATGACTGTTTTGTATGTTACAGCTGCTGAAATTATAAAATTAACAAATTATAGGTTTTTGTATTTTTTGCATTTTTATACGCCCGTTTTGAAAAAACGGTCGTATTATGTTATGATGTTGTCCGTCTGTCCGTCTGTCCGTCTGTCCGTCTGTCCGTCTGTCCGTCTGGCCGTCTGTCCGTCTGTCCGTCTGTCCGTCTGTCCGTCCGTGGACAATTGCTTGTCCGGATGATAACTCAAGAAAGGATATACCTAGGTTCCTAAAATTTTATGTGTGGATAGCCCTTGGGTAAAGGAGGTTCCCTATTGATTTTGAGACCCCAGGGTTAAAGGTCAAGGTCACTGGGACTTAAAATAGGTAAAACTTGTCCGGACAATAACTGAACCACCAATGTACCTAAGTTCACCAAATTTAATGTAAGAGTAGCCCATGTGTCAAAGATGTTCCCTATTGGTTTTGGGGCCCCTGCATGAAAGGTCAAGGTCACAGTGGCATCATATGGGGAAAAAACTTGTCCTGACAATAACTTAAGAACCAATCTACCTAGGTTCACCAAATTTTATGTGAGAGAAGCCCATGTGTCAAGGATGTTCCCAATGGGTTTTGGTGCCCCTGGGTCAAAGGTCAAGGTCACTGGGACATCAAATTGAAAAACCTTGTCCGGAACATAACTCAACAACGCCTGTACCTAGGTTCACCAAATTTTATGTAAGAGTAGCCCATGTGTCAAAGATGTGCCCTATAGGTTTATGGGGCCCCAGGTTCAAAGGTCAAGGTCACAGGGGCATTATATGGAAAAACTTTGTCCAGACAATAACTGAAAGACCAATGTACCTAGGTTCACCAAATTTTATGTAAGAGTACCCCATGTGTCAAGAATATGCCCTATTGATTTTGGGGCCCCTGGGTCAAAGTTCAAGGTCACAGTGGCATGATATTGAAAAACATTGTCCGGGTAATAACTCAACAATGACTGTACCTAGGTTAACCAAATTTCATGTGAGAGTAGCCCATGTGTCAAGGATGTACCTTATCAGTTTTGGGGAAACAGGGTTAAGTTTAAATCTTAAACCAGAAGATATCAAATTACCAAGCTGTGACTTCAAATGTTCTATCAATATGTTTATAAAGTCAAAACGGCAAACAATGAAACACTTGTCCAGACAATAACTGAACCACCAATGTACCTAGGTTCTCCAAATTTTATGTGAGGGTAGCCCTTGGGTAAAGGTTATGCCCTATTGGTTTTGGGGCTTCTGGGTCACAGGTCAAGGTCACAGGGGCATCATATTGAAAATCCTTGTTTGGACAATAACTCATCAACTACTGTACCTAGGTTCACAAAATTTTATGTGAAGGTAGCCCTTGTGTCAAGGATGTTCCCATTAGGTTTTTGGGCCCCAGACCCAAAGGTCAAGGTCACAGAGGCATCATATGGAAAAACCTTGTCCAGACAATAACTGAACAACCAATGTACCTAGGTTCACTAAATTTTATGTGAAAGTAGCCCATGTGTCAAGGTTATGCCCTATTGGTTTTGGGGCACCCTGGTCAAAGGTCAAGGTCACAGGGGCATCATATTGAAAAACATTGTCCGGATAATTACTCAACAATGATTGTACCAAAGTTCACCAAATTTCATGTGAGAGTAGCCCATGTGTCAAGGATGTACCTTATCAGTTTTGGGAAAACAGGGTTAAGTTTAAATCTTAAACCAGAAGATATCAAATAACCAAGCTGTGACTTCAAATGTTCTATCAATATGTTTATAAAGTCAAAACGGCAAACAATGAAACACTTGTCCAGACAATAACTGAACCACCAATGTACCTAGGTTCTCCAAATTTTATGTGAGGGTAGCCCTTGGGTAAAGGTTATGCCCTATTGGTTTTGGGGCTCCTGGGTCAAAGGTCAAGGTCACAGGGGCATCATATTGAAAATCCTTGTTTGGACAATAACTCAACAAGGACTGTACCTAGGTTCATAAAATTTTATGTGAATGTAGCCCTTGTGTGAAGGATGTTCCCAATAGGTTTTGGGGCCCCAGACCCAAAGGTCAAGGTCACAGAGGCATCATATGGAAAAACCTTGTCCAGACAATAACTGAACAACCAATGTACCTAGGTTCACTAATTTTTTTGTGAGAGTAGCCCATGTGTCAAGGTTATGTCCTATTGGTTTTAGGGCCCCTGGGTCAAAGGTCAAGGTCACAGGGGCATCATATTGAAAAACATTGTCCGTGTAGTAAATCAACAATGACTGCACTTAAGTTCACCAAATTTCATGTGAGAGTAGCCCATGTGTCAAGGATGTTCCCTATTGATTTTGGGGCCCCTGGGTCAAGTTTAAACCATCATCCAGAAGATATCAAATTACCAAGCAGAGACTTCAAATGTTCAATCAATATGTTAATAAAGTCAAAATGGCAAACCATGGAAATAATGCTATATTTAATAAGTAAAATGAATTTAGTTCACCAATTTTTATGTGAGGGTAGCCCATGTGTTAAGGATGTTCCCAATTGGTTTTGGGTCAAAACTGGGTCAAAGATCTAGGTCACAGGGGCATCATATGGACAATAACTAAACAATGATTGTACCTAGGTTAACCAAATTTTATGTGGATCAGCCCATTTGTCAAGATGTAATGTGTTGATAGCTCTTTGGTATTTGATGTTCTCTTTTGATTTGGAAACCCCAGGGACAAAAGTCAAGGTCACAGGGACTTAATTCATATTGAAACATTTTCCGGACAGTAACTCAATAATAATTGTACCTACATTGTAGGTTTTCCAAATCTTATTTAAGGGTAGCCTTAATGTCTAGCATATGCCCCTTTGGTTTTAGGTCCCTGTGTTAAAGGTTAAAGTCAAAAGAAAAATCATGAGGAAAAACCTTGTCCAACAACCAACTTTACCTAATATCACCAAATTTTATGTATAAATACTCTTTGGGTCAAGGGCGAGAACTTTTGGTTCTGAGGCCCCAGGGTCAAGGTCACTGGAAGTTTGTATGGGAAAACTTTGTGTCGGTGATAAATCAACCATGGCTGTACCTAGGTTCTCAAAATCTTTGCTTTGGATAGCCCTCCTGTTAAGAATGGGACCTATTCTGAGATCCCGGGGTCATTGGTCAAGGTCACAGGGACTTTATATGAGATAGAACACAGCATGGACTGCACACGGGCGTATAATGCCCCGCCCAGCGGAGCTCTTGTCACCCATGTACCAATACTTATTGCTGTAGTAACATAGGCCAATCCAGCGGGGGGGGGGGGGGGGGGGGGGGGGTCAGGGCAGTCCGGACCCCCCTGGAATGTCCAAAATGTACCTATCCATATGTTTATTTCTTGACTGTAGGTCATTTTTAAGTAGCATGAAGCAAATTTTCTCAGTGCTTAACAAAGATTTAATGGTTATGTAGATTTATTATATATATATTGTATTATTCTGCAAAAGTGTATGATGTGGTTGTGGTTCGAAAGTTTGGAACCCCCCCTAGAAAAAGTTCGGACTTCCCTAGAAAAAGTCCAGACCCCCCCCCCCCCCCCCCCCCCCCCCCGGAAAAAAATCCTGGATCTGCCCCTGAGTAACATAAACACAATATTGAATTATTGTCTGTCTAGGAAAGTATGATTCTGTAAATGAATGTATGAAAGGTTGAAATGGATATGAGGCATTGAATTAAAATAAAAAAATCTGTTAATGGATTTTCAAAAACACTAATTTATTCATATTTTCAAATTTGTAATGCTTCATTATGATAAAAAATCAAAATTATGCAATTTGAACCAATATTGATCACTTGAAGTTTATTGTCAGTTAAGTTCCCTTGCTGTACATAACCTGGGTTAGATTAAAGTGTAGGTTCTGTTCTGTTCTGTTCTGTTCTGTTCTGTTGTATTGAATACTCCGTTCGATTGACAATTCCTGGAACTGGCATGTTGTTTAGTGTATATTTGACCTTATTTTGTTACTATAGCAACAAGTACCTAATATTTAATATATGTATGTTGTAGATGTAGAAGATCTTAGTCTGTATGTCTGCTTGTTAATTTAGTCATAGCCTTAACTTAGCAGGGCTTGACACTAAAGGTTGTTCAACTGACAACCAAAATTTGGGTTCTGGCAACTTGTTACAGCTAGTAAACATTTTGTTCAGGCTATTAAAACATGGGTTGGACTACCTAGTTCAAAATAAATGTTGATCTCTACATTAGCCTGTCTGGGACTGGTGAAAATAGATGCTGGCTTGTGAAAATTACTTATTTCTTATTATATAGTTTGGCTAGTTGATAATTTTGTTCTCAACCTATTATGATTATAATCTGACCAGTGCTAAAAATTAAAGCTATGACTGTTAATGTATATTTTCATGCCAGAGTTGTATATATTGTGGCCACCCTATAAACCCATATATTGATGTCAGTGTCATTTTAGTTGTGACCAATATTATATCATTATTGTTGAAATAATCATATATTCATTGTTTCATGATTATTGATTTCATTTTAAAGCTTAGTACTACAGATTGCATCAATCAGACCTAGTCTTGTTGTCATTGTCCAAAATTCAAAGTTAACAGATTTCGATACATGTAATAATTACTTCATTTCTACAAAAAAGCGTAGACTTAATGTTTGTGACATTTTGATTGATTCTTAATAGCAAAAATGTTGTCCATTTTGTTAACAAAGTGATGTCAAGTCTGTGTTTGAAGTGTTCAATCATAAAATGAAATCAAGTTGTTGTAATGGAGATATGTTTGATGTAAAACATTTTAAGTCTGTGATTATTGTATAATAAACTATCCGGAATTCAAATATTTGGGTTTTTCCCTCAGATACAAACAAACTTTCACTGTTACAATGAAAACACGTGTAAAAAGAACAATAGGATTTAATCCATAGTTCGTGCTGTTTAGCAATAATGTGTAGAAAACTTAGTTTGTACCGCCTGTGCACGGACAGAAAAACCCATAAATTTGAATTCCGGATTAGGGCTATTATCAATAAGCCTTAGCATTGTTATACTAGTGGTGATTGGCGCGATATGACCTTTTTGTGTTGGAGCGCCGTAAAACCCAAACAAACAAACAAAACTAGTAGTGATAGGTTTAAAACCAATGTATATCACACATTTAAGTACCAGTGTCATACTTTTATGTTTCTTTATATTTTACAATGTCATGGCTATTATGATTTACCTGAATAAATAAACTAGCTAGTATTCTATGGTATTTCTCTGCATTCAAGATGTATTATTTTTAGAGGAAATGAACATTAGCGTAAATTACGTTAAGTTTTTGTTATTGTCTATCTTTAACAAATATCTGTTATCTGTTGGAAAGTAACTATTAAATGAAGTTAAAATTTCTCCTGTTAGGCTTCGATTACGTGATTTTGTTAATAACTTTATTATCATTAATCAAGTAGTTTCAACTTACATAAATTACTTCTGAGTCCACTTCCTGGTGCATCAGTACTGTCAGAGCAATGATAGAGTTTCTGGATAAAGGTAACAATGAGGTAGATTTTGGATGTGATTTGAATCTGAGCAGGGCCAAAATGCCAATTTGGGGAAGAGGCCTTGGCCTTTTTCTTGGAGAAAATTAGTGCGGTTTTCACCTATTTTGGGGGAAAATGGACCCACTTCATTGCCAGTAAAAAAGGTATAAATATAATAAATTATAGGCGTTACAAATCAATAAAATAATCCAGTAAATGATTTGGTAAGAAACACAAAGAAAACAATGTAGACTGTTTTCAAACTTTTTGTCCTTGGTCTTCCAGGCAAAAAGAAAGTCTGGGATTTTTTTATGGGACTGGGGAATTTCAAGACCAAACTGGGAAAAAGGGGTTAGTTTTGTTTAGAGAAGCAGACTTTTTTTGTCTTCTTCCAAGAATAGTGTTTTGGCCCTGCTAAGCAGGTCTGGCTAATCAATGATTACAAGTCCAATGTCGTTACTCCTGGGCCACACCCGCTCCTGATTACTTTATTAGGGTATGCTAGTAACTTCTGTTATATATTTGTTACTCTCAGATGGTCGACATAGAAGTTCAAGACATAGTTCACATAAATTATGTAATCACAGTTGTTGCAGAAATAATTCTAGTCTTGGTAAGAACAGGACTTGTGTATACATACATATAGACATGTATATATATTTATATATATTGGTAAATTTTATTTCTCTGTCAGTAGCCCATACATTAACCCTGCTGATTTAAATACTCAATATTTGTTTGATAAATGCTATACATATATATTGATGTCTAATTTTGTCTATAGTTAGTACAGAAGTATTGTAGCATTTTTATATATATATGTGGATAATCAAACAAATATCAAGTATTTAAATCAGCAGGGTGAATGTATGTGCCATTGACTGTTGAACAAATTTACCAACATATGGTGTAAAGGCTTTCTGCAGGGTGAATGTTTTTCACTTTTTTCTTCTTACAATTCCCAGATGAGCACTTTCTCTTGTTTGTGTTTCACTCTTTTGAGATCACCTATTCTCTCTCACTGGTGAATGTTACTTGATGGGTTGGGTACAAAACTAGACTAAATACTTCTTAATTTACATGTAGTTATTACTAGTATTGTAAAAACCCATCAAATTGTCTTGTTAAGCTAAACTCCATTAATGGTATTCAGTATTTTGTTTGAAAAATATTATGGTGTCAGCGTTTTATGAAATGTTTCTATATTTACTATAGAAGGTATAATTTTTGCGCTATTATGGAATTTTTTACTATTGCTAATTTTGTATTCAGTGAATATTTTGCATGCTTGTAATTTCTTTGTTCATAATATTGCTTGCTTTCTTAGTTTGTGCCTGTTGATTGTTGTTCCCTATGCAGATATTAAGTGCTTGAAATTAATATTGTTATTTTTGTTAATAATTAAATGCATGTGTTGTAAAACAAAACACAGGATTATTTAAGATTATCGTTTTGCTTGTGCATAATACTCAAGAAAAATCTTAAAAATTGTTTCAAACACTCTGTTGAAAAATTATCCTGCCAAAGAATGTGATATATGTTAATAGTAAATAACATGTTGCAATGTATGTACAGTAAATTATGTGAAATCAATCTATTCTGCTTTACCCTGCCTTCAATAGAAATATGTACTCTTGAATTCTTTTCACCCTGTTCCCTGCCTACCACACTTCAGTTCTGATATTAAATCCCTGCACTGACCTTTCTCTGTATACCACATTTTATACTGTTAGAACACTATCATCTTATGTTAATTTTATTTAGTTAATACTATCTCCATTTATTAATTGGTGCGATATAACCTTTCTGAGTTGATGGCCGTAAAATCCAAACAAACAATAAAACAAAACCATTTATTAATATTACTATTGGGATTGACTTTAAGTAAATCATGTAATTAGAAATTTTTTAGGGATGGTTACTGAACCCTTTGAACCCCCTTTTTCTTGAGCCCTTTTTGTTTAATATGCTGTTAGGTGCTGGAATATTTAAGTTGGTGTTTTGGTTATGGTTAGGTGTGGGGGGGTCAGTTTTTAACTGTTAACAATTTTCACCCAATATTTTTTCTACTCAAGGTTATTATATTATAAACTATAAAAGCTGGAAATAATGATTGCAATATTTTCACCTGTTATCTCTTGACAGCATTTGTTTAAAAAAAGCTATGCCATACTGTTAGGTATATTGAGAAAAACCTCAACCATACTCCCAAGAATCAGCATGGAACTAATATATTGTTTTTGTTTTAATCTTTGATCCTTAGGCTATCAATTAAGTATTATTTGTTTTTGGAGAAACCAATGAAATTTTCTTTAAAAATAAAGTCTTCCTTACTATTCCAAGAACTAAACCCTGTTGTTGATAGTGCTAACACCAGTGAAATTAAATGATATGATATCTTAAATATATGATATCTGAATGTTTTAAGTGGTAAAAATGGTATAAAACTTAAGTTATATTCGTTTTAAAGTGACTGTTTAAAGCTTAAAAATAAACAGAAAATCAGAAATGCATCAAGAATAGAGTAAGAAGCATAGCATATCAATGGGTCGTTATTTTAGTCATTTTTTTCTGTATACATGTACTAGTATTATTAAATTTTATTCAACTGTCAGTGATGCATACTTAACCCTGCTGATATAAATCAATTATAGGTGCCTAAGTGCTGTAGTGAATATTTAAATCAGTAGGATTAATGTGTGTGTCACTGACAGTTAAATAAAACCTTTACTATAGTTGTGACAAACCTAGGAAGGAGGAGAGTTAAGGGCCAAAAACAGTTGAGAAAAAAGGGGCTGAATAGGTTTTTTATGCTTTTTTTAGAACCTTCACTAAAATGTACCAAACAAAAAATATGTTTGCCCTTAAATAGTTCTAGCTATTATTGTCTTATCTACATGATGCTTTGATCAAAGTACAGTTTACATGGAACTGTTAATGAATGTTAACTACAACATAATTTGTTAATTACCCTCCATTAGCTCATACTGTATTATCTATCCTAGTTCTATCTTGGCTCCATCTTAGGTTTTTTTGTTAGAAATTAAACAATTGTCAGGAAATAGTGTATTCACTGTGTTAATTATAGTCTGCATTAATAGTGGAGTGTGATGTTTGGAACCACTGTTAGCCATACTGTCTCAGAAATAATGTACTCACCATGTAATGTAGTCTAATATTATGTTGGTCATGGTCTTTAGTAGGGCTGTCACGATATACCAGTATACTGGTATATTGCAATATGCAGCTGCGGCAATACATACTGCTGTACGAATTTAACATACCCGTATTTGGCGATTTTTTTATTTCATTGGAAAATGGACCCCTCACCAAATTGGAAGAAACGAAACGTCAGTTTTTCCATAGTTCATTTAATCTAAGCTTAAATTACAAGAATTTTGACTAAATGGGACTCGCTCGGTTAGTTGTATAACATATATCACAGTACTAAATGACTGTATAGACTTAAAATAGCTAGATTCTATCAGTCGCTGTGTGTTAGATTTGCAATGTTTCTGTGCAGGGGAGGCATACCAAACCTAAAAACCTACAATATATCGTGGTACGTATCTCAATACGGTGCTAGCGTATTGCAATACGCTTTTGGCATATCTTGACAGCCCTAGTCTTTAGAACCACTGTTAGTCCCATTGTCTTAGATCTTTAGAGGCAGTGCCACTGTCTCAGGAGTCAGGTAGCTCTTTGAAAGTACTTGTTTTGATGGTGATTTTTTCAGTATTTTGAGAATAAATTCTTCAATGAAATTTAAATGAACTAATTTTATCTCTATATTTTGAATGTGTTTTAGAATTTTTAAAACTGTCGTCTTCCACCCATGATCATGCTATAGTGCTTTGATTAACTAAGAATATTTATATCTGTATATTACAGCTCATCCCCCTAGATTAAATGGTCACACAAAACTTGATCTACGTCATAGAGATCGTAGACCACACGGTCATTCATATGAGTCATCAACAATGTTAAGTAGTGACCTTGAAACGACAAGTTTCTTTGATTCAGAAGACGACACAATGAGCAGGTAGGTCCTAAACATACAATGATTTTGCAGAAAATGGGCAGGGGGAGGGAGTAGGAAAAGTTATAGCTGAAAACAGGTAGGAGTAGGGGAAGTTTATGTCGAAAACAAACTGGAGTGTAGTTAGAAAAAGGTTTATTTTGCCAAAAATAGACATTGGGTAGGCAGGAAACGTTGTTGAAAATAGGTAGGGGGTAGGTAAATTTTGCTGAAAATCAGTGGGGGGGGGGTAGGTGTAAAAAACAGGCAGGGGGTGCGAAGGTATGGGATATTTTTTTTTGAGAAAATAGGTAGGGGGGTAGTGGGAAGTGTTTGCCGAAAATAGGCAAGGGGTAAGCCATCACTATTCTGAGATGTTGTTTGTAGAAAAATTGAAATTTAACTCTATGATCATGTACCTGTTCTGTTACTTCTGTATTAGTTAATGTACATGGTTGTATTTGCTTGTATTTTCTGAGATATTTTGTTGATCTTGTCTTTAATTTATGTTTTGTAAGAACAGATTTTCTTGTATCTATCAATCCATCAATTTTATAGCTGGCATTCACTGACATTCAAAATGATTTATTGTGTGTTAAGCCCCATGTGTAACTTGAAATTATACGATATTAATATTTCATTTGGTGAGAATTAGATGAACTAGATTTCTTTCTAGCCCAATAAGTCGCTAGCTCAAAGCCTAGGGCTAGTGAAATTTGATTCAGTCATGGATAATTACTTATTTCATTTAGTTAGACTAATTGATTATTTTTCTTTACAACTTAAAATTTTACTAAAAATCATTTTTGATACTGTAAATGTAGATAATGCATTTAACACATTTAGTGCAGTCTTTACCAAAACCCTCTGGCCTTATCCCTAGGACTCGTGAATTTTTTTGGTAAACATTTTAAACAATAACTTATTTTGTTTAATCAGGCTGTTTGATAAATTTGGCCAATTTTTTGGTAAATTTTATTCAACTGTCAGTGGTTGATACATTAACCCTGCTGATTTAAATACTATGAAAGTGAGTACGGTTATTCAGTAATGAGTACTTAAATCAGCAGGGTTAATGTATGCACCCCTGAAAGACAAATAGAGTTTAACAATACTATAGTATAAAATCATAGAATGATCAAAATCAAGTTATGGTTTGTTGAGATTAAAGTGATTTTGTTTTGTTATTGTTTTTTATAGATTTAACGCCCTGTCAACACAATTTAGGCCATTTTACGGCGTCCAGCGCACCTAACCTAGCTTTTCTGGACCATTGTCTATAACTAGTACTCACCTACCCTTCCACAAGGCCGGAAATTTCTCCATATTATCTAATCAATGAAGGAAAATTGACATTATTGTCAAACTTTCATGGAAGGGTATAACCTCCCCGGGTGGGATTCCAACCCGCACCCCCCAGGGCACGAGATTCCAAATCCCGACCCAGGTTATATTACAGTGAAAGCAGTCTATTATTTAATACATGAAATACATGAAAGAGCATTTTGTTTATCAATATAAAATATTCAGATGAGCGCTGTAAGTGCAACCTAACATTTAGATTATATATTTATAATTTATAACCATACTGTTTATTGAGTGTGCATTTGATTTATAGCCACTTGTTTTGTAACATTATGTGTTTTTGTAACAAATATTGTTTATTTGGCACTTTTATATTTATATATGGCACAAGCTATGTTATATATAGATCTATTGTATGTTTTTTTGGACAAGTGTTTGTTTCTTACCAAATGTTGTGCTAAATTTGTTAGGCTTAACCCTTTACTGGTCAATCCCGTATTTTTACGTGGACTGCCTCAACCGCTCAATCCCGTATTTTTACGTGTACTGCCTGGACCGCTCAATCCCGCATTTTTACGTGTACTGCCTGGACCGCTCAATCCCGCATTTTTACGTGTCTGTTATTCAATCCGCTATAAAACTTATTATTTCCGATAAAACGTTTATTTTTTTTTCATTTTGGTTGAATGAACCTTTTATAGATAATATCCTTAAAAAAAAATTATGTTTTAATCAATATTTATCGAGTAATTACAGTTTAAAAACAACAAGTACAACTCGCGAGCGCGCCCGGTAATTATCGGCTTTTTTAACTGTAATATATTTGTACGTCAAAGCGCTATAACGCTATTAGTTCCGATAAAATGTTTATTTATTTTTTCATTTTGTTTGAATTAATCTTTTATTGATAATATTTTTTAAAAATAATTATGTTTTGATTAATATTTATCGAGTAATTACAGTTTAAAAACAACAAGTACAACTCGCGAGCGCGCCCGGTAATCATCGGCTTTTTTCAACTGTAATATATTTGTTTGTGTCTCATTTTCAATTCGCTATAACGCTATTATTTCCGATAAAACGTTTATTTTTTTTCATTTTGGTTGAATTAATCTTTTATTGATAATATACTTTTAAAAAAATTATGTTTTATTAATATTTATCGAGTAATTACATTTTAAAAACAACAAGTACAACTCGCGAGCGCGCGCGGTAATTATCGTTTTTTTTTCAACTGTAATATATGTGCAGAAAAGCCGAGAATTATTAGGCAAGTTTAGTATTTCTAGTTTCACTGTTTGTATTATTTTATTTAATTTTATAAACTTTTTAAACATGTGATAAAAAATTATTTGGCCATTAATTATCTGAAAGGGACAAGATTACACACGCTGGGAGTCTTTATAACAAAACATAATTATGCTAATGATCAAGCTCGGGGGGGGGGGTGTTATCAACTTTTCACACTCAATTAGCGACAATTAAGAGATTAAATTTGAAAGACTTAATACTTGTTTCTAATTTATCAAAGGCACAATTAGTCCCCTTAGTTTTATGATGTGCAATAAAAATGTCAAACATACAGCACATGACTTGACCCCCAGACGATTTGTAATCAGCATCGGTATATTGCCGACAGGAAATGATCCTTTGATCAAGACGACAATACGCATTGTAAGCATTGCATTTCAATGACGGGATTAATATTTATAAATATCTGTAGACACGTGTTTAAAACAAGACAAAGAAGCTTAGATTAAACAAAGAAATTACCGAAACATCGGCGATGTTAGCTAAAAAAAATTGTTGATTTTTTCTGAAAATGTGACGAAAAATATTTTAATGCATTTTAAACATCTCATATCTTTAATAGTTTTTGTACTAAGTCTTAAATAGTTACATTGTTAAAAAGGAAATTTAAAGACCAACATTTTTTACATTTACACTATAATGATTAAATTAAAGATTAAACCAGTAATTGACTCTAAACTAACAGAGGTGTTAAATAACGAATGTGATGTTTAAACCTTTATCTGCTGAGTGTACAATTTTAACAATGTTAGTGTATGCACAGTGTTAGGTTTATCTCTATACACCATCTGTCCAGTATTAGATAAAGCAGATGGCTACAACCAGTAAAGGGTTAAAGTCTATACCGTGAATTTTCTCAAGCTTTAGCTAGGGTTCACTGTAAACTGTTTAACTAAGAATCCCAAAGAAATCCCTGGTCAGTTATTCAGAAATTCCTCCTTAGCAGTTGCAAATTGTGATATTCTGTTAAGGTAGAATTCCCATAACAGTTGCCTAAAAAACTTCAGGCCATATCAGGTTATGTCGACAAATTTCTCCAATAAAACTTAAATATGGATACTGGTTTGCAGTTGCTAATTGTGATTTATTAAACAATTCACGGAAACTCAAATTTATGTAAGCACATGGCAATTTTTATCGGGAATCCAAGAGAAATCCCATGCTAAAATCACAGGCATTCATTCCATGATTTTGGGATCCTAGGAATCCCGAGACACTGTTTGTGTCAAACCCTGGCACTAGCCCAATTAATAATGTTATATTAAAATGGGTAGAATTATCAACTAGCCTAACTGCGTGATTAAATTGTAAAAACCTATACTATTACTGTATTAGTAATAATATATGTGATTTTAGTTACCTGGTTCAGTTGCGCAGTTGGTAGCGTGCCAGGTTGAAGGCAGTACGGGTTCCAATCCCACCTGGAAGGTTATACCTTTCCATGAAAATTTGACAATAATGTCAATTTGCCTCCATAAATAAGATATATGAAAATTTTTCGGCCTTGTGGAAGGGTAGGTGAGTACTGGAGTCCAGGAAAGCTAGGTTAGGTGCGCTTGACGCCGTGAAATGACATTATTAAACCCAATAAAAAAATGATTTTTGTGCATTTTTATCTGACTAACATTTCTTATAAATGAAAACAAAGCTTGACATTAAAGATTGCCTGTTTGCCACTGACAACCTATAATTGAATTCAGGCTTGTATACTGCTAGTAAACTCTTAGTTTTGGCAAGTGGAAAATATAGTTGGTTGTCCAATAAGGCGACCTATTTTGAAAATCTATGTCCAGCCCTGAATAGGGTCAGGTTGCCTTAAAATATTAAAAATGCATTTTCTTCACTCTATTACAGACACTGTAATAATAAAATTTGTTAAAAATAAATGAGTATCTTTAAACATGAACAATAGTATAATCTTTTGTATATTAAACACCATGTAAATATATATCTAAATTCCAGTATCCAAAAAAATGTATGCTCATTTTGACAAAAGAGTTGTGTAACATTGGTTTTTCCTCTGAATATGTTCACACCAGACTACATATGAAACCTATTATCACTCTGACATGAAAAATCAAGGAATGAAAAGTTGTGTTTTTTTTCCTATGGTAGATAATGAGCTCAGCTGTGTCTATATTCATGTATTTTAGAGTTAACATACTGTTCATGATGCATTCGCTGAAATTCTCTGTTCAGGCATGCAAGAGAGGAGTGTTGAGGAGAGAGAGAGGGGGGGGGGGGAGTGGGGGGAGGGAGAAGATGAAAGAATGTTCAGAGTCTTGTTGTTTATTATGAATTCAAATGAACTGTTGTCATGTGTTATATATCATTCTTAATTATCTATGATGATATGCTATAATAAATGAAGAATTTTTTCTTGTACGTTATTATTTACACTTTGAGTTAATGCAGTCATCATCATAAAATTTTGAATAACACTAGTCTGATTTATTGTTTTATGGTAAGGAGTCAAATTTTCAACTAGCTTGGTTTTATGAAATACATAATTTTTACAAGCCTGAATCAAGTAAGGACCTGAAAGTTCGATTAGCTCTAATCAGGGCTTTTTTTCCTTCTTTAACAGAGGCCGATAAGAGGTGGCTTCCCAATCCAAAAAAGTGCATAAAATTCCCAATCCTGAGGAAAAAATTCCCAATTCAGAGGACGAATTTCCCAAAATAAAGTGCAACTAGTCCAGTCTGTGCCACATTTAGTAGATTCTAATGTTTAATCCCTAACTTTGACTCTAATTGTTGGCTAGTTCTACTTTCTTTTTAATGAAATGTAACACTGCAACAATAAATGCTTAATAGTGTTTCTTTTTGTTGTTTTAATGTTTATCCACTTTTTCCCAATTTGACCAAAAATCATGCTTAAATTTCCCAAAATGGAAGGCTAAGGCCTCTTCCCAATTTCTGGAAAAAAAGCCCTGCTAATATATCATAGTCGGCAAGCTCAGTACTTTCTTCCGTTACCCTCTGTACATACTGTGGGCAATTTGACTGGCAAAATCTCATTTTCATAAATATGCATGAGGCAGGGGAGACCTATCTTGTAATGAAATCGCATGTTACAATTAAATACTCTTTAATTCTTACTTTAAATAGATACCAAAGCACATGTTTATTTTCAAAAAATGGTTGCATAATTTAATTGGCTAGTTTTCCACAGTGGTTTCCTTGCGGAACCAATGAAACTGCCTCAATAATTATTCATGATTACAAGATTTTCTTAACCACATGGCCCACAGTACATAACGCAGCATAGGCGGAGTAATGTATCGTGGGATAAGAGGCGATGAAATATATGGAATAAGTAATTAAAACTAGTGTGAAGTCTGAATCAGTTTTCACTAGCCCTAGGCTTTGGGCTAGTGGGTTAAAACAGACAGAGTTTAGGAAATACTATTAATTATACAATAATGAAAAAACCTGAAATAGTTAAATCAGACCTTTTTTCCTTATATAACAGGGGCCATTTACAGGCGCCTTCCTCTCCTGAAATTTCTTTGAAATCATGCAGTTTTTCTCAAATTTGTAGTTTACCTTTGATTTTTTGTTCCCTCATCTATGAAATTGCGATAAAATTTCCCTAAATGTTCTACATGAAGAAAGGCCCTAGGCCCCTACCCCAAAAACTAAAAAAAAAAGCCCTGGTTGAACCATGTCTGTGGACATCTTTACTGGTGCCTAAATGTTATTGTCATCTATCCTTCTAGTGAACCAATGAAATATGAGTTGCACTGGCTATAAAGTTATGTAAACAAAGTGGAACCTATATAGTTATAACCTTGTTTGTACAAAGGGAGCTATAAACAACATCTATATTGTTTTTATTACTTAGTCTTCTCTCTCCTTCCCTCCTGTAGATTTTATCAAGATTTTGATGAAAACATTTGAGGTTTGTTCTGGGCAGACTTCAGCTGTTAGAATCTTAAGTGTTTTACATGCATTTATTTCTTACATTATTAATGTTTCTAGTTAAAATTTTGTGGATCATTTTTTTACTCTCCATTAAATTCTAATTAAGTTGGCATGGTTGTTAAAACTGTTTATAAGTTGTGTAGTTTATACAGGAAGTCATTGATTTATTTGTTTTTAACAAATTTAATTGATTGGTTAACCTTTGAACTTTATCGTGTGGTGACCTTGACAACCAACCATAATCTCATGTGAATATTAAAAATTGGCTTATTAAAAAAAACTAAGTATGTGCTTGACTTTAACAATTTGAATAATGATGATTGTAGCCATACATGTACAATACCCAACAAAAATTTTAGAGACAAAAGAAATCTACTGCAATTCTTCAATTTTGATGATAATTTTTTTAGAATCATCAAAGTATGGTTTGTGTTATATGAAAAAACACTTTATGAATGCTACATATTTATAAGATTAAGCACCTGACATCCTAAAGCCTCCAAAACCATGTTTATTGTAATTATTTTCCATAATTAGAGATAATAATATACTTATCTTAATCGTATTGTTAAAATGTTTCACCATCACACTGATTTGTTTTTGTATATATGTACTGTAATAATTATGTGAATGGGCCGGTGGCCTTAATTATCACAATAAAAGTATATTATATACATAACATAAATTCTATGCTATTTTTGTAGTTATAATGATAACCCAAAAATAAAGCCAAACTAAAAAGCATTTCAAAATAAGCAACTATCAAATTTTAGATAAAAGCTATTCAGTAGGCTTACAAAGAGAAAATGTCTCCAAACTTTTGATGGGTATTGTATATTAATATTATTTGTAGCACCTGAGTTTAGATCTGTTTTCTAACTCATGGCATTATATGCAGATTAACTAATGTATTTACCAGACATTCTGAAAGGTGTATTGACATTACTGGACAGTCGGTCCAGTAATCTCTGAAGAAATCATCAAAATGTCAATATGTCATGACTTATCATTACTGTTTTTTTCTAATTGCTAATCAGTCATAATTATAACTTTTAACTGAAGACAAACATCAAAATTAGTTCAATACATACTAATAAATAAGATAAAAGGGCCCATAGTTGTCTTCAATTTAATTTAAAAAAACGAAATCTAACTGGACATTTCGACTGGTTATGACAGATTTTTTCCTGGATCGACTGTAATTTCACTGGTCAGGTCTGTCGAACCGGGACTAGGCTGTTTTTTTGTACAAATCTTTGGAGATGGGTAGAAACAAATTATAGAATAGCACACCTACCTTATCTAGTTTAGAACCAGGGGTGTGTAATTCATATGCCTCACTTGTCTGACTGGTACATTTATGTCCATGAACAAATAAATAGTTCCACCCCTTTTGTCCATGGTCATTGGAAAAGTTATAGTTTTAGCTGTAAACATACTGTATTGCACTTTTGGACAAGGACATTTTGATTTAGGATAAATTGACTTTTAGATTCCACTTGTCCGTGGACAATTCCACGCTCTTGAGAACTTTTTTCCGGTAAAACGCAATTTATTATAACATGATCATGTGTTGATCAGGCATGTTCTCATTGGCCCTAATAAAAACCAGCTTTCAATAGACTTAATTGGGAACTAAAATTTGTGGGTTTATTGGTCCCTGCACTGTAAATACAAACAAACATTTGTTACACATTCTTGATGAAAAACACGAAATAAGGATTAAATCCTTTTGTTCTTAGTACACATGGACTGTGAGTTTGTTTGTACCTACAGGGAAACCCCCAAATATTTGAATTCCGGATATAGTTAATTATTTGACAATATTGATAGCTGGTTACCAGTTGATCAGGCATGCTCTCTTTGGTCTAAACAGTATCAAGGTACCTGTCATATCATTGATATAGGAGTCTGTATTGTTACACAATATACTATGATACTTACACTATATATTTAATATCCAGGTTCTCAACAGTCACAGATACTACGGCTAGATCATCAACTAAATATGGTAGACATAGAAAACGTCGACGGAAACATAGATTACCTCCAATTAGTCGTGTAAGTAAGACCTTGTCATCAATGGTTAACTGATTGTCTGTGACAACTTTACTTAGGGTTGGGGCTATAAATTTTTACCACTTGTCATCAAATTGGGCTACCAGCATATATTTACATCTCTCAAACTATATTTAAGTACCATTTTGTTAGGGTAAGTAAACATTCCGTTTGGGCACATTAAATTTTTTTCCTACTGGGCAAGCTAATTTAAGTTATTGTTGAGCCTTGTTATACAATTCTTAACTCTTACTGGTCATGTATATAATACGGATTTACATTTTCAATTTTATAACAGATTTCTGTATTATAGGAATAAATTACTTCATGTATTTTATAAATAAATTTCATTTCCATATTTTAAAAGTAGGTTTAAATTCTTAAATTGTGATGCTATTTTAATATATTATTATTATTATTACTTGTTTCAGGCATCATCTTTCTCCAGTATAACAGATTCTACCATGTCTCTAAATATAATCACAGTCACATTAAACATGGGTAAGATTTTTATGATATGAAGCCTAGCTGTAAGAAGATTTCTTGTCTGTTTGTCCTTAGATACTTATCTTCAACTATTATTTACCTGCATCAATCAATCAATCAATCAATCAATCAATCAATCAATCAATCAATCAAATACGATAGTTTATTTGTCATCTGCTGCTGGTGTCCCCAGAGACTGGGGTAGACAGCAGCCGGCTAGATCTTCTAATGTCTGTCCTCCATGTAACGCTGTCTAGAGGATCACTGTTGTGCATCTTGTTTGTCTTCATGTCTGCTTTTACGCACTCTGACCAGGACTTTCTTGCCCGCCCACATTTGTCAGAGGATGGTATTCTCAAACTTGTAATAGAGTTGATGCATCCGGTAGAGCGCCTTCTGTATAAATACTGAAAATGGAAATGTAGACAAACAAGTAGTAATCTTCTTATATGCATGGGTGAAAGTTTTCCGTATTTTGACGGAATTCCGTATTTTCGACGGCCGCCAAGGCCATTTTTCCAATTCATGTAAATCCGTTGAGAAATTTGAGGGGGGGGGGGTAGGGGGTGAGGGTGTCAAAATCGGTGTTTGGCGATCGTAATCACGAAAAAGGGAAGTAATTTTGACGGAAATACGGAATTTACCAATGTCAGTGACACGTTAAAATGTATCTGATAGCATGCGTCATTTGACGTAACTTTTTCAATTTAATTTAACAACGGTACACAAATATAATCTGCTAAAAATAACTTAAATCACTAAATACGGCTTTTAATTGCATACGACGCAGGCATTTGGTTACGAATATCAATTTAAAATAGTGATCTTGTCTTATTACTTTACTATTTGTCTCAAATCGTCTTTATATTTCATTATTAACCAGCGATTGAAATCAATTTAATCCTTTGTTTGGTTACAAATTTACACATGTTTGACATTGTTAAGATGTGTGTCCTGTCGGCTTTTTTCACACTCTTTGATGTTTTATTACACAGCAATATCTTAAATGCAACGTCTCAGTGTGTCATCATAACATTAAGTTTGATTTAATTGCTTATATAATTAGTTATGCTTAAAACAAGAATAACTTAGTTTTTTTAATTGTCCGCTTGATTATAATGATCAAAGAAAATGATCGATTAAAACAAATATTGGCAAATGCAGATCGGCATGTTCCTTTGCTTACATTCACCTACTTTTAAAATAGCACTGTCTTTAAATTGTTTACTTTTAAACAGTTTAAATTGGTTATTTATACAACTTTACGCTCGGCGATTTCTTCAGAAATGTCTGCGATTTTTATTGAATTATTTCAAACGCTTGAACTCAGACATTTAGAATACACAAAATATTTGTAAATCAGCGATTCCCTGATGTAAATTTGCAGAATTAATTCTTAAAAATCGACTATTTTCAACACGTTTCCATGTGCATTTTTTTTTTAAAAATCGGCAAATTTACGTACGAAATCTTTTTTTTGAAGTAATCGTGTGGTGGACAAAGCCATGTTGAATTTGTAAATAGTTTTTTTTTTCAATTATGACTATGTGCAAAACAAACCAACATTTTTATAATGCAGCTCATATTTGATATAAATGGGTTAGATAGTCATATAACTTAGTTATAACACTGACCCTTGAAAACTTCAAATGACCCTCGAAAAAATAAAAATAGGGGTAAAAATGACTCTTAAGTTTTGAAAGATTGCAGAAACGCAGATATAGTAATGTTTACTACATATTAAGGCCACTACTTCTTTTATATAAATTCGTTTACAAAACCGGCGACTGTAAATTTCGTGAAAATGGAAAAAAATGAGAAACACCAGTTTTTTTGTTGTTGTTCCGACCGACCAAAAAATCGACGAAAATGAAAAAAACAGACCGATTTGGGGAAAAAACACTTACTCTATTTTGAGAGTAAACAAAATAATAAAATGCCACAGAAAAATAATCGTCGAAACAAATATTTTTTCAAAGACAATATTTTGGCACTCGACCAAGAAGTTTTATGGAGTAATTCAATAATTTGATGCCTAAATATCAACATTTGTCACTATAACTTAACTAAAATTGTATCAAAACAGTCATGTTAACATACGTCATAAGCAATGATAAAGACACAAGCCTCTGTTCCTTTGTTCTTTTTAATCCTAGAAATTCTATCTTGTTTATATTTAATTACAAAATGAATACGTAAATGCAATGCACTTTAACTGAAACACCGAGTTTAACATATGATACACCTTAAATTGATTTAAAATCAGACTCAGTTGAACAGTGACGTAGACTTAGTGTCTGCATCAACTCTACACAGCTCTGTGTACGTGACGTCATATGTTCCCCTGCTGTGTTAACACTACAACTGATGACAAACAGGTAATTAAGACAGGGAATGAGATTTCACATTCTACTGTTAATACCCCAAAATACTCAAACAGTCTCATTTAAATTAAAGCTGTATTTTGCATAATGCCAAAAGGTTAAGTCCATTTTTGTTTAAGGGGTGAGCAGATTCTAATTGCAATCTTCTGGATAACTTAGGTATATTAGCATGTTGCAGTTCTTTCTTGTTTAGTCTAAAGCATAATTTGCCCAAATGACAAGCCCGTATTTATGCACTCAAAAGTCAACAGATTTGGTCCATTATTATTTTATAGGGGTACTGACTATAAAATCCTCATTCATGATGAATTAAGTACTCCGAGTAGTAGTTTGTTTGTTGAGTCAATCCCGTATTTCACAAATAATATTTCAACTTTATTTATACTCCAAAAAAGTCAACAGGACTGGTCCATAATTATTGTATAGGGATGCTGGTATGAATTAATTATATTGAGCAGTTGTATGTTGTTGAGCCTATCTCTTTATAATTTACCCAATAACATTGAGACTTTACTTATACACTAAAGTTAACAGGTTTGGTCCATGATGATGTTAGAAGAACTGATTCTAAATTTATACAGTAATCTTGGAAGTTTTAAATTGAATGTTCATATTGTATGATCAGCATAATTATGCATAGATTAAATAGACAAATTTGTTTACATTCAAAATTTCTAATATTGTGAGTCTTGGAACTCGGGTGTCATTTTGTCAGCTGGACAACATGTAAAACAAGATTTGAGTAACAACATAGGCATTACCAATGTGTATGTAATTTAATACATGGGTCTGTTTGCCAAAAGAGCTGCCATTGATATGAAATTTTGTAGCAATATATTGAACAATAGTTATTGGTGATACATCAAAATATCAAGTCAGACAAGGAGTGTAACAGAAGCTGCTAGAATTTTTTTTTTTTTATTTATTTATTTACTTTAAATTTGTTAAGGTTATATTTTAAAATATGTATGTTCCTTATCATCAACATCATCTCCTGTGACAAATACTTACTAAGTCGAGCATGCTGTCTCTGACAGCTCTTGTTCTGTTCTTAGTGCAAAATAAGCATGACATTGGTCTGTGAAAAAAATATTTTACATGCAATCAGAAAGCAACTAGATCATTCTTCAATGAAGATATACCTGCTGCCAAAAAAGACTTATCTATCAATTTCACTTGCAAAGTGGATTGAAATTATTCTCTGTGTACATTCAGCTTGGTCTTATACACTAACTTTAAATGATTTGATGGCATGTTTAAGAATTAAGATAGTTATATACCATACAATTTGTAATTTGAATGATGAGGGGGTCAAGTTAAGAACTTATGAAGTACTCATTAGTACCAAAATGCTTAATATATGTACATAGATATTTTACTCAGAAGTCCTGAAAGTTCCTGCTAGCTTCCATGAATGCTTGATTTTACTGCTTTATTTTGCTTCTACACTGTCAGCTTTCGGGGGCCTCCGGCCCCCTGAACACCCACCAAGGCGTTGCCCTGGACCCACCGGGGGTCCTAGCGGCCCCCTGGCCCCCAGCATTTTCTTCAGTATTTTCAGTTTTCACAACTTTCACCCATGTATATGCTTACTGTTCTGTTTTAAAACAACTAGTCCCATTTATATGAAGTATGAGTTTACATTAAATGCACAACTGTTCTAGGTTTTTTTCTTTATGTAATAGGGGCATTTACAGGCCCCTTCCTAATTTTGTTTTTGAAATCATATAGTTTTCCCCAAACAATGAGTTTACCTTGAATTTTTCTTTCCCCATCAATGAAATTGTGATAACTTTACCCCCAAATGTTCTACATAAAGTAAGGTTCCTGACCCCTTTTCCCAAATGCTGAAAAAGTTATGTCTTTAGGAAAGCACAAAAAAGTAAACCCTTATTTTATTGTGATTTTTTTTGTAACAAATTTCTACCCTTCATGTTGGGGATCATTTTATCAAGATATATATCAGTTTAGTTTTAAATGATGTAATTTAACCTGTACATATTTCACAAACTTAATTAACCTTTGTACATATAGTTTACAATTAGTATTCTATTTCATTGATTTCATGATTGAATGCATTTTTTTTACTTTAATTGGTTTAAATCTATATCATATTTCAAAGAAACAAAATCGTGTTAGTTAAGTTTGAGGGTTGCCCGCAAGACTGTAGTATCTCCCTCCTTAACACAATGTACTTTCTACACTCTTGCAGGCAACTCTCAAACTGTTATTGTTTACTTTGATATCATGGTACATAGGTTACCTAACAGTGTTTTATTTCAAGCTATTTAAAGGCAGCAATTTGGTCCCATTCCCTCTCTCAATAAGTAGGTATTTTCTTCCTATTGCATTGTTTCACAATGAAGCTATGATATATGTTTGCTTCTATTGACATTTGTTTGTTATGTATACTTAATAAAACTTCTAAGTACCCAGATTTCAGTATTATAGAAAATTCTTATTTTCAACATTAACGTCCAATTGATGATGGAAAGTGTATAGGACCATACTGACCTTTGCTTCTATGGTTTTCATGCTACTTTATCAATGCAAAAGACCTATAGCAATTTCTCATTCTTGAGGCGACATTTGAGCCATTTCTTGATTTTTTTATGTGCATATCAACTCACTAATGATTTTCACTAAAACTGACCACGTGGGGTTTTTGCACGATAAGCAAGTGTGCATTTTCTCTTTTCAGCTCTTGAAGGACAAAACGTATTTTGCATCAATTAAGAAGCATGAAAATCATGCAAGCAGATGACAGTATTTTCCTATACAAATTTCCTTTAATGATTGGATATAAATGTTAAAAAATAAAAATTTCCGAAAACATTGATATCGGGTAACTTAGAAGTTTTGTTTAGTATATATTATGTTAATGTTAAATTTCTCTATCTATCATTTCAGATACAGTAAATTTTCTTGGTATCAGTATTGTAGGTCAAAGTAACAAAGGGGGAGATGGTGGTATTTATGTAGGGTCCATTATGAAGGGGTAAATATTACACATTCACATTCTTTGTATAGTCCATTTTTTCTCAACTGTCATAGTTTGAATAATTTCATGGTGA
The DNA here is from genome assembly GCA_025267735.1 of Mactra quadrangularis. NCBI lineage: Eukaryota > Metazoa > Mollusca > Bivalvia > Venerida > Mactridae > Mactra > Mactra quadrangularis. The sequence continues at coordinate 2,288,957 of CM046294.1, forward strand.
TTGAATACACACTATCACAATATCATAAGTGTTAGACAAAGATCATTAAGTCATTGTGAAATTATTTATGTTTTGACAGTATAAAAAAACAAGCTATACCATTGATTAATACTGGATGAAAACAATCATATGAACTAAATAATCTTTCATAACACTGCATAACAAACTGGTCCATGTTAGTCCAGAGATTTAAATTCTAGTGTCAAGTGTTCAAGGACTGAGTATAGAACAACTAACTGCCACAATATAACTAAAAGTTTATGTAGTTCAGGGTAAGACACCATACATTACTAGGGTCCTTGACACACAAATACTGCCCCATTAACACAGTTGTATCACAAATATCGCCCAAGTTTTTCTTTAGTGCATCCTTATAGACACAATTTTGTCATGGTGACTTGTTTACATCCCTAGATTCAATCTCTCATACAGAGTTGTCGATCCTTACAGTGATCTTTATCTCTGTTAACGTCTCGAAAGTAGTCCCAAACACGTGATCGTTTAAAACGATCATGTGACAATTTTTTAATTTTGTCCAAACGCAATAGACAAACTAAATAACAGATCACCTTTCTTGTCTTGTAGATGTTCAAAGGCTTGTCGTTGACAGTCCCTTAGCACTAAATTTTTGTCATAATTTTTAGCAATATCATGTTGACATTTTTTGCGGATGAGTAAAAAAGCCAAATTACTCAGAATAGGAAGACGTTTCACAAGAAAATAGTTCTTGTAAATATAACTCTTTAAAAATTGGATTTCGCCTGTAATAAAATTATATTTCACGTAAAAATTTGAGATAATATAGATAAAAAGACGAATTACGCATTAGATACAAAATCTAAATTATATTACTATTTTACAAGAATCTTGTAAAACCCGAGACGTTTACAGAGATATAGATCACTGTAAGGATCGACAACTCTGTATGAGAGATTGCCCTAGATTGTCCGAAAATCTACTTTTGGTTTCTGGTTTTATACAGACTGTCCTGGTTAAGCAATTAAATAAAGAGAGTTTATTCTATGACAATGTTAAACCTGTCAGCTATATTTAGATAAATTTTAGACTGGGTCACACCCACCTCTGGTGAACAGTTGCAGAAATCTGGTTATCTAGTGTTGATAGAAATTTGTTTTTATGTGATTAAAAGTCTGTGGGTCTAAGTGAATTCCCATTTTAATAAGTGTAGGGAAACCCTACATAACATGTTGTATAATGTATGTTTATATTTGTAGGGGTGCAGTGGCACAAGATGGTCGTGTTGAACCAGGTGATATGATCTTAGAAGTAAATGGTGTTAGTTTTGAAAATATGAGTAACGATGATGCTGTTAGAACATTAAGAGAAGCTGTACAAAAACCAGGGTAAGTTATCTCCCTTGTCATCTGGTTGAATGTTAGAATGTGTATGGTAAGTTATCTCCCTTGTCACCTGATTAAATGTTAGAAAGCTTAGGGTAAGTTATCTCCCTTGTCACCTAGTTGAATGTTAGAAATCTTAGGGCGAGTTATCTCCCTTGTCACCTGATTAAATGTTAGAAAGCTTAGGGTAAGTTATCTCCCTTGTCACCTAGTTGAATGTTAGAAATCTTAGGGCGAGTTATCTCCCTTGTCACCTGATCAAATGTTAGAAAGCTTAGGGTAAGTTATCTCCCTTGTCTGCTGGTTGAATATAAGAATGCTTAGGGTGAGTTAGTCACTGGTTGAATGTAAGAATGCTTAGGGTGAGTTATCTCCCTTGTCTGCTGGTTGAATGTAAGAATGCTTAGGGTGAGTTATCTCCCTTGTCACCTGGTTGAATATAAGAATGCTTAGGGTGAGTTATCTCCCTTGTCACCTGGTTGAATGTTAGAATAATAAGGTGGTCTCATTTGTCTGCTTTTCATCATGTGATTACGAGGATACATATTCACACTTGCCTAGTTGTCCAGTTCAAGTTGATTTCCACCTTGGTGAGTGGAAATAACATTTGTACCTGAGTAATAAGTACATTCAGAATACTTAGCTGCTCTAACTTTGAAAGAGTATAGCTATTTGACACTAATTAGCTAAGTTGAAATTAGGAGGTGAGTTGCATTGTATTTTTGTTAAGTTTAAGGTGGGCTCCTAACTTTAAAGCTTGGCCCCAAAAACCTACCTTTAGGTGTTCAAAGAGGCCTTTAGGTAAGAATTGGAAATCTGTATCCCTGTATTTAATATTTTATTGATTGTACTGTATACATTTACTATCATTGTTTTAAAAGAATTGTTTTGATGTTAACTGGAGATTAAATATTTTAATATTGTAATGAAACAGTATAAGTGCAATTACAATTAAAACATGTAATATAAAAACATGCAAGTGAAGACTTTAAAATTGTTATTGGAAGAAAGAAATCATCGTCTTCTGCTGTTTGTTTTAAATCTTGTTGTACTTTTGCTAAGGTTTAGTTACAGTACAAAATTGTAAAGTCGGCTGAACATGTGCATTGAAGCAGACTTATATATCTTAGATAAATATATCCTAAAATAGCCTAAATAGTATGCAGTCAAGTTAAATATATATTAGAAACTGTGTATTATTATTAAAAGTTTATTGGATTTTCTATGTAGGCACCAACAATACTTTTCATGTTTTTGCTGAAATGCAAATTTTACCTCAATGTCTGTCTGTTTATCTATCTGTCGGTCTCTGGGCAGTTGCTTGTTTTGTTTTGCATGAATACTGTTAATTTAATCTTATTGTAATATATGTTATCATTCTATATATTTACAGACCTATTACGTTGGTTGTAGCTAAATGTTGGGACCCTAATCCTAAGGGATATTTTACAGTACCGCGCCAGGAACCAGTTCGACCTATAGACCCATCAGCTTGGGTAGCACATACTACGGCATTGAAACAGGAATATTTGAATCGCGGTGTACCTAGTCCATCTTTAAGTAATATGACATCAACAAGTTCATCTATTTCAAGCTCAATACCTGAATCTGAAAGTAAGTTTGTTGTGTCCCCCCCTGACTTACATACTTATTGCCTTTGGTGTATTTTTTTTTGGCTCAACATAGATTGCCCAGTTGGACAACCGACTATATATTCTATCATTAACCTGAGTTATCATTAGGCTGAAGTGCAATATTTTGTTGTTACTTTTTCCCATAGGGGTCTCTTTGCTTGAATGGGGCTTAACTTTGTTTACATAATCTTAGATTTTCTCACGCTAGAGCCTGAGTTGTTGTGTAGTATGGTGAATGACAAAATGTTCAACTAGTCTGCATATAAAATAATTAATTTTCGATAGCCCAAATCAATTTTTTCAGGCTTCAGGTTAGATGGTTAAAGTGATAGCTACTTTGTTCAGCTTGCTTTTAGTGCATGGTATGTTTGGGTCAGAATAGATCACTGCTGACCATTTACACAACATGTGCTCTTTAGTTAACACTTTATTTGTGGAACAAAATGAAACTGTAAACCTTTTATTAGTATTCTAACAGAATTGGTAATTTAAAGCTCCTTAGAACTGTTCCTTTCTTAATAGTGAGAAAAATGTACAGATAACTCTTGTAGAACTTGTTACTTTGTCTGTTAGAGTTACTTCCCTTGTTAGTTAAAATCTACATGATTTTATTATTATAATGAGATTTTATTTGTATATTTACAGGATTTGATGACCTCAATTTGACTATCAATACTGACATGGCTACAGTTGTCAAGGCGATGGCTTCACCAGATTCTGGCTTAGAGATAAGAGATAGAATGTGGCTCAAAATTACAATACCAAATGCATTTATAGGTAATAATGGATTTCTAGTATATTTAGTGTTTGGTTTTGGTCGTTTAAGATATTTTGAAACAAATTTGAACAATATTCTATGTAAAAATGTCTCGTGTTATCCTATAGGAGCTATTTTTTCAGACTTAATTACTTTTGGTTTCGCAGTCAGAATGGCTAATGGAAGCTTGAAAGTTAAAGTTAAAGTGCGGTTTAAAGTCTGCTTCTATATACATGTTCAGCCGACTTAACAATCCAGTACAGTAACTCCTGATCGCTGAAATCACCCGCTGGCAGGCGATCTCTCACAGTACCCATTTACACCTGGGTGGAGTGAAACAATTGTAGGTTAATTTCTTGCTCAAGGAAATTAGCAGTGTCCCTAGTGGGGATCGAACCCTAGACCTCTCAATCCCTAAGGCGCGTCCTACCACTGGACTACTGCTCCTACAGGTTGGCACTACTATACAAGTCTGTGTAAATAGGTGTACTTGGTTTACTATATGTATTAAACTAATATGATTATATTATGCTATTTTTCATCTTCCATTATGACTGGTGTATATAATATTTTCTAACAAATAATGGTAATCTAAGTTACAGATTCTTCATTATAAATTATTGTATTAAACAGATTTATACATGCATGCATAGTTAAATCTTTGCTCTAATGAAAGAACATCAAAAATAATTTCATAAGCTTTTTTTTTAAACATCACAATCAATTCAGATTATGCTAGGTCGACTCAGAATTTGCAAAATCAATATAAGCTGATAACGATTGTTTGCCCAAATAACTCTTGAATGTTGCTGATTGTTTTTAGCCAGATTTTTTAACGAAAAAATCTTTAACGGGCAGTCCGTCGGGGTGGGCGAGTGGGCGTCCGGTGTTGCTAACAATTTCGTTTAAGTTTTTCTTTTCCATATGTTTCTGCCATTTATTGTCAGATCTTTATGAAACTTCATACAATGATAACATACCATGTGATGAACAGAATTAGAAAGTAACCACAACTCTACCCGTCTTTATTATGGATTATTTCCCTATGAATTTTGCGTTAAAGTTTTTAAATCCGGCTTGAATGTGTTTTCCACATTACATTTCTTGTCTTTATTTTATCTTCTATATATATATTTATTTGACTACAGGTTCAGATCTGGTAGAGTGGTTATTTACTCACGTAGAAGGTTTTGCTGATAGACGAGATGCCAGGAAATATGCCTGTAATTTATTAAAAGCTGGTTTTATAAGACATACTGTAAATAAAATTACATTTTCTGAACAGTGCTATTATGTGTTTGGAGATTTAAGTGGTGGTACGTATACAATTGTTGAACCAGTGGTGCTTTTCACAAAAAACTTACGATAAAATCTTTGTAAGTCAAAAGCAAGAAACATTAATAATATAGTCATTTCTTTGGCCAATCAATTCCCTTTTTTTTTAATTATGTAGAATATTGTATACCTTTTGTATATCATATACTTATGTTTTTTATCCTTCTGATTTAGAACTGAAATTTATAAAATTGACTTGCGATAACTTTTTTCATAAGAATTTTTGTGAAAAGGTGCACAGTTCTTTTTTAAATCATAGCTATTGACATTACGCTGAGGCTTCTATAACTACGCCCTTAGAAAAATGGTCCAAATTGTGTGTTTAACAATGTTATCCTTTGTTTCTTAAGATTTACTACAATGTTTGTCCAAGCATACGCTAATCCTTTCATTGGTGAACGGAAATTTAGAAATTGGGGGTCCAACGTAATGTTAATTTCATGGGTGCAAGTTTTCTGGACAGGTTCTGTAATTCAGAAATTTTGGAACGAGAGAAAGGCGTTTACAATCATTTTGTTTAAGTTGCTGAAATTATGAAATTCAGGAATGTTTGGTTTTGAAATACCAGTAAATGAACATTCACCCATGCTTCATCCATGCAATCTGTTGCCTGATAATCCTGCCTTTTATACTTGTATTTAATTCTTGTATTGTTTATGTAAAAGTATCATCCTATCCTCATCCTTAGTCTTTCTCCTCAGTCTTTATCCTCAGTCTTGTTTTTTTATCACCCCCCCCCCCCCCCCCCCAAAAAAAAAAAACCTGTGTTTAGGGCAACAGTCTGAAAAATGTTTGGCAGGATAGTAGGCTTTAGTATTTTTTTAACAGAGACAATTTGCGGGATTAGCGGAAAATGGTCGTAACTCAATATAAGAAAAGAGTGAGTTATGTCTGTTTTGCACTAAACCTGTAAATTTATTGTGATTTTCACTAATGATCTTCCCTTCTTGCCAATATTTCTGAAGGTAAAATTCAATTTAAAAAAAATCAAATCTTAGATTGGCAAGATTTGCTAGGTTTGGTTGAGTTGCCCTCATCTCAGGATTGATAAGGTCTCATATACACATGTGTATGAACACAAAGTCCATCACATCTAAACTAAAGAGATTTCATTGGTTATTTTGATACTTGTAGCTGCCAAGTATGATTAATTTCATTCATCAATGTAATCCTATTATCCTAAACTTTGATACTATTCTCAGATAATGATATTCATTTAATTGTCTTACATCAATCAAATTAATTGATAATGTCAATCACTCTGAACTTAGTTAAAAATGGGCCTTCATGAGCTAGTTGTTAAGATTTCCGACTTCAAAGTTGTTGTAACTTCTCATTAATGGAGTCACGATTTTTAAGCCATGTATTACAATGGTTGTGAATGTGAGAGACATATAATGGAATTCTCCGATCTTTCCTTACGTAAGAAGGGGTTCCAGTGCTATGAAACAGTGTCAGATCACCTGTAAGCTTTGTAGGATATTGACTGTTGAATAGTGTCTTGAATCACATGAAAAACAATGAAAATAATAACACCTGGTTTTAAAATAGATTAGTATTTTTATACTAACTATTGGTAATGATTATTCTCCAGCCCTTTTATTCTCCTCTCGGCCTTTTTTATCCTCCCATATGTCGAAAGAATTTCATAGAAATATGAACCCTCTGTTGTGCCCTGCTCCCTATTTCAGACACTGTTTCCTTGTCTAACTTTCGAAAATTATCACTAATATATTGGTGGTGATAAGTATAAGGTTGATATAATTCTGTCAGGGTTAACCTACTTATCAGTCACGGTCCTGATTTATTAACTGTCAAAATGTGAAAAAAGTCTATAAGTACTAAGGTATTAATAAAGCCTATATTGTTTTATTGACCCAAATTTTTATGAACAGTTAAATAGTCTTGACAACTTCGTATGAAAATTGACTTTGAAACAGATTTTAAGTATCAATTATGTCAGATCTTGAAACATTTATTGTCAGATTGATGTTGAAGTTTGACAAATAGTAAGGAAAAAGATTTCATAGTTAACACTACCAATGGGTTCTAAACTTTTATCCTGAAGCATGAAGAGTGAAAGGTTCTTGTCAAATATTTGACGTTATGGAGTCATCTGATTATACTAAAGTCATGGAATTGTCATTTTCATTCACGGATCAAAATTATTGTATTCATTTTATCTCTCAAGTTTTAATCTTCTTCCTTGTAGAAGTTTTAAGTCCTCTTGAAGATTTTTAAGTTCAACAAGAATTTTTTTAGAATAGAAAAAATGAGTTTTTAATTGACATAAATTAGTTAAAGGTACTCATTCACAGATTTCAACTTAAACATCAACTTTTTCTGAAACTATCAAAATTGTTTGGAAACATTTTAAAGCAGAAAATAAGAGATTAATATTTTAGTGCAAATTGACGTACAACTACAAATGATGGTGTTTTAAGTAGCAAAAATCTACTCCGTATGTCATGGTATAGACAATTTTAGTGCATTTTTGTGTCTTTTATTGTATATTTCTTGCGATCTATAGGTCAGTTTGTCCTAAAATATTGAGACTTAATTTTTTGACACATTTACAGACACCAGCGTTTTTTTTCACCCGATTGGGAATGGGTCCTGTACCCCTCTGATTGGGAATTTTTTTAGTCGTGAAATGGAAAAAATTGGGAAAATCATGCACAACTTAGAATAAATTGGGAATAATAATAAACAAGTGTTTAAATACAGAAATTGTAAAATATCTGCATCATTCTGACTTTTAACAGTTACATTAAACTAGATTTTGTAGTTTTGAGACATGCAGAGGTAAATTACACAAATAAAGGAACTTAAGAATTTCGCCATCCATATAATGACCCCTAGAATTTGGACACTCCAAACAACAATATAATGCCATTGTTAATAGGCCTAAAAAGAAAGAGGGTATACGCGAGTCAGGTAATGTAACAAGCTGTTTATCCTAACATTTGGGAAATGTCATTAAAAATTATCTTCAGTCACATTATCTACTCAAGCTTGATGGAAATGTGTTCAAAGTTACCAGCAACTTATCTTCTTATGTAATGAAACTATCTGATAGACCACAACATAATTCAGAAATAAAGAGGCTACCAGTATTTCAGTGCCTGCTCCCAGGTCGTTTTTAGATCTGTTATGATCAATTTAATCAAATAACCTTTCTTATAGTTTTTACTCAAAATCTTCCTGAAAAGCAATTCAGCTTGGTTTTAAAATTTCTCATTTTCCCACAATAAAAAATCATTAAATGTCCGAAACTGTCGGGTACGAAATTATCGGGGACGAATGTTTTACAATTTACTCTGAGTAACAATTAAACTACTGTTGGATTATTTCAAACATTGCTGAATTATTGAGAAAATTATTGAGAAATCATCATGACATGAACAGCTTTCAATTTCTACGCTTAATGGCAGCTAGTTTCATAAAAAAATCGTAAAATCACGGGTCCGTGAGAAATTAGTCAATGAAATGACCTTGACCGGAAATAAAACTTAAGCACAATTTTACGCGGTAAGACAAAGGAGTTTGTTTGTAAACATTAAATTTTACATCATTAGTTGATTGTAAAACTAATGAAGCGGAACAATGAACGTGTGAAAGAGTGATTACACAAACTCTCAGATGATAATTATACAAGATGATGCTATTCACCAACATTAACGGATTTAGCGATGTCGTAAAGAACGGCATGAATAAAGATTCTATTTTATTTTTAATTGATGGTAAGTGATATTGATTATTGAAATTTGCCGACTCTTGCCCATTTAAGTGATAATTGACACACGGTCATTAAATAACTGTCAGTTACGATACTTGGACAAATAAACAAAAGTAATTAATTTTATTAATTCCAAAACCCGTTTTTTGCCGATTTTTTTTAGTTTTGACAACTTTTGCTGTATTTTCTCTTGATTTGGGAAGTACCAATAAAAGAAACGATTGGGAAGGGTCCGTTGACACAATTGGGAAGGTCCGTTGGGGTGATTGGGAAGGGTCCGGTCGTCATTGGGAATGGGTCCGTTTTCCGGACCCATTTTAAGAAGGAAAAAAAACGCTGAGACACTGAAAGGTATTTTAAAAATATTGAAAAATCTTAACCAAATCTGTGAACTAGTACCTTAAATAAATGTTGATAATTCAAAATTCACTTCACTGGTGATATTATGAAGTAATTTAAACACAGTGATTTTTCTGGATGTCAGTAAAGGGCAGGGAGGCAGAATAAATGGGACAGGACTAGTCAAAGGGTTGATGTTTCGAAGTAATTACTTCAGTTAAGGGAGAAACTTAAGGGTGGATAGGAGAGAAAAAACAGCAGAATGCAGCGGCATTCTTTCCCTTTTAGAATTATCACTTTAACATGTTTTTTTTTATGCAAAGGTGAAGATACAAACCCAATTATTAATGTTTCAAGCAAATATGGTTTACCCTTACAATGCCAGAGTCAAGTATGAATAGCCTTTGCCACCAGCGAAGAGCATGGTCATCTGTCACAACACATGCCAGCTGATCAGGCTCTTTGGTGGTGGCTGCTCATTGTTCAATGTTTATACTGAAATCCCTAGAAATGACAATGGATAGAACTATCAATTGAAGGTGGAATAGTCCATAGTGGAAATTTGGCATGAAAAGAGTTAACCATCAATTCTGTCTTCCGTTTGCGTCTACTCTTGAACATAATATGAACATAACTCACTCAGTGAGGTAGAACTCAATCTAGCTCCAAACTTGATAGAAAATATCATCCTTATCTCGTGGCTTGTCTTCACTTTTACTTAAATTCTCTAATATTATATACCATGAATCTTGTCTCTTTCACAACATTCCATATTTTATCATATCATGTTATGATTTGACTAGAGTTACTTCCCTTTATCTGATAAACGCACATTATTTCAGCATGTATTATTGTATTGTATCATAGTTAAGTCAGTGTCTCATCCATCCATCTATCATTTCCTTGTCAAGTTCATTGGGTGAATACAACACTGCTTTAACTCTTGATTGTCCTTACTTTATTCAGTTTAAACAATCAGTTGGCACAAAACATTCTTTATATCTTTCACCTTAGGTAAAAAAGGCCCCTTTTTCTGTTTAAAATCTAATAGTTTAAACACTTTATGTCTGGATGCATATAATTACACTAATTTTAATAAGTATAAAAAATCTTTCTTCTAAAGTTTAGTGTTTATTCTTTTAGCACTTAAATATTCAAAATGAGTCATATTCTTATATTTTTTTATGTGTACAATTGGATTCAGTTGTATATAAAGCAATCCAAAGGGATTTTTAGTACAGCATAATAATTTTATATTTGCTGAATTTTTCATAAGAATAAAGAGCAAATAAATGCTGTGCCATTGAATGAATTTAAAAAGTCATAAATTTTGAAAAAAGGCCTAGTAAGAGCAGTTTTGTATTTACCGAATTTCTCATGACATGCATACATACTGTACTCATTCTAATGTATCTATTTTTTTCTCATATTTTTCCATGTTTCAGGTGGCATGGTATATCCAGGTATGTATTTATCCCTTCATCCTATTTTCTCTCTGACAATCTCTCTATATCAGTGGTACATCAATAGGGCTCTGTAATTTTACTGTGTATAGACGAGAAATTAAAAAAAGTTATATCAGTAGTGCAGTTCAAAATCTGATTACAAGTTCCATTTACATGTTCAGCTGACTTAACAATTTTGTTCAATAACTCCTGATTAATGAAATAACCCTCAAGCAGATCACCCCTCACAGTATCCATTTATACCTGAGTGGAGTGAAACAACTGTAGGTAACTTTCTTGCTCAAGAACATTAGCTGTGCCCCTAGTGGAGTTCGAACTTGGGACCTATCAGTTCCTAAGCATAAGACCTACCACAGGACTACTACCCCTACTTATGGGCCTGTTTTGGTTGGGAGAAAGATGGATACTGAAGGATTTCTGATTTTTGGGAGGGTTGGATATATAAAACAACTATTTTTTCTTGTTGCAATTTTATTATCTCCCTTTGATATAAAAATAGTGTAATTTTAACAAGTCCATACAATAATATATTTCATATAATTCAAAAATCTGACAGGAGTAAAATGTTTTGAATACAATGTACAATAATATGCCAGTTTTCTGGGAAAAAATTCTGAGGTCGTAAACATTCTTTCGTTTTAGGGGAATTCAACTTAATTGTAAATATAGTTAAATGAACCATGATTGATGTACCATGATATATGAGAGAATGTTTGGAATTATCTCATGTATAACCCATCTTACATATATCCGAGTACAGTACCCACCTAAAGTTTGGAAACAAAATCAATTTACAACAATTTTTGAATTTTGATGACTATTTTTGTAGAATCATTATTTTTAATATACCTTAGTATTGTTTGTGATAAAATGAAAACAAATACCATGAATGCAACCCATTTATAAGATTCAGCATCTGACATCCTAAAGCCCCCCAAACTATGTTTATTGTAATTACTTTCCAAAGCATAGCTTTTATGCTGTTTTTGTAGCCTCAATTATAATTAAAATGATAAACAAAAAATAAAAGCGAAACTAAAAAGCATTTCAATATAAATAGAAATCAAATTTTTGATAAAACCTATGATGTAAGCTTACAAAATGAAAATGTCTCCAAACTTTTGGTGGGTACTGTATATATAGTCACTTTGTATATGTATATTAGATTGTTTTCACCTCTGATAGTGATAAATTTTATATAATTATAGTTCGTTTTTCTCAACTGTCATAACATGAATAATTTCACGGCGACTTCGTGCTCTTTATTTTACACCCATGGTATTGTGATAGTGTGTAATCAATCACCGTGAAATTATTCAAACTTTGACAGTTGAAAAAAAATAGACAATATCAGCAGCCCCTACATTAACCTCTTCTGATTTAAATACTAGATACATGTTTGATGATCAGACCTTTAATATTGATAAAAAATTTCAATTGTCATTTCACAGACTTAGTGCAAAATGGTTGTAACTTATCCTTTTTAAATTGATTTACGACTATTTTGCTCTAAGCCCACATTTTGGCATACATTAACCCTGCTGATTTAAATACTTGATCTTTGATAGTTAATCTCATACATAATCGATGCAATATTTATGATTAAAAAAAAATGAATACCTGAACTTATGTACAGGGATTGTATTGAAAATTTCAATAGTAAGACGGAAGTAATCCATTCAAAAATGTTTCTTTGTAAGTGGTCATTTTCTTAAGTATTGAAAATGGAGGAAACAGATTTTTCATTTTTTCTGCTATTTGCCTTGCAAAATGGCCCTGCCATGTTTCCCTTATGAGTGAAAATAGCGTTTTTCATTTTTGTTCCTTTGTTACATAAACTTGACATTTGTATGTTAACTTCATTGTGAAGAAAGTTGTAAAAGTTCACTGTTACATATTCAATGAAGTGATTAAATGACCCCAGAAATTTATATTGAACTCCTTATCAATATTTCTGTAAAAACATTGTTATATTAAATGTGTGTATCTATACCCATATTGTAATCAGTTTTAAAGTTTACCCAATTTTAAATATTACTAAACCAATATTTTAGACAAACTTAAGTTAACCATTTACCCTGTCTATATTTTGTATAATTGTTTTTTGTCCAATTTATTTTAACTAGTCAAAATTTACAAATATGTAGTTTTGACAGGTTAATTTTTTAGCTGAAATGTATACCTCCCTATACTAACAATGAAAGCAATATTTTGTGGAAAAACAGAATGATGTTATAAAGTTTTGGATCTAAAATTTAGTTCACTGGACTTAAAATCAATCAACTGGCTCAATGGGTAGCACATAAGTCTACTGATCTAGGGCTTGTGGGTTCAATTCCCGGGCAGGGCATACTTGTGGTCATGAAGTCATTTCTAAGGCCATTATCTGTCTTAACACTGATTTTTAATCATGTAGGGCAGTCGTCAGTCACTGACGGAAGTATGCGTCTAGTAACTGGTTAACAGCAAAATCCAGAGATTTAGCCTTTCCAGGAGTGATGAGTAGGTTGACTGACCTCTGTGATATGACCTAAATTGTGCTATGGTGTTCAACCCAACTAGAAAAAAATAATGTGTCCTTTTAGAGTACTAGACATTGTACAGCCATACTTGTTATAAGTTCAAACACATAAGGTCATTGATCCAGGAACCTGTCATTATTATTAATGTATCTCATCTGACTGTCCTCTCTAAAAACATTTTTTTAATTTTTATGAACGTTTCAAACAGTAACCATATAAATGTCCCTTCTGGTTTTTTTTCCTCATAAATCCATGAGTGCTTTGATTTCTATTTTCTCATTTGATCTACACTTCTCATAGTTACCTTTTGGTTGTGCGCCTAATTTCAAATCATTTATTCAAATGGTTTCTATTACCAATAGTGGCTGGTCAGTGTGTACCCTTTGTGAAAATTCAACTATAATGAAAATGTTTGTTATATTAGGAAAAGATATATTTGAATATTCATTAAAAGTACTCCATTGTGAAGTTATACATGATTTTATTTGAATACACTTAATGTGTTTTGATCTCAATAGAAGGTATAATGTGTTTTGATCTTAATTGAAGTCCAGTGTGGTAATATCTCTCAAATTCTTACATTTTATCTCATACTTTTTGTACTAATAAATCATTATCTTATATGTAGATTTTTCTAAGCAGTCATTCAAAAAATGATATAGACATCAACGTATAATGTCCTACCATATTTTATAAGTATTTTATCATATAATAAAACATACTATCAACTGTCTTTATCCAAAAAATCTTAGTGCTAGAATATCCAATCTTTGCTGTAGTCCGGTTTATAGTTAGGCTAGTTTGGTGGGGAAGTATTTTTATGTATATTAACATAGTTATATGATGAAGTTGACAGTATTATAGTTAAACTATGAAAGTTTGGGGTGTATAATTGTAAATCATGTCTTGCGATGTCCATTCTCGACAGTAGTGTATTGTATTTGATATATTTATTACTCAGTTATGTGATTGTAGCCACTATAAAACTATCAACTTATTAAACATATGTTTTCCTCAATAAACCAGGAAACTTACTCCATTTTTTAACTGGGACGTTAGTGTCTATATTTCGTATAATCACATAAGTTTGAATCATAGTATGGTTTATACTGATTCATTTATAGCTCAATTGTGAAACAAGTTGTTACAATTTAGATTAATCACTTGCAAGTCCTCTTCCTGGTCCTTCAGTAATAAGCTTGTAAGATAAAGTCTCCTGCTCTAGGAATCAACTGGGTTTGTTATGGATTTGATTAGAACCAATTATGAGCTGGCTATTCAATGAATTAAAGTCCAAATATTGGATATTGTCAGCCACTGCTGTTATAGCAATTTCTTTTGCCATATGTTTTGTTATTGAAAATATAATGTTAAATTAAGGATTCATCTTTTGTTATAGTAACATATCCTTGAACATACCAGACTTAAACTTTTTTCAAATTTTCATGTATTAATTGTTGTTCTCATTTCTTACATCTGTACCATCACATGCGATACTTAACTTTTTGAAGGAAATAAATGTATATAATAAGATATAGGGCTTAAGATTATTAATATCGATTGAATTAATAGTATCATTAATTGCTTACTGTGCGATATGACCTTTCCATGTTGGTGCGCCGTAAAACCAAAACAAACAAACAAACATTTCTTATATCTTATTTTGGAGTGGGCGTGGTCGAGCAGTTATGACGTTGGACTGGTATATAGTACTGGAGGATCAGGAACTGGACTCAAGAGTGATTAATATAAGTTGTAAGGACTTGTTTCACAATCAAGCTTAAATAAATTAGTATAACAATCATGTCTTTAACATAAGAGTATAGAATGGTAATGTTTTAATCACCGTAATCAGAATTCACCAGATTTCAATATAAGTTTTATCTTGAATTTTCTAAAATTGACGTAATTTTGCAAATGATAAAATTTTAGCCTGTGGAAAAAACCTGACATTGGGTGATGTCATGCTTAGTGCATGAGAAAAATTTCAATTTTTACTGTAATAAAATTGGTATAACCATTGTCATTTTGACAATAGAAAAACATGTTTTTTTGGTTTTCTATGGTAAAAATAGTCACGTTCGTGACCAATATTTCTAGCGTCAAAATATGTGTACCTTATCAGACTTTTCACCATAAAAATTAAGAAATGAGATAAAAAATGTGTTTTTTACGAAAGTCACCTATAATATTTATCAAATTATTTGTTAGACTTGGCAAGTTTGCATGTGTCTTTGTTTTTACATAAAAGCGAGATAAAAAGAGCTTTATTAAGGAATTCATCGTAACATATGATCATGTATGGCATTTATCACAGTTTACATAAATGGTGTTGTTGTTTTTACTTGTGAACAATTATAACAATATTATTATAAATTACTTAGTCCTAAATATATGACATGTATGGTTAATCAAGTAAAACATGACTTGAAGTTATAAGCTGAGGGGGGAAAAGTGTGACAACATATCTGGGACAGCAACAGTAAAAACACAGACCCTCCAAACAGCCAAAAAGCAAAGAGGGAAATAATGTGACATTGCTAGACAGATGTTTGAATCCATTCAGGGCTTTTTTCAATGTTTGGGGAAGGGGCCTGGGGCCTTTGCTTATATAGAACATTTGGGGAAATTTTATTGCAATTTCATTGAAAGGGGAACAAAAAATCCGAGTTAAACTGCAAATTTGGGGAAAACTGCATGATTTTAAAGAAATTTCAAGAGGGGAAGGCGCCTGTAAACAGCCCCTGTTATATAAGGAAAAAAGGCCTGCCATTCCTTGACTGTTTATGTATATTTATGCTGTCTTGGTTATTTTATAGTCAATTTATTTAGCTGATGGCCAGACATACTTGTAAGGGGTCAACAGTTACATTTTAGGACAACATGATTAAGTAGGTGTATGGATAAAAGGTCAGAATGTAGGACATTTGGTCATTATATGACTGTCAACCATAATTATGATTACTGTCATTTTGTTGTTTCTAATTAAGTGACCTTTAAAATATGTATATTATGTAATACAGCATTCATACAAACTGGAAAATCATGGGAAATGATACTTTTCTAGAAAAATCAAAAAGTGTCGTGGAAAAAACTATTTTAAGTCTATATTGATTTCAATCCAAAAAGAATGTTGGGTACTAATTGCGCTTGGGTATGAAAATGAGAATTTTACTTGCAATAATATCTGTTGCAACATAGAATAGAAATGTGAGTAATCCAGAATATAAGTATACTCATTTTGGGTTCAGTGTGTTTCTGATGTATCGTGGAAAATTAAGAGAAATCATGGAAAAATCATGGACTTTTAGTATTCAAAATCTGTACAAACATTGTATTAGATTTGCCTTCAGTCCATTCTGTCTGTTTGCTTAAACCTGGATCTGTTATTTCTAAAAAATATGATTGGTAGGAATTTCAAGATTTTGAAAAAAAAATAATTTCACACATGTGTGTTTGTCTTTTTCACTTTGTAATAAGTGTATTATTGTGCATGGACTTAAAATATCCATCTCCAAATCAACAGCATTTACAAGGATCCCACAGTCGGGAAAATTCAAGGAAACATGTTTTCGAGGTCAGGAATTTCAGTTTCTAAGTAAAGTTAGTGAAAAGTCAGAGAATTTTGTCACTTTTGTCGGACTTGACAACCCTGGCTTAACCAGACAAGTGAAGATTTTAAAAGTTAAACAAATAAAAGTCATACATTTAATATACAAAGAAAAAATTTTCATCTATATACAAATTACTTGTTGCGTAACGGCTAGCCTTTATACCGGTTAATACTGCAATATGAGTTCAGGCGGTTTTTAACTACTTTGTTTTTCCTCTGAACCAGTTTTTTGTAGTTTTGTGCAATACTGATTGTTTTTGTCAGATTTTGAAACTGCAAGGTTTGAATAAATATTGAAATGTGTTTATAACTTGAAAGTTTGTTCTTTTTGTTGTGTTTTTGTACTCTACTTTACCACACGAATGAGAATACATGTATAATCCTTTCTAAATTCTAGTTCAAAATACTCATTTTTTAATATACATGTATATTGTTCATTTTCCACGTATCATTCAAACATTTATATAAGAGATCATTTAAAAATACACATATTATGTTGATCCATATAAGACAATGCATGTGCATAATTCCTGCTTTGCTCATCTTGGCAAAACAATTATTGCTGTGTTGCAATGCGGGTTTAACCATATATATTTGATTCAGAACTCATCTTAATGGGTTTTTCCAGCAGAAAACCAAATGTATCTGTTTTACAATGTTTTAATAAAAATGTATGTACACAGAGCAATAGAATTTTATCAGTGTTGCATACTTTCAGCTATAACATCTAAAATAATGTTGTTATGCATGGATGCACCCAGTACAAGCAGACCTTATTAGACTAAAAATGAAAGGATGCATTTGATATAAACAAACTTAATTAGACCAGAAATACCCATTATTTAGAGTTCTGACCATATACTATTTGTTACTCTCCTACAAATTACCATATATATATATATATATTTATATTTCAGATTTCTCAACATTGAGTTTAGAAGATGTGGATTCAGTATCGGAGGCTGATAGAGACACGTTAGCACCCTTACCACCACCACAATGGAACAATCAATATCCCTATAGTAGTTCAAATTATCTACCACAAAATCTTAATTACGTACCGCCTTACAGTTATACTAGCACTGATTCACAAAGTTTTGTAGGAAGTTTTGTCGACGGTGCCGATAGTCGGATTGGTGGTTTTGGTGGTGGTAGCGTTGCCGGGGGTAACAACAGTGCCGGTTCTGTACATAGCGGATCAGGAGGTTTGTATTGTATATATATATATATATGTACTGTTGTTTATTTATTGTTGTATATTATTATGATTTTAAAAATGAATATATTATATAAAATATCTTACACAGCTTTGCATGCTGAAATATTGCAATATTGTGACACAACAGTTATTTATAGACCCCGTACTGGACTCCTCCCCATGTATAAAAATTTACATTATTTGTTTTAAATTCAAAAGTAAACATAATCCAAGATGGCTACATTTACTGTGTGTTTTGCTATAGTAGAAATTGCGGGTTTAGCCCAAGATGGTCTTAACTCAATATAAAAAAGAGCGAGTTACGTCCATTTTACGCTAAACCCGCGAAATGTTTTGCTAGATTTGAAAACTTTTGTTAGACAAGCATTATTTGATTGATATTAAACATTTTAATTTTTGGCAAGTTAGGCAAGATTTCAATGTTTAGATCACAAATGGAACATCCCAGTATGGATATTTAAAACATTAAACAAAATAGTCTCGTCTTAACTATTAAAATGCCATGTTGTAGAAATTTCTATTTGGACTTACCTTTATTATAGAGTGGTTTAAGTTGTTGGGGATAGATAGTCACAAGCTGCTAGGCTAGCTCAGTTTTTAGGGCACAAGTCTACTGATCAACGGGGTCGTGGGGTTGATCACTTACAGGGTAGGGTATACTTTCCTGGAGCTTGGTTATGAATAATTTCTATGGCCATTCTCTCTCCTACCACTGATTCTAAATCATAGTATGCACCTAGTAACTGGTTAACAGCTAAATCCAGAGATAAAGCTTTTTCAGGAACAGTGCATAGGTTTACTGTCCATCATTATTCAACATATACAATGTGTTGCAATGGCTTTAAATCAACCTTAAGAATCAGATTGGTATAGCCATTCATTGATACTAGGCTGTGGATTATGGCTAGATACAAAACACAAACTTTTATGTGAGAAAGTGAACAGTTGCTTTTAAGAATATCATGAGATTCTAGTTCTGGTAAATCCAATGACTTTTAGATGTCTACCTCGTCATACAGTGTATGAAATTGGTATATGAACATGGTTGTCTGACCAGGTCATTTTCGAAGCAAGCACTATATCTTGTTTGTTGATTTTTGGTCACCAAAAAGAAGTTTATCATTGCATGAACTAAAATGTGGTTGTCAGGGAGAATCAGACACCCAGTAATTTTGTGAACGGGTCACATGATTGAAGGTTATACACCAAGAGTAAACAAACCATATTCTCTTTAAGGATGCATTTAAAAAATAGTCTAGACTTATTAAAGTTAAAAAACAAATCAAACTCTCATCATTATGTTTTGGCATTAAGTTTTGAAAATTGAAAACTGTTAACAGATAAAAGTATTTTGAGAATTCTGTTAGAGTTGGTCAGATAGACTTAATTCAGTGTCAGTCAGAGTTGGTCAGATAGACTTAATTCAGTGTCAGTCAGAGTTGGTCAGATAGACTTAATTCAGTGTCAGTCATAGCATTTCAAAACTTCTGTCTAAATTTCCCGAAATCTTTCTTAAAAGTTAATTATTTAAACTTGGATGATTTATTGCTGCAAGCAGATGCTATATAAAATTCGTGGCGAATTAAATAAGCTGTCAAAATTAGTCGAGTGTTTGGACAATTTCGTTGATTAACGTTGACATGTTCCCTTATATGGAAGTTAAGACAGGCTCTTAATGTTCACGTTTATATCTGGGAGATTAATATGCATGTCTTGTTTTTGTACCTTTTGTTATAATGTAATGCACATGCATCATGCATTGTCTAACACTGACCTGCTACTGTTATATGTTTCACTCTAAAATGGATTGTCTGTTTATATATTAACAAAAAACAACTTATAAATAGAGGGTTGTCCACAAGACCGTAGTAACTTGCTCTTTAAGGCAATGCACTTACTACAGTCTTGTGGGCAACCCTCGCATAATAATAATGATATGTGCACTGTGTTGTTTTTAAATATAATTGGCTCATGACTGAGCAGAGCAGACTGTCTGCTGCACTGATTTTTTGTTTACATTAAAACATTGCTGATGAATTTTTACTTCAATCCCGCCATGTATCTGCCATGGTGGCTGTGCATTCATGTGAAGAAATAGCATAACTTGTTCCTTGAACCTTGATGAAATATTTAGCTATATTGCCCAGTGAAGCTTAGCTTTTGACAATTTTGATGAAACCTGTTGATTATACTTAACCTGCAGCTATATTTCAAACCTCTTTAAACTGCTTTGTAGGAATTTGTCCCTTTGTTTCTTTGTGTCTTGCAAGTTTCAGCTTAATACTGTATTTATGAGCAGTATAAAGATTTATGGACTAAACCAGTTTTTTCTGGTTCTATGTTGTTTGAAATGTCATTGGCATCATTTTGGTCCAACATATGCTTTAAATGTTTGCTCCTTAACTGAGCTGTTTTGATCATTATGTTCAGTTTCTCTTTAGAATAACTGCAAACTATTCCAAGCTGGTTTGATAATTATGTACAAAATCTCTTGGGAATGTCAGCAATAGTTGTTTTAACTCTTATGTCCAAAATTTCATTAGAATAACTGCAAATTAGTCCCAAGTTGATTGGAAAAAAAATATGTCAAAAATCTAATTGGAATATCTTCTAATTATTCCAAGTTGTTTTGATCAATTGGCGACTGTGGTTGTTTATGAATTAAACAGTTAACTTGTTTTGATGTTGTCGTATTTGTCATTTATTTACATACGTTGGGTTCTTTGTTAGCTTGTTTTTATTTTTAGTTCAGTTCTTAACGTTTTATTTAAAAGCATTTTTAACGTTTTTATTTTAAAAAGTTTTGTGTTTCATTTTTTGTTGCATTATTATTTTTTATTGTTGTTTTTTCAGCCACATCTAAAAATGACTGTGCATGTTTAGTAACCACGTATAACAAATTAAGTAGACTCTGGGACAATAAAGAAAAACAAGAATACAATGAAAAACATCAACAATCTAATCAAAATAAACAACACAATTCTACAGACATGTCACATCCGCCTCATTTTATGAATAATTTTTATAACACACATAACCTACCTATCAACAATACGTACGCCCAGCTTGGAATGAACTCCTACCCCACCCACACTCCTATACAAGCGACACAGGAAAGGGATAACACTTCAAGCTGTTCTGGTTTGTAATCTTCACTATGCTTTTATCTTGCATTTTACTGCAGGGTTGCCAACTGACAGATTTCAGCCTCCCATAATTTTCAGCTAAGTTTAGCTTTCCATTTTTTTCCAGCAAATCTCAGCCCCTCCTTTTATTTCAGCAAATTTGAGTCAGTCCCATTATATTTAGCAAATTTTAGCCTGTACCCTTATTTTTACCATCCTGTAATTTTCAGAAAATTTTAGGCCTTTTTTTCAGAAAATTTTAGCCCCTCCTACTTCTTCTTTTAATTTCAGAAGAAAAAGTTCCATATATTATGACTTTTTCTATAAAGACCCTAGGTTTTGATGGTCCAAATATTGTAACTTCATTCTGTATTTCAGTTTTGAATTAAAGTAATAATTTGCCAGTGTTTCAGAAAAGTTTATCGGAGCCCTTTACAGCTGATTTCAAGTTGATGTCAAGTTGGCAGCCCTGATAGATATATTCCCTTTTTAAGGTCAAGATTTTACATTCAGAATTGGTAGAACCAATGTCTGAAATGTAATAATACTGATCTTTCCTGGAATATATTATATAGTTTATTGCATGCCTTTTCTTTTAGTTTGTTCTAGTTCTTACTTTAAATCTGTTTGTATCTAATATTGCCTCTTTGTTTGTTGCTTAGACACAGTAAATGGTAGCTATGTTTCAATATGTTTCAATCAAAGAAATAAGGAAATAAAAGTGTTTGCCCAGACAGGTTATTTCAGCAGCTAGCTCTATATCTTGTTAGTAGAAATTTGGTTGTCCGGGCAACCGGACACCCACTTATTTCGTAGACTGTGTTTGCTAACAATAGCCCCAATTGTAATAGATTAATTTATGACTTGGACTATTATTATAATTTTGTTTAGTTTATAAAGGAAACAGTTATAGCTTATTTAGGATAAAATGATACAATTTTTACATAGAATATCGTTAAGATTTGTTTTTTAGTAAAATTTTACTCCCCAACTCAAAATTTTACAAGTCGCAGACCTAGTGCAAAACGGTTTTGTTTGTTAGGGTTTTATAGCACATCAACACAGAAAGTTTATATCGCCCACAAAACAGTTGTAACTCAATTTAAAAATAAAAGTTAGTTACAACCGTTTTGCGCTAAGCTTGTGTTATATAGACTCTAAAAGTCACATTAATTTATTGCCATGTGTATTTAGTAATTATTATGATAAATTTCAAACCCCTACCATAAAAAAGAAGATGTTAAATGCCTAGACAGTGCTATTCAAAGTGTTTAGTTAGGTGTTGTTTTTAATTGAAATAATTGTTGTATTGTTCTGTTTTTTTTTTTGTTTTTTTAAAAAACCAACAAGTTTTACTTATGATTAGCCATCAAATTTAAAACAAGTCATAATGGATGTGTGTAGGCATAGATTCACTTTGTTACTTTACTATGATTTTATACCTTTAAATCTCTATTCTTTATCTATGTGTAAGTTGTAAAATTAACAAATACTTGGGTATTACAGTTAGGCAAACCCGAACCTTGCCTTCTAGCCTGTTAGAGGCAGGGCAGGAGCTAAGCCCTATCTAAGCTGTAAAACACCCTCTTAGAGACAAATCAGAGACAAAACCTAATGTTTGCTGTAAGCATCTTCTTGGAGACAGGCTTGGGGGTGAAATGGAAATTTTTGTTTTGCATCTATTATCTCTGCTTCACATAAATCTTGTCTGAAATATCACAATTATAAATTATAAATGTTGTTTTAGGAAACATGAGACATAACTGAACTAGACTTAATGTAAACATTGTCTCATGCTATCCTAAACAAGCTGTAGATAGTCTTTTTGAACCTTCCAGAACGGACAAACTTGAAAGGCATGAAATAAAATATCACTTCATTTTTATGCACATAATTATAAACAAAACTGTATATTTTAACAAGTAATGCAATTTTAATTTAACTACCTTATTTTTGACTTTGTTTTGACTTTTTTTAAACCTGCATTTTCATTGGCCTTGTTGTAATTAACGTAACAATTATTACATTTAAGGGAATATTTATGTTTTATTTAACATAGTTAAGAACTATAATTAGCACTGCTATGTAGGCATTAACTGTTTTGTTTACTCCGTTCACTGAATTAAATATAAATATATCATTAACTACTTTGGCTTATTAACCTGATGAAATACCATTTGAATAAGAATTTTAACATCCTAATTAGTGAGCCCCTAATCTGACATTTTGAAATACTTAATTTATTTTCATGGTTATTTCACTTTTACATAATATTATTTCATTTAAACGAAATCCTATTTCATTTTTATGAAAAAAATTCTTGATTTTTCTAAATATTGTTATGTAAGGCCACAACAAGTTGATCATATGTTCTATGGATTTTTCTGGGGAAAAAAATGGAGCGAAGAAATTTTTTTTTAAAAAGTCTTTATTCACTTGCTTTTAATAGCGGTTTGACCAAATTTTTATGAGCGAGCGAGGAAATAAAAATATTTATAAAAAAAAACGTCAAAATTAAGGTGCAAGCGAATCCATAGAACATATGATCAATTTGTTGTGGCCTAATAATTAAAAAAAATGCATTTTTGTAAATAATCATGAAAAAAGAAGAATTTAAAAATGTCACTTAAGGGGTTCTGTTACTTCAACTGATACATAGTCCTACAGTCTATTGCTTGCAAAACAGTTATGCAGTTCAATGCATGGATGTCTAAACCAAAATTAACTTTTACTGGAAATATGTTATAGATTGTTTATTATTTCATTAAATTGATTAAAATATTCAATTTATCATATTAACTTATGAATTTCAGGAAGTAGCGCATCTGGTAGTAGTCGGAGAGAAAAAGACAAGAAAAAGTCATCTAGTCCCGCAGGTAGTGGAGGTAGCGATACTGATACCGTAGCCAGTTCACATCTTGATCCCAATGAAAATGGTCAGCGACCGACATTGGGTGTACCACAAGATGTCAGTGCGAGCAGACAGTCATTTAGAATGGCGATGGGAAACCCATGTGAGTTCTTTGTGGATGTTATGTGATCTGTATTGTGGCCCCTTTACAGCCAATGAGAAACTTTGTTGCATTATGGGAATGTGGTAAACAACCAATGAAAAACTTCGTAACAATCATGTTTTTAAACCAATCAAATCATTGCTTATGAATTTTTGTTTTTAATTAAATTATATAAGATTGATGTATGAAAGGTTTTCATTGGTTGGAATTGGTTGAGAATGTGAATTATATTGCATGAATATTGTAACCCCAGACAATTACTTTATACAGGAGAGATTTAGTATAATGTGTAGAGCTTGTACAGTGAATATAAAATCAAATCTGCTGGGATGGACAAATTTTCCAGATTTTTAAATAAAAACTCAAATTTTAATAGTCTGGTCAATACTATCCATGTTTTGTACAGTTTCTTTGTATGTTGTCTGCTGAAATATTTAGACCAAATTTAATTGGTTGATACAAATTTGAATTTTGGATATCTGCATTCTGATTGGTCAGAAGTTAGTTGGACTGAATTTGATTGGTTAATTCAAATTTGAATTTTGACTTTCTGCATTCTGATTGGTCAGGTCAATTTGTTTGTTGCATTAGCTAGAATTTTCTCCATCTCTTTATAATTGATGCCAAAAACACTTCTGTTATTAATTGAATCTCATTTTTACAAAGCTTTTTTTTAATTTTGAGGTATTTTTAGGAGTCAGAAATTATTTGATTTTTCTGCATTGTTTCTTTCATCTATATGTTTATACAGTATAGTCATAACTATAGGTAAGCTAAAGGCTTAAATTGTAAGAACTTGTTGCATTTGAGTCCTAAGCTGAGTTAGTCTAATTATTGAACTAGAATGGCACCAAATTCTATTTATATTTAAATATCTGCAGGGGTTGCGAAAACGCCGGACCGCCGGTCATGTCCGGCAAAAATTCGTTTCGGTCCGGCAGTTTGATCGAGCCGTCGGTCCGGCCGACCGGCGTTTTTTCTCACGACATTTTTACATTTTTCGCCGATAATTCGTACCATACTTTGGTTCGAAATCATACCAAGCCCAATCAGTGTGAACCAGAATATTCCTAAAAACGGCAAAAATCGCATTATAAGTTTTTAAATGCGAGAAAATATCGCACCACTTTTCTAGACGCTTTTGGGCGTCTAAAATTATCAATAAAATCGTGACACTGTTTGAAAAAAAGTTTGAAATCGGCGAAAAAGAGTTAAACAAATTTTCATAGTATACTAAAATTAAATTCCCTAATTGATCGTCGATTGTTAATCAAGATATGAGTTGTGATAAATGAGACCGCCCACGGCGATTACATGCTAATTACATGTCAATTAATTTAATTATCGGTCACACGCTGGGAGATTAACTCGCCGACAAAGGATGTCATAAATTCGATTTGGAGTCGCCAAGTTATGTTTACACGCGTGACTACGTTCGCATATGCCTAAGTTACCTATATTCGTCCGAGAGAATTACGTTATTAGCGCCACGAGCAAGTCATTTTATTTTAAGACGCTCGGCGATGTTGGGGGATTTATTTTAACGGCGCGTCCGCGGAAACAAGTTAAAATTACACTTAATGTCGTATCATGTAGCATCTTTTGTTAAATTAGGATGAAAGCATAAAAACAATAAGCCTTTCAATCAAGATGGAAGTTAGATATGAAATTGATAAGCAAAGTTGAATGACTCTGAACTGCAATAAAAATTATATCTATTAAAACATTGATGATTATTGGTTAAATATTTAACATTAGATTACGTAAATTGGCGGTATTTGTCAATTCATGTACAACTACATACTTTTGTCGGCGAGTTAATCTCCCAGCGTGTGACCGACAATTAAGTTTAATTGACATGTAATTAGCTTGTAATCGCCGTGGGCGGTCTTATTTTTCACAACTCATATCTGAATTAACAATCGACGATCAATTAGGGAATTTAATTTTAGTATACTATGAAAATTTGTTTAACTCTTTTCCGCCGATTTCAAACTCTTTTGTCAAACAGTTTCACGATTTTATTGATAATTTTAGACGCCAAATAGCGTCTAGAAAAGTGGTGGGATATTTTCTCGCATTTAAGAACTTTTCATGCGATTTTTGCCGTTTTAGTGCGGGAAATCGCGGAAATCGCGTCCTAGGAATATTCCTGTTAAATTTGTAATCCGGATTAGTAAAATTGGTATGTTACATCATGTAGAATCACAAACGGGTATATTATTGGTTAAAGGGTTAAAATCTTTTTATAGATATGATTTGAGAAATTTTGAATTTTGATGCCACAATGAAAATTCTCGGTTTTTTTTTTTTGGCCAATCGGAGAATTTCTTCCACTGTAATCAGAAAAAACTTATAATTTACTTGTGAATGGGAGAAAATCTCTCACTGAAAATATGACCTAGGAATATCCCTGATGTTTGCTGTCGGACAGTAGTTAAAGAAAAAATTGTTGTTGTTTTTTTTCGGACTGGCAGAACTGTTTCCGGACTGGCAATTTTTAGTAAATGCCAGACCGGATGACTGGCAGTTTTTTATCACTTTCGCAACCCCTGTATCTGAGATCCTTAAATAATGTTTTTCATGAATGAATTGTTCAATTCAAGATGCTTTGTTTCTATTTCTACCATATTATATTTCTTTGGATGAAAATTATTATCTTTAGAACTACAAAATACCATAGGTTAAGATTTTCATTTGATTTTGAATAGCAGTCGACTATCTTTAAAGAGATGAAAGAAACATTCTGTTTTGACTAATAAATGATATATAAAAATACTATTGGAGAAGAAAAAAATTATGTCTTTGTTCCTTGACCAGTATTTATATTACACAGGGTTGTTGTAGTGACATTTTCAGTTATATTGTTTCTTTTGTACAGTTTTTATGATAAATTTCCCCTAAGTGTTGTGAACAGAAATGTTGTTGTCAAAAAGTATTTTTAGTTCAGTAAAGATTATTGTATAGAAAGGCTAGCGTGTTTTGGTTTGGTATGGGCTTTGGGTCAATGTTGGATAGATAAGTTGTATACTTGTGTGTCCATATGATCACTGTTAAATTTCCATTTTACTTTTGAAAACATGAATTGAACGAAACACTTGATTTCTTTTCTTGCCTTACAAACTTAACTACCTTTTATGCTCTGTATATTTATCCTAATGTGTCACAGATATTTCTGTTGATGGATTATTTCTATTTGGACAATTTTGTAAATGATCTCAGCATTGTATTTAAACTTATATAAGTAATACATAGTAACTTAAACATAGGTTGATACGCATTGAATGTATTTGTTTGCTTCATGGAATTGTTTCTATAATAGTGCATGCTAATTGTGTTCATGTTTGGTTTTCATCATTATATAAAACTTGCTGTGCTGTAGTATATGCCAGTTTTTTTGTATCATGTATAATAGTTTCTGTACCCCTCTTTATGTTTTGTATCAGTTTGAAAAATATATATAAAAACTAATACATTTATTATCAGTGTTTTATCAGATATATAAACTTGTCCCTCAACTCCATGTGTACTCATATTGTTTCGAAGAATTTCAATCTGAAAGAAACACAATGAGTATAACATGGTGAATTGATGAATTAAGTCTTAGTTGCTGCATTATTTATACTTTTTGGTCATCTTGGTAGAGAAATATTAAGATTGGTAACCAGTCTAAGATTGCTTCATTTTGATTGGTTAATTCAAACCAATCCAGATTTCTCATTGGTTAATTCAAATTTAAATGTAGACTGGTCTTCAAATATTAATTTCATATGTTTATAATAGCCTTTGCCTTGACTTTTGTTGTACATTGTATTAATGTAAACTAACTTAGCAGAACTATTTTATCAGCTAAAAGTATAATAATTTTGGTTATCATACTATTAACAGGTGACTCAGTCATGGATTTGTGACCTTGAACTTGTGATCATAGCAACAGTAGTACCTAGTTGAACTTTTGAATTCTTCCTTTGTCACCTTGACACTATCTTTACGCTGTGACCATGGCAACAAGATGTCTGATTTCTTCACCAGTTTAAGACTTTACAAATACACAACTTATGCTGATGAAAATTTTGTGAAACAAGCAAAAAAAAACTAGTGCAATGTATGTTTTATTAGACAAGTTTTGATAAATCATTTTATTTCTGTCATATCTTATTATAAACTAACTGCATATTGTGCATTGTTCTATTTTATTCCAGCTGTGAAACAGTATTCATTTCCTTGTAATCTTACCTTCACACAGTTCTCCTTGAAGTCTCTTTATCTGTTTTTAATTTCTCTCTAATGATTAGACTGTATAATTTGTTGACCAAGCATTTTGTGAATTGAAAATATGTAAAGAAAATCATTGCATTTGAATTGTCTTATTGTTTCGACTGAATAGACTACTTTATATTATCTTTTTTTCTGTAAAATCACTTGGACTCTATTAAAGGCATGAAAAAAGTTCAAAGAAAACATACAAACATTCTTTGCTGGCTATTATCTGAAATTTACAGTACAACAAATATTTTCCAATTTTACTGCATCTGAAATGCAATGCTTAGAATCAACATAGTATCATAGTAGAATGATTTTAGAAATGTAATTATTTTGAGTGATAATTCCTATTAAGGTTGACAACTCCTGGGGTTAATAAAGGGAGGGGTATAGTGTGGAAGATAGGTAGATTTGGGTAGAGTTGGCATTAAGGAGAAGGGACTACAAGGATGTATGAATACTGTTTTAGGGTTGGACTACTTTTTTCATTGTTCTAAGTTTTATAAAAAGAATATAGTCAGTTTTATTGACATATTTAATCAATTTGATCAAGAATTTTAAAATTGATTTTGTATAAATTATTTATTTATTACACATTTTTCTTACTTCCCTTTTTTTCATTGAACAATATGCATTTTTTGTATCGATCATTAAGCTTTTGTAGCCATTTTATCTGGAAAGTTGCAAGGAGTACAAGTCTGCAATTGTAATTTTTTTGTACATTTATTTTTTACATTTTTATTAATGAAATTGAACAAAATGAATTTCAACTTTGTAGAATTTTTATTAAATTTTGTTTATTGTATCAGATTTAAACTGAACAGTTTTTTTAGTTATTCTGCAAAAAGACTTTTGTGGGTGAAACTCTTAAATACTGTCCTAAATATAGAATATTTCAGATCTGAAAATATTTCAACCTATGTTCAAATAGTGATAATAATTGCATTTTAATTCAATTTACTTATACGTGCAAACTTTCTATCAAGACTATTACATATATCAGTATTTCAAGACATTCAATTGAAAACTATGACAATATTTCAGTTAATTGTTTCCAGCAGGCATTTTGAATAGTCAGGATGTTATATTTTTGTTTTAGAAAATGAATTTTTTTTCAAAGCATTTTTTTTTTGGAAATGAAAGTTAAGAACAAAGCACTTCAAATTGTTTGTAATGTTTTTATTAAAAAGCAGTTCATGAACAATAGGATTATAATCTTATGATGTAATATGCTTTTATTGTGCTTATTGTCTACTGTGGCTTTAACATATCAAATACTTGTGATGATTCTTATTTTCATGTCAACATGAAAATCATGGCAACCAGTTAACTTGAATTTCTACTCATATTTTGACAGCTTTTTTATTACCTGTCACTGTTAGTTAATGAAGTTAACACCCTTGGCAGACTAATGGCTGGCTGACTGGATGGGCATGTGGGCACCCACTTTGTGTGCTCTCTTAGTCGTCAACAATTTTAATCCAATTTTCATCAAATCCTTGTTAAACTTGTCAATATGCTAGGGCTCAACAAAAATTTCTGAAGAAGATTGCCTAGTGACAAATAAAGACTTGAGGCCAAAACTTGTCAACAAAATTCTAAGTTTTTTCCAGCAATCTTTACACAGAACTTAATGTTGAGCCCTGTATGTTTGTCTCACATGTTAAAACTGATTGGAAAACTGGTCAATTCACCGAGGGACTCCGCACAGTAAATAACACTTAAATACATGTAACATGAAATGCCTATTTTGTAGCATTTTGGACACCATTGGACATTATTACATCTAGCTTGTTGGCATTTTGTACTGCAGCTTTCATTTTTTGCTGATAAAATTCATGTGTTGTGCCATAGTTTTTATTTACGTCTCATTGGTATGTTTTTTTCATTGAATGAAAACATTGCACATAATACTGCTGTTACATTTACAATTTTCATTGTACAATTTGTCTTAACTGACTGACCCTTTCATGTGTTCTGTCCAAATGTTGAAATAATGTAAGGTCATTTGTTACTATCATGAACTCAGCCTATACAGGTGACCAGCAAGTTATTAGTGCAGTTTGTCCTACTTGATTGATTTGTGTTTATTGAGGGTCTGTCCGCTCCACATGGTTACATTATGTGCAGACCCTGAGTTAGTCCTATTTTTAAAGAAATGACATTTCAACTAACTTTATTAACATTGTTTGCTGACTTGCTTTTTGCACGAAGTTAATTAGAAAAGGTGCATTTTTCAGACCGAATATGATTTGGAAAAGGTATGGCAACTACCATTGTAAGACAAGACAATAGAGACAAAATGAATCTTTCATTTTTACTTTTTATATTTAAATCAGGATGCTGATAAATACTCCCCCATACTGTATACTGCTATTTCTTCTCATTTTTTCAATAGAACAAATCAAGACTTGTGTATGTAAATCAGAGAGCTGTGCCGTCGTTCTTGACCCATTTTATCACTCTTTCAACTTGTGATCATCCTATAGCCAAAAAATCACTAAAACCAAAGTTGCTTCCATTTTCATACATTTCATAGATGAAAGTCCATTTTCGATTCAAGATTTTTTGTCTGTTATTTCTTTACACCAACATACTTGCTTCACCAGTATCCATTACTATGAGTACAATAAATTAGGGTTTTCTATCTTGAACTTTGTACTATTTATAAAGGACAGCGATTTGAAATATTGTTTTAAATTTTTACGATTGCATCTGAAAGCACGGATGCGTTCCTCAACTTAAATCCATCAAGCCTATTCATAAATACTGTATTTTGTTAAGGATATGACACAAATGTCATCTGTGTTGTATGTACCACTTAAAAATGCCACAATAATTGTAGATTTATCTTTTTCATGAAAATACGATTGTTCTGGACTGACCCAGAAATTCAGGATTTTGACTATTTCGGGAATATTCTCTCATATACTTTCATCCAATCAACTGGCTTCCTTTAAAGCTTTCTCCAAACAATTGCATTCAACTTAAATATCCTGGACCATATCTTATATATCATGTCTGCAGTTATTTACAAAGAAGAACAATTTTTCATAATCAGAACTTTGATGTGTTTTTCAGTCAAATGTTAAAATTTGATACTATTATACATCAACAATTTTTATAACAAAATCTATCAATTATTATAATGACCTACCATGTTTTTTACTGTTTTTTGTATGTCTTAAGTAACTAATGTATTTGTAAAAGTAAGGATTGATCAGACCACAGACTTTGTACTTAATGTGTTAGAAGAATATAGAAAATAAAATCTTTTTAAAGTGCATCTTGTGCATGTTTTGTTGTTTTAACTCCACCCACATTGAATTTGAATTTTAACTCCGCCCTTATTGAATTTTAACTCCACCCACATTGAATTTTAATACCTTCTACAATCTAACTCTGCTGTCTTTGATAAAAAATGGTCAATAAAGTAATTATACCCCCGCTTTGAAGAAGAGGGGGGTATACTGTTTTACCCTTGTCCGTGCGTGCGTGTGTGCGTCCGTCCGTCCGTTACAAAATTTCCGTCACAGTTTCCTCAGCAACTATACCATGCAGCAGCCTGAAACTTTGCATATTGCTTCATCCTATAGTCCCATGTGGTGTAAAGCGATTTCATGCTCCTTACTCATTTACTTCCTGTTTGTCGCATATTTTTAGATTTTGGCGGGGGTATCACTAGTGAGCATTAGCTCACAGATTTACTTGTTGTTACACCAGATAGAATAATTTAATTCTATTTAGTAATACATTTACTTAAATGTATGTGTTTAATAACTCCGCCCATCTTAGATGTCTAACTCCTCCCATCAACTAACAATGTCCTGTGACAAAGACAATAAGGAGAATGCCATATTTGATGTGATTGCATAAATAAAATTGTGTTGCATGAAAGTTGGAATGTTTAGAAAACACTAACCTAACACTACATTTGATGGACATAATGTCATAGTTACTACAGTTTTCACAGATGTGGTACCATGATGAACAACCATGGGCAAGTTTCCTAAGCATTTCGCCCCCCCCCCCCCCCTGGTTCCCTCGATTTGATGTCCCATACTTATTCCTTTTGGTGTGACAAAGGGATAATGGGACAAAGCATTAGGTAGTG
Source organism: Mactra quadrangularis (assembly GCA_025267735.1). NCBI lineage: Eukaryota > Metazoa > Mollusca > Bivalvia > Venerida > Mactridae > Mactra > Mactra quadrangularis. The sequence continues at coordinate 2,321,458 of CM046294.1, forward strand.
ATTTCCTTATGAAACAGGCTCCATGATTTTTGTCATTTGAATGCATCAACAGGCATCCTGGTTACACAACTACTACACTGCGATGAACCATGGGAAAGTTGGCTTGATATACTTGCATTCATGTGGGTCAACTTTGACTGGAAATTTAGCCAAGGAAATTTCATGGAAGCATTGCTTCATTTCCATAAAATATTTTCCTAAGGTTCTATTTTTGGCAAGGCAATAAACCTCTACTAAGACATCATCCAACTGAATACCATTGGCTAACCGCCGTTATATGAGCTATACAATGTGTTGCTACGGCGTTAAACCTACAAACAAGCAAACAAACGAACCATTGGCTATAAAGATTGCACCTCTGCCTCATGCATATTCATGATAGTGAGACTTTGAGTCAATTTTCCAATGGTTTCTGTGTAAAGTGACACGTAAGAAAGCACTGTTGGCTGCTGACAATGTCTGCAATGTATAGATAAAAGTTAAGATGACCAGAAACTTGTGCAACCATTTTCAACCCTTCTTTGTTGTTAGTTTGAGCAGGAAACCTATGTATATCAGTACTAAGCACTAATTAGACCAATATATATGATACAGAACTCCAAGCTGATAAGGATAAAGATTTCCAGCTGAAAAAACGTACCGGATGTACACATGGGAACAAAGTTGAAAGACTTGCATTCTTTTCAGCAAGTATATTTGTATAGTAAAAAAAGGACGCCAGTGCTGAAAATGTACCGAATGCACCCGTGGGGAACTAACTTGAAAGACTTGAATACTTTCCAGCAAGTATTGAAAAATAACTTCTTCCTACACAGGTGCATCTGGTAACAAACCTTATTCTGCTAAAAAAAACAACATAATTTTGAGTTTCGAATATGAACCATTCAACATCCTTGATTTCACTGCGTTGAGACGCCGTGATATTGTGATAGGTAGTTTTTGGTAGCAATTGGCTAAAGTCACGTGACAAGATCCTTTCGATTTCTACTTCCGACATTTAATTGGTTTTTTAGTGCAATCATTGTACAGCCCATTTCCGTTAAAAGTTACAAAGAAAATTTAAGAAAAAGCATTTTTTTTAAACCATATAAACAATATTCTTATTATACTTATCATGTGTATCGATGTACATAGTAATGACTAGGTAAGAGTTATTATTAAAGAAGTTTCAACAACATTTGACTGCACCCTTGACCACTATATGATGTTAAACCCTGTAACTGCTTAACCAGATTCTCGATCAGCAATCTTGATTACCTCTGGGTACGAGAAAGAAGGCAACCACCATACATTTTGGTCAGTGCCCTCTATGTTACAGTAGGTCAGTCGTTTAATGGCCAATTAAGTAATTTTGACTGTCATATAAGAAGAGTTGTAATTGCGATGAACTGTGTTAATCATGATGACCAAGTACGTAACTGCTGTGTAATTTCCGGATACATCATAGGTATGTTTTAAGTCACTTTAATGACTTAGGTGAATCCATCTTAAAATGTACCTCATATGAATAATTTAGATATGTCTAAGAAACACGTGTATTCAATTTACTTGACCGATGATTGTCATTTGAAATAGTACCGGTAGTCATTTTTTTACTTTCTTGTTTAAATGTTTGAGAAGTTTTAGCGTCGTTTCGGAGTTAATTTACGTTTGTTAGCGAATCGTAGATTCCAAGGGGAGACAACATAGCTCCGTACAGTTATATGATAATGAGCCAGTATGCTTGAATTACGCTTCTTTGTCTTTGTTGGTAGGCGTGGAAATATGAATATTTATGAGTCAGAATGGTATTAAGATTTGTCATATCTCTGGAACGATAAATCGTTCCAAAACGCAAATTTGAACCATTTTATCTGTGTTCGTAATTAGCAAACAGTTTCACGATCTTACCTATTGACTAGATGCTTTGTCGAAGTACATGGCTTGTACACATATTGATGACTGTATTGCCAAATGAAAATACCAAAGAATGAACCGATATTTAAAACAGTGATGCACTTAGTAAATACAGCAATTCAAGTCAAATTCTTTATTCATATCTTGATTAATAATTCCAGACATAAATTCACAAGCTTTTGTTCAAATTCGAAGCGTCTTATGCACCCTAACAATAAATATATTCAAACTATAGGTTGAGAATTTGCCGAAATTGTAGATTAATAATGATGGAATGATGTATTCACATACGTAGGTGACGATGCCGGTACCAAATTAAAAACTAATCGAAGACGAAACTAGTCTGAAGACGATATTACCATATTTTCTATAGTCCTTTTTCTGCTGAATGTAATCTTTAAGTACTGAGAATACTGTTTGGGACGGTGCTTCTGAAATTAAAAAAAAATAGGTGATTATGACTTTACACTCGAGTAAAAACTTGAAAAAGTGTCGGTTTTGATAAGTATGTGTAAAACTGCATGAGATTTTGCTCGGTTTTGTACGCCAGAGCCAATGCAAATTGCTGGAGCTACTGATTATTAACGCTGTCCTGTACCCTAATAGGACACCGTCCAAAACTCTGGCACTTTTTGTTCAACTAAGATTGTCAAGCCCAGTGGTAAAATGACTGTAGGCTATAAATTGCATCAATTGGAGTTCTGAAAATTGATAGGCATGTTTGCATTCGGAACTACCTCGGCGATCTTCTACGCAGATAAACCTCGGATATGATCAGATGAAAAAAGTAGATCTAGAAATTTGGTTTCTGTGGTAATATAGTCTGAACTACACAGAATCGTATACGTGTGAGACATTGTACTGATAAAATGATGTGATAAAGCGTGTAACAATGTCATTATTAAATGTTGACATGATGATGACTGTCGCCGGACCTTATAACCTGGTTGTATTCCTACTACGTCTGATTTCCGAGGTATATCTTCGTAGATGATCGCCGAGGTTGTTCCGAATGATATATTTGATTACATTCTGAACTTCTCGGCGATTTTCACGTAATTAACCGTAGAATATCGTCGTTGCATTCCGAATGATTTGATCATAGTAGGAGCTGACCCACAAGAGAAATAAATCAAGATTAAAAACTCCTTTATTGTTCGTTTTTTTTCTCAACTGTCAAAACATGAATAATTTCACAGTGAATGCGTTTGTTAAAATTATTGTCGTAATACATCCATGAGTTTCCGAAAGTGTGTATTATGATTGAGTAAAGCTTTTTATGCCGTATGATAAGTTTTAGTCAAGATATTTTTAATGAAAATTAGGCCGCCAGTTCAAAAACAATGCATTATGTCTCCGTGAAAATTTTCAAGCTTTGACAGTTGAGAAAAAACGGACAATATTTGAACAATATACAAAGATTTGTATGTCCGTTTCAATGTCAAAATGCCTTCAAAATAACTGAAATGACAAAATAACATAATGTGTTAAAATGACAAAATAAACATGATGCATTACAATAACAAACCCATTTTAACATTTCTGTCTTTCAGGTAACTATCTTATAGCTGACATATGAAGAGTACTCTATATGTGATGTTCTACAACTCTTTAATTATTATATGATTATATTGTTTGTGTGTGGGTAGTTGACGTAAGATTATTATATATTATATATATATACATGTATGTTGTAATAGGTTGTGAAACATGTGAACTATTTTCAAAATAATTCAAGAACATTCACACAAACCATAAGCGACTGCTTGTATTTCAATGACAAGATTCCTCAATATATCGCTAGCTGGCGCTTCGCTTCCTGGTAGCCTCGATTTGATCATTCAGAACACCTCGACCTTTCATGAATGAATAATTATTCGTAGCGAATGGCCGAGGAGTTCCGAATGCCATTTGATGAAACGTTCTCATTCATTTTAGTGTATGATGGTTACATTGTACCAGGGACAAAGCGCTACGTAACGATGTTATTAGGAAACTGGCCACAAAAGTAGCAAAGCAGCCATTTTTATTTGTGACGGAATTTACTGGTTCCATGTAATATGTAGTTTTATGAACGGCAAAAAAGGGAAACATAATGATTTTCCATTACTGTAAATGGTACTGTCATACCTACACGACCATTATTTAGAAAACTGACTGTCTATAAATGCTTAACAAGTCAAAGTCGTTGTCAGTCGTAATAAATCTTTATACAATAGAAGTTATACCCAAGAATACAGAACGTCTGTTGTACAACTGTTGTACGACTGTCACACGAGTGTATTATCATGAATCAGAGGTGCGTTCAACAATGCGAGCGCTCGGGGCGACATCGAGCGCCCGCGTTCTGAACGCGGGCGATCTCGCGTGCGCTCGCGATACAGCTCGAGAGGTGTTTCGCTTATAAATTGTCAATCTCTCATACAGAGTTGTCGATCCTTACAGTGATCTATATCTCTGTAAACGTCTCAGGTTTTACAAGATTCTTGTAAAATAGTAATATAATTTAGATTTTGTATCGAAAGCGTAATTCGTCTTTTATATATATTATCTTAAAGTTTTACGTGAAATAGAATTTTATTATAGGCGAAATCCAATTTTTAAAGAGTTATATTTACAAGAACTATTTTCTCGTGAAACGTCTTCCTATTCTGAGTAATTTGGCTTTTTTACTCATCCGCTAAAATGTCAACAATAGATGATATTGCTAAAAATTATGACATAAATTAAGTGCTTAGGGACTGTCAACGACAAGCCGTTGAACATCTACAAGACAAGAAAGGTGATCTGTTAGTTAGTGTGTCTGTTGCGTATGGAAAAAATTCAAAATTTGTCACATGATCGTTTTAAACGATCACGTGTTTGGGACTACTTTCGAGACGTTAACAGAGATAAAGATCACTGTAAGGATCGACAACTCTGTATGAGAGATTGATAAATTGTTATATAAATTCCGGTAAATACCGTTTCGTTTTGGTACCGGTACTCAAATCGGTACATTGAAAAACATATAGCAGATTTAAAATAACCAAATACGAAATATCCAATGTTCAAAGATCTTGTGTATCAGCAGAAATAATTTTGATTCACCCACCCGCTTTTTTAATAATGTGCTGTTTGACTTCGTCTTGGATTTTTATAGCGAGCGCTCGCCATTCTGTACACAAACGGTCTGACTGACCGATATCTTCACCTTCTTCTATTTATAGAATGAGCGCTCGCAGTCGTTCAATAACAAAACAATTCGCGAGGCGGGCGCTCGATTGAGCGCCCGCATTGTTGAACACACCTCTGTACTATTCAGTGTACCCAATCGTGGGACTTTAATAGTGTAGGTGTGGCTCGGCCTTAAAATGGTGGTTTGTATGATATTATCATGAGGTAATTTTTTTTATATCTGCATTAAAATAGAACCAAGTATCATCGACTCAAACGTTTAACTTTATGTACAGTTCTGGAGTCGTCGTTCATTTTGTAATTGGTACTTATAAGTGACTGTTTCTTTTATGAAATTCTCATTAGGTTATCACAGTTAATGCATTCTATGTCACTGTTTTCTTGAACTTTGTTTTATAAAATTTTCATTTGGTTATTACAGTGAACAACACCCTTAAATGTTCAAGCAACTGTTTGTACTATTCAAACGGACGTATAATATTCATTTAACTATCAACCGGTCTTCTTAGTGGAAAGTTTAAACATGAAAAATAATGAAAAGAACAGAACATAATGATTTCTATCCGCATAAACACATGGTGTTTGTCGCCATTACAAAATTAAAATATAAAACAGATTATTACGTTAGTGCATCATACTTTAACACTATAAAAGTTGTAAATTATAACTTAATTAAACCAATGCGATTTATCAGTGTGTGGTAGGCCTAATATATTGTATAATTATTCCGGTTGCCGTTGTCTACGTGTGTTATTGTGTTACGTAAACAGTGAAATAAATCTGTTTCAGTAAAAACGTCAACAGAAATTTGACGTTGTTGACGTACAAGTCTTTGCTACAGTTTTGTGTTTCGGTAGCTTAGATGTTAATGCATATGTTTATGACTGTAACAGTTTTTACTGATGTTCAAGCTAAGTGTAGTTTGAGTAAAGCAATTTCTAAATTTACCACTTTTAATTACCAATAAAATATAATATAGTGGACGAAATATAGAAATAGAAATGCAATGATAAAATCTGAGGATTCCAACTGATAAGACATATTCACCGTTTGGATCCATTCAGACTTTATCGTACATGTATTAAGGGTTTCCATGCACTTAAAAATACATTCATATTAAAATTAAAAAAGCATATTTTGCACGTTTTATATGGACAACAATTGGATATATGTTACAGTAATGTTACATAACTTGCTATTAAATAGAATGGGAAAAATATTCCGTCCAAGACCTCAAATTTGTCTTTTTTCAATGATTTTGATACAGGACTTATACATTGTTTAGTTAGGTTGAATAACATTATCTTATGTTGTATATTTGAATATTTTTTCATCACAATTGTAATGTTTATTTGTTGTTAATTGAAGAAGTGAAATATTAATTCAAATAAATCAATGCATACTTTAACTATGGTGGTATATTTCTGCCATCAGATGACCACATAAAACACGTTAATTACGTGATTAACTAGTTACGTAACTAGTTAACTAGTTAACGGTTCTAGATAAGTGGTAAGTGATTGTCAAGATATATAACTAGTTAATCACTTAACTAACTTGTTGATTATAAATTTATCTCGTGGCAGAAATATGCCACCATATTGTGATAGATCAAAATATCAATACCATTTTAAAGCTATTACAGTTGTGAACTGAGCAAGCAAGTCTTGCATTCTACATGATGTTAGTGCCTTCAGAATGAAATTGTTTTTTTCTTGTATAAAATATGTTGCTTATTTATTATGTATTTGTGTAAGCTTCTATATGCCTTGTGATTGTAGTACGAGTGTTGATAATGTTTTATATTATGTATGTATGAGATTTTGATTGAGTCTGGAAGAGAAAGGGGTTCATCCAAAGTTCTGTTTGGACTATTTGAAATTATGTTTGAAGTTATTAATGATATTTATGAGGAAGCATTTTTTTGCAATTGGCGATCTTGGAACTGCAGAAGTTGATGTGTCGATCGTGAGAACAGAAGTACTGTATTGAGTATTTAAATCAGCGGGGATATTTATAAACCAATAACAGTTGAAATACAGTTGTAAAATTGTCAAAGCCCTTATGTAACAGTTAATAGTAAAAACATCCTACTCATTAATACAGTGAGTCTGAACGGAATCTATACTGTTGACCAACCAACTTTGTATTTTGAACAAGATCTCCCTTGAATTTGTCTATGGGCTGCTCCAAATTGAATATAGGACAAGTCCATTATTAAAATACAGCGCGATTAGGGTTGAATTTAATTACTAATCTAATAGAATTATGAATGTATGCTTGAATGTTGATTTAAATGTATGAAATATTAATGTGTGAATGTATTTGACCAATTTTTGTATATAAGAAATAAAACATAAACCTAGATGATTTTTTAGCTTGTGTGTAGAACTCGATGTTGTTTTAAAATCGTTTATTTTATTTCATTATTTTCTTTTTTTTTTGTTTCATTTTTTGTCCCATATTTTGTACGTATTTTGTGATATGAGTAAACGAGTAGTCTGAAAATGTTAGTTTTTATTGTTATTTTATTTGTCCCAATTTAGTCTGGATTACCTGCCCCTTACCACTATCGTTATCGGGTCAGGCAAGCCGTGATCATGGCGGCCTCCTCAGTTATTATTCAGGTATTGCGTTGTATTGCGTTTTCTTAATCTTGCATGATCATTTGCTGACGATAGTTACTTTTGTAGGAGTTCGGTACTATATAGGTCATTCGATTTCGATTTTTTGATTACACGTATATTTAGCGAACGATTTACACAAACTTGTTTCAAGTGAACACAATTCGGACGTGGATTAGTCTCGTTAGAATTTCGGATACTTTATTTAGCATAAATGTAACCGAACAACTAAAAAACAGTATCCACTGTAAATCTTGTACAATGATCCTTTGATTTAAGCCTGTTTAGTGAGAAATGTTCATTTGAAAACATAATTATCCGATACTTAATTCATTACATAGGGCGCGGCCATGATCATGGTTTGCCTGACGTACTTTTGCCTGTCAAAGTACGACTGGGAACCAGACAAGTCCCAATTATGAATAATGGTTTATAATTTATAGTGCTCAATGTGAGCTGTAGTGGCCGGTCTATTCGGCGTCTTTGTGCATGGATTCACAGGCGACCGGCACGGTTCCTAATAATAAACACTATAGTCTATATATACATATAAAGTTATTACTAAAACATGGTAGTTTTAACCAATTTCACTTAGAGGCCAGTTTCTCCATCATTAATATAATTATTTCACTTATTTAATAATGCACGTGTAGCTAAGGCTTTGCTCTTTCAAATGACACCAACATATTTTGCATACGCCTAGTAATAAGGTCATGGGCCGATTTCAAACATGTTATAGTGCTTTTGATTCGGGACCGTGCCGGTCGCTTGTGCATGGAACCGTGTAGTCACACTATAAGGACTACTTAACTTGAATGGTCTTTTTAGTAGAATAGTCTTAACCACAGGAGCTTGACATTCTGTATCGTAGTTAAAAAAATTCGTCCTTCTTATAACAAAAGTTTAATATAAGAAGAAGGAAATTTTTCAAACTACGATTCAGAATGTCGAGCTCCTGCGTCTTATAATAGGGACACTTTCCGCTAAAATTAAGCAAGTGGGACTAAATAATCACCAATATCGCACAATTTTGCAATAAATAATTTCATGTTGAATAAAAGCAATGACTGCATGGTCCATGTAACGTACACATTCGGATTCAGAGCCAAGATATTCTCCAATGACTGCATGGTCCATGTAACGTACACATTCGGATTCAGAGCCAAGATATTCTCATGCTTGTACCCAGAGGTTTTTAAGATTCTCGATCTAACCTCTGGAACGAGAATGAGAAGGCTATTATAGAGGAAAATTTCTGTAGCCGATACATCACATACTGGCTTAAAGGTACTAATTCACAGATTTGGGTTTATTTTTTCTATCATTTCAAAATACCATCCAGTGTCTATATAATAGTGTCAAAAATCAATTATTATTATTTTAAGACAAACCGACCTATATGTTGCAAGAAATATACAATAAAAGTCTCAATAATTCACTTAATACCGTGACATACGGGGTAGATATTTACTACATGAAACACCATCCTTTGTAGTTTTATGTCAATTTGCACTAAAGTTGTCATTATCAGAACACTACTTTCCTGCTTCCAAAAATATTTCCATACAATTTTAATAGTTTTAGAAAAGTTGATATTTATGTTGAAATCTGTGAATGAGTACCTTTAAATTCCGCTATGGTATATTAACAAACTACTCGTATATATGAAAACGTGATAGATAATTAGACAGTATTTCGTCATTTTTACAAAAAAATCTACGGAAAAACAAACAAATATAGGTCAGCCTGAAGTAATTAATTCAAATACCCACAAACACAAGTATACCATTGTATGGAGCCGGCATAATTAATGAGGAATTAAACACGAATTTACATCTTCTTGTAGAATTATACTTTTGAAATTGTGAATCGTTTATTCACTAGACACTTTTTATTTATGATCGCGCTTCAAAAAGTAGTGCTTCCATGGAACATTGCTTTTAATGAAATGGATTGTGTTTTCGTAAAAAAAGTTGAGACGTCATTCAAATTTGCGTAAATTAACAATTGAAGATGTCAAGGAAAGGACATTTTGACATTAAGTAAAAATCCTGTTTGTTCCGAAATTTAATAATCTGACGCGTATGAATACATTACTAATTAATGGTACTACAGATTATTAATTGTTGTGTCACGTGTGTCCCTTATGCGTGCGCAAATGAGTCAGAATCGATTATAAGTTCTTATATTGGTTGCTCATGGAAACGCCTTGATTGGAAATCGTTGCCAATGTTGTTTTCTTGGATAAACTAAAGAAAGAAGAGTTTCGAATGATTGTTGAACCACAAATCGTTATTTTTCGGCAATTTCTGTGACTAAAGAAAATTAATTGGACCAACCCAATCGAGTTTAGAGTGTTGAACTCTATTCCATGGAGCCAAACGACCAAACGAAATAGTCTATGCCAAAGAACCTCACTGTACGAAAACATTATAACATGTTCAAAGCATTTAAACGTTCTAGTTTCTTTCTAAACATTGAAACAGAAGAATGAAAACAACCCAGGAACAGCAAAGGTCAAATCGCAGACAGTCTACATAGCCACAAAGCAGATGGTGATTGTTTTTTATTTTTTAACTTTTGTCGTCAAAAAGGACACCACAAACAAAATAACGGAAAAAACCAAAACCAAACCAAGAACCTACGGGGTTTCCACCTAGGAAAAGAATAGTAGCAAACCAGGGATACTATATAACAGGGATTTGTAACGAAGTGCTTTTTTGAATTTTCACTGTCAATAACTGGCTAAAGCAGGCTGTACAAACTATCCCAGAGTTTAAAAACTTGATTTATGTTTTTGTACATGTCTTCCACGCAACTTGTGAATGTTTCTGAAGTTTTTGACAAAAAATTGTCGCAATTATGACAGAAAATTATGACTTTAGGTGATGTATAATAGGGTTAAAAATGGCAGACCGTCGGGAAAATGCATTATTTTGTGAAACAGTCTGTGAGCGTAATTTACCTCAAAATCATCTAGAAACACATTAAAATTTTTCCCTAACCTTAATGTTAATTTGAATGGTACTGGTACAAAATTTAATGTAGATATCTTTATTTTAACTTGTAATACTTGTTATTCATATGGTCCAAAATAATAGTGAAGACAGTGAAACTTGATGAAAATCTATGTCGTTACAAATCCCTGTTATATAAAATTCCTGGCAAACTAAATCTTACTGGAGATTAAACCAGGTTATAGAATGCAGCAATCTCACACTTTTCCCAACAGGTTCAAGAACAAACAATAGCACATTGTCTTGATGAAAAAAAACAAGGTAAATCCACCTTTTACTGGACAGTGTTGCCTGCTAAAACCACAGGTGACCGGCACGGTCTCGCATTAAATGTAAAAGCACTTTAGGCCTATTCGTAAATACATGTATATTTATTGTTTTTAATTAGGACCGCGCCGGCCGCCTGTGGCTAAAGCACTTAAACACATGAAAACAAAAGGCTAATAGCGTTTCTAAGGTAATAACTGACGATCATACTTACTGCTTGTTGCATAATTGTGAGGACAGAACAAAACTGAACAGAACTGTTCTGTTCATAATTATGATACGAATACCTAAATGTAACTATTATGGTGCAAAATGAACTATACTCTATGTAATTTGTGGCCTGTTAAGACACTGTTGTATATAATATTGAACATTTTATGATTTTGCTTGCGACCAATCTAATCATGTTTTTATATGAAAAATTCACTGGTGTAACTTGCTTTCAACGTCAATGGTCAGTTTGATCACAGCATTATTACAACTTTTATTTGACTGTAACAAAATTTCGTTCCTCAATGTTTCAGCTAATTTACAAAATTTTGACGTTTGACCAATGAATAGCCAAAGATTGATGTATAATGGTCAGCTTAATGTTTTAGTGAAAAAAGTCAAGCCTGAATAGTCCTCTTAACTTCTCATTAAGTCGTTTTAACAAATGATAAAGGAGACACCTGACTTCGTACTTAAATCGTGTCACTAAGCAGTAATGTTGATACAATAAAATGCTAATAACTATACGAATATATGCAATTACTTAACTTTATGAATAATGGGCCCTCTGTTTTAACAAGTTATCTCATTAGAATGCCTGTGACAGTTGACGGCGTCTGCCGATGCATAACTTCTCGCTGTCAGGCAGGGAAAGAGAGAGAGAGAGAACGAGTAAATGCCTTCTCAGATTTAGTCACTTTTTGTCGTTTGGACTTGTCGCACGGCATTTTGTAGTCTGTACAGTAGGCCATTTGTGGACAGATATTTCATTCCAGTAACATCGAGTGGCTCAGTGTTGTTAGTTTTTATTTCATTTTTTGGACAAGTATAACTACACGAAAATAAAAATGAAGGTTGTTTTTGGATTGGTCATCTTAGCTTGCGCTATGGTGTTTGTATCCGGTCAGTCGTCACGAACAGCCGGGTCCAGTGGTGGAGAAAACAACATGGCTGCATATCTTAGCCGCATGGGTGGCATGTCAGCCCTTTCAGGCGGTGGTGGTGGCGGCGGACTAGGCTCAATGGGCGGTATGGGAGGATTGGCTAGCATGATGGGAGGAGGTGGTATGGGAAATGCTCTTTTATTGGGAGGTGGAAGTAAGTACCATTTTTATATACCTTTGTATGTACTGTTTAGAACGATCGTTAAGAGTTCAAAGTTAGCATTTTTTAAAATCCACTCTCTCTATCATTTTCGTACATTTGTATATCTTCGGCTATGTTCCTCAAACAGTTAATTGCAGTTGGATACATTCGGTCATTTTCATAAATTGTATTAAATATAGAGTTTCCGTATTTTGTGATGCATGATTTCTGACCAGTCTTTTTATTTTTCCATAAAATAATCGTTAGGACTACGTATAACTAAGTATGAATTGTAAGGACTACGTATTTCTAAGTATAAATTGTAAGGACTACGCATTACTTAGTATGAATTGTAAGGACTACGTATTTCTAAGTATAAATTGTAAGGACTACGTATTTCTAAGTATGAATAGTTTTTCAATTCTTAGAACGTGCCAATGGAGACTGAACGCGCTACATTTTACCAACATTAAATGTATAAGGTCTCATACCATTATTTAAGTAGAAAAACAACAAACGTACGCTGCCTTCTACCTACCTATTCGTATATGGCTCTAACATTATTTAATGAAGTTGGAAAAATCATGTACAATGGTTTCTTTCGGTTTTTAAGGTAATTCTAAATTAAAACTCTGTTTTTCTACACCTTAAACATATTTAGTGATATACGTGGTTTTTTTAGATTTAAATTGTATTTCAACATTAAACTTTAACTTCTTTGTGCCATTGTTAACGCGACTTTGTCTAAAACCACTTATTCTATAGTTGCTATGAGATATATACGGAGACACGGGCGTTTTCCAAGATTAATAACATTGCATATTAATCTAATCTGTTTTAATCGATCTCTCGATTATCACGTTAAGTTGTTTTGGCAAAATTAAAGGATCGGGGCAGGGAATATTAAAAACTCTTACGATAATTTAGCTATACAAAAATATATGTCTGACGACAAAAATCGGTCGTAACACTGTTGATAAGACGGGCCTCGGGCAGGAGATGGTTTTAATTAGCCTAATTGGCATTTGAACTTATTTTATTTATTCGAACGTGTATTATGTTTCTTCATCGCTACTTTGTAAAACATAAGTATCTATGTATTGCCTCGTACTTTTAACATACTGCGTAATTAAAAACTTTACTTTCTTGAAAACTGTGCGGTAAATAATTGAAAAGTAAATATGGTTAAACTAAATATGGACATTTAAATTCCATACTGTTGGTGATATTTAACGGAAATGTTTTCAAATGTCATTTATCTGAATATTGAACAGTTTGGGTTTAAGGTTTTAATATAATAAAAGTCTACAAAACATGATATTTTTCATTCATTATAAAATTGTTCATGAAAACTTTGATTGAACGTCAGTTGTTATCTCCCTTTGATACAAACTGTAATTTTGATAAAAGATACTTCATGTACAATTTTAAATTTCAATAGAAATACTGTGAACTATAAAATACTAAATTTCTGAGAAATTTCTGTTGGTCATTAACAAAGTTTTGTGTTATGAGAATTCTGCCTCAAAATAATCCTCGTCACGTATTTGCTAAATTGCCATGTAAGCGTATTAATTGTTACCGTCGTCATTTGATAAGTTTATTATTTACGTACGACGTATTAATAGACGGACATTTAAGAACCTTAACACGTTTTTTTATTCATTAAATGTTAATTAAACTGTCCAACACTTGACCGATGATTTCCGAATAAAGATTTATCGTTATTCAGTTTTCTTGCCCTAACTATAGCATGACTACTCACCTATATATCTTATGTTTAACGCTCTACTCTAGTTTGGTAAGATAAAATTGTTAAAGTCTTTGGCACGATTTGTATGAGCGGCTTTCCATATACTGTTACTTATTATAGCATTGATTTGAAATTAAAAAACATTATCTTTATTTAAGTTTCCGAATTGATTGATGCATTATACGATGAACTAGTTTTTACAACTTAAATATACCATTTTTTGAGTCTAATTCTTGGCACAGTCATTGAGTTAATGCTCTCGTAATATTGAAACATTGTACGTTAGGGATAAGATTTAAAGCAAAGCGGAGCTAGTTAAAGACTGATCAGCCACTCGGCCACGCCCACCTATTTCATGCTTCAGAAATCAACATTTTACCAAAAATTACCGAATTCAACTAAAAACCAACTTGATGCAATTCAAATATTTAATTTCCCCATAGAGTAACTATTGATTGTCCTACAAGTTTGTCTTTCTCTTGTACATGTTTTATGATGTTCGTATTTAGAATCATTTAAGTTTAAATCATTATTATTCGTTTTATTATTGTTGAACATCTTGTATAAATATGTTTTGCCTATTTGCACAAAAAAGGTGCACATGTTAGAAAAAAACACACTCGTTTGCAAGACGCTTATTTCTTACACCATAATACTTCATGTAGAGTTAATTTCATGCCAGTCACTAGGATGACACATTTGCTTGTACATGTAATATAGACGTTGACCAAACATTGCTTTTGTGATGCTTAACAGATTTAGTTGAAGATTAGTTGCCTCGTTTTGATAATACTTTCTTGCTTATCTTTGCTTATTGGAAACATTTTCAGGTTTTTTTATCAGAAAATATTTTCAGCATTGTAAAAATGTACACCGTGTTGACAATAGGATCATCTTATGACATTTAGCTCGTCTGTTCCAAATTACCATAGCTTGCAATTAAACTAGTATCATGCAATAAACCTAGTTTCTTAGAGTTCATTTGTATTAGACATATATAAATAAACCTATGAATAGGCCACAAGTATTGCGAGTTAAGGGACAAAATCAAATAAAAATTCAGAAACATATACAGTACCCATGCGCCAAAAGTTTGGAGACAAAAGAAATTTACTACAATTCTTGAAGTTTGGTGATTATTTTTGCTGAATCATTATTTTTAATATATTTAGGTACATGTATGTAAGTAAGTAATGGTATTTTATAGGCTAAGTTTCATGCTAATGTACACTCACTAACTTTACAGCATTTATCCTTGATCATCAGGCTACTGGTATCTATCTATCTATCTCCCTGGGGAGTCCTTTACTCAGCTTAGTGCAGCCGACAAATTGGCGTAACGGAATTATACCACCATCGCAGGTTCCCATTTACACCTGGGTGGAGTGAAACAGTTGTCGGTAAATTTCTTGCTTAAGGAAATTAGTAGTACCCCGATTGGGATTCGAACCTATGAGCTTTCGATCCCTCTGCGCGCGTCATACCAATGAACTACTGGTTAGTGATAAAATGAAAGCAAATTTCATGAATGCAATTCATTATAAGACTCAGTATCTGACACCATAAAACCTCCAAAACTATGTTCACTATTTGCACAACTCGCACTAACATCAGCTGATAAATAGCACGTTGATACAAAAAAGGGGATGGGGAATCGGCCTCAAGCAATGCAAATTGCGTTCCTCAACTTTTGATATATTCCAGGCTCAATAAAATCAGACTTGGTAACTCTCCTTTATGTTTTCGTTACAACCCGGGTCGGTAGCGCAGTTGGTAGCGTGTCTGGATTTCGAATATCGTGTCCAGAATTGGGTTCGAATCCCACCCGGGGAGGTTATACCCTTCCATGAAAATTTGACAATTATGTCAATTTTCCTCCAAAAATAAGGTGTATTTCCGGCCTTGTGGAAGGGTAGGTGAGTACTGGTTATAGACAAAGTTCAGGAAAGCTAGGTTAGGTGCACTGGACGCCGTTATATAGCCTATACAATGTGTTGCTACGGCGTTAACCCCAACAAAACAAACACACAAACAAACTTATTTAATGGATCAACTTAGATTGGCAAGCACAGACTCCCCATTCTCGTACCCAGAGGCTATCAAAATGTTCGATCAAGCTATTGAATCTTGATTAATCCTGGGTACAAGAATGAGACAACCCTGGTAGCCTTTAAACCTTTGATAAAATAATAACATCAGTTGATTGTTTATAGGACAAGCTCTTATTGAATTAGCGGTTAAAATGAAACAAGATATAAACAATCTTCACTTGTACTCGTTAAACAGGTCGATAGTGCAACGTACATAAAACCAAAATGATAGAAATTGACTTACGGCCATAGCATATTCTGGATATCGTTTTAAAATCACATGATTTTCAGCAAACCGAGTCTAATGAAGTTCATAATTCTAACAGCAAATGTTTTTGTGTAATATTTCACGTTGTTGTAAGTTTTGTATGCATAAAATATGCACTATGTTAAAACAAATATTGAATGCGATAATGGGATATATTTAAGTCAATAAATGATGCGCATGCATTTCTTCATTCACCAATATTGAGTAGGAAAGTCCATTTTTTTGTAGTACATAAATATGCATGACTTATAGTACGACCTGTACATATATTAATGTTGTTTTGTTATATTAATATAATGAAACTGGAAAATAATTAGATAGATAAAAAAAAATTTAGAGTACTATTACATAAATCAAATGAAATAAGTTTTCATATCTTTAAAGATACATTAATTGGAATATCACGGTCATATTCGTAGAAGATATAGGAATGTACTTTTTGTGAAGAAATTCGCCCGGTAGTTCCGAATGTATTGGTCGAAATATTTATAAATTGTTTAAAATACTGTAAACGTGCTCCAATTAAAATAATTGTAACTATTCAACTGTGAAATTCAAATTATACTCATTTTCCTGCTATTGAGATATTGTTTCAAATATTTCTTGACAATTTTTGAACTCTAAAAAATGTCAGATTAATTTGTTCGTTCAAAATTAAGACACGCTAGTGCTGTTCAAAATACATTTAGTTGACCTGACGTTAAAATATTGGCAAACTAACGAAATTCTGTTTTACAGGAAGCACAGACCTATTGATACAATGTGCATCTTATTTTCATCGGTCGCCATGTTTAGTCACGTGACTGTTGATCTATTTATAGAATCTATTTATAGATTTATGATTTATATGTGTTATGACATTGAGCCTTTTTATATTTACAGTGGATATGAATAACTTGATGTCTGTCATGATTTGTTCGAGAATTATGCCAGCAGCTATGTGTTTTATGAATTATATGAATTGAGAACAGTTTAGTAGACGATCGCATTTTGGAAGTGGACAGCTTTATATCTACATCGTTCACACGCTTTGGACAAAATTAATATTTTATATAAAAAACAATGACACATGCATATAATAGTTCCGGACGTTAACAGAAATCGCTATGGTAACAAATGCTGACAAGATTTTTAGATTCATCGGTGTGGAAAGATTTTTGTTTTATTTTGCTTTATGTGGTTTTAGGTGTTAATAAAAAGTGGCTATATGGAAGTGAAGTACCACCATTTTGCCTGTGTTTCGTATATTTGCTGACTTGTTTTCTTTCTCCTTTGCCTTTATTTGATTGTTTTCTTTTCTAACATTCTATGTTTGCACAGAGCACAGTCTTTTGTTTTTTTGCACAAACGCACGCTGACGGTAAGTTCACGCATTTTCTGCGCTTTTTAAAACACTGCACAAATAACACACACATGCATGCCATAAGTATGGCAAGCCATGACGTTCATACTTTACTAGGTTTTGTTTTTTTACTCTTTATTTACAGCGAGTTTTCAAGATATGTTAAATATGCAACTGTGTCAACGGTTACCACAGCAGATATTAAAGATGATGTGTATGATGGAAATTATGGCCTAAATAAAATGTGTCCAGACGACTACCTATTCTGGAGTTTGCATTTTCTCTTCGCATTTATTTTAGAAATGAAAATTTTGAAAGAAATGGATTCACGTCATAGGGCAGCGAGAATGTTTGGTGCATTGAACTTTATTGTGTTGATATGTTTATTTTATATAGATTTAAGCAATGCACTGTTTATTAATGAACCACACCTTTCGAATATTTTGTCAATGTTTTCAACATATACATTGTAGTTTATACTTTTCGATTTTACATTGTGGACTTTGATATTGTTAACTGTCAGTGATTTTACCTCTCACGTTATTATCTGTCAAGTTAAATTAAATAGAATAATTACCACATTAAAATATGTACACCATGCAGACAAGGCGCTTTCATAGCGAGCGGACTTTAAGAGCAATAATGGAATTCGTAACCAGCTTCCCTGCCATATCCTGCCAATGTTTCTAGCTTGAGTCTGACTCGCTACCTTAATTTAGATTATACTTAACATTTTTATTTGTGCTTACTATTTGCATACGTTATTTTGAATAAATCATTTAGCTGTGAACTCTTCTCGGCTGAATTCAAATAATATTATTACAATCAAAATTTTAGAACGCTTTGTTGTCCATAAACCTTATAGATCAATGCAATTTGTTGAAAACTTAGTATTTCCAGTGACAGGTAGAAGAGAGAGAGCTGTTGGTACCAATTTAACAAACAGTTGGTTTGTTGTTTGCTCTGTTTTGTATTCCTGTTCATTTCCGCTGTTAAAAGTAACAATTCTTGATAAAAAATTAAAATCTTACATGTTAATTAAATGATTTATTCTCACATTCAGTATGTTTTGTCAATTCTATAAGTGATTTAAATAATTTAAGCTACGAGAATAGGAAAATTAAATATCGCATAATCTCGTGTAAGCTGCTGAAATATCACTAAATCACGTTTATCCTTTCAAATCACACAAAATATCGCAAAAGGTGCTGAAATATCGTAAAATCTCTTGCTTTTGGTATTTTCACTTAATTTTTAAAGGCATTTAAAGGCGTGGTTACAATCACCAGTCTCATACAGGTTTTTAAGGCGTGGTTACCATCACCAGTCCAGTCTCATACAGGTATTTGAAGGCGTGGTTACAATCACCAGTCCAGTCTCATACAGGTATTTGAAGGCGTGGCTTTAATCACCAGTCTCATACATGTATTTAAAGGCGTAGTTACAATCACCAGTCCAGTCTCATACAGGTATTTGAAGGCGTGGCTTTAACCACCAGTCTCATACAGATTATTGAAGGCGTGGTTACAATCATCAGTCTCATACAGGTATTTGAAGGCGTGGTTACAATCGCTAATCTCATACAGGTATTTGAAGGCGTGGTTACAATTTCTAGTCTCATACAGGTATTTGAAGGCGTGGTTACAATCGCTAATCTCATACAGATATTTGAAGGCGTGGTTACAATCACCAGTCTCATACAGGTATTTGAAGGCGTGGTTACAATCACCAGTCTCATACAGGTATTTGAAGGCGCGATTACAATCACCAGTGTCATACGGGTATTTGAAGGCGCGGTTACAATCACCAGTCTCATACAGGTATTTGAAGGCGTGGTTACACTCACCAGTCTCATACAGGTATTTGAAGGCGTGGTTACAATCACCAGTCTCATACAGGTATTTGAAGGCGAGGTTACAATCACCAGTCTCATACAGGTATTTGAAGGTGTGGTTACAATCATCAGTCTCATACATGTATCTGAAGGCGTGACTTTAATCACCAGTCTTATACAGGTATTTGAAGGCGTGTTTATAATCATCAGTCTCATACAGGTATTTGAAGGCGCGGTTACAATCACCAGTCTCATACAGGTATTTGAAGGCGCGGTTACACTCACCAGTCTCATACAGGTATTTGAAGGCGCGGTTACACTCACCAGTCTCATGCAGGTATTTGAAGGCGTGGTTACATTCACCAGTCTCATACAGGTATTTGAAGGCGTGTTTATAATCATCATTCTCATACAGGTATTTGAAGGCGCGGTTACACTCACCAGTCTCATGCAGGTATTTGAAGGCGTGGTTACATTCACCAGTCTCATACAGGTATTGAAGGCGTGGTTACAATCGCTAATCTCATACAGGTATTTAATGGCGTGGTTTCAACCGCCAATCTCATGCAGGTATTTGAAGGCGTGGTTACACTCACCAGTCTCATACAGGTATTTGGAGGCGTGGTTACAATCACCAGTCTCATACGGGTATTTGAAGGCGTGGTTACACTCACCAGTCTCATACAGGTATTTGGAGGCGTGGTTACAATCACCAGTCTCATACAGGTATTTGGAGGCGTGGTTACAATCACCAGTCTCATACGGGTATTTGAAGGCGTGGTTACACTCACCAGTCTCATACAGGTATTTGAAGGCGTGGTTACAATCACCAGTCTCATACAGGTATTTGAAGGCGTGGTTACAATCATCAGTCTCATACAGGTATTTGAAGGCGTGACTTTAATCACCAGTCTCATACAGATATTTGAAGGCGTGGTTACAATCATCAATCTCATACAGGTATTTGAAGGCGTGGTTACAATCGCTAATCTCATACAGGTATTTGAAGGCGTGGTTACAATCGCTAGTCTCATACAGGTATTTTAAGGCGTGGTTACAATTGCTAGTCTCATACAGGTATTTGAAGGCGTGGTTACAATCACCAGTCTCATACAGGTATTTGAAGGCGTGGTTACAATCGCTAATCTCATACGGGTATTTAATGGCGTGGTTACAATCGCTAATCTCATACAGGTATTTAATGGCGTGGTTTCAACCGCCAATCTCATGCAGGTATTAGAAGGCGTGGTTACAATCACCAGTCTCATACAGGTATTTTCAAGAAGGCGTGGTTACAATCATCAGTCTCATACAGGTATTTGAAGGCGTGGTTACAATCACCAGTCTCATACAGGTATTTGAAGGCGTGGTTACAATCACCAGTCTCATACATGTGCACCACCCTCGTACCCAGATATTTTCAAGGCTCTCGTTAAATCAAGAATTCTGATAACCTCTGGGTAGGAAAATGGTGACACAAGCAATTAACACAACGAAAGACCTTAATTGGAATTCCCCGGAAGAACTCACATGAGAAAATATAAGCTGTTTTTTCCAGTATAGTTTAAGTATTGTTCGTACAAAATAACATAACGTGTTTGTGTAAACATTAAAGTAAACCAATCCATTTCAAAGGTAGCGCAGAATTGAAAATAAAAGTTGTATAGTTTATAAGTAAGGCTGATATACCACCATCACCTCAGTATATTGTGTAATATTCTATTGTCATTTTGAGCATCCCCTGTCGTAGATTAGTTCATTGTACTGTTTACATAAACATGGTTTTGTTTTTAAGTGCGAACAGTAGCCTGTTCAATTAAACAAAACGTTACAGAACGTTCCGTAACGATACATTCGGAACTCCTCGGCCATTCACTGCAAATAATACACAAATATGCGATCGTTAAGGCAATGAGTGTTGTTTCAAAATATATGGACTAAAAACGTATCATCACTAATTGCTTAAACGATCATATATTTGTTTACTTCAACACCAGTAGTTTCAAAATAGCGTCTAGTAATCGCGGTGAATGGCCGAGAAGTTCCGAATGTATCGTTACGGAACGTTCTGTAATTTTGTGTAATTGAACAGGCTACAGTTGTGTTTATAGTTTGTAAACCAGTCTTAAGATATAACCGTTGAGTTGTTAGATATAGTCCGTTTTTTCTCAACTGTCAAAACATGAATAATTTCACGGTGAATGCGTTTGTTAAAATTATCGTCGTGATATATACACGAACTTCCAAAAGTGTGTACTATGATCGACTAAAGCTGCTTATGCCAAATGATATGTTTTAGATAAGATATATTTAATAACAATAAGGCCGCCAGTACAGAAATAATGCATTCGGTCACCGTCAAATTATTCAAGCTTTGAAAGTTGAAAAAAATGACTAACTCTACTCACAAAGAGGAAATCTGTTAATCATGTATTGCTAAAATCAGCAATGAGATGAAAGGATAAGACCGGAATAAACGTGATAAATATTATAAACAACAAAAGATTGATCATAGCTAAAGACAAGTCAACAACAGACATCACAAGGACAACAACAAGAGCATACTGTCTTCATGTCAAGATAATAACAATATACAGTGACGTCACAAACAACACTTAAATTTTAACAATCGTGAATAACAACAATTTCTGAAAAACCACCACTACTTACACTCATATATTGTAACACTTAGTGAGTTAACAATAGCGACAAAAAAATGAAACATAAAATGATGTTGACAAGAGCCATGGTCAAACTTTTTGTGGAGGAATATAGAAACACTGTATGACGTAAAAAAGATGTAAAAAGACGTAAAAAAGACAATATCACGATATATTTCGACGTTAATTAATTATGGACAGTACTCTACTGTTGTCAGCTGACATATTATTACGACACTTGTGTTTATTTCGTGATGTACATTACCGGAAACCAAACTGTTATTTTTTTATGAAAATGAAGATTTAAGAACTGTAGACCATTACCTGACGTTTTGAGAGGTATTTTAATTACTTAGCCAATCTTAATAGGCATGCTTAAACATCGTTAAATACTGTTTTTATTTCTGACGCATATACAATTATGTTAATGCTTGATAGCGAATAAGAGTAGATTTGACAAAATCTCTAAAACCTTGTCACATCACAGAGGAAAATATTTAACTACATCATCACGTGAGTACATGTTTTTACTACGTGATGGCGATTTTAAGGTATAAAATAAAGGTATAAACTGTTTTAAGAGGCTGACTCCCTGACAAATGTTGCTGACGCCCGCTTAATTATTAGGGTCTATAACCACGTGATCTAAATTTACGACCAACTAGGTAAACACGCACATGCTTTTCGCCGAGTTATTTTCTAGACAAATAATTGAATGACATCATGTAGCGCATAAAATAACTATAAATTAATTTTCAAAACATGGCATGTTTTAATTTTGGATTCATCCGTTTATGGGGGGAACACATGAGTCCACACTAGTGTGTAGCAGTTCTAAAGAATTTATTCTTGTAAAAATAAACCCTAATTAATTATTACATGGGGTTTCCCCATGTTTAGTAGTGGACTCTGGCAATCCTCATCAAAATTTGTCGCGGACGATTGCATTCGGTTGTGCGCGCGCAAATAAAGGGAATACCACTGCAATTAATATAGTCCGCATTACGCGTTAACAAGCAGACGACAAGAAGCACGTGTATATCTTATCTAGTTTATGTAAGGTAAAGGTCCCTTGTATCGCTTCCATGAGTTGTATACAGCTATATACTCTACCAAAACCCCATGTCTGACAGCGCTATCGGCGCTTTGATTAGTATGAGTGGCTTCGTGAATATGAGTATAGATATTACTCACTCGTTTTATATTGGTAATAAAAATATATTTCTGAATATATATATATCAGTCCATATTTTGACAATTAAAAAGTAAAAAAAATCACTTATACAACCACTTTTTCCTCGAAACCCGGGTCGATAGCACAGCTGGTAACGCGCTGGGATTTGGAATTTCGTGTCCCGAAGAGGGTACGGGTTCGAATCCCACCCGGAGAAGTTATACCCTTTCATGAAAATTTTACAATAATGTCAATTTTCCTCCATTGATCAGATAATATGGTTTCCGGCCTTGTAGAAGGGTAGGTGATTACTGGTTATAGACAAGGGTCCAGGAAAGCTAGGTAAGGTGCGCTTGACGCTGTAAAATGACCTAAATTGTGTTGACACGGCATTAAACCCAGTAAAAACAAAAGAACTTTTTCCTCGAAATTTCCAATTACGAGAGGTAATCAATTTATTACGAAACACAACGTAAACCAGTTACAAGCTCTTAGAACTTAAACAAATTCATGCAAAACATTTTTAAATGGCTGTCCACGAAAAATCAGGCAGGCAGTGTTACAGGCTATATCTTAGAATTTGATGATTTTGCTGTCAGTTGATCATATTGATGCAAATATAAAAAAATTAGGTTTAGAATTTTGTTTGCATCATTTGGTTGCTATAGCAACGCGATTTAGTGTTTTGATCATTTTTAGCATGAAATGCTTTTGGAAAAAAGCACTTTTTCATATTTTCATGAATCTCCTGGGCAAACAATGATAAAAGAATTACAACAAACATAGTTTAATATCATTATATATTCAAATAACTATTATATAAATTAAAATTTATCTAAAGTAGTGTGTTATACATGAACCTATCTCATTTGAATTAAAAAAGCAATATAGTTACACCACAAACAAATTATTTGATTGAGGGCATTATTTAAGAACTTTTGATATGTTCGATCTTATGATACAGAACAGAACGGAACAGAACGGAACAGAACGGAACAGAACAGAACATAACATAACATAACAGAACAGAACAGAACAGAACAGAACAGAACAGAACAGAACAGAACAGAACAGAGAGGAGCGGAGCGGAACGGAACGGAACGGAACGGAACAGAACAGAACAGAACAGAACAGAACAGAACAGAACAGAACAGAACAGAACAGAACAGAACAAACTAAAGTTTGTAAAACGAGATGCATTTGCACCTTGGTTTATAGTTATGGCCGGGGTTAGTCACCACGACAAGACATCTCTATTTTTATCAATAAAAGGTATGAAGCCAAAGCATATTACATAGACACAGTTCTAGAGCCATTTCTCAAAAAACGATGTTCCGCGACTTTTTCCTGGAAGGGAGAATGCCAGATCTATGGTAATACATTTAGACTCGGCCTCTAGTCAGACCGCTAAAATGACCATAAAATTTCTCAACCAATGCAAAGTAAGTACGTTTAGCATCTGCAGAACGGATACCAAACAGTCCAGAGGCGGATCCCATGAACTTAGGTACCAGGGGGTAAACCATGTTGAACAGTTCGGTCTTTAAAGGCTCCCACAGACAAATGGAACAAACATGAGCAGTCATGCATAAACAGGACATTAGAAAACTGGCCAAATAGGAATAGGCTGATTTACTATTGCCTTGGATCCCAGATTGAACATATGCTGTAATAAAACACTTGCCAGTTAATATTTAGACAGATTTTAAAAGTGTATTGTAATTGATTGAACACCTCTCGTAGTCCTTTGAATATTGTTTGTGAGGTACAAATCCTGTGCACAAACTTTAAATCGAAAAGTAAACTAGGTCATGTGCAAACATGGTTTTTTAATCCAGGTTAACAATTGTGACTCCAAGACTAATGTTAGCAAAGAAAGAAAACAGTCATTTTAATGCGGCGCCATTTGAATTTTTGCTATATTTTGGCTCCAAACCGCACTTTGAAGTTCAATGAATCAGGTGTCAAAATCAGGACAGTGTCCTAAGAGTGCATTGATATTGTACATATCAAAGGCTCAAAGGTCTAAAAGTGTCAACTGAGTTATCTAAGATAGAGTTCCTATAATGACAATCAACAGATAATTGTATAGTTTATTTTCCAAAACTTATAAAATGCATGTGTACATTATTAACATAATAATTATACAAATATTGACACATTTGAAAACCGTAAGAAATGATTATAAAACAAAAATTGTTTCGTTTATTTCATCAAGTTAATCATTTTAAATGGATTCGATTTATAAACGACAGTATGTTGCAAAAATTAATGAAAGTGAGTGATTACCTCCCTTTGATATAAAAATTGCGTAATTTTTAATTTGTCCAAACAAAGTGACAGTAAATACAATTTAAAAATTTGACATTATGAAATACAATGTATAATAGTATTTCAGTTTTCTTAAAATTTTCATATCTCTGTTACACTATTTTTAAATCAAAGGGAGGTAAAACTCACTTTTACATAAAGTTTTCCTTAATACTTGCGCACACTTCATTGCTAATCTAGTAAACTACTTGCATGAATGTAAAAGTATTTAGTGTTACTGCAACTATTCTTTCATTCATGTATGACTGATTAGAGTTTATGTAAGGGTCCGTCCGCTCCATAAGGATGCATTATGTGCAGACCCCGTTCATTCATGTATACTGACCCTAAATTACGCTAGTTTGACTAAGGAAAAATTGCATTTTAACTGTGTAACGCACTTTACAGTCTAAAGGGGATCAATATTAAAATACGTTGTTACAACGCTATATGAGCTCCATGTATGTTAAAAATACAATAAAAGCAATAACTCCTTTATTTTAGTACAAAGAACAAAAAAGTATATATTTCTTGATGTTACTCCGATATACCGTTGTCATGGCAGTCTATGAAATTAGAATATGAAAGTGGTTGTCCAAAATAAGATCATTTTAAGCACAAGCACTATATCTTATTATGCATTTTTGTTGCCAAAAGCAATGGTCGGTTGCCCAAAACAAAAATGGCTGTCCCGGGCAATCAGACAATCCACTTATTTTGTTGGCTGCCATGGTAACATGAGTTTGGATAAAATGTAAATTTCTAAAAATAAAATTCATAGTGAACAAATTGTATTTCTGTCCTGATTTTTAAAATGATTCAACTTTCAATGGCGTATACATTAACCCCGCTGATTTAAATGTTCACTACAGTACTACGTATATATACAGTTTATTGAAGATCATACAATTATTTACAGCAAATAATGTACAATGATTTTCGGACTAATATCGAGTACATGTATTTGAATCAGCGGTGTTAATGTATAAGCTACCGGCAGATGTATAAAATTTACCAATACCCTTAAACAAAACAAAACGTTTTTGAACAAATCAAATGATATATTACAACAATCAAAGGGCAACAACTCCTCGATAAAAAACACCTAGATAAAAATGACAATTTTTATTTCTTTATACTGGGTTTAACGCCGTGTCAACACATATTTAGGTTATTTTACGGCTTTCAGCGCACCTAACCTAGTTTTCCTATACCCTTGTCGATAACAATGCAGTACTCGTCAACCCATCCACGAGGTCCGACACTTCTCCATATACCTTATCAATGAAGGAAAATTGACATTATTAGAGTATAATCTCCCCCGGGTGAGGATTCGAACCAGTCCCACCCTCGGGACACTAGATTCGAAATCCAGGTGCGCTACCATCTGCGCTACTGACCTTAACCGTCAATCCAGACTTCATAAGTGAAACCTGATATTTTGCAAACATACTTTGAAATTTCTACAATTGTAGCTTTCTATTACTTCTAATTTCGTCAATAATACACATAGCAAAATATAAATACTTTAAGATTTGGCATTGTATATTGTAATGAATGATGTTCCAAACAATACTGTCAAAAATTATTTAAAAGGGTCACATGATAAAAAAAATATTTTAGGGAGAATTTAGCCAAGGAAAAAATCCCAATGGAGATTAGTCATTGACTTAAGCAAGGTGAGCTCCGACTGGTGAAGGGACGTGGGCCCAAGAACAAAACAATTATAGCTGTTTACATGGAAAAGTAGATCAATGTCCGCGAATGACGGTACTAGAAGCAGTGGTAGGACGCCGCATGATTAGGGATCGTAAGGTCCGGGTTCGAACCCTACTTAGGGGAAATATTAATGTTCGTGAGCAGGAACTTTACCTACAGTTGTTCCAATCCACCTAAGTGTAAATAGGTTCTGTGAGGGATCAATGTCTGAAAGTGATTTCAATGATAGGTGAATATCGAAAAGTAAATGTGAAGCAGGCTGAACATGTATGCGTATGGAAGCACACTTTTAACCGCACTTTAAATATTATGTGGGTGTGTGGATGCTTTCCCAATGATCTGACTTTCTAATGCTGAGGAATCTCATTAAAGATGGTTAGGTAAACTGTCCTTTTTTTTAAATAAAGCTTAGGTGGTTTAGCTGTAATCTTTGTTGTTGTAGAATTGAGGCAAATCACATTGTAGTATTAATTGACTAATTATCAAACGTATTAGAATTACTATGTTCAATACACTACTTTTGTCTGGTTCCCAGTCGTACTTTGACAGATAAAAGTACGTAAGGCAAAGCATGATAATGGCCGTGCCCGATGTAATGAATTAGGTATTGGATAATTATGTTTTCAATGAACATTTTAGTTGTTCTGATATATTTATGCTAAATAAAGTATCCGAAATTCTAACGAGACTAATCCACGTTCAAATTGAGTTCACTTGATACATTTTTTTTGTTAATCGTTCGCTAAATATACGTATATTCAGAAAAATCGAAATCAAATGACCTATATAGTACCGAACTTTACTAAAGTAACTATCGTCAGCAAATTATCATGCAAGATTAAGAAAACGTAATACCTGAATAATAACTGAGGAGGTCGCCATTAATACGGTTTGCCCGACCTGATAACGATAGTGGTAAGGGCAGGTAATCCAGGCTATACACAACTTCAACGACGTCCATTATATACGCATTCTATAAATAGACGGTGAAGATATCACCTCTATACTAAGACGCGCAACCGTCTCAAAATTCGGCGTTTGGTACGCAACAGAATAAAGTGCGGCGGATGAAGACAAAATCGTTGCATTTTTTCGTTTTTTGACAGACTCGTTGTTGAAATGTAAAATAAATGATCACTCATAGCTACAGGATCATAAATCTATCAATACAAAGTACTTTTAAACCTCTGTAGGTATAGGTGCATAGTTAAACCGTGTAACCTAGTTTCGAATTCAAATTACTGTGTAAAGAATGACAGATGTAAACACGTTATGACGAAGGTTTAACAACCGGTATAAAAGTTTAATTTAATGAGGTTAGTTGGTTGGATAGTCAAATTTTATTGAGTAGACACAAAATTCATTCTATTTTTGTTCAGTATACTTGAAGGGGGGAAATTGATAGAATGTAAACATTGCCACGTGTTTTCAGGTAAATAAACAGTTTTACCCGTGATGCGCGGCGTCTCCGTACAGAGGTCAGTCAGACCGTTTGTGTACAGAATGATTATATACGGCCTTAATTGACCGCCTCTGGTAGCTTAATCATACTTATCACACATGGTGCCATATATCTAGTGGTAAATATTATCAAACTGTCATTGGTGCATTACATTAACCCAGCTGATTAAAATACTAGATTTTTCGATAATCTCCGTAAATAGATACAGGAAACTATTTTAGTGAATAGTGAATACTGAAGTCATGTAATGAGTATTTAAATTAGGGGGTCAATATATGCGCCCCTAACAGTTTTACTGGCGTTAATAAATAGCAATATTCACATGTCTATAGGGGCACTGTAACCTTTACTATGTATGATCATACCATGTACATGATCAAAGAGCTTACATTTCCAATTAAATGGTCAAAAGTAACAAACAAAAGTATGCAATTCTTTCAGTCTTTCTTTGCTCTTTACTAAGTCAGTTATTTCCCTTTGTTCATTCTTCCAACTGGTAGGGTTTGTTTTGTACAACATCCTCCCCACAGCCGTTATGTCGCGGGATTCAATGTTTCTCACGCATTGCTACTGTTTGTAATAAAGGGAAATAACCGCTGCGGGGAGTTTGTTGGTCTGGATTACCTGCCCTTGAGTACTCTTGCGTAAATGTATGGAACCAGGCTAGGAGTTTGTTTGTACAGTTGATTCAATTCTAACTTCCGGTGCCACATCAACGTGGCTGATTTTTTCAATATTTTATAAATCGTGAGTTCAGAAGTACTTAAGTGAGTATTTAAATAAGAGGAGCTAATATCTGAGTCATTGACAGTTGAATACAATTTAACAAAACCCCTTGTAATCAAGGTACTGGTATCAATCTGACACTCTCATTTAGGGGTCATTTACTCTGAGTATTACACAGCTTACTCTAGCAACCAAATAGTACTACCATTGCATTTTCCCATTTTATACTCCAGTTAATTGAAAAAAAGTCGCTAGAGCATATATTAGGCTGAAGGGAAACACGTGCTTTGTTGGGTTTCGAACCCTCTAGATCCATAAGCGCACGCACTACCACTGACCAACTGCCATCGTTTTGCTCAAAGACATCAGAAAGCCTTCTGTTGACTAAAAAATCCGGGACCTTTCGATCCCTAAGCTAAGCTCACACCCAAACACAGGCCAATTGGTATCATCTATTGCTCAAGGAAATTAGCAGTACCTTTTGCTTGGTTCGAACCCTCGGAATTCCTAATTGGACGTCCAACTACAGACCCACTTTCATGTTTGCTAAAAAAATAGCAGTACTCCTGCTGGCTGTCAAATTTGGAACATACATGTACGACCAACCATTTGACTCCGTATAATACAAATACATGAACTACAAAACAATAAAACTTTCATAATTTTACGTGAAATTTATTTTCAATCACAAAAGTTAATACGGTAAATAAAATAAGAAAATTATCACGTGACAAAATATGACAACGTTCATCACGTGACAATATATGACGACAATAAACATCAAGTACTAAAACGCACGTGTTTTATGTTCGATGACGTAATAATCTCACAATACAACAACAACAAAAAATAAGTAATTCAAAAATGAAATGTTTGTAACAATGACTAAATCGAAGATGAATATCATCCGAGTTTTTTTGTGTAAACGGCTGGAAACGGGTTCCGTTTTGTTTTGTTCTTTTTGCTATGAAAAATTTGGTTTATTTGTTAATTAACTGACCAAATTTATGTTAATA
Source organism: Mactra quadrangularis (assembly GCA_025267735.1). Taxonomy (NCBI): domain Eukaryota; kingdom Metazoa; phylum Mollusca; class Bivalvia; order Venerida; family Mactridae; genus Mactra; species Mactra quadrangularis. The sequence continues at coordinate 2,352,089 of CM046294.1, forward strand.
ATGAATGCTTTAATCTCAAAAGACCGGGAAAACGGTCAGTTATTCTTCAAAGCTGCCACCGACTGACTTCTGAACACATTTGAACAAATCATTAGTACCAAAAAGTACCATTAAAAAGTAAATGTATACAAAACATTGATTACACTTAATGAAATGTAGTGTTAATGAAACAGTCAGCTTAGTTCAATTGTTTTAACTGGTAGATTTCATAGTGATACGTTTTCATATAATGAAAATAAATATTATGATAGTGTGCTTGATGTCAATTATATAATAATAATATAAATAACGATTTTTTGAAAGATTTTCGCCGAGATTTTTTGTGTTCTTCATTTTTAATCTTTCATCTTGTTTCTTCTGATATCAAAGTTTGTTTTGATGGTTTTACTGTGTCATCATCATTAAACACATAGGCATTGGAAGTCTCATAAGACCACATTGGTAGTATTCTAACATTTGACTCATGTCAGCTCCGGTACCAGCTGTAAATAGACAAGATAAGAATATTTGAATAAAAACTTTGAGTAATAAAAAAACACTCAGCGCCATTACTGTAAGGCTGTAATAGATAACTTAATGAATAGATATTTTTGTAACAAAGAACACAGCCAATACAAACTCTAATAGCCAATATATAGATCGTTTAAGATGACTTAAAAGTACTCATTCACAGATTTCAATTTAAATATCAACCTTTTCTAAAACTATCAAAATTGTATGGAAACATTTTGGTGTCAGTAATATCGAGTTTTTACTATACTGCATGCACGCTGTTTTTGACACTGGTGTATAATTACACATTTATTAGCGTTGTAATTAATTACTATTCACATATCACTGACACTCGCCCCGGAAAAGAGATTTTTACGAGAACTTGACCTGATTAAGTAAAGGACAAAATTCTCCACGTATCTATGGTTTGCAGGTGTAACATAAATATACAAAATGTTATTTATGGAGAACCTGACATGATAATATATCTAAGTTATGAAATACATCTTCGTGTCTAGGGTGCCAAATGTGACATCCCAACAGATCCTAAATAAAGATCTTGAAATGCTTAATAAACAGGACTCCCTCACGTGTCTACGTTTTCACGTGTTAAAAAGTTTCCATTTTAGTTTGTTTCCTCTGTCTCCGAAAATAAATTGCCATTTTGACAAAATTAATAAATAAACAATGAATTTAAGTAAAGAAGATACAGCGTTTCTTAAGCGTCAAAATTATATTAAGATGTTGCTAAGGCGACCGAAATGGTACCGAAACACCGAATTATGCTATGTATACAAAATAATTATATGTTTATAAAGTGTCTTCGGTGGACAGTGGCCGAGCCTACAACCATTGGGTTTCTTATACGGCAAGCCTTTTTGTCAAATAAAGTGATATGGCAGAACAATAAATAATTATTCATAATAATAATAATAATAATAATAATAATAATAATAATAATAATAATAATAATAAAAATATATATTTAATTGCAAACATGATATTATGTCAAAAGAAATTAGTCATAACAAACGTGTTTTAAGAAATTAATATTACTGAACCAATGTGTAAATTTACAATTGTAGTCACACCTGAAAGTTCCGTATGAGACTATAAATCGCTGTAAGACTTACACTTGGTTTCAAACTATGTATTTTTGTGAATTTATAAGGAAATAATCTTACCTCCTAAGGCGACGGCTGATCCCATGCCTCCCATGCTACTGCTACCACGGGACAAACCGCTTAAAAAGGGATTGGTAGAACTGCTACTTCCACTTGATGACGCTGAAGATCCTCCTAAAAGACTAGCTAGTCCACTGGTCCCTGATGAGCCCCTGTTGTTGTTGTTGTTACCCCCAGCCAGCAACTGCATCATCATCAACTCAGGTAATTGAGCATTTACCGACACCAAACATAGCGAACACGCAAGGGCTGCTACTAGTAAAATATTCATGTTTTAAAATGATATTCGAAATACAGAAAAAGAAAGCAATTGAATCAACCTGTCAGCTATGTATCTGATAACAAAATAATGGTAGGTAAAGCGGCGTGCTGTAACTTTTAAAATATGCATGACGTCACATAAATTCATCCGAGTGTTACGAATGCATTAGAATGACTAGTGTCAGATAGAGAGGCCCGTCCATTTTGTTATTTCGTTTACGTTTAATCAAAATGTTTTATTTGCAGAAATGAAGTTTATTTCCAAACACAAACACATTTTGGTGGTATCTTACAATTACTGTGTTTCATGTCATACACATTCGGAAATGTAGAAGAAAAATGAACAATAAATGCGTATGACAAAATACACGTAAATGTTAACATACATAAGTTTAAATCTAATGTCGGACAATGTTACGGAGAAAAGAATAGTTGTAAATGAACTTATGTATTGCATAGTGCATTTGAAATTATGAAAAACTGACTATGCTTAGGCCCCTACTGAAAGTAATTTTAACTATAATTTAAGCTTATTCATGTAACTTAGCTCGCATAATATGTTGATAAACAAATTAAAAGGCCCACTGACTTAAGGCTTTTCTCAGATGATGTTAGTCGGTTTATCTTTTAAACAAAATTTTGTTAAAAGATTTTTGACTGGGAGGGGGCAATATTTTGCATTTTGCTGTGGCGGTTTTCCCCCCACCTTTGCATAATATATTTAAAATATAATTACATTCTGTTGATACATACAGAGTAAATAAAACGTCACTAAACATATTGTAAAATGACATTTCATACATAACTTGTGCTTTGTTGTTTGTGGTTTAAATTTATGGAAATGCAACCAGTCTGCCTATCTGAGAGCATTGTATAGAATATTGCGGTACCAGTGTGGTGGAGCAAAGTCTTTTGGAAAGCACTGTTAATACATTCTCGTACCCTGATGTTCCTTCTAGACTCAGGGTACGAGAATGTGTAAATAGGGTTTGTTATGATAATGCACCTTGTTTACTATAGTGTTAAAAAACAGTCATAAAATTCATGAATGAATAGAAATGAAGTCAGATGAATAATTTTCATGTTATTCTTTAAGAATTAATTAATTATTTATGATAAAACATAAATATTCATAAAACGACATTTATTACAACGTGTCGAAATTAAAATAAAACATGGGTTATATTATCATTATTTTATAACTTCCAGAATGAACGCAACTTAACACACATCATGATTACAGGACTTAGTCGAGCCGATACAATCCTGTTGTGTTTTCTTAGATTATCATTCCAGCGGTGCTTTTTAAAAAATCTTACGATTAAGATCATCGTAAGTCAAAATCAAGAAATATTATTAATCCGGTCTTTTTTGGCCCATCGATTTCAAATATTATTGCATTATATAGAATACTGTATACCTTTTGAATATCACATCATAGTTATTTTTATTATCCTTCTGACTTTGAACAGCAAAATTATGAAATTGACTTACGATAACTTTTTTCGTAAGACTTTTTGTGGAATGGTAATCTGAGAAAAGACAAACTCGAGTAAGTTGAAATCCAAACAAAACCAAACTCTTCGGAAAGGTAACACTAACGTGATTGATATAATTCATAATAACTTGTTTTACTGTCGGTTTAAATCTGGTTGAATATCGTGGCACCACACACGAATTAAACAATTATGTTAAAAATTGAAAATTCCATATATGGAAGACAGTGTTATAAATATTTTTTGCGATGCATTTTTGTGAATTATAATTAAAGAAGAAAAATTTCGACCTTCATGGCCAACCAATCAATGTAAAGAAATTTTATACAACAAATACTCAAAGACAATCCGGAACCGTCAGATGAAAACAAATGATGTTACAACGGAGAAACTATACTATTCTTCTAAAAACATACATTACTTTAACCTCAGATTAGACAATAGTATTTCTGTTTTAATACTTTTCATAAGAAATAATCGTTTCGATGATGATTATTATTAATGAACTGAAATAGTTACAATTATGACATTTGGAAGAGTGTGATATAAATTTGTCAAAAGCTTTAACAAATAAGTGAGATAACACACCCTAAAACTAATGCGTTTTTTCTCTCGAAAACTTGAAAATGGTAGAAAGAGCAAAACTGCAATAAGGGACCTATATCAGTTATTTCCCCTTTTATACTCTTCAAATAGGTAGGTCCAATTAGTTGAATTACTCGGATTTTACTCTTACATTTCAATGTCAATTTGCCATAATAAATCTTAAACTACTTTTTGTTTTATCATTTAATTTGTTTGAAATTCAAACTGAGTATTTTGAGGGTAAAGAACTATCTAAATTTCATCATTTCTGTTTCTACCTTTTACCAAGAAAGACATTAGATAAAATATTTTGATATCCTTTCTTAGGACTTCAATGATAAAATCCAAGGATTCCAGCTATAAGGACTTACTTACCAATTGGATTGCTTAAGATTTTATCAGGGAAAGATAACTGACTAAAGTCCCTCATAATGCGACGAATTGTCATGGTCAAATACGTTACAAGAAAATATTTTTAATGTAAAGATTATTGACTCATTTATTAGACTATTTGCATACAAGTTTGACTATACGATTTTTGTATGGTTTGTTATCATTTCTTAAGTTCCCCTTGACCTACATCAGGGCCTCTGTTTTGAATGATTCCCCTTTCTGACGACACAGAATATGTCACAAGCAGTTGACTAAAAAAATAAGCCATTATCATAAAACATATCAGTTTACGAAATAATGAAAACAGGTAAAAGCCCCTAATTGTTACAGCGGTGTATTGGGTAATAAATGACAGCTAAAATCTTCACCGCTATAGAAACATCATTGTTTGTCAGTTAAAAAATGTTGGATGCTGTCAAATTGCTGATATTTACACGTTTATCATTCTTATAATCGGCAAGCTTCGGATTTTACCGTCAATCAAACAATCAGTCATTTTATGATATGTTTACAACATAAAATCAAAGGCTACGATGTCTTTGTTGTTGTTTTTGACAAATATTTGACACCCTGTTTCATAATAACAACTGTAAAAGCTGTCAACACTGTCAATAAACTCATCATAAACGTGTCAATGACTAAGGTATGCACAATTAATTGTAACGGTGATTACAACATTTTTACTTGATCATTCTAAGTCATCTGGTCACGTATTTTTCTGTTGTTTTGTATGTTTTTATATAGTTCACAAATAAATGTGTCTCTCTAAGCATGAACGGTTGCCAGATTGTTTTGTTTTTTACTTTGTTAATTAACGATGTGGTCTATTATTTATTAGACTATAAAATATAACCTTTTTGTTTGGTCATTTGTTTTGATGTAATTTACGTTACAGTGTCTATTTTCATGACCCCACATCATGTGGACATAAATTTTATGGATGTAATTTTCACGATGTTTTTTTTTCAATAAATACCTTGTCACGCGACTAGCGTAGCTAGCTCTACTTCCGGTTGGATCATTTACGACTTTAAGGTCAAGGTCATTTATTCAAGCATGTGCAATTAAGAATAAATATGCAGAAAGTTATATGATTTCAAAATGACTACACCCCATTCACGGAAGTAAGACCGACCAAACTTCGCCTCACCAAAGGCAAACAGGTCAAATTCGGTCAACACAAATTCATAAAATAGAACAAGACGGAGCAGAACTTGATAAATATTTATTCGTACATATATTTGTAAGGGCAAGTGTTAGGTTGGTACACCCTAGAACCTAGTTTAAACTCCAAGTGGCAATAAGGGACGTTAGTCAGTTATTTCCCCTTGTATACTCTTCAAATAGGTAGGTCCAAATAATTGGTTTACTCGGTTTTTACCCTTACTTTTTAATGTCAATTTGCGAAAATTAATCTTAAATTACTTTTTTGTTAATCATTTAATTTGTTTGAAATTCAAGCTAAGTATTTTTAGGGTAAAGAACTATCTAAATTTCATCTCTTCTGTAAATATCTTCATTAACAAGAAAGACATTAGATGAACTATTTTGTTATCCTTACATTGGAATTCAATGATAAAATCGATGGCGCAGTTGGTAGCGCGTTATTCGAATCTAGTGTCCCGAAGTGGGGTACGGGTTCGAATCCCACCGGGAAGGTTATACCCTTTCATGAATATTTGACAATAACGTCTATTTTCCTCCATAAATAAGGTACATCGAGAAGTTTCCGGCCTTGTGGAAGGGTATAGGTGAGTACTGATTATAAACAAAGGTCCAGGAAAGCTAGGTTAGGTGCTCTGGATGCCGTAAAAATAACCTAAAATGTGTCGACACGGTGTTAAACCCCGTATAAGTGAATAGATAAACATATAATAAGACCATTAGCAATTAAGTGCAAATAAAAAAACCCTAACAGAAATGAAATGACGAGAACGAATGTATCTTTAAAAAGTATCTCCTTTGACCGGATTAAGACTTTTCGTCTAAAGTCAGACCAAACTGGTATTCGTCCATTAAACTTTAAACTAAACTTTAAACTTTTTCATTTGATTAAACGCTTATTTCTATATTACATATTCAATAGCGTTGTACAAAAAATGTTATAAAAATAAATACATGTAAGTAAAATCCCTCCACCATAAAAACAAAATCGTATATACAACAACACAGAACAAAATAAAAAAGCCTTTATATTTCATTTTTTTGGACCTACATCCTTCATAGATCATGATTCCACTTAATTTTACATTTTCACCACTAATTTCTTATTTATTTCTATCTATTTTGTATTGAAAATTGTTGTCCTGAACAGTATAACTTGATGCTACTGTTAACCGGACATGTCCTGAACAGTGTAACATAACGCCACTGTTAACCAGACATTTCCCTAAAGGTGTCGAAACATCACCTTTAAAGGACCCTTAATACATTATAGCCAGACCAACATTTGTCCAGCTTACGGAATATCAGACAAAGCTTATATGTATAAAACGATTTTAACTTACAACAGACTTATTAGGCCACAACAAGTTGATCATATGTTCAATGGATTCGCTCGCACCTTATTTTTGACGGTTTTTACAAAAAAAATAATTTATTTCATCGCTCGCTTCTAAAAATTTGGTCACACCGCTATACAAAGCAACTGAGTTAAGATTTTTTTCTTCGCTCGCTCGTCACATTTTGTCCAGAAAAAATCCGTAGAACACATGATCAACTTGTTGGGGCCTTATGTTTATTTATGTAATAAATTTACATACTTACCCACTTAGTTCTTGGAACCTCATTTAATAATGACCGTCGCGACAAGAATGAAACAGTGTTAAATTTCGACGTAAAAGCACTATACATTGAAATACAATGTACTTAAATTAAGTATTATATTGTACGACTGCCAAGTAAATTTAAAAGTTTGTTATTTATTCGTAATGATGTGGTTTATACGAATTGAAAATGTCATAAATTTCAACATTAGAAATCATGAATAAAGATTTATTTACAGGACAGTTTCCTATGTACATATATACTTGTTTGTTGTTTGGGGTGTAGCTAAGCTTTATTCTGCCAGAAATGGAAACACTTTGGTTTTTGGATCGCATAAGTGTTTAATTACTTAAGCTTTGTTTTCATGCAGGAATTTAAACTATAAAAACTATAAAAAAACGGAAATGCTGACAACAATAATTATAGAAACATAGGAAATTAGTTTCATATAATAGACGGTTTATAACTCTATAAATAAATAGAGAGGTTTTATTTATCAGAACCGAACCGAATAAAATAGACAATACATTTATTTACAAAGAAATGTACAATTTAGTGTGTTTATCAGGAAACACCATAACTATTTAACAAAACATTTATGAACAGCATGCATATACACAAAGGCGTAAAACTTTTACATTTAACATTACTAATGGAAAAAAAACTTCTTGGCTTACAGGTATTCTCATTTTGTTAGAATGATAAGTTAATTGAAATGAGAAAATATACAGACGAATGACTGTGCCAAAAGTATAGAACCAAGTTTAGTCTTTAAAACAGTATTAAGAACGTAAGAAATCACTTACTAATAACATTTGTCACTTATAACATTCAACTGAACAAATTAAAACGTGTGGCATACACATTGTTGAAAACGAAAGTAGGATACTGAGGGAATCACCAATCTATGTATAGATTTGTTATGTGTCGTACTTGATGAAATTAAACATTTTCATTGGTCGCGGTTTGTCGTTTTAACATTCTTAGGCGGTTATGATATCTTTTAATAGAAATATACAAATATTGCACAATAACAAGCTCTAGTATCTTCTCATCAGTAAATGCGTATTTTAATACTAATCTATATTTAGCTTACCTGACCCACGTGGGTCTAGTTAGGAAACACCCCAAATATGAAGAGAAAATATAGAAATATTTTGCCAAGTAATATAACAGTTTGTCTGTTTCAATCACAATTATAAAAATATAATACAGAGCAGAACCAGGAACTGAACTGAAAGTTTCGTCCACTAATCCCTTTAAGGATTTTATTATTTCTAACAAGCTCTGAACATTTCATCATGTTGCAGTGGACTTATAAGGGCAGATAACTCTACACAACCAATTTAATTACTAAAACACTAACAGATACACAAGATATCGCAGTCGTTCATGCGCACACACGTTAACCCATGGACCAACATTTATATACGACTATACCTTTCAGAACAATACAATTTGTCTAATGTTCCAAACAAAATGCATCGAATGCAGAGCGTGTTGCGTGATTTATAACACCCCTTTTAACGCACCAAATACACAACTATAACTTACAATTAAAGACAGGTTGACAAAATGTAGTTATTTTAAATCTAAAAATATTTCTATTTGTGAATATATTTATGAGTCTGGCATTAATAAATATGAAACTGTTTAGTATATAAACTTTATGAACATTAGTCAAAACGTTTTGCATATTTATAATTACCTGCAAACAGAATATGTCGGTTAATTACTTCTGTCTCCATCTGTAGCCATACATATACATACATATACTTCGTGTTATTCCGGTTAAATTCGTTATTCTTCACGACGAGGATAAATCTAAGAAACAGCAGGTGAAACAGTAAAAACGATATAATGTGATGTTTCTGGAGTCATACAAGTATTAGCATTTCCAAAAATGCTTCAAATCACCGTTTAGCCGTGTATTCTCCTTAGAGTAAAAACATTCAAGCAATATGCGTCAGCGTTTTAAACCGTCCTAAGTCTATTTATAGAATACCAGGATTAGCGTGCCCTGTCAACGATATGTATATTTAGATTCGCTCAAAAGTAGGGAAGATAGGTTTGCATTTTTCAACAAATGCAAGTTTTAAAAAGGAAAAAAAACATGTTACAATTAGTTATGCATATTTTCTGGTGTTATATTGCAAATGTCCTGTAATCGTCCATATATTGAGAATAGTATTTTTAGGTTAAACGAACAGATAACCCGACAAAACATGGCGTCGACCAGTCCATTCACGTAACCCTTATTTGACTATTCGACGACCATTTTCTAATCATGTGACCTCAAATGCATCGTTTTGATTGGCTTAAGGCAACAAGTGTCGACTATAGAATGCTCATATCTAGATAATTGTGTATATCGCCGTTCATGAACGGCGATAATCATTGGTCCATCGATGATTCGTTGTTACTATAGAGACCACAGTTTACTGGTAATATTAGGTAGTTAACACTGGGCACACTACTTTTCTGTCACCGAAAATTCCCACTTGGTTCTGTAAAATTAAAGGCTAACATGGGCATTTTCAGAAAAAAACCCAGTAACTTTATAAATTATGTTATTTAATTCATTTCTAGTGTTTGCATGGTTGTTGCCAGAATTCAACAAAACAGTGTTTTCTCTTTTGAAGAGCATGTTACTTCTTACGCTGATATTAATGAAGGGAGGACCAATGTGCCTTACCAGACAAGTGTCCATAAAATCTTGATAAAGTTCTAAAAATCGTACACACAAGAGAAACAGAAAGTTAGATAGATTTATTTATACTTAGCCTAATGACTGTAATATATATTTAATATGATTAGGTCATGTCATGTCGGAATTTTGTTAAGCGTCCGCGTTAAATTTTGTTAACAGTCCTCAATTAAAAAAACAACAAATTCGTTGGTGAATTTTTCTTAAATAATTCTGATGTTCCGGGATTCGATAACGACTATTTCGTTAAAACACTAGTCATTTTATAATAAACCATATGTTTTAAGTCTGTGCTTAAACTAGTCATTTTATAAGTAGTTCAGACTATTGTTTCATATTATGATGGTGTTTTCTATAAAAAAACACATTATATGTTTATATGTGAATAGGAACCTAGGTTTGTCAAACTTGAGTTGACACTTAACGAAATTCCATAGGCATGGTCTAATATATGTTAATGCTTCAAAACATCAGCCACCAGCACGTTTCCAAGTCCAAAAACACTTTTATACATGCATGTGACAGACGCCTACGTTTCAAACATTACTTGTCAATCTAAATCTAAAGTTAAAGGTACATGCGTGTACTCCTTCACAGATTTCAACTTCAATATCAACTTTTTCTAAAACTATCAAAATTGTATGGAACTATTTTTGGAGGCAGGAAAGTAGTGTTCTGATAATGCCATTTTAGTGCAAATTAACATAAAACTACAGATGATGGTGTTTCATGTTATAAATATCTACCCCGTATGTCACGGTATAGACACTTTTAGTGCATTTTTTGTATATTTCTTGCAACATATAGGTCAGTTTTTCTTAAAATAATAAGAATGAAGAATAATAAGAAATAAACACAATTACATACACTGAATGGTATATTTTGAAAAAATAGAAAAAAACCCAAATCTGTATACTAGTACCTTTAATGGCCAATTTTGATGAATGTAAACCAACGTCATTAATGACACAAGAAAGAGAAATGTCTTATTTTCAATGTGGTCAAAACAATCATTAAATCAAAATGGTTCTAGACATTAAGGCGACTGTCAAAAAACGTTTACACCCCCATCAATTAACAGTTGATTCCACATATATAGGGTTATCCTTAAGGAGAACATTTATCATAAACATGACAAACTCTGAGAGCAAGCAGTACATAGATCAGGATACAAACATGCATCCTCCAGTCAGTTCTGTAACTTAATTGATAATTAAATGTAAATTACGAGACAGGTGGCCAAATGTCATATGTCTGGTACATTTAAAAACGTAAACATGTTTTAAACATTGAGTACGGTAAAACGTTTATAAAGAACACCATTTCTAATTTCTCTGTGGTTCTGACGCAGCTTAAGCAGTGTGGAGAATCACGTGACGTATAAATGTCATTTACCTTGTCTTTTTTCATCTGAATTTGTTGATCAGCCCCGTGTTCAGTAACTACTGTTAGCTAACGTTACGGATACGGGAGAACTCAACCCGAAGACAACTCAACCTGTGCAATACGCAACTCAAAGTTGGGACAACTCAATCCGTTAGTAGAAGATTGAGTTGAGTTGTATATGGGTTGAGTTTTTCCAAAACTTCCGTTACGGAACGTTTTGGAACGTTCAAGGTAACTGAACACGCTGCCGGTCGTCATTTTTGCCGTGTTAGGAACCATATAGGTCATGTGATTATCCACACTGTTAAGGTTGTTCAAATATAACAATCATACATACAATAAAACATGTGTCACGTGACCCTATCAGACACATGACTTGACAGCAGATGAGAAGACACCTTATTTGTGTTAAAAGACAATTTTGAGAAGATATACAACTGTTGGAACATATTTAAAACACAACACAACACAACACAACACAACACAACACAACACAACACAACACAACACAACACAACACAACACAACACAACACAACACAACACAACACGACACGACACGACACAACACAACACAACACAACACAACACAACACAACACAACCAACCCAACACAACACAACACAACACAACACAACACAACACAACACAACACAACACATTACAACACATTACAACACAACACAACACAACACAACACAACACAGCACAGCACAGCACAGCACAATACAACACAACACAATTAAAAAATACACCATTTTTGGTTTCTCAATGTCCTATTGTCATGAATAAGCTTTCTTATTCAGGAACGTAAGGATAAATTCATGGATATCAATCCTGACAAGTGTCAGACACGGATCAGAACGACCTAAATAAAATGTGCATATCTAAAATCACACAAAAATCTATTGACGCTTGATTTTGCAAGGGTGGATAAAGTGAATGCTATTGACCTACATGCGGTTGTTTAAGGCGCGAGAGTGTATGCTATGGACCTATTGGCGGTTGCTTAAAGTGCGAGAGTGTATGCTATTGACCTATTGGCGGTTGCTTAAAGCGCGAGATTGTATGCTATGGACCTATTGGCGGTTGCTTAAAGTGCGAGTGTATGCTATGGACCTATTGGCGGTTGCTTAAAGTGCGAGTGTATGCTATGGACCTATTGGCGGTTGCTTAAAGCGCGAGAGTGTATGCTATGAACCGATTGGTGGTTGCTTTAAAGCGCAAGAGTGTATGCTATGGACCTATTGGCGGTTGCTTAAAGCGCGAGAGTGTATGCTGTGGACCTATTGGCGGTTGCTTTAAGCGCGAGAGTGTATGATATGGACCTATTGGCAGTTGCTTAAAGTGCGAGTGTATGCTATGGACCTATTGGCGGTTGCTTAAAGTGCGAGAGTGTATGCTATGGACCTATTGGCGGTTGCTTTAAGCGCGAGAGTGTATGCTATGGACCTATTGGCGGTTGCTTAAAGTGCGAGTGTATGCTATGGACCTATTGGCGGTTGCTTAAAGTGCGAGAGTGTATGCTATGGACCTATTGGCGGTTGCTTAAAGTGCGAGAGTGTATGCTATGGACCTATTGGCGGTTGCTTAAAGTGCGAGATTGTATGCTATGGACCTATTGGCGGTTGCTTAAAGCGCGAGAGTGTATGCTATGGACCTATTGGCGGTTGCGTAAAGCGCGAGAGTGTATGCTATGGACCTATTGGCAGTTGCTTAAAGTGCGAGAGTGTATGCTATGGACCTATTGGCGGTTGCTTAAAGTGCGAGAGTGTTTGCTATGGACCTATTGGCAGTTGCTTAAAGTGCGAGAGTGTATGCTATGGACCTATTGGCGGTTGCTTAAAGTGCGAGAGTGTATGCTATGGACCTATTGGCGGTTGCTTAAAGTGCGAGAGTGTATGCTATGGACCTATTGGCAGTTGCTTAAAGTGCGAGTGTAGATACTATGGACCTTAGGGTGATTGCTATATGAGTTTTTGAATGATATCTATGGGTGTATGGATGTTTGCTTCGAAGGAATATTTGCAATAATTTGCCCCGAGTAATACTGGTGTGATGATTTGCTTCGATACTTAACTTTTCAACAAAGTGCGTTTTTAAACACTTAAAGTCTGAAACTTAAAAACATCAAGGTTGCGACATTATGCGTCCGTTGGTTTTCGTGCGACATTAAGCGCTGGTGTCAGTGTTGCGACAATTAGCATCAAATGCGACGCTTAGCGTCGATTGCGACGTTGGTGGCATTTCTGTGACTTTGTAAATTGGAGATGTATTGTTTTTTCTTGTCCTACGTACCACGTTGTGATAGAGGCGCCCACATTCCATGTGCTTACTGTACTTGATAAAGTTATATAAAATATTCATTTCCACTTGTGCTGTCATAAATAAAATAATTTGATGTTTTAATTGTTGTTTAATGGCTGATTGTACTTTTGGCGGAAATTCTTTTAACTTGTTTACCAAACTTTTAATTTCTAAATCAATTTACATCGCACTGAATATCTAACACAAATACACGACACGTTGAAATAAAAATAACATAAGAAATATTGTTCGCCCACAAAACAGATCAAGATTAAAATTAAACCCTGGAAAAATAATGAAATAATAGTTATGCATGTAATTATTGAAATATATACAGTTCAACCCCTCGTAAGCAGCAAGCCAAGGGAAACAGCCAATTGGTAGTCTGGATTACCTGACCCTTACCACTATCGTTATCGGGTCAGGCAAGCCGTGTTCATGGCGGCCTCCTCAGTTATTATTCAGGTATTACGTTTTCATGATCTTGCATGATCATTTGCTGACGATAGTGACTTTAGTAGGAGTTCGATACTATATAGGTCATTCCATTTCGATTTTTCTGATGACACGTATATTTAGCGAACGATTTACACAAACGTGTCTAACTTGAACACAATTCGGACGTGGATTAGTCTCATTAGAATTTCGGATACTAAATTTACCATAAATGTAACCAAACAACTAAAAAAGGTATCCACTGTAATTCTTGTACAATGATCCTTTGATTTAAGGTTGTGTAATGGGAAATGTTCATTGAAAACATAATTTTTCAATACTTAATTGACTACATAGGGCGCGGCCATTATCATGCTTTGCCTGACGTACTTTTACCTGGCAAAGTACGACTGGGAACCAGACAGCCAAATTGGCTGCTTTAGCGGGGAGACCACTAAAGAAGGCGCTGTAATTTTTTTTTTTTTGGGGGGGGGGGGTCTGGAGGTAAAGTTATGATGACATAGTAAATGTTTTAATTAAAGTTTAATGCTTGTTTTATGCTTAATAAGACAAGGACAGAAAATTGACAGTAAATTATTTTCATTCTGTTTAATTGTTATCATGCATTATTCGTTACTTTATGTTGAAAATAGAGAAAAAATAATCAGGGCACTAGACAACATTTGGGGACAGGGACCCATACACTCAGGAAGTGGGAATTTTGCGTTGTTTGAAGACAAATTCCTTGTTTGGGAACTTTTAGACAACTCGTAAATTTTTACCAATCGCATTTATTCTTAACTACATGTATATGCTTTGAATAGCTAATACAGATAAATTGTGACTGTTGAATGACAAATAAAACAAACTAACAATCTTCAGTTGTTTCGGGAGTCATTTTCATTTCTTTAAAAAATTGAGGATATTTATGTGAGACAGGGAAAAATACATATGATTTTGAGAGGGGAATGGGTCCCAAAATCTGCCCCAAAATATGCAACAAGAGTGCCCTGCTAATACTTGCCAAGATGGAAACAATCAGTAATTAAGGGGTCTAACTAAACGTTGATACAGTTAACTAAACGAAAATAAAACTGTAACATTCCCATACATGTATAAATGGTCCAGCACAAAAACTAGTGTAACTACGAAGGTTATCAAAAAATTCGTGGACAGCGTCCTGGGGGTGTGGAACTCAATTCCCGGGGGAGAGGGCATGTGTTCTTCGGGAATTGGGACTTGTGTTATCAAAGGTGGGACATTCCAAGGCGGGTCCTGCATGTATATACCCCGGGGGAAGGGTCCTGGACAGTATACTTATCCAAAGAGATCGCTCATGAATTTAGTTTTTTTCTCAACTTACAGAGCTGAATCATTGGTATGAAATATCTCAACGTGTCATGTCAACATTGTAGTAGTTTCCTAAGAGTCCATTCTATTTATTTATTGGAGTTAACGCCGTATCAACACAAATTTAGGTCACTTCACGGCGTCCAGCGCACCTAACCTAGCTTTCCTGGACCATTGTCTATAACCAGTACTTACCTACCCTTCCACAAGGCCGGAAACTTCTCCATATTATCTTATCAATGGAGGAAAATCGACATTATTGTCAAATTTTCATAGAAGGGTATAACCTCCCCGGGTGGGATTCGAACCCGCACCCCCTCGGGCACGAGTATCCAAATCCCGGCGCGCTACCAACTGCGCTATCGACCCGGGTCCCATTCTATTTAAAATTCGGTCACAAAACAAGCAAAATGATTCTGTTTAAGGTTACATACCACTAAATGATCACCGGAAGCAGTAATTTGCCGGAAAAAGAAAGTGTGACATGCAGCATTCATTATTTAAGAGTACCTAGTGTTCTTATTTGGGGTGCTTTATATATTGAAGAGTATGAATGTCTTTGGGAATGCTTCTCCTATGAAAATATGCAAAAATCAATGGATCTACTTTGTTTGCTCGCGAAGAGTGGTTTAAAGGGGAGGTAACTCTGTACGGCTTGTGATGACTTAAAAACATGGATGTTTTCATGGTAGGAACTTTCGATCGAATTTATTTTCTTATAGTAATGTAACGTTTTTCTAATGCTGATCATTTTGTGCGCAATAGATAGATCTTTTAGCCTATATATGGTTTGGGGTATCCCCTGGGTCATACTGTAATTTGACATTACAAATGACTTTTATTTTCAGCAAAGAAGGATTTTATTTAGCGGTGTGTAACCTTTAGGAAATATCATCAAATATCAGTTGTCTCCCTTGGACTAAGAATTTCGTAAAAATTCTCATTAAGTTTACTCGCTTGTAAACAACAGTTAAATTGTCTCCCTTACATCGTAATAGACCATATTGTTACCAGAGTTGCCTCCCATCACAAATTGAATATTCACTATTCTGTTAACTATTGTCGAGTTGTCTCCCTTAGATCGTTAAAGAAATAAGTGGTATGACATTTGTCTCCCTTTGTTTTCTTATTTATGCAAACAATTATGATAATGTTGATTAAACTGTCAGCTTTGAACCATAAAAATGAACAAAAATAAGTATACTCACGTTAAATTGAGTCACGAACCCCCCCCCCCAAAAAAAAATAACACAAAAACACAACACCATGATTGCCTATCATGTAAATAAACATAAAAGCGCCACTAAAGTTAAAAATCGTGAACTCGACTGAGGATGATAAATGACAACCAGTCTGAAGAATGAAACCTCGTGCAGATGTAATAATTGTTTCTTTTTAAGAGTTTGGACTTATTAAGGGAAAGTACTTAATTTGTCTTGACGTTTTGTCTGCCTGTTTTATTTATTTGATCGTTGATGTTGTTACGCTTGAGAAGTCGTTGACGGAGGGAGTATTATTTAAAGCAACACTCGGTCAACAGTACGTCCAAATGAATTTTTCAAAAGAAATCACGATTTGCTTAATTCTCGGTAATTAGAAAACACACGACCGAAAAAATACATTGTTTACGTAAATAACAAATATTTAACATATTCGTAAAATACATTTGTGTCAGGAAGTGACATTAAATGACTTCATTTGTTTTTGAGAAACAGTACTTTACGCCCTTATATTGGTCACGTTTTAGACCATATTATGTGTGTAATAACCACATGGGGGTTTAGTAATTCATATAAACAACACTAGATCACATACCTTTACACTAGGGTCCTTTGTTATTAAGATTTTATGTTGGCGTATTACCTAGAATAATATGATAGTTTACGTTTTTATTTAGACCACAAAAAAGAACACAATACCATGCTAAGTTGAATCACCTATACTATGGAAAGGATGAATGTCTTTTCCACTTTAGGGTATCGCGTGAGTTTTCTGTATACTGTCCAAACTGATTCAGCGTCGATGTTTTAGTTTGTAGTTACCTTCCTTGGTCCTTCTATAAATCAACTAAAAGGGAGATAACATACCCTATTTTTTTCGAACTAAATCTGCGCGTTCGGAACGCTTCTAGGGCCCGTATTATCAAGCGTCTTACGACCAGTTTTAGTCATAAATTATTTTATGATGTATTTGTTATTTCATCGTAAAATGTTTGATAATATGCTGCCCTGGTTCCTGTGCTTACCCCTTATTGCATTGTGGGCGGTTTGACTAAAACACGCAAAGGAGAATTTTGGGCGAAATAAAGCAGACATTGGCAAAATTGTGAATTAATTAGGGACTTTAGTCAGTTATCTTTCCCTGATAAAATCTGAAGCAATCCAACTGGTAAGTAGGTCTTTACAGTTGGAATCCTCAGATTTTATCATTGAATTCCTATGTAAGGGTAACAAAATATTTCATCTAACATCTTTCTTGTTAATGAAGATATTAACATAAGTGATGGAATTTAGACAGTTCTTCAACTTGAAAATAATTAGATTGAATTTCAAACAAATTAAATGATATACAAAAAAGTTATTTAAGATTAAATTTGGCAAATTAACATTGAAAAGTAAGGATAAAATCCGAGTAATCCAACTAATTAGACCTACCTATTTTGAAGAGTATACAAGGGGAAATAACTGACTAAAGTCCCTTATTGTTTAAATAAATAGCCTCTAGGACTAACCAACTACATCACTAGTTGTATGTCTGTTCCAACAATAGTGCCTATAATTACATCAATAAAAACGTTGACTCTATCTACATCTAGTTAAACACGATTCTATAAAGTAAGTTCCTATCTTTGTTGTTGCACAACAATGCCATTTTAACAAATTGTTTTGTCACAAATGCCTAAGTGGAGAGTAAAAAGGCCCCTAAATATCTGCTATTGGGATAATTACTCTTATTGTTCATTGATATTAACAAGGATTTAATATAACGGGGATTTGTAACCACATAGATTTTCATCAAATTTCACTGTCTTCGCTAATGCGGATAACAAGTATTACAAATTAAAATAAAGATATTTACATGAAATTTTGTACCAGTACCATTCAAATCAACATAAAGGTTGGAAAAAAATGTGTTTCTTGATGATTTTGATGTAATTTATGCTTACAGACTGTTTTGCAAAAGTATGCATGTTTTTCCGTGGATCCGCCATTTTCAGCCCTAATTTACATCACCTAGAGTCATATTTTTGGTCATAATTGCAAGTTTTGTCAAAAACTAAACATTCACAAGTTGCATTGAAGACGTGTCCAAAAGCATAAATCAAGTTTTTTAACTCCGGAATATTTTGTACAGCCTGCTTCAGCCAGTTATAGACAGTGACGACCGAGAAAATTAAAAAAAGCACTTCGTTACAAATCCCTGTTATATAAAATCATTGGTATTAACAAGTGTTTCTCGTGAGTGATATTTAGTCTGTAATACATTGTATTAACATTACATTGTCTCCCTTACATAGTATCACATAGCTATGGTTGTCTCTGAACAACAAATAACTACAGCAACAGTTAAGTCCGTTGTAAGGACAATCAAAATCCATATGGTCTAAATAGATTATACTAATTTATCAGGCCCGAAGGAACAAGGGGGCTACGGGGGCTTAGCCACCCAATATTTTCAGCAATTATAGTGATTGAGGATCTTTATTTTATCTGTAACACTAAATTGATTGATACATGTGTGCTTTTTTGGCAAAATCCATTTTGCAAACACTTTTTATGGAACAAGATGCTCAAATGCAGTGTAAAATTAAACTTAAACATAAGTACAGTAACATAAGGTAACGTTTTCTTTTTCTTAGAATAAATATGAACAAATAAGCCCCCCTTAATCTGAAAATGCTTCCTACGTGCCTGTTTATTTATCTCGATGGTGAAACAAGTAATGATGGACCTTAGTCAGTTATTTCCCCTTGTATACTCTTAAAACAGGTAGGTTCAATTAGTTGGATCACTCGGATTTTACCCTAACTTTTCAATGTCAATTTGCCAAAATTAATCTTAAATAACATTTTTGTAAATCATTTAATTTGTTTGAAATTCAAGCTAAGTATTTTTAGGGTAAAGAACTATCACAATTTCACCACGTCTGTTAATATCTTCATTAGAAGAAAGATATTAGATAAAATATTTTATTATCCTTACATAGGATTTCAATGTTAAAATCCGAAGATTCCAACCGAGGATCCTACTTACCAATTGGATTGCTTCAGATTTTATCAGGGAAAGATAACTGACAAAAGTCCTTAATTATAACTTAGATTATTTACTTTCGAGTTCGCTTCATGGTCGCTATAGTACTGAGCTTGAAGGATAAAGTTTATCATTAAAGGGAACAACGGGGTTGGTTTTAAATGGAATTCGATCCAACGTGGGGCTGGCTATCCAATGGTTATAAGCCCAACGTCGTAGCCACTCGGTCACGTCCGCGCCATAATGGAGTTTGGTACTGATAAACTCAGTGCGTTTCGAAGATTCCGAACAAATATTCCCTGTAATATACACATAGTCGGCGATATACCAAACCGACGGTTAAAATATTTTCATTGTTTTTAGAAAAAACAAGCGTTAATTTTGAAGATTCAGAGAGTAACTATCAAGTATAACTTACGTATTTGTAGAATTGTATTTCGAGGGTTGTCTGCAAGACTGTAGTAACTCGCTCTTTAACACAATGCACTTACTACAGTCTTGAGGGCAACCCTCGATTTGTTCTTATACAAACTAGTTTTACTCGGATATAACATATGGTGGCCTATTTCTGCCATCAGATAACTACATAACTAACTAGTTAATTAAGATGTTAACTAGTTACGGTAACTAGGTAACCTCTCAATTAACTAGTAAGTTATGTGGTTATCTGATGGCAGAAATAGGCCACCATAATAACACATGCCAAACACTCAATATTGCAAAAATTGACTTTCTTCCCTCTGGAATTTAGAATGATGTCATGTGTTATAATTGTCCGAGTTGATGATGACAAATGAGACAAAAATAGACTCTGAGTTAAGACATTCTGATAAAAAACAAAGTTAAAACGTTTTTATATAAATGTCTTTTGAAGGACACTTGAAGGACGAAAATAATGTTTTTTGAAGTTACAGTTTGAGATGCCGCTTTTTTTGTAATGATGTAAATTTCATTTTAAAACTTGTTGATATAACGGATGACAGCTTTTGTCAGTTTTAGACCGTTATATGTAAGCACACTGGATGATTTAAGACTTGCTGGCTACATCAGCATTCCATGGTCTTCTGTTACAAGATTTATTTGTAAAACATGTTAATTGATTTAGATAATAGTAATGGAAGAACATTGTTTTTTCAAAAATCAAGACGTATAAACCTTATACATGTAAACGTGTACCGGTGTTCTGAGGTTGGAATGTAGAACGCTACAAAGAAATCTAAAGTTCTAACCGCGGGAGCCGTGGCCCAGTGGTAGTACTCGCACTTAAGGATCGAGAGGTATCGGGTTGAACCCAAATAGGGACATTTTTTATTTCTTTGAGTGAGCTGAAGCTTATTTTTGAACTTAGAGTATAATATTATAAACTATTTTTGAAGCAGAAACGTACAAATAAACAAAAAACAAAAAAAAACAACAACAAAAAACGACAACAACAACAAAACAACTACAAAAATACGACACAAAGAAAGTCGAACACATGATAATTATTTACGAAAGCAACCATACCATGGTTATGCTAATTTATTTTACCTCGATTGAGAAACAAGTTTTGACAAGTATTCACTTTTGAGTTCGTTTCCTGGTCCCCAAAGTACTTAGCTAGTAGGATAAAGTTTCTTGCTCAAGGAAACATCAGGGTAGGTTTGGGATGGGATTCGATTCAACTGTATCCAATGATTACCAGTATAACGTCGCAATCGAGTGAAGTACGGTTCCAAACCAAAGACAAAATACATGTACATCATGTAATTAGCCATGTGTGTAATTATTTCGATCGACTTTTGGTTGTCGTGCCTTAGAACTAGAACGTTTATTTTTAAAGAACATAAATATGCACGACATCTTAATGTAGTTGTAATACAAATTAATGAATCATAACGCCTAATTAAGATTGTAATATAAATGTAATTAAATAATAATTATAATTTCGTGTAATTAAACCGTTTTATGGAAGGAAACACCTAAAATAACTAAACAATTCATTTTTCACTTAGATTTATAAAAAAAACATTGTAAAACAATTACGACCATCAAATAAAACCAACATAAACCATACATAAGGCCTGTAATTTAGTTAATGAAATTTTGTCTTTTCTAGTAATATTCAACAAATTTTAATTTTAATAAATTTTAATAAAATTCTTCATTGTTGTTTTAAAAATTGTTGAAAATTATGATGTTTAGAAGGCTATTTAACAACATTAATGTCAAAATATATTAAAATTAATGAGAGCGATTATATGCATCCACAATAAAGCCTTGTTTAGACGCCCTAAATTAACATTTTGTTGATGGGCGTCAAGTCACTATGCCGCTCATATGTATTAACGTAACATGCTAAATTTGGCGCGAAGACAGAATTGACGGCAAAACGTCTTGACTGTACACACGTATACGTGGAGTTTAATATTAATTTGCGACAACAGTTTTCCATTAAAGTCATATTGTCTAATTTCTAAAACTAAAATCGGATTTGAAGATCGTGGTATTTGTAAGGGTGTAACGGGGCCCGTCTTACGACCGATTTTAGTCGTAAATCCTTTTATTATGTATTGTTAAATTATCGTTAGATTTTTGATAATATGCTGCCCCGGTTGATATTGCAATACGAACTGGTTTTTAACCGGTTCGATTTATCTTGAACCGGTGTATGTAGTTATGAGCCGTATTCATTGTTTTTATCAGAATCTGAAATTTAAATGTTTGAATGGATGTTAACATATGTTGAAAACTTGAAAAAAACTTATTATGCTATAATACAGTCAATGAAATTAGTGGGTGTCCGGTGGCCCTGGAGATCCACATTTTAGTGCTGAATACCAAAAAATTCATTTGAGTAAGCTAAAATTCTACTAACGAGTTATAGTGCTTGCAGCCAAATCGACCTGTTCGGGCAATCAATGAGAGAATAGTCCTATTCGAAAGCCCGTTTTAAATATACATTTCCTGACATTTAGTCCATTTAAAAAAGAAGTATTTCAAACATTTGTATAAGATGATAAAATATGTATATGTTTGTTATGTTGATCTAGCTATGACGATGTATGTGCGTTAATGCCTACTTTGCATCATGCTCATATCTATGCAAAAAACAATATATTGCAATAAGGGTTTTACGTTTTGCAATATATTGCCATACAGTTTTTACCGTATTGTTACATCCCTAGCTATATGAGAATATTTTATGTACCATACTCATGGTGTCTGTTTGATATGGTTTTCTAGAGCTACTCAAGGACAATTCTGTTTGTGTTCTCTTCATATTGTCTTCCTTGTTCGATTCCTACAAAAAGCATTTCACAAAACACTTCAAAATATTGTTGAGTCAGAACAGGCAAAACCAGTGTAACGACATGTAAATAAGGAAGAATGCAGACTTAAAATGCACTTATAATGCACTTATAGTGGAACTGTGGCGCCGCTAAACGTCGCAACGCCGTTAAACGCCTCAACCAGTGTTGGAACTGTGGCGCCGCTAAACGTCGCAAATGACACGTAACCGATTTTTATCAGACCTAGAGCAGTTTGAGCAGCACAAAATTCTCTTTCAAGTGGTAGTTCTCTGAACCCCAAAGCGGCTCTAGTTTTCTAGATTACCTCTAGGTTTTGAACGAGTCTAGATTTTTGGAGGAACTTCGAGGTAATCTAGAGTTACCGCTAGAAAGATAATTTTGTGCTGCTCAGACTGCTCTAGGTCTGATAAAAATCGGTTCCGTGTAAGTGTCGTTTTTTTGCCGTGTTAGAAACCATATAGGTCACGTGATTCCCCACACTGTGTTTAGTGACGTCATTTACTGCAACACGTCAAACCGATTTTACATGCCTAGGTTGCGGGATAGATATCATAGTTCATTTTATGTGACATAGAAACCATGTTAATGGTTGATGTTACTTAGTTATGTATTGTACATTGAACCAATTCACTCTGCGAACAGGTTACGTCACACATTGCTATTGACAATCAAGGGAAGTAACCGCTGTTAGGAGTTTAGGAACCAAAGTATCGTCATTAATACAAATTGCCATTTAGATCATTGTGATATATCGAAGTAGTTGTTGAAGATCAACGCTTGATTGTTTGTTAGCTGTAAACCAGAGGCAGTCGACACCGTTTCGAGTCAAAACACTATAAATTGAGTCTTCTTGTTGTAAATTATGACGTTTAAAGTTCATAAAGATAAAAAATAATATTTTTAATTAATAGTTTGTTAAAATAACTTTTCACACACAACACATTGGTGTCACATGGTTTTATTAGCGTCACGTGATTTACGTGTTGGCAGTGGTTAAGTAGCAAAACGTGACGTGAGCACTGTGAGGAGTTTGCCGTGCCGACTGCATTTGGCGTGAATCAGTTTGATTGTAGCTCTACATTAGCCTCATAGGACTAGAAAACTGCATACTTGTTGCTTTATTATTTGTTCTTGTTATTTAATGGAACTGTTGATCATAATATCGTCTTCTCGCAGGTTTGAAGGTTCTTATAAGATGTAAGCCTGTCGAATGTCAGTTATCAGCTTTTGTGCACTAATTTAAGGTACTCATTCACAGATTTCAACTTAAATAAAAACCTTTTCTATAACAATTAAAATTGTATGGAAATATTTTTGGAAGCAGGAAAGTGGTGTTCTGATAACAATTTTAGTGCAGATTGACATACAACTACAAATGATGGAGTTTCATGTTGTAAATATCTACCCCGTATGTCACGGTATAGACACTTTTAGTGCATTTTTGTGACTTTTATTGTATATTTCTTGCAAAATATAGATCAGTTTGTCTTAAAATAACAATAATTATTCTTAAAACACTAATACAGACACTGAATGGTATTTTGAAATTCTAGAAAAAATAAACCAAATCTGTGAACTAGTACCTTTAAGGCAATTAATGATAAAGTTGTATGTCAAACCAATATTTCAGTACAAGGATGGTTCAGTATAAATGAACCAAAATTGTGTTCAAACTCGAAATGTGTGAATTGCCTGTCAAACTGAGCCACCTTTCTAGCTAAATGTAATCTACACATGATTTGACATTATGAAGTTTCGTACTGGTTAAACTCAAGTATTGTTGACGTGTTTCATCGTTGATTAGTATGTTGAAAAACATGCAAGCATAATGTATGATTCAGCTTGTTCTCACACACAATCTTACGACCAAAAATCACCGTAAGTCTATTTCTAAAATTGACATCAGAAGCACACAAGGCCAAATATTATTTTAGTAAAGTGATTTTTAGAAAGTAGACTCTATTCTGCATATTTTGTGCCAGTTTGAATTTGAAAGTAAATATATTGATAATATCATGGGTAATTTCTGCTTTTGACTTACGGCGATTTTTGTCATATTTTTTTATGTGAAAACGACCTAAATGTCCATTATCTCCTGTCTATTGAGTGTTACAGCTTATAACATACAACCAGCAATGTCTTGACCATAATCATACATGTAAAAGTAATAAATATACCATTTTGTGACCATAGGTATATGAAAAAACACTAGCTGTCAACTGAAACACAGACGAAAGCAATAAATATATACATAACAAGAAAAGGGTGATATTTTTATATTTTATTTTTTCGTATATATCTTAAATAATAATAGTAATAATCATATTGTGGAAACGATAAAAAACACACAACAAATAAACGTCACATGTTGAAGACATATATAAAATATCCCTGTCATGTCCGTCAAACAATGACCATTAACATATCACCACAAGTGGAACAGAACAGAACATAACAGAAACAATATGTGTTTGTCACATGGACACGAAAAAAATGATGACATATCAAAAACTAGAAAAAAATGGATCGAAATGAAAAATTGACAGGAACTCAACTTTTTAACTTGGTGTGACGTCATATTTGAAAAGTCTGACGTCATCAAGATTGTAATAAAATTCAATTAAAGTTAAATGCATTAAATGTTTGTTTTTTCTATTTTTTTTTCGGAAAAAAAGTTTTTTTTTGTTATAATAATATGTCTGCTATGAGAGACAATGTTTAAAAGTTGAGAATATGTGCATGGATAAATAAACAACAACAAAGTTTGTTTAGGAAAATCCCCCATGACCGGAAGTCGTATTCAACAAGCATGTGTCCCAAAATATCTCGTAGATAGGAGAAAAATATAAGTCTTGGTTCCAGGATTAGTTAACATTTATTTACTGGAAGGCTCTCATCATACATATAGATCTCATGGCACGTGGCATCATGTTGCACATCATCATATCTCTCATACGATCTGAAAAAAATAAAGAAAATAAATGTACATGTAATGTCATTTTATAGTCTAAGTTTCATGCTTAAGCACGTTCACCGACTTTAGGGCTAACCGACTTTAGGGCTAACAAATGTGGTTAGTTCAAAAGTATGATCGTTGAAGTGTTTATATGACATGTGAACTAATACCACTAGTCTAAAAAGAACAATATTGTTTATTTCCTGAGTGATCGTTGTAAACAGGCTCCAAAATATTTGACTAAAAACTGGACTGTCACTAGTGTTTGCGTCGTTTAAAAATGTAGAAATTGAAATTTAGACAGCTTTTTTCCTTTATGCTCACCATCTTATAATAAAGCAGACAAAAAGAACGGAAACAAATACAATCAGATGTGTTTTTACAAATAGACATTTTGTTTTGTAGTACTCTACCATTTTAGGTGTAAATCAATCGCTTGAGGATGTTTTGCTCAGCCAAAAACAGAAATAAAGGTAAACGCAACTAATTTAGACGAGATAGTATCGTGAGTGCTTTGATTTACGTTCATTTTAGCGAGGTTTTTTTATTTCCATATCTAGCGCCGCGATGTCAATGATGAGTTGGGGTATTGTGTTCACAGTCATATAAATCAACAAAAACAGTACTTCATTGTTTTAGCTGACCTTGTGATTAATGTGTAGATGTCACAGCAAAATAATCAGAATCATAAAAGTACGTCAACCAAGACTAATGACGTACTATGTTTCAATGTCATCTAACCAGCCTCTTGCCAAGATGAACAAATATTGTCACTGTTTGTTCATAATTATCACCAAGGTAATTAATCAACAATAATGAAAAGACAAGAAGTGTACTACAATAATAATTAGTTATTACTGTTACTTCTTATGCAAAGTAAGCAATTTATTTTGAGACACATATTTTCATTGCAAACGTACAAAAAACTGACAACAAAACCAAGATATTACTCCTGTACAATGAGAATAATGGGACGCCGATGTCATACTAAAACATTTGATCGTATATAAAGAAACACAAAGTTTAATGCCGTATGATTAATTGTACTTTTATTGCCGAAGGTCAGTCAATGTTTGAAACGCCACAAACCGCGTTTGTTTTACATTTAAAGACATCGCTTCGGATTAATATATATATAGATTATATGTTCAATTTGAAAAACCACCCAATGTTAAAAGCAGTTAGAACTAGCAGACGACAGGCAATATAATTTGTAATTATTACGAATCAAGCCCCTGAAGGTCAAAGTAGCTATGAGATCGAAAATCAAGTTTGTTTTACGTAAACAAATATGCTCTAATGTTTATCTAAATCTATATACTTAAAATAAAATTTCATTTTGCAGACGATACCTCATTATTAGAACAACCGCACTTATATAATTCCCAATGACGTCATCATGTGCTAAAATTTGTCCTTCACAAAAAACTCAACCTTGCCGACTTTGATTTAAGCAATAGGTCTGATTTCTACCCCCTTAGTAATACATGCAGTAGCCCTTTCATATTATCAAGTAAAACGTATAAATGCCTCTCGTCTTTTTAAACAAGGTCAACTTTACAAGGTTATTACCAATTAGACACACATTCTTCCATTAAAAACATCAGTGAGTTTTGAAAACCCACCTGAGCTTGAAATTGACACGTACCCAATACCAAGCGTATTCTACAGACAAAAATGAACATAAAATAAACCTAGTACAAGAAATCCAGCGAATCGAGAGAAACAAAGTTAAAAGAAGATAAAAAAAGATTCTTACCGCTTCCTCCCATCATGGCAAGGGCGGGTAAGCCACCAGCACCTCCTCTTGAGCCGAGTAAAGCACCAAGTCCACCGGCAGATCCTGAGGCACCGGGTCTTCCTGAACTTCCAGAGCTTGAGCCAGAGGACGAGCTTGAACCACCTCGGTTCATCAAATTCATCATCATCATCATGTTCATCAAATCATTTCCCTGGGCATTAGCGGCTGCTACAAACACCATAAGTGATAGGCACACGTACAAGAATTTCATTTTTGATGTAGGGTTAAGTTAGTCCTTCAGCTCAAAACTAAAACTAATGTAAGAGATATCTCCGGTCTGGTTGTCTGCTCGCTAAGTGAAGATATGGTTAATTTTCTCAACTTTGGCTGATTTTAACCAGCTACTCACGCCGTAATTGACAACTCATATCACGTGATCACTCGTAACTGTCTTACTTGAAGTCTCATGACAAATTTAGTCAACTCTCTCCCATTTTAAGTAACTTTCATATTAGATGCATTGTTTTGTACGTATGAGGCCCGTCATGTGACGCAATGTTGTTGATATTTTTAGGATTTAAAAAATCATAGTTCAGGCGTTAGATGAACTATGAAGCATTTGTAATGATTCGCTAGCTGTTTATTTGAATGAAAAAAACTGATTAAGTCACTTTGACAATATCAAATTATAAAAAGTCACCAGCAAGTGTTATCAGTTAGATGACATAAAAAAAACTTCTGAAATGATATTAAAACGAGTACATAAAATTACGAATGACCTGGTATTAAAAATTACAAGTAATAGCTTGGATAATGAAGGCCTAATTTTGCAATTCGAGAAAAATCGACTTAGAATTTTTGAAGTAGGCTATATAAACATTACAGATTAGACATTAGGTGTTTGTTACAAAATGTTCTCCAGGAAAGGGCTACAAACAAATATTTGTACCCTTATTTATGGCTTGTTACAAAGTATTCAATGTTTAACACTCAGTTTGAGCCTGAATCGAGTTAGATATACGCGTTTAGAGGTCCAGAATAGAATTTGACACTTTTACTGTTGTCACATATTTGAAAGATGTGTTTTTGTATGATGTGTTTTGTATTTGAAAGATATGTTTTCATGTCGCATGTAATTGTATATATATGTATATTGTATTTATTTGGGTGATGATTATTGTTCAAGCCCTGTAATAAAGTATCTGTTCTGTTCTGTTCTGTGATAAGCCATCATAAATTAATTGTACATCTAAGTCCATGAACTCGTCCCTGGAATACTGACAATTAAGTACTATGACCCGCATTGGCGCAGTTGGTAGCGCGCCGGGATTTGATATCGTGTCCCAAAGGGGGTACGGGTTCGAATTCCAACCGAGACAATTATACCCTTCCATGAAAATTTGACAATAATGTCAATTTTCCTCCTTTAATAAGATATATGGATAAGTTTCAGGCCTCGTGAAAGGGTATGTGAGTACTGCATGGTTATAGACAAGGGTCCAGGTAAGCTAGGTTACGTGCGCTGGACGCCGTAAAATGACCTAAATTGTGTTGACACGGCGTTAATCCCCCCAAAAGAATTACATTTAAGCGGTATGTCTTTTGCTAGTAAAACTGAGTACAATATTTAATACTATTGTCTAGCTGTTGCAAATGATAGCTTACTTACAAATGATTGTTTCGTAAAATGTTAGTACAAAACAAACATGTTGTAATACTTTGACCATGGAGAGGATCTGTATAGGCATTTTATGCCTGTTATCCAATCCTATTTATAGAATAAAATATGTATTAAATGGATAGTACCAAACAAGGAAATTGTGTGACTCAATGGTCATTCTGGATACCACGACCATTAATACAGTAAATGCACTTAATATAGATAAAAACAGAGGTATCCAAAATGGATGAACAGTAAAAACGTTTTACTGATTTGGAAGAGCGTCCTAGCAACAAACTCCTGAATAGCAACCTAGCTTCTGGAAGTCATGTTTTTTACAACTTCCTGTTTCGGAGTATTTGATTCCAGAACATATTCTGAACATTTTTCGTGCAGCCAATCGACGATATTATGTTTGAATAATCAGGTCAATGAGGTCATACGGGCTTAAGAGTTGTAATTGCTAATCTGTTTTATAATGATATATTTAATTCGAGTTGGGACAGGTCTACAGCACGAGTCTTAACCTCCAAAAGCTAGAAGGTCATTTTATAATTGTAATTAATGTGACATTTAATGAAATTACATATAAATTAATGCAATGATATTACAAAATGTATATAGCAGATTATGAGTTTAGGAAAAAATGGTGAAACTATATTTTGTTGGACGATGTGGACCCCGACATACTTTCCAGGGCCTCATTCTTATATAATCGATAACAATTCGATTAAGAAATCAGCTGTGAATCAAATGTCACTCTGGTAATAAAAACATTAAGACATTAAATATAGACTGGACATTGTTGCATTTATTGCATGTAGTCTGGACACAGTTATGTATGAGTGTAAAGATTGACACCCAAGGTAAACAAATTGACATGTAATTATAATCAAATATTGACAGTTACATGTAAACCATTGTCCATAGAATATACGTTACGTCATAAAATGATGTACGTCTTTGTCACGTGTCATAAATGACGTAATAACAAGGTTGAACAAACGATTTGACATACAGCATAAAGACATACCGCACAAATACTACTAATAAATATGTTAATACATGTTACATTGTACTAAAAGCTCATTTGTTGGTATAATTTGATTGACAGGTCATTTTTGACGAGTACTAATGCACCCAGTTAATTATAGTACATATTTGAAGTGAATAAATTACAAGCGATTGATAACCCAAAGCCTATACTGTCCCCTTATTATTTTGAAATTCGTTTTATTATAATCAATTCAAATTAAAACATTTTTTGGCATGAACTTAGTTCATTGTCAATCATCATTTTGGTGGTAATTTACAAACTTGTATCATATCAACTATTGGAAATAAATTTCAGCTGAAGAAAAGCATATAAACACAAAGACTTGTGTCGCAGTGGCATGGTTTTACCATGTAATTACACATTTTCATCTATCCTAGCGCTTTTCCATCAAGCAGGGTACTAGACAATGCAGTATCTGTGCGCCATTCTATTATACCGTTTTTGTTAATGGTTTACTGGAAGAACTACAAGTATCGAAACATGGATTGAAAATTGCCGGAATCTCCCTTGTATCTCCACCCAAGCCGACGATATTGTCCTGCTATCACTTTCCAAGAATGGACTTCAACAACTTATGAACATCTGCCAAAGATACGCATCCAGATGGCTATACAGCTACAATGCGTCTAAGTGTGCTATTTTTGGATAATGTAAATAAGGGCAAAATATGGAACTTATGATAGAGGATTAAGAATTTTACTATGTCTATCTGTATATTTGCTAATAAGACATGTGTTTGTAATTTAAACGAATTGTCTACATATAACTATCTTTAAAAAAATTATAAAATGAGTGAAATCAATATTTTTGTGACAAGTTTTTGCCAAATTTCTATGTGTAAGTTGGTTTTAATAAAAAACATTTGTTTTCTGTCAATATTGTCTGTTTTGGGAAAGTCCCTACATACCAATGTCACGTGACTCTTTACTGGAGAAGTTGATCCGCTATTGGGTAATCAGCGATGATTGAAAATGCAACAGAAATGCTTTTGGTTATTGTAACATTTATTAACTAGAGGTACTAATAACAATTACATATATATATAAACATATTGAATATCTTTCATAAATCTAACAAAATCCATCTGTGTTACGGAAGTGATCCGTTACTAGCAACTCAACTGTATCACTGATATCAAAATTGCATATGTACCATTGTGGTTATAAATTTGGTCAATTATAGGGGTTTTTATTCATACAAATAACAAGCTAATAAATAGGGATGGTTATTGCCGGAAATTTCGTATTGAGATATATTGCGATACTCGACAGCGTATTGCAATTCGTATTGCGATATATTGGGAGTTTAGAACATAAGCTATTTTAGCACCTATACTTGTATTTTACTGACAATGTTAAGATTGAAATTCTGCCACACATAATGCAAAACAGCGCTATTAGTCTATTAGATTTCGATAAAAATACCACGATCTATTGCAGAACCGTACCGATACGTATTGTGTTTGAAACGTATTGCAATATACCAGTATACCGGTATTATCGCGCATCCCTAATCAAGTATGCAGCAAAACCCATTATATAGGTATTATCGCGCATCCCTACTAATAATATTAAGGAAATAAGTCGATGAAAAAATTAACATTTGAAGAATTATAGTCGATATTGTATTCTTTTAAGTCTATGGTTTGAAATTTGCAATCAGTTGTATTTTCAATCATGTACAATGTACATTCAATTCAACGTACATGTATATGAATATGTTCAATAAATTTGATAAAACATTATCAATCAATCAAATCCGATAGTTTATTTGTCATCTGCTGCCGGTGTCCCAGAGACTGGGGTAGACAGCAGCTGTCTAGATCTTCTAACGTCTGTCCTCCATGAAACTGTTGTGCATCTTGTTTGTCTTCATGTCTCCTTTTACGCACTCTGACCAGGACTTTCTTGGCCGCCCACGTTTGTCAGAAGATGGGATTCTCAGACTTGTAATAAAGTTGATGCATCCGGTAGAAGCATCGCATGACCATACCATCTAAGCCTTCTTGTACGGAGGGCATCAGTCACATCAATTAAGCCTAATTTGGTGTAGAGAGCTTCTGTGGGGGTCTCATCATAGGTCTTGGTCCCACATATCCAACGTGTCACCGCTTCTGCGTAGCCTCTGTGGGTCAGCATGTATTAGGTAACAAATTATAGTATTTGCGAATTTCCCATAAACATTCGTTGCCTGCTGATTATTAAAGCGAAAATGTGGCCCCTTTGATTCAATGTTTTAAATCTAGAAATTGATACTCTAAGGTTTGTAGAAGACTCATTGAAACTAGAATTTCATTTATTTATTTTTTATAATAAAAAAATGTTACATACAGCATAAGTATAATGCAGCATGTGACAGTCCAGAGTGTTTTATCTTATCAATGATAGACTGGATTAGAATTCACTAAGCCCTACACTGCATATTTTAACCTTAAAACCAGCTGGTAGTAGCAACAAGTAAGAAATACGTGCTTTGAGCTTGTTCGTAAGAAGAAAATAATTCACGTTGTTTAGGGAAAGGACAAGAATGATCTGAAGTTCTGAACCATATAACAGACTCTTATTATGTCATTTTTCTACGGTCGATACATCGTCAATTTTATAATTAATTAAGTCATTCAGTATAATGCAGTTTTCCAGAATATATTTGTTCAGATCACATATTAGAACGAAACAAATAATTAAACATTTTTTTATTTTGGGAAACTGCCTATTATAGAATGTGCCTGCGAGGGTGTTATGATTCTGCTACACTAAGTTGTCAGTTAGATAGATGGAAACCAGGGGCTCGTATAATCATCAATCTTACGATCAATTTTGTCGTAAATCCTTCTACATATATATCGTACTGTTTAATTATCGTAATTGATAATGTGCTGCCCGGGAGTCCGATGACCAGAGATAATAGCTGTAATATTGGGTAAAACGTGCATAAAATGCATTTTCAAAATACTTATATTCTAAGTCATTTTCAATCTTTTTGTTTTGTTATTACAACTTATTTGCCTGGGGCTGGTCGCTTTGCTATCTTTCATGAAAATTGTCCTGTACTAAAGACTTATACTTTCTCTTACAAGGGGTTGGTAGCTAAACTTAAAATAAGGCTAGAAATTGAATGAAGATCAAATGGTCTTCAATTAGAAATGTACAACGTACATGTAAACAGGGACGGTTTTTATATCATAAAGATTACATTTTTATTACAAAAATATCTAAATACGGTAAAGTGGTAAAAGAGTGCGGACTATTATGTCAGAACAGAACAGAACAGAACAGAACAGAACAGAACAGCACAGAACAGAACAGCACAGCACAGCACAGAACAGCACAGCACAGAACAGAACAGAACAGAACAGAACAGAACAGAACAGAACAGAACAGAACAACAGAACAGAACAGAACAGAACAGAACAGAACAGAACAGAACAGAACAGAACAGTACAGCACAGAACAGAACAGAACAGAACAGAACAGAACAGAACAGAACAGAACAGCACAGCACAGCACAGCACAGCACAGCACAGAACGGAACGGAACGGAACGGAACGGAACAGAACAGAACAGAACAGAACAGAACACCACACCACACCACACCACACCACACCACACCACACCACACCACACCACACCACACCACACCACACCACACCACACCACACCACACCACACCACACCACACCACAGAATACATAACAGAACGTTATTCATGAAACGTGTACAAAGTTCATGAATAACGTTCTGTTCTACCAATTATAAATATACTTCAATATCTAGGTTTCAAGTTAAAATCGGGAACAGATCAGTATTTTAAGTAATTAACATAAAGATAGACCAATAAACATGTAAACAAATATCAATAATTAGCAATAGTGGGAATATTATCGGAAATATATCACAGTTTTGAATAGTATTGTGCGTAAAGTTTGACCCCGACCTGACCTTTATGCAAGAATTTTCATTACATTGAATACGAATGTAGTATTAATGCTCGATTACACCGTGGTCGTGAGGATATGTGTTGAAATTTAACACACAAACATACTTCTATAATTTTAGAATCGCTGCCGAAGTATAGAATAGGCGTGGTACTGATTTTCGTCGGGATATGTTCAAATTATTAGATGCAAATGTGAAAGGTCAGATCGGGGTCAATATTTACGCACTATATACTTATATTAAAACTGTTAGGGCCTCTTTTATCGTGATCAACAGTGCACTAAATAGTCAGTCACAGTTTATGTCAACATACATTCTCGTTAGTTTGACAAATATACACAAATTTTGATTTCCTCTTTATAGCCAAGTCAAGTCATGTGAGAACTGACTATATCCAACAATATTATACAATCTTATATAGAGACAATGCTCTTTTCTGTCCTATTTTATTCGGAGTGAGTTTGGTCGAGTGGTTAAGACGCTGGTGGTCGTTTATACTTAATATCGTACGCTCAAAATGATCGCACGTTCGTCGTAGGTTGATTTCACGTATATAACTGTTAGCTTAATGGAACTACCTTTGCTTGTGTCCCAAGCCCAAACAAAATGCTTTAACCAGTGTTCAAATAAACACGTTTACGATCGGTTAGACGATGATTAATGTCTTGTTTTTAGTTCATTAATTTAAAATACATGATTCAATAATATCGTTAATACAGCGTTCGGTCTAAAAAAAGTAAATATTATAAAATAACGTGTCCCTATAGAGTCCCCCGTATACATGTACATTTTCCCTTTTATGAATAGTATATATTTAGTAAATCGGCTAAGCCAAGATAAATGGGACCTTTTGATTTTGCCAATGTTACATTGAAATATTCTGAAAAGTTAAGTTTAAATTAAATGAAGAGTATTTTTTTCTAACACGTTATCTTGAGAGCTTTCTGATGATGTATAGTTTTATATATGTTCTATTACCATTTTTGAATTATTTAGGTTTATATTCTCTAAAAACCCTGTTTTACACTGTTTTTGAGTCTCACTGAGGTTTTGTTCTTTTTTCATCAGTTGTTTTGAAAAGTGTTTGTTGGTTACAGTTATTTTGATGTGTTTTCTATCTCTGACTGACATACAGGTATACGGTATTTTTTACGAAATTTATTTATAATCAATATTTAAGAAAATATTCATGAAATAGTAAACATGTACCCTTGTAACGCAAGTTAGAGTTTTACGTTACCATCTTTGATAGACTTTAAAACAATTTTACCGCTTTATTTCACTTGTATCACCTTTTTACTATTACAGTTTATAATTATTTTTATCTAACCAAAATGAAGTTTTTTAGTGCATATGCATTTTCTTTTTGGAAAATAACTACTGAACATTGTAAATTTTATGTAGAGTCCGTAGCCCCTGTTTTAAACTGTGTGCTGACTTAATATAAAGAAACATAGCTGCTGTTTTATTACGTTTTCTGTTTTTGGTTGTGCCATGTAGGTAATGCAAGAAAGGAATTAAATCAGAAGAAGAACAAAAAAAATCTAAAGACAAATAAGTGCTGTCCGTAGCCCTGTAGAGTCTTTAGCCCCTGATATATTTATATATTTTTTCACACAGGAAAATTATAAAACTTTTCTAATTTTCTTAGTTTCGTACTTGTGCTGACTAGCTATGCATCTAAATACTGTATGTCTTGACAATCTTCATTCTGTTGAAAATAATGTTAAATTTGACGTAATTTATAAATTTTCTGATAGATTTCTTTAATGGTCAAACTGATACATTAGACATTTCAGAAGATACTTAAATATATATTTGTAGTGTTTGTAAGTTGAAGTTTATTGTTTTTTAAAGGATAATTACACTTAAAACAAAACAAAACGGTTTTAAATATGTGATAGAAACAGATACTGGTGTGGTGTAGAGTCCGTAGCCCCATGTTAATTTTCACATAATTCATTCTTTTGTATTTTTACTCCCAAACTTATATATGTATAGAGATAATTTATTTGATAGATTTTTGTTGTTGAAATATGCATAGAAACAGGTTGAAAATTCAGGACTTTGTTTTGTTTTGACATTTTATGTTACTAAAAAACATACATTTTTCGTGTTTTCTCAAGTAAAGTAAAGGAATTGTTTCTTCATATTATTGCTCATATTTTCAAAAGTCAGAAAATTAATACTGTATCAAAAGAATATTATTCCACAGGTCAATTTACATTAAACTACTTTCTGCAATCTACTAAATACAATCAAGTCAGTATGTAGAGTCCGTAGCCCCTGATAATTCCATTTTATGATTTTCTTTATTTGGTCAAGAAACATATGATTATTCATATCAAACTTGTTCTAAATGTGTTGTCTACATCTTTGAATACTTTCAAATATAAAAAATCAGTTTTGTTTCTTTTTTCTTATTTAGATGTAAATTTAAACTTTACATTCCCTGTGTATTTTGGGTATTTGCGCTTTTGACCATGGTAAATGTTGCTAACCATGAGAGTCAGTGTAGATTCACTTCTAAATTGATAAATACATAAAAATCAAACTTATTATAAATCATATATAAGAAATATACGTCTATCTAATTTTTTCTAGTGTTGATATGAATTACCATGTAGAGTCCGTAGCCCTGGTTTCCAATTATATAATTTTCTTTTTAAGGGTCAACAAAACCATATTATTCATATCAAACGTGTTCTAAATGTGTTGTCTACATCTTCGAATACTTTCAAATATAAAAAATCAGTTTCGTTTCTTTTTTCTCATCTATATGTAAATTGAAACTTAACGTTTCCTGTGTATTTTGGGGTATTTGCACTTTTGACCTCGGTAAATGTTGCAGACAAGGAGAGAGTGGGCGTGGATTCTCTTCAAAATTTTA
The DNA here is from genome assembly GCA_025267735.1 of Mactra quadrangularis. NCBI lineage: Eukaryota > Metazoa > Mollusca > Bivalvia > Venerida > Mactridae > Mactra > Mactra quadrangularis. Next base: position 2,389,232 of record CM046294.1, read on the forward strand.
AAGTACATGTTTATAAAACTAAATAACAAATTTTTTTATAAGAAATATACATCTTTCTAATTTTTCGTGTGGTGATATAAATTACCATGTAGAGTCCGTAGGCCCCTTGGGTACATCTATTCAACCGTTCTTAACTTTTTTGTTCTACATGTTCCATCCAAGATCTTTTGAAAATTAGTGCCTAATAGACATGTCTGTATATTACTTTAAAAGAATCTGCACTCTGATGGGGTCTGAAAATTGGCCTATGTGAGACTGAAGAGGTACCCTTTATCTTGGCTTAGCCGAAATACCCTAACCCTAACCATTTTCCTCTCGATTGTGTTATGCAATTTCAACATAGATTAATAATTTGGAGTCGGCTTTACTGAGCTAGTAGGATAAAGTTTCTTGTTCACGGAAACATCGGGGTAGGTTTTTAATTGGATTCGAACCAACGCGGAACTGGCTATCCATTGATTACCAGTCCAATGTTGTGACAAATCGGCAACACCCTCTCTCTATATTCGATTTTAAGCCTAGTTAAAACTTGTATACGATTGAGTATAAGGGATTTTTTTGCGCTTATTGACATGTGTGTATTTTGGCGAATTAAAGGACTGTGTGCCTGTGTACGTTAATATGGATAATTCCCCTTGATAATTCGAAACCGAAACTAATCCATACCAATTAAAAATTGATCATTATTATCTAAAACGGGATGGGGTTGGAGGAAGGAGGGATAACCATGGTTTCATAAATGTATTTCATATAAATGTACAAATGTCGTATCTCTGGCATATGGGAGAGTTGGGAGAATTAGTAATGATGAAAATGGATTCTTTACATAGCTCAATAAGAATCTGTCTTCGGTTCATATCACAGTATAGGTCTGTAAAGCTCTTTTTTGTTGGATTTAACGCCGTAGCAACACATTGTATAGATCATATAACGGCGGTCAGTCAACCAACTCACTGCTCCTGGAAAGGCTAAGTCTCTGGATTAAGCTGTTAACCCACTACCAAGCGCATACTTTCTTCAGTGACTGACAACTGCCCTACATAATTAAAGATTATTGGCAGGAGCGAGAATGGCCGTAGAAATAATTTTATGACCAAGCTCCACGAAAGTATGCCCGCCCGGGAATCGAACCCACGACCCCTCGATCAGTAGACTTGCGTGCTACCAACTGAGCTAGCCGGACGGCTCCGTAAAGCTCAAACTTACCAAAAGGCAAAACAGAAACTTTTTAGGGGGGAGGGGTCTAAGCGCACTCTATTGATCGAGGTTCAATTTTTGTGTGGGGCATCATTTCGTGGAGCATCGTTCTGCGGTCATTTCTCTAGAATACTAATTCTAAATCATGCAGGGCATTTTTCAGTCACCGACAGAAGTATTCGCCTAGTACTGGGTTGCAGCTTACTCCAGAGATTTAGCTTTTCCAGGAACTGTTAGTAGGTTGACTGACATTTAAACATTTAAAAGTTTTATTTATAATCAAATTACTAGTGTTATGATTGGTCAGTTTCAGTTTTTTCTCAAAATTTCAGTGATACAAAGACTTTTGTGAGGCCTTGTAGATTTGACATTTACTTCACAGAAATGTCAAACAATTAGGTCAGAAAATTGTGTCGCATGTCTGCTAAGTACATGTAGCTACTTAACACGGAAGATGAGATTTTATACTTTTAAAAGTGTGTTTGTCAATGACATTAATGTAATAAAAACATAATAAAAAATCAAAGAGTAAAAAATAAACTATCAATTATAACAGTACCGCTGACACGGTCTTTGTCTTTTGAGTTACTATATAGTCTGAATTTAAATGAACACCGCTCTGACTTGGTTTTAAACCTGTCAATAACGTCATGACGAACGGTAGTGAACGTATTTAAACAAAACGGTTTAGTTTAAAGACTAGGATGACTGGGTTTTAGTGTCAAACGTACCAGGAAGTTGGTTTTAGATCACGTGCCGCTGTATCACGTGATCACGGTCGATCAAGACTGTGATGTAGCAATTTGATGGCTTTTCCTTGTAACAATCAAGTTCATGCTTCTAGCATTGATCCATCATATACAATGTTCTCAAAAGTACATTCTAAGTAAAAGCTCAGTCAGTATCACACAAGTCTGTTGATCGAGGAGTTATGGATTCGATTCCCGGTCTGGGCATACTTTCGTTAAGTTTGGTCATGAAATAATTTCATACTGTCGTTCTCCCTTCTACCACTGATTCTAAATCATGTAGGGCAGTAAACAGTCAATGACTGAAGAATGTGAATAGTTATGTGCCTAATGACTGGTTTACTAATTAAAACCGAGATTTAGCCTTTCAGGTGAGTGAGCTAACTGACCCCCGTGATATGACCTAAACAATGTGTTGCTAAGGCATTTGACCCTATCAAAAATGAATAAGATAAAACATTGCTATGGTGACGTTATGACGTCATTTATGATTTTAAGCGATACTTTTCTGACAAACCCTAAAACCTGTGGCAATATGTTTTCTCCTGACCCCTTTCATATCAAGTATACTGGAAAAGCTTTCTTTCTCAAGGAAACAACGTTGTGGAATATGCATTGGCTTTGAACCAATGCGGAACTTTTTGTGCAACAACGTAAATGCTTAGTCATACCCACTCCTTGTCCATGTAATTTATACAAGACACACTGCCATTTATGTAATTATCATGACAAAGAAATGTTAAAATCAAACAAGAGTCATGAATGTGCCATTAAGAATCGTAGTACATATTTAATTGTGAGGATAAATTAAAACTGTAATTATAAAAGTCACATGAATGTAATTTTATGTCCAATAATAACTAAAGAAACCTGTAACATAATTAGAAGTTTGATTGAAATGACATTTTCAAAGTAGTAGTTTTTAAAATTTGGAGTTCAACGCCCGTAGTAGTTTTAGTTAGAAATGTTGACTAGAACATTCGGAACTACCTCGATCTTCTACGCAGATAATATATCTTATTAGATGATCGCCGAGGTTGTTCCGAATAAGACTAGACATGAGCTATATAGACAACTTATTTTACCATAATAAAACAAAGCAAGGTTGATGGAAGGCAATCAGAGTCTATAGATGAAAATGTCAATTTTCCTCCTTAAATAAGATATATGGAAAAGTTTCCGGCCTTGTGGAAGGGTACGTGAGTACTGGTTATAGAAAAGGGTCAAGGAAAGCTAAGTTAGGTGCACTGAACACAATAAAATAACCTAAACTGTGTGGACGCGGCTGTAACATTTTCATCTATCCATTGAAACGCATTTTATTATATATATATAGTATTAATACAATGTTCATGGGTCATTTGTGACCTAATACACAATCACTATATCGTTTTCTGTTTTGATTGTAATAAACTCTTTGAAACAAACTCTATCCATTGTACAATAAATTCCATAGTAATAAATTACTTCATGAATTCCATAAATGGTTACATTGTTTGTGTCAATCCATGACAATATTATTATGAATTTATAATTTATTATGTGGTTTTCACATCAGTTCAAGTAGCGAGAGCAATTAATTACACTTCATGTAACATACTACCTTAACTAATTGATTAATTGTTTAAAAACCAAGATTTATTATTTCTTACTTGGTTTATGTCATGTTAATTTGACAAGGTGTAACACATGTTTGAAAAAAAGGACGCATGCTTTCTGAAGCTGGGATTTTAAATCAATGATTAAACGTTGACATAGAAAAATGTCCCTAATTTCCTGATCATGACTTTGTAATAGAGACATGACACGTTAGAAACTTTGACAATGGGTTCGGTTTTGAAGGATTATTAATGGTTTGAAGAATTTATTTCTTGCGACAATGACAAGCACCTGTCCTATTATTGCTGTTATATACGTGTATTCAATTTGTTAATTTAATATATTCATGGAGGTGTATATCTAGGACATTTCAGTGTGAGGGAGTATTCACCCAGAAATGTGAACGCTATTGTTTAATTCTATTAAATTGTTAGTGTTGCACACAGCTAGCTCGGTCGGTATGACACACACATCTACTGATCGAGCGATCGTGGGTTCGATTCCCGGGTGGGGGATACTTTCATGGAGCTTTGTTATGAAATAATTTGATTCTAAATCACGTTGAGCAGTTGTCAGTCACAAGAGGAAGTATGTTCCTAGTAATTGATAAACAACTAAATCAAGAGATTTAGCCTCCCAGGAATGATGAGTAGGTTGACTTACCGCCGTGATACGACCTAAATAATGTGTTGCTTCGACGGTAAACTCAACCTGAGAAACCCCAAAAAATGTGTTGGTATATAGCTTAAGGTCTTCAGCGAACCCGTTTGTATACTGTTAATGAACGGGTAATGCCGCATCTGATGAAAATCAAAATCTGAAAAATCGCCTTATAAAGTTTTGGAAGCCAGACTATTTGTTATATACCATGTATCATTATAGTGTGTTACAGCTTATTAACGTGAACAATATGTTTGTGGTCGGTTCTATTTAAAACCGTTATTTAGGGGAAAACATCACGACAATTCCATAGCTCAGTCAGTTTCAACAGAATTTATTAGTGCACAAGTTTATTTTTCAAAATACATACATCTACATGATCTAATAGGTGAACAGCAGTGTACTTAAAGTGCATGAATTACCTATCAATGAAAAAAATCGACACAAAACATCGCCACAAAAAGGGGAGGTGTGTTGACAACAGCTCGATATAGATATTTTATGATATTGTCAACCATATTTGGGTAACTTCTTACAAATTTGGTGCAAAAAAAACTTAGCCTAAATTCAGTACATAAATCATTATGACCATAAATAAACGTTTGCTATAATTTCACGAGTATTGACAACTATGCCACATATACATCAGACAACATTGTCGATAGATTGATTGAACGAAACAAGATATATCACCAACATTTATGTATAACATAATGACAACATAATGTATTCATACGTTCTACATTAATTTTTACTGGTTACGTGTCGCAGTACATCTATAAAGAACGTTTTTTCCATGAAGTTCGTTGCCAAGCATGCACGGCTAGCTCAGTCGGTAGCAAGCAAGTCCACACGGCCATGAACTTGATTCCCAGACAGGGCATACTTTCGTGGACTTTGATCATGAATAATTTCTACGGCCATTCTTCCTCCTACCACTGATTCTTAATCATTTAGGATAGTTGTCAGTCACTGATGGATGCATACGTCTAGTAAGGAACAATGAGTAGGAGTACTAACTGCCGTGATATGGCCGATAACAAAAAGTTTTTTTTTAAAGAACTGCAAGGAAAGGTAAAAGTTTCACCCACCGTTTCCTGATTTTGCATTCTATTATTATAAATGTGGTTGCAACTCGGACCTTAACCTGGCATTCCATGAAATAACTGTTAAAAAGAATCAGAAAATAAAGGTTTTAGAACTTGTTTGTTGAAATTAAAGGTTATATATGCGTTTAAAGTCAAAGTTTGGTCTACTGACGAATGCATATGAAGTTCAGTATTTAAGGCCACAACAAGTTGATGATATGTTCTATGGATTTTTCTAGAAAAAAATGGGACGAGCGAGCGAAGAAAAAAAAAAAATCTTAAATCAGTTGCTTTATATAGCGGTTTGTCCAAATTTTTATGAGCGAGAGAGGAAATAAAAATATTATTTTTGTAAAAACCGTCAAAATTAAGCTGCGAGCGAATCCATAGAACACATCATCAAGTTGTTGTGGCCTAAGTAAAAAACATAAATGAAATACCAAAAAAAAAATGCAAATGGATTATACAATGTGGACGCTGTACATGTATTATGATAACGTGCAAAGTATAACAGCGGTATTTCTTTTGCACGAGTAATTAATAAACCCAAGGCGCATAGATATGTCGGATTTGCGGTGCATGAACAACAAAATTTATTTGACGTGCATGTTAGATGCACGCCTCTGGGTACTCATGTCCGCTTAATACAAACATACCCTCAAGTTTTAGACATTTAAACGTCAACTTCGCGTTTTGTTATTACAATAAAAGTGTGTTTTTGGTCACTTCTATTGCCTCCAGAGAAGTTACATCACCGTCTTAGGAAACTATACATGTAGCTATGTATTAGGATCAGTCTAGCTTTGTGTCAACATATTACTCATGTCATACACACTCATTTGTATATAATTAATTATATGATAAAACCTTGATAAATAACTTTGTACACACAGGTAAAGAACTGCTGCAGCAACAGTTGCAAGTTTAAGTAAAAATATATTATACTGTAGTTGTTTAACACGACAGGTTTTTAACACTCAAATGCTGATTATGAAATGTTCGGATGCACAACATGTTTTTTAGAATAATATATTGACTATTAAAATTACTTTATATTTCATATCAAGTTCTGTTTTAACTTGCACTCCTCTTTTGTTTTAAATGTGGTCATGTTTACATCACGTGACACACAAATCCAATTGTCTTCAAATTGTCTTTAAAAAAATTTTTTAGACAGCTCCCTATTAGGTACCAGACAGAGTGAATAATCATTAGAGTTAGCTATTTGCATGGCTTTACGAACAAAACCGAGCTAGTACGATTAAAAATACTGCTAAATCTCACGCGGAATACTTGCACGATATCATTATAATCACAGTCCGAGATTATGAGTCAACTCAGTGTGAATATGTTTCTAAAAATAGATTGTAGCAGATTATAAATCTATGATGGGTTTTATATTGAATACGCTTGATCGTAATACAGCCTTACAGTTCAGCTTTTAATTTATGAATTTAAAATTGTTTCGTAAAATTCTTCCATTTCAATCAATTATACAGCTAATAATAACATGCAGGATGTAAGGTTCGTGTTCACTGCTGTCTTTTAACGTATCTCATAAATCATAAACATTTCTTTATTTCCACGTCTAGTTACAGTCGCAAAGACATATGTTAGTTATTTAGATGTAATAAGCTAGTTCCATAATTAGATGAAGTAAAACAGAAACTTTTGTTTTTGTTCCTAGTTGATTAATGCCCTCATCTTAAAACTCTAATTAATGTAGTACTACTTAAAGCTACCATATGAAGACTGAATATGCCATTGGACGCTAAAATAATATTAAGCATCTTCTTGATGCGTGTTTTAATTTTTTTAGGTCGCTCTTCTGTAAACATAGTCGGTCGACACAGTTTCACAACAAAAACGCAATATGTACACATGTATCTACTAAGAACTTTGTCGGCCACCTTTGATCGAAAATAATCTCGTCAACTTAAAACTTTATTTATTTCGTGCATTTCAAAGTTAAGCAATCTCAAACTAAAAAAGGATTGGTAAACCAATACGTAAAACAAACGTTTTGATTGCAGGTTTTATGGAGAGGTCAGGTGATAAAAAAATCCTCAGCATGGTTTTATAAGGTTTTTTTAAAACGGTTATGAAAATAGATAAACTGCTCTATTAAGGAATCCCCTTTTTGAAAATTGGGTACTTCAACAGACTTGAATATACCAAGAAAAATTGTTTGACATGTTGCTTGTGTCAATAATGTGCATTATATTGTAATGACTTTATGGTTTCAAGACAGTTTTCATATCAGCTGAAAAAACATGTCTTTGTATAGGGACTTTAAGACAAGTTTTTCATATTTGCTATAAATTAATCTTTGTACAGGGCCTTTAAGACAAGTTTTTCATATTTGCTATAAATTAATCTTTGTACAGGGCCTTTAAGACAAGTTTTTCATATTTGCTATAAATTAATCTTTGTACAGGGACTTTAAGACAAGTTTTTCATATTTGCTATAAATTAATCTTTGTAGAGGGTCTTTAATAATTTCTCTGACAGAAACAAGTGACATATATCGCAGTAAGACATAAATGTTTATGATAATTGTTTATCATAATTATAATTTTAACTTTAATTTTTAAAGCATGCAGTTATAAAATGTTACATCTTTTTGTAGACAGCAGTTGAAAAATTGTGTCATTGACCTTTGAGTAGAATTCACATTATATAAATTAAAAATGTATATATTTAAAAGCCATTATAAATGATATCGAAGCATAATATCTTTTCTTTAATACATCATATTGATCGTTGTGGATGAATGGGATTCAATGAACAACTGTATGCGGCAAACTTGTTAGTGACAACTATATATGAAAGCGAGTCAGCTCCCTTTGATATGAAAAATAATAGTTAAGGCCACAACAAGTTAATCAAATGTTCTATGGATTCGCTTACACCTTAATTTTGACGGTATTTACAAAAAAATATTTTTACTACCTCGCTCGCTTATAATAACTTGGTCAAACCGCTATATATAGCAACTGAATTAATTTTTTTTTCTTCGTTCGATCGTTCCATTTTTTTCAGAAAAATCCGTAGAACACATGATCAACTTGTTGTGGCCTTATATGATTTAAACATATTTCATAGTGAAAATACTAGAAAAATACTATACATTAGAGATCATTTTCGGAGAAAAAATCTCTTGTCATATTATAAACATTGTTTTTGTTTTTGTAATTCAAAAATTTAGAAGTGAATTTCATTTTATATTACGTCGTACATGTTTTTATATATTGGTACTTATTTTATAATTTTTTTAACTTTATTCAAAGACTTCAGCACAGAACAGTGCTTTTGGTCATAGAACATAATTATTTACATATATATACAAACAAGTAATAAATTACATCATAAAACAAATGTATAATAATAAGACATTATATGTCAAATGAAAATTAAATAAATATGAATATCTATATAAACAAATATCAATTTCTTTGGAAACAGAATAATCTAAGTAATAATGTTATGGTAAAATATTGAATGTACTGTCTAAAAATATTATGGGACAGCTAATTCATTAAGAAGTTGCTTGCGTTTAATGAATGCTTCTTGAAGAAAATGTACAATTTTTATTATAGTGTTATTTTTCTGTGAGGCCATTAAATTTGAAAATTTTTGCAGCGTTGGACAGGATGTATTTCTTAAGTATTTCAGTCGTAAATTATTTTATAACAACCCTTGTATGTTTAAATCTATTCAATAATTAAATAGCGAACATATTTTGTTATCAGCAAAATTCTACCTAATTCTTAAAGTGACAAATTAAGAGCACGATGTCCCATTTTGGACACCGTACAATTTAACTGAAATATATACAAGTATATTCATTTTGTAAAAAACATAACCATGTCAAGTCCGTCAGGTCAAATTGTTGCCTTTTTAACTGAACAAAAATAGATGTGCGTGGGACAGACGAATAACAAAATTAAGAATAGTAATCAGTCAAATATTAACATGTCAAAATGTTTGAAGATTTTTTATACATAAAAAATCTTTTATCGTAATAGAAACATGATAAAACAGTCTTTATTTGGCATGAAATTACCAATTTATAGCCAACAAAACCCTAATATGTTATAACATATAACATATGTATACCAGGCGTGCTCTTACAACATACAAAACAAATGAATACGTCGGTATTATGAAGCATTGACATGGGACATTTTATTAATACAGCCTTTGTCTAAAAATCTTTGGATTTAAAATAAAAAAATATTATTTTTGTACATTCAAGTTTAGTACACGGAAATTGTCGAACGATCACGAAGGTAGGCGGAATATGTCGATTACAATATTTGTATTCGACATATTCCGCCCTTTCGCCTATTCATTTAATGAACGCACCATTCGTTTCAGCATGCGCGAAATATCGAAAATATGAAGAATTGGCCACTCATTAACATGGTTAACTCGTATTCATTTAAAGTGAGGTAAAAACTTTTCTTTGTGTTTTGGTTATTTCGATGCATGGCCAATAAATGTGTTTCGTTTTATTTTATTTTTGTGACTTAATCTGAGAGTTTTAGACTTATACACTTTAACGCGCAAAAAGATCGGTTTTGCCACGTTACAAAACGTTCCAAACGTTAACCCTTACAACACGAGAGTTAAATATAAAAACCTATGCCAGCAGCCAAGAGCCAAGGTTAGCAAACACCGTCAATTTAACACAACACATGCCGACTGACCTGGCTCTATGCTGTTGGCTGCTCATTGTCCAATTTTTAACCTGAAATCCCTACCGAATGACAATGAGCAGGTCTAAAACGTGCAGACAGAATAATTCATTGTGGAAATTCAGCATTGAAAGGGTGAACTGATTTCATTCGTCGAATCTAAAGTCCCGCTTCACGTTCTAGGTCCCTCCTGAACCAATAGTTTTTGAAAGGTACTGTAAATTATCCTAGCATAAACTTAGCTGTACAAAAACCCAAACAACATTGGTATGACACCCAAATGGCTCTCATCTTGACCACATAACTGTTTCTTCTTCAATAAAAGTCCTTTTAACCGGACATTTCAAGTATATATGCCTGACCGAGCGATACTATGAGTGATGGATAAAAACCCGCTTGATGAATGGGACCGTACAAACATTTAACGTCAGCCAATCTAGACTTAATGCTCACTCTAAATGTATATTAATATCATATTGTGTTTTTATAGAGCAAGCATTTATTATGTACTAAAATATGAAAGGGGATATAGTTAAAGCCCCATTATCAAAAGTAATAGTGTCCATAGACTGCAAAATAAGTAGACATTTATCTACAATGCATTTCAAATACCTACAATAAAGAGACTAATTGAATAAATGCTAGTATCGCTGAAAATGATGATGTCAATTAGTGCATTGCTTGTCCACGAACAAGCGGGATAGAGAATTATATTGATTTGTACGCAGGCATAAACGTACGAGTAGAGAAAAAAATCGGGCACAGGGTTTCCCTATCTGATTAAAAACCCGATCTAAAGTTTTCCGCTCGCCTACTCGCTAATTTAGATCTGGCCTTTTTCAAACGAGGGTCACATTCAAGTGACATTTTCTAATGATAATATTTATGACGAAATTGTTATGATACGTAACTTGTTTACATCGTCTACGTCACGCAATTTTAAATAAGCCGTCCAATCGCAGACTGTGAATAATACCGCTGTCAAATTAGCTCACAAACCTTGGTCTAAAAATAGAAATTACGAAATCAAAATGTGATTAATAGTGTTTTCGTCTAGATGAAAGCTACGCATTGATTGGTCGACACAAAGTTCATCTCAACGTGACCTTCCATGGAGACAGTAGAGATCCTGTACGTCAGCGGTCTACAGGATAGCTGTTCACGGAGATTGGAGGCTTTCCACACCCATGGAAAGAGTTTTAACTATTTATTGTGCGTCTAATGCATTTCATATATTAATAACTTCATAGTTGTAACACAGTTTTTATGTTTGCTGTAAATGAATATATCCCCATGAAGTGGCTTTAACACAAGAACGCGCGTAGCTGGGAGGTTAAACATAAAACTGCCCAATGAAGTCTTTGGCAAACAAGCTCAGGGCTGATCCCAAACCCGACTAGAAATGTTGTAGTTGTCTCAAGCAAATGGTGCAAGGTTTCTTAACAATACTATTACAACTAAGCCGCCCAGCTAGCTTAGCTGAAAGCACGCAAGTCTACTGATCGAGGGGTCGTGGGTTCTCTTCCCAGGCGGGGCATACTTTCGTCGAGCTTGGTCATGAAATTATTTCTACAGCCATTCTCACTCCTACCAATGATTCTTAATAATATAGAACAGTTATCAGTCACTGACGAAAGTATGCGCCTAGTAGTTAGTTAACAGTTAAATTCAGAGGTTAAGCATTTTCAGGAACAGTGAGTAGGTGGACTGACCGCCGTTATATGACCTATACAATGTGTTGTTACGGCGTTAAACCCAACAACCCCCCCCAACCCTCCCCAAAAAAACCATCAGTTACAACTTTAATATATCAATATGTTCTGGTGTTCTTAAATCATATATTGTCATTGTCATTGTTATGGTGAATGTTATACGCCATGTCGTATTTTCGTTTCTTCGCCGCGAAGAAATGAAAGAACGAAGGCACGACAAATCCACAGTTTGTCGTATCTTCGCATTTGGACATGGCGTAAGTCAGCCACCATACATTGTTGATTTACCTTGACCATCATGTCATCACATCAATACAGTAGATCTAACTGTGTTGTCAGGTTTTATTGTTATTTTTTATAAATAGAGAACTATAGTATCACTATTATATCATAATAATGTCATAATATATATTGAAAGGGCCACCCTAGTTCAAGAATTAAGCAATCTAGTACATCTACAGACTAGAACAAATATAACAGTTATTTTATTTGTACAGACAAGAATGACAACTAACATTCAGTCACTTATGCAGTTATACGAACGATGTACCTCGTGGCTGAACGTGTTTCTCTTGAGTTCAGAAATATACACGGTCAATTCACTATCATACGGAAGACCTTAGAGATCCGCTACGCAGACTTGCAACGAAAATAGCCGAGGAGTTCCGAATGCTTGCTATCAGGTTCAACTGTCAGTAAACAAACAATACTAAATGCCATATAATTTAATGTTTTTTTTAATTGTATAGAAAGTTATATTTCCGCCTAGCTAGCACTGTCGGGCTCGTGGGTTCGATTCATAGCAGGTGTACTTTCGTAGAGTTTGGTCATGAAATAATTTCTACGGCTATTCTCCCTCTTACCATAGATTCTAAAGCATGTAGTGCAGTTTTAGGCACTGATAGTATTATGGACCTAATAACCGGTTAATAGCTAAATCCAGAGATGGTTTAGCCTCTCAGGAACGGTGAGTAGGTTGACTGACTATTGTATTATAACATACACAATGTGTTGCTAGGGCGTTATATTTAACCAAAACAATTAAGTAATGTTTTGTTTTGTTTTTGTTGGGTTTAACGCCGTAGCAACACATTTCATAGGTCATATAACGGCGGTCAGTCAACCTACTCACTCCTCCTGGAAAGGCTAAATCTCTGGAATTTATGGTGGCTGATTTATGCCACGTCGCATTGTTGTCCCGCGGGGCGCCACACGAAAACACGAAAGTACGACAAAATGGTCTTTTTGTCGTATCATCGTCCCGCGAGGCGCCATGCAAAAACACAATCATACGACATTTTAATCATTTGTCGTGTTTTCGCCTGTGAAAGCTCAATGAAACTATGTATTTTTACGACAAAACTTTTACAAAGATACGACACATTTTCGTGTCGTGTTATTGCCTTTATTTTATCGTATCATTGTGTTTTCGTCTCACAACCCGCGGGACGATGATACGACAAACAGACATTTGTCGTATCATTGTGTTTTCGTGTGGCGCCTCGCGGGACAAAGATACGACAGAGTAGATCTGTCGTATAATTGTATTTTCGCTCTTTCGCCTTCCGCTCACACATGCGCAGAAGACTATTGAAGATGTACACATGTGTGAGCGGAAGGCGAAAGAGCGAAAATACAATTATACGACAGATCTACTCTATCGTATCTTTGTCCCGCGAGGCGCCACACGAAAACACAATCATACGACAAATGTCTGTTTGTCGTATCATCGTCCCGCGGGTTGTGAGACGAAAACACAAAGATACGACAAAATAAAGGCAATAACACGACACGAAAATGTGTCGTATCTTTGTAAAAGTTTTGTCGTAAAAATACATTGTTGCATTAAGCTTTCACAGGCGAAAACACGACAAATGATTAAAATGTCGTATGATTGTGTTTTTGCATGGCGCCTCGCGGGACGATGATACGACAAAAAGACCATTTTGTCGTACTTTCGTGTTTTCGTGTGGCGCCCCGCGGGACAATAATGCGACATGGCATAAATCAGCCACCATAGGAATTAGATGTTAACCAACTACTAAGCGCATATTTTCGTCAGTGACTGACACCTTTCCTACATAATTAAAAATCATTGGTAGGAGGGAGAATGACCGTAGAAATAATTTCATGACCAAGCTCAACGAAAGTATGCCCCGCCCGAATCCACGACCACTCGATCAGTAGACTTGCGTGCTGCCAACTGAGCTAGCCGGGTCGCTAACAATTAAGTAACAAAATATATTATACGTATAAAGGTAGACATATACTCGTATTGTAATATTTCAGTTTGAGTTGCTTCCCTTGGTATGTTGGTGTTGCTATTTTACTCCAGTGTGTATGATTTCATAAGGTATGTGAAGTTGGCTTGTACATTGTACATTGTACATTGCAGTTACCGCGAACGTTACAGAACGTTACATAACGATATATTCGGAACTCCTCGGCCCATTTCCGTTAAAGGTTACATAGAAAAAGCATTTTATTGGGAAACCATATAAACAATATCTCTATCAACAGTGCAACACACGAAAAATCAGCGTTTTATATCAACCATTTCCGCAAATCCTTTCGACTCACATGAAAAGGGGACGGTCTAATCTAATTGATTTAGTAAACATACTGACGACATACGCAAAGAAGGATCATCCATCGTGACTAATTAATTATAAAATATTCTATATAGAATATATAAGAAATTACTGACGACATACGCAAAGAACGATCATCACTCGTTGACTTTCTACCTCTGCTAAAATACTTCGTGCAAACTGATATTTCTATTGTTAGACAGAGACACACACATTTAAATTGCATGACTGTCTCGTGATTTTTAAAAAAAATAGATGCAACTAATTCTCACGCCTGTAATATCAAAATGTCGAAAATCAAAGATGTTGGACAGTTTTGCACAAGTTAGATAACGGGAAATTAACAAAAATGAAAGTAACCATTGATTTTTTTAAACGCGCATTTTTGATCTTTCACATATAAATATAGAGCAACTTATTGCACTTGAATACAAAGTGTAGCCACGCTATATATGACGTAATACGAGGTTGCATTCGTCACTAGTATGATAATACCATATAAGTTGGTAAACTTTCATTGGTCTTTTAAAGACTCATAGTAAAGGTCAATATCATTATCGCCGGTCGTTGGACCGGCGATATAGACAATTATCAAGATTTGAGCATTAAATGCAGTCAACACCGGTTGCCTGAAGCCAATCAAAACGATGCATTTGAGGTCATATGATGAAAAATGGACGTAAAAAAGTCAAATAAGGGGCGCGTGAATAGGCTCGTCGAAGCCATGTTTTGTTGGGTTACCTGCTTGAATTGAAACTTAACCCTGCCTGTAACACTCGAGAGAGGGGTTGGCAGTATACAGAGATAAAATATTTTATATAGCAAATCAACATCCTACTGCTTCTGGACAGTTCGGTATGGGCTAATCTGTGGACAAACTATCTCATAGTATGACACACCTTTACGCAAACGTCTTAAACCGGTTACGTCATGTTTTGTTCTTGGGAAGTAGCTGTTGCGGTTAAAAGGTCTCTTTTTATGTACTTTGATTTTCAATTTGCCCGGAGACCAGCGATCGCCCCTTATTATACAGATCACTTCTGGGAACCAATAGTCACACGGATTGGTAAGGACAGATCCGCAATGTAAGGAGCACTTGACTGAACAGAAGCGATATGTCATGTAAATAGCTTAAGTTCTGAAAGACTATGTTTTCCCTTTTGTCGATCTTTTTAAGCGTCATGCAAATATGAATTACTGAAAATAAATCCAACAGAAACCAAATATCATGTCGGCATAAAGATAGTGTCTAGATCCAGACCATTCTCGTACCCCAAGGTTATCAAGATTCTCGATCTAACTAGTATCGAGAATCTTACTAGGCTCTGGGAACGAGAATGTTACATATGACCAGGAAAACTTTTATAACAAGTTACCTTTTTATTACTGAAAAACCTTAACATGACAATTCAATATAATGTTTTTTTTGAGTTACCTTTAGTCAAATAAAATTGCTTTTTATTTATGTTAATTTTACATGTTTCTATGCATTAAAACTTGAATATTTTGAAAAATGTTACGCCCCCGGTAACTTTAAATCGAGATTTGCGGCAGACGAGAAACTTACATTGACTTTTAAGTAAAATAAACAACATTAAGATCAGTTTTATAAATTTAATAAATAAACTGTCTTAACTTAAAAACAATTATAAAAATCATCATATCATTACACGTAAAAGATTTTAATTTTTATTTTTTTAACAAGATAATGAAATAACTTTAGTATTTTTAATAGCAACACAGCATTAAATGTACATTCTAACTTCATGCTTTTGAAATCATGTGATAGTTAACATGTAAAAATAAATGTCGCCTCGTAATGTTTAATCATTAACAAACGTTTAATAAAAAATGATATGTTCTCAATAATATGATGAATTGCTTCTCGACGCCAAGTGTTCGTATCTCTGCCTGCATATTCCAAGCTTACTTAATTGGTGCGATACAGCAGAAATCAAGCTAGGTTTTCGTCGTGGTTTAACATTAAAAATTATTCTTTTGGTTGCTTCGCTTCTCTGTGTTGTACAAGTGACAAATTTTGATGAGCTTGGAAAAAAGAATTTCAAACGAATATGTCACATTATATGTCCCATTTTCGGCCGAAGGTTGTGATATATTCGACCGAATAGATCACACGTGTGACATATTCGGACCCAATATGTCACCGAGTGACATATACGTTTTGTGACATATGCGATCTAACGATGCTTGATACCGATATCGGAGTATCGTAGCTCGAATGTAATTATTAGGCTGGGATTAACTTTTCAAAAAAAAATATATTAAAGCGTACAATGAGTGTCTATCACACCGTGTAGAAAGGCGTGGCACTTTGTCGGGATATGTGTAGGTAATTATTACATGCAAATGTGAAAGGTCAGTTCGGGGTCAATTTTTAGACACAATACCTGATTAATTTATTAAAATTTAATTCATTTTGCTAACGAGTCTAGTTATTTGTTGATCTTTGTCACTTTGTGGTGCCGATTGTGATCCTTTAGCTTGACGTCGATATTTCCACCCTAGTAGCCATTTCCCTAAAGAACTTGCTAGCTAGCGCTTTGTTTCTGGTACCCTTCTTACACCAAAGTAATAAGTATGTGGTATCATATTGAAGGAACCAGGGTACAAAGCGCTAGCTAGCGATATGGTTAGGAAACTGGCCACAGGTTAGAAAGATGTTTGTTTTTGTTTGTTTGTTTGTTGGGATTAACGCCGTAGCAACACATTATATAGGTCATATAACGACGGTCAGTCAACCTACTCACTCCTCCTGGAAAGGCTTAATCTCTGGATTTAGCTGTTAACCAACTACTAAGCGCATTCTTTCGTCAGTGACTGACAACTGCCCTACATAATTAAAAATCATTGGTAGGAGGGATAATGGCCGTAGAAATAATTTCATGACCAAGCTCCACGAAAGTATGCCCCGTCCGGGAATCGAACCCACGACCCAGTAGAAAGATGTTTGTACTTTGTGACGTCATTGATACCTGGATAAATGTCAGGCATGTTGGAAATCAACTTATATTTAATATAATGAGTATTGTTCCAAAACTGTATATATTGTATTGGCTAAAAACTATTGCATGTATGTTAGTGCTTAATAAAATATTGAACTTGAACTTTCTCAATTGTTGTTTTTCCTTGTAAAGATTTTTGTATGTGTTTTTACAAGCGTTAACATACATATCTTTGAATTTAATGACTTAGTTGAGTTTTTGTGTTCCTTTTTAACTGTCAATGCCATATGAAGCAAATAAGTGTTTCCTAAGTGTTGCCATCTTAGCCTGTGTTACCTGAACTGAATAACATTTTACTGATCTGAACTTTGTCCCCTGAACTGTATGTACTCTGTATTTAGCATAGATTTAATATGGAACTCAAGTTGACAGGGTTTTCAAGCAGAAAAAACTTTGTTTGCATCGGATGTCCCCGGGTGGAACAAAGTTGATGTAAAAATGTGCTTTAACAGAGCAGAACGGTCTATTTGTGTTGCCGTTGCCAACTTTTCAGCAAAAGTATGCAATGAAACTTAATTTTGCACGGATTCTACGGGTACAAACGAACCTTTTTCGGCTGGAAAACCCTATAAATTCGAGTTCCGAATATGAACTTCATGAGATTTCATGTTTCTAGATTGTGATATACAAATATATGTATCCAAAAGTGGCTGCTTGATAGTGGTACTAGTTCTGCATTTAGAAAAAAATTGTAAATCTTTTCACGAAATGATTACGACGAAAACTGATGTCATTCCAAGGTTGATTACATTCATAGGCGTGCAATGTTTTTTTTCAATTAATGATAAATAAAACTTTAAATCACTGAGAATATAGTAATTCTCAGAAACGTTTATCATAAAAAATGAGGTATATTTTGATTTTCAACCTTAGTGCGACAGTCATGTCTGTAAAATGGACTTACGGAGGTTTTTGTCGTAAAGGCTTTTAATGAAAAGAAATACAGCTAAAAGTAATATTCACTTTTCATAATTTGATTAAAGTATCTTGTCCCATGTTGGGTGTCTTATATGATTAGAAAATAACTTTTGGCATAAAAAACCTACTCCTGTCATGTTTGGTCGCCATTTTGAAAAAAAGCTAAATGATCGGAGGTTGTCCAAGTTGAATATTCATTGTAACCAGTATATATGTGTGGTACCATGTTCACGTATCTACACAAGACTATATACCAGCGCACCTTTTCACAAAAATTCTAACGAAAAAAGTTATCGTAAGTCAATTTCATAAATACTGCAGTTCAAGCTCAGAAGGATGATAAACATAACTATGTTATGGTATTCAAAAGGTAAACAATATACTGCACAATTCAATAATGTTTTGAATTGATAAGCCACAAAATGACCGTTTTATCAATGTATCTTGGTTGTGACTTACGACGACTTTTATCGTACGATTTTTGTGAAAAGCGCCAGTTAGATATATGTTTTTATAAAGTTGTTTTTTCAATGGTCTCTTTTGTGAGCAATACCGATTTTTTATTACTTAAAAAGACAAAAGTGTGCCAGTTTGGTTAATGATAACGTAATTCACAGCTTTATTAATCTTTCAATTCAGATCTTACGTAAATTCAAAGAAAATGACATTTGTTGTCCAATTTTAACTGGATGAACCAATGACTTTGAATAAAAACAATTTTATAAAAAAACATATAATTTCTAAGTATATTTTCATAAAATGGCTGTTTTGGTGACGTCATCAAGATGGCGTCATGTCTTAGGCTGAACTGTTTAAAAGAATTCAAAATATTGATGCATATTCTACATTTTTAATATATAAACAAAATATACAAAATCAATACCATATAACGTATCAGGTAGATAGAAAATAAATGTATACAAGTTTGACACAGGGCCACAACACAACGTCCATCATGTATGAGTTGTCCACGCTGTATGACGTCATAGTGACGTCATGGATTTTAGAATCACAGTAATCTAGAAGTTTTTACCACAGGATTAAATGACATTTTTTATTATGTTGAAATACAGTCCGTGTTCCATTATACTTTATAAACATTTAGTCCTTGATCGAAACTTCAGGTCGTATGGCATAGTTTCCGGTCGTGGTGTTGTAATGTCGACGGCTCCTATAAGTTTCCATTCAGTGCAGCCAGGCACAGGAAGCTGAACGAGTTCTGGCAGAACAAGTAAGCTCTAAATGCATCGTTGCCGCCTGAAATTATAAATTTACATTGTTAATAGAAAAAAATATATTTATACATAAAACAGTTAGCCTAACTAAAATCGCCAAAGTTCTCCCCATTAGAACAACCCCAAATAAAAACAACAACAAAAAGAACACAAACAAAGTTGATAACTTGTTTAAACTGTTCAATCAATTGTAAAATGTTCTCCGACATTTTACCCAAAAAAAACCAACAAATATTTTTTTTTAATGTTTGAGGTATAAGTTTTGTTTTTGTTTTATGGTTTCACTTTTATAACAAACGTTTTCAAAATCTAAGAACATGTCACTCTTTGCTTTTAAGCTTCATATATAGAAGATTTGTGTTTTTTTTATTGTTCCTGTTCCTGAAATGTTCGCTTTTATTTGTATTTGATTCCTATGTATCTCTATATGGGTGTACCGCCAAATAATTGTAATGGCGACAAACACCAATGTGTTCTGCTAATAGAAAAATATATTCCAATCTGTTCTTAAAATCATTAACAATTACTTCACATGTTGTTACTTTATATAAATGTAACATGCGTTTTTATAATAAAGATACTTTTCTGTTCTGTTCTGCTTACATCATTGTTCGCTACAATGGTGAAAACAAATTAAGTAAAACTTTCCCATTAATTTATTTCACACTACTGTACGTCATATTCCTAAATGGACTAGAACAGGCACGATATATTTTCTTATTTTTGGCATTAAGCTATTCGTGGCTTATAAATGCTTGGTACTCTAAAACAAAGTTGTTGTTAAATAATCTCTCCTTACAATTTCATTAATTAACTCCTTATTTCATTTCATAGGGATAACAAGAAAACACTCATATAGTTCACATTTATTTCGCTGTAGACATTACACATTTATCTATGTATTTATGTCTCTAATTTTTTAATGTATGAAATAGTACTGAATTAACTAAATTAATATGTGAAACATTTAACATAATAATACCTTACACTCAAGTATAATAAATACAGCGTCATTGGAAAAAAACATCAGGGCACCTTTTCTTGATCAAACGTTCTTAAGAAAAAAGTTATCGTAAGTCCAATTCATAATTTTTGCCTTTCGAAGTCAGAAGTATAATAAACATAACTATGATATAATATTCAAAGGGTATACAATATTCTACATAATTCAATAATATTGGGAATTGTTTGGCCAAAAAATGACTGTATTATTCATGTTTTTTGCTTTTGACTTACGATTATTTTTATCGTAAGATTTTTTGTGAAAAACGTCCCTGTTTTTTTAGATTAACTGAGTTACATTTACCCACGAAAAATACCAGTCATCTTAACCAATGCCAAAATCATCGTCATTATTCTATTAACAATATGATTCAAACCACAGGCGACCGGCACGGTCTCGAATCAAAAGCACTATATTTTACATGTATATATATATATATAGTGTTTTTGATTCGGGACCATGCCGTCCGCCTCTGATTCAAACTACGTTACATGCTCTTGAACAAGCTCCGATTATATTCAAATTTCTTGCGGTATCCATGATATTTATCAAAATTTTATTTGTCAAATGACTTGTATAGACATAGAACATGTTATTATTTAAGAAGAAAGTTATGTTACGTAAGTTGGTACTGTCAATATATAGACCTGAACAAACTTGTTATCATAGTTATAATAGTAAAGCAACCATATACTGCCAGCTATGGCTACACACTTTATTGAGATCAAATATTATTAAATGACAAAATGACTAGTATGAAAATTATATAACAAATGCTCTTGGGCCAAGATACAAAAAAACAACAACCTGAGTCATAATCTTATCATTAATAGACATTTCTTCAAGCAAGATACGTTACAACAGTTGCAAAAACGAAATAAGTCCGTGGATTCTTTTTTGTTGTCATTAAAAAGTAAATAAGTATTGATTTAGATGAATAACTTTAAATCAATCAGCGTGCCAAAGCATTTACCCAGCGCCATGTTTTAATATCAGGTACAGAGGTGTTGCGTTCAGGAAAAAGACTTGCAGACAAACACCTCTACCAAAATATTTCAACAAGATGGACACATTATTACATTATTGCCAAACAAAAATGAAATGCAAATTTATCAAATTCTACATTGACTTATTTGTCACGACGTAACATACTAGTATGCAAAGCATAATCTATTTATGGGTCGACTTAATAAACAGTTTTGCATATTAAGCAATTAATTACGTATTAATGTTGTCCGTGAACTTTGTGCAACCTATTTATGCAGGTTAGAAAAACACCGTAAGTCAACATTTCAATTTTTGACAGAAGAGTGACGACCTAAGGTAATTCTATAATTAATTTCTATTATTTCCGCAATAGTACCTAGTAAATAGTTTATAGAGCAAAATTAGTGATAACTGCTTGGCAATTTTACTGTGAGGCACTCCCCATGTCAAAAGAATACACAATTTTGAATTATTTATATATAACCCAAACACACTTAATGTAACGTAGTTAAGTTTTTTCGGGTTTTACGCAGCAATAAGTCATTGTTAAAATACTATTCGTGTTTTGAATGAAATGTTCACATGCATTTATAATAGTCGCAATTGCGCAGTTATACTGCTGGTTCAATTAAAGTCACCACTTCACAATAACAGGCGGTAATTATTTACATATGTTTATTCAATAAAGATAACCGGAAGGTCTTAGACCCATGCGGCCAAAATGTTATATTCATTACGTTTTTGACAAAGACTTCATTGGCGAACACAATCAAATAATAATGTATAAATGCGAATTATAAGTAACTTTTAAAACAACTTGGCGACCTGCAACTTAAGATCATGGCATTTATATGGACATTTATTTATTAATTCATTTAATATTGAGGAAAATAACACTTTATTTACATAAGTTATCATTATTTATGCTCTGTCAAGTTATGTAAACAACAATAAAACCTAATGTAAGCGTCCAACAATATCCATTATCTTAATTAAATATTATTATTATAACGCTCTATGATTTGAAATTATAGGAAGAAAGCGGAGTTAAGCGCAGCAGAGCAGAGGTCAGCGGACCAGAGTCTTACAAAGCAGAACAGAATATAGTCAAGCAAAGCATTCGATACACCGTGACGACCATCGACAAAGTAATGTGTACTTTTGCGAAGAATTCCAAAAACAAGCAAGGCAGAGCATAACAGAGTAGCACAGAGTTACACAGGACAAAACAGAGCACAGAGCTTGTCAGAGCAAACGGAGCAGAGCAGGTAGAATAAAGCAGAGCCAAGCGGGACAGAGCAAAGCACAGCAGATCAAAGAAGTGAACAGAGCAGAGTAGAAAAATGAACACAACAGATTTTTAACACAGGATTTGATTTATACTTTACATTCATAATAATACAGAACAAAAATTTATAACATATTTTAATATTGACATCAAAATAACATTTATGGCGAGTTAAAGGTGCAATTAAAATCATTTGAAATGTAAATACGCTGTATTCGGCTCTTTTGATGCACGATGCGATATCTTAATGATTGATTGGAAAACAATGATATAATTGTGCGCTTTAACAGTGCATTTTAGAAACAATGACTTTTATAAGCGTAAAGTTTTACCTATACATACGGAGAAAAGCAGAATATAAACTCAAACAGCACTGCCAATATAATCCTTATTCACAATGCGATCAGATAATTTGTAAAATGTAAAAAAAATATAATAATTGTTACTTTATGAAATTAACAATTAACTTATTTGGCTTAATGATTTTACATATGTTTCATTCAAACTAAAAATAAACTGTTTCAAATGTGTTTAAATTATCTATTCTTTTAATATACCGTTTTATATAAATGAAAATGGCGATACCAAATAATTAAGGTAAACGAAATTATAATTTACAATATCGGAGCTTGCCACCAGCAAAACATAATATTATTTAGTTTTTCTTTTATTACAAATCTATTTAGGAAAATACATTTTGATTTCATGATGATAATTATCATACATTTGTATTTGTTAATGTATGCATCGAGCCTGTTGAATATTCATGCAAAATTAGTGTAGTAAACAGCAACGACATAAGTAAAAACATGTCATAAAATTAGTGACAAGTGCAAACGAGCTCGGTACATTCGGTGTACACCTTATAGGGTGTAACTTACGTCGACATTTACTAACCTAGCAAATTATATTTCCCAACACTCCAGTCATGTCCACTTAGTTACAGCTAGAGTGGTCATTCGCTAAAGCGGTTTATAAGAAAGAGTGATAGTTAAGATAATACATTGTTTAGAATTTAACAATGCAGTGTAGCCATATTGATAAAAAAATTATTCTTATGAAAACTAACGCGCAAAATACTGAAACAATGCATTATTTGTCAACTTTCAGACCGTACAACGCGAAATTAGATAAAAATGTATCATTTTTATAAAATATGAATTCAATAATTCGCTCATTTTTTAAGGGCATATTCTTTAAATTGATAAAATGCTCGAAGAGTAAGAATTTAATACCTGAATTTATTAATTATTCGATCAGATTAAATTTTAATATATTCAGTAAAACGTTTCATTAACTTAAAATTTGAGATGAAAAAAAAGAAAAGAAAATTAACTTAGTTTTTATAAAAAAAAACATTTGAAAAATAAAGCACTGTTACAAACACAGATTTTATTGATATAAAAACCCGATGATCAAAGTATTTGCGATCTATTTTAATTAAGAAATACTATTTTCAAAGCAATAATCCTCAAAAGAAACTGTTCAGCTGATTCTAAACATGTTTGCAAATAATTTCAGAAGTAATTTAGAAAAAGAAACAAATATCTTTAAACCAATGTCACTTTAGAGCTAACCAAATTTTAAAGCTGCAAATCCAAAGAAACTCTTAAATTGATACAAAAAACCTTAACTTTTCAACTCATCTCAGAACTAAGCTTATAAAAAACTATTTTTAAAGCAGTTTTTCACAAAAAACAGAAAATTGATAAAATTCATATATTAAATAACGGCTTACCTCCACCTGATAGCATCATAAGTGGGAGGATACGTTGAAGGCCACCGCTAGATAAAAGATTTGCACTTGCTGATGATGACTGTGCAGAGATCACTGAAACCATCACAGCAACCAACACACAGCAAAAAATAATCCGTTTCATTTTTTGTGTGTCCTTTAGATGGGCAAGTAATCCTCAGTTAAATATTATAAGAATATTTAGGGATACTTTGTGATGCAAAGTGCCTCAAAAGTGTTGGCGGCCCTGACTACTGACTGAATGTGATACGTTATGAAGTATTTGGTTGAGTAATCTACTTATATGTACCCCTCAAGCAGGTTTCGTCCGGAATCTAACTAAAATACGAAAACTACAAATGGTAGAGCCGCTTTAAACTGGTTTTGACAATAATAAATGACAAGATCGCTTCACTGCACATTTGTATGGACATTATTTACGTTTTTTCATAACAGTATACTTGTTACCATAAGTTGGCAAAACTACACGTTGACAGGTAGGATAAGTCAAATTGTTCTCTACACTAACAACTGACTGATGTAAACAAGTTGGTAGCCATAGTGTTACCATGGTAACGTCATACTACAAGGCGAAGAAGTGTTTTACTATCACTCTAAGTTAGTAACGCAGCCATACCATGTATTTTTTTTTCGAATAAATATTATTATGATCAAAGTTGTTCAAATTGTACAGAAAACAGCTGATGTTCGCCTTGCCACCATTTTTATTATTTACATGTATATACTTTTATAAATAAAAAAAACTATACGGGGTCTGCACATGCTGTACATGTATCTTTTTGAAGTGGATGCTGTCACTAAACCTTTATTTATTCATTCAACAAACACAAATATGTCTTTTTACATAACTGTTATGAAACGCTATTGGCATTTGTTTAGCCACTGTCTGTTTAAATGAGGAAACCCCATAAGTACTTGTTTTTACGAAAGATCGGTAGTGCCATTTCAACTTCATCATTTCCCGACTTCAACTTCAAAAATTCACATTTTTAACTTCGTGAATTCACGTTTTCAACATACGGAATTCACGAATTCATGATTTTAGCTTCACAAATGCACGATTTCAACTTCATGAATTCACGATTCCAACTTCATGAATTCACGATTTCAACTTCACGAATTCAACTTACGGAATTCACGATTTCAGCTTCATGAATTCACGATTTCAGCTTTATGAATTCACAGTATCAACATTCGGAATTCACGAATTAACGATTTTAACTTCATGAATTCACGATTTCCACTTCATGTATTCACGTTGAAATGGCCCTACCGGTCTTTCGTATGTTTTGCTATTTGATTGTTGCTTCCCTGTTATGACAAAGTTTTAAGATATGAAACATCTCACACTGCACCTTTCGTGTTCGTGGTAAGTTTGTATGTTTAAACTGTTGCTGTTCTTGGTATGCTTGCTTTCAATCTGCGTAAACACATATCCAGTAGACCACATTAGCGAGTATGCGAGCGGTAAAATTGTAGATCGGGTTTTAATCAGATTGGCTTGCTTTCAGTTTGGCTTTTTTTTGATACTGTTATAAACTTAGAAATAATTACTGTATTTTTTTCTTTAATGTAAATGATCAAATGTTGTGATTTCTACATTGGTGAGCAATAGGGTTTTATTCATACAGCTACATATACAATACAATATAGCCTTTTGTATTTTTGGCGCAAATACAACAAACAACATTGTCCAAACAGTTGGTCTTAAGTTGCTCTCCTCTGACACCGACAGATATGTTGCCATTTGTGAACCCGGGTCGTTAGCGCAGTTGCTAGCGCGCCGGGATTTGGAAACTCGTGCCCGAGGGGGTGCGGGTTCGAATCCCACCCGGGGAGGTTATACCCTTCCATGAAAATTTGATAATAATGTCGATTTTCTTCCATTGATTAGATAATATGGAGAAGTTTCCGGCCTTGTGGAAGGGTAGGTGAGTACTGGTTATAGACAATGGTCCAGGAAAGCTAGGTTAGGTGCGCTGGACGCCGTGAAATGACCTAAATTGTGTTGACACGGCGTTAACTCCAATGAATAAATAAATAAATATTGTTGCCATTTGTAGTACAACCTTTAAGTAATCTATCCGAGACGAAGCACGAAACGGTTATGCAAAATATTTCTTTCATAAACACATAAGACTTTGTAAATACATTTCTTTTACTTTTCACGTATATGTGACAATATATATATATATACAAAAAAGGTCGTATTCTAGATCATGCGTGTTTTTGTACTTTAAACAATGGACGTGCCCACTGAATATGTGAATAAGCTGATGCATGAACGGCATTTTACTGATTAAAACATAAAAATTTGATCTTTAACATTTATTTTAGATATATACTGCATGCACATTTTAAATTTTATACAGTGGTACGTTCATAAAATAAGTATCAAATAACTATTTACTATAAAATTGTATTAATAATACACCCCTAAATATTGGTGTGTAATGAAACTAGCTTTGTTTATATACGCAATGTTTACGTGGACGACCTTTTTTTGTATATATATTTCTTGTTTTAGTCAATGAATTTGTAGAGTGTCATATATATACATATGACTCATTTCAAATTCATTGGCTAAAACTAGAAATTTATCACCGCCTAAACGATCGTTGAGTTGTTTACTTCAACACCGGTTGAAGTATTTCGTTTGGGCATGTGACACAAAGGTAGTTCCAAAATGGCGACAAAATATGGCTTCTTCATAATTATGATGTTTTATTTCGAATCGACAGTTTTTGTCATCTAGCGCACAAGAATTTCTCGTCATCTTCTGTCACCATTATTGGAAACATATCACAAACCATATCGTAACAATACACAAGCGAAAATACCTAAATCATCGACATCGCACATGAATTGTTATTTTTTCCCTGTAAAACTAGGTCATGGTTACGACAAATTGGAAATATCCATCAATTTACGTGACAATAGCTCAAGTCTAGAGGAAATCATGTTTTGTTTGTTTGTTTTTCCTTCTTCACGATGTGTGGCGACATCTCCGATGATAATAAAATTGTTTAGAGATAAACAAAACCTTTGAATAGACAAGTTCGTGACATTATTTACAGCCTGCATGACGTTCATGAATGTAAAAATGCCGTATGTACGAGTTTTTGCGTCATACTAAGACATAGGGATTCCCGCATTATATAACATATTACCTTTATAATACCTAATTATACATATACATGTTATGAATTATATTTACTTACGTGATATTTTCTAGTTTGTTTATGTTATTTATACGAAGACTTACGAGTGTACTTGTTAATAAGGTGTCTGAACAACATCGCTACATTAATCATAGCACTGAAATAATATTGGTACAGATTCCGTTACAAGAGCCATCATTACTGAATAGGGCTGCTGCGAGTATCCAAGTACTCGGATATTTGCGATCTCGACCAGAAAATCGAATACGAATATTCGTCTCGTCCGAAATCGTTGGATCGCAATCTAGTTCTGAAAAAATGATAGAACATTTTTAGCTTAATTACCACTGAAAACGAGTCGCACTACTCATGAAAACTTTAATTTATGTAGGGACTGAATTATCTTGTGTCAAAATATCGATTGTTACACATTTGAACAAAAATGTTATCACTGAAAATGCTTATTAAAAACGTATGATAGTAATGTTTGGAGTATATAGTTTCCCATATATTAAAAGCTTCCGTAAGTTTCCCTTATTTTGTTATAACATGAATTCCTGTATGCTTTTCCATTAACATGTAATCTGTGGTTCGATTCGTGAATCGTGGTTCAGATCGGATCGCCACTTGCTAAACGATCCGCAGCCCTATTACTGAAGGTCTTCATAGCTGAATGGTCTAAATATAGAAACCTTCATCTCCTCGAAATAAGTAATTGGGACTTAACTTGAATTTTTTAATAACCAATGTGTTCTTTCTTGCGAAACTTTAATGTAATATCTATATGTTACGTGTCGGGAACGTAACTTCATGCATTTCTTGTGGCAAATAATTAGACAATCAAACCAAAACTTTAATCTAAATTCATAATAAATTCATTGAAACTAGCATTAATTTAAAACTGTTAATAATGTCCCAAATTCAATAGGAGGCATATTGCACACATCAAATTTAAAGTCAAATGTTATGAAGTTTAGAGAAATTTATTTTATCAAGTCAACAAGAGGTGAAGAGTTGGCAACATTTTAAGCAAACTTCAAGCAAATGTATTAAGAGTATTTAAAGCTAAACATCTGTTAATGCTGTCCTTGTTTTTGGTTCTCACATCCGGGTATATGTTAATTTACATATATTAAAATTATACTTCTGAAACCTGACCTCAGACATATGAATACATAACACGCTTCAGTGACCACATTGTTTTAACTAGGTCAATGTATGCAAATAATATTTAAATTGTTTTTTCCTCAGGTGAAGTTAAAAACACAAGCTCATATCATTAACTGTGTAACACATAAACATTTCTTCCATAATGCAATGAAAAGCCTTTCGGAACGACATTTATGTTAGCCACAGAGGAACCAAAAAAATGATTTAATTGTCTTCCTGATATACAACATACATTATTCATTTGTTTGTTTTGTTTTGTCTGGTTTAACGCCGTTGCAACACATTGTATAGGTCATATAACGGCGGTCAGTCAACCTACTCTCTGTTACTGGAAAGCCTAAATCTCTGGATTTAACTGTTAATATATATACTGAGCGCATACTTTCGTCAGTGACTGACAACCGCCCTATATAATTATGAATCATTGGTAGGAGGGAGAATGGCCGTTGAAATAAATTCATGACCAAGTTCCACGAAAGTATGACCCGCCCGAGAATCGAACCCACAATCCCTCAATCACTAGACTTGCGTGCTACCTACTGAGCTAGCCGGGCGGATTTCTATTTTTTTTAATCAAATTTTAACATGAAATGTTTGATATAATAATTATGAAATAATAAAAGTTTTATTATATAATAAGGAAGTTATTTTCGACAAATTGTGTTCTTACGAATGTCAATTAATATCAAAGAAAAATAAAATGTCATAATAATGAGTTAAGTGTCCCCATTATAATGAGATAATTACCTTATAAGCACATATTATTTGTATAAAGTGCTTACATTATTAATGTGTATGACTAAAACACGAAATTAAACGTAATTGGACGAAATTGACATTTAATTGTACGTACGATTGTTTTGTTATAATAATGCATTTTCTGACTGATAATGGACGCTAACATTATAAACTACTTAACTGATTCGAAATGACGCCACCAGGGTTGTCCTATACAATACACCACTGAAGTCCACACTGTGAGTACGACCATCCACAACAGCATAAGTGTTGGAATAAAAGTAAGTCATAGTGTGAGAGGGCGTTTGTGACTCTGGATTTTATTTTTGAAACAAGAACGATAACTATGTTCGGTGCAAGCTAGAAAAGGAATAGCGAAACAAAATATATGCATTTTTTTATAGGATATCTTAATTTACGCATTTTGACGAAGCTTGACGATGTTTACCGAATATAATTTAGTACAAACACGCCCTCGTTTTAGCGACGAGACAAATATATTCGGATACTAAAAACCTGGTGATTTTTTGTTGGTGACATTTATATTATCTGTCCGTCTATGTAACGAATAATGTAATCAAAAGGAGCAGTCAGTCAAACGTTTAATTACATTAATAAGACTGTAGATAAGTTATATTTGCATCTTTAATGGAGATATCCAAATAAAAAGTACATGGCTGTCAGCGCTACCTGTCTATTAACGATATGATAGGTCGGTTTGGTGATATATTGCCTCGTTTTGAACTTAAGCACCTTGAGTTCAAAACGAGACTATACAAAACGCTACGATGTTGGGAACATATTCTTCAAACTCGACTTAAAGCTTAAAGCAAGGGTTTTTGGAGTCTACTTTCACTTTCACTATTCAGTCGACTCTTGAAATTAACTTCCCCGATCATCGAGTCACACACCAACTGTTAACATACGGCGCAGATTGCAGCCACAGCATACAGTGCATGACCCTAACAGGTACCCATTTACACCTGGGTGGAGTAAAGCAATTGCAGGTAAATTTCTTGCTCAAGGAAATTAGCAGTGCCCGTAGTGGGATTCGAACCCACTCAGTTAACGTTGGTAATTGTTCTTATAAATGCCCACCCTCCTAATTACTCTTGTTTTTACTATGGGTAAATATTTTCTTTCAGTGTCACTATTTAAAAGTCAAATAATAGAAATAATAGCGAAAATAATAGAACAAAATGACACAACAACTACAGACCAAAGCGGAACAGAGCTGAACACAACAGAGCAGAAAGTAACACAACAAAACATAACAGAACTGAACAGAACAGAACAGAACAAAATTAAAAGATTTGAACATGATTTGTTTCTATAAAAAATAAATACATTATGTAAATCGCTAATAGAGTAAATCATTTAAATATTGTTCGTTTTTTCTCAACTGTCAAAACATGAATAATTTCACGGTTAATGCATTTGTTGAAATTATTGCCGTAATACGCCCATGAGTTTCCGAAAGTGTGTATTATGATTGAGTAAAGCTTCTTATGCCGTATGATAAATTTTAATCATGATAGTTTTGATAAAAATTAGGCCGCCATATAAAAAACAATGCATTCAGTCACCGTGAAATTATTTTAACTCTGACAGTACTGTTGAGAAAAAACGAACAATACATGTAAGTGAATATAGTAGTAAACCAACGTCCATGAAAATAATGTCATCACATTATACAGTTCCTTCAAAAAGTTTCTTATTTTTTACTAGCTTTAACGCCGTGTCAACACAATTTAGATCATTTTATGGCGTCCAGCGCACCTAACCTTGCTTTCCTGGACCCTTATCTATAACTAGTACTCACCTACCCGTCAACAAGGCCGGATACTTCTCCATATTATCTAATCAATGGAGGAAAATTGACATTATTGACAAATTTTCATGGAAGGGTATAAGGGTATTCCAAATCCTGGTGCGCTACCAACTGTGCTATCGACCCGGGTTAAAAGTTCCTTCACACATTCACAATTTATATTGTACCAAAAAGAATTTCAAAAAGTTGTCAACGCAGTTTATTGTTATATAATTTCCAATTTTGCTTTTTCTAATGAGCGCATTTGTCTTATAAAATAACAAAAACATTTCAAACTTGACTTTGGTTCATTGAGATACATTGACCATATTTTTGGAGGCTGATAGATAACTTTAGCTGCAACTCAAAAGTTAAAATGTACCAATAGAAATTCCATTTCCATTGCATGAATAATGAATGAAATAAACACTGATATATTATTTCTTAAAAATTGAACATAGAAATTGTAGCTATTTAATTAATTGACCTTACGCCAGAATTTGATTGACAGCTCTTATTAGCCAATCAGCGGCCGGCATTTGATACGCTGATGTTTATCTAAGATAAGGGTCTTTTCAGCCGCCATTTTGTCCGACATCTGGTCTTGACGGACATCGAATTTCTTATGTATTAGCATGGACCCTGGTCAAAATATGTGCATATGGGGTCTGTAACACGGACTCACAGTATCCAGATATGATAACGAACGGCAACTAATAAAGAAATACCTGACACTGGCTTCGTCTATGTAAAAAGAACCACAAGAACAGTCCAATTTTATGTCTGATCATTTGAAATCCAAACATGTACACATTAATTTTGTGCAAGGCAGGGATTTTATATGAATTATTATTTTTCTATGAAGAAACATTTGGGAGGCAGTGTACAGTCTTTTGGTTAATATCTACATGTATTTTTGTAAGACGAGCAATGTAAAAAACTGAAACTTTCTGCGTGATGTTTTTGTTTGTCAAACCAGGGGTAAGAAATTCCTATGTCCGATTTGTCCGGCTCATACATTTATGTCTGCGGACATGTAATTTTTACCAGCCCACTAGATAAGTAATATTTTTGCTGTAAGTATGCTAACGTAATAATACTTAATAATGTTGATTACAGATGTATATCTCTTGTCAAGGACTCAAGACAGAAGAGCTCCATGGTTGTATTTCTCACAGATGCTCTGTCGGTGCTTCAAGCCCTTACAATTTGCCTCACTTAGCAACAACTCTGCAGACCATCAATAGCAAATACAGAGTTGTTCTTCAATGGATACCTGGCCATTGTGGAATCCCTGGAAATGAACAGGCAGACAAGCATATGCATAAAAAGCTGAAGCTTGCACCAACAGCTACATGCCCATACGGTGAGGATGACCAAACCAACGGAGCACATCCTTCAAACCTGTGTAAGACACCACCAGGAGAGACTAGCAATATGGCCGACTGAGACAACTTTACAGGAGAAACTGTATGGTACTGTAGTTGAACTCAGGCGGACCTTACAATTCATCCCTAAGACTGGTCTGACTGTGTAGCCGTGAACAAAAAGAAAAAGAAGAATGCTGGTGTATCAATATTTCAATCATTTTCAACGGTGAACTATTGTATAATCAAATATGTATCATTATCTATAGTATGTATTTTACATTATTAGTTCTTATTATTTCTAGATATTGAACTTCTGGACAAGTGTATTTTAAATCCAGACAAGTCGGTATATAGATTGTGTTGTCTGTGGACAAGTGGAAAAACTAGAAATTCCACATCGCTGTCATTCTCGTACCCAGAGTCTAGTAGGATTCCCGATACTAGTTAGATTGGAAATCTTGATAACCTCGGGGTACGAGGATGCATCTCTGTTTGTAAATAGGCTATTTTGAAAAAAAAATGGCCCCCTTATTTCAGATTTATTATAAAGCGAACATAACTTAGTACAGTCATTTACAGCCAAAACGTACTTTGACAATATCTTTTACATATGTTTAGGAATGCGGAATTAAAACAGATATATCACAAATCCAGTCATCCGTCATATTTCTTGAAATTTTAATTTCTCTTAATTTAATTAACTATCATAAAACGAAATAATTAGTCGTAAATTAAAACTTTTCAATTAATGGCACACGTTGATATAAACCTTTCAAAACTGTTACATTTGATATGAAATTTATTTAAAATTTATTTCAAAATTTACATATTATTACATTCGAAATATTGTTTTCTAACTTGATTAATGGTCGTATCAAAGTGTCACCGAATATACTCTCAGGCCTAGAAACGCTTGAACTTTTGAATATATTATGATTATTATTGTTTTATTCATAATGTCCCATTTTCATAAATGCTATAAATCAAATATTAAGGGAACATTTAAATCCCATTTGCTGTTATTATTGTTTTGTTGATGATATGGTCGAGTTATTTATTGTTTCTGTTTGGCTTTTAGAGAGATTTCAAAAATTTATTATAACTTCAGAAATGTGAAATTTGAATGAAATTAAAATGTTAAGTTCATGGTATTTTAAGAGCTTTTATGTCAGTTAAACTTCACTTGATAGGTAGCACCACCTTGTTTCAAAAACACGTCTATATACTATTAAATTGATATAAGAAATAGGGCTGCTGCGTGCGTCACAGTACTCTGATATTCGCGATTCCGACCAGAAAATCGAGTACGAATATTCGTCGCGTCCGAAATCGTCGGATCGCGATCTATTTTTAGAAAAAAAAACATTAAAGAAAAATTTCAGCTTAATTATCACTGAAAACGAGCAGTACATGTACTACAAATGAAAACTCAAAACTTTTATTTACAGGGGCGGATCCAGGATTTTATTCTAGGTGGGGTGGGGGTCCGAAATTTTTTAGGGGGGGTCCGAACCTCGAACATGCAACATATTGATAATTAAAACTACACAACCTTTAAATCTATGTTAAGCACCAAAAAATTGCTTCGTTCTACTTAAAAATGACTTACAGTCAAGAAATACACTAATGGACAGGCACATTTTCCATATTCTAGGGGGGTCCGGACCCCCTGATCCCCCGCTGGATCCGCCGTTGATTTACATAATATGTGCACACCACTCGACTACAGAATAAATCGGAAATAAACAATAATAATAGGAATGTTTGGAATACCAGGTAATTAGATATCATGTATGTTATCTATGTCTCTGGGAGTACATGGTTTTCTATATAGTAAAAGCTTCTGTAATTCTTCACTTACTTTTGTTATTACATGAATTCCTTTATGCTTCTCCATTAACAAGTGATTCGTGGTTCGATTTGTGAATCGATACACACTAATCGTGGTTCGGATCGGATCGCCACTTACACAACGATCCACAGCCCTAATAAGAAATTTCAGTCTGAGCTCGTTCCTTGGACTCGGAAGTAATCAATTGAGTCATCTATAAGTTTTTATACAAATTAACTTTAACTCGACAATGAAACAACGACTCACAACTTAGATTTATGACTCTTGAGTCTGCATTCCGATCCCCTCAGCACTAAGGTAGTAGGATTAAGTTTCTTGCTCAAAGAAATAACGGGGTAGGTTTTGGTGGGATTGAAACCAACACGGACCTAGTTAACCAATGATTACCAGTCGCAATCACTCGGCCGCGCCCACCTCTTTATATGATTTCGAACTAGATTCACAATATAGGATAACAAATGATTGAACAATAAACTTATAACAATGTATACTAAAACTGACATGTCAAATAGTGTAAAGTTCATAATTCTCAAAACTTAGAGTGGCCAACTTCATGTATATTTAAGACACATGACCTATTTTGACAGGACACGATTATAACCTTGTAATGTCCACTTATGTTAACCTTAAAACCATTTTTCATTTCTTAAATGGTCATTTATTATAGCCTGTATAAAGTTCACACCTTACCTCCGTATACAGTACCTCCCAAAAGTTCTTGCACAAATAAAATGTTAAGAAAAAATGAACATGTTTACCGCAAATGGTTTTAAAATTGTTTTGAAAGATTTAAAAAGTTCGTTTTTACTGATTGGAAAATGTATTTCTCTTTTCAGTATACGAGTAAGTGCATATATCTTACAGTAATGTCATTCGGAGCATTTCGGCCATTCGCTACGAATAACCTCGGACATATTAAGACGCCATTTTGGAACTACCGGTGTTGAAGTAAACAAATGCATGAACGTTAAGGCGATGAGTGATGTTAAGATTTTAGTCCATAAATTTGAAATTACACAGTTCAATAATATCGCTGAACAATATTTGATTCAATATATAACATAGGAATATGTTATGACAAAGATATGTGCCATTCGGAACTCCTCGGCCATTCGCTACGATTAATTCATAAATAATTCATTCATGAAAGGTCGAGGTGTTCCGAATGACTGTCAGGTTAGAATAAATTAATAGTTGTCTCCCTTGAATTAAGTAAAGCAGACTTTAAAAATTCGTCCACTCAAAGCTTTCAGTGCTTTGATTATATAAACGTAGTTTGAATAAATGAAATTTTGCCGATAAACTTATTAACGCTGATTTTTGGAATTTTCTCAGGTAGCTCTTTGTTTCTTTATTTCATGAGTAAAAGTAAATAAGCTTATCTTAAAACAGGCTTTGGTCAAAAGTTGGGCTGCTGCGAGTATCCGAGTACTCGGATATTCGCGATCCCGACCAGAAAATCGAGTACGAATATTCGTCACGTCCGAAATCGTCGGATCGCGATCTATTTTTTGAACTAATTAAAGAACATTTTTAGGTTAATTACTACTGAAAACGAACTGCACTTCTAATGAAAATTTTAATTCAATTCAAAATTTCGTTTGATGCACATTTAAACAAAAATGTTATCACTGAAAATGCCTATACAACGCCTGGTATTAGAAATGTTTGAAGTACATGGTTTTCCATTTAGTAAAAGCTTCTGTAATTATTTTTGTTATTACATAAATTCTGTATGCTTCTCCATTAACAAGTGATTCATGGTTTGATTCGTGAATCGTTACTCATGAATCGTGGTTCGGATCGGATCGCTACTTGCTCAACGATCCACAGTCCTAGTCAAAAGACTTTTGGAGAATACTGTATATACATGTCATTAGTCAACAGTTAAACAAAACCTTAATTAGTTCATCTTTTAATATAATACCTAACATATTAGGTGACAATTTGATTCATTAGAAAAGCCATAAACACGTAACTTACGAGAAGAAACATCTGTGCCGCACTCTACAAAAGTGTGACCGGCAATTAAACGACTATTAAATAACACTTTCACCTTAGCCACCTGACAAGGTTTATATATGTTCACTTGAGAAATGGTTAATGAAGTTGAAAGGAAATTTCACCAAAGGTAACATAAATTAGGACATTGGCGTTAATGGCATGACGGATAAACCCACACTAAATGCTAATGGTTTACCAAACCCACGCAATGCAATGTGCAACCCACAGCAATCTGATTAAAACCCGATCTAAAATTTTCCGCTCGCATACTCGCTAATTTAGATCTGGCCTTTTTTAAACGAAGGTCACGTTCAGGCGACCTTTTCTCATCATAATATTCATGACGAAATTGTTATGATACGTAACTTGTTTACATCGTCTACGTCACGCAATTTGAAATGAGCCGCCCAATCGCAGACTGTGAATAATACTGCTGTTAAATTAGCATGCAAAACTTGGTCTGAAAATAGAAATTACGAAATCAAAATTTGATTAATAGTTTTTTCGTCTAGACGAAAGCTACGCATTGATTGGTCGAAACAAAGTTCATCTCGACGTGACCTTCCACGGAGAAAGTAGAGATCCTGTACGACAATGCTCTATAGGATATCTGTTTACGGAGGTTGAACCCACAGGTGACTATCAAAATGAACTATCCCGCTAATTAACTCCACTGATGTTATAAGAGGCCTTTTAAACTAGTTTTGTACACCAACCTGTGGTCTAACTCAATGACCAATACAGTCCAGTTCTGTTTGGTTCTGATCCATATTGTCCGGTCATCTGACCGTTAAGAATGACCATTTATGTAAATTGAACATTAAACCTTCATATAAATGTCATGAAAGCTTTGTTCTAAGCATGTATATGTAATATAAGATTAGTGCTTCATGCCACGTTTCGACAATCATCGAGGTGGTCTGTCAACTTACTTACTTCTAGTTTCTGGCGGGACTTAGATCTCGAGTTTTTATTCACTTCTGTCATGGTGGTAAAAATTTGAAGAAAACTTTTCAGGGGAGAGAATCCTGTCATACTTAGCCTACGGGATCATGTCATCGTCTATGACAGAGATCATCGCAAGTGTTCTACAATTGTCATTTTGATGCAGGAAAATAATGACGGATGAAATATTTTTAAAACCGAACTTCATAACTGACAACAAATGTATATGTAATTATTTGTTGTGTATACATTCATAAATAACTCGTTTAAGAAATATCGTTGAACAATTTAGAAAATAAACAACGCTTTTAATCAAGCACCGTATTTGGTATGAATTCATCATAATTTTAAAATCATTTACTCAGGTGTGTAAGTGAAATAATTGTGCAAAATGTAATAAAAGCACCAAATTTGGCATGGAGGTACTTTGAGTCATACTGATCAATATTAGCCCAGGAGACAATCATGAGGGGCCTTGTATCTTGCCTAAATGGGGCCCCGAAAGGGGCACATAAATAGGCACATAATTTTAAAATTATCATCTCCATGAAAATTTAAGATGGTTATTAAAACATATGTATTATGATTTTATATGCCTAAGAAAGTATATTGTACACTCAAAAATAGCTTTTTGTCAGTTTATTTGCAGTTGAGGCCCGGCATCTGCTTTGAACTTGTCATAAGGCCCTAAATTATGCATAATGTAATAATATAATTGAATAAATGGTAAATTAAGTTATTGTAAACCATGCCTTATGTATGATAACATTTTTTTCCTAGGTAATAATTATCAGATGATGTCCGTTCGATTCTGAATCCAGTCACTTTCGCTGTTATCTCCCCTGCCTTTTTACATTTGTATCATGTCCCTTCAATAGAACCTCGATAAGACATACGTACGTATGTTGAACCTCATTTTTCACAACCCGTGTTTTTCACAACTTGTGAAAAACGCGTACGCATTTTTCACAACTTGTGTGAAAAACACGTTGGCATACAAATTTCATACGAGCATAGAAACGCATTTTTCACAACTTCAAATGTGACGTAAAAAGTTTTTGAAAAATTTGAGTTTTTTGGTACTAACGCATTTTTCACACATGTGATTTTTTTAGTTGCTAGCTGTAAGTTAGTAAGTAAGTAAGTTTTTTTTTATTTTCGTGACATGTTTTATGACAATATTACAAAACATGAAAACAACATGAAAAGTATTTACAGATAAACACGATACCCAGTGGGTGTAAGAACCACACTTGCAAAGATTTTTTGTGAAAAACGAGGTTTAAAGTTTGTTACAACCCGTTTTGTAATAAAAGCCCGAATTGTTTTAATTATTAC
Source organism: Mactra quadrangularis (assembly GCA_025267735.1). Classification (NCBI taxonomy): domain Eukaryota; kingdom Metazoa; phylum Mollusca; class Bivalvia; order Venerida; family Mactridae; genus Mactra; species Mactra quadrangularis. The sequence continues at coordinate 2,428,126 of CM046294.1, forward strand.
AAAACGGGTTATTACAAAAGTAATTGAACATACAAACGCAATTTGTAATCAAATCCCGAAATGTAATAAAATGTCTAGTTATATTAATTTTATCATAAAATATAGTACGATACTTTGAATTATTGATAAGGAAAGAAAATAATGTTTAACAAGCAAACATAAATGTTCAAATAGACAAATTACTTACATTCGTCATATTAATTTGAAGATTTCGTCAGAAAAACAAGTTGTCATATTATATTGAAAAACGAGTATTTAAAAAGTGGTTGAACTTACCAACCCGTTTATTATGATTAATTATTACAATTCGGGGTTTTATCACAAAACGGGCAAACGTTGAAAAAAACACGAGCGTAATTTTTACAGGTTGTGAAAAACACGGTGTGTGAAAAATGAGGTTCAACGTTTGAACCTCATTTTTCACAGAACGCGTTTTTCACAACATGTGAAGAGCACGTTTGTGAAAAACGAGGATCAACATGGCAAACTTGCTCAATACCGGAATATGTTGTCGGCCTCGAGGTTTTATCGGCACACTTTCTCAGCAATTTTGTTACGAATTCCAATATTGAGCGACGGTAAAAAATCTGACAATTAAATCTGAACCTCTGAAATTGACCACTGTGTAACAATTCACAAAATATATCTCACAATTATCAAAAGTTTGCATATTAAAATCGATGACCTTTACTTTCATATATCAATTATATAAGCTATAACCATATTTATTTAAGTTTAATGCATCTTCCCAACATGTAAACCTTTTTTACCAACTGTATATCTTACCAAAATATGAAATAATGTAGAATCTTCATGTTGCCAGCTATGCACAATATATAAATATTAGTGTCAGGGTGGATAATGGGTTATGTGCTTCATGCCCCAAGAGTCGCTAGTTTGAACTTAAACGACTAAGGCTAGATAGAAGTTGCTATGGACATAAATGTTACCATGGATATTCGTGCTGTTTTTAGGGAGCATAACATAGGATGCTAGGACCTAAATGTTTGCTAGAAGCATTAAAGTAATTACTATGGACAATGAAAATGTTGCAATGAGAGTGTGCTTGAGCAGCTGCTATGGACCTCGAGGCGGTCGCTTTGGATGCGAAGATTGTTAATATGGACATTATAACAGTACCATGGGGCATGTGTGTTTACTATGTACCATGAGATGGTTTCTCTATGCGCGTAAGTGGTTGCTTGCACGTAAAGGTGGTTAAATAAGGCACACATCTGGGGCCCGTATTATCAAGCATCTTACGATGGATTTTAGTCTTAAATCCTTCTATATTGCATTGTTAAATTATCGTAAGATTTTTGATAATATGCTGCCCTGGCTGGTGGAAGACCTTGGGTGGTTGCGACATCTTGCTTCCATGCGCGACGTTAACCATCAAAATGATATATTAAAAAAAACTGAAACATTAATTTTGTTTATCATAATATACTTTTAAATATACTTTGAAATTGACTCATGTTGTGAAAATTGCGTTAGGACTAAAAATCGAAAAATATGTCTAACGTAATTTTCACATTGCTCATTTGTGAAAAACGCGTACGCAATTTTCACAACTTGTGAAAATTACTAACGTGTATTTCACAAGTTGTGAAAATTGCGTACGCGTTTTTCACAAGTTGTGAAAAACACGGGTTGTGAAAAATGAGGTTCAACATACGTATGTATATTTGCAGAGCTTCGCAAGCACACTGTGAGGTTTTGTCTTAGTAAAAAATTCATTTATTTTATACAGCATATATGTGTGAATGCGGAGTAATTGAACAGGCTACTGGTGTCATTGTATTATCTGCAACCCTAAAAATTAGATGAATTTCTCTGCAGAGAATGCACGGTTGTGTAAAAGTGTGTTAAATTACGAAAACCAATACCCGTAGTTTGTTTAACTTATTAATTACGGTTGTAGATCACGTGACTGCATTCCGCGATACATATTCATTCGGAACATCAGTAGTGTGTTCAATTGAACTAAACGTTCCAAAACGTTCCATGACGTTACATTCGGAACTCCTCGGCCATACGCTGCGAATAATCTTATTTAATAAACAGATATACGATCGTTAAGGCAATGAGTGATGTTTCAAAATTTATGGACTTAAAACAAAATATCACTCATTGTCTAAACGATCGTATATTTGTTTACTTCACACCAGTAGTTTCAAAATAGCGTCTAAATATGTCCGAGATTATTCGCAGCGAATGGCTGAGGAGTTCCTAATGTAACGTTACAGAACGTTTTGGAACGTTCGGGGTAATATAACAGACTACTGGGCCATTCGCTATAAATAACCTCGGACATATTTAGGCGCCATTTTGAAACTACCGGTGTTGAAGTAAACAAATACACGATCATTTAGGCGATGCGTGATGTTTCGAGGTGTTCCGAATGGATACATATATTAGAAATTCTGTTAAGTTAGTCAAACTTAATTATGAGGTTTAGTTCACATTCTAGGATATTAAGTCCCATGATCTTGGGAAATTACCATAAGCTCATTTGCGGCTTCTGTTTCTGTTGAAATATTCGAAAAACAACAAATAGCGCATAAATACATAAATGAAATATTTCCTTTATTTAAGAAGATCATCAGCTAGCTTTTGTGTTTCGTTTTGTTCTGTTCTGTTCTGTTCTGTTCTGATATATCAGGGGAGTGTATTATCAAATGTCTTACGATAATATTATTATACATGATAGATGGATTTACGACTTAAATATGTCGTAAGACTATTGATATTACGGACCCCATGATGAGTTGGTACCGTGTTCAATTACTCCGAACGTTCCGAAACGTTCCGTAACGTTAGGGTCGAGACAACTCAACCCAAAGACAACTCAATCCGAGAAAACTCAATTCCTTACTAACGGTTTGAGTTGTCCCAACTTTGGGTTGAGTTATCTATGGATTGAGTTGTCCCGTACCCGTAACGTTCGCTAACAGGTGTTACTGAACATGCTGCTGATTTCATAGTAAACATTAAAAACTTGTTAAACTCTGTGAACATACGTTCAAGCTTACTTCTACTATTGACAGTTCAAAATTTTGCAAATAGGACAATCCAAACTCCTTTGAAGATACATGTAACATCATTTAGACGAGTAATAAGAAGAAACAGCATTTTTTTGACAAACTTAACATGTTTTATTTATTTTTATAAAAAAGTATATAAAAATAAAATAAAATAAATATGATAATGCATTTGCAAATATACATTTTGACAAAAACAACTTTTTTTGTTGAACTCAGTCGATTCTGTGAGAGTCTTGAGATGTTGTTCCTTTCAAAATGTTCATGTTGCAACTAAATCATGAAGTATGACGTCATGTGTCACGTGATTTTACATTCCCATACCCATACCCATACAGAGGAATGGAGGGAGTCCCATCATACCACACATAGTAGCTGTCTGGAAAGTGTCTCCTGAAATACACATAAATTTATAAATTAGTGTGATGTTACAAAATACTACAGTGTAAACTGTGACAAAATGAATGTAATGTACTGTTCTGTTCAAAGACATGTTTTTTTAAGTGAACACTAAAACTTTGAAGTGTCCCATAAATCAACAATCGAAACTTAATGAATAGTTTAAATTTAGGAAAAAGTAGTTCTTCTAATTCACCGTAAATGTGACTGAACATGGGTAGTTGAGCGATGGGAGTGTCCAAAGGTGCTCTAATACCCATTTTCAGTCGCATTTAAAGTGAATTCGGTGACTACCTCTTCCCGAATTTAAACTATTAGTTAAGTTTCTAATGTTGATTCATATGGCAATGTCACCAATTAATGTTGATGGAAAAATTAAAAAAAAGTCTAGAACTTAACTCGTGTATTATTATTGAATGTTTGATAAAAAGTATCAATTTTTGACGAGTGGGACTTTTTTAGTTAAAAAATATTCAACATAAATTACAAAATCGGAAGTCTTTTCAATTCAATATAATATTGTCATTCAATAAGATTTAAAGCATATTAATTTTACTTTTTTCTCAAATGACACACTATGCATGAGGACCTTAAGATGTATTGAGCAGTAAAATCAACGTCTTTGACATACAGTGAAGATATTATTGCCCAATATTATTTATGACCTTGGTGTATGAACTTACAAAAAACTTGACAAACATAATCATATGTATCTAAATATAAACTTGTTTCTTCATGGTCATCTTGTTATAACCAGTATACAACAATACGTCATTTTGCTGAGATTTTTTATAAACCAGATAAAAAACTCGGCATGTCAATGTTTTGACAGTTGACAGTTGACCAGTATCCATTTATCAACAAGTACCAAACGTGTTAGCAAGCAACGAAACAGCAATAAAATCAGCATTAATAATATTGAACTCCACATTTTTATCAAGGGAAGGTTGACCTAAAACACGTTTTCTAAAAATAGATTTTTATGACATTTGCAATTAACCTAGCCACAAGCGTTGTTCTGGACAATCCCTATAAGTCATTTTACTGAATGACACGCCTTAATCACGAAAGTAAACCCTCCATCCCAAAATGTAGCCATTAGAGTGACAATCAGTTTTGCCATTAAGCGCAATATTGTCATTTAGCGCAGTCCGTATGCGAAATTGATAAAAAAGTCAGTAAATGCCCTAATTTTGATATAAAAGCAAACTTACCGAGTTGACCTGACATGGCAGCCATACTTAAGAGTGGGTTTCCACCAAACAAAGAGTTTCTACCAGCACTGGCGAGTGATGCACCAGCGGCTCCTCCGGCGGCAGCAGCTGCCTGGGCCTGAGCAACAGCAGCTTGGGCGGCTTGTGCTGAGGTCTGTGACTGGGCATATGATACCACCAAGAGGCAAGCGAATACTATAGCGAAGTACTGAAAAAAAAAGAAAAAAAATCATTTACACATTGTTTTGACATTTATTTTTTTGAAATAGAATAATGTCTTAAGGGGGTGAAACACGTAGTAACAAAAATAATAAGAAAATGTATCAAATTTGTTACAAAAAATAAAATTCTATCACATTTTTCTAAAGCATTCGACGAATTCGATCATGTAATTCAAGAAGATAAAACAAATCGATTACTAACAAATGATAATCAAGTTGTATCATGTGATATCGGCTTTCTTGGGTAATTTCCAAAAGTCAAACGAATTCATTAAGTATAAGTATTGCAATATAATTAGAAAAATTAGCTTTATGAATAAAATCTAATGAATTTTAAACCCAATCATAAATGTATGTTCTAGTACAAGTTTATTTATTTCAGATGATGTTAACTGCGATTTTTAAACCAGAATAGCCTACAACCCAAATACAAGTAATGCAAAATATTTTCCCAATAAATGAAATAACAATTACCAAAACAGTAACCTAGTAACATAATAATCGTATAAACTTTACCCAATACTGAATTATAAATTAACTTTCAGACGAACAGGCGCAAAGCACAACAAGAAATAGCCAAAAATGCACGTGAAAAATACAGTTTTTTTTTCTTAACGAAAAAAGTGAATTTAAAAAAATAAATGAAATGATGACACAAATATAGAATAAGCAAATTGGTTTACCTTCATTTTTGTAGATGACCCGTTTCGTACGTTGCAGAGCACAGTGACACAAGTTAAGAATATCACGGTACGGTCAGTGCTGACTTTTATAGTCCCCTGTTTACGGACGACAATTAAAGCAACGCCAGACAATTGCGTCAGTTTCGTGTATTCGGGTAATTAGCGATAGACGTAATTGACGTGAATAGCCCGCAGCTTGACATGCTTTATTTTTGTATTAAAAAATATTAACAAGTATGGCTTTTGAAGTAACATGCTAGACTAATTAGTTTGACCTACTTTTGACCTTAATGTCGACCACACAAAGTTCGTCAATGAACATGTCCGTACGTCAGTTTACTTTGCACTTGATATCTTTCACTCATGTTCTATATTGAAGACAAGTAAACTAGCAATCAAATATAGGTCTATGCCCAGGTTCGTTAGGTCCCTTTTACAAATCTCGGTTCGACTAGCCAGGCAAACTTACAGCTTATAATTGATGTTACATCTATATTTGGGAAAATCGGTATTACTATGTATTATGCCATTGACCATTTACAATATTTATAGCAAATACAAGGCATTCAAGACAAACATATATACATGTATAGGACAGAATGTTTTATTATAAACCGAACTATATTTACTTGATTCCTAGCTAATGCTACAGTCCCATAAACATAAAAATAGCCGTGAGGGCACCTTACGTGCGCCGTGCGATCATGCGCCGCAAGGACCTGTACGATCTTTTGCGTACCCGTATGGACTGGTACGCTTTTACCAGGGTCCGTGAGATGAGCCAAGGATACACGTATCAGTTTCAAAGTCAAATCGTCAACAAAATCGTGGCCGATTATGGATTAAACTTGCATATCTTCCAGCTATGGCTCCGTCCGGGTGTGTTGTTTTGTTCCATGTGCTAACCGTCACCTTAATACGCAAGGCTTCCCACGGCCTATGACTGTCTGCACGTACGGGTCCACAACAAGCCACGATTTTAAGTGACTGCGGCATAAGCCCATCTTTTAATCACAAAGTTAATTTGATACCGTTTTTAGTTCTGAGTTAATTTTGGAGCTATGTTATTAAATGCTATGCTTTGAATAAGTTCGATAGCCAAACTAGCGGACTAGGTTTTAGTTATAGAAATAATATCAATATTTTCTGTATTTGGTTTAGTTCTGTTCATTTTGGCTTGAATAAAGATATAATATAGTTGTTTATATTTTGTAGTAGAGTAAAACATAGACACAAGCTTAAATGTGCCAAAATGGAACAAAGTGTTCGTAAGCCACCCTCCCCCGATCTCAACAAAGCTTGTTCTACGACAAAATGTAAAAAATACAGGCTATCAATATTAGCATGGTCCCCCAGGATTGATCTAGTAGGATTAAATTTCGTGCTCAAGGAACCAATGATTTTATATATGATTCGAGCCAACGCGGACCTAGCTATCCATTATTACCAGTCCAATGTCTTTACCACTCGACCACACCCGCTCTGTTTCTAATCTTGCCAGCGATGTATCGATCGATACTCCAACAAATCAGTAAAACCAGTAAAATCTGGATATTTGTGGATCATTCATCGACCACTTGATCATGTTATTGACATATCCTCATAAAACAATAGTTATAATTATGTCTTATACATGCACAATATGTAGTCCATGGACAAAAATAGTGACCTTTTATATAATAATAATCAATTCAGATAACATACATATTACACGAAACCACAGAAAGAAACAAAATATTACAAGTTTAAAGGTCAATGATTACAGACAGTTATGTTAGAAAAATAAGAAAAAATATCATAATAGATTTTGTTCCATGACAACCGTGTTGCACATTTTTTTGCCGTGTAAGGAACCATATAGGTTACTTGATTCCCTAACTGATTAATTCTGAATAAAATAATTAAAGTAATTATCCTTTAAACTTAAACATGTCGTTAACTGCGAATTAAAATAAATAAACCCGGCGACCGGCCGACGTCTAAAAATGTCAAGATTTTCTCCGGGGCCCGGCAGATGTCCGGCCGGTGTCCGGCCGATATTGTCTTCAAACACGTCGGAAACTAATCGGAAACACATCGGGGCTTAATTGTGACTGGGGTTTTACATGGAAGTAGTGGCATTTCAATTAATTGTACGGAGAATGAACTTTTGAAGGGCAGTGTATAGTAATACATTTGTATTGCTTCAGGTATGCATGATCAGTTTTTACTCTAAATTTCGTTTGTCAAAGAACTTTATGAGAGCACTTTAGTATTAGGTGTTTCTAGGAGAGACTGGCCAATTTACAATTAGTATAAATACAACAAAAATGTTAAATCATAATTATACAACTACATGCACCAGTTTCATATTTTAACAGCTAAAAAGGATTTGGTTGGAATGTTGAAGTATGTTTTTAATATTGATACGTGATTTGACATTGTATATCTAATTATGAACCAAAGGATTAATGACTTTTTGACTGTACACTGGATTGACTACAACAAATGGCTACGAAAAAAGGAGTTACAGTTGGCCATAAACATTTATTCCATATCAGGAATACTGACAGTAAAAGACTCAGACCTATCACATAGTCAAAAAGCTAATAGGGATATGTATAAGAGTTTTGTTATAACTTTTGTTATAAAAAGTACGCCGCAAACAAATAAGGAAAACATGGCCTTAAAGGGTTTCAACATTGGCATGAACAATGGTGAGCTCAAATGAATGTATAATACTGGCCTCGTTTGATACGTTTGTATATTTACCCCAACCTCTAATTCGAAACATTTTGAGTATGAGTTTGAGTCCCATTCTGTAAGACAAAGTCATACGTCCTGTCAAACGGGTAACACGTGGGCTTGTTGAAATTTTTTGTTGTTGCCTCGTAACCATTGTCCCTTAATAACAGTAACCTCTTATAATATGTACATGATGAATATGGCATAAATAATATACAAAAAACAGAGGTAACCTCATTGGTAATAAAATATATACAAAACTCTTCAGTAATGGAGGAAATAAATAAAAAAAATAGGAAACCACAATGGGGACGGAAGTAAATAAACAACAAAATAAACAAACAAATGAAATGGACAGACCACACCAATGTAGAACAGAAAAATGAAATGGGTATACGTTATTAATACGTCAATACATGTATGTAGACGTGTCTAATTAGCGTCATATATGTTTCATAAGCCCTTTGTTTGACAGTCCGACAGTGTTTGATTATTTTATTTGATGTCAGAGCAAACTAATTAGTCAAAGCTATAATTCTGTCTGTGCCCTAAGGGTATTTGTTTTTTGCTCTATGTATTCAATACTCACGCGTGAGGTGCGTGCATGTCCGAGAGGTTACGACGTTGGACTGATAATCATTGAATATCCACCTCATGCAGCGTTGGTTCCAATCAAATCCAAAATCTACCCCGTTGTTTCCGTGAGCAATAAAGCAGCGGACCAGAAAGTGATCAATACCAGTAGTAAGCACTTGTTTCAGTATAGAGCTAAAATAATGTGTAATATATTTTATATCTTAAAACTTTGTAAAATATCGTCAACATGAGTCTTGACAATAAACTTTGTTATATAAAATATTTTGACTCGACTTGACTTCAGAAAGTCTACTTGCGGAGTTAGCCGAGTTGTTACGACCGAGTTTAAAGTGCATGTATATTTTGGGTTTTTAAAGGCCAATGTCTAATATTTATAGTCAACGCCCACAATATGTAAATGAGAAATTTATCATAATAAAACTCCTTGTTGTCTTTTAAGACTGCAAGACAAATGAAAATACAAACTGCCTCATTAATGCTCAAAAATGCATGAAATATGTGCATTTTACGTGCCTAAGTTTGGAGACAACAAAGCTGTTCCCTAAGTGATAACACAAGATAAGTTTTTTCGTGTCAGGAATGCTTCATTCTAACATGTACAGTGCCCTTCTCAAGTTCTTTGACATATGCAATTTTGGAAAAAACTTATCATGCATACTGGGAGTAATTTACTGCTATTAGAGCTTATTTATGTAACGGTTTAAATCATAATATGTTGACCAATTAATAAAAACCTTTTTTTAAATTTTGTGGGATAACATTTTTGTTTTTATTTTAATTGGTAAAATTTAAATAAATCTGAATATTGTAAAAAGAGGATTTTGTCCAATGATTTTAGGAGGAAACTGTATACACTAATGCATTTGTTATTTATAATGTATATGTTTTTGTACGGACAATAAACGTCAGTTTATACTAAAATGATTTTTATGCATTTTTATTTTAAACAGTCTAAGTAAATTCAACTTGGCTAAAGCCCTTACTGTCCGTTATTCACTCATGCACAGTTAAACACCTGCACGAGAGGGTAACAACCTTAGATCTCTACTCTAGCTTTGATTGTCGCCAGCAAAACTTAGACATGCATTCAAACTATATATTTCAGACTCGCCATCTCTGCCTCTGTATTCAATTACAATATAGTATTAGGTCCACACCACGCTTGCTTCCCCTTATGTGTTCATCGTTGGGCCATGATTCGACTAGAGTGCTCTTTCATTGACAAGGAATTACAAAAATATTCCACGAAAACAGTCGCCAACCCATTATCTCCAACCTCCAGTATGTGAGTTGTGCTGTACTAGGGGAGGCATGTACGTTTGTATGATTTTAAAATTAGGAGACCTGTTTACAATATATTCTATAATGAATTCTCCGTAGAGGTTTACTTGTTGTGCAAGGGATTGTCATAGGCTTTCGGCGTCCCCACACTTTTTTAAACACATTTGTGGGGACGCCGACAGCCTGTGAGGAATATTGGTCCAAGAAAGCTAGTAAGGAGAGCCAGTTGCTCTATATTACCTAATTTTAAGTGTTGATGAATTGTGTACAATCATAATAAAAAGAAAATACATTCAGCCTCAAGTAAATGAGACATCATACCTCATAATTCACACATGCATAAACATACTTCATATAGATAACATTAAAATGAAATCACTGCCACACCCAACGTTTAGTTTCAGATATTTTTTATTTAAAAAAATCATATATGAAAAGAGGCTGTGTTTTAATTAAAAAAGAAAGCATTCGTCTTTAAAAAAATAAAAAGTAATAAAGAATATGTTAAGTCATTCGTGGTTTTGATATCATAAATGATAGACAATGGTTGCTGGTTTTATTTGAAATTTTAGACAGTTCAGGGAAAACAGTTTAAAACAATTGTCAATATAAAGAAAGCCATTTCCTTGATTCTGGAGTTGTCACTGACAAGTACTAGGTTACGCCTTTCTCAATGTTATGATAGGCATGCTTTTCTTGTGAATTTAAAAACAGTACTTGTGACATTCGTTGACATTTTAAATAATTAGATGGTTAAAATAATATGGCGTACGTGTTAAAATTGCGCCCATAAATCAGATATGCTTAGCGAGGTGAAACAAAAATGCTGGAGTTACCCTAACCAAACCCTAAACGCATACTAGTAATTCGAGGGTTGCCCGCAAGACTGTAGTAAGTGCATTGCGTTAAAGAGCAATTTATTACAGTCTTGCAGGCAATCCTCGAATTATAAACTAATATCAGTCATAGTGACTATGAATCAATTCTTATACTATTTCAGAAAAAACTATCATGATTTTTGAGTTATATAAAGTTATCCAGCATTTTAAGATGGGTACAGAAAACCTGCGAGAATCTGCACCCAAAGTACCGGACAATCTGATTTAAACCCGATCTAAAATTCTCCGTTCGCCAACTCGCTAATTAAAGATCTGGCTGTTTCGTGTAACTGTATATAACAGTTTCAATATCTGCTTTAATCAAAATCTCCTACTACTGGACCACGGCTCCTAGTTCAGCCTTTCTCAATCAACTTCAGCAGTGTCTCTTGTTTATTTGAACTCAATGGTGGCGCAGTTGGTAGCGCGACGGGATTTGGAATCTCGTGTCCCGAAGGGGGTACGGGTTCGAATACCAACCGGGGAGGTTATACCCTTCCATGAAAATTTGACAATAATGTCAATTTTCCTCCATTATTAAGGTATATGGAGAAGTTTCCGGCCTTGTGGAAGGGTAGGTGAGTACTGGTTATATAGAGACAAGGGTCCAGGAAAGCTAGGTTAGTTGCGCTGGACGTCGTAAAATGACCTAAATTGTGTTGACACGTTTAACCCAATAAAAAAGACTTCACGATATTTAAACAAATCTTATAAAAAGTAGTAAGCAAACATATCTGGAACAGCAACAGTAAAAACACCACAAACCTTCCACACAGTCAAAAGACAAAAAGGGAAATTGTTTTAGTTTTTAAGCTTTTGTTATAAAAGGGTCTCAACAAACAAATATCGAAAGCATGAACAAGAGATTTGCCACCCGGCTAGCTCAGTTGCTAGCACACAAGTCTACTGATAAGGTAATTATCTCGTTATTATGGGACACTTAACTCATAATTAAGACATTTTTTTTTCATACTAATTGACATTGGTAAGAACACAATTTGTTGACATTAACTTTCTTATTATATAATAAAACTTTTTATTATTTCATAATTATAATATCAATCATTTTATGTTACTATTTGATTTAAAAAACAAAATATAGAAAGCCGCCTGGCTATCTCAGTTGGTAGCACGCAAGTCTACTGATCGAGGGATCGTGGGTTCGATTCGTGAACGGGCCATTCATGCGTGGAGTTTTGTCGTGAAATGATTTCTACGGCCATTCTCCCTCCTACCTCTGATTGTAAATAATGTAAGGCAGTTCTTAGTCAATGACGGAAGTATGTGCCTAGTACATATTTAACAGCTTAATCCAAATCCTTTCCAGCAAAGGTGAGTCGGTTGACTGACTGTCGTGATTTGACCTATACAATGTATTGCTACAGCGTTTAACCCAACAAAAAGGAGCTTTGTTCTTTAGTCTAGACACGTCAACTGTTGCACTATTAACTTATCTGAACTATAAAGTTTGTCGTAAATTAATAATAAATCATATCGTAAATCATGAACTGTACTGAATATCTCTATACGAAGATCTGTGCTAAAATATTCTAACTAAACTCAATGATTAGAAGAATACAGATAGTTAAATTAGAATTGAATCCGATTGGTTAAATTAAGATTCAACTCAGCAGGATCAGACATGGCATTTATAACTGTGTCTTGTAGATAAGGTTATATATAACAAAACTATGGTTAACAATGGGTATATTTTAAAACCGTTTTAAATTATATCATATTAGGGGCGTGGAATACCCATGCCCGATTTGTCCGAATCGTACATTTATGTCTGCGGACAAAATAGTATTTCTAGCCTGAATGTCTGTGGTAATATTTGAGCTGTAAATATACTAACATAGTTGATAGTATTATCTATCTATCCATCTTATTTATCATACACTTATTTCATGGGTGATTGGGGAACAGTCAAAACTATTTTCCCGATGTATCAGGGAAAACTGAAGAACTGTTGCCCGAGGCCGTTAGGCCGAGGACAACACAATCTCCGTAAACAGAGATCCTGTTCTACTCGCGTTGTCGTACTGGATCTCTACTTAGTCAATGCAAGGTCACGTCGAGATGAACTTTGTGTCCACCAATCAATGCGTAGCTTTCATCTAGACGAAAACACTATTAATCACATTTTGATTTCGTAATTTCTATTTTTAGACCAAGGTTTGCATGCAGCAGTATTATTCACAGTCTGCGATTGGGTGGCTCATTTCAAATTGCGTGACGTAGAAGATGTAAACAAGTTACGTATCATAACAATTTCGTCATGAATATTATGATGAGAAAAGGTCACCTGAACGTGACCTTCGTTTGGAAAAGGCCAGATCTAAATTAGCGAGTATGCGAGCGGTAAAATTTTAGATCGGGTTTTAATCAGATTGAGGACAACAGTTCTTAATGTTGTCCCTGATACCGAGGGATAATAGTTTTAACTGTTCCCCAAACACCCATGCAATAAGTGTTTTATTACCTTATGCAAGTACAGATATAACATGGCAATAAAGATAGTTTCAGAAGCTGATGACATTACGTGTGCTTAGCGAGTCCCGATTTTCAGCAAAAGTTCGAGTTCCGTCTTTTCAATGTCTTCAAACCGCGACATATCGTAGATATTTTCAACAGAATTTACTTTTTTTCTACTTTTCGTTTGGTAACTCTAAAGACGTTGCAATGATCTCGCTCATTGGACGCTTGGGATTTTTTTAATGTGGTTACTTCCCTTGGCATTGCACTCTATGAAACAGTTTGCACGTGAGGGCAACAGTTCGCACGCGAGGGCAACAGTCAAAACTGTTTCATGCACAGTGGCGTTGCGCAGTAAAACTAACAGGTTTAATTCGGTTTCACTCAGAATAGTTGAAAAACAGTTAAAAATAGCAAATTGACATTTATATAGAGCATTAGGTAATAATATTACTTATGATATGCATTTTATATCACAGTTTGCTATATATCTTTTTTTAATTCAATATTCTGGGCAAGTGCATTATGATCCCAGGCTAAATGAGTTTTAGATTTCACTTGTACGTGGACAAGTTAAAAAACTTCGAATTCAACACCACTGCTCATGTGACTTGTCAATGAATTGAATACTCCGGGACAGGAAGTTGTGAAACAAACATGACGTCCAGGAGCTTGATTGTAAGTACGTTCTTCAGATAAAGGGGTGGTTGTATCTTTCAACGTTAGCTTATTTTTATACAAAACAGTATCACAGTCCTAAATGACCTTATTGAATTAAATTGGCCAGATTCTATCAGTAGCAGCATGTAAGATATGCAATGTTTCTGTTAAATACAGCGGATGCACAACAAATCTAAAAAAACAATATATCGTGGTACGTATGACGATATGGTGCTAGCGTATTGCAATACATCGCGATACGCTTCTGGCGTATCGTAACAGCCATAGTAACATATTACCTACCAGAACCCACGCAGCTGCGGTCGTGACCTTATAGTCAATGCCTTTATAACATTCAGGCTACGAGAATACACACAGTGGCTGTCATGGCTTTATAATACAGTGTCTTGATGAACTCTGGGCAACGAGAATTCACTCAGCTGTAGCCATGGAATTTGTCCCCGGTTTAGATTCTTGTTTACAACAGATTACATACCTTTTCATGATGCTATATTGTATTTTTGCGTTAGCGAATTTTCATGCAACTTTTTGTTGTTCATCATGCGAAAAAAAACCACAATGGCATCCGTAAACTACCGAGGTGTTATGATTGTACTCACCTTAAAAGGTACTCAGGTTTGTCATGGAAAGTGCCGAGTATTTACGATTAACACGAATGTTTGCTAGCTGGTGCTAACTGGCACCAGTTTTTCTCTGATTTGTAGGAAACGGGGTCATAAGAAATCACTATGTAGTGCTGGGTTGTTGTTGCAGCGGGCTTCTTTCACAACCTGTTTCTCTTTCAGTATAATTACAATCAAAGCACTGAAAGTACTGGACATGTCATGTTCACGTAATGACCCGGACGACCGAGCGTGACTTTATATCAGTCCGGCTAGGAGTACAAGGTGTCTATTGAAATGTTTTTGATGCGATTTTTGGCCTTTTGAAATGATTCAGCGGTGCTTTTCACAAAAATTCTTACGAAAAAAATCTTCGTAAGTCAAAAACAAGAAACATTAATAATGACTTATAATATTACAGAACTGTGTAGAACTGTGTAGAACTTTTGAATATCATATCATAGTTAAGCTTATTTTCTGTCTGACTTTGAAGGCATAGCTATATGAAACTGACTTACTAAGATGCTTTTCGTAAGAATTTTTGTGAAAAGCACCACTGGTTTATATACATGTATATCGTAATATTGTCTAACTAGTAACCTTATATCAGCGGATATATGTTTATACAATTTCATAAATTGTGGGAACAAATGAGTCATTTCTCTTTAAAATGACGTGTAGCTTAATCATTCAAATGATT
The DNA here is from genome assembly GCA_025267735.1 of Mactra quadrangularis. NCBI lineage: Eukaryota > Metazoa > Mollusca > Bivalvia > Venerida > Mactridae > Mactra > Mactra quadrangularis. Next base: position 2,443,625 of record CM046294.1, read on the forward strand.
AATATATTGTTATAAAGCTCATCGCTCAAAGTTTGGTTATTCTTCATAGTGATGTTTAGAATTACCTTTCAGTGTCTGTAATTGTGTAAGACAAATGAATTCTTTGTTTAGCAAACTGACGAATATAGTGTGAGAAATATGAAATAAAAGTTCATAAGAAACGCTTTGCAAACAGGGTTTGTTATCATACATAAAATCTTTTACGGTTGTAGGTAAATTTTCACTGATATCAAAACATTGTTTTACTGCTTTAAAAATGTTTCTATATAACATTTTTTTGGGGGGGGGGGGGGGAATGTGAGCAAACATACCAGCAATCTCCGTAAACAGATATCCTGTAGAGCATTGTCGTACAGGATCTCTACTGTCTCCGTGGAAGGTCACGTCGAGATGAACTTTGTGTCGACCAATCAATGCGTAGCTTTCATCTAGACGAAACACTATTAATCACATTTTGATTTCGTAATTTCTATTTTTAGACCAAGGTTTGCAAGCAAATTTAACAGCGGTATTATTCACAGTCTGCGATTGGACGGCTCATTTCAAATTGCGTGACGTAAACGATGTAAACAAGTTACGTATCATAACAATTTCGTCATGAATATATTGATGAGTAAAGGTCACCTGAACGTGACCTTTGTTTGAAAAAGGCCAGATCTAAATTAGCGAGTTGGCGAGAGGAAAATTTTAGATCGGGTTTTAATCAGATTGACATACCAGGAACAGCAACAGAAAAAAACACAGACCTAAAACAAAGCCAAAAAGGTAAAGAGGGAGATGGTTTTAGAAGATTTACTATAAAATGGACGCCATATAACATAACCCAAACACATGAACCAAATATATATATTTCCGCCTTATATTACCCTTCCCTTCATTGTCCATTTGCCAAAATTTATCTTAAATAACTTTTTTGCAAATCATTTAATTTGTTTGAAAATCAAGCTAAGTATTTTTAGGACAAAGAACTACATGTATATCAATTTGACCACTTCTGATAATATCTTCATTAACAAGAAAGATATTAGATGAAATATTTTATTATCCTTACATAGGACTTCAATGATAAAATCCGAGGATTCCAACTGTAAGGACCTACTTACCAAGTGGATTGCTTCAGATTTTATCAGGGGAAGATAAGTGACAAAAGTCCTTCATTAGGCTGATATGCGGTTTATAACATATAATTTCTTAGGCTGATAAACCCAAAAGAAAACAAGACATATACATATTTACATGTTCCAAAACAAACATAAAAGACTTACAGTATAAAACATGGGAAAGGTACATGTGTATGGTACCATATTTGAACGATGGATGCACACAAAAAATAAGGAAAATACGTTTCCACGTTTCCACGTTTCCACGTGTTGGTGTTATACCAAACCAGCACTAGCTTTTTTAGTTCGTATCGCTCAATGTGCATCCATCGTCCAAAAAACTTGTATGTCACGCAAAAAGTACAATTCAGTTTGTAGTACAAATAAGTTTAAGATAAGGATCACATCAGCAATCCCAAACAATAAAGTATCGTGCATCTAGTTAGTAATTACTGACGTGAACAAGCATCTTTAACAGTGTGAATGACTTCCGGTAAAGATAAAATTAATATTGTTTTACGTGTAATAAATTAATAGCTGCTGATTAATACCGTGGTTGATGAATCTCATTCATTTTAATTAGAAATGTCCAAGTTAGACATTTTATCATGACGTACACATGTATTAAGTCATTATGTATGAGAGGTGACCGAGTTAAAGTTGGCAGAAATACATGCTTTCAATTTATCTTATTTGGTAACGCGTTTAGGCATGACCAGGACCGACCGAAAAGGCCTTATACTAGCCCAACTATGAGTACTAGGGATGTGTTTAACTGTAACTGATTAAGACAAGAATTTGGCCCTTTAAAATGATTCAAAATGAGTAATTATCTATTTTGCAAAAGATTAATGATGAAAATAAGATATATGCAGGTTTTGCTATGCATAAAAGTTAATTAATCCTATACTGGTCTTGAAATAAATCAGGGTTATTAAAAGCAGGAAAATGTATGTCGCAAAACGATGGTTAGTTTGGCTATCTTAAAAATACTAGCACGTCAGGCCTCAATTTTGAAAAATAATGTAAATGAATAAATGCAAATTAAGGGTTGGAAAGCCGAACCAAAAGCATTTTGCAACTTTTGCTCCTCTCACCGTTGCCATGGTAACTAGGACCAAGGTTCAAATAACTTTCTGAGAGACAATTGTCCAAGGAATAATTTGGCCAAGTTGTATCTCTGTCAGTATGAATGTTATGAAATAAGGACATCTTGCAATAGCCCTATCGCGTTAAGGTGAAAAAAGCCATCTTTCGCCAAGAAAATGGTAAGTAAATTTCAAGACAAGCATTCAGTTACAAATATAAATTCCTGGGCGTCAAATTATCATAAATCTTACGATACTTTATCAATGTATTATAATGGAATTTACGACCAAATTCGGTCGTAAGTCGCTATAAAGCTAAAGTCATGTCTTGAAGTCCAACCAGTTGAAGTTCGTAGTCAATTAAAGTGATAATGCGTTTTAGTCTGTGATGATAATGGTTTGTATACTTATAAAGCATCAAAAGTTAACATCAAAAATGAAAAACCTCTTATCCGGGTTCAAGCTTGCTTTGATAATTGACCTGACAAAATACTCATATTTTCTTCTATGTAAAGTTAATGTTATGTCAACTTTCATTTTAATTATTTAATTATACATGTAACTAGGTCGTGACATCGGAGGCAGCAACTGACACACTCTATATATTAACTTTAACTTTTTTATACTATATTATTTGATATATTATGTCAGTCAATGTTAAATTTACTGATATCAGGTATTTTGAATAACTAACATGACCTAGATTTGATTAATTGATTGACACATCTTGGTCAGAAAATCTTTCATATAAAAATGTAAGACAAATAGAAACTATTCTAAATCCTGAAGTTAGATTTCTAAGAACGTAGGCAAATAGAAAATTAATATGGTTTTCGAAGTAGAATTTTAAGATATTTCACACATGGTGCATTCTGGTATCCAGATGTCATCATGATTCTCGATCTGACGCTAGATCAAGAATCTTGATAGCGCCTGGGTACCAGAATGCACATGCTGAAGAGACTAGCGCGTTCACTTGAAATCGACTAATAGTCCCATAAACATAAAAATAGCCGTGAGGGCGCCGTGCGATCAAGCTCCGCAATGACTCGAACGAACTCTTGCGTACCCGTACGGACTGTTACGTTTTTACCAGGGTCCGTGAGATGAGCCGTGGATACACGTATCAGTTTCAAAGTCAAATCGTGAATAAAATCGTGGCAGTGTATGGATTAAACTTGCGTATCTTTTTGCTACGGCTCCGTCCGGGTGTGTTGTTTGTGCCATGTGCGTACCGTCACCTTAATACGCAAAGCTTCACACGGCCTTCGGCTGTCTGCACGTACTGGTCCGCAACAAGCCACGATTTTATAGGACTGAGGCATTATCGTTTGTAAGTTGCTTACGAATACATAGTAATCTAAACATTAATGTTTTGTTTGTTTTTATGCCAGAATACAGGCGTAGTAGAATAAATATGAATGAATGGAAACTTTAAAACCGAGGGCCACGGAATGGTGCCATGGATGGCCTCTTTAATGTCTGCTTACAGGAAGTCAAAGTCAAAAGTATTTTTTGTTTTTAATTTAGAAAAGTAAATACTCAAATCCCATAAATTTCGAGCTTTGCAACCCAAACTAATTCATTGTTTCGACGCTTTGATCTCTTTCATCGGGTCAGTGGTATTGGCTATTGGCCTTAGGCCTCGGGCAAATACGACTGCCCTTGGAAAAAAAACAGGACCTATATCAAATAACTTTTTAATAACATATAGTATTGACACAATATAACGGACACTTCAATCAAAGGGAGATAATAACTCACTCTTATAAAAAGTGTTTTCTTCGGACTGTCAAGTGATATTATGAATCTAACAAAAAGTCACCGAATGACCATACTGTTGAGTTTTTTAAAAAAATTGTTTAATGTGAAAAATCAACACGATGTTATAATTAAAAAATACATATTCCGAAACATGTGTAGTGTGTATTAAAAGATTTTTTTATTATAATCTTTTCTTAGACAAAATTTCAAATTTTCAAAATGATAGGGTTTTTAACTTCAACTGGAGCCATCATTCATCGTGGTAGAAGTAAATAAACTTGATTATACAGAACAGAATGGAATAGAACAGAAGAAATAATTTATTTCAGTATACATGTATATAAATATGTACTTGTACATGTATGAATATACATGCAATGCTGACTTTGGTGTGTTTCTACAACAATTGAAAAGATCCCTGATCACTTCGTATTAAAAGTAACATTTTAAGGCGTTTGTTTATTTGATAAAGCATTTCATGAAGTTTCCTGATAGTAATATATTTGCTCGCTCAACGTTTCTTTAATTGTTTCCTGCCCTTGCCAAACAACTCAAATGACAAAATCTAAAAGATAAGGGAGGCGACTCAAATATTATGATATTTTATCTATCACGAGTAGTTTCCCTTTAACGTGTTTTTTATTCTCTTACTGTTAATAATTATTCACTATGAAGGAATGAACAGAACAGAACAGAACAGAACAGACCTTAATGCAATAAACATGTACGTAGTACATTGCTCTAAATATATCGAAAACATTCAGTGACAAAGTGACGATAAGTAAGTTTTCAATTTCAGACTTATTTCTCAGGACTCGATACAAGAAATGCTATCATTGTCGTTAATTAAATGGGTTAGCCTGTCACTGTGTCATATTTATACTTTAATTAACAGTATCATGTCAATTTGTATTCACTGTTCAACGTGCAATATAAGCATTATAGAGTGGCCCTATACAGAACAAATCCTCTGTACAACAACAGCTTTTGATATTTCCCTCAGGCGTAATTTTAATCGAATTTATTCGCAGCAGCGCAGCAACCTCTGAATAGGAGCCCACTTTAGTCCCTTACATTAGATGTTGTTCTCAAGAAAGGTTGTACTGTAATAGCATATCGACATTTCATTGATATGGAAGGCCGCAGATTTTTTAATTTTCTAAATGCTGTTGTAGTTAAGTATGAGTTGAAGGTGTTTTTAAATAATTGTCATAACTCAAGTCTATAAAATAGTTCTTACACGATTAACTATTTTTGCCAAGTCAAATATCATTAGATATTGGTTTATACCGTTTCACAACAAACTGAATATAATCACCTCTTAAGAAACAACGACAAAAATGACAGAAATAACATTAATTTTACCTTGCTCTGGTAAAATAGGTCAAACGCTTGAAAATGATTTATATGATATTAAGAACATTTTTAGGTATTTAAAACTGAATTAAATAATTAATATACAACATAAATCAAAATAATGATAATGTGTTCCAGATTGTTAAAACGGAAGTTTTATCATACTATAGACCTGTGTAATTACATCATATCTAACAAACTTGACCTACAAAACACAGAACCATTTTGTATTATAAGTGATTTGATATAGGCCCTGTTATTTTTCCAAGGACAGTCTTGGCCAATATGACTCTCCCAAGGAAAAATAACAGGGCCTATATAAAATCACTTATTTAAAGTCAATTTTATTAAATAATTACTTAATACGGACCAGTTTCTGATACAGGCCCTGTTTTATCATCCAAAAGCGAGGAATTTGTTATTGGACCAGGGTCAATAATTGTTATTGCTCCTATTGCAGATTTCGGCCCTGTTTTCAGTTTTATTAAAAAGGTTTTGCGATATTGTGCAGTGAATATGGCACTTTACAGGGCAAATAACACATAGTTATTTAATAAGTAGAAGTTATCGTCCAATGAATAATACATTGTTTGAAATACAAATGTTTAAACTAACTTTGGCCCCATGTGACAATTAATAACATTATGCTGATGTACGGGGCATGTTTTTCGAGTTGCGGAAGCAGACGAGTTATAACGGTTTTGGTAGCTAACATATGCCTTAATCTCCATGCATGTTTTCTTTTCACGCAATGGTCATTTATCAAGAATGTACATGAAGTCTATTAGTAAATATATTTGCACTAATTGTCATCATTTATCATCTATAAAACACAACAATACGGGGGTGACCTTGTCGTTTATACCTTTATAAAACCTAGAGGTTGACAGATCTGACTTAATACTTGATGGTGTAATAATGTCACTGGACAAACATGATTTATTTGTTACTAATTATATATCAACTGTGTGATTCTGCATTTTTTTCTAATACTTTTGTATAAAGAAAATTGACCAGCTAGTTGCAGGTTCGAATATGAAACATTATGCCTAGTTCTCATTGTCCAGATATATGTCACGTAATGTTCCAGTGGACCAGGATGAATCGGGAAGATTTGTTATAAAAACCGAGAGGCCAAACCGGGAGTCGACGTATTTTTACTTTGGACACAGGTAATGCCGGTTTACTAGGGGTGTAACGGTTAACCGATATACCGGTTAATATTGCAATACGAATTCTAACGGTTTTTAACCGGTTCGTTTTTCCTTGAAGCGGTTTTTGTAGTTGTATGTCAAACTATTTATTTTGAACAAAATCTTAAAGTTAAATGTTTAAATTAGTTGTAAAATGTGTTGAATTCTTGAAATCATCTTACTGAGCCTAAAAGGATAAACATTTAGTCAAATGAGAGAAAAAACATCTTCAAAAGTCCGTTTCAAAGTACTCATTTTTCTAACATAAGGACCATTATACTCAAGTAATTCAAACATTTGAATAAAGATCATTTGAAAATAAACATATGCATGTTATGCTGATCCAATTAAGACGGTGTACATGCATTAATTCGTGCTTTGCATGTCTACCCAAAAAACCGGTACGAATTGCAATATATTGCAATACGGGTTTTGCATATTGCAATATATTGCAATACGATTTTTACCGTATTGTTACATCCCTACGGTTTACTACGGTTTCAACTGGTGGTTTTAAAGTGGAGAGACAAATCATGCTGGAAGAGCTACGGCGTTGCCTCGGATGACCCCGGAATAAACCGGCGTTGTGTTCGCTCCCCGTTTCAGCCCGGTTGTATTTAAATTTATACACCACTGGGACCACTCCCCGATGGTCGCCGATTTATCGCGGTTTACCCCAAATAAAAAAGGGCCCTTCGCAGCGTCACTATGGTTGTAATTGAGGTTTGCCCCGGCTGTACACATAGAAAGTGTGAACTAGGCATTTCTAGCGAAATTTTGTCGTCGTACTTTGCCATGAGGATAATAAACTACGAGGCCCCAGTTTCACGAAAAAACTCAACTTTGAACTAAAACTCAATCTTATGTTTTGATCATTAATTTTACTTATTTAATCAATCTCACAACAAATGTAGCATCATAAGAAACCCCAATAGTGGTTTAAAAGCTATATTATATAAAATACTGACTTGCATGTTTGGATATAAGGTTTAATTTAATGTTCTGAGTTGAGTCTGTTCATGAACTGTTGAGTTTAGTCTCAAGTTAATATTGAGTTTGTGGCTTTAATTTTATAATCAAACCCATTAAATTTTATGTTGAAACATTTTATATATTTTCATTATTATGATCATCTAATAATAGTCATTTCAACTACATTTACATGCTATTGAGAGACTTAAAACACTTGAGTCTGTTATTGAGTTCGTACTTAAGTTTTTTTTGTGAAACTGGGGCCTGGTGTTTTACAATTGCCTTACCGATTCCGTGGCGTATTGGGCTACTACCTTCGAATATAATGTCCCAAAGGGATACATGTTTTGAACCCTTAACAGGCTGGTTAAATCCTTCCTTGAAAATTTGACAACAATGTCGTTTTTTTCCACCATTCATAAAATATACGAGATTGTGTTGGCCTTGTGGAAGGGTTAGTGAGTACTGGTTAAATACAAGGGTCTTGGAAAACTAAGTTAAATGACTATAATATATGTTTAAACGGTGTAGAACCCAACAAAAATAGAATAACATTGTTGCTGTATACCAACGACAGCAGTATAAAGCCATTTAGTTAATGAATAAGTTGTGTATCATAGCAATAAGAATATCTGTTCTGAACCTCTGACATCTGTTAATGGACTCTGTAATCTAAATAAGGAAAGTACAAATAAAATACAAGTGACCACATCATTGTAACCTATTTGATAATGAACATTCTTTTTTCTTCGGTCGCTCGCCCAATATTTTTCAGAAAATCTGTAGAAAACATGATTGTGGCCTTACTAAAGCATATTTATGCGCGTGATTTTACGAATTCTATGACTATGGAACCAGTGTATAAGGGCATACTTATTAGCAAAATATGAGAGGCTTCTGATGTCGAGAGATGGCTGTTGTTGAGATGTGTCTGTTCGGAGCTGGCTGTTGTTGCGAGGTGGCTGATGTTAAGAGGTTGCTGTTGTTGAGAGATGGTCGTTGTTGTGAGATAACTGTTGTTGAGAGATGGTCGTTGTTGTGAGATGGCTGTTGTTGAGAGATGGTCGTTGTTGTGAGATGGCTGTTGTTGAGAGATGGTCGTTGTTGTGAGATGGCTGTTGTTGAGAGTTGGTCCTTGTTGTGAGATGGCTGTTGTTGAGAGATTGTCGTTGTTGTGAGATGACTGTTGTTGAGAGATGGTCGTTGTTGTGAGATGGCTGTTGTTGAGAGATTGTCGTTTTTGTGAGATGACTGTTGTTGAGAGATGGTCGTTGTTGTGAGATGGCTGTTGTTGAGAGATTGTCGTCGTTGTGAGGTTGCTGTTGTTGAGAGATGGTCGTTGTTGTGAGATGGCTGTTGTTGAGAGATGGTCGTTGTTGTGAGATGGCTGTTGTTGAGAGATGGTCGTTGTTGTGAGATGGCTGTTGTTGAGAGTTGGTCCTTGTTGTGAGATGGCTGTTGTTGAGAGATTGTCGTCGTTGTGAGGTTGCTGTTGTTGAGAGATGGTCGTTGTTGTGAGATGGCTGTTGTTGAGAGATGGTCGTTGTTGTGAGATGGCTGTTGTTGAGAGATGGTCGTTGTTGTGAGATGGCTGTTGTTGAGAGATGGTCGTTGTTGTGAGATGGCTGTTGTTGAGAGTTGGTCCTTGTTGTGAGATGGCTGTTGTTGAGAGGTAAATGTTGTTAAGAGGTGGCTATTGTTTTAGGGTGGATGTTGTTAAGAGATGGCTATTGTTTTAGGGTGGATGTTGTTAAGAGATGTCTATTGTTGAGAGGTGGATGTTGTTGAGAGGTGGATGTTGTTGAGAGATGGTGTAGTTTAGAGGAGTATATTTGTAAGACGTGACCGTTAAAGGAACGTCTCTATATTTGTTATCGTATAATTAATTTGAACATGGAGTTGAACTATTCAATCAACGAATGAAAGACAAGTTACATTAGAGGAAATATATCACTAATCATAACACTTAGCTTTCTTTGTCATTTAAACATAACACACTTAAAAGAGTGACACTGAATAATTATATAGAAACTCAAGTGATTTTACAAAACAAACAATTGTAGTAAGTCGTAAAGAAATTATAAAGATATAGAAAATGTTTTTAAAAACCCTTTTGGTTGTTGCACTTCCCTTCTCGCTCGTTCTGAATTGTGGCCAATTGTTGCACACATATAAACACGTTTTGAATCTTTGAGTCAATAACGAGTGCAGATCGAAAGACGGTTTTTATACACACTCAAAAACTTTTTTGCATTTGTCCCAGCTTTATACATGTAAATAACTTTACATTAACAAGTAAACCTGTCACCACTAGCACGAGTTTACCAAGCTAGTAACCCCCCCCCCCAATTATGAATATGTAGCTTGATCGAGAAAGTTGATCGTCTCTGGATGGAAAGAATTGAGAATAAATATATATACATGTATATACATGTAAATTATGGCTGTCACGATATACCGGTATACCAGTATAATGCAATATGAAGCTGAGGCAATATGTACCGGGATACGAATTCATTGTATTTGTTTTTAGCGATATTTTTTTTAAAAGAATTTAACCGATCTGGCTGCGTTTGGAAAGTTCCAATAACTCTCTAGTTTGCTACAGGCACTTACCCTACAAAATCCTATAACATAGTTTTAATACAGAACAGTTGAATACGTTCTTAAAGACAGTGGAAGTATTGTGCAGCTATGTCCTTTGTTTGCCAAGCAGTATATCGTGGTACGTATCGCAATACGGTGCTAGCGCATCGCAATATATCGTGGTACGTATCGCAATAATGTGCTGGCGCATCGCAATACATCGCGATTTTCTTAGGGCGTATCGTGATAGCTCTAATGTAAAACAATGTTTATATAATATGCACCGTCCAGATAGGATTTCGTCATAACTTTTTGGTACTATAATTTTATATTTACATTTTACAAAGACTTTTGTTTTCTATATTTCTATGGAATTCTAACATAAATGTCCTAACAACCAATCAAAAACTGTGTTTGAGTTATTCCTAATCCCTTTAAGTTCAACCCTATTTGTGGATTCTCATATTAATGTTGGGCAATACATAAATATAATAAAATATAATATACAAATACACAGTATATCCACGATGGTAGCCGAGATATATCAAATATCAACACATAATAATGGCTACTTTCATGCAGGTCTTGACAGGAATATGTATTAAATGGATCGTAAAATGCTACTATATAAAAAAGGCTTGTAATCAAAAGCTAAGTAAATCTACTATGTCGTGAAGTGACACTACATCAATCTCGACACATTTTATAACATTGACCCCACTGGTCAACTTTTGTGGTATCCTTACCTGTTCCTTATAAGCGTTATAAAATGTTAATACCAAGTCCGAACTCGCGGCCGGATTGGTTGATGACAATACATATTGTAACATTTTGACGTACCCATGTCATATAAACATTTATAATAAAACACATGTTTATCAAACCATTTCATAATCTACCAGGTCCAATCTGTAGTCAGCCTAGGAAATCGTAGTGGACACATATCTTACTTAAACTTACCTTGGTGCGGTTGTGTTTTCAGAGTTGCTTTGATATTTGATATTTGTATTTGAAGCGGACTTTAGAAACAACGATTACTATTAAGACATGAAGGTCGCAATATTATTTTGTTTGGCTTGTGTTATTGTGGGATCCTACTCCCAGATGCTTACCGGAAGAGGGGCCTCAGCTGCTGCTAGTAGTGGTGGAAGTTCTGATGCTGCTAGAATGATGCTAATGAACCGTATGATGAGAAGTGGGGGTATGAGGGGCAACAGTATGCTCCCTAATCTACTTTTAATGAGAGGTAATCCTTTTTATCTATATCTTAAAATGAGTTATATAATATTATGTGAAGTAAGTCGTGCTATCCCTTGATTATATGATCATTGTTATTTGTATTGTATTATTTTCTTTTTAAAACTTTGAATGTTTAACTTTGCGCGTCCATTTCTAAAATCACCATCGATTAAAAACAGTTTTTGTAAAATAATATGATGCATGTATATAGCAATAAATAGCACTGAACAATTGAATTTGTTCTCATAAAAATTAGATAACTTAAAACTGTATCATAATATTTCGGACTTATATGTTCCCTTTCCCCCCAAAAAGGATGGGTTCAAAATTAAAAGTACAAAAAACACACTATGTTTACACATTTGATTTATACTATAATATTATATATGTACAAATTTTAAGTAAAGTATCTGTTCTGTTCTGTTCTACTCTGCTCTGTTTATTTCTTTAAATTACATTTATTTATATGCATTTATTATATATTTATATGTATCCCTATATACATATTTGATAAATATAAATATAATATAAAATAAAACAAAATATAAAACATATAATAGTTCGAGCATCAAGTCTTATATATTGATATATTTATATAACTCGTGAGCATTGAAGTAAATTTGATACAATTTTAAGTATGGTTAAAATTTTTAATACTATATTATTCCTAGTTAAATAAGAGAGTCTGAAAAAGATTTAAGCGTTCACATTCAAAATAAATCAAATGATATTCTTTCTCGCATACTGTGCATATTAATTCTGTGTTCATGTACGTATTTATGTATATACATTGTACTCACATGTATACAAATATAAGCAATGTCAAATGATATGTAAAATAATATTATTTGATATAAATTTACTCATAAAAGATATTACTATAGAAATAAAATCAAATGCGGATAACAGACTAGAACTGAGCATAATAGAACATGACCTGTTTTTGCATATAATTAAATGATTATGATAGCAAATTTGAAAAACATATTCCACTCACAAATTGAGCAGTAGTTACAAATATGGAAAACAGATTATCAAAAATCTTACGATAATTTTAACAATACAATATAAAAGGATTTACGACTAAAATCGGTCGTAAGACTCTTGATAATACGGACACCATAATGTTTAAGTCAACTGAAATTGTCAACAACTTTATACTATAATTATATGTTTTATACGCATAGCTTGCAAGTAGTAAACATGCAATCAAATCATATATCAGCATTACATATGTCTGAATAATAATTATAACTTAAAACTATTTTAACATTTACAACTGACGCTGCTCTTGTCTAACTATTGTTGTTTTTACTTTGAGACAGTCTGTGTTTTGTTTTTAGCCCAACAAATCTACACTCAGTTCTTTTTTTCATAACATAAACAACATAATGAATGCTGGCATTGTAAGTTTATTTCTGTATAAATGAACGCTTTTTGCAATTGTGTGATTATTTATGTATAAATGTAAACTTTTCTCGCAACCTACCATGTTTGGTTAGAATCTTTCGATCCAGAGATCTAGGTTTATCAAACGACATAGATAAAGTAAGCCGCCCGGCTAGCTCAGTTGGTAGCACGCTAGTCTACTGATTGAGGGGTCGTGGTTACGATTTCCGGGCGGGGCATACTTTCGTGGGGCTTGGTCATGAAATAAATTCTACGGGCATTCTCCCTCCTACCAATGATTTTAATTATGTAGGACAGTTGTCAATCACTGACGAAAGTATGCGCTTAGTTGTTGGTTAACAGCTAAATCCAGAGATTTAGCCTTTCCAGGAGTAAGTAGGTTGACAGACCGCCATTGTATTACCTATACAATGTGTTGCTACGGCGTTAAATCCCAACAAAAAAGAGATAAAATAATACAAATGACCTTGATATGACAAAAATTTAAAGGACATGGTAAAATACTATACATCACTTTTCACATAAGTTTACAACTGTCTCATAACCTTCCTAATATCAACTTCACTTGTAGAACAAATATGTCTTATGGTAACGCTTGTTAAATCTAAGGAAATAATTAATTCTAATGTACACGCACTTACGAGCAGAGTTCCTTTTTCCCTTTTATGACTGAACAAGCGTGCGTATAGCTTCTCCATAAAATATTTTAAATGAATTCTCAAAATACTAGTAGATGATGTTGTTAATGAAATAATAATTACGTCAAACCACCTGCATAATTAACCTACCTTTCACGTTGACGTGTTGAAGACCATATTATATATCTTGGCTGTGACAATTAGAAAAACAAGATATTTTTCTTCAGTTAGCATGTTATTGTTGTTATTAAGTTTCACGTCGACGCACGTTCACCAACGCGATAGTTAAAGCTCATAGTCTGGGGGCAGTATTATCAAGCGTCTTACGACTTATTTTAGTCGTAAATCCTTTAATGATGAACTGTTGCATTGTCGTAAAATGTTTGATAATATGCTACTCTGGTTTCTACTACTAAGTTCATACATATATGATTACGGTCTGGGTAGCAAAATTAAAGAGTTTACGATAATCTAAAATAGTGCGTATTACGACAAAATCGAGCGTAAGATCATTAATAAAATGGGCCATTAGTTACATTGTCAGTTTTACTAGAATATACTCATACCGTGCGAAACGGTCCAGATCTTCTAAAGACACTTCTAGTATGTTTCATTCGGAACTCCTCGGCCATTCATTCATTTAATAAAAAGTCGAGGTGTTCCGAATGTAGTATGTTTATGTATTAATTGCGTGCCAAATGCCTCAGGTCCGTACTGACCGTTTTTTACTTTTAAAATTCTACACTTCTAAGGGATTCCACAACCATCCCACATACGTATGATGTACGAGCGACTTCTTATCAATATGATATTACAAGTATAATAAATTATAATGATGGAATGCTTCAGCTATGCTAATTTGTTTTGAAATAATTATAAAGAACGTACAACTCCTACATTAAATGGCTTTAGTAGCAAAAACAAACCCCTAAACAACAAAGCAACAATGTAACTTCATTGCAATAAAATCTTGTAATATATATCTATTAAGGCAATATTATAAATTTAAGTTTTATTTTAGCCATAATACATTTTGACGTATAAACAAAGAAATGTTTGTTGGTTGCTAAGACAAGAACAAACTACATAACACAATAATTGTACGACTGCAAAATTTTGTGGTTGTATGCATCATCCAGAGTGACATGTTTACTTAAAGCTGTCTTTATAACGTTGAATTTATTACCTGAAAACCACGTCACTTCGCAAAAACGCCCGTTTGTTAAGTAACTGCTGCAATCATACACTAATTGCATGGTAAATTATTCGTGAGGGGGGGTTAAGAGTGTTCTGTTTGATCAAATGCGTATAACCTGAGAAAAAGTGCGTATAACATAAGTGCGTATAACAAAAGTGCGTATAACAAAAGTATGTATAACATAGTGCACATTGTCTGAATGCACGTAACCATACGCAAGCTTTATACAAATACAAATAAATGTATTTCAGCAATTAAGCACAAATGTGCTTTTCTGCCGTCAGTTAGCGGCAACAACCATACATACATACAAATAATATACGAGTTATTTAAGTGTTATATCCTAGACTTAAGCATGTATCATATCTTAATGTTTATTTTAACAATAACGTGCACTTGAACAGTAGTCATTTTATTGGATATAACAATTGGCCAGATAGCATGGCTTGCTGTTCAAAAGGAACTAGCATTCTCAATATTTGTAAAAACGGCATTATAGCTGCATAAATGTAAATGTCTAGAAGAGGTCTACGTATCTTTGTTAAAAAACTAGGAATCAAATCATGGTCCGATCTGTATTTGTACATGTGGCTTTTACCTTACGAATGTAATACTATACCCAAGCCCAATATGTTCACTAGGTAGAGCCTCTGATTACGTGGTCGTAAGTTCTGTTTCCGGTCCGGATCTGTACATTTACGTAGAGATTGGTCATGGTATATTTCATATGAAACGGTCATTCTCTATTTTAACAATGCATCAAATATGGCAGTTGTCAGTCTCTGGCAATGCTTGCTTTAACCCAGAGTAAAAGCTTGGGTCAAGAAATCAAGGTTTAGTGTGGCATATTGAGTAGTTAATCATAGTAAATACAAAAGTGAGCTTTAAAGGTACTAGTTCACAGATTTTGTTAAATTTTTCTATATTTTTAAAATACCATTCATTGTCCGTAATTGTGTCAAAAAACTTAATTTTAATTATTTTAAGACAAACTGGCCTACATGTTGCTAGAAATATACATTAAAAGTCACAAAATTGCACTAAAATTGTCTACATCATGACATACAGGGTAGATTTTACCTACATAAAACATCATCAATTATAGTTGTATGTCAATTTGCACTAAAATTTTCTTTATCTGAACGCTTCAACCTGTTTTCAAAAGTTTTTCCATACAATTTTGATAGTTTTAGAAAAAAATGATATTTAAGTTAAAATCTGTGAATGAGTAACTTTAACAAATTCACCAACATTCGATTCAAGATATGTAACATATATAAGCTATAATTATAGTAAAATTACTTGCGTAAAATCTGCATAGTCAGTTACATATATTCTCAAAACTTCATTTGTCCTAGATTTTTTTTGTATTTGCAATAGGGTAATGTAATGTGAGGCACTTAAAACATCTTTTCGGCCACATTGCGGTTATATTGTACTAATAAGAACAGTTTCTATTTTTTATACTAGATTTAACGCCGCGTCAACACAATTGAGGTCATTTTACGGCGTCCAGTGCACCTAATCTAGCTTTCCTGGACCCTTGTCTATAACCAGTACCTACCCTTCCACAAGGCCAGAAACTTCTCCATATTATCTAATCAATGGAGGAAAATCGACATTATTGTCAAATTTTCATGGAAGAGGCAACCAACTGCGCTATCGTCCCGGGATCAAGAACAGTTTCTATTCAACGTATAAATTTTTACTTTATATTTTTAGGAGCACTTGATCCTATGGAATATATGATGTGTCAATCCAACATTATGTTCTGTATGATGTATATGCAGTAAACGTCACGTGACCGGAAGTGTTGTTGAACACGTGGTGACCGACAAAACATGGCGGATCTTGTGTACATTTGGACAGCCATTGCCATATGAGTATTACGTCATACCTCATTAGTTGAAGCATTTGAGTTATACAGTTCATCGGAGTTCAATTGTATTATACATAAACCTGAAAATTACGATGTTTTATATTTTTCGACCGATGGTCGCGAAAACATATTACTTTACGAGTTTTTTTCGTAACCTATTTTATGAACATTGATGGTGGATCTGTGTTTTTGTGCTCGTATACTTTTATGTCGTATATGTTTTTCTTTACTTTTTATGTATTCATAGTTCACAGTATTACTTGCTCCACGTGACTTGTTGAATGCAAGTCACGTGTTCTTATGTATAGTGTTGAAACAAAATTAATGCCGAAATAACATAGAATTGTAAATAAACTTTGCACTTATATTAAAACTGTTTATAAATATGTATACATACGTAATGTGTGCAGCTTTGGTTCGTATAATCGGAAAGTATATTATCCTTCATTTATTTTAGTTTTGGTCCACGGATATATCCTTATTAGCGTTTTTAGACTTGTATATGTTTTGAAAATTTGATTTGACAACATCAACAGTAATGGATAAATTCCGTTCGATACCGTTCCATTCCATTCTAGTTTGTATTGTTTTATTTTGGTGTAACATATTCAACATGACGTCATCTAAAGCATTTTTTAATACTGATTGAAATAAAAAATACACAGAAAAGAATTTTTGTGTGCTTTGTTGTTTTTTATTGCAGTGTAGTCTAAAAATCAAAACACGTTTTTTTTTCAAGCTGAATAAAGTTTGTCTGTAGAGGATGCGTCCGTGCAGAACAAAAGTATTTTACATATTATTGCTGAAAAGTGTGCAAAGAAGATTGAATCATATTGTTCTTTATGCGCACATTTGTATTTCATCTCTGTTCTTCATGGTTACATCCGGTACAATACAAAGTTTTTCAGCATGAAAACCCCACCAGCTAGAGTTCCAAATAAAATC
This sequence comes from Mactra quadrangularis, assembly GCA_025267735.1. Taxonomy (NCBI): domain Eukaryota; kingdom Metazoa; phylum Mollusca; class Bivalvia; order Venerida; family Mactridae; genus Mactra; species Mactra quadrangularis. Next base: position 2,460,993 of record CM046294.1, read on the forward strand.
TATCACATGTATAAGGAATTTGATCCTTACTATTATCTTGTTCATGTTTTATACTGTGCATTGCTTCAACATGGATGTTAATGAGGTTGCTTGTATCTGGTCAATTTGTTCGGGCTATAGATAAAAATGCAATGCCAAATCAAGGATTTCCCGCAAGACTGTTGTAAGTTTATTGCGTTAAAGAGCGAGTTACTACAGTCTTGCAGGCAACCCTCGAAATGTAATACGGTAAATGAAAGCAAATATAACATTTTTATATTTTATAAATCAAAGCACTGAAAGCACTTATAGAACTATTAATTGATAATTTGGAAATTTGGAAACTGAATTTTTTGTAAGAAAGAGCTGAGGACAACCAAATGAAAAGAACGATAAGGGATTAGATTTTCTTAATAGTAACATTGAACTCTTAAAATAGCCAAACATTAAAGGTACTAGTTCACAGATTTGGTTAACTTTTTTTCCGTATTTTCAAAATACCATTCAGTGTCTATAATTGTGTCAAAAAAATATTTTTTAATATTTTGAGAAAAAAATGGCTTATCGGTTAAAGGTCTTAAAATGCAATAAAAATGTCTATATCGTGACATACGGGGTAGATATTTACTACATGAAACACCATCATTTGTAATTGTATGTCAATTTGCACTAGAATTATCATTATAAAAACACTACTTTCTGCTTTCAGAAATGTTTCTATACAATTTTGATAGTTTAAAAAAATGTTGATATTTAAGTTGAAATATGTGAATGAGTACCTTTAAATATGTAAATATTTCTTTCCATAACAAGAAATTGACCATTGTTTATTAGATTACTTATGTCATTAAAGACATAATAATGAACTTGGTCAATTTGATATATGACCAAGGTCACTAGTCACTTAGAATGATGGATATCACTTTTTATTTTATCACAACATAAAGAGAAAATTACACAGTGGGCGTCAACAGAGAGCTTACCACAAATTAAGAGAATAATTACCATAACACATCAATATTAGATCATCAATGTTGATATAAACACTAGGAATAACAACATACATAAAAAACAAAACTACAATAAAATCTATTTCCGGGTTAATAAATAGTACAATTGGTCAGTTTCTTAAGCAAATCGCTAGCTAGCACTTCGTTCTCTGGTACTTTCGATTTGATTTCACATACGTTGAACTTTTGGTGTAGGAAGGGTACCAGAGAACAACTGGTGTAATGTATAGCTCATTTAGAAAACTTGGAAACAGTATTCTAAGTACAGGTAGGGTAGTTTATGAATATGCAATTAAAATATAGACGTTAGTAGGAGAAACAATGGCTCATGTCATCATAAACGAGCTATATTACATATTTTTCAAGTATCAGTTGAGGATACATTAACCCAGCTGAGTTAAATACTCACTACAGCAACACATTCAAATAATACTCTTTACGAGCTATAAAATTTGTTTTAGGGTCGATTGCGAATACATTTACCCAGCTGATTTAAATACTCACTACAGCAACACATTCAAATAATACTCTTTACGAGCTATAAAATTTGTTTTAGGGTCGATTGCGGATACATTTACCCAGCTGATTTAAATATTCACTACAGCAACACATAAAAACAATAGTATATATTTCACGGATGATAAATAGTACTGTATACATGGATAATGCACAATACTGAAATGGGAAGATTTCATATAAAGTACACTGAGTAATTTATTCTCAAAATAGTAAAATCAGTATTAATACTAAAAACTGTGTGTATATAGCTCATTTTGGATAAATGTCATGCATTCAAAATATTTGTTTTCATTTAATCACCAACTATACAAAATAATAATGGTTCCACAAAAAAATCAATTATATTTTTAAAAAAAATTATACAAATGTATTTCCTTTGTCTCTAAACTTTGGTGGGTGATATATTTACATCAAAGCCCAATGATGAATTGTATGAAGCTCTAAAAAGCAGCCTCCGGGTTTGGTTTGGATCAGACTTCATTTTGCACGTTAAAGCCACTGTATGAAGATATATTCATCAACAGTAGACTTGAAAACTGTTTTACAAACATGAAGTTATCAGAATATAACATGCATTTGAAACACAATAAACTGTTCAAACCATTCTGCTTTCTAAATTTTAATTTGACTGTATCAATTTCATAAAAAAGTGGGGGACTTTCATTAGAGCACACAATGTTCATTTATACACTTAAAGTCAATGAACCAGATCCAAAATAGTTTATAGAGCCTAATTATATAATTTGGAGCAGTGTTTTCTATAACAAGACTTCATCTTAAACATACTTTGATCAAAACTATTGCCAACCAATTTCTACTTTCGGTCTCGATCTACTTTCACTTTGAAAGGCATTAAATAATATGGACATGTGGAGAATATTACGTACAAAATAGAAGTTCACTCCCCGTTGTAGGGAGTCAAAATTTGTGATTGGGTTTGTTCCCTTTATGCCAGATTTTAGAGTTTAAATTAATTGATAAATCGATAGTATGCAGTGTCATAAACCGATAGAAAATCGATATAATAAAGATAATGACTAAAATATATCGGACGCCCATGGTGTCACACTAACTGATAAGATCAGACAGTAGATGATACTTCAGCAATATTGCACTTAATTATAAAATCTTATTCATTAGAGGTGGTTGAAATACATAAATGTTTAATTTCTTTAGAGATCAAAAACAGTTTTACTTTTAATTATAGTGGTTTGAATGACTAGACTCAAGGTCATAAGGTCATGTTCTTTCTGTTTCATTTATTTATTAATGTTTACTAGCAGGTGTTGTTTCAAACCACATGACAAAAATTCAAACATGACTAGGCGCCAGAACAATAATTGCACGCAAATAAAACACGAGAAGAAACGCTAATTATACAAAATATTGCTTGTAACAGAAAGGTTCTCAATTCAACTTGTAACATTTTCGACTTTTTTTCAGTTTTTTTGTAGCTTCAGCATTTTTAAAACATGGTTTAAGTTGTTTATTCTCATAACAAACATATGTTCTTTGAAATTGCCGTTAAATACATTGTCATTAACACGTAATTATGTGTCCAAGGGATTGTTTTTCATTGGTCTTTGCTTCTAAACCACGCACGTGTTTTGAACCAAGATGGCGACCTCACGTGGCATATATAAATGATCTGAATTATTAACTTAGAACTATTTTGTCAAGGACTACTCAATATCCAGGGTAAGTGTTTATAGTTTCATTGTGGTAATTCAATATAGAGACAGTGAATAAATTAATACATTTATACGGAGGATGAGATGCGACGTGTTCGTGCTTTAATGGGAGAGTGGTCAAATATTTCAGGAAAAAAGACAGAACGTACTAAAACTGAAATGAATTATGGGGTTATTCTGAGAAAATCGTAGTTCATAAAAGGTATAAGACAGTCTGTTTCCTTAAAACAGTTTTAGATTTTTAAATAGAAAAAAATCGTATCGTTATTATGTAAATACAATGACAAAAGTGAGAAAGAGATGCATATATGGACTTATGTGAACTTAGTTAAGACAAGTATCGTGTGACATATACGTTTGTACAAATTAGCGATAAATGTCTGGCCGTATATATCACACATGTCATACGATGAACAAATTCTATTTGTCTATATCTATTGCATCACTTTCCACGCTAAAGTCGTCAGTTATCTTGACGTTTCAATCTCATTTGTGCTTCTTCAATTAATACTTTCATATTAACTCATGAATTTCTTATATGAAAAAAAACCCATTATAACTCGGCAATTGGTGAAACCTTTAAGACGTGAAAACCCTAAAATCAGTGTTGAAATGTACAATCTTTACGATTGACGTGATATTTAGATAATCGGAACAAAATATTTGTATGCAACAACATTTCAGAAACATTTTGGTATAATTAGCAATGGCCTCAGACATTCAATACTTTAAATATGTGGGTTTAATGTACTTACATGCCTGTTTATAGCGCGAACTATTGTGACGTCCATGACGTCGTGAAAAAAACGACAACGTCGCTAAGGTCACCAGAAAAACAGTACATGTATTTCTATAGTCACTATACTATCGATAATCGAGTATTTAAATCAGCCATGTCAAAGACGTTACCGACATTGCAGTACTAATATAAAGGTAGACCGCGTCTCATATCCCTTTTCGACACGGATGTAATCTGTTAATACCGAGTACAATTGCCGTTCCGTATTTAATCTAATAATTTCCCTTTTTATATTATTTTACTCTTTTAAACGCCCCTGTTTTGATTTTATACTCTTTTAAACGCATTCATTTTGAAAAACGTTACGTCCCAGGGGCGTTAAATCGAGGTTTTACGTTAGACGAGAAACATACATCGAGTTTTTTAGTAAAATAAACAACATTAGGGTCAGTTTTATATTTTAATAAATAACAAACTGTCTTGACTTGAACAGTTATAACAAATCACATCATTACACGTAATTTTTTTTTTCATTTTGTTAAACAATATAATGAAATATCGTTATTTTTTTAAAGAGAAACACAGCATTAAACGCACATTCTAACTTCATGCTTTTGAAATAATGTGACAGTTAACAGGTAAAAATAATGTCGTCGTCACAATTTCGCTATTAAAAGTAGTTTCAGGAACATCACACCTCATAATGTTTAATCATTAACAAACGTTCAATTTAAAAGGATCTGTTCTCAATAATATGATGAATTGCTTCTCGACGCCAAGTGTTCGTATCTTTGTATATTCCAAGTTTACAATGTACTTATTAATTGGTGCGATACAGCAGAAAATAAACAATTACCATCCGATATAGGTTTTCGCCGTGGGTTAACACTTGTTAAACCACAGCTGTGACGTCATCCCATTGTATTCATAGTACCGTATATCTAATAATGTACTGGTAACCATCCAATATTAAGATTACTCGTCCATTATCTGGCGTGTTTGGACAATATCTAACGTGTAAGTCTAATATTGGACTACACGCTAGATATTGTCCAAACACACCAAATAATGAACGTGTAACCTCGATAGCGAACGATTACCTTTTCAATGTATTTCATAAAAAAGCAAAGAAACGAATGAAGTTGGTTTTTATTTATTGAACAGAAATTTACAAATATACTCAAATTGCATTTTTTTACTTTGCCCCTTCGAATGAAGACATCAATTTCAACCATGTAATTCCTACTTACATTTTGTCAACGTTGCGCTGTCGTTTCCTGAAAATTGAGAAGAAATACCCAAGTTTAGCATGATTATACTTAGACCCGAACTAGATTTTAACAACCTTTTAATACATAATCTGTCCAACACTGTAAGCCATTCCTTGCCAATGGTTCAACATATAAAGTTTTGTCTTCTTATATAAGAACGCGTGATAAGAACAAAATATAGGGTTATTTAAAATAATTGCTGAACGAAATTCGTCATCAGGCCAAAAATGCTTTAGTTTAAATAAAAGTTACATTGCATTTAGTATGCTGTGATCCTGGTGTCCCCTTTGTGTCTTATTGAGCAATGCCACAGACAATATCATGACAGAGATCGGTAATTCTTGCACTAGACCACAGAAACATTGAAGCCAATGCCTAAACTTCCAGCGTTACTAAAATGACATTCAAACATCATCAATTATCAACAATATGAAATTATTACTTTTGAGCCACGAACCGAACATAGATTGATACGTAAAAAGGACAAACTTGTTGCAAACGAAGGATGTATGAATAAACAGGGAACTTTAACGTTGCGTCAGAGCAACACTAATTATTTGATGCACGCATGGCCCAGGATCTCCATTTGGCTTCACTATAATTGTTAACCTAATTTAAATTTGCATTGATATATTTAACTTACCATTACCCTGTTCCTCTAAAATTAGTTTCTCATCAAGTTCATTAGAAATCAGCCATGTGTCAGGCTGTTGCTAATATCGTTTCTTGGACATGACTAGAATCAGTTGATAATCCTCCTTTAACACCACATTTTGTATACATTGCAACCATTTTAATGTATGTATCTCCGAACGAATGTATTCCGAGTTATAAACAGTATATCAAAAAGAAAACACCAACTTTAATTCCAAAGATAATTTAGATCTTTCAAACATGTTACACGTATATAAACTAAAAATATCCGACTAAACGAAGAACTGAAACGACCACCGTCTTAACTACACTTAAATTTTTATGTGAAAGATTCTGCACGAAAATCTCGTGAACAAACATTCATTAAATTGTCGGACTAGAGGGGCACCATATGGGAAACATTTAATATTTTCTATATTTATTCAAATTTAATAAACATATGATTTAAATGTATAATTCTGAAATAGTTATCTGCAATAGGTGTAAAGTAAAAATGGTTTTGTATCATTATTATAATTATTATGTTGATGAGCTGTGATTTAAGTAAGATATACCCCTCGAGCAGCCCAATATGTTAGACATTGGATACGCTTCGGCGCTAACGCGCCTCAGCTATCCAATATCTAACATATTGGACAGCTCTCGTGGTATATCCCTTACATAATGATTATTTTTTTTTATTGCTTCGCTTCTCTGTGTTGTACCTCTATTTATATGCTCATATGACACATACCTTGCTGTTTTCATCTTTTAGACTTATTTGACTAGTGACAAATACGTTTTGATGAGCGTGGTAAAACGAATTCCAAATAAATACATGTATGTCACATCATATGTTCCATATTCAGCTGAAGGTTGTGATATATTCGACCGAAGCATGATATTCCTTCTTAGGATTTTTAGCTTTTTTAGCTTTATTTCAGATATATTTTTTTTTTGACTTTTTGTACATGTATAACAAAAAGGGAAAACGTGACTATTATTTAACTATGTTTATTGTTTATAACTGTCATAACCCTGAGTTCATAAAGTTAATGGAAACAAGAGTAATAACCTGACATTGGGGTGATACACTAGATTATATGTTAAACATAGAAATTATACAAGCGGCTGAGACATATATAGGAACCTTTATCTCCAACTTCCATTTGTTAGAAAACGTGTTTTGCTTTGTCTCTTTTTGTAAATTATTACATCCGGTAGCTAAAATACGATAACATAAGCAACATTAACAGATGAGTATAGAGGTAAAATTTCCATGTATTACCAATTTACAGCCATTAAATCTAACATACGTTTTGTGACATATTCGGTCTAACAAAAGTATATATACGTATACATGTACAATGAGTGTACAATATATTGTGTGGGTACAAGGAATACAATTTGTTTTTGTTTGTTTTATGTCTGAAACAACTTTAAACATCATGCAAAACAACATGAAGGCGTTATTTATTACATACATACTGGAGTTCTAGTGGCTTCTATTACACTCCTTGTCTAACTCGATATATGGATATATCACCATCACCGATACTTGCCTTTTGATATATCGATATAAAATTTTCTATCATTGACAGCTCTAGAACTTCGATTTTTAGACGGTCCCCTTATTCATAGCATAATATTCCTTTTTAGTATTTTAAGCCTTTTAAGCCTTATTTCAGATATAAAAAAACTTTGATATTTTGTACATGTATAACAAAAAAGGGAAACGTGACTATTATTTAACTATGTTTATTGTTTATAACTGTCATAACCCAGAGTTCATAAAGTTAATGGAAACAAGAGTACTAACCTGACACTGGGGTGATATACTAGATTATATGTTAAATATATAAATTATACAAGCGGCTGAGACATATATAGGAACCTTTATCTCCAACTTCCATTTGTTAGAAAACGTGTTTTGCTTTGTCTCTTTTTGTAAATAATTACATCCGTTTGCTAAAATACGATAACAGAAGCAACATTAACAGATGAGTATAGTTCGTTTTTTTTTCAAAACTGTAAGAACATGAATAATTTCACGGCGAATGCGTTTGTTAAAATTATTGTCGTAATACATCCATGAGTTTCCGAAAGTGTGTATTATGATCGAGTAAAGCTGCTTATACCGTATGATATGTTTTAGTCAAGATATCTTTAATAACAATTAGGCCCATGAGGCCGCCAGTACAAAAACATGCATTCAGTCACCGTGAAATTATTCAAGCTTTGTCAGTTGAGAAAAAATGGACTATAGAAAGGTAAACTTTCCATGTAATACCAATTTACAGCCATTGGTATGTTTAATAACCATGATACATGATTACAAAACATTTCTTTTATTCATTACATAATGAAAAGTATTTTGCATGGGTCGCATTTATTAAACAACAACAGAGCGAAACACCCAATAGGTCCAACGCGTCGCCTGTTGCGAATTGAAAATGGAATGCGAACCCATATACTTATATGAATCACACACTACCATTTTTTTCATACATGTACCCGTAAGTAGATAAATACATTTAGACATCTATGATCTTTTTACAGAAACCAGCCATGATTTCATCATTGCAAATACTACTCGTCATAGTTCTGTTATTGATATGTGTATACGTCATGACTGTGACGTCACAACCAGACGACTTTTTCAGATGGAGGTTTGATGATAGAAGAAGTAAGACATTTGTTTTTGATGGAACTGCATGAGACATATGGTCACCATTTTATACGCTAGATACAAGTGGCGATTCTTATCGTTAAAACTAAACGAGCAAACTCCCCGCAGTGGTTATCTCCCTTTATCAATCATTAAATAGCAAAGCGTGTCGTAAGCAATGTGAGGAGTTTGCTAAACGAGGGGTCTTCCTTCATTCGGAACACCTCTACCGTTCATTGAATGAATAATTAAATAATATTTGAAAAGAAGTGGCCGAGGAGTTACGAATGACTTCTTGATACAACGCTGTTTGTGACATATGAAGCGCAATAGCATTTATTGTATACAAAGCGACCACATAGGATAAAGTTTCTTGCTCAATGAAACAACGGGGTAGGTTTTGGATGGGATTCGAACCAAGTCGGGGCTGGCTATTCCATAATTACCAGTCTTACGTCGTAACCGCTCGACCATTGCATCCTCAATTCCCTTTAGTAATGTTGTGCAAAAATGGTGTATGAAATCATTTTATCCATTCTGACATTGAAAAAGTCGTTTTACAATAAACATTTATACTTAACGACTGAACATTATATCAACACTGTTGAAGGCATGGAATTATTTTGCTTCGATTAAATCGAAGATGTGAAACTAGTTCCAGAGGAAGCAAACGCCATTAGTAATCGGCTAAGCTTTTTAATGGACTTCACGCTGTTTATTCTCATTTTAACTAGGTACATGTAACATGGCTGACACCCCAAACCAGCTGTCTTGTAGATTTTTGTTGTGCAAACTTAGCTTTGATCAAGAAGCCGACTTCTACAATTACAATTTAGAATTGATTTTAAACATTAAATTTTCATGAAAGGGTATATAACAGGTCTTGTTTGACAAATAAAACCCGGGATCTCCAGATCCGACATCCAGCACTTAATCACTGCGTCTCGATTGTGGTTGCTTTGTGTAGTAAATTTATGTTTATTGCCTGATATAATTATTTATTCATACTACTTGCAGATGAAAGTCTTAAATAGCTAAAACAAGTTATGTTTTGTCTTCAAGCAAAATAAGTGAAAACCCGGCTGTAGTCCTGCGCAAGGCAATGTACGAGTTTATAATTCTCAAGTATCTTGCTTAGATTAAAATGAAACTTCAAAGAAAAATATGTAACTCGCAATTATTTTATGTGCTTTAAAAGATGTAACATTCACACTTTGTACATTTCAGACATGAGGAACATGAATAATTGGTGGTGGGGGAATTAAACCGTACCTACATCAGTAAACCGGAAATTGTATCTGTATTTTCATACCTAGAAACACGACGAACATTATAGTGGACGGTTTGGTATGAACTGTAAATGTTATATAATAAAAAAGTATTTACGTCTTAATTGTTTGGTTTTTTTTTTGAATTTGCAGAGCAAAAACTTTGGATTGTAGTCATTTATAGTGTAGAAACTGGCTACCTTAGAAACGTTTGGTAATACAGTAGAGTCTCACCTAACGACCGGTCCGATAATAAGACCAACTACATAATACGGGCAGTTTTTGAAAGACCGGAATTATTTTCTATATATTTCAATAGTCGTGAGGTCCGATAATAAGACCGGTCCGCTATTCCGTAATACGACCGCTTTTTTAGACCCAACCAGTCTAATTGCACTAATTTGGGGTCCAATAATACGACCAGTCTACAGCAGTCGTTGACACGTTGTGTAACAACTTTTTATCGAGTATATACAACTTAATTGATTTTTGACATGTATACAATTACGTAATAGGTATGACAAGATACCCATAGTAACCACAAAATAAGTGATAAAACAGCGTCAACATTGATCAATAACAAAAGAATTGTTTGTAAATGTAATTGCCAATGATTGCAAATGTTTGATGAAGTGAAACGGCGATTAGTCCCTCAAATCAACTAAACTTCGTTGCGAATTAATTTTTGATAATTTAAGATTAATTAAAAAGAAAGTTAAACAGACGGACTGCGATAATTTATGATTTTTGTTTGATATATCAAACTTAAATTAGTTAAGAATGCGTTTTGTCTGCTTACGTAAGCGTTCTTACAGAGCGTTCTAAACAAAGAAAACGAAAGTAGAATTTCCTTTACAACTATGTGAAAAGTCGCCTGTCTCATTAATTTGCGTACGGTTTTGAGCAAATATGTTCCAGTTATCTGATTATATTGCGTACAAATCTAATTTTAATTTGTTAAAATTAAAATAACTGCCAAAATTAAAATCAAACATAGCATCGTGTCGGAAAGGTATAAACTCCAGTATACGGAACAGCACGATGGGTACAAAGTCCTGGGACGGTACGGACTTGGTGAATTTTGCGGTGACGAAATTAAATTGTCAGTCAGTTTCTTGGTTAGATTATTAATTAACAAAATATCATTAAAAGCAAAAGCAGATCTAGCGGGGGGGGGGTCAGGGGGGTCTGGATCATCCCCTAGAATTTCCTAAATAGACTTATCCATAAGTATTTACTGACTTTAAGTCATGAAACAGTTTTTCTCAATGCTTAAAATAGATTTAATGGTTATGTAGTTTTTATTACTTACGTGCTGCATTATTCTGCAGAAAGTGTATAATGTGGCTGTGGTTCGACCCCCAAGAAAAAGTTAAGAACCCCCCCCCCTTAGAAAAAAATTCTGGATCTGCCCCTGAAAGGACTGAGATTTAAACAGTGTCTGAAATTAATAAGTTAAATGCAGATGTTTGGAAAAAATAGCATGAGTATTCTTACTTTCTATTTGTACATTGTAACCATTAACAAGACATTTTAACTATATGAATAGTCACTGGCAACGTTAATAGTTTTTGATACCTAACTGTTATACTCAATATATAAATAGGTGGGTTCGCTATTAAGACCGACTCGCTATTAAGACCACTTTCTGTAAGACCGCCTGGTGGTCTTATTAGCGGAACTTTACTGTACAATCATAACAGGCGCGTAGGAGCAGGGGCCGCAGGAGCCGCCGCCGCGGCCCCAATATTCTGGCAAGCAGCGGCAATGGGGCCGTAAGTTAATTTTTCATGACACATATTGACAATCTAAAGATCTTGTTATAATACAAAGATTTGTTCTTAAACATGTGGTACATGTACTGAAAGTGCAGGAAATCGAGTATCAGAGGCTTACATTCAGAGAAAATTTCGACCGGCAAAAGGGGACCCCCCTCCTGTACCCACCACATCTGCGGCCCCACTATTCTGATCCTTCTTACGCGCCTGCATTACCATCATTGTCGTAGTATTATACCTTTATAGTTTTTTTTGATGGATCGGAGCAGTGCCGGCAGCCGGTCGGATTTAGTCAATTATCTATGCATTCCTCAGTTCTTTGTGCTGTATCAGCTTACATTACCATTTTTCTTGGACAATTCTAGGTTACCAGCACTGGCTTGTAAAGGTTATAAAGCTAGCCACATGTATCCGACAAACTTTTTCATTGACAGATACAAGAAGTCATGAGGACCAACCAATATTCTGTATTGAACAATCAAAGAGAAATAAATAGTCTGCACTCTCGTAAAAGAAAAAGAAAATAACATTATGATGATTTTAATGCTTAATACGAGATTGTTTTACATTAATATTGTGTTTCTAACACTTGCTTCGTGATACATGTATTAGACTGTTATAAAACTGTTTTATATCACTTCCGGGTCTGCACCCTAGTTCCCCAGCGCTGAGCTAAAGAGGATAACGCTTATTGTTCAAGGAAACAAACGTCGAACCCACTCGGCCACGCCCGCTATTTTATGAAGTACTAATAAATAACTAGACATGCTGTAACAGGGTAACTTCATTTGGATACACTCACCTTGAATGTTTCCTGATCTATAACAATTAGGGACTTTCGTCAGTTATCTTTCCCTGATAGAATCTGAAGCAATCAAATTAGTAAGTAGGTCCTTACAGTTGGAATCCTTGGATTTTATCATTGAAGTCCTATGTAAGGATAAAAAAATATTTCACCTAATATCTTTTCTTGTTAATTAAGATATTAATAGGAGTGATGAAATTTAGATAGTTCTATACCCTAAACAATACTTAGCTTGAATTTCAAACAAATTAGAATATTTACAAAAAGGTTAATTAAGATTAATTTTGGCATATTGACATTGAAAAATAAGGGTAAAATCCAAGTAATCCAACTAATAGGACTTACCTATTTAAAGAGTATACAAGGGGAAATAACTAAGGTCCCTTATCAGTCGACCACAGGCGGCCGGCACGGTCCCGATTCAAAAGCACTTTATATTGACAGTGTTTTGATTAGGGACCGTGCCGGCCGCCTGTGTTAGGGACCACCAGTGATAAGCAGTCAATCTTTAGCTCTACTGGCCTGGCTACACTATTGACGTCTGACTATTAACTACGTAATATAATAAACATGTACACATACGAGAAATAATGAAATATATAAATCTTTCCTTGACCTTGACCTACTAAACTTTACCTTTCTTTATGACATTGTCCATATATATTGTATGATGTTTTAACCTGTAAGATCAACTAGATTAGCATATTTTAGATTTATGTAGACGTCAAGACAAGGAAACAGTTATTACTAAGACCAACATAATATGGTTAAAGCTGCATGGCCATATAATTTAAAGGTACTAGTTCACAGATTTAGTTAATCTCTTCCATAATTTCAAAATACTGTTCAGTGTCTGTAATTGTGTCAAAAAAATAATTCTTATTATTTTAAGACAAACTGAGCTATATGTTGCAAGAAATATACAATAACAGTCACAAAAATGGACTTTAAAGTGTCTATACCGTGACATACAGGGTAGATATTTACTACATGAAACACCATCATTTGTAGTTGTATGTCAATTTGCACTAAAATTGTCATATCAGAACACTTCTTTCCTGCTCCCAACAATATTTCCAAACAATTTTGATAGTTTCAGAAAAAGTTGATTTTAAAATTGAAATATGTGGATGATTACCTTTAACATGAATATCAATTTTTCTAAAACACTTCGTATTGTAAATATAGAAACATTTTTCGAATAATGACAAATTTACAATTTGTTTAAGCTGTGTTCAGGCAATTTTAGTACATTTGACATCAATCTCTGTAAACAGATATCCTATAGAAACCGCATAGGATCTTTTAGGGTCGATCTTTGCGTCATGAATATTGTAATGAGAAAATGTCACCTGAACGTAACCTTTATATAACGAAACAGTCTGAACTATATTATCGAGTAGGCGATCGAAGAATTTTAGACCAGGTATTGATCAGATTGATTAGAAATGCAGAGGTAGAATATGGTGACGTTATGCATGTGGTTACGGTAAAAGATAATTAACAATCATTCATACTCATTCACAGATTTCAACTTACATATCAACTTTTTCTGAAAGTTATCAAAATTGTTTGGAAACATTTTTAAGCAGGATATTAGTGATAGATAATGACACTTTTAGTGCAAATTGACTTACAACTACAAATGATGGTGTATCAAAAAGTAAAATTCTACCCCGTATATCACGGTAGAGACAATTTTAGTGCTTTTTGTGATATAATTGTATATTTCTTGCAACCTATAGGTCAGTTTGTCCTAAATTATTAAGAATTAATTTTTTAACAGTATTACAAGTACTGAATGGTATTTTGAAAATATAGAAAGATCTTGTATCTGAACTGGTACCTTTTAAGCGCGTTTTTTGTACATTTTGAGTTCATTTTTCTCACAATCTATGCATGGGTCAGTTTGCCTTAAATATTAAAAATTGTGTTTTGTGCAGACTCTATCAGGTAATGTTAAAATACATGTATATGTACATTTGTATAATGTATTTTTATACATGGTATGATTTATATTAGGAATGTTTCAAATTTTGACACAATTTAGGCTGAAAATAAATCTTTTAGGGATGAAGAGTCGCATTCCTGGATCTGCACATAATGAATCCTTATGGAACGAACAAACCCTCAGAAAAATCAAACAAACAAAGAAAATGTATATATAACTAACCAATTCTGCGACCAAGAAGCTTTAAGCCAGCTTGGACACGTCTATGGCCTGGGCTGGGTCTAGCATTTGTCACCCGTGAGTATGTCGTGGACTTAAACCAGCGTCAAATATATGACAATGTATGTTATAAGGTGTGAGCCAAGTTGATACCTTATACATGATGAAATAAATCAACGTCACATCACAGGGTAATATATAGAACGTAAGGTCACTTATAACATTATCATTTAATAACATAATAATATTATAAAAGTTTATTCTACTGTCAGCGGCACATAAATCAACCCTGCTGATTAAAATACAAACTACAGCCCTTCTGTACTCACGATGGATAGAAAATACTCACCATGAAAGCTTGAATACAACTCTCAGTGTAACCTCACTCTCCTGCAGGTTACCAATAACATTTTCAGGTGATGAACAGTTATCAGCTATCAATATTATCGTCATATCATTGATGCAAGAATCTGTGCTGTCACGAATTTATAGCTTCACATTGATGTGAATATAGGACGCATATAGGAAATTTCCGTCAGCAAACATCTCCATTAAATTTTTTAGTTGAACTACAGAATTCACAATCAGCATTTATATTTATTGAATAAAGGTCGACCATTGTACATGTATTCACTTATTAAGCAGTTTTATTTAAAGATGATCACATTGGTCAAGGCCCTCCGCGATTTTATTTAAGAACATTGACATTGGTTTAGGTTTTCATATTCATGTTAATCTAACGTTTTATTCACTGGCACTGGAGTCCTTACATCCAATATAATTTTCATAAAAATGATTTGAATACCATTGTCGAAAAAACACACCGTAAAAACGGTCTCTTTAACTATTCCTTTAGAGTCGAGTCACAGCTTATTATGTGTATATTATAATAAGCCGTGGCACGACTCTAAAACCATAGCTAAACAGGTACCGTTTTTTCTATGTTTCTTCACTAATGTTATTTGTCATCATAAATATGGATATTTTATTCAATATTAGGACTCCAGTGCCAGTGGTTTATTCTTGAATAAAGATAACCTCGGTGTATTCTAGTCGTCAATTTTACCAACCAACTAAAGTTCGGATACTTCTATTTTCACTCTTTTACCTACTCTCGCGTGAAACAAGCATCATGGATACCAGAGAGTAAGTTCCGAGAATGGTCCTGACACAAAGTTCAGGGGGAGTAACTCTGCTTCATAAATAATTTCCATAAGTTACAGTTATCTCCCTTTTTATCAAACTTTACGGGAGAATAAAGCCTTCAAAACTCATATTGACCCGAGAATAGGAATAATAGAATAATAAGGGAATTCTAATAAATTTAATTGCTAATCAGAGTTGAACAAAGTGTGAATAGACTCATATGTGGTTTCTGCACTTATAATAAAAAAGAAATGTAATTTATATTAGGTTAATTTCAACATATTATCATTAATAATTATTAGTAGATTTTATTCAACTGTCAGTGGCTTATAAATTTGCCCAGCTGATTTAAATACTCAATATGTTTAATAATCTCTATACATAATCACTACAGTACTTCTCTACTCACTTTTGATTAATATAGATATCTTTAAGTAGGCTTATGTATGGAGATATTGAAAAATACTGAGTATTTAAACCAGCAGGGTTAATGTATGAGCCACCGACAGTTGAAAGAGTGAAAATAATAATTTATAATTGCATTTGAAAACAATTTAGCAGATTCTTTTATAGTGCCATTTGCAACACCATAACAATAATGAACGAACACAGTGATCCACCTATTACGCATGTTTCTAACTTCCTGTTTTAGCAGCTTTAAACAAGTTCACAATTGTTTAACATCATCTACATTCCTTAAGAATCTGTACAATACAAGAAAAAACTTGTATCCCATAGAAAAATATATTTTTTTAATGTAATCTAGTTTGTAAGCATATTTGTAGAATTATTTTTTAACTAGTTTTTAACAACTGCTCTAAAAATGGTGTTAACGTACATGTGTTTACTCATACAAACACAATAATGTATTTTAGTGTCGTCAACTGTGCCAATTTAAGGATTCTATAGAACTAGTTAATTAAAAGGCTAACTAGTTAATTAACTAGTTAACCTCTTACCACTTACACAACCTGGTTCTGTTGCGCATTAAGAAGCACACGCAGATTTCCAATGTAGTTTCTCAATTGGGATACAGGTTCAAATCCCATCCAAGGCAGTATGTTATACCCTTTTATGAAAATTTGACAATAATGTCAATTTTTCTCCATTAACAAAAATTTCCGAAAGTATATTCATTCATAGATAATCCATTTGACTACTTTGCAAATCGCAAAAAGTTGTAAAAATACATATTTGTGAATAAATACAAATACATGTAGTAGATAATCATTTTATCATTAATGGTTGCCCATTTGAAAATTAATCTTATTATCTGCTTGCTGATTATATTTGCATGTTGACTTGTAAATTAATATATTCTGTGTGTCATTCTTTGTTTGTTTGACAATTTGTGTTTTAAAGTAAAAAAAGTAAAGTAATTGCATTTTATAGTCTAAGTTTCATGCTTACCCACGTTCACAGACTTTACAGCTATTACACCTGGTCACTGGGCTACTGGTATCTATCTATCAATCTCCCTGGGGAGTCTTTTTACTCCGCTTATTAGTGCAGCCGACAAAATGGCGCAACGGAATTATACCACCCTCGCAGGTATCCATTTACACCTGGGTAGAGTGAAGCAATGGCAGGTAAATTTCTTGCTCAAGTAAATTAGCAGTGCCTCTAGTGGGATTCGAACCCAGGACCTCTCGATCCCTAAGCGCCCGTCTCACAACTGGACTACTGCTCCTGATATTATAATATAATAATGTTTTCTAAGTCACTAACCTAAAACAATTTTACAAAACAATATTTTTATTTCAAATAAAATTATATATACACAGCATTTATGACTGAACACAGTGAAGTCATATACAGAATTCATACAGGAATTCAATGACAAATTTCAAGCACTTTTTAATGGCATAAAGGTAACGTAAAGTTAAACATTGCACAATTTACAAAAAAACATGGCATTCAGGCTAATGGCAGCGCCTTTCAAGTTGAATATGTCAGTCTTTTAAATAACTATACTATTTGGTTTATGCTGAATTCAACTGCCCTACATGATTAATAATCCATAGTAGGAAGCAAAATTACCAAAGAAATCATTTCATGAACTAACTCAGGACCCAGGAATCAAACCCATGACCCTTGACCAGTAGATTACCATGCCATCAACTGAGCTAGCCTGGCTACTGATTATATTCATATCCATATTAAATGACTAAAAATACTGATTACTAACAGAGTTGATTTTGAGTAATCAATTTCCATAGGCAAATTATTCAACTGAGCATTAAACAATGTGATAGGTCTATATCTACAATCCTATATCTACAATCTATATGTGATAGCAACATGGCACTAATGTCTTATATTGAAGACTATGATTGGTATGTATAATTAGACCATACAATTTGAGCTAGTATCATCATATTGGCAACTAGACTTCCACCCAATATAAAACCAATAAATCCTGGCTGTTTCCACCATGGTGAGTACACTGAAATAAAGTAAGAGAAACAAGTAAATCTGTGAGCTAATGCTCACTAGTGATACCCCCGCCAAAATCTAAAAATATGCGACAAACAGGAAGTAGATGAGCAAGGAGCATGAAATCGCTTTACACCACATGGGACTATAGGATGAAGCAATATGCAAAGTTTCAGGCTGCTGCATGTTATAGTTGCTGAGAAAACTGTGACGGAAATTTTGTAACGGACGGACGGACGGACGCACGCACACACGCACGCACGGACAAGGGTAAAACAGTATACCCCCCTCTTCTTCGAAGCGGGGGTATAAAAATCAGTGGTAAAATCCAAATTTTGGAAAAAAACTGCATGATTACAAAGAAATTTTAGAAGGGGAAGGCGTCTGTAAACAGTCCATGTTATACAAGGAAAAAAGCCCTGACAGAAATGATAATTTATGCTGCTTAACACTGTAATTACCAGAATTCTATTGAGACTTTATTATAATATTTCATACTTGTCTTTTTCAGCCAGTTTGTTTTGTTCTGAATGAGTCAGTGCAGAATAAATTTATTTGCATGGATGAAAGTTTTCAGTATCTATACTGATTTCAGTATTTTGAGAATAAATTACTCTATGTATTTAATATGAAATCTGTCCATTTCAGTATTTTGAAAGTAGGTTTTTAGTATTTTCAAATCATTCAACTTTCTTTCATGTATTTGACATATAATTGCCCAAGGCAAGCAGCATATATTAAATTCTATTGTTCTGTGTTCACAAATTTATAATTCAACTTTGTTCCTAAAAGTTACACGCAGTACAAGCAAAGATTTTTCTGCAGGAAAAAACCCCATCAACATAAGTTCTGAATAAAATCTATTCATGCTTCTTTACATTGTCTTTATGACAAGTTTGATATAGTGGCTGAGTTATCTGAATCCAATATTTTAAATAGTACAAAGATGCTATTAGGCTAGCTAAGATGGTAGTGCACAAACCTACTGATCATGAGGTTGTAGGTAAGATTCACGGGCCGGGCATTCTTTCAAAGAGCTTAGTAAAGAATAGTATCTAAGCCAACTAGGTCATTAGTTAGACAGTGACTGAAGTATTTACTGGTTAACAGCTAAATCATGAGATTTAGTCTTTCCAGGAACGGTGAAAATGTTCACTTACAATGACCAATATAATTTGTTGCAACAGGGTTAAACACATTAAAAAATACAATACAAGAATTGAACAACATACCATTCTGTTTTCTATTGAAGGACATATTAGATGTACTATCAACAGGACACTGACGAGAGACTGATGTTAAATCAGACATATTATCATCATTGTCGTCAGACAGCTCCGCCATGTCAAGACCTTTCTTAGATTTATTGTTCACACAGTCATGTTTACAATGACTTTGTCTGGTATAACTGTTTAAGGTTGATCTGTAAGCAGCCGATGAGCATTGTGACAATCTATCACTTTGTAATGGAATATTTGAAAAAGGCGGAGCTCCGAATGATGTCACCACGGGTGATGGAGGTCGCTCAGGTGTAAAAGAATGTCTCTGAGTGCTTAGTAATGGAGTGAATGCTGATCTATGTACAGGTGAGAAAGGTCTGTCCAGAAATGAAGGAGAATGACTCTCTACAGATGAAGTACTGAATAGTCCATACTTAGGCAAGGGAGATGACCCTGAAATAAACAAGAATAAAGAGTTATTGCCCTTTACTTTGGCAAGAGAGATGACTTAAAAAAGGGGTAAAGAGTTACATGTATAGTTCTTTATTATACAAGTTTAATGTAATGAATATGATAGAAAAGTATCAGTTTGTGTAATGAACCAAAAAAAGGAACCAAGACACATTAATTCATTATTTCATCAAGGTTATATGTTGCTACATGATATAGCAAAGTTCTTTAACGGCTAGTGATATAAGATGAGCAGCTCATCTAACCATGATTCTTTAGATGCCTAAGTTTTAGACATCAGAAAGCATTATTTTCCTATTTATAATGTCATGAACTTTACAGATATTCAACATGAACAAATATAACTTGTGGAGCATATAAACATATTTAGCTCAGTTGGTAGAGCACAAATCTACTGATCGAGGAGTCAGAGGTTGGATTCCAGGACAGCACATAATTTCATGGAGTTTGGTCATGAAATGACTTCCATTGCCATTCTCCCTCCAAATCACTGATTCTAAATCTTGTAAGGCAGCTGTCAGTCACTGATGGAAGTATGTGCATATTAACGGGCTAAAAACTAAATCATGAGATTCAGCATTATCAGGAATAGTAAATCAGTTGAAATGAAATTATGATCTTTTCTACTAACTGTGTCTATCAGGCGATGAGGAATGATTAAATGCTGCAGGAGTAATGAGTGATCTCCCTTGTTTTCTTGACCATAAATTAGATGATACTGATTGGTTCTTTAAATTAGAGGAAAAATTGGTTTGGCTTAGAGTAGAAAATATTCCTGAAATAGAAAATACATGTTCTTATGTAACCGGATAAAAATCCATAGTCTGATCTGAGATTCGAACCCAAGACATCTCGAGTTGTAAGCGAACACTCTACCACCTTGCCATAAAAGTGCCGTAGTATACTCTGCTACACTTATTATGTAGACATCTTAAATAGTTTATGTTGGGCACTCAAATTTACAGGTTTTTCTAGGCTTGAAAGGTTTGCTTGTACCCGTTTCATCTGTGTGAAACGAAAACATTTTACATATTATTGCTGAAAAGCATGCAACACAGATTAAAGTACATTTTTCAGAGTTCACACATCTTTATTTGAAAACAGTTGGTTTCACCCGAGAGAGAAGGCAGGCTGAGTTCAAGCCTTTGACTGTAAGTTCAATTGAACTGCTGTACAAATAAACAGTAAAACCAATTTCAAGGTCGGACATTAATTTTCAAATTAGTTGCTCGGATGAACAACCTGCTATATAATTTACTTGCCCAAACCAAAAAGGTATCTAGCAGAAGCAAGTTACCAGAACCCAAATATAAGTTAACAGCGGCAATAGGATGACATTTGATTGGTAGAATAAAACATTACATGCCTGTGTCAGAGGATGATTTCTTGGTAGTTGGTTCACCTAGAGAAAAAGCATTCAGTTCAGATGTTGCATCATCCACGTTGCTATGGCAATCATTTGTCTCCTTAGTTACACCTTGTACAGGGTGATCATCATTCTTATCATTAGTAGAATCTGGTTCATTAGGGTTGACCTCTCCATCTGACCTTGTTTGACCTTTAACCCCATTCATTGAATTCATTTGACCTTTGTTCTCTAAATATGACCTTGACCCAGTTTGGCTTACAGAATCATAAGGTGACACACTGCTACTAGAATCAGATATGTTACCTCCGTCCAATGACATTCTGAAGTATTATAAGTTTATAAGAATAAATCAGGAATGCAATATCAGGCTTTTTTCTTTACATAAAATTTCTTTGAAATCATGCAGTTTTCCCAAAATTTGGAGTTCACTTATATTTTGTTCTCCTATCAATGAAATTGCAATAAACAAACCTCATTCAACAAGAAAAACCCATAGTTCCAGATTCAAATATGAGTCATTAACAATTCTCTCTCTTGCTCAATCTCTCAAACCCGCGTCTGTAGCCCAGTTGGTACCAGGCTAGGATTTCCAATCTAGTGTCTAGAAGGGGGTGCGGGTTCAAATCCTACACAAGGCAGTTATACCCTTCCATGAAAATTCGACAATTATATCAATTTTTCTCCATTAATAAGGTATATTGAGAAGTTGCCACACTTGTGGAAGGGTAGGTAAGTACTGGTTATGGACAAGGGTCCAGGAAAGCCAAGGCAGGGGCACTGTAAAATTGTGTTGACATAGCAATTAAAACTCTTACCTTGTAACTCTAACATTAGGCAGATTCCTTAGATCTCTCCTGATTCCAAGACAAACAGAAGATGTAATACATAGCGTAACCAGACTACATATGTTGTATACTGAACCAGTCTGATATAAGGGGAGGTAACCAATATGTGACAGTAATACCAGTAACCAGACTGGACAGTTTATTACATCTATAATATGTAACCTAAAAATAGAATAAAAATATAAAACATTTAATAATCAAAGCTCTGTAGGCACTGAATTTATATGGGTTTGAATAGTTAAAGTAGATTTAGTGCTTCAACAACGTTAAGTATACAAAGGACAGACCAGTAACACTGTTTTGTTAAGTAGATAAACGTGTACAGATTGATCAATTAGTTAGCCCATTTTTGTACTGATTTTTACCAAGTAAATAATAAGAGCTTTAGAGATTCGTTCGAGTTCTGAATTCTTTCCATACAAACAAATCCATTCTATTACATGAACATAAAAAAATGTAACTTACAGTAACATCCCTACTGATTACAGAGATGCACAACAGGTCGCCACTGAATCGTTGAAACTATTTTGTTACACAAGACGACATAAACATCTCTACTGAGACGCACAACATAGCAGCAGTCATACTTACATTTTAAATATAGTACAAATTACAAATGTATTAATGCGCCCGTCAAAGCAGAAGATCTTTTTGAATTGCTCTATACTAAGGGACTACCTCGATAAATTTCAAAATCGGCAAGGGTCTGAATTATAGTACATATATTCATTCAGCACTGAAGTCCTGAGCAAAAAATACTAGATATATGACTGAATGTGATAAAATACCACCAACAGATGTTTGTCAAGAAATTTGGAGCTAAGAAATTAGCGGACAAGATTTTTCAACCAAGAGCTATAACTAGGAGAAAAATTAATGAATGGTAACAAAAATGTGATACACACAAAAAGTCATGTCTGCCTGATATCTGGTATATGTGTGAAGTTTAAATCAAATTGGTAAAATATGTGCTGTGAAATTGAGCAGACAAGATAAAAGCTACAGACCAGCTGACAAGCTGACACTTATATATACTCCCCAGATATACCATCATGTATAATCTAAATACAAAATACACTATCGGGAGTGATTAAGCAAATCTGTATTTTATTGTACAATATAGAGCTCAAACTCTCTCATAAATACAATTAATAATAATAATATCTATTTGGCATAGTGTACACATAGCATAATTGCAACATTAACATATATCACCGCATGTTGTAATTAACCATGACAAGCACACCAACACCAGGGATAGCACAAAAAAGGGCAAGCCCTTATTTCCATTGTGGTCCCTATTGAACAATATCTATTTCATTCCCATTTACAACTAAAAAGAAAGATGACTAGCTAGCTCAGTCGGTTGAGCACAAATTTACTGATTAAGTGGTTATATATTCATTTCTTGGGCAGGTCATATTTTCATGGATTTTGGTCATTAAATAATTGCTATGGCCACTTTCCTTCCTATCACTGATTCAAAATCATATAGGGCCATCTTCAGTCACTGACAAAAGTATGTGCCTAGTAACTGGTTAACAACTAAATCCAGAGATTTTAGCCTTATCACAAGCAGTGAGTAAGTTGATTAGCTGCTATTACATGACCTATAAAATGTGTTGCAAGGGTGTTAAACCCAACCCCCCCCCCAAAAAAAACAACTACAAAGTAATATTTACCTATTCATTTCCAGACAAAATTTCGCCACAATAGAACTGATCAAGCCCAAGAAAGCCAGATATCCAACATGTAGATCAATCCACAACAATATAGGATGTATAACCAATAGATATTTCTGCCATTGATGGTCACCATTGAGTTGTATCTCTTTAGCACTGATTACAACACCACATAGTAAAGCTACACCATGTAGAATATAACTCAACAACAACTTTCTATGTCCAGTTTTATCTGTGTAACTGGAATGCTGTAATACATATATTATTCAATTTTTAGTTTATCTCATTACATGCATGATTTAACACTCACTGATCTTACCTGGGGCCCGTTGCTTAAAACTTTTGCTACAAGTTGCTATGAAAAAGCGCTTTGTTATAGCTATTCTTCAATAGGAAACGGCTTGCTATTTACGTCACAAACCAAGATGGCGCCCTGTGATGTACAGAAAGCCCTTATTGCAGTTGCATGTTTTAGGTGATTTTCAAACCAAATAAGTCTTTAAAAACTTAAGTATAAAATCATTGGAAAAAACTATGCTTATATAAACAATTACAAATAATATATCAATTAATTTCAATGCATCTAGAGTCAGCCAAACATTAAAAACAAATTGTCCACAAAGAGGAAGTCACATTACTGCGGAGGCAGCCATTTTGATTCCCAACAGTGCTCTTGGGTAGCGAATCACTGGAATTCCCATTGGGATACCCGGAATCCTGGACAATGTCAGTGTCAAATCCTGTTTACATGTCAGCGGCTTTAACTCTGCTAATTTAAAATCTAATCTAAGCCATCATGAGTACAAAAGTACTTTAGTGAATATTCAAATCAGTAGGGTTATAAAATGTATGCCCCACTGACATTTGAATAAAATATAACAAAAGCAATGGTATAAATCTGTATTATATTTAAGGATCAGACAATGACTATCTATTATCACTAAATAAATTATCAGTTCATAATAAAATAGGAAATTTGATTCAGTTTTATATCATATGAAGACCGCAGTCACATGTTTGAAGCTCAATTGGTAGCTCCCAGAGTACTAGTTGAGTGGTCATGGTTCCATTCACAAGCAGTCATAGTGTCATGGAGATTAGTCATGAATTTATTTCTACAGCCATTCAGTTAAGGAGGTTATACCTTTCCATTAAAATTTGACAATAATGTCAATTTTACTCCTTTAATAAGGTGTATGGAGAAGATTCCGGCCTTGTGGAAGGGTATGTGAGTACTGTTTATAAAGGTCCAGGAAAGCCAGGTTAGGTGTGCTAGACGTCGTAAAATAACCTAAAATTGTGTTGACACGGCCTTAAACCCAGAATAAATAAATAAAATTAGATATATTCATTACCAGAAAGTTTTCCTCCTGTCCAGGATTGTCAATCAAGCTTTTATAATGATCAAGGTAGTTTTGACGCTTGGCCAGAGCCTCATTCTGAATCCTTAATTCTTCTTCTACTTTGATCTCACATGCTAAACATAATCTATAAACTTTCTCTAAATGTCTCTCATAAGCTTCAACCTCATAATCATAATTCCTCTGTGGAAAATATATTCAAGTAAAATTAAAGTCCATTATTATTATATGGACACAAAAATATATATTAGTAATAATTCCAAAGCTGAATAGCAGGGCACTGCACACTACCCCTTTTCCCCTCCCTGCCTCTTTTAGCCTCTCTCTATGCAGTAATAGTTACTTTGAAACGTTTACCCTTAAAGTTTAAACGTGCCCTGTCCCCTATTTTTGCCTCCCTGCCCTTTTCTGGATTCTAAAAACATCAGTATTATATAAATCTATTTATTTGATTGTGCTTCACATTACATGTATATGTATACTCAAATTTAACTTGATTGTAAAACAACAAAAATAGCACAGCTTTACATTAAACAGAACAAAACATTATTCACATAGTGATCGAGAAAAGTTAAGGCAGTTACTGCTATGACTGCACCAATGGCTACAAAATTAAAAAGTTACAATAAACATAATTATTTACCTCATCATAGGGTTCAAAGTTAGCTAACTGTTTGATTTTCAACAATTGATTCTGTGAACATCTTTCACACAACACATCATGTCCACCTAAATATTCATCTTTCTCACAACTAACAGATTCATTTAATCTTTCATCATATTGTGCAGCTATAGGTTTGTTGTAGCCACCAGACTGAAATATAATGATCATTTTGATTAATATATAATATTGTTAAAGTTTAATCAACTGCCAGTGATGCATACATTAAACTGCAGGGCCAAAACACCATTTTGGGGGAAGGGGCCTCAGCCTTTTTCTTGGGGAAAGTTAGAGTGGTTTTCATTTATTTAGGGAAAATGACCCACTTCATAGCCAGTACAGGAAATAAATTTATTCAATTATAAGTGTTACAAAATCAATGAGATAATCCAATAAACTATCTGGTTAAGGAAACAACAAAGACTGTGTTGGGGAAATAACTCATAATATTTTCCCTTTCTATTTTATGGGATTGGGGAGTTTTGAGGGCCAAACTGGGGAAAAAAGTGTTAGTTTAGTTTGAGGAAGCAGCCTGTATTCGGCTTCTGATAAGAAGTGTGTTTTGGCCCTGACCCTGCTGATTTAAATACAACAATTCTGTTCTCACAATCTATAGAAATTAATGACATATTTATGTATGAGGATTATTAATCAAATATTGAGTATTTAAATCAGAGGGGTTAAAGTGTGCACCATTGACAGTTGAATAAAAATAAGAATACTTTTAGTGTATTTTGAAAAATATAAATATTTTTGGGTTCTAAGAAGTTAGGATTTAATTTTTACAAGTTTTCCGATTTTCAGGTTATTATAATCTTCATAGCATCTAATAAACAAAGGAAGTTGTTCCACAGAGATCTGATTTCTAGGGTTAAATTTAAAGTAAGTACATAGTCAGTCCCATGTTGGTTTATAATATACTAATATCTCATCCATATTCAATTTTGTAGTTTCTTTTAGCATAAAATTTCATAACATGGTCTTTACATGTCCTTGCTTTACCTTCGTCGTTTGGGTGCAGAAAATTTCCTATTGTGACGATAACGGTCTTGGTGAGTTTTAGCCCTGACCGAGGTATTGAAGAGTTACTTCTCTTTGATCATTAAATTATTGTCTACACTTCAAGGTAAGATGTTATATATTTAGTAAGAGCTATGTTATAATATTACGCAATATTAATGATACTAAGATTAGTCCATTGTTGAAAAGGACAAAGTGGGTGATACCATCTTTGGACCAATAGCATTTCATCTGAATGTCACATGGAAGAATCAGGGTATAAATACGTGCGTTGAGCTTGTCTTAGACAGACGTGTGTATGACTGTTGACGAAACAACACTATAGGAAATATCTGGGAAACCCGAAGTCAATTGTCCTCCTTGTTGTTTGCCGCAACTCTGCGGAAGCCTCGCTTCCCCAGAGTGGTATACAGCTGGAGAAACGCCCGGATCGCAGTAGTGTTCCCTAGCTGTTGTTTGTGAATATTGATAAGGCTGAGAGCCGAAACAGATCGAGTTGCTGGCTAAAGCCTGGAGCCGTGTTAGATATATATACCTAAAACTATTGTAGAGTTTTAGTGGATACAAGCTCAATCTTATACTAGTTGAATAATTTATTTTGTTATTATTGATGTTTGTGATTTTGATTCTAGTTGTTTGTTTTATATACGTACAATAATTGTTTTATACAAATTGCTAATCAAAAGGCAAGGAAGC
Organism: Mactra quadrangularis; assembly: GCA_025267735.1. NCBI lineage: Eukaryota > Metazoa > Mollusca > Bivalvia > Venerida > Mactridae > Mactra > Mactra quadrangularis. The sequence goes on from CM046294.1 coordinate 2,488,431, forward strand.
CCGAGGAAAATATATATATACATATACATATAGTTAATCGCTCGGATCCACGTTACACTATGTAAAAGGAATGAAGTCTAATATGATCGCATGATTTGAAGTCTAGGGCACCAGATTATGAGATTCTATTGATCAGCAAAATCAACTTGAGAATGAATATAAGTTAAAACTAAATTAAACTATATTTAATTGTGTTTCTATGTATACAGTACCTTATCGAATCCATTGTATTGTTCACAGCTTGGACAATCCCAACAATTTCTATATTCATATTTTACTTTAGTCTTTTCCCCACAAAACCAACATGATACATTCACTGGATAATGTTTCCTGTAAAAGAAATGCAATCATAATTCAAACAAAAATTATCATGAGAGGTGAATCAACCCTCAAATTTGAACTACATTTATTATCATTATTTATATATTTAAAATTGGAACAAAATATCGACGATACATCAGTATTGTTGGAATCAATGACAGCTCTAGTTTCTATGGTTTTTTTTGCATTTTGGGATTCAAGTTTGTCCTATTTTCTTAATCAAAGACAAAGTGTCCATGTTGATGATCATGTTCCTTGTTTCTGCATCATAATCCTTGCACAGGTGACAGACTCAATTTTTCCTTATTATAGTATATATAGAGAATATATACTATAATAGGGGAAAATTGAGTCTGTCACCTGTGAATCCTTCTGACTCGTCATTTAACGTTTGCAAAATTTAAGAGAACAGATCCCTTCAAAATAGTTAAGAAACATTTTTTCATTTAATTTTAATCATACATTGATTTAACAAAACAAGAAAAAACTTGAAACAAATCATAAATAATTATTATACAGAAATGGTGCATGTTTTGAAAGATACAAAAACTTCACTTGAAGTGAAGTTCACGTCGCGAAAACTTATGACAAATTCATAAATCACGCACCTTCTCAGATATCTGATGATTATAAACGTCAAAATGATAACTATAGACGTAGGCAAAATGATTTTAATCGCATCAATACTACTGTTCCAAAGGTAAGCATTACTTTCAACCTCTGCTTTCATTCTGAAAGACTTTCACATGGAAAACGGCTCCAAATCTTAGTTACTTCCCTTGTTTGACCCACATTCAACACAAAGGGAGATAAAACTGTATAGAACTATATCTAACTCCCGCAGCGGTTATTTCCCTTTATTAAATCATTAAGTAGCAAAGCGTGACGTAAGCACTGTGGGGAGTTCGGAACTATATACTGAGTTAAATCATTGTATTATCTCCCTTATAAATAAAGGTGATGTTCACTTGGATCTGTTTAATATAATATAAACACTAGGTTTTGATTTTAAGTGTTCTTAAGCACTATCCAAATGCGACCTCTATGCGAGTCCTTCAAATGTATTTTGATTATCTTAAAAATCCGATGAATATAATAGATCTAGCTGGCGTATATGTCCTTTTGGAGGCTTAACCCGTCCGTGATACATCAAGGTGATATGTTTGACAATGTTTACCTACGGAATTAATCATCACGAACAAACAAGATACATGTGAACGAGGGCTGTATGAAAATTATCCGGAAAAGTTTAAAATATATATATATAATATAATAATAATAAAAATAAAAATAATAATAAAAATAAATAAATAAATAAATAAATAAATAAATAAATAAATAAATAAATAAATAAATAAATAAATAATAATAATAATAATAATAATAATAATAATAATAATAATAATAATAATAATAATAAAGACTTAATTTAACGAGGCTACACATTTGGATAAATCCAATCTTCCATATGGACCTCTGATTAAACACTATTACTTATGGAGATCCACACAGTGATCCAGTTGAAAAAATCACCTTTAAATTTTGTATAAGTGCACAGTCTACAGTATTCATGGCAGTTGTTCCAGTAGAGCGTTAAAGACTTTCTATGAAAACCCCCTCACATTTCTAAAATGAAAACTAAACAGGTTCAAGTGCAATTAAAATGGTATTTGGTGCCCGTGTATATAGTCTGTGTTGGAACCCCAAGGAAAGACAATTGGACCCACCCCTGATCGCACGACAATTTCCTTCTTCTATAAAATGAAACCTGCTTTTAACCTGCATCATTCCTTTAATCATTGTAAAGGTTATACAAGGTCGAAACAGGTTTAGATTAATTTACATTGAGAAGATCTCAATACCATGCTCTATGAATTCCATCCTCAGATAGAAAACAATGAAAACAAGCGGCTGATTGCAGTTTCAGTGAACTGAAAGTATTAATTACTGTGAAAAAAGCAGATAAAAAGAACCAAGAGCATCGATTTATTGATTCCCGCAGCATGAATGAAATACACTGAATGAGAATGAAACAGGAATACGTTAGTAGACTTGGAAAACGAGTTCTCTGATTTCATTAAAATATCACAAATATCAATAGACAAATGGTTGAAACAAGATCGAATATACAAGAGCTCTGTACGTCTGTACATACAAGACTGCTCAGTTCACATCAATATGTAAGATAAGTAGTACGTTCTGCAAATGAGATAGTTTGTGATCTGTACACCGGTACGTGGATAAAATTGTTCTACTGGAAGAAAGTTTGGAAAATATATTATTAAATGTTGTTTTTAGAAAGTGCTGTTGTTAATTACCTATTGTTTTGAAGTGTGTGCTCAACCACCAGTGAAATGAGTATTCCAGCATGAATTTACGCGCGTACATGCACGTGAAATATGAATCACCGTCATAGTGAAGTGTGGGACTAACCTTGCTACAGTATAATATAGTTCACATGTGGCTGTAGGAATTAGAATCAAGAGTTTACTGTATATTCATACCTTGGCATGTTTCATGGCGTTGTATAGCTGAGGTAGCCATTGTGTGTTCGTGTCATATCGATGGGGATCGTCGATTTCCGTGAAATCACGTGGGTATGTTTCATGTATGGCGTTCGGTGAGGTAGCCATAGTGTGTTCGTGTCATATCGGTAGGGTTCGTTTTTTTCCCCATAAAACTACACTGACGTGCTTTATTGCATGTCATAAGTTGACGAAGTTATAGTGTGTTCGTGTCATTTCGGTAGAGTTCGTAAATTTTCGTTAAAAATTGATTGTAAATTATTTATTAAGCTATCCATATAAATATGTCAAATTTATTATCAATTTTATTTATTATTTGACGATCTTAAAAAAGCCGTGACTAAGCAATTAGAAAAGTCAGGATTGGTATAATGATCGAGTCTCCGGCTTCCGAAGCGGATATGTAAGTTGCTACCTCTGTCTGCGAATCAATTATGGCATTCTGATGAACATAGAGGGATATCTTCTATATATACACCCTGTCACTGCATTTGGCTATGCTAGAAATAAGAAGTTGTTCAGTTTGTCCAAACTACCATTATTTCATCTTTATAGTTCTGCTTACTCAAACATGCTGTGCACTTAGATAGTTGATCAGATACTTTAAACGTCAGTCTAATGCATCGACGTTTAGATCGTGAATTTACAGACTGTGCATATAACTGATTTCCAGGCTTAAAGTTCAATAAAGCATCGTAAGCTTAATGTCAAGTAACCGAGAACTATCAGCGATGTTTTTGATCGATGTTATATGGCATTTATCGGCTTAAATCTAAAGTTTAGTTTATAAGATTTTATTTTAGCGTGATTGTGAAACAAGCTCTTACAACTTTGAATAATCACCGCTTCCTGGTCCCCCAGTTCTGTGCTAGTAAAAGTTCATGCTCAATGAAATTACCGGGTAGGATTTGAATAAAATTCGAACAAACGTAGAGCTGGCTTTTAACTGATTAATATTTGTTGACTGGCTACCCAATAATTAGTTCAATGTCGTAACCGCTCGACCACGCTAAAATCTACATCTGATGATATTTAATTTGGCAAAATAGTTTCATACATATACATATAAATCATTTCAAAAGCCCAAAATTGGAGACAAGAGCAATTTATCAGACATTGGGCTTTTTCGATATATTTTATGTCTGTTATGACTGCGCCAAAAGTATAGAATCAAGTTTAGTCTTTAAAACAGTATTAATAACGTACGAAATCACTTACTTGTAACATTTGTCACTTATAACATTTAACAGAACGAATTAAAACATATGGCATACAAATTGTTGAAAACAAAAGTAGGATACTGAGGGAATCACGAAGCTATTTATAGATTTGTTATATGTCGTACTTGCTGAAATTAAACATTTTCATTGGTCGCTTCTTGTCTTTTCAACATTCTTAGGCGGTAAGGATATCTTTTTAATAGAATTGTACTAATATTGCACAATAACAAGCTCTAGTATCTTTTCATCAGTAAATGCATATTTTAACACTAATCTATTTTTAGCTAACCTGACCCACGTGGATCTAGTTAGGAAACACCCAAAATATTACGAGAAAATAAAGAAATATTTTGCCAAGTAATATAACAGTGTGTCTGTTGTATTCACAGTTATAAAAATATAATTCAAAATCAGAAAATATGAAGTTGAACTTTTGCCTTGCAATTCCATTTATACGTTTTGTGGTTTATAATTATTAAAACAAAACTGGTGTGTGTGAGTGACAATTGTCGAATTGTGCTAAGTGTGATACATGTAATTTATAAGGCTTAATTAGCTATCAATTTATAACTTTTAAGAAAAAAGCTAAACACAATCACAATCAATAAAAACTTCTAACGTTAAATATTCAAATCACATTGGGCAGAATCACCTTAACAACAAAACATATGTTAACAATCGATTAAACACATTAAAAATTAACCCTTGATCGTTATTATTGAACAACATGTCAAAACTACATTCGTAATTTACTTCTAATCTATTTCTGATGAGAGCATTTGAATATTTTATTATAGTGGTTTATCTTTGCTTGATTTGTCATGATTGTTTGATACTGGGAAACTTGGAAGAGAAACTAAAGCTATTCGCCTACAGAATAGGTTATTTTTTATATTTCAAAATTGTCTGACAGTGGCTATTAAGTTTATGTTAGGAAAATAAATTCTTAATATTCTAATAAATGCAGACTGATCTATCGCATATAGTGAGAAATACAAAATAAAAGTCACTAAAACACAAATAAAATCATTTACCATCAAAATATATTGCTTCGTGAATTCCTTCTTATATGATACATTTCATATTCAAATAATATTATGTTTTACACCATTACTAAACGGATGAAGTTTTAGTACATCAAGTTTCGATCATTTACAGCTATATGTCAATTTGTACCAAAATTGTCATTATCAGAACATTGCTATATATACTGCATTAAAAGTGCTTTTATACAATTAACCATTCCGTTTGAGACCTTTTGATTTGAATAACAATACATTTACTCCCCCCTTAAAACAGTCACCTCTCCAAAACAATTACATGCATTATTACCAACATTGGTTGAACAGCACAGGCGTCATGCGTCATTTAAATTAACCTGGAATAAACCTCCCTCAACGGTCACCTTCCATTGGCAGTTACCTCTCAACGACAGTCTTCATGCAATGTTTATGGAAATAACTCCCACACAGCGGTCACAATACATTTACCCCACAAATAATACCATGTGCTCTTTTGTCAGCTCCTTGTTTGTGGGGCAAACAGTAAACCTTTGTTAAATATGCTAAAAGGTAAAGTCATGGAATGGTCCATTTTGTGAGTTTTAGAAAAATTGATACTTAAGTTGAAATATCTGATCAAGTAGCTTTAAACATGATTCACTATACGTTACACACCTGTGTCTATCTTAACAACACTCACTCTCTCTCTATATATATATTAGTAATACAAAAATGTAGAATTGTTTCTGGCTTGTTGTTTCTAATTAATGTTCTGTTGTTAACCATTGTAACAATCAGAGAATTCCAAATACTGATGGTGTTTTGTGTTGGGTATCCTGTACGTATGGTATATGATTTGAGTGTTGTAGCATCGTAGAAGTTGTTTCTTGTACATGTGCGTGCTACATGTGTACGTGAATGTTTAATACTAGGCTACTGGCATACTAATTGAGTTCTTTTTTATATTTATTTTTTGTTATTGAATTTTGATCTGTGATCAAGGAATATGCAGGCGTATGTACTACATATGTATATGTATGTATAATATTAGCATACTAATTGAGTTTTTATATTGATTTTTTGTTATTGAAATTCGAACTGTGATCAAGGAAAATATTTATTAATTTCTTGTACGTGTAGTACTACATGTGTACGTGTATAATACTAGCATACTAATTAAGTCTTTTATATTGATTTTTTTTGTTATTGAATTTTAATCTGCGATCAAGGAATATAATTAATTATTATATTTTTTAGGGGAATTTATGGATTGTATCCATTCGTGACACTGTAGTAAGGATACTTAATTGTGGAGATTGTTCATGTTTGAAAATGTTGACATCTAAAGTGTCAGACACCACGGATGTTTTATTTAAATTGAATGTTGACAGTTATAATTCGTGAGAACAATTGTTTAATATTGAGGAGATATGACAATACATCAGTGAATCGTTAATTACGCAGTTATTGTTAGTCAGTTGGATACTTCAGTATCTTTTATGTTATCTATAAGAAGTTGGGATGTTAATATCATCTTCCGCGTATAAAACGACTTTAAATTGGCTACGAGATATTTCATTAGGATTGCTATAGAATAAACTGTTGTTATTTTTGTTCCGTGTTTCATATTAGTTTCCTATTACCAAATTTTATCAATACATTGTAAATTACTGTGATAACCACTGAGTTTATGTCATTAAAGATCTAACTACATTATGTGTTTATTAAAACTTACGCGTATTAATTATTACGTGGACAACGATTCATTGGACATAAGTTGAGATAGTTTCTTAATGTGGATTTATATTGACGAATTGATGAATTGATTGGAATAAGAAATTCAACATGGGACAGTTTTGGACGAAGATATTCAAACATAAAGACATTAGAGTATTACTGTTAGGTGAGTTATAACATTAACCATTTTACTTAGTATGGTTTTATATAATAAGGGACCTTAGTTAGTTATTACCCCTTGTATACTCTTCAAATAGGAAGGTCCAATTAGTTGGAATACTCGGATTTTACCCTTACATTTCAATGTCAGTTTGCCCAAGTTAATCTTAGATAACTTTTTTGTAAATTATTTAATTTGTTTGAAATTCAAGCTAAGTATTTTAAGGGTAAAGAACTACCTAAATTTCACCACTCCTGTTAATATCTTCGTTAACAAGAAAGATATTAGATGAAACATTTTGTTATCCTTACATAAGACTTCAATGATATAAATCCGAGGATTCCAACTGTAAGGACCTACTTACCAATTGGATTGCTTCAGATTTTATCAAGGGAAGATAACTGACTAAAGTCCCTAATTTATGTAGTTTCTTGGAGCTTGTGAAGAAAGTTAGTTTATACTATATATGTAGTTAATTATATCTCAATTCTTAAAACTTGATAAGATACTATCAAGTCCCACTTCCTTGTCCGCCAGTAGGCTAGTAGGAATACAGTTTCTTGTTCAAGGAAAACAATAGGTTTAGGATGTGATTTGAATTAACTTGAAACTGGCCGATCAATGATGAATATTTTTTATACAATTGTTCAAACTATGAGGACGATTGGGAAAGTTGTTATGGTTGCACTTAAGAAATGGTCCCTTGCCGAAAAAATTACTCTGCGATAAAAACCGAGTGTTCCTATGAGTTTAGTCATGGTACATGTAGCTTGCATGCTGTCCATAGTGGTACAGTAGGGTTTTATAAAGCCTCAACCACCTGGCTTGATTGTACTACATTGTAATATTATATATATTATTATGTCATTCGGAACAACCTCGGCGATCATCTACGAAGATATGTATTTGCGTGGAAAATCGCCGAGTTAGTTCCGAATTATATAATGTAGGAGCAGTAGTCTAGTGGTAGGACGCGCGCTTATAAATCGAGAGTCCCGGTCCTGGGTTTGAACCCCACTATGGTCATTGTTAATAACCTTTAGCAAGGAGTTTAAATTGAGTTGTTCCACTCCACCAAAGTGTAAATGGGTACTGTTAGGGATCACCTGCATAAAGAGGATTTCAATGATCAGGGGTTATCGCAGAAAACTGTCGGTTGAACATATACATGTATATTGAAGCAAACTTTAAATCGCACTTGAATGTTTGTCACTTTGCTTGCTCGCCATATTGCGGTATATATCTGTATTTGGCTATATTCCAGTTATTTATTTTCTGTTTTATGTCTGATATATCATGTAAAAAACCGAGACATGTAAATCATTTGTATAGGCCTACAACAGAAGTAATTACATTGCAAGGAAACGTTGTTACAGACAGATATATTGCATGCATATTACAGACTATATGCTCTTTGATTTGTAAATATGCATCAACTCTAGACGATGGTATATCTAGTAGGGTCTTCAGACACATCTAAAATAATGATCAATAGGTTGTAACAACATACAATACCCAACAAAAACATTGGAGTCAAATGTTATTTACTACAACTCTTGAATTTTGATGATTATTCCTGTAGAATTATATGAAAAACGATTTTAATGAATGCAACCCATTTTTAAGCTTCAGCACCTGACATCCTAAAGCCACCCAAACTTTGCATGAACCGTCACTACTCGACAATTGCAACACAATATTATTGATTGTTGGATTATTTTTTGTTGATTTTAACGCCGTAGCAACATATTGTATAGGTCATATAACGACAGTCAGTCATCCTACTCACTCTTCCTGGAAAGGCTAAATCTATGGATTTTAGCTGTTAACCAACTACTAAGCGCATACTTATGCCAGTGACTGACAAATGCCCTACATAATTAAGAATCATTGGTAGGAGGGAGAATGGCCGTTAAAATAATTTCACGACCAAGCTCCACGAAAGTACGCCCCGTCCGGGAATAGAACCCACGACCCCTCGATCAGTAGACTTGCATGCTACCAACTGAACTAGCCGGGCGGCTATAAATTTGACATTTGACTTAGGCAGACAAATATCTACCAGTCCCAAATGTTTGTTTTTCTCTATCACTGTATCAGATAGATTGATGACCAATATATTCCAAATGATAACCCTCAATGCATTGAGTTTTAGAAAGTACATATAAACTCCTTATACCGGTTAAGTTGTGCCTTGCCTCTTTATTCCTTCAAGAATAGGAAGTAACCTTTGCTAAGTGTTTAACATTTGGAAAACCATATTTTTGTGTAGAAAATCATCGGAGAGCTTCATATGGGAATTTGAGATAGCATTCGGAAAACTGTTCGGGTGATTCCGTAAACTGACGAGTATGTTACGCAGTAATATCCGAGGTAGTTCCGAATGTTTGAGATAGGTGTACATTTTTGTGTTTAACTAAAACATTATCAGCGGACGTCTGCAAGCACTTTCTGTAGATTTAGCCGTGGTTGTAGCAAGTGTCTCACATAGCAGGGTACCACTGTACACTATGATAGATACCTGTCTATGTCAAAATGTATCAGTAATCATACTAGACACATAACTTCTATACCATACAATACAATATATGAGAACTGTAAAACAGATCATTATTATACAATAACCCCAATCTGATAAAAACCCGATCTTAACTTTTTCGCTCGCCTACTCGCTAGTTTAGATCTGGCCTTTCTCAAACGAAGGTCACATTCAGGTGAACTTTTCACATCATAATATTCATGACGAGATTGGTATGATACGTAACTTGTTTACATCGTCTACGCAATTTGAAATGAGCCGTCCAATCGCAGACTGTGAATAATACCACTGTTAAATTAGCTTGCCAACCTTGGTCTAAAAATAGAAAATTACGAAATCAAAATGTTAATAATAGTGTTTCGTCTAGATGAAAGCTACGCATTGATTGGTCGACACAAAGTTTATCTCGACGTGACCTTCCACGGAGACAGTAGAGATCCTGTACGACAACGGTTTACAGGATATCTGTTTACGGAGATTGCAATAACCCATAATTACAGCACACTACAGAACCATAACTGTTATACAGTACCCTCCTAAAGATCTTGGACAAGTACAAAGAAAGAAGAAAGAACTGATATCGCATTATCGCTGATATTTGCTGTTTGTTTGTTTGTTTGAGTTTTACGGCGCATCAACACAGAAAGGTTATATCGTGCTGAAGCTTATATTTGCAATGTGATTAAATGTCATTAGCGCAATATTATTTGAATCATAAGTTAATAAAGTAATTATTGCTGATTTTGGAATATGCTCGAACTTAAACCGTTATACATTATTGTATTGAGTATTTAAAACAGCGGGATTGATGTATACGACACTGACAGATAAATACATTTCAACTATACTATAATATAATTGATCGATATTTTATGCTTCCTGTTCTACCATAAAACCATGCTTAGTTTTCCTGTATACTTTTATGATGTAATTTCTTTTGACAGAAACACTGACTAATTGCTTAGAAACGTTTTTCCTTGGAATATTTGTAACAGGAAAGCTATTTACCACGCAACAAGCAAACAAATTAGACAAAAAGTCATAGAGCAGAACTTTTGATAACATTTCTAAAACATGAGACAACCTGTAAACAATGTTTAAGAAACGTGTCTGGTGATTCCATCAGTTTGAATATTACGAGGTTTTTACTCTTAGTTTTGGATTAGGAATTTTGACATAAATATGAAATGTCAATGTTTGAGTTTTAGGGAGTTTCTTCCCATTCGTATTACATCGTCTGATACTTGCGTTGGATAACACCATCGAATGATTATAGACAAAATTAAAAAGTAAATCATTGTTTTCTTACAATCGTAAAATAATTTCTGCAGCCATTCTCCCTCTTACCACTTATTCCAAATCATGTAGGGCAGTTGTCAGTCACTGGTGCGCTAAATTCAGAGATTTAGTCTTTCCAGGAACGGTCAGTAGATTGTCTGACAGCTGTGATATAACCTATACAATGTGTTGTTACGGCGTAAAACCAAATTTCAAAAAGTCGAATACTTATAGACAAAATGAAATAGAAAAGTTGAACATTGATATTTTACAATAACCGTGTCCTTGAAGTCGGCGTACACTTTAAATAATAAGGTATACATAACCTTGGCGCAAATGTTTCCGAGAAATAGAATCTGTTTCCACTGATGCAATTCTCTGATAATTAATCGTTTTTGTATTCCAAATGTTAAGGTTTGTGCCAAACATGTGAAAATGCCAACTTTTTTTATTGATGTTTTATCATTAAATATGACTTACTGAGCACATTTTGATTACGAAGCGCGGTGAGGAAAATGAGCGAAATAAAATAAATTTATAAGCACAGAAAAGTATCTTAACACCGGATCGTCGACCGGGTGTGTTTAAAATACGTTTTCCGTCTTTTCCCTGCGGGTGGTCGCTGTTCGCACGATTGATTAATTGCGTTTTAAGTTTTATTTCATTTCTTTCCTATACTTTTACATATTGTTGTTCAAAGTATTGTTTATATGTTTAGTTTGGAGTTGCACGTGCGTTTTTAATGAAAATTACAGCCGGGGAACAGATGTTTAAGTTATCTAAGCTTACGTGAACTGTATCAGAAATTGAACAATAAATCGTTAGCCTACCTTTGTCATATTCTTTGTGAATTTTAACTTTATATTGATTCATTTTTAATTGGTTTGCATGCAATATTATCTCTATTTCCCATGATCCTAGGTCAAATCATGCAGACTAGTAAAAAGGCGAAAGAGAGAAAATTTTACTGATTGATATTTACAAAAGAAGCGAACAAGCTCGAGCTTAAAGACCTTTGTTTGAACTCCGTGCTTTAAACATAGTTTCGTGCTGAGTAAAGTTTTAGATACTACAAACTATGAACTAATATGTGATATTATTGTTGAAGGTTTCTTTCAATGCTTCTTTACATGACTTTTAGAGATGAATGGGTTTAGAAACAAAATGTTCAACATGGAATTTGATCTCACGTGCCTTGATAAGCTATCAAGGAAATTTTGCTAAAAAACAAAACCTCTATAATTTACAGGGTATAATTATAGTCATGCAATCTTCAGAATAAAAGGAACTCTTTTGCTCCACGACACAATCTTCAACACTATACATATATACAACAATAATACTCTCAGATACAGGTCCTGGTTACATTTGCAAAATAAGAAACAAACATCAAAGTATGTGTATACATGTATGTCATTTTATTTGTAAATGACGTACTTGATAAATATGCACACTTAAAAAATACTGTTTTAGTACAAAACTTACAAACTAAAAACTTAAAAGATATGCATATATATCATCAAACATTCAACACAAAAGCAAAGGTGGGGGACAACCGCCACAGAAAAATAAGTATTTTGCCCCCACCAAAAACTCTTTTTATTTGGGTCAAATTCTTGATGCAACCGAGGCATGGGAAAACAGATAAAACGTATATTCCTTTGTTCATATTTCAAAATAAGCTCCCATGGACGTTAAGTTTGTGACACGAATTATGCATTTCTTAAATAAAGGAGAATACGGATTTAAAAGTACATGTATAATAAAAATCTTTGTTTCGTCATCCCTCGGCATCCAATCAATATGACAAAAACTACATTTTACACGCCATGTGTTTAATGCCTTTAGGTAAATTACTGAAAGCGATCGAGTGGCTTTTAGTAATCACAGAGTGGTTTGCAAAACGTTTATCTCTTGCAGAATATTACAATAAAATGAACATTTATTGATTTCTGATCAAGCATTCATTATTGTCAGCATGATTTAATGTGTGCTTGACGATAACAGAGAGATATTAAGTTTGTCTAATGAGAAGTTGTGTTGTTTAGAATGTCTTTTAAGAACAGAACAGAACAGAACAGAACAGAACAGAACAGAACAGAACAGAACATATATTTTATTAATAAGGACTTAAATATGTACATATTTATCATCCATACACAAATTTTACATCATATAAAGGTCAAATAAAGTTAAATACATATATATTACAAAAGGGGTTAGGGATAAAATATGACATTGTTTGTCTCACTGAAGTAAAATGATAGAACATACTGTACTAGATATGATTCAAATCCGGCGTGGAGTCAGCAATAACCCACGAAACACAAATGTTGTTTACCTATTCGGTTTTCTAAGTACTTTTAATAAGACTCTTGCGTATCTTAATCATCACCTGTTAACGTCGTTGCACGTTAATGAATTCTAAATATATTGAAGTCTCCAATGAGCCCTGTCGCCTTTTTTAAACACCATTACACGTAATTATAGGTAGATTAAGGTCTTCAGCGAACCCGGGTGTTTACAGATTAGAACGGTCGCATCCGATGAAAATCAAAATTTTAAAAGCGGCTTATAGACTTTTGGAAGCCAGAACTAGTAATTTGGCTGTACCCTTTGATGTCACATATATGGGAGACGTATTTTGCCAGGATAAAAGAAAAATGAAACACATCTCTGTACGAATGTATGCTGACATTGTTACAAATCCAACCTGCTGCAAGTGGCTTGGAGTAATGGTTACCTCTGACTATTGATAGAACATTAGGGCATATGTGTAGATAATTATTAGTTGCAAATGTGAAATGTCAGGTCGGGGTCAATATTTACGCACTATTTATAATTTGAAAATAATAATGACACAAGAGCTAACACTTTGAAACAAATAACAACTTAACTTATTATATTCATGATATAAAGAAGGCGTTTTTGATTGCATGATCTACTTGAATGCTGCGATCACACAATGCACAAGTCTTCCTGGTCAAAAGCTAAGTTCTACTATAGCTCATTTAGTGAAACATGAATGCTTCTGTACTTGTTAAGAGTGTCAACTTATAGCTCGTTTATGTAAACAAAACGTTTATCGACATGGATAGTTCTTATAAAAACTAATATTTGCTGGAAAAGCATTGTAATATACATGTATTAATTAGTTGTCGTACTTTCAATGAATGGTATGACCTGTCTTGCCCAAGAGTAAAACACGAGAACTCTAGTTTTGAAATTTTAGATTCTTTCACTGACACTGACTGCGAATGATTTTTTGTTCGGTTTAACGCCGTAGCAACTCATTGTATAGGTCAGATAACGGCGATCAGTTAACTTACTCACTGTTCCTGGAAAGGCTAAATCTCTGGATTTAGTTTTTAACCATGCAACTACATGTACTAGGCACATACGTTCGTCAGTGACTGACAACTGCCCTACATTATGAAGAATCAGAGGTAGGAGGGAGAATTTACTTTTTACATAAACTTATTCAATCATTGATTGATTCGTTCCATGATTTCAATATACGTAAGCTAAACTTTACTACCCCTTAAATTCAATATTATGAAACAGTCTGTCTTCTTGAATATGAAACAATAGATTGTATTTTACAATATTGGTCTGTATAGACACTTGTAAGCTTTAAACAAACAAATGTTGAAAATTCATTATTTGGAAACAATATTGATTTATAAATAGATTGTCTGAGCATGGAACCAAATGAAAATGTTCTCTTTGTTTGCTCGATGAAAATATATCTCCTTGCAATGACAGTATGACGTCAAACCTGGCATAAATATCTATCTGAAAACAATACATTATTTTCTCAATAATTATCTCGGAAAGCCACATGTTGAGAATTACTCTTAGATTATATTCTGATAGCTCGAACAGGGAAATAAAATATTTTACATGCTAGAATTAATGACAATCAGGCATCTACTAAGTAACTAGTTGTTTTACATTCTAAAATAAATAATAGCAAGCAAGTCTACTGACCGATGGGTTGTGGGTTAGATTCCCGGGCGGGGCATACCTGCGTGGAGCTTGGTCATGGAATTATTTCTACGACCATTATCCCGCCGACAGATGATTCGTAATCATGTAGGACAGTTGTCAGTCACTAATGAATGTATGTAGTCGTTGGTTAACAGATGAATCCAGAGATTTAGCCTTTCCAGGTGGAGTGAGTAGGTTGACTGACCGCCGTTATATGACCTATACTATGTGTTGCAACGGCGTTAAACTAGATCAAGAAAAGGTAATAGCAAGGCATTTACAAGTAGGTGTGTATTTTACATGCTACTATTAATGCAATCAGACATTCACTAAAACATATAAGATTTTCAAGCTAAATTGTTTTATGTGTTAAATTAATGTATTGAGGCAAATTCTAGTAACTGTATGTTTTCCGTGTTAAAATAAATAATGGTATTGCTGTTACTAGTAATTGTGTGTCTTACATGCTTAAATATGTCAACAAGGTATTCACTGAATTCTTGTTTGTTTACTCATCAACATTAGTAATAAGGCATTTACAATGTAATTTTGTGTTTTACACGTCAAACATTAAATGACAAAATGGTTCTTCATCAAATTCTATATCAAAATATGATTTTTCTAACATATGGTTCATTTTCAATTATGGTCACGTGGTATTTTCCAATATAGGTCACATGGTATTTTCCAATGTAGGTCACGTGGTATTTTCCACATGAGGTGACGTGGTATTTGTCACCTGAGGTCGTGTGGTAATTTCCACCTGATGTCACGTGGTATTTTTCATCGGAAGTCACGTGGTATTTTACACCAGAGGTCACGTAGTATTTTCCACCATAGATCACGTGATATTTTCTACCAGAAGTCACGTGGCATATGCCACGTGATATTTGCCACCTGACAATTCATCCCCTCACGGAATAACGTTTCTTATTACAAATTAAGTACTCGAAACTGAAAGTGTTCATGATAATATTTATGCATATTGTTTGCCAATGTTTGTTTTTGCTGATATTGCTGAATTTGGTGAAGTGCCTAAAGACTGTTTTGCATTCGCCCACGAAAACACAATTTTATTTATTTATTAAGAATTAATTGGCTTACCAATTCAATGCCAATCCGACAAAGAAGAGGAAAAGGAATAGAATTTTCAAAGTTTCATAATAATAGCAAAAATATTTTTGAAAACAGGATTTAAAATTTTACTTCAGTAATAATAGACTGCGGCTCTTGAAAATAACACCAACTGAACACACTGGGAAATAAAATAGAATAAAGGTTTTATTTCACGAAAGTGTATATAGCACATTATTTTACAATTCCATACAAATATATATTACTATATATTAATATCAAGTTTTCAATATAGATAAAGGCTATGACTGTATGTAACCCAATAAAAATCTATGGTTCGAATTGGGATCAAACCTAAAACCTCCGAGTAATAAGCAGACTCTCTGCAGCGTCTCCATCCAGTAAAAGTCAGCTTGATTCATTTATTTTGTTTAGTTTAACGCCGTAGCAATACAATGTATAGAATACGAGTATATAATGACGTCTTGCGAATCTAACCTAGCTTTCTTGGACCCTTGCTATGACCAGTACTCACCTACCCTTCCACAAGACCGGAAACTTCTCCATATATCTTATTAATGGAGGAAAATTCACATTATTGTCCAATTTTAATGGTAGGGTATAACCTACACGGATGTGATTCGAATCCGTACCCCCTTCATGACGCTAGATTCTAAATCCAGAAGCGCTACTAACTGCGCTAACGACCCAGGTTAAAAAGTCAGCTTGAAGTCAAACAAGTTCAATTGCCGTATTGTAACCTCTGTAAAATGTATGTATCATAATCATTATAATTAATACATACTAGTATATGTGTTTAGATTGATTGATGGTAGATTTACTGTTTCCAATGCAAACATCCTTTTACAGTTCAATGGCACATTTTCAAGAGCCACCCTTGTTTATTTCATAATATTAATATTTCTCATACATTGAAGTAGACTGACAAGTATGTTTCACTGTTTAATTACCAGATACGGTGCCTTCCAAAAGTTATTGGACAAAATCCTGTTTTTTTAGAATTTACCGGTTCACACATACTCATGAAAACGGGAAACCAAGAGCCCTCTGAGCAAATTCCCAAATCAGGATTAACTAGTTTGTCAGCATATGATTCCGACTATGTTAAATGAATGAGCTTATATTATAGTACAATTTCTCGTGGCATGGTTTAATTCTATTCAACTGTCAGTGGTGCATGCATTAACTCCGCTGATTTATAAGGCTGCTGCAAGTATCCGAGTACTCGGATATTCGCGATCCCGACCAGATAATCGAGTACGAATATCCTCACGTCCGAAATCGTCGGATCGCGATCTAATTTTGGAAATAATGGAAGAACATTTTCAGCTTAATTACCACTGAAAACGAGCCACACTACTAATGAAAATTTAAATTTAATTCATAATTTCGTTTGATACACATTTATACAAAAAGGCTCTCACTGAAAATGCCCACAAAACGCCTGGTAATAGAAATGTTTGGAGTATATGGTTTTCCATTTAGTAAAAGCTTCTGTAATTCTCCACTAATTTTTGTTATAACATAAATTCTATAATATGCTTCTCCATTAACTAGTGATTCATGGTTTAATTCGTAAATCGCCTCACATGAATCGTGGTTCAGATCGGATCGCCACTTGCTCAACGATCCACAGCCCTACTGATTCATATACGTGAATTTACTACAGTACAACTGTACTCACAACTGATAAAAATGTATTTAAAATAGCTAACATAATGTATGCACAACTGACAATTAAATGAAATTTATCGATATGCATGGCAATTTTTCTCAAAATTTCGTTTGTTTGTACGAGAGAACTTTTGCAAAGTGTTGTATTTTATGATCGGAGAGCACGTGTAAGGTTTGTTTATATTCTACAGTAACCCTGGTAACTTGGAATACTTATCATTAAACAGAATATTTATAATGTTTCTCGGTATGTTATCATTAATGCCACATTAATCAAATTCACCATTTTATATGAACATAAACATTTTTTATGATGATTTTACTTTTCCTCCTTGAATTTCCAGATACCTCAGCGCTTTTTGCTATCTTTACCCCGAGTTATCGTGCAATGAATGTAAACATCTTTTAAATGTTCCAAGTAATGTGAAATCTCAATGTAAGCAGAATTACATGTATGCATGAACTAATATCATAGGCGGTCCCGAAAACGATTTTTAAATTGTTTCTAATTCTTCATAAAATACGTATAAATGGTTGATTTTTAAACCCTAACTAGTTCCTTCCTTTGTTTGGGTTCAACACATTATATAGGTCCGTCATATCACCTGTCAGTCAATCTACTGACCGTTCTTGGATTTTTTAGGCTTAATCTCTGAATTTAGCTGTTAACCAGTTACTAAACTCATAATTCCATCAGCGCCTGACAACTGCCCTACGTGATTTAGAATTAGTGGTAGGAGGGAGAATGGCTGTAGAAATTCAACTTAACATTAAAAAGACTGACTAAAGTTCCTTTAATATTTAGTCATATTCGAACGCTACATGTTTACAATCAAAATATATGATAATGCACATTTGGTTCTAAGACAATAAACAAATTATATAAGACTGCTATAAATACAGGGTATATTTTTAATTATATATACTGCATGTTTACATGTTACGTCAGATAATATCAAACATGCATTCTTGTATGAACATACTTCGTGCATTCTGATTGAAAACAAGATAGCATTTCATGCATGCATATCTTTTTGTCTGGGGCAGACAAATTTCCAGGGTTATGGGGGCAATCTAAGATTTATTTTCAAATGATTTTATTTCGAAAATACAATATTTATAGAGTCAGACTATCTATGAATTGTCTAAATAAAACAATGACTACGAATCACTTAGATTACTTAGTTTTTTTACCATTTTTAATAAAGTACTTTTCTATGTATTTTCATTTTTTCCGTAATTCTTCATTATATTTGTTTATATTTCTCATATTGGTTGATATTAAACAACTGACTTCGGTGCATTAACCATTACACTAACCCCGCTGATTTAAATACATGTTGATATCTATTTTATTGATCGTGAGTAGTAAAGTACTGTAGTGAGTATTTAAATCAGCTGGCCAATGTTTGCACCACTGACAAATGAATAACATTTAAAACTGTGTAGTAAAAATATGTGTAGACATATTTATCATATGTAATATATATTGGATGACCTTCTGGTAGATATGCCTTGTACTTTAAGAGAGATCATCTTTAAATGAATACATTTTATGGTCCGAGTATCATGCTAATGCACGTTCATCGACTTTACAGCTAATAGTCTGGCTATTGGACTACTGGTACATTTGTGTATACATCTGTCAATATCCCTTGTGAGTCTATTACTCATCTTGGTGCAGCCGACACATTGACGCAACAGAATTAAACCACCCTCACAGGAAGCCATTAATACCTGGGTATAGTGAAGCTATCGCAGGTAGTTTCCTTGCTTAAGAGAAATATCCGTGTCCCTGGTTGGGTTCAAACACAGGATCTGTCGACCCCTAAGCGGGCGTCCTACCATTGGACTACTGCTTATATTGTTTAAGAAAGATATTATAATTATTTATGTAATATTATTGTTGTTTTTTGTTCTATATTCAGGATTGGACGGTGCTGGTAAAACAACATTATTATATAGATTAAAACTTGGTGATGTTATTACACACATACCTACAATAGGTAAAACATTATTATAAGTATTGTTATCTACTTGTGTCTGTAGAAACCAGGGTCGATAGCGCAGTTGGTAGCGCGTCTAGTTTTCGAATCTAGTGTCCCAAAGGGGTTACGACGTCAAATCCCACCCGGAGAGGTTAAACCCTTCCATGAAAATTTGACAATAATGTCAGTTTTCCTCAATTAATAAGGTATATGGAGAAGTTTCTGGCCTTGTGGAAGGGTAGGTGAGTACTGGTTATAGACAATGGTCCAGGAAAGATAAGTTAGGTGCACTGGACGCCGCTATAAAACCTATACAATGTGTTGCTACGGCGATCAACCAACAAAATAAATGAATTGTGTCCGTAGGAAACATTTTTACTTATCCTGCATAATTTCCTGCAGCGGTTATTTCCCTTTGTTGACTAACAAAATGAGCTATATGCCTCAAGTAAAAATGCTTAACGTTTCTGCTGAAAGAAGTTTATTATCTTGCTTATAGTACATGTGGTAATAGTTAATGTAAACTACTAGTTAATCTGTTTGCTGTATTACCTAAGAGTTTTTATTGTGATCATTAATTAATAATATTTTGGGATTTTAGCACCATGCCGTCTTTATTCCAAACCAACGTATGAGCATTTCATAGTTATTTGGAAAACAATATTTGAAGATTCAGATAGTAACTGTTAAGCATGACATACGTCTTTGTTGGATTGTATTTTGTCGGTACAGAATAGATATACAAAGATATAGCTTACAGACGTGTAAAGCCTGAAAAAAACAAACACTAAATTGTACATTGTACTTAGCAATCAATTTTGAGAACTTACTTTCGGTATTAATAATCAGTTTTTTTCTCTAAATTCTTTTGACCAAGAACTTAAGGAGAGCTCTGTAAAATAATTATAAATATGTATTATTTTTATCATTATTATTTATTATTATTACTTTATTATTATTATTATCTCAGTAGCGTATCCAGATGGACACCAAAAACTAATTAAATGGAGAAGTACGGAGAGAGAAAAAATAATATTATTATTATCTTGTTTAACCGATGAGAAACTTGTTTTACATATAATTCAAACATTTCCCTTATATCTATGTATTTCAGGTTTCAATGTAGAACAACTGGTATATAAAAATATATCATTCACAGCCTGGGACATTGGGGCCAGAGATAAAATGGTAAGTTGTCGATAGTTATATCAAGAACAATCAATATTGGACTTATGGCAATCTGATTAAAACCCGATCTAAAATTTTACACTCGCATACTCGCTAATTTAGATCTGGCCTTTTCCAAACGAAGGTCACGTTCAGGTGACCTTTTCTCATCATAATATTAATGACGAAATTGTTATTTTACGTAACTTGTTTACATCGTCTACGTCACGCAATTTGAAATGAGCCGCCCAATCGCAGACTGTGAATAATACCACTGTCAAATAAGCATGCAAACCTTGGTCTAAAAATAGAAATTTCGAAATCAAAATGTGTTTAATAGTGTTATCGTCTAGATGAAAGCTACGCATTGATTGGTCGATACAAGGTTCATCTCGACGTGACCTTCCACGGAGAAAGTAGAGAGCCTGTACGACAACGCTTTACAGGATATCTGTTTACGGAGAGTGGATTTATGGTGGCATAGTTCAGGGGTTAACTAGTTACAAAATATGGTGGGATAGTTCTGCCACCATTTTGCCACAAAGCTAACCACTTCATTCAGGGGTTAATTAGTTACATAATATAGTGGGATATATTTGCCATCAGATCTACACACATCTCACCTACTTTATTATATGGTTATCTAGTTATTTAACTAGTTAACCTGTTATCACTTTTTTAAAAAATCATCGATTACTTATCACTTAACAGGTTAACTAGCTATGTTACTAGTTATCCACTGAAATAACTAGTTAGTTATGTGGTTATCTGGTGGCAGAAATATGAAAAAGAAGATCTGAATGTCCTCACAACATAAACACTTTTTCATTGGACTAAGTAATATTTAAGCCACTGCTACATTTACACATATGAAATTAGTGATCATTGTGAGTTTTTTTTTATTATTTAGCACTAGCCTTCAGAACAGTGGTATTGTGCGTAAATATTGACCCCGACCTGACCTTTATGCAAGAATATTCATTACATTGATTACGAATGTAGTATTAATGCTCGATTACACCGTGACCGTGAGGATTATGAGTTAAAACTTAACACACAAACACACTTCTATAATTTTACGACCGCTGCCGAAGTGTAGAATAGGCGTGGTACTGACTTTCGTCGGGATATGTGTAGATAATTATTAGATGTAAATGTGAAAGGTCAGGTCGTGGTCAATATTTACGCACTATATTTTGAACTGATACGAGTATGATGACCATGCCCATGGTAAGAGCAGTTATTCATTGTCTCTATTTGCGATCCATTTTTTAACGATTTTAGTGGTACAATCCCTTCCATTATCTTTGATCTACATTTGATTATCCTCCGTTCTGTTCCTCAATTTCAATAAATCTTTCATTCAGTACTTTCAGCGCTTTGATTTATTTTCAAATGTCGACCGCGTTAAGAATAAGGTACCTGAACATTTTTCTCCTAAAAAAAGTGAAAACCATATTTTACGCTAATATTCGGTTTTTATACAATAAATGTTTAAAATTTCATTAATATCGGCCAACTTTCACCTTTTTTTTGGGGGGGGGGAGTATTCAGGTATCTTAAATTGTATATAATTTTTGTTGTTGTTGTAATATCTTATATTTATATTACAGCGACCATTGTTCCGACATTATTATAAAGGTACAGACGCCGTTGTCTTGGTGATCGACTCATCAGACGGTGAACGGTTAGAGGAATTGTACTGTGACGTACTAAAACCGGCTCTCAACGCTGAAGAGCTTGCTAACAGTATATTTCTGTTCTTAGTTAACAAGAAAGATCTACCCGACACTTTAACAAAAGAAGACGTTGTATTGAAGTTGAATTTGAAAACAATTAAACATACTTGGAGTAAGGATAATTTTTATATCTAATCCCCCTATTTATTGATCAAAATATAGCCGAGTCAATATATATTTCGAGGGCTTGACGAAAAACTGCCGTAACTCATATTTTCAAAATTTTTCAGGAGAAACTAAAAAACTGTTCAACATTTTTCTCTCATGCTATTATATGTTGGTAAGAAATAGGGGTGTAACAATACGGTAAAAACCGTATTGCAATATATTGCAATATGCAGAACCCGTATTGCAATACATGTATATTGCAATACGTACCGGTTTTTTGCTTAGACATGCAAAGCATTAATGTACCTCGTCCTGAACTCTTGAAGACTATTGAAGATATTTTTCTTTCAATTCACTAAATGTTTAACCTTTAAAAGCACAGTAAGAGTATTTCAAGTAATTTATTCATTTTAACATTTATTTAAACATTTAACTATCAGATTCTGATAAAAACAAGCAGTATGACACTTAACTACAAAAACCGGTTCAAGGAAAAACGAACCGGTTAAAAACCGTTAGAACTCGTATTGCAATATTAACCGGTATTTTGGTTAACCGTTGCACCCCTAGTAAGAAATAACATGTCTTATGTAATTACACTGTGTTAAAAACTAATTATTGTGAATTTACAAGCTTTTTTGACTTACAACAGTTTTCCACTGAAATTGGGAGTTATTCCCAACATGGAACTAAGTAAATTTATGTACTTTATAAATGGAATATTTTGATGAAATTTGGTAGGAACATGTATTTGGCATTTCTAAAGCCAAATTTATCAAAAAGTCATTTTTAGTTACCACAGTTTTCCGTCAAGCCCTCGATTTATTTATGCTATCTTTACATTTTATCCAGAAACAAAGTAACATCGGAACATGGTTATTTTCAATGACACTTGAAAACATTGAACATAGCGATTTGTTAAAGTTGGAGTTAGCTAAAGTTTGGTCAAAAGTCTGCTTCCATTTACATTGTACATGTTCAGCCAACTTTACGATTTTGTAAAATAACTTCCCATCATTGAAATTACCTTCAGTCAGGTGATCCCTAACAGTACCTATTTACACCTGAGTGGATTGGAACAATTGTAGGTAAATTTCTTGCTTAAGGAAATTAGCTGTGCCCCTAGTGGGGTTCAAACCTGGGACCTCTCGATCTCTAAGCGCACGTCCTACAAATGGACCCTGCTTTGAGACTTTTGCGGGAACTGAGTGTCATTTGGTTTTTTAAATATTCAAAAATGTATCTTTAAGTTTGATAATTCTGCAACAAGTTTGTGAAATGGACTCGCCATCCTTTTTAAACCACATATCTAAGTTGATTTTTTTGGTGTGAAATGACCTGCATGTACGTCGCCACAAACGGTTAAATTATTTTGTTTTTGATAAATGTGTCATTTATTTCAGATATAATCGAGACCAGTGCAATATTAGGAGACGGGCTGACAGAAAGTATGGACTGGTTAGCCAGTAAACTAGGATCACATTCTACTCCAACAAAGAAATCAGCGACACAGTCTCTATACCAAAAAACAATGCATGATGGTTCTCCGTCAAAAAAATCAACCAATCAAAACGCCCCAAAATCATCACATGAGAATTCCCCCACCCACTGTGATAAAAGTGTTGACAATAAAGACAAAACAGCACAGAAAGACTATTGCACAAGAGCATACAGTGCTTTCAAGTGTTTCTTTATCAGGCCTAATGTTCCGCCAGATTTTAGCGACTGACACAAAAGTGTGTAATTGTTGTTTTACTGTTTGTGTGTGAAATCTGTCTATATGTCTTAAAAAAGTACATTTGATATTATGTTCAAGTAAATTAAATTTTAAGAAAATCTGAAATCAATAGTATTGTCTAATACAGGGGAGTTAATGCAGTACAAATTAATGAACTGTTAAAAATTCTCAACCACAGTTGTCGTTCTTGTCGCATATGAAAAAGGAAGGCGCGATAACTGTGGATTACGATGTATTTTAGTCTGGTTCCCGACTTCCTATGATATAATCAAAGGTCAGGTAATCCAGACTAGATGTATTTGACCTGAAGTCAACACCGAGTTACCTTTCTTGGTTTAAACAATAATTCATTACATGTATTATACTTAAACAAACATTGGACACTATAACAGCAAAATGAAAATTAAGTAAATATAAAACCCATGGAAGCATCTGTAAGACGTTTTTAGTCGATACTTGTTGAGGCGTTTCAGAAATCTTTGATTACTTAAAAAGGCCTAACTATGACACATCTAGGTGCTTTACTGGATTATTGTGATTATTCAAATACATGTAGTTGTTTTCAATATATGTTTCAGATTATGAGAGAATAATATAATATTTGTATACAATGAAAATCATATTGTTTTCTATCAAATATCGTAACAATAGGTTGTATGTGCCACTGACAGTTGAATAAAAATTTCAATTTTCTCTAAGAACAAAGACAAAGGCAATGTAACTTCGATAATGTATTTTAATGCTTAAAACATTAACATTTCATTACTTTATCCAATCACAATGGTCTGTTGTTCCCTGAAAAATATAACAGAAACTTATATACTTTTTGTTCATAATAACAATACAAACTCGGTGTAACTTTAAGTTGGAATGTATCCAGTCTTCGAATTTAGCCAGTGGACCGTGGAGTCCACCAGAATCACCGTCGGTCCAGTGACTTTCAAAATATGAGTGGACTGATGATCCACCAACTTTGAAAAGTAGCCATTACCCTTATCAAAGGTACTAGGTCACATATTTCAACTTTAACATCAACTTTTTCTGAAACTATCACAAGTTTTGGAAACATTTTTCGAGCAGAAAATTAGTGATTGGATAATGACAATATTAGTGCAAATTGACATATAACTACAAATGATGGTGTTTCATGTAGTAAAAATCTAGCCCGTATTTCACGGTAAATACAATTTTAGCGTATTTTTGTGACTTTTATTGTATATTTCTTGCAATCTATAGGTCAGTTTGTTCTAAAATATTAAGACTTAATTTTTTGACACAATTACAGACACTGAATGGTAATTTGAAAATACTGAAAAATCAAATCAAATCTGTGAACTAGTACCTTTAAATATAAAATCATGAAATGTTATTATATTGTTTATTCCATTATAGGATATATTATGTATTATAGTAAATCATTATAAAGGACAGTAGATTTTTCACATTTCACTTTCATATTTTGGTCCAGTAAACTTTCATTCGGTCCAGTATAAAGTTTAGTTTTGCTGAACCGAATATCCATATCGTCGGTTATCAAACGATACATCACTCCACTATGCTGCGTTATGTACGGTGGGTCATTTGGTTAGGAAAATCTCGTAATCATGAATAATTCATGCGTCCAGCGCACCTAACCAAGCTTTCCCTGACCCTTGTTTATAATCATAACTCAACTACCCTTCCACAAGGCCGGAAACTTCTCCATATACCATAATAATGAAGGAAAATTAACATAATTATCAAATTTTCATGGAAGGGTATAACCTCCCCGGGTGGGATTCGAACCCGTACCCTCTTGGCACTTTTGATTATAAAGTATTGAGTCAAGGTTACCAGAACATTTTATTCATGATTCTAAACAATGAAATTTAAAAAAAAATCAGTGCACGCGGCGCAATTCTACTCAAGATACCATCATTCATCTTTTAAAACGACATTATTTTGCCTTACTGTTTTCACTACAATGAACATACAATGTATATAAAATATTTCCACTGTATATTTTTAATGAATAACACCGCATTCCATTGTAAAACCATTGCCGTACCCAGAACATAGGCGGGGCTAGCGGGGGGGTCAGGGGTCTGAACCCCCTAGAATTTCCAAAACATACCTGTCGATTAGTGTATTTCTTGGCTGAAAGTCGTTTTTAATTAGTGTATGTAGTTTGTGTTATACATATGTTGCATTATTCTGCAAAATGTGTATAATGTGGTAGTGCTGCGCAAGTTTGGACCCCTCTAGAAAAAAGTTCGGACCCCCCCCCCCCCCCTAGAAAAAAATCCTGGATCCGCCCCTGCAGTAGTTATCTAGATTCGCGACCATGGAAACAATAAATCAAGATTCTAGATAAACTCCGAATACAAGAATGTTATGAAACATGAAGGATACAATATAATTTTACTTACACTTCACAGACATAATTCCTTAGATATGAACAAAGTGTATCCGACCATCTACCTGTTCTATCACGTTCTTCATAATAATATACACAATTTTTACCTTCGCCTGCATCAGGCTCACCATCGCCCCAATATCCAAAAGCTGAATAATATAACATGGTCTTTAATTAAAGATTGCCAAGTTTGATTCAACTGTCAGTGTCACATGCTTTAACCCTGCTGATTTAAATATTCGATATTTATTCTATAATATCCGTACATAAATATGGGTATATTTTCATCAATCTTGAGTCCAGAAGGACAGAGAGATCTTTTCTTTATGTGTGAATGAACATGGATAGAGAACTAAATAAATGGAAGCAATACAGCAAACAGATGTCTAAATATTTTATTGTATGGTAAGCTGTTTGCTCTGTTTTGGTGCAAATATCATTGTTATTTGACATCGGACGAATTATAGGGCTTTTTGGGATATATGGGACCATTCCATTAATTGTAGATCGATTTTCTTCAAATAAAGAAGTATTTTATGAAGAATAATCCTTTCTAGAGCAGAAAAGGAAACAGGTTTCAAGGTCAGGCCGTTTTTGTGAGCTTGGTGACGATTTGAAAACTACGACCGTTCAACGGGCGTTAGAGACCTTTTCTCTATATATACATATATAAACATGGATATGTACAATTCTACATACTATAATAAGGAGAATTTATGTCTGGAACCTGTGCGTTAAACAGGGAAATGAAAAATTGCTACATGTTTTCGGGTGGGTAAACATTTTTACCCATGATGACAAGCGTCTCTGTGGATGCTTGCTAGTTGGGTTTAACGCCGTAGCAACACATTATATCGGTCATGTAACGATGGTCAGTCAACCTACTCACTCTTCATGGAAAGGCTAAATCTTTGGATTTAGCTGTTAACCAACTTCTAAGCGCATATTTTCGTCAGTGACGTACAACTGCCCTACATAATTAAAAAATATTGAGAGGAGGGAGAATGGCCGTAGAAATAATTTCATGACCAAGCTTCACGAAAGTATGCCCCGCCCGGATATTGAACCCACGACCCCTAGAACAGTAGACTTGCGTGCTACCAACTGAGCTAGCCGGGCGGCATACGGATGTCTAATTACTTTATTGTATGGTAAGATGTTGGCTGCGTTTTGGTGCAAATATCATTGGATTTAGTAGTTAAGTGTTTTCGATATAGCAACACATATTATAGAACATACAGAAACATCAGAACAGAACAGGACCGAGGACAAAATGAAACAGAACAGAGTCGACCAGAACATAACAAAACAGAGCAGTGCAGAGAATATAACAGAAAATAGCAGAACAGAATAGAACAGCACAGAGGAGAGAAGAAATGAGCAGAACCAAGCACAACAGAACAGAACATACTGTATAAACTTACAATTTAGTATATCTTTACTGTGTGCCCATTGATATTCTCCTTCAACCAATAAATCATTTAATCCAGTCCAGATATACACTGAAATCAATCAAAGGTAGGTGTAATCCTATAAAAATCCAGGGTCCGAACTGAGATTCGAACCCACGTCCTATCGAGTCGTAAGCGGAAACTCTACCTTGTTGCCATAAAATCTAGCTTGAAGGCATTGTAGTACAAGAGCCGTAATTAACCTCTGCTACACACACACCTTCCTTAACAGAATTCGTCTTCGAATTCTTGGAGCTCGTTTGTCTAAGAGTGTAATTACACAATTCCTAGTGGGTTATTTACGTTTGGCGCCAAATGTAACCCAATCAAAACCGATAGTCCGAACTGAAATTCGAACATACGACCTCTCTAGTCGTAGGCGGACACTCTACGACGTCGCCATAAAAGCTAACTTGAAGGCAAGGTAGTATAAGTGCCGTAATATACCTTGGCTACACAGGTACATATTGTATTAATAATATATATGATAAATAGACTCATTATCATGACAAATGTAATCTTAATTTTGATTGGACAAAATTGTTTAATCATATCCAATGGCTAATATGTTGTATCATAAGCTAGATCATGATTAAGATAAAACTATTTAAACCACTCGACCACATAGATGTATTTCCTTTAGTTCCTCCTGGAGAGTAATAACAAACAAATACGGTGACGTAATTTATACAGTAACTATGCACGTCATTCGGAAATACCTCGGCGATCTTCTACGCAGATCTTCGTAGATGACCGCCGGGGTTGTTCCGAATGTATGCACGTAACATGATAGCATAGATTTTAAATGATCATTATGTATATATTGAATACATGACCATCACAAAGAAGAACATTTTCGAGAAATTTTGCTGTTGTTTTAAATTCACAAATGATTAAAACAAAATAGCCGCTTATCATGCTTAGCATACCACTCATAATGAAACGATAACCCAAACAAATCGATGTTAAATTATATTCAACTTTCAGTGGAGTAAACATTAACCTCGCTGATTTAAATACGCCACAGTTGTTCGATAGTTACCGTAGATACAGATATCTTTTTTATGTAGTATGCAAACATTAGTACTGTAATGAGTATTTAAATCAGCGGGGTTAATGTATGCGTCTCTGACAGTTCAATATAATTAACCAAAGCATATGTTTTGAATTGTTTTCCTGAAATGCACTAGAACGTTGCTAACATATATACATATGTTCACAAAAGTTTTAAGGAAATTCCTACAAGTATAAAAAAAATAGAAAACCTACTATCGTTAGACACAGTCATATTTGATAACAAATAGTGTTCCTCTACACTGTTGATTTCTACCAAATAAGAACCTTCCATGGCACATATCTCCTGTTAAAGAAAATAATTAGGGACTTTAGTCAGTTATCTTTCCCTGATAAAATCTGAAGCAATCCATTTGGTAAGTAGGTCCTTACAGTTGGAATCCTTGGATTTTATCATTGAATTCCTATGTAAGGATAACAAAATTTTTAATCTAATATCTTTCTTGTTAATGAAGACATTAACAGAAGTGATGAAATTTAGATAGCTCTTTACCATAAAAATACTTTGCTTGAATTTCAAACAAATCAAATGCTTTTCACTAAAGTTATTAACGAGTAATTTTGTCAAATTGACATTGAAAAGTAAGGGTAATATCCAAGCAATCCAACTAATTGGACCTACATATTTGAAGACTATACAAGGGGAAATAATTGACTAAAGTCCCTTATAGAATGATACAGTACCCATCACAAGTTTGGAGACAAAATAAAGTTACTACAATGCTTAAATTTTGATGATTATTTTTGCTGAATCATCATTTTTAATAATTATATTAAAGTATGGTTTGTAATAAAATGAAAACAAATTTCATGAATGCAACACATTTATAAGATTCAGTATCTGACATCCTAAAGCTCCCAAAACCATGTTTATTGTAATTATTTTTATAGCATATTTTTATGCTATTTTTGTAGGCTCAGTTATAATTTTAATGATAACATAAAATGACCATCAAACGTTTGGTGGATACTGTATATGTTCTATCATGCTACAATGCCTATTATACAACGGCTGAAAGTTTAGCACATTATTTTGTATAAGAGGTCGTATAGCTATAAATAAGTTGCGAACACACATCATGATATTTCTTGGTTTGCCGTAGTACTATGATATTATACAACGTAGATTTGGTCCTTTGTTTACATGATTCAAGTATCATAGTACATTATTTTTTCTTACTCGTGATTACAAGTAAGAAAAATTGTACCTCCTCTCGTATTTGTAGGAACGAGCAAGAACAAAATGCATCATGTCACTTTCATGCCTCTGTTTAACATATACTATACGTCACTATACTAATTTATTTTAGCTCGCCTGTGAAACAAGTTCTTACAACTTATAGTAATCACTTTCGAGTCCGCTTTCTGGTCCCACAGTACTGAGCTAGTAGGATAAAAAATTCTCAAGGAAATAACCGGGTGTGTTTTAGAAGGGATTCGAATCCAACGCGGAACTGGCTATCCGAAGATTACCATGCCAACGTCGTAACCGCTCGGTCATTTCCGCTCCAGGCTTCTGCGGTCATAACTTAAAACGTTTAAAAGTATGCATTACATGTTTTTGTAACATAAGAGATCGAGAAACACAACCAACAGTTTAGCTACGTTTATTAGTGTACTTCGGTCGTACTCACATTGAGCAGCGACTAACCACTGTGGACCCCGCAGTCATGCTGCGGCTTCCTTTTATAACGCTTGTACCCACGCCCCGCGAAATCAAGAAAACATGTTGAAACATTACTAATTTGGAAAGATCTAGAATATCAATTTGTCCGGACTGGTTTGAGTGACCAATAGTTTAAGTAAATATTTGATGTTTGCCAAAGATAGTAAATTGAATGACCCTATTATATTACACAATCACTCCCCTTCTTAATGAACGTTTTAAATCGACTTAATTAACATTTTAATGATATTTTAGATTGACAAGCTTGCTATGTTAGTCGCTACTTCATGTCTTTATGTTGAGTAAATGGGAGCCTATATGGTCTTTGTTTAATGGGTTGGCAACCATCAGTCGGTATTCTTACAGATACTCCGGGCACTTTACCTAGATCATACTCAGATTTAGAAAAGATATCATTGTTTTTGCTAAGCATATTCAAAACAAGGTCCATATGTTCTTTAGATGTTTTGACATCATCGACGTTAACTGATTGCTTGGGTGTTGGACATAAATTTTCCGTTACACACAGATCGTCGTCATCGTTGCTGATGATCGACTCTACAGAATAGTCGTTGGTATTCTGTACTTGTCCAATTGCACAGCCTCGTTTCAGTTTAATAGTTTTATTGGATCTATTTGTCAATATAACGGGCACACGTCTATAATCGTCAACAAACGCTAAAGTAGGTGTTAAAAGCAAACAAGTTTCTTGCTGCACAAATCCACTTTGCAATTCACATATCTGATAATTTTTGTTTACCTTTAAGCTTGGATTATATTTAAGTTTACCTACAACTTGATGTATAGTTTGTGGCTTAAGGATGGTAGTTTTGTTTAATCTTACTATAGATGCGATACAACGATCGTCTACTAATGATACGTAAACATCTTTAATTCTTACGCTATTTAAATCATAATAAATGCGACAACTATTTGCTAACATAAAATCGCGTCCGATAATACAATTTCTTGACAAATTATTTGTAATTACAAATTTATGAGATAAAATGAGATTGTTTATTTTAAATTTTATTTCGGCATAGCCGAGAACGTTAAGTTTAGAGCCTGATGCCGATTCCAGTCGAATATTTGTTTTTTCTAATTTTGGTTTATATTTTAAATTGTCATAAACTCTTTTATGTAAAACAGAACAGGCAGCTCCTGTATCTAAAAGACATCTTATTTTTAATTTCTCTATATTTATCAGAATTGAACTGGGAATATCTTTAAGTCCTAATAAATCATTAGAATGTAGCAAGTCTCCATTACGTTTCCTACCACCGACCTCTACTTGGCGGAAACTATTTAGTTTTTTGAATTTTGGAAGGATTGCCCCCTAAAACTATTTGGGTGTCTATAAGATCCCCTTAGAGCATTCCATTCCCTGCATTGGGCTCTAAAATGGCCTTGTTTACCACAGAACCAACATGTAACCCCCACGTATCTGTCTCCGTTTGGTAATTTTGGCATTTGATATTTTATTTCATTTATTTGCTCTTTATTTCTGAGGCGACAGTCCTTAATCGCGTGCCCCGAACGCTTGCAGTACGAGCATCTTAGTAAACCCCTCCTAACATTGCTGACCTCCATGGGCTCTTCAGTGCGGGGAATTTCACGATATTCCATCGCGGGTTGAGCGCGCATTTTTAGTCTCTCTATTACCGATTGCTCGCGATTGGCTATGTCTATAGCCCCTTGTAACGTGCGCGGATTATCGCGTATCAAGCGGGCACGCACGGAAGATTGAAGTAACCCTTCCGTGAAGAACATTATTAATTGTCGTTCTACGACAGGCAGTCCAGTTTGTCCTATTTCATAAGCATCTTCTGCCAGAGCTATGATCCTATCCGCAAAGTTCTGCGCATTCTCGTGTTCGAATTGTTTTATTTTTGTGAGTTTAGTGAAATTCAAATCTAAATTTTTTATTTGGCCAAAACGCGTGGCTAGTTCTGCTTTTAACTCTCGCCACGTCGGTTGGTTCCCATCTAAGTATTTTTGTATGAATTCTGATACCTTATCAGTACTGTACCTAAATGCTAAATTTATTTTTCTTTCCTCTGGTAAGCCATTAATGACAGCACATTTATCTATACTTTTTATCCACGAATTAAATTTTGTTTTATCACCGCTAAAAGTCGTCACTACGTCAGATAAGCCTAACCCCCCTAATTTATCATTCAGAGATACTAAAACCTGTGCCAAATCCATAACAAAGGTAAAACGAGAAAATCCTTAAAACATAAAAATTGACTTACCCCTCATCCTTCCGCAACAACCCTGGTCCTCAATCCTGGATCTTAGGCCCATTTCACATGTGTAACATAAGAGATCGAGAAACACAACCAACAGTTTAGCTACGTTTATTAGTGTACTTCGGTCGTACTCACATTGAGCAGCGACTAACCACTGTGGACCCCGCAGTCATGCTGCGGCTTCCTTTTATAACGCTTGTACCCACGCCCCGCGAAATCAAGAAAACATGTTGAAACATTACTAATTTGGAAAGATCTAGAATATCAATTTGTCCGGACTGGTTTGAGTGACCAATAGTTTAAGTAAATATTTGATGTTTGCCAAAGATAGTAAATTGAATGACCCTATTATATTACAGTTTTGTTGAATGAACTGACTAGTTCTGCTGATAGTCCATAAATGACATCTCATTATTAAATTTAATATTATTGCGTGTCATCTTTATGTATTTTATAATTGGTGAATTAGCAAGAAAGTCCAGCATCATGTCTTTGAATGGTATCACATATTAATCATCTTTGAAGCAAACTCCCCGCAGCGGTTATTTCCCTTCATTAAATCAATAACCACAGCAACCACAGCAAATTCGTCCCCTTGAGAGAGCCAAATATTTTTTTTCATCTTTTTTGTTACAATTTAATATTTTATACAAATTGAGTCTTCTTGTAGTTAATAATGATGTTCAAAGTACGCAAAGATACAAAATAGTTTTAATTAATAGTTTGTGAAAATAACGTAAGCACTGCGAGGAGTTTGGGCCTTCTATAAATAGATGGTATTACAGCGTCACGTGATTTACGTGTTGGCAGTGGGTAAGTAGCAAAGCGTGACGAAAACTCTGTGGGGAGTTTGACTTTGAAGAAATAGGCTTACCCTTGCTTCTGGCCATGTTTCTTTATCAGTGCTCAAATGATAGCAGGAAGTAAGATGTGGTTCAAATCCACGAGGGCATGCTGCTTGGCCATTAACTCCTGCAGAAAACAAAAGAAAATATCACAGTAAAATTTATAGAAATCATGAAAATACATGTACAAGTAATAGGTCCCGCCGCCAAAAAACTGGAACCAGTGTAATACAATCTTCCATTAACAGTACATTCACAAACAATTTACAAATATATGAAATCAATAACAATAGTCAATTTGTTTTCAATTTATTTAATGCATCACATATGTCCAAGTTTCGTACACTAAATAAACGCACACTGATCAAAATACGAAAATTTCATTAGGCGCGACAGATAAGAAATGCCTAATAAAAGTACATCATGCGAGCATGTTGTCGCCGTCCTAGATGCAAAAAAAACCACCGAGTTTTCTATAATTAGCCTGTTTTCTCTTAGTTTCATGTTGTTCTGTATGATTACTTATCATGAAGTCCTTCGGAACAACAGTTTTTAACTCAGATTTAAATTGTTAAATAAGTTTAATAACTATATATGTTATATGTACACGGTTAAAAAAATGAGATGAAGCAATTGACATGCAGGATTTTGGCATCCAGACTGAATAGCTAAGCATAGTTTTTTGACTTATAAATAATTTTTCTAGCATACAGCAATGGGTTTAAACAAAATTTATCACATTATTTAAAGATCTAGTTGATCTAGTTAGAACATGAAATCACTGTTTAATAGGTTTCTATGACACTGTAACACAAGAGGGCCCTAAGGACTGGATCGACAGGGGCGGGTCAATAATTTCTTGACCGAAGGTCCAACAAGAGGAGTTCAGGGTCATGCCCCCCCTCAGATCAATCTGAATAAAACCCGATTTAAAATTTTCCGCTCGCCTACTCTATAATTTAGATCTGGCCGTTTTCTTACGAGGGTCACGATCAGGTGACCTTTTCTCATTATAATATTCATGACGAAATCGTTATGTTTAGTAATTTGTTTACATCGTCTTTGTCACGCAATTTTAAATAAGCCGTGTGATCGCAGACTGTGAATAATACTGCTGTTAAATTAGCTCGTAAACCTTGGTTTGAAATAGAAATTACGAAACCCAAATGTTATTAATAGTGATTCGGCTAGATGAAAGCTACACATTGATTGGTCGACATAAAGGTCATCTCAACGTGACCCTCCATTGAGATCTTAGAGATCCTGTACGACAACGGTCTACAGGATATATGTTTACGGAGATTGCCCTCAGATCTATTGTAAATAAAACAACGGAAAAGGCTTCATGCGGTCGTCAAAGAGTAATCAAAGTATTGAAATACAGAAATACTTTCGTGCACATTGAAACCTAACAAATCCATACTAATGATTATTTCTTACATATTAGATTCAAGTACGAATCGAGCATGACAGAAATGCTAGCGGAGTG
Source organism: Mactra quadrangularis (assembly GCA_025267735.1). NCBI lineage: Eukaryota > Metazoa > Mollusca > Bivalvia > Venerida > Mactridae > Mactra > Mactra quadrangularis. The sequence continues at coordinate 2,523,883 of CM046294.1, forward strand.
TTAATTCTACTATATATTACAAGCATATATTATAGAGATTTTATTTTCCTGTTCTTGTCACACAAAATCTTGAAGTACAGTTTTCCCCTGTACACTTTGCATACAATTTCTGTAGGTTCATTAGAGTAGTTAAATCTGATCATTATAATACAATACTGTCAAACAACTTAAACTTCATGTAATACAATGAATGACGCAGTATCATTACATTTAAGAGCTACAGATACATATCAATAAATTAATCATTTTATTGCCCTTACTTCATAAACTTTTCAACATGGAATGTAAACCTTTGATTTGACGTATACTGCTTAGTGTATTAACGAGAGTGACTTGCTAGAAATTGACTGCTTAGTAATTCAGAGACACATTATTCACTCCGCAAGTTAAACTGGTCAGGCCTTCAACTCAATGAAAACTGGAGAATCTTGAGATGATGTAACACACCAAATATAGACTTCTTAGCTTTTTGGTTTAAAATGAAGAAGATAACAAAATTCTAAATACATTTATAACTTTATATGAAAGTGGGACAAATAATATATATGACCTAGAGACATACGTGAACAATATATTCGAAACTCAAGCTGTTGTCCTTATCAAATGCAAAACTCTAGGCCCTAGACATATTAAACCAGACTTGCTATCGTAGTTATTTAACGCTTAGTATGATCGTACTATAGACGGCCATTTTGAATTAGTCATATACATGATCTTCTTGTCTAAAACCCTATAAACCCATTAGACAGAGAACCTACATTTTCAGAATATGATATGATCTTGACGTCCACTACCTAAATTGTTCAAGTTATATCATTGTGCTCAATATTAGCTCTATCCTCCAGGTCAATAGTGTTGAATAAGGGAACATTTAAGTAGAAATATATAAGGCTTGAAGATACCATATAACATTTGACTTTTGACATACATGTACATGTACCCTTAAGGTCCTATACATATGTTGTCCAAATAATACCCTTTGGTTTGATCATGGCCCCACTACAACTGATAACTCGTACATTTTCGTCCTAGATACCCATTTATATCAAGTTTTCATTTATGTTGGGCCACTATTTAACCAATAGGTATTTTTTGGACAATATCAGTCAACAGTTGTGAATAAGGATCTTCTTGTCATATGACAATATTCATCTGAAGATGATCAAAATAGACATAGAGACAAAGTTCAAAGCCGCGATAGTTGTTGCATTGGACATTTGAGTGGATAGTAAAAGTCATGCAACGGTGGCTAGGTAAAGAGGTGGATGGTAAAGAGGATGTTATGGACCTTAACGTGGTTGGTATGGATGGTAAAGTTGATGTTATGGACCTTAAAGTGGTTGGTATGGATGGTAAAGTTGATGTTATGGACCTTAAAGTGGTTGGTATGGATGGTAAAGTTGATGTTATGGACCTTAAAGTGGTTGGTATGGATGGTAAAGTTGATGTTATGGACCTTAAAGTGGTTGGTATGGATGGTAAAGTTGATGTTATGGACCTTAAAGTGGTTGGTATGGATGGTAAAGTTGATGTTATGGACCTTAAAGTGGTTGGTATGGATGGTAGAGTTGATGCTATGGACCTTAAAGTGGTTGGTATGGATGGTAGAGTTGATGCTATGGACCTTAAAGTGATTGGTTTGGATGGAAGTGTGGTTGCTATGGACTTTAAATCAGTTGGTATGGATGGTAGTGTGGATGTTATGGACCTTAAAGTGGTTGGTTTGGGTGGTACAGTGGATGCTAAGGACTTAGGCGGTTGGCTTAGGGTGTTGGAGTGGCTGCTATTGATTAATTTTTAAGGATATGTTAATGGTTGCTACGGGTCTAAGAGAGGTTGCTATGGACCTAAAATCGGTTGCTAAGCTAGGCTTAAGACCTATTAAGGTTGCTATGTGTCGAAGAGAGGTTTTATACTTCCTGCAAACACTCCGGAAAACCTACCAACGTTTTTCCTGCTTTTAAAAATAAGGTCAACGACTTGCCACTGTAACACGAAAGTTTCCAACAGTATAAGCAATAAGTATACAACTGGCTATGGAGATGTGATGCAAAGCGAACAGTACACACTGATTTGTTTTGCCTTGAGTTGGTATCCTCGAAATCTGTCAACAATTAAAAATACTTACAGCTATTTAAAGCTTTGAATAGACTCTTCATTTTTACTGTTTTTTTTCTTTCTTATAACTGTAGCATTTGCGAGTTCATAGTCACGTGGTATTGCCATCGTGTTACATGGTCACTATATTTATGGAACAGAATACCTAAATTTGCTTTCAGGAAACATGAACGCCTTAAAGTGCCAGATTTAATTATAGATAAGAGGGTAGTGGTTACCTAGTTACGTTAACTAGATAGTCACTTAATTACCTAGTTAATTAAGTGGTTAACTAGTTACGTAACTAGTTAACCACTTAATTAACTAGATAATTATCTGGTTAACTAGTGACGTAACTAGATAACCACTTACCAGTTAGCGATATTTTGTATAAGTGGTAAGTGGTTAACTAGTTACATAACTAGTTAACCACTTAAATAACGTGTTACTTATGTGGTTATCTGGTGGCAGAAATATGCCACCATAAATGCCTATGTGTAATCACCTGACTCAATAATTTACGTAGGCCGAGATAAGTGTGTCTGTTTACTTGAGCTAACGCGTGATAAGAACTGATCCTTTAAATTGCCTTGGGTTGATTGTGCCTTTTATGTCCTAATTTTTTAATTTGTCCATTTCCAAGAGCAATTGCATTTTTCCACAAACGACTCAAATGATTCCTGTGCGTGGCATATTTTAGTTTTTTGAAGTGGCTTTGGCTGAGAAGGCGATGTTGTTGAGATTTTTTGGAAGAATGAGGCCTTTTAGCATTTTCTATTTTTCTTCAGTAATGTATAAGTGATTTTTTTAACTTAAAAAATAGTCTGTCAAAAATGAATGATGGAAGCATATATTCAGAAATATTATTTTATTATCTATAACAAATAATTGAGTAATATGCACACTCTTGGAAACTGAGCCACGTCTTCTGAATATACTACACAATAATAAAAACTGCTACACAATAGGGAAGACTGAGTGTTTCTTCTTTAAACGGATGAATCCAAAAAATTATGTACAATAACATGTCATGTTTTGAAAATTGATTTATAACGTAGTTTTGTGGCATTCGATCGAATCGATACATTTTTAAAAGCAACTTACCAACCAAAAAGACAAATCCTATTATATGTAGCAAGAACATGATGTCCGCCAGCCGATGTCGATGTAAAAAACTGCCACACGATTCCTCATTAGTGACATACTTTCACTTATCTCTTTCACTTATCTGAAGAGTTCCTACAGTGAAATCCTAGACTAGCTCTGTGACTTTATATTTTGTTAGCATGTTATTTATTATACAAAAAATAGTAACGGTTAAGCTACCTATAGCTGTCTGTACATGTAATATAAAAAAGGTTCTTGCAAAAAGTAGTGTAATTGTCAATCTCCGTAAACAGATATCCTGTAGAGCGTTGTCGTATAAGATCTCTTAGGTTTGCATGAAGGGTCACATCAAGATGACCTTTATGTCGATCAATCAATGCATAGCTTTCATCTAGACGATACACTATTAATAGCATTTTGATTTCGTAATTTCTATTTTTAGACCAAGGCTTGCGAGCTAATTCGACAGCAGTATTATTTACAGTCTGCGAATACACGGCTCATTTCAAATTGCGTGACGTAGACGATGTAAACATGTTACTAAACATAACGATTTCGTCATTTATATTACAATGAGAAAAGGTCGCCTGAATGTGACCCTCGCAAGAAAACGACCATATCTAAAAAAGCGAGTAGGCGAGCGGATAATTTTCGATCGGGTTTTAATCAGATTGTGTTATTGTATACCTAGATTCGACATTGTCATATACGGTGAGCTATCTGGAAAATAAGTCTTGGGGCGATTGTATGTTTAGACTTTTTAGCTTTTCTACCGCGAAGCAGGAATGTTCTGATAAGTTCGCCAAAACATAGCATCATAAAAATGTTTTGATTGTCGAAACGTCTTCGAATGATTCAAGAACTGGGCTTTGGTTGGTATTTAGTAATATAACATTGTTAGCTGCTTTCTTTGAATGAGTAAGGGACATAATCAATTACATTTGTATTCAAAGTATTTGTGCATGAAAGTGTGTTTGTATGCAGTTGAATTCGCTTTTTTTTGTCACATGTTCTATTTATATCTCTCTCTCTCTATTTAAAGTTTTGTACTATGTTGTATAAGTGTCTCATGGGCAATGTTTTTATTTGTTCGGGACTTCAATCCTGAACAAATATATTTACCTTATTTCAGACGCATGCCGATTTTGAAATTTACCGAATCCAGAAGTAGTCCCTCACTTTATGATAAGTATAGAGCAATTCAAGAAGATCGTCTGCTACGATTGGCGCAATAATTCCTGACATTCATTTATAATCTGAACTACATCTCCAGCGTAGGTATAACGGCTAAAAAGTTATGCGTGTGAGTAGAACTGTTTACGTTTTATGTAATAGAATTAGAATTCAACGATCCAGTCGCGTCCCGATGAGCGTCCAGTAGTCACCAGAGATGTTACATTGTCTTATGTAATTGAATGGGTCTAGTGATTCGTCTGTACAGAAACAGTTTAAAGATTGTAGTTAATAAATAGTGGAGTTTTGTTTGTTATTTTACATACAGTTAAAGAAGAATGTTACTGGAATTGACCAGAAATGGCCACTTTATCTGGTGAGAACAAATCAATAGTGTCCGCCTGTTAAGTCTATATATGCTGTGTTAGTATCTATCGTTGGTATATAGTCTTTGAACCGGGGCAATGTTGGCTACCTATGCTCGTTATTGCCAGGTTATAAACACTAATATAACAAATATATATATATATATATATATATATATATATATATATGTTATATATATATATATATATATATATATGTTATTATATATATATATATATATATATATATATATATATATATATATATATATATATATATATATATATATATATATATATATATATATATATATATATAACAGAACTTGTTACAAGTATTTCAAAATTTAGAATCAATCAACGCTCTCATTTTTTCAAGACCGTATCAATATTTTAATAAAATATGTTTCTAATTTAACTTGCACAATTGATCATAACATAAAGAAAACTAACATAAAGTAATGTTCAACATAAATTGATTATATGGATAGTTACATAAAATGTACAACACGTTTAAATGTATGAGTAGAAAAGTAGGAATAGGCACCATAGTCATATCAGTGAACGATATCGTATATAGCTCAATTCACTTTAAAAAAATCTATAACGAATCTCTAAAGCCCTTATAATTTGTTTTGAGTATAAATCAGTTCAAAATATAGGCTTCATTTATTTATTTAATGGAGTTAACGCCGTGTCAACACAATTTTAGGTCATTTTATTGCGTCCAGCGCACCTAACCTAGCTTTCCTGGACCCTTGTCTATAACCAGTACTCACCTACCCTTCCACAAGGCTAGAAACTTCTCCATATTATCTAATCAATGGAGGAATATCGACATTATTGTCAAATTTTCATGGAAGGGTATAACCTCCCCGGGAGGGATTCGAACCCGCACCCCCTCGGGCACGAGTATCCAAATCCCGGCGTGATACTAACTGCGCTATCGACCCGGGTTTATAGGCTTCATATACTTCTTCATCAATTAGTACATTTGTTTTTCTACCAAACAACCAAGTGTCACTGAACTTTCCTTTGTATACATATGATGTTGCAGCACTAAGTTTACTTACAATTTTCAAACCCGACCCAACCCGGGTCGATAGCGCAGTTGGTAGAGCGCCGGGATTTGGATACTCGTGCCCGAGGGGGTGCGGGTTCAAATCCCACCCGGGGAGGTTATACCCTTCCATGAAAATTTGACAATAATGTCGATTTTCCTCCATTGATTAGATAATATGGAGAAGTTTCCGGCCTTATGGAAGGGTAGGTGAGTACTGGTTATAGACAATGGTCCAGGAAAGCTAGGTTAGGTGCGCTGGACGCCGTGAAATGACCTAAGTTGTGTTGATACGGCGTTAACTCCAATAAATAAATAAATCAAACCCGACCAAATTCAGTGCCTTCAGCGCTTTGATTTAGTGTATGCAGTGAGGCTATACGAACTAGCTTTCACCACAGTACATTTATTATTAATGGTATTACAGTAAAGTTCCGCTATTAAGACCACTTTTGTTATTTCAAAATTATGCGATTTTTGACAATAATTAAGACCCAAATGCTTAATTTGGGAACAAAAGGGTCTCTATAATAAGACCGGTCCGCTATTAAGACCACCTATTTTGCTGGTCTTAATAGCGGAACTTTACTGTATTACTAAATGCGCACCGGCAATGTCGATGTATGCACAATTAATTTTCTTATCGATAATAAATAACTAATACGTACATGCTGTAGTTATACTTATTACGCAGGTTTAATATTTCAAATGTATGTCCTCGTTTGTTTGTGGTTTTAATGGAAGCAAAAATATATGAAACTCGTGACTAGATACAATATAGATCATGTAAAAAATGTAATCTAGTTTTAGTTTATAGTGTAGCATGATATAGCTATTTTTGATTGGGCATTTTTTATTTGTGTTTGTACCACAGGCTGAAATTTTCAGATTTTTTTCCTCTAACGGTTGATATGTTTCGGTATTATCGTGATCGTGGTTAATGTAAGAACAAATGATTTCTAATTAATACCAATTAAATAAATAATGTAAACAACATCATTAAAGTGAAATAAATCGAATTTTTGTCATGTCATGAGCGAGGTATCCGGTTTTTGTTTAGGTATAAAGAGGAAAGGAGACTGTGGCAAGAAGTAATTGTAAACTTGCTGAGCATTGATACAGTTCTTGAGTTTGATTTGTTTTACATAACAAACCGTCTCATTGTATCAAAAATGAAGGGTTTATACCTAATTGCTTTGTTCGTTGGATGTTTTATGCTTCTGACCATCCCAGAAGCCGTTGAAGGTGAGTCATTGCTTTTCTTTCATATGACGATTTATAAATTGTAGTCGAGTTTGTGTCGCATGAAATGTGCGATTTATAGGGCTAATTGGCGTCGGCTGCGTCCCCTATTTATTTATTTGAAGCGTAAGTCTAATTTTATCCAATCTATTGATTTGAAACTTTACTAGGTGAGATAAACACAACTCTCTGCTATATACTTTTTGAGTTACTGCCCTTAGTTGAACTTTTATTGTCCGGACTTCCGAGTATAAGTCCAATTGTAAATAAGTGATTGATTTAACTTGACTTCTCAGGTGTATGGATCATGTAGAAGAGAACTGCACTGCACAAGAAGTATAACTTTTGTCCGGCGACCTGTCCGAATGGTGGAGTTTTAGTTCTAGTTTCATTTTGTTCTCACTGAACCTCTCAATGGCGTTGCCTAGTACATTAAACAAAGGTTTACATTTTGTCTAACAAACATTATGTTAACATAAGAGAGCGTGGTTATGTTTGAGGGCTAGTGTATTGTTATCTAGGGTCACTTAGCTTATAGACAAATTGTGAAAAAAAGGCAATAAAGTAGTGTACATTTTTCAAATTAATTGAATATTTGACATGAACAACAAAATAAAGTATTGTTAGTTCAATTCTATATGTAATCACATACGCAGTGTCCTCTCCGCATTAAAGAGTTACATTTTGTTAGCACACGATAAGATGCACCCTTGTAAATATTATAAGGTTTGTGAAGCTCGCTATGATGCTTTGTGTCAGTCATGCCACCATCAATGTCTATGTTGTAATAAAAGTATCTATTGGCGATTTGAGTCTATAGAATACTGTTTTTCGTCGTTGAAAATATTTATGCAAGTATACAATGACTGATGGTTTTAAGAAGTTTAGTAAGCAAAACCTAGTAGATCAGTTGATATAATACATCAAGTCTTCTTAAATGGCCGGTGTGATTTAAGTTTAAACTTTAAAATTTTGTTCACAGACTTCAATGATATTGTTCCAGATTTTAATGTTGCTCTTTAATTATGTTTAACAAAGTACTAATACAGTTATGGTTATATTTTAAAGCGGAAAGCTCACATTTCTTTGCATTTCTGGATATATGTCAAAAACCAGTACTTACCTCCCTTTCAAGAAGGCTTGCCACTTCTCCATATACATTTCAAATGGAGAAAAAATGACATTATTGTCAAACTTTCAAGAATGGTATAACCACCATGTGGTATACGAACCAGTATAGGGGATTCAAACAAAGTTTTCATTTATATATTTGTATCATTATGTATATTTTGATAAATAAATATGATTTTTCGGACATTGGGCTCGAGTCTTTTGATGTTGTACAATTACATGTATATATATTTCAGCTCAAGCCGGCTCATACCATGGTGGAGGATGGGGAAGGAGATGTTACTGTGCACGCCATTGTTATTATCCAAGTCAAATCCGAGGAAGATGTGGATGGGGACGTTACAGATGTTGTAGAAGAAGATATGGAATTGGTTACTAGTCTATGGAAAGGTAGGTATACATATTAGTAGAGCTGTCTTTGATTTGGCTCGAAGCGTATCGACGATATTGTTGTATTGAGAAATAAATTTCGACGATACACCGATATATATCGATTTATTCACTGCAGTACAATACAGATCATTTACATTGTCATAAACCCATACTAGATGTATATTTGTATTTGTCATTAATGTTATAACTAAGTATATTCTGCAATTAATAGGTAAGTGCATTGTAGTTGGTAAAAAAAGGATCTGTATTGATTAAATAAAAAGATCCATCCCAACCTTCCGCTCACGATAGCGGATATGTCTCGCAAGTTTTAGCACCTTTAATTATTTACCTATATAGGCTTTATTATTTCAGTTTGGCAGAAAAGTCAAGGACTAATATGATAATGGTTGTTCTCTAATCTCAATCTGATTAAAACTCAATCTAAAATTCTCCGCTCGCCTACTACGGCAGTCTATACATGCATGATATCTGTTCATGGAGATTGACTCTTACAAAATACAAATTTTTATTTATAGTCGGTATTATATACAACAGTTAAAACTAGCTATGAATAGCTATTAGCCGACATAAAATAGCTATTAGCTGACATAAAATAGCTATTAGCCGACATAAAATAGCCAACATAAAATAGCTATTAGCCGACATACTCTTATCTGTAGTCTAGAATGGACAACTCTCTATTCGGCACTTTTGGATTATAAACACATTCTGATTGCATGGCTATGTTTTAGGAATATAGTTCTGAAAAGAAAACTTAATGTACAGCTACCGTTTCGGCATTTTATGAAGAATACTTCCAAATGTATTTTAAATGTAAAGCTATGTACACATTGTATGGGAATAGACTTATGAATAGAATTCTCAATAAACTGTGGTTCATTCCGCGAATGAACTTTTTTAAAGTTAATAGGCATTAAATTGCTAACTTAATTGACCACCTTAGTTGTCATTCAAACAAAATAAATGTTAGACAAATCAACATGCTTTCATTTACATATACATATATATTGGTGTTGTGGTAGCTAGAATATACCTTTCTTGACAAGACGTTTTCCCTTTATATAATGTGATAATAATAATGATAATTATAATGATGATGATGATAATAATAATAATAACAATAACAATAAACTAATGCAACAAACAGCATAGTCTAAATTGTAAAAAAGTTTTTTTTTTGTGCAATTGTAAAAATTTGTTGCTGTAGCTCAGACTATGGATGAGTTCTTTGTAACTATGGCATAGGGAAAATAGCTTATGATAAAATCAATGAAGTATGAACCGAACTGAACCGTACGATGACCGCCTTTAAAGTTGTCACTTGTATTTTAGTTGAGCATTGCATCTGATAATGAAACAATTTACTTTTTCTGGTTGGGTTTATCATCTAAGCAACACATGGTATATGTTATATCTTACTCACCATTCTTGGGAAAGATAAACTTCTTGATTTAGCGGTTAACCGTTACATCTAAGCTCATACTTCCGTCAGTGACTGACAACTGCCACAAATGATTAAGAATAATTACACTTTACCTTTACAGATTGTTGACAGTAGATGGACATTGATATTTGGACCATTTGTATGCCAGTAATAGAAAACAACTACCTACAGATTAAACTAGTGACATTTTTGACTTTGATATTTCATGTATATTGCAAACAGTTTTGAAACATATACAACATAATGAATTAAAATCATATAAACTGTTTTATTGTTATGCTTTATCCAAAAACTGTTTTATTGTTATGCTTTATCCAAGGCATTTATCTCATTTAGCATAATAGAGAAACTCGAGATCCTTTTAAAATCTATGAGGGTAAAATTACAGTTTAACAGATGTCTGTGGTACAACAACACGTCTTTACAATCCTCTAGTCTAGCTTTGCACATTGTCCATTATACACAGGTAAGGAGTTAGGTACTTGTACATACAGAAAGTTCCGCTATTAAGACAACTTTTGTTTTTTTAAAAATCATGGATTTTTGACAATTATTAAGACCCAAATGCTTAATTTGTGAACAAAAGGGTCTCTATAATAAGACCGTTTCGCTATTAAGAATGAGTAGAGCCAAACTATTTACCGTTGTATATGCAACAATATACCACGTTAAAACATATGAAATGCAGTTTATGTAATTAGGTAGTACATTTTGCCATCAAAATGTAGCACAATACCATTTTATGTAAAAATGAAAAAAACTCACAATAAAATTGAACTGTAAGTTTTGATGTTTTATTTATCACCAGGTATGTTTCTTTCATTTATCTAAACAAAATCACACCTGTGGCAACGGCCTATCATAATTTAAAATCAGACCGGCAGTAGTAATTATTTCACGAACAAGCTCTATGGAAGTATGCCCTGTCCAGGAATCAAAGACTGTGCGGCTATCACCTAGCTAAAGCCTAGCCATGGCGTTGATTACAATGTACAATGAGGTTTCAATGCTCAACTGTCCGGACTATTTGACAAACTGCAACTCTCCATTCTATTAACCTCGCAAGTTATTATTATTATCTATTTATGTAATAATGTAATTAATATTCTACATGGTTTCTCATTGATATAACGTTATATCATATCAATTTCTTCTTTTATAAAGACACAAAACCAACACAGTTGTTAGAGCAGCAATTTATTAATTGTCAGTGAATTGAATGATACATACAAACTTTAATACAACAAAAGTTAACTAGCCAATCAATTGTGAGCTTGTGGAAGATATTCCTGTAAAAGAGAAACAATTATAAAAACACGGTGGCAATACCACGTGACCATGGCATCACAAATGCTACGGTTTTAAGAAGAAAAAGTAATCAACCCGCATCAACTCCGAGATTTAAAGAGTTGTGAATATTTATTTATAGTCAATATCTTCACAATACCTACGCGAGGCGAAGAAGATCATTGTAACTATACTGTTTACTGCGCATCACATCTGCAGTGCGCAAAAGATCAAATCTACGTCATTTTAGTCAAACTGTTGGCGTTTGAAAAATATTCGTAAGTTTTCGTAATAATTTACTCATTTAATATTCAACTGTTATGCAAAAAAAGAATTTGTACATGAATTTTACATAGAATAAACATCTTACTGTATTGGCACAGTGAAAAGAGGACGTGTCCCGTTGTTCCGAAAAAAACGTTCCTGCTTCCACAAGTGACGTCATCCCACTTCCCAGATTGGAAAGGAACTAGTGCTACACAATCTTCAGCTGAGCTTGGTGCATAATGATTTGTGTGACTTGGTAAAAAGTTGGTGTAGTCAACACGGGCACCTTGAATATACAAAAATGTTCTAGCAATAGTATAAGATAACACGGGCACCTTGGATATTCAAACATGTTCTAACAATAGTAAAATTAAACACGGGCATCTTGAATATACAAACATGTTCGAGCAATAGTATAAGTTAACACGGGCACTTTAAATATTCAAGCATGCTTTCACAAAGTATAAGCCAACACGCGCACCTTGGGTATTCAAACATGTTCTAACAATAGTATAATTAAACACGGGCACCTTGAATATACAAACATGTTCTAGCAATAGTATAAGTTAACACGGGCACTTTAAAATACAAACATGCTTTTGAAATAGTATAAGCTAACACGCGCACCTTGGATATTCAAACATGTTCTAACAATAGTATAATTAAACACGGGCACCTTGAATATACAAACATGTTCTAGCAATAGTATAAGTTAACACGGGCACTTTAAAATACAAACATAATTTTAAAATAGTATAAGCTAACACGGGCACCTTGAATATACAAACATGCTTTTGAAATAGTATAAGCTAACACGGGCACCTTGAATATACAAACATGCTTTAAAAATAGTATAAGCTAACACGGGTACCTTGAATATACAAACATGCTTTAAAAATAGTATAAGCTAACACGGGCACCTTGAATATACAAACATGCTTTTAAAAAAGTATAAGCTAACACGGCCATCTTGAATATACAAACATGTTATCACAATAGTACACGATAACACGGGCACTTTGAGTATACAAACATGCTTTTGAAATAGTATAAGCTAACACGGGCATCTTGAATATACAAACATGCTTTTAAAATAGTATAAGCTAACACTGACACCTTGAATATACAAACATGCTTTTAAAATAGTATAAGCTAACACGGGCATCTTGAATATACAAACATGCTTTTAAAATAGTATAAGCTAACATGGGCATCTTGAATATACAAACATGCTTTTAAAATAGTATAAGCTAACACGGGCATCTTGAATATACGAACATGCTTTTAAAATAGTATAAGTTAACACGGGCACTTTAAAATACAAACGTGTTTTCACAATAGTAGTAATAGTAGCTAACACATTAATATAAGACATGAATCCCACGGATATCGTTTAATTGGCTTATAGTTCTGTTCTACTAAATGAAAAAGTTAAAATGTAGATACCTGATGACCATTTGAATTGTCCTTCATTATTGAGGTCATTTAATCCAATCCATACAGCAACGTTAGGATTGTATTTCCTTATTAATGTCAGGATATAGTTTTGTTCTTCTTGGTTATGGATGTATGCAAGGTAACCTCCTCTTCGCCTGCATTCATTTTCCGATTCTCCCCACGTATACGAGTCTTCCACGAATTCATAACACCAGTTCCCATACTGTCCCAAATGTATAAAGTTATGAGTCCTGGCCTCCGTATAAACGTGGCTTGGGCATAAATGTGTGTTTCCTACGAGAGATAAAAAGCAGTACTATTATGATGAATGATAACAATCTTTATAGCCAAAACCTTAATATAATTGGCAAAACCTGAGCTAAATTAGTCTAAGCATTAGTAAGCAGCATCTTATTTGTATTCCAATGTTACGGTATAATGATTTGACTGTATATATATGTGTATGGGCCGGTGGCCTTGTAACACTTTGAAAATAAAGTATAAAGGTATAATGATGGTAAAAATACATAGAATGAACACAGAGAACTGTGAGTTAACACTTCTATACTAAGCGTATGATAAAAGAATACTATGTTATGATATATTAACATACATTCATTCAAATATAATATAAGCACACTAAAAACATACGAACCATATACATACATTTTTTAAAAGTTGGCACACAAAAGACATAACTGCTTTTAAGGTATTTATGTGCAAAGCATTCTACTTCTCAAAAGCAATCAGTTGTGCGGAATCAATTTCAAACAGAATAATGAAACTATCTCACACCAGTGACAAATTACAGTTACATATAGAAAATACTATGGGGTCTAGCGCGGCACATTGTCCATAATACAACGGTACGGAGTTTGGTATGTACGTATGACGATTAAAAGAATATATCCAAACCATTTACCGTTGTATATGCAACAATATACCACGTTAAAACATATGAAATGCAGTCTATGTACATGTAAATATGTAGTACATTTTGCCATCAAAATGTAGCAAAATATCATGTTATGAAAAAATGAACACATTTTTTTTTACAATAAAATTGAACTATAAGTTTTAATGTTTTATTAATCACCAGGTATGTTTCAATCATTTATTTCAACAAAATCACAAAATGATAATAATACATTTATAACAGAAAGATATGTGACAATTCAATGTCCTCCAAAAGTCTTTGGGCAACATTTTGTTTTGTAATAAACCGAGTCTTATTTAAACGTAAAGAAACAACGAGTTACCAGAACTTATTTCCATAAAAAACATTTATAGTTTATTCGATGATTCATACTAGTTTACAGGAAATAATTTAATGATAGATGAACAGTTTTCTCAAAACTTCATTTGTTCAAAACCTTTTGGAGGGCAATGTATGTAAAGAACACAATTAAGGACTTCGGTCAGTTATCTTTCACTGATAAAATCCGAAACAATCCAATAGGTAAGTAGGTCCTTACAGTTGGAATCCTCAGATTTATCATTGAATTCAAGTGTAAAGATAACATAATATTTCATCTAATATCTTTCTTGTTAATGAAGATATTATCAGAAGTGATGAAATTTACATAGTTCTTTACCCTTAAAATACTTAGCTTGATTTTCAAACAAAGTAAATGATTTACGAAAATGTTATTAAGAATAATTTTGGCAAATTGACATTGAAAAGTAAGGTTAAAATCCGAGTAATCCAACTAACAGGACCTACTTATTTGAAGAGTATACAAGAGGAATAACTGATTAAACTCCCTTTTTACAACCATACAATAGCTGTACAGCAGTCATAGCACATGAGAGCCAACAACAGCAAGTCAGCAAAGCACTGAGGCGAAGTGGTAAAACTTAAAGCATTAAAGAATGAGCATTGCAGGACAATCATTTAAAGGCGTTATATGACTTCATGATAGTCTGTCTCATCAAATATCACAGTGCGACAATATCAACCTGAGCTTAAACTACCTTTTTACAATAATTACACACTTC
The DNA here is from genome assembly GCA_025267735.1 of Mactra quadrangularis. Classification (NCBI taxonomy): domain Eukaryota; kingdom Metazoa; phylum Mollusca; class Bivalvia; order Venerida; family Mactridae; genus Mactra; species Mactra quadrangularis. The sequence continues at coordinate 2,538,887 of CM046294.1, forward strand.
ACTTACAATAAATCGTGAGTTTCCGTATGCGTGTATACGATTGTACACGTGTTTATAATAGCCTATGTGACTACAAATCAATTTTGTAAAAATGGCATGTTATTGTACTTTTTATTTTGGACACATTCGTTCATAGAGAAACACGTAAGTCCGCAATATTGTAGCACAGATTCAAGTATTTATTCTTATTCAAACAAAATTAATAGTTCAGTACGTGTAATTTGCCGAAAGCTTTCGATAAAGGGCGATTTACAAACGAAGTAAAAAATAGACTGTAAATACGGATTTTAATATACTCTTGCATAAAGGTCAAGCTCATGTTAATATTGTCGGACTATAACTGTCTTTGATAAAAGTTTATTATTGTCAGTAAAAATATTGCTTTAAAAAAAAGTTCAGTAAAACCAGTACAATGCAGACTCTTTGAAGATTTATTATGCACATGAAATATTACTCTGGACAACGCATGTGGTTGTTTTATGCAAGTTCATTTAAAAGCCAATTTCTTCACTTTAAATAATTCCAGTCTATAAATGCACGAGTAGCTCAGGCGTTGCTTCTTCGAATGGTATCAGCATTGATGTCCACGACAAAATGATAGAGTTGTGGGCTTAACTCCTTTCCCTTGACCAACGTTGGTTTTGTTAGAGGTGAAACAGCTTCTGTCATAAACAAACGGCTCGTATGTGTGAACGTTGAGTGGTAAATCCTGCTTTAAAAGGTTAACATGTCAAATATGGTAGTGATTATTCCAAAGCAGAATAGCAGGGTGTTGCACCCTGCCCCTTTTCTCTCCTCCCTGTCCCTTTTATCCTCTTTCTATGCAGTAATATTACATTAAAGACATTTACCCTTAGATATGCCCTGTCCCTTTTTTCTGCCTCCCTGCCCTTTTCTGAGTTCTGGAATAATCACTAAATATGGTGTAGATTAAAGTTAAGATTCTTGTGCTGATAAAAAAAGTAGCCATTGCTGAATATAAGAACAAGCAACCAAAAAGAAAGAGCACCGCATAAAATATAAGAGTAGTAAACAAATAAACATTACACAATTTATTGCTTTTCTTATTCTTTATTTTAACCATTTAGCCCACAGTTCCAGATGACCTCAAAGCCAAGCTTAAAATGTGATGAAGCACACTTCTTTGTCGAAAATTTCGTGAAAGGTGTTACCTGGCGTACTAAACATTCAGAAAAGCCAATTAAAAAGCTAGATCTGCTCTGCCTCCCCTAGTTGATGACAAGCGCCGCTAGAAGCGATGACATATTGGCATTTAGATAAACATCTGATTGAAAATGCTGTTAGTTAACATGGTAAAAAGCAAAGCAATTATAAAGGTGAAATATACACAAAAGATAACCTTGCGTAATGTGGATGGATGAAGGTACAGGCGTTGTTGTAGCTTGTTTTAATACCGTTTCTGAAAAAGAACAACTAAAAACATGATTACATTTCACACGAACAAAGGCCAAAATGCGACTCAATACAAATGTATTACCCTGCTGCAGTTAAACTTAAATTGCTATAAAAGGATAAAAACTGTCATAATGTCTATATGCCACAGATCTTTTCTAAGAATCTGTATTTACCAACTTATCAGATCGGGCACAACATGATTAATGTTTTATTTACGTAAAAACAACTTTACTATGATTACCATAGCAACATGCGTCCAAGAACTCCTGGCGAGCGACTGGTTTCAATAAGGTGGTATGTTTTAAACGTTGAATAATATGAATTCGAGCCTTATACAAATCTACTGAAATTTCCAAATTAACTTAAAGAATCGAAGTAGTATTAACCATTTGGAGCCTACAAGGACATCATGATGTGCGGTACACACATTATATATATGCCAGCACCAAAACATTAAAATAACTAGATGGGAGCCCGTGCAAGCACGGGCTTTAGCAAACTCCTCACAGTGCTTAAGTCACGCTTTGCTACTTAAATTTGATAAAGGGAGATAACCGCTGCGGAGAGTTTGGTTTGACGTGTCTATTTTTAGTTTTATCTAGAACTATTTTTAGACACAAAAAAACCCCAAAATTTTTGTTGATTTTTGGCAGTTTTTGCAAATATCAAGAGGCTTTGTCAAAAAAGAATTGTCAACTTGATATGCCGGTATATAGGTGCTCCAGCGACACACAAAAGATTTATTCAAAGCTGCGCAGTTTCTTCCACAAAACAGGAAACTCGCAAATTTAATAGTATAGATATAAATTATACGTACATCGTACTATCCTTATATCACGGTTAGCATATTATCAGAAGATAAAAATAAAGGTAACTTATAAAGCAATTTTCCGTTGAGGAGTCCAACTTGACAATTACAATTTCATGCATTTTTTAATCTAAGTAAAAAAATGCTTAATTGGAGAATAAAAAGGTCCATATGTTAAGATTGTTTGACCATTAAGATCAACAATTTTGATAGTCCTAATAGCGAAACTTTATTATATTAATCTACTAATTTCCAGGAAATATTCCATCAAACACTATGAATTATATTCATGTTTTACATATTCATAACCAGAATTTTTAATAATGAACAATTTTAAGAAGGGCTAATCAAAGAGTCATTCAAAGGTCATATTTCCACTTATACATGTAAAGATATCACGTTTTAATCTTACTTCATCATATATGTTTATCTTATTAGAATATATATATGCTTTGACCTTGCTTTGTATCGTCTGACATGACTAGTAGGAGATCTACGGACATATACTGATGACCCACGAATATATAGGTCACATGGATGCAATTTATTTTGTTTGGTTTAACTAAAAAAATCTAAGTAGGAAACATCTTCCCCATATAGACTTGTACAAGGAATCCTATTTAATGCACCAGATATTTGTATGCTGCACATCCAAATATAAGGGAGTGCAAGGACTTTGACTCTAAGCCAACAGATACCTAGTAAAACCTATGCCCTACGGAGAAATTCGGAAAATAAAATCCCCAGTGAATACTAGTACCACATGTGTGTGAATTTAGTCGTAACTAAATATATGTATAAACTTAGATATAGCCCAAACACACAGCTGTGACAGACAAAATACCGCAACTAAGCCATCTTACCAAATTCGCAGAAATATGATAATTTTGATGAACAATATAAATCGTTCCACGTTCCATCAATAGTTCCAATAGCAACACAATCTGCACTTCCTCTGTTGTATGGATTATTGCTGCTACTGTGCCAATGCTGATAAGTAATTTGCTTTCCTATACAAGAAAAATAGACAATGATCGAATATACTCGACTACAAAAATGTTGAGATGTTGAGGAAAAAAACCGAGTACTTACAAACATACAGCAATGATAACAAGTGTAAATGTTAGCATTGAGGTCTTAAACTTGCTGTATAATATGACAAAGGCGAATATCCAGAATGTCAGGATGCTTAACTAAATGTATAAGAAACACGTATTTGTGATTTATCTCTATATTGTTTGGATTATTTCATGTAACAAGTGGAAGGGTCAGACGATGTCTGATCGGTATTAACCTTTAGCGCTAGCTTAGAGATACCGATTATTATTAAACGTAATGTCGCTACGTAAAAGTTATTTTCATGTCGGTATGTTTATAAGAATTACTTGAGTTACATATGTATTGGCTTACGCAAATCATATGATTGGTATGGTTTGAAGAAAAACACAAATACAGCAGCCTAACTCCAAAACCCTGAAGTTCCTTTCATTTTACATCGAGAGTGCACATGGGACCACATGTTTAGGATAGCAAAGCAGTTTGTAAAGGATGTATATTAGGTATTGCATTTTTATGTACAGTAAATAATGGACTTTCTCACTGTGAATAGGGTGATGCATGTATATTATTAGACTGATTTAAACATTCCACTTTCACATTCAACAATTGTTATAAATGATGCATATGTACATTGTAAATTGTACATGATGATAATTATTACATCACGGTGTGTTGAAACTAACTGACTATTAAAAGTACTTATTCACTGATTTCAACTTAAATATCAACTTTTTTTTAAACTATCAAAATTGTATGGCAACAGAAAATAGTGTTCTGATAATGACAATTTTAGAGCAAATGGACATACAACTACAAATGATAGTGTTTCAAGTAGTAAAATCTACCCCGTATGTCACAGTATAGACAATTTTATTGCATTTTTGTGACTTTTATTGTATATTTCTTGCAATCTATTGGTGAGTTTGTCTTAAAATTTTAAGAATTCTTTTTTACACAATTACAAAACCTGAATAGTATTTTCAAAATATAGAAAAGTCTTAACCAAATCTGTAAACTTGTGCCTTTAAAGAATTAATAGGTTTCGCCCACCAGATATTGATTTTAGTGGAAACGGTCATAAAAAATTGATTACATAAAGGAGCAGTATATCAACAAACCTGAAGTCCAGTGATAGTAACCTTCACTACCACGATCATTAAGTCCTATCCATGCTGGTAGATTATTATTATGAACATATGAATATAGTATACTTTCTTCTGAGGAATCTTGTATCGTTGCTAGGTGACCTCCTTTGTTGACACAATCGTGTTCCGCTGATACCCAATCTGTTGCTGGTGATTTAACAAATTCGTAACACTTGTGATGTGAAGGATCATGAATCACCACAGCATTCTCACGAGAGCTTGCTAATACAACACTATAAGGACATACTCGTTCACCTTAAACAACAAACATGTTATTTTAAACAATAAACTTTGCTATCCTTTATGTTTAACAAAACTTTGGTTTACAGCCTGATCTGTCTTTACATGGTAGGTGCTGACTTTAAATAGCTAGTCAATATAATATATGGACGTATACTCGTTCATTTTAAAGTACTGTACAAAAATGTTATTCTAAACTCTAAGCTTTGCTACCCTTTTGGTTAAACAAACCTTTGGTTTACAGTCTAATCTTTCCATACACGTTAGGTATATACTTGTAAGACAACTCGGTGGAAATGAAAAGGTTTTGTTGATAATTAAATGATGGTATGCTTTGGGCTTTTGATAATGAATTGTAAATTCTATAATACATATATTCAGATAATATTGTGTTATAAAATATCCCATATTGTTAAGAATATGGTACAAAATGTCCTAAACTGAACACGTCGTCGTGAAGAAAGCGGTATATGTATCTTTAAACAGCTTCATACAAAAATCGTCCATATGTTAACAAACTACTAAATGATATGCATGAACAAAGCCACAATTTTAAGCATTGATTTACGTGTACCTTGTTGATAAGTTGTTGTAGAAGGTCGATTTGTCGTTGTTGTTGATGGAGGTAATGAACTTCCAGTTGCTACGGAATCTATAAGTTTGATAAAAGAGTATAGAATTGTATTACTTTTGTCAAAACCGGGTACAGATGGTCAAAACCAGAGCGTAATTGGTACGAAGAATATATCTGTGTTAAGCAAAAAATTATTATTTATTTTTTGTCGAGTTTGAATATTTTACCAGCAAGTTTCATATTCTTGATGTTCAGACGCGTAGCTTTTGCGTTTTAGACATAATGAACATATTAATAACAGTAACATAAAGTCAATCAAAAACAGCTTAGAAAAAACAAGTTGCAGTCACAGGGCTGAAATAAACTGTTGAAAATATTGTAAAACAATAGTTAAAAAGTCAAAACTATGAGAAAGTATAAAAAGAGATATATTGTTTTGTTAAAATGACAAAATACGTCTATCATACATTACCGTATTCACAAATGTATCCATAAAACGATTGACAGTTGACAGTGTTCCATGTTCCAGAATCCGGGTCCATAACAACACAATTATTAGTTTTGTTAGCATACGTTGACCAGTACTCATATGTCAAAGACTCTCCTGAATATAAATGATAGAACAATCTATTAAGTGTGGACAAGCATTTCCACTTGATCAGTTGATTAATATATGCTCAATTTGCGTCGAAATAATCATTAGCTCAAGTGTCTCAGCGTAAGTCTGTAAGCTGTAATGTTGCGATTTGTATTTCGTATTGATATACTTTCTATCCAATTAGGTTTTTACTTTCATCATTTGAATTTATACAATGAATATGCCCTACAGTTCATCCTGTCTACTTGTATAGTAATCTATAAAAAAAGTTTACTGAAAGGACTAGAACTAAATGTTCAGGTCAGTGGACCTGGAAGTAAGGTGGGCGACCCCTCAAAGCTCACAACTGCACTTGGCTTGAAGTTAGGAACACTAGTAATTAAAAACTATAAACGTTAATGGTGATTAATGTTTTGATGATTGTTGTTAAAAGGCAAAACGCTTCCATGAAGTGCCAAGACTTTCAAGATCTATACTTATAACCAAGTGTTAAGCACTTTCGAATCTATGACATCGAGATTAGTATCCGAACTTGCTATCGGCTGAGCCAACCAGGTGGAAGTTTTTCCCTACGTAAGAACAATGAAAACTGTTCCTAACCTGAAGACCAAGTAAAATGGCCATTGTTCTGTTGCAAACCAATCCATACATCGTAACCATACTCTTTTAACACTGTGTGAATCATTGTCTTTTCATTCACGCTATTAATTGTGACTAGGTGGCCACCTCTTGTCTGACAATCTGCCTCAGCATAAGACCAACTGTGTTTGGGACTATACACCAGCTCATAACATTTTTGTTGAGAATTACTGACATATGCTTTATGAGTGGTTGTGGAGTATACAACACTTCTTGGACACGTGTAAGTACCTGTAACAATGTTCGATATGTTTCTAGAAAAACATGCATTCCTAATAGATACTTAATATTGAAGTTATATCTCAAATTAAAGCAGTGACTATCTTTTGCTTTCCATTGGCAATCAAATACAACGTACGGTTTCGAACTTCTTTTATTTTAAAGAGTATTCAATAAGATATTTTGAGTTGTGATTACTTTTCATTTGTTATTATTTCAGTAGTAATAAGCCGCCCGGCTAGCTCAGTTGGTAGCACACAAGTCTACTGACCAAGGGGTCGTGGGTTCGATTCCCGGGCGGGGCATACTTTCGTGGAGTTTGGTCATGAAATTATTTCTATGGCCATTCTCCCTCCTACTAATGATTTTAAATTATGTAGGGCAGTTGTCAGTCACTGACAAAAGTATGTGCTTAGTAGTTGGTTAAAAGCTATTTAAAAAATCCAGAGATTAAGCCTTTCCAGGAGAAGTGAGTAGGTTGACTGACCGCCGTTATATGACCTATAAAATGTGTTGCTTCGGCGTTAAACCCAACAAAACAAACAAACAGTAGTAATTAGAGATTATTTATCACACACTTATAGGAATTAAATAATTAAACTTAAGACAATAACAAGAAAGAAAGAATAAAATGCAATAGTCATAAAACAGCACATATATAAGTATACCATGGTAACTTGATGTAGTTGGTTTAACAGTTGTTGTAGTAGGTCGATGTGTCGTTGTTGATAGAGGTAATAAACTTCCAGTTGCTACGGCATCTATAAGTTTGATAAAAGAGCAAGTTTTACTTAGTCAAAGCTAGCACGCACTAAGATTTCTGAGAAATAAGAGAAAAATGTACGATATGTTGTATTTGCTTGTTACTGCATTATTTTCAGGAATGACCATTATTACCCGTATCTTCAAACTCTGGATGTGTTCAAGTTTTGTGTCAATCTCAAATATGTAAAAACAACTTCAACGCGGATAATCAAATCAGAAAATCTATAATATACAGGCACAATATAGTATTCTAAACGAAGAATAAATTCAAGTTGTCCCAAATTATATAGCGGCTCTATTGAAGTTGCTGATGAAGTTAACGAGTATCTTCAAGAATTGGTCAATGTCCTGTAAACTTTGCGATCTTGGTTCGACTCCTAGTTGATGCGTCTTCAATATAATTGTGTTGGAGTTACCAATTGCTTTTGATAAACATGTTAGTATTGCCTATTATGAAGCCAGTGTGTAATGCTTTTGTGCTAGGGCAATTATGACTGAAATCAAGTCTTTAAATTATTGTAAAACACATTGGAAAAGGCAATCGTATTTCATAATATTATTCAAAGGTGCCTATGGACGGGCCGATTATCAATGATAATTTAAAGTCGTTTAGTTTGGGACTTCGATTTTGATTATAGATTGCCGATGATTTCCAAAATATTTTTGACAATTGTTCAAAACTGGAATGTATAATAATGTGATAAACAAAGAACTTATTTTGCAAGACTTTAAATGATTAAACAACCGATAGCTAGTAGTTTTGATCTTCCAATGATTGATGTTGTTCCAAACGCCTATCACTATACATATCAATATAAACAAAATATCACAATCGCTCTTCAGTACATACCATATTCACAAATGTATCCATAAAACGTTTGGCAGCTAGCAGTGTTCCATGTTCCAGAATCCGGGTCCATAACAACACAATCATTAGTTTTGTTAGCATACGTTGACCAGTACTCATAGGTCAAAGACTCTCCTATATGAAATAGATTGACATCTGTATTTTAATTAAAGAAAATTCGTTTTCTTCATAAGTACAGCAGAGTATATGATTGGCGACGAATTTATTAATGCGGTATTATCAGTAAATTGAAGTTAGAACAGAGTTCCAGTGGTAGGACGCGCATATACGGATCGAGATGTTTTGGGATTGAATTCAGCCAAGTGTATTGATAATTACTTAAGCATAAACTTTACATGTGGTTGTTTCATTTTATGAAGCTGTATATAGTAACTGGAAAGGCAGCTTTCTAAATGTTGATTTCTATGATAAGGGGTGATCGGTTAGTCATCTGAATATGTATTCGAATACGGACTTACAATCGAACTTTGTAATGCTCAAGTTTTGATCATAATTATTGACATCAACATTGTGATTATAGATATTTCATCCGAGGAGTAATATCACCATTTTCTTTAATTGCTTTTGTCCAAGTCAAATCAGTCTCTATGTTTTTTTCACGGGAGTTCTGTTTCGTGGTGAAGGATTTTGAGGATAATTTAGGAGCAGTTGTCCAGTGGTAGGATGCGCGCTTAGGAATCAAGAGGTCATGCGTTTGATCCCGACTAGGGCCACAGCTAATTTCGTTGAGCAAGAAACTTACATAAAGTTGTTCCACTTCACCCAGGAATAAATGGGTACTGTGAGGGATAACCTGCCTGAAGATGATTTCAATGATCAGGGAGTATCGTACACGATTGTAAAGTCGGCTGAACATGTATATGGACCGCATTTTAAAGTGTTTTTTTTAAACTTTTATTAAAACAATCAATTGATTTTTGGTTAAGAAGAGATCACGCTGTTTGGTTTGAATCATGTTTTAACTTAAAAGGTTTAATCGGGGTCACTTAACAATACTTTACTCATAATTGATGAGGTCAACAATTTATTCCCTCAATTGTGCTAGCCTGGGTAGCGAAGAAGACTTTAGATGATGCCTAAATGCAAATTTTAATACAATATACATGCAGTTACAGTTAAACTAACCTTTAGATATATCAAGTCAATATACTTATAATAAATGGTACTATCAAACCAAGAATTTTAAGCGATACCTTATGAGATTGTCCTATAATAGACAACAAATGCCTCATTCTTACCTGAAATCCAAGTAAAGTGACCAACACTCTGGTGCAGACCAATCCATACGCTATTACCATAATTTTTCAAGAAAGTGTTAATAAACGTCTTTTCATTGATGTTATTGATTGTCACTAAATGTCCTCCTCTTGTTTCACAATCTTTTTCAGCATAGGACCAGCTGTGTTTAGGCAGATTGACCAACTCATAACATTTTTGTTCAGAATTGCTGACGTATGATTGATGATTGGTTGTAGAGTATAACACACTTCTTGGGCACGTGTAAGTACCTGTAACAATATACTATTAAATCAGTTTAACTATCTTAAAAGTCACTTCTTTCTCCTTAATGAGAATAATTTGTATATTTTTTCATCGTCATGAAAAATTAGCGGTTACAAAATGATGTAAAGGAATTTTGACTGCAAAGCAATAGAAAAAAGCAAAACAGCAGAGTGTGTAACACAATGTACCTTCAGCGAAAGTGATGTTTTTTGTACAATGAATTGATTTCAAATGATACTAAAACATTTTATTGTGATCTAATCAAAGAGTTAATAATTAAAGAATGATTGTTTATGGTAGTAAATGTGCTTTTGGTTTTGTTTAGACAAGAATCAAATAACAACATTGTTGTTTTATACCTAAGTGTTTCTTTATAGACAAAATATAATAAATAAATTACCGTAAGCGATGGTTGGCTGAGGAGTCGACGTTGTTGGTTGTGGAGTCGTAGTTGTTGGCTGTGGTGTCGTTGTTGTTGGTTGTGGCGTCGACGTTGTTGGTTGTGGCGTCGACGTTGTGGGTTGTGGTGTCGTTGTTGTTGGCTCTGGCGTCGACGTTGTTGGTTGTGGCGTCGTTGTTGTTGGTTGTGGCGACGTTGTTGTTAGCTGTGGCGTCAACGTTGTTGGCTGTGGCGTGGACGTTGTTGGTTGTGGAGTCGACGTTGTTGGTTGTGACGTCCTCGTTGTTGGTTGTGACGTCGACGTTGTGGGTTGTAGCGTCGTTGTTGGTTGTGGTGTCGTTGTTGTTGGCTGTGGCGTCGACGTTGTTGGTTGTGGCGTCGTCGTTGTTGGTTGTGACGTCGACGTTGTGGGTTGCAGAGTCGACGTTGTTGTTGGCTGAGAAGTCGATTTTGTTGGTTGTGGCGTCGTCGTTGTTGGTCGCTGAAATGTCGTTGTTGTTGGCTGAGGCGTCGTCGTCGTTGGCTGCGTTGTCGTTGTTTGCGTTGTCGTCATTGATGGCTGTGTAGGTGTCGTTGTTGATGGCTGCGGTGTCGTCGTCGTAGGCTTAGACGTCGTTGTTGCTGGCTGAGGCGTCGTTGTTACTTCAACAGAAAACATATAAAAAAAGTTTGAAGGGGCTATATGAAATGACGAACTTCCCATCTTTATGAACTTTTGGCTTTCGACTGACAGTGACATATTTAACGAATAGTAGCATGGTGTACGTTTAAGCAACGTCAGAAGCTTAAATAGAACATGTTCACATGTGCATATTTTTTCGATGTAATGTACACAGTCAATCATGACATGATCATTAAAAAAGGACCAAGAAATGCAAAAAAATATTAATATAACTTTCCGGAATTCTAAAAAAACTGTCACCTGGAGAGAGTGGAAACCGTATTGTTATATTAAGATCTATACACAACAAAGATTAATATGTTGTATAAATTACTTACATTTATCTTCCGCAGGAATTCTTCCACCACATGTTTGTACATTTGTATTTGCGTCTGACTGCACATAACCTAGCTATAATGTACAACAAAAATGATAGTCTTTTGTTGTTATTATAATTTCGTTTTGTTGTTGTTGTTTATTTAATTTATTAACAGTTTTAAGTACACAGGTGAATACAGTACGTTAAATACGAAAGGCCGCTTATGGTGTTATGATTTAGTCATACTACATGATGATATTGTATATAATAAGACTTGATCAAGGTAACTTCTTTTGATACAGTCCCCTGAGGGTTTAGTAGGAAAATCGCTTGAAACAGACAATACATGATGCTATGTAACTTAATGTCGAAAGGGGTGAATGTTCTATAGATTATAAGTGCCAGCACGAAACATTTTACCTGGAATGGCCGAACGTTCACAGCGTTCCTAAGGTACAGTCAAAGCAAGGGGTTTGAAGTCTTCTATTCGTATCACTTTTTAGTCGACTCTTGACATTAACTTCCCTGATCATCGAGTCACACACCCACTATTAACATACGGCACAGATTGCAGTCACAGCATACAGTGCATGACCCTAACAAGAAATTTATATGCGAATTATTTGCTCCACTCAGGTGTACATGTACATTGGTACCTTCAAGAGTGTAAAATTATTCGGTGGCACTAATATTTCGGCTGCTCCAAGCGGGGTTAAAGTCTTCCCAAGCGATTGATAGATTCCATTAGCCCGATGAGGAAGAGTAATGTGAAAGCAGTAAAGTCGTTGAACGTGCATCACCATGAAACATAAATTATGAAAAGCACTTCTTTTTTTACCGTTTTAGATTGAAATTATAAATACCTGATGTTGAAAGGCTATGGCCGCCCAATCTCCCGGTCCACTTTTATCTGCGATATATGGCTTACAATCAAATTCATACAAGTAACCAATAGGGGATTCATTTGTTGATTTCTGAAAGTTATGTGTACAGCACAGTAGGGGTGTAACAATACGGTAAAAGCCGTATTGCAATATATTGCAATACGTACCGGTTTTTCGCTTAGACATGCAAAGCATTATTTAATGCATGTATCTCGTCCTAATTGGATCAGCATAGCACGTATATGGGTTTTTCAAATGATCTCTTATCCAAATGTTTGGATTACAAATGTAAAATGGTCTATATGTTAGAAAAATGCGTGGTTTGAAACAGACTCTTGAAGATATTTTTCTTTCAATTGACTAAATGTTTAACCTTTAAAAGCACAGTAAGAGTATTTCAAGTACATGTATTCAATTCACTTTAACATTTGTTTAAACATTTAACTATCAGATTCTGATAAAAACAAGCAGTATGACACTTAACTACAAAAAACGGTTCAAGGAAAAACGAACCGGTTAAAAACCGTTAGAACTCGTATTGCATTATTTACCGGTATATAGGTTAACCGTTACACCCCTACAGCACAGTCAGTTACCTATTTCAAATACAAACTATAGTTTCGAAAAGTGGAATCTTTAGGACCAACGATCAATATTAATAATTTGTTTGTTGAAGTGCACGTCAGAGCCTATAGCAATCTCCGTATACTGATATTTTGTAGAGCGTTGTCGTACAGGATCTCTAAGATACCCATGGAGGGTCACGTCGAGTTGACCTTTATGTCGACTAATCAATGCGTAGCTTTCATTTAGACGAAACACTATTAATAGCATTTTGATTTCGTCATTTATATTTTTGACCAAGGTTTGCGAGCAAATTTGACAGCAGTATTATTCAAAGTCTGCGGTTGGGCGGCTCATTTCAAATTGCGTGACGTAGACGATGTAAACATAAACATAACGATTATGTCATAAATATAAAAAGAATGAAAAAAATCGCCTGAACGTTATTCTCGTAAAAAAACGGCCACATCTATATTAGCGAGTAGGCGAGCGGAATATTTTAGATCGGGTTTTAATCAGATTGACCCTATAGATGAAGCAATTGTGGTATAGGCCCCTATTGAGCGATTTTGGTTGGTTATGTTACCATTACTGTAAATTATGCACACGAATCAATGAGATCATTAAAATGGACTATACATATACATGTATATTTTAGACACAACTTCAATATGTTTATTCTGTAGAATATGTCGCGAATATAAATTATAATCTGGTTTACCTTGGTATACTAATTTATTTAAGCTCGATTGTGAAACAATTTCTTAAACAACTTAGATTTATCACTTTCGAGTCCGCTTCCTTGTCCGTAAGTACTGAGCTAGAAGGATATAGTTTCTTGCTCAAGAAAAGTACAGAATAGGTTTTGGATGGGTTTCGAACCAACGCGGAGCTGATTATCCAATGATTACCAGTCCAACGTCGTAACCGCTCGCCCAGGCCCGCTCCTTCTTTGTTTAGTTTCAAGGCAATTCTATAATATATGAAATCGAATTGCGACAAAGTACGTTCAATTTAGGCGTAAGACCTCCCGGAAGTCGATCTCTTTAAGTGTTATAAAAACGAGAAACAGCTAGCAGTATAATATACGAGTATTAACCATTCGTAATTAATTTATAATCATGACTTACTGTAGAATAAACATTAGTTTCTATGCTGTACGTACATAAACAATCATAATCTGCTCGGATGACATGGACAAACAATAAACACAGGAACGCTATCATTTCTGTAAACACAATATAAAAAATTATTATATATTAATCAATTTTATTGTACTTTTAATCTAGGATCCTATTCGGTACGCGTGGCTCAGTAAATAAGAGTGTAGATATAACTCACTTGTTTCATATAGATAATAAAAGAATATTTTTAAGTATATTCATCCATCCCTATTTTTAGACAGACTATTCTGTTGTTAAATCGACGCGCCAAGTTAAAAAATTCACTTATACAGTCAATTCTCATAATCTTGACTTAGCATATATCGACTTCTCGCTCTATTGACCTTTTTATCCTTAGTGCCGATTTTTCTTCCGTCTCTATCTATATGAAAACTATATCTCTATCAAGTGTGTCCTCTGTTTGAATTCTTCTTACTGTATATTGTGGTTACATAATAGTTTGGATTACCTGTCCCTTACCACTATCGTTAATGGGTCAGGCAAAGCACAATTTTGGCAGCGCCCACACTTGGCATCGTCAGGTTGCAAAATTTTCTTTTATTTTGCATCAAAATTTTCTGACGATAGTCAATTCGGTAAGAGTCAGTAATATATAGATCATTCGAAGTACATTAAAATTGAGAAATGTTGATATACAAATGAGTAATTAATGTAAAAGTGTTGATACATTAAACTGTTATTATTAAAGCTCATTCTGGTCGCGTAGGAAACATTTGAAACAACAGAAAAAACATGATAAATGTTTATACCTTTTTTGTTCTAATGTTCAAGCGAGGTATCACTAATTTTGTAAAAACACCAATTAATGACTTACTAAATTGTAAGATAGTGACTGACCTGTAAACAAGTGTATACTTTACTTAATTTATAACGCATTGTTTTTATAGTATGAACAATAAATCTACTATTTTGTTATCAGTACTGTCTCACTTCCCTAGTTGTCATCAATGTTTGAGCCGAGGTCGACGCGCAGTGGAAGCGGGCAAGATGTCAAATTTACCACCAAGACTCAAATCCGTTTACCTGTCGCGTCAATTTACATGTTCCAGGAAAAAATGATATTTTATACAAACTTTTCTCAGTAAAACCATGATTAAGGAAAAGTTGCTGGCTCATTATGAATTGGTATTTTAGTTTGTTTATATGTTGATTTTTTGGTTTAACGCCGTAGCTAACCTTTGTATTGGTTATATAACGGCGGTCAGTCAACCTACTCACTGTTCATGGAAAGGCTAAATCTCTGGATTTAGCTGTTGACCAACTGCTAAGCGCATACTTTCGTCAATGACTGACAACTGCCCTACATAATTTAGAATCATTGTTAGAAATAATTTCAAGACCAAGCTCCACGAAAGTATGCACCGCCCGGGAATCGAACACACGACTCATCGATCAGTAGACTTGTGTGCTACCGGGGGGATGGGTATTCAAGTATTGGTATCACAAAGTGTCAAGGAAGCCAGTTACATAATTCGACCTCTGTAAATAACTTAATAAAAAGTGTCGATAAGCAGCATATACCATATCCATTATAAAAGGTTAAACAACATATTATACAACCACGTGATCTTTATAATGTAAACATGATGCATTTATCAAATTCTTACAGCATCTAAACCCCATATAAAAATTCTTAAACTGCATTAAGTGACTATATGTAAATTTCTTTGTCTGAAAATGTTCACATTTGCATACGTATTAGAGCTGTCATCGATCCCAATGATATCGCTGCATCGTCGATATTTATTTTCCGATCAATAATCGATATGAATTTTGAAATAGCGATAATAAAGTCTATATAGGTAAATAAATAGAAGTCACTATTAAGGGTCAAATTAGTAAGAGCAGGGATTCTATATAACAGGGATTTGTAACGAAGTGCATTTTTGAATATTTATAATAAAATCCGAGGATTCCATTTGTAAGGACCTACATACCAATTAGGGACTTTAGTCAGTTATCTTTCCCTGATAAAATCTGAAGCAATCCAATTGGTAAGTAGGTCCTTACAGTTGGAATCCTCGGATTTTATCATGAAGTCCTATGTAAGGATATCAAAATATTTCATCTAATATCTTTCTTGTTAATTAAGATATTAACAAAAGTGATGAAATTTAGATAGTTCTTTACCCTAAAAATATTTAGCTTGAACTTCAAACAAATTAAATGATCAACAAAAAAGTTATTTAAGATTAATTTTGGCAAATTGACATTAAAAAGTAAGGGTAAAATCCGAGTAATCCAACTAATTGGACCTGCCTATTTGAAGTGTATACAAGGGGAAATAACTGACTAAAGTCCCTTATTGGATTGCTTCAGATTTTATCAGGGAAAGATAACTGACTAAAGTCACTACTTTTCCTACAAATCAAACAAAACTTGTCATTTTGTCGATTATGTGCGCTTTTAATAATCTGTACTGTACTATGAGTTAATATTACGTCGTAGACCTCTGTGTTTGTTTCAGAATGTTCAGTATTAAAGTGATAGATAAACGACGAGGCCGTGACAAGCACGTGCATTGTAGATGGCAATTCATTCTTTGTTTAAGGGTTTGTCTTCATGATAGAGTTTTTTCCAAGGAGGCGTCTGCGTTTATACAAAAAAAATGAGATATGGGCGTATGGTATAGCATACTTTTTTTTGTTCGCGACTTCAGTCCTGAAAAATATATTTTCCGTATTTCAGACCCTTTCCCACTTTGAAAATTTACCGAATCCAGAAGCAGTCCCTCAGTTTGTATGTATAGAGCAATTCAAAAAGATTGTCTGCTATGACGGGCGCAATAATACACTAGTAATCCGAACTATATCTCAAGTGTTAGAATACTCGCTGCTACGTTCTGCGTCTTAGTTGGGATGATTACGTCATCTTATGTAATAGAGTGGTATCAACGATTCAGTCACGACGCGTCGTTTGTGCCAGTTGTCAGTAGAGATGTTACATCATCTTATGTAATAAAAAGTTTCTGCTGGAAAAGTTTAAAGATCGTAGTTGATGACTTTTCTGAATAGTGGACTTTATTTATTTTACATACAGATGCAGTAGAATAAATGTAAATGTGCATGAACGATACCTTTTTAGCGGCAGTTATTGAATTGTTTTAAGAATTACCCCTTTGACTTGTGGCGATTGTGTGAAAAAAATCAGTAGTGTGTTCGCCTGTCCGGTTTACCTGTTGTATTTATAGGTCGATTGTATAAAGGGTTTTGAACCGGAACAGTGCTGGTCTACCTATCAAACTAATATCACTGAACTGTTCTTTGTAAACGAATGTTTGTTGGAGCCGGAAATCTAATTCCACATGTCAAACCCGAACAAATTCAGTGCCTTCAGCGCTTTGATTTAATTCAGCTCTTAGTGCAATATTTTAAGTCTCCATGTAATATTTTAAACAGATTTCTACTTGACTAAGGGAAGTAACACGGTATGGAATTTTAATTACTTTTACTGAGATTGTCTCCCTTGTTTTGTAATTGTCAGTTTAGCAAGAACAAGGTTAACAACGAAATTATTATTATCCGAATGATCATCATCGTCCATATTATAATCTTATTATCAGTTCAGTCATTATAATAATCACTTGAATAATACCATCAGCAATGTCATTGTCATCATCAGCGACATCACCATTATTGCAATCTTTATAATCATCATTTTCATCATCATCATCATTTTCATCATCATCATTATCACAATCATTTTCGCCATCATCATTTTCATCATCATCATCATCATCATCATCATTTTCATCATCATCATCATTTTTTATTATCATCATTTTCATCATCATTTTCATCATCATTTTTATCATCATCATTTTCATCATCATCATGTTCATCATCATTTTCATCATCATTTTTATCATCATTATCAGCGACATCATAATTACCCCCAAATTCATAATTAATACTATCATTATCATCATCAACATTTTCATCAAAACAATAACAATTTTCTTACATAAATTTAATATATTTTAACGATTACATGATATCAATTGCACATAATATATTATTAACATATCAATAATAACAATTATCAGTCATAACATTATGTTATTTTACAAATTAATAACACTATGTTATTTTACAAATTAATAACATTATGTTATTTTACAAATTAATAACATTATGTTATTTTACAAATTAATAACATTTTGAAGTACCATTACAAATTTTATAACATTTTACAATTGTAGCAACATTTTACAACTGTAAGAGACATCTTTATGACATAACAGAATAAAAAAGACATTTCACAATTGTTTAAACATTGACTAATGAAATAGTTTTTCATATTGCATGTGTATGATTCATTTGCATATTTTCATTCATCAGTTTTATTACCGTGTGTATTATGAGGTTATCTGTTGACAGACGAACGTCACCATCCCTAAGTAAGTACTTGAATTTTTTATTTTACTATATAATTTATTTCAAGTAAGTGGAATATATATGTATATGTTCAGCCGTCCGTCCGCAACACCCGACATTCACTTCCCCTTTCCTATAGACAGATCCTCACCCCATGTAATTACTATAAATATTCCTTTTTTCCAGCAACTATAGTCCTATGGAACTCACTTCCAACTGAACTTGTGCAGGTTCCTACCCTGGACCAATTTAGGCAGGGGGTGACCACACTTTCATACCACGTTTAAATTGAAACTATTGTTTTTAACTGTTTTTATCTGTACATTTTCTTCTTTTTATTAACACTATCAGCTTTTACTTCAATTCTTACAAATACTTGTATAGTATTACTTTTTATCTCCTGTACATTTCTTCTTTTATTTTTCTTGCACAGACGCGCACCTGCACATAATGCTCATAGAGTGTGATGCAGTATAAATAGATAGATAGATAGATAGATAGAACGGCCTTATTCCGATCTCAATCAGTTGACAAAGGGAACTAACTCGATTGACCGCCTAATTCCGATCTAAATCAGTTAACAAAGGAAATTAACTCGATGAGCAGCCTAACTCCAATAACAATTCAGTTGACCAAGGGAGTTAACTCGACAAAGAGCCTAACTCCAATATTAATTCAGTTGTCAAGGGGAGTTAACTCGGTAGACGGCCTTATTCCAATCTCAATTCAGTTGACAAAGGGAGTTAACTGGACTGACGGCCTTATTCCAATCTCCATATACAATGGCTAAACAATGCAACATTCCAGAATTGGTATATCGTACCATGACAGTTATACAGCACATATTCAAACAATACACTTTCAATCTGAGGTATCATTTCATTGGTGATGGTATTTCTTTTGATCTTGCTCCAAGCACCTGTCTTGTTAATTCTTCAAAAGCCTAAATAGATAATAAATAACAATTAAAACGCTTGGAATTATTAGTAAGTTTCTCATCCAATTGAAAACGTCCTGTGAATATTATAGGTTAAGAAATCTAGAATAAAAAAAAACCAACCATGCTGCGTAGGTCTGGACATTCTCGTACCAAGAAGCTATCAAGATTCTCAATCTAGATCGAGAATTTTGATAACCTCTGAATACGAGAATGATATCAAGCGAAACAGAAATAGATCATAAAAAAGAAAACTTTATAATGGAACTAAGGAAATTCATAACAGTTATGAGTAAGTGACCTAAGCAAAGATTAGTATTTATATCTTATAGTGTTTCTGCAGCAACAACTGTTTGAACCAGACGAAATCGTAAAAAATAAAATCTTGAGTAAAACTGTGCTTTGAATTCAAATTTATTGCATCGTTGAGCCATCTCAAATTACTTACGTCAATTTCAGCTAATACTGATGGATCGATCTCCCGTCTAGGAGACGACAACGATGATAACGTACTACTTCTACTGTTACTTCGATTATACCGTGCCGAAGATGGCGAACCGGAACCACTTTGTCCATTTTGTGGATATGTAAGATTTAAATCCAGTTTTAAATCCGCCATTGGACGAGTTAAGTCAGTTACACTATTTTCAGGTGATGGATATTTGTTCTGATTTTCATCATTGTCCATAGAACTATTGTCAATCATACCATTTATGTTAATGTCGCCATTTTGTTTTAAATTTGGAACACTTCCGTTTTGAGTTAAACCATTCACCGGTCGTTTTTTAACGGAAACCTTTGAAAATGTCTTATTTGTCCACTTCTGAACTGCATTTTTTAAACCGGTATTTTGTCGAAGTTCGTCCTCTTCGTCAATGTTATAACTTCCGTTTCCGGTGTAAGGCACATATGGCATCGACTTCCGGTTTTGATTTACATCAAAATTTTCAGAGAGTTTTTTCTCGACTTCAACTTGGCTCATTTCAGAGTCTATTTTTTCTAACTTATCATTAAGTTCTTTAAGTTGATCTTGTAAAAACACGTTTTTATTTTCATCTAATTTCTTGGCTTTACCAAAACCAAATAAACCTCGTTTGTTACCGTTGGGTCTTTCTAACTGTTTCTGTATTGTCTCAACCTTAAATGAGAAAGAGCAAACTGTTGAATTTTTAATCATCTAAGAAATTGCTACTTGATAATACTTTCGTTGGTTCCAACCAGTCTAATAAAGGATTGATGTTGGGGCGTTTTCACAGGAAAACATTCACTCATTCTCATGACGATGTAGCTGAACTAAAATGATTGTCCAAACATAGAATTAAAACAAAATGGATTATATAAATTATTCACATTCATTGACAATCCCATGCAATCTTGTTTGATGCTTTAATTATGCTTTAATGGGTGAAGTTTGTGTGACATTTGCCAAAGAGAAAATTAGGAATTTCGATGACATTGTTGTTTTGTTTTATTATATACATTAGAGTAACTTTTGAAATCGAGACCAGATACATTTAAATTAAGGCCTGGATGAGTGACAATCAACTTAAGCAAAGTTTGACCTTATAAAGGACATCAACGAAACGGTTCATGAACTATGTGGTGTTTAAAAAATTTGGATATATTGAGTCTGGAAACTAAAAACTATTCCACTTCACCTTTAGTTGTGCGGACATTCTTCTCTGACGTAATCTAGTGACGTCACTAGTTCTTTGTTCGTCTGTAAGGACGTCAGGGGGATAATGTGAGTTAGGGGATCTATCCGGACTATCTGTGCCTTTAGCTCGTTGTTTCTGAAAACAAAGATGGATGACATGTCTGAATAAACATTTAATTTATCAATGATTTACAATAATATAAGTCAACTACTGGAATTTAATGTTAAAAATTCTATAAAGATCTAATTGGACTAGGTCTAATATTTTCAAAAAGCTAGGCTATAGTACATTCTTTTAAATATTTGAAGCTGGATCAGGAATGCTTTTTCGGTCAGAGACAACATGTTTTCTTCATGATTGAAATGTATTTTACATAAACTGAACATTATGATAATAAAAACTGAATAAAACTATAATTGGAAGAAAAATCCCGTTAGGCAATAAGAAATGGCCAACAAGCATATTAGATTTTAGTGGCATTCAATATTTAAATGAACTCGTATGCGTTAGTCATAGTTGGTCACAAACTTTGTCACAATATAGGCCTATAATATTACAACATTATTAAAACAAACAACCATGTATAGTTCTATGTATGGTTATATTATACCTTCTGTCTAGCTGCCTGTTTCCTCTCTAGCTCATGTTTTTGACGTAACATTTCTTCTAGTAATTTTTGTTTTACTTGCTTTCTCTTTTCACCAACATCATCTTGTCTGTTATTTTCACAACCTTAAAAACAAAACGTACATGTAGATATATTTACAATAACATCACATCATACAATATAAATGTTCTTAGATTTTCCACAGGGGCGAGGTCTTAATGAAGTTAAGTCACACAAATATGACGATGCATTTTTCATTATTAAACATCACTCATATTTCATCTTTCGGTTTGACAAATAATGTCTCCATGCTGGGATCATGATAAAAAAAACGTAGAGATCAACTTGGGAAAATCATTTTGAGGAGTCGAGGAATAAAGACCTACAGTTTTGTGGTTAAAACACATTCTAAAATTCTCGAAAATGTTTTCTGGACTATACAGGACCTTGCTGTTTCATCTATAATATGTATACGGGAACCATAGAATTAAACACACAACAAAGGATAACAGCCATTTTAAAACATTCAACTAAATACATATGTAGTGTAAGCATTAATCGTATTACATTCATGATATACCGCCGATCTGAAGAACATGAGCTATTGAGAAAAACAATGGCGATCATCTACGAAGTGTATATTGGCGAAGGGTTCCAAATGCTCTCTACCATGTCAGGAGCAGTTATAAATTAATTCTACTTGTAATATTTCATGATAATCACATATCTCTTAATTCATATTCAAAACCTTAATTGTCTTCACTCACCTGAGCATGCGCCAAGTTCTATTTCCGATTCTTTGATTGGACTGGATGGTTCTTTTAAAGCTGTTTGTAAACAGTGTTCCCATTGGTCCATTTCATCACGTGACTCCATGGATAAATATAACGCTGTAAAATTCTTAAAATAGAGATAAGAAAATTATGATTAGAAATAACATACAATCTAGACCGGAGATATTGTTAATATTATATTCAATTGTTCGTGGCACATGCAATAACCCCGTCGGATAAGCCGAGCATAGTTACGATTGTCGTATGTCTCATTAGATTTTCTTCATAATTATTATCACATCTTGGAAACAAAGAACACCAGGACGATACGAATGACCCTGTCCTCCGTCCATCAAAAGTTTATCCATTCTCGTTCCCAGAGGTTCAAGATTTTTGATCGATTATCCTGATAGCCTCTGGGTACGACAAAGCAATTAATCTTGATTTAATGATTTTGTAGTTGTCAGACACTTGTGGAAGTATGTGCCTCCTACCTGGTTAACAGCTAAATCCTGAGATTTACATAATTATAGCCATTCTAGGTACGGTGAGTAGATTAACTGACCGCCATTATATGAACTGTACAATGTGTTGCTACAGCGTTAAACCCAACCAAAAAATTAAAGTAGCCAGCAGCAGCGTGTTCAGATACACTGAACGTTCCAAAACGTTCCGTAACGAAAGTGTCGGAAAAACTCAACACGTAGACAACTCAACCCATAGACAACTCAACCCGAGACAACCCAATCCCCTACTAACGGATTGAGTTGTCCCAACTTTGAGTTGAGTTATGCACGGGTTAAGTTGTCTTCGGGTTGAGTTGTCCCGTACCCGTATAGCGTTAGCTAACAGTAGTTACTGAACACGCAGCAAATTTAGAGAAGTTGTTCACGTTGAAATCGACTTAGAATCTAAAACTCAAAATTCTCTACACACGCAAAAAGACGGTTATCAGGAAAATCGCCGTGGCATGACATTCCTATTAGCACGATAATTTATGAACATGTTTATATTCTTGTTAAAGGCAGTTCAGGATAACGTCAGTCAGAGTTATGAATAAAAAGTAAACGTTTTCATTTTTAGATTGTTACGAGTGAAATGGTGTAGTGCAAAGAACATATTCACATGCCTTGTCAATATAGGTTTATATTTGCTCTAAAATACGTGATATTTTTGTGGCTAATCTAAATACTTGGAACTGGAACGAGTCAAAGATATCCCGGATAAGCTGGTATAATTTTTATTTGAATTAATTCCAACAAATTCTGATAAAATATTTTTCATACAAAAACGAACATCGGGTGTGGTTTTTTAAACAAAAAATATTCCGGTGAAGTCTACAACCAAGATAAAGAAAAATATAGTATTTGTATGCTTGAGAAATAAGATTAGATAAAATGGCATTAAAATAGTAGTTTTTACATGTATGTAATATATTTGATTTCTTCCAGGCAGTCTACAGAATATGAATAAGAACAAGGTTAGTTTATTTATTTATATTGGGTTTAACGCCGTTCCATACAATTGTTTAAGTTATTTTACGGCGTCCAGTGCACCTAACCTCGTATATTTCCTGGACCCTTATAACCAGTACTCACCTACCCTTCAACAAGGCCGGAAACTTCTCCATATACCTAATTAATGGAGGAATATTGACATTGATGTAAAATTTTCATGGAAGGGTATAACCTCCCGGGTGAAATTCGAACCCGTATCCCCTACGGGACACTAGATTCGAATTCCAGGCGCGCTACCAACTGCGCCCCCAGTCCGGGTTACAAGGTTAGTGACATCTTCAGTAGAGCAGAAGTGAGAAGAGATAGTTGGTACTACCACTGATGGGTAGGTAGACGTAGGTCGATTATAATAGCTTTGCTCTAATTCCAGAGGAACGTAAATGTTTGTTTGTTTGTGTGGTTTAACGCCGTAGCAACACATTGTATAGGTTATATCACGGCGGTCAGTCAACCTACTCACTCCTCCTGGTAAGGCTAAATGCTCTGGATTTAGCTGTTAACCAACTACTATTATAAGCACATACTTTCGTCAATGACTGACAACTGCCCTAAATAATTAAAATGTATGTATGGTGAGTGTGCGGAACCGTTGTGTTCGTTTTTCTGCCAGCTCTACAAGATGGTAACAGTTATTTTTCTATGAAACTTTCCTCTATAGAAAAATAATCCGCAAAGACGTAAGTCATGCTTAATAGAAACTGTCTGAATTTCAAATTATTTTTCTCAAATCTGTAAAAATGCACTTGCGCCGGTTCGGACTTACGGCGACGGAGAGGCAGCTTCTCGGTGTTTCAAAGTGACACCAAAACCTTACTAGTCCAGACAAACCCTTTGCTCCTTTAACATGTATACTTACTTCATGTGATAGTTGAAGAACAAAACGTTTTCCTTTAAATTGATCCACCATGTTCGTTACAGTATAACCTCGTAGATTTAATACATCCACTGTAATATTGTCATCTGATGTCAGGTAACAAAATAATGTCCCTTGATGTAAAACATACCAATATCTGAAAATAATGAATATTAAATGATATTTGAATGAGTAAACTTCATTTAACTGCCAGTGGCTCATAAACGTAGCCCGTTGATTTAAATACTCGATATATATGCTATTACTCTTGTACAATTTTTCTGGTAAATTAAAAATTAGCAGCGTCAATAGTGAAGATTTGAACCTGGGACTCTCTCATTCCCTAAACATATCTTACAACTGGACTACAACTCTCTCCTAAACTACTTGTATAAAAAAAGAAACAGCTCGTCAAGAGAGGTAGCGTACATAGCTTAAAATACAATGTTTATATTTAGAAAGTAAATGTTCAATGCTATATCATATTAAAAGCCAGAAACATGAAACAATGTGCGTTCTTAAATGAGTCACAGTAATATAAATGTACTTCTATATTAAAATCACAATTAAATCTGGACTTTAATCAGAAAACCATCAAACTCCTGGCATTTTGTTCGAAGATTTAATTGTGATAATATTTCAAGACTGTGAACACGAAAGTATAACAACAAAAAAGTGAAAAGCAGAACAAAAATATTTTGGCAAAATACTGAACTTTATTATGATTATAATACTTAGTTTTTGTTGTTTTAATCACCAGCTGATTTGATATGAATATTACTCAGCCAGAAGATCAGATGATTGTAATAGACGCCAGATTAAACGATATTAACAATGATCTTAAAGTACAAAAGTAAGTGAGCATCAATTTTATCAATTAGTCGGAAGAGAAAAGAAAATCATAAGATTATATATGACTGAAATGTCATCATTCGGATCACCCCTGTTATAACTGCGCAACAAACGTTAATCATCATTTTACGGAATCCCCCGAGTGGTTTTCCGAACGACGATGTCATATATTTTGATGAAGTAATTTTCTTTCCGATCTTATTTCGGTGATCAAAAATATATAACAAATATTGCATGAATCAATTTGTATTTTAATTCTCCCTTTTTGAAATGATTTAATACAATCAGTACTTACTTTATCCATTGTGTGCTGACACTTTTCCTCTCTAGATATCCAGAGATACTTTGTTTTCCTTCCAATTCTTTAGCTGCCACTTTCTTCACCACCAGAGGTTTATGGCGCTTCCGGGGTGACGTCGGCGAATCCGTCGGCGTGGAAGATGTATTTTTCTCAGACTCCGACATCCCGTTAGAGTGTGTATTAAATGACCGAGATCTTCGCACTTCTCTGGAACCCTGGAAATACAAAAGCATTTTACATTATAAATAAAATTCCAGAAATATTTAAAAAATCTTCTGTAAAGAAATGAAATATAAAGATTTTATCTGAAATCTGGGCAAATTCCTTAACACTGATCAGGTGGATCAGTACTGAAAATTTCCATCTGTTTGGATCGAATTGACAACCAACAGCTTGTATGCTTTCATGCTATCTAACATACAAAACATGAATTTCTGATGTGGTAAACTGATTTAAACTTCAAAGAAAATGAGACAAGACCAAACCCCCTTATATTCATCGATGATCATACACATTGAAATATTCATAGCTTAGTAGACAAAGAAAGTTTTCAAGATTTAATTAACAGGAGTATCGTCATTTTTCAATTTTACAAAGACACTACAGGTAACAATTGGAGCCATCTTTAAAGTATCACGATATTTTTAAGCACGTTACTCTTTAGATTCGAAGAAATAAACGAAAAAATCTTTTTTTAAGTTTGTACATGTTGAAACTTCGTAACCTTGACCAGTTTGGTCAAGTCTTGTGATACCGGGTCTTGTAATGTGTGATCTGTTTTTTTTTGAAAATTTCACTTGATCAAGAACTTATGCATGGTACTGTAAAGAAGTTCTTATCATTATCAATATATCGTATGTTAAGTTCTTTCCTCAACTTAGATAATATAATCACTAGAAATAAAACATATGTTCCTTTAAACAACACTCTGAGAGTTCCATACGAAATCAGTGAGTTCCATACTGACATCATCACATTCTACAGTCTATCAGGGATTCTATATAACAGGGATTTGTAACGATTGCTTTTTTAATTTTCTCGGTCGTCACTGTCTATAACTGATTGAAGCAGGCTGTACAAACTATTTCAGAGTTTAAAAACTTGATTTATGTTTTTGTTCATGTCTTCCATGCAACTTGTGAATGTTTCTGAAGTTTTTGACAAAAAGTGTTGCAATTATGACCGAAAATATGACTTTAGGTGATGTAAAATGGGGCTAAAAATGGCAGATCGGCGGGAAAATGCATTATTTTGTGAAACAGTCTGTGAGCGTAATTTACCTTAAAACCATGTAAAAACACATTTTCCTAACATTAATGTCGATTTGAATGGTACTGGTACAAAGTTTCATGTGAATATCTTTATTTAAACTAGTAATACTTGTTTTCCGTATTGGCCGAAATAATAGCGACGACAGTGAAATTTGATGAAAATCTGTTATATTTACTTATCGTTACAAATCCCTGTTATATAAAATCCCTGAGTTTATCAATGGAAACAACTCTTGTACTGGGATACATTATATCATTTCTAACATAATCTTGTGAACTGTCAATCAATTTCAATAAGAGAAAAAAACATTTGACTTAAATCAAAACAATATAAAAGCGTGTTAACAGAAAAAAGGAGAAGACCCATATTTGGGCCAATTCAACAATGAATTTCTACAAAATTAAGACCGCAAATATAGCGGAAAATGCAGTTAAGCACTGCAATTAGGGACTTTAGTCAGTTATTTCCCCTTGTATACTCTTCGAATAGGTAGGTCCAATTAGTTGGATTACTCGGATTTTATCCTTACTTTTCAATGTCAATTTGCCAAAATTATTCTTAAATAACTTATTTGTAAATCATTTTATTTGTTTGAAATTCAACCTAAGTATTTTTAGGGTAAAAATCTATCAAAATTCTACCACTTCTGTTAATATCTTCATTAACAAGAAAGATATTAGATGAAATATTTCGTTATCCTTACATAAGACTTCAATGATAAAATCCGAGAATTCCAACTGTAAGGACCTACTTACCAATTGGATTGCTTCAGATTTTATCCGGGGAAAATAACTGACTGAAGTCCCTAATTATGTAAGTAACGTTGGTGGACATCTGCAATAGTGCAATGTAGCTCGGACACCGTAGTACATCAGTTAAGGCATAACAGTGTCATGCAATGGTAGATATTTCTCACAAACTGGCAATGAAAACAACAACGCAGACACATCTAAAGAAGGGACAAAGTTATTCTTGAATATCACGATGTATGATGCGGATGTACATGTATCAAAGCTCAATGGATAATCGTTTGATCTGAAACAAATAGATATATTTATACTACTCTCCATTGCATCGGTTCGAAAGATTCACTCGTACTCGTTCACTTTCTGAATGTAATGTATTCACTGAGCTGCGAGGGGAGTGTATATTTAAGCGTGACAGAGAAGAATTTATACATGTATCTACCTCTTACATAAATAAAAAAGTTGAAAAACATTTTCTGCACAGTTTTTTTTGGTTCATTTGCTTTGAATGATATTACATCATTGCGTTTACGTAGAAAAAACATGTTTGTGTCGATTTTATGAATCGATGAGACAGCATTTTTATCAATGTAAAAAATGTACAAGTAAACAAAATGCCAAAGAAAATGTATACATGAATACATACACTGATGAAAGTGTGGTTTAGTTATTTAATAGGACATGTATCTTCGCACAGCTTGACAGAAATGTATACTCTGGGCTTCATTGAAACATATTTGAAAAGCTCAGCATGGTAGTTAAATGTATATTCGTTTATTTCATTCATGGATTTAAATAGTTTCCATTTTAACTATTTCACATTTAACGACCTCATATGTTGTAAGATTTACATTTTTCTAAAAGTCTAGATTTTTAAGTCTAGATTGGGATTGTGTCATAATACGAATGTTTTCTCTTTTTATGCTACAGTCCCATAAACATAAAAATAGCCGTGAGGGCACCGTACGGGCACAGTGCGATCAAGCTCCACAAGGACTCCGTACAGACTGTTACGTTTTTACTAGGGACCGTGAGATGAGCCATGGATACACGTATCGGTTTCAAAGTCAAATCTTGATCATAATCGTGGCCGAGTATGGATTGAACTTGTATAACTTCCAGCTACGGCTCCGTACGGGTGTGTTGTTTTGTGCCATATGCGTACCGTCACCTTAATATGCAAGGCTTTCCACGGCATACGGCTGTCTGCACGTACGGGTCCGCAACAAGCCACGATTTTATGGGACTGAGGCATTACTTAGATTGGAAAAAAGTACGTTCATAATCTACAATTAACAACATCATTATATATTATTCATCATCTTCACCATTATTATAATCATCGTCGTCATTGTCGTCATCATTATAATCATCATCATTATTATCATCACCACCATTATTATCATTATCAGAACATCATTATAATACCACCATCATTTATAAACATTTTTACAGCATCGACAAAATAAAAAGCAGAATTTATCCAAAGTGGGCTGTTTTTAATGGACACCATTTACAAAAGGCTTGAAACCCTTTGAAAATCTCTAGTAATACCTATGATAAAATGAATGTTTTCCACAACAAATGATTTTGTTGTCTACAAACTGTCCACAGCAACAATATATAAAGATATTCAACGGTGGAGATATCAGAAAGTGGACTCTAGAATGATTTATATAAAACATACATAAAGCACAATAACTACTATGGTTGTGTTTTAACCACCGGAATCAACTTTGTACATAAACTTAACAACATGCCCAACAACAACAAATATCTAAACACCATCGTCATCATCAACAAAGAGTTATTGTTATCAACACCTGTCCACAAAGACCACAAGAATGTTTACAAAAATAGCACCAATATGATGTTTATGTTCATTCATTTATAACTACGGTTGATGTTCATGTTAATCAACGTTTATGGTTACAAACAAAACTAGGATGTTCAAAAGTCGGTCAAGTTTTTATAGATGGTACATAGTATATTACGTGACACCATTTCAATGTTAAGAGTCATATATTATACACCAAATGAACACCATTAATTTTGTTAATTAGTTCTGCTAAGGTAATTGGACAGGTTATATATCACACAAACTAGTTTAACACTCATACTGACAAAATGCATGCTTAACCACGACCCCCTGTACCGAACCACTAGGTATTTTAGTTCTGACTTCCAAAATTATATAAGCCGTTTTAAGGCCATTTCGTTCTTCGTCTGACGCGGCATTATTATTATAATTAATACACATGGGTTCGCTGTAGATCTTTATAAGCTAGGTTATTTCAAGATTTTTTAAATAGAAAAAATTGGATAGCTTAAATGGATTTCTTTTAAGAAAAACAACAACATAAACGCTCGTCTAATTCCCTGATCGTAAGACATTGGACTTTTCCAACACAATACAGTGTTGTTCACGCTACTTTTAAAAGGCATCATAAAAACTCAACGAAATAATGAAACCTACAGGGTCGAGTGGTAATGAAGTAAGATAAGTTACATTTGGAAAGCTTCCTTCAAACTGTTTCTTAACCCATTCACGCCACATTTAGTCTTTTCTTAGAGCAGCAAGAAACATTAATACGTTTTAATTAAACTTAAAATTTACTTTACCGTAAGTTCATGTCGTCCAATACGCAACAGCATAGATAATCGTCTCTTAACATACATCGGCATCCCGCTAGTTATTGTAGTTTACAATTTATTACTTTACTGTTGTAAGGTCGTCTTTCTTATTGCACAATTTTGCCAGTTTTGACGAATTTACAATTCCAAATGCTTGGTTTAAGAAGAAAATGTCTTCATACTATGACCATTAAAGATCACATCGGCTATTGCAGAATTATCCCATTTGTACGAGCGATTTTAAGTCCTCGATGCCTAATTTTAGAAGAAATAGTTCTCTTTAATAAGACCATTAACTTTGACGTTTATTATGGTAAAACTTTATTGTATTTTTAACTTTAATATTTAAAACAATGCTTTATTCAGTATTTAATCTAATAACTTTAGTCAATTATTCAGTTTTTTTTCTAGAATTTCAACTTGGTAATATTCCAATCAATTTTCACCAGTTTTTTTCAGTATTTCTAAACAATTTAGCAAAAGAGTAGTTTTTTCAGTATTTTTAACATTCCTTACATGTACTTGTCAATACACAATAGCATCTAACATATGTACAGGTTTTAAATGAATTTTAAACAAAGTAAAACTCATTAAATCCAAGAAACTGAATTCAAAATTCAAAAAAGACGTTACAAATTCAAAGGTCATCGTAATTTTAACCATGTAGATATGTACAAAAAGATGCCATTTCAAATTAATCACACCATTATTAATAAAAGAAAAACAACACTATAGATATAATATATCGCTGATACAATACTACAATGACACACAACTGAACTGGAAACTTTCAATTATCTAGGTCCAAACATACAAAAAACAAAAATGTAAAACATCACAATTTTTGTACAGTCATGTCCCACACAAACAAACTGCTAAAATGCTCTAAATAATGCAAGTACGTTGGTCTCGTTCAAGCTATATCTATAAAATATTAAATCTAATATGAACTAATCTGGTTTGTCCATTAACAACAATAGATATCCATGGGCATTATCATTAAGAATTTTATCTTATTGTATTTTAAATTCTCAACAATACATCTCCGCTGTGGACAACAATGGGAAACATATTGCTTAGGACTTTTAAATACAATTTTGTAAGTAAATAAAGACGGTCGCAAATAAACACATAACCTTGCGTTATCTAATCTTTATTTCAAATACAGATTTTATGTACAATATCGGTTATATGATTATTTTGATACGGGTATTGTTGTTTTTTGTGTCTGTGTTGTTTTACTGTTGTTTGATAACATCTATTAGACAATGGTGTCTTGTTAAGTCTTTGTAACAATATTGGTATTACATTAATAGATTATCTAAGATCATTATAATGTATGAGACCACACTACACTTGAGGTATAGAAGTACAGAAATATACAGTGCAAACCAAAAGTTCTCCATGACAAATGATACATTTTAAGAGAAACAAGAAATATCTTTGAAAAAATAGATATTCGGCGCTATGTTTAAAGTATAAATGTTAGTCAGCGAACGATAAATTTCATAATTGATATTATAACCGCATATTGAAAATTTTGAACCGTGTACTAAACTTTATTTCGGGACAACCAATGATTTCATATGTTTTATTCATTTCTCAATACCAGAAAAGAATTTCATTAGGCATACAGAAATAGTAGAGCAAATTGTATTGGTTAAAATATAGGTAAAAAGTTGGCTTAGACAGCTGCGCAGAAAAAACATAACATGCATACCACAAGTAATTCTATAATGATTAAAGTTTACTCATGTAACATACAGTTTTAATAGGTAAGATACAAGATACAAAAATTATTAAGTAATATAGGCCTTCGGTCTAAATAACAAATATACATTATACAAACAATGTCAATTAATTGGATACTTTGTTCAATACAAATAAACGAATATACATCGATTCTGTCAAAGGGCTTTTGGACGGCACTGTAAAAGCTATGAAAACTGTGAGCTATAAGACAAGGTCAAATAGCAGCTTTAAATGTGGGTGGGTTGCCTTAATTTCCCTCAATTTAAGAAAAGGGAAAGGGGCGTTCTACTAAGTAACTATTTTGAGGTTATTGTAACCGATGTGTCAGACTGACAAATCGTTCTCGTATATTTTGACTTGTAAGGTTGAAGAAGTCATTCAAGATTTCTGTAGTAGGAAATGTCAAATATCAAAGTTCTGCAACCTGTAATAATGCATCATTTATATAAAAACGTGGTGCTTTTGTAAGCAAAAAAGATTAATGTTTCATTTATTGTCCAGTGGCACAGTATTGACTGTTCATACTGTATATAGTACATAAATATTCAATTTTGCAAACGAATGTAGCACATTTAATTCTATATAATGTTTATTTAAATTCAGCTATCAACGCTATCACGGCCCTGATGAAGTCTTGTTTTTGGGAGAGTTCTGAGCAGAATTGCTGGAAAACAAAGCCAAATAAATAGAAAGTTCATACGTCTTTAGAGTTAGCAGAACAGAACAGAACAGAACAGAACAGAACAGAACAGAACAGAACAGAACAGAACAGAACAGAACAGAACAGAACAGAACAGAACAGAGCAGAGCAGAACAGAGCAGAACAGAACAGAACAGAACAGAACAGAACAGAACAGAACAGAACAGAACAGAACAGAACAGAACAGAACAGAACAGAACAGAACAGAACAGAACAGAACAGAACAGAACAGAACAGAACAAGTCTTTCATTTGCCCAGTTTACATATAGTAAAAACATGTGATTAAATAGTAATAGATAAAAAAAATACGGTAATCGTGGTAGCAAAAATGTGTCAAATCTGTTCATATTAATTTTGTGCACAAATTCAGCAATGTATCCTCAATTTCAGGTACACGTAAGTTCTACCACTAGGAAGATAGTTATATGTTACGGAACATAAACTTTACATTGTGGTTACTGAATATTACATAAATAATTTAAAGGTCATTTAGCAATAAATAATTTAATTAAATAACCATCTATGTAGTAATAAAGGTTTGAAATACGACCCTAGCAGGGATTGATGTCAATTTTATCACATTAAAAATAAATCGTGTTACATCAACAAGGCTTTGTAAATTGTTACATAAATGATTTTTTGAAAGTTAACCAGATGGTCCGGTGTAGAAAAATTAGAAAATAAAACTGTTTGTGGGTCGATCATATAAAGAACTAATTGAACTGACCTAAAATTTAATAAATATTGTTCTTGATAAAACCAGACAAATGGGGACTCGAAGATGACTTTAATGTGTGAAAACATCATAGCATCATCGGCGCTGAAGATAAATTCAGAATTTTGTGAATAGGCTTTCGTGGTCGAGTGGTAGTGATCAATGACTTAAAAGAAATTTAATACGATTTAAACCCCCAATTTCAACTATAATATTTTACTGTTTCTGTATCTGATATGTTTGCTTACAGCTTTACAATAAGTCATATAACTGTTTAAAAGAAAATACTGTTCAGCAAACTTGAGACATTATGATGTAAACTTAAGATGTATGAGCAATAGTCCAGTGGTAGGACGCGCACTTGGGGATCGAGAGGTCCTGGTTCGAACCCCACCAGGGGCACTGCTAATTTCCTTGAGCAAGAAATTTACCTGCGATTGCTTCACTTCACCCAGGTTTAAATGGGTACCTGCGAGGGGGTATAATTCCGTTGCGCCAGTGTCGGCTGCACTAAGCGGAGTTAAAAGACCCCCCAGGGAGATTGATAGATAGATACCAGTAGCCCGATGACCAGGGGTAATAGCTGTAAAGTCGGCGAACGTGCGTAAGCATGAAACTTAGACTATAAAATGCATTGACTTTTTTACTTTTACATTCTTAAAAAATTTGAAATGTATGAAGTCCATCCTACTTTTTGCCCATAATAAGTTATTATTTTAAGTCTTCAATCTATCATGCTTCAACATAACAGTACTCATGTTCTACACAGCGAAGGTTAACCACCTAGCTATTTTTTTATATTTTAAAAGAATATAAATAATGAAACCACTGACTTTGATATAGTTGATGGTATTATTTCATTAACATTAAATACGAATGTAAAAAAAGTCCGCTGTTTTACTTTTGCAAAAATAGAAAGGTCCAGACAAAAAATTAAAATTTTAATGAGCGCATTGCTCTCTGTAACAAAAAAAAGAACGTAAGTCTCCGGGGTCAGTGACAGTTGGAATGATTTATTATATATAAGGAAGATCTAATGCTCACCATCAGTCAGTGTATGGTTGTGTAGGTCCACATAGAGTTGTCAGTTATTATCAATTAACTGGCGTGCACGTGTCAAAACAATTGTCACAACCCTATTACTAAAGTAATAAATAACCATAGCTATAAACTGTACTTACATTTCATACAAAAAAAACAACAGTAAGTTAGATTCACAGGGGATTGTATCTAAATAAAATTAACCTGCAACAAGATCGAGGAGCGTATCGTTTCCTCGATAAGGAATTAAGAAATATGCCTGATCGAAAGCACTTTCGTTGCAGCAGTTCTTAAAAGTATTTTTATCTTATTTTAAACTAGGATAAAAAGTGAGTACTACTATCTTTGGCAAGTACGCGTACAGCTTTCTACCTTCATAGTATCTAATTACGATGTTGTAAGCGACCTTTTGTATGAACATACTATACATAAACTTGTGGTTATGATGAAAACATCACATTATTTATAGACTTCTTTATATCCTGGTCAAATGATACTTTATGAAGAAGCTCGACATCAAAGAAATACTTTATAAGACTAAACCACTGTCTGTGGTTCTTAATGGTGTAAAGGTTTTACTGGAACATGACTGAGTTTACAGACGATTATGCCATACGTAGTGTATGTCTGGCGAAATTTTTAGGAAACTTTTAGGCCCCAGTGTATTCATTTTTTGAGAAAAAGGGGGCGCGAAATTATACAACAATCAGCACGTAGACCTTCCACGCAGCCGAATAGAACAGAACAATAAGTGGTGTGATGTAAGAATGTTAAAGGGACGTCACAAAAACGGAAACAATGACTTAAGGGATTTCTGCTTTCGAACGGACAGTAAACAACATTGTGAAACGAAAAAAATCACCATCGAACGAATTTGTTTATCTTTCATTGCGCGAAGTGTTGATCATAACATAACATTATATACTAATTACTATTAAGACACCGTTTATTAATTAACAAAAACATCCATGTTTTACGAGTAAACAAAAGAATAAAACGAAAACAAAAACATAAAAACGACACGTTCAATTATTATCATAAAACAAAGTGTACAAAATATGTAATACTAAAACACAACAGGAAAATAACAAATATAACAAACAAAAACAAAAAACATATGGCCCACATGTCAGTGATTCAAAATATACGAATGATACAAAAAAGTGTGGTAGGTCGACGAAAATTGTGCGCTTTGACAAATTTGTAATTTTTAGGTGAGCGTAGTAAGTAAAATGCTACAATGAAACAGATTTGAAGTCGAGTTGTAGACGGTATAGGGCGAGCGGTTTGATAGCTGGCCATACTATCGTCGATTATTTATTCATCTTCAAATATATGGAATACTGAAATCAAAGTTCGGAAAATTTTAATAAGCCTAAAATAAAATATATTTTTTTAATTACATGCAGTTGGAGTGGTTTTGAGCTGACCACAAATAATAGTTTTTTCCGGCAAAACATTTAATCAGTGTCATACAAATAGGTTCTGAGAGAATTTTTACAGACATTGACTAACTGAAACGCTTGCTTAAACAACCTAAAAGCTTTAGTAGGAGAGCATTTACAGTTGTAAGAAAATTGTTACAACTTATTTTTTTGTCAAAATCAGCAACATTTTCAACCACATGGACTTACTTACAGTAAA
Organism: Mactra quadrangularis; assembly: GCA_025267735.1. Taxonomy (NCBI): domain Eukaryota; kingdom Metazoa; phylum Mollusca; class Bivalvia; order Venerida; family Mactridae; genus Mactra; species Mactra quadrangularis. Next base: position 2,575,112 of record CM046294.1, read on the forward strand.
GTATAACAACTTTGAGCAGTTGAGTTGAACTATCTTGTCGAATCCACAATCGGCGCAATGAGCATACGTCAACAATATTATTAAAATTAAATTGAAATTCCATACATTTTTCAAACTACCTCAGTTTTTAAAAATTAAGAATCTTCATAAAATACCTCTATAGAGTAAGTCCTTATGTTCCAAAACTGTATATATCCCACAAATAACAGTAAAACATCCAAAGATACTAATATAAAAATACCAATTTGACGGTAGATTTAACCCTAAATTGATAAATAACCCCTATTAAGAAGGTACCTGGGGCTCTCAATTGGGTCTCAATAACATAATAGACCAGGTGATATAAAAGGTATAGATAGTTTAAAGTTTAAAAGAGCCACTCTATCACTAGGGTGCTAACAGTTTACCTTTCTTATCTAACAAAAGTAAACCTGGCGGGGGAACTATGTCAGAATACGTCATTAAAGTAATCCCTATAATGTTTTACGTGTCAGTATCCGCGTCAGTGTTTTAGACCGTTCCGTTTTATAGTCTGATTATTTATTACAAAATTTTGCGATTTCTCTCTATTGACATTCGTTAAGGGATTGATACAAGCTAGGGTCTTAAGTTGGTCTTAGTCTGTCCAGGGTGTGTTGACATTGTTTTGAAGTTTAAATTATTGAATACTTTGAAGTTTCGGTCAAACGTATTGTGTAACGCGCATGCGTATATTGCTCGTTTTTTCTCAACTGTCAAAACATGAAGAATTTCACGGTGTATGTATTTGTTAAAATTATTATCGTAATACATCCATGAGTTTCCGAAAGTTTGTATTATGATCGAGTAAAGCTGCTTCTGCCGTATGATATGTTTTAGTCAAGATATTTTTATTTACAATAAGGCCGCCAGTACAAAAACAATGCATTCAGTCACCGTCAAATTATTCAAGCTTTGAACATGCAATCAGTTAAAAGTAGTGGCGTTACCGAAGTGCCATTCTCGTTCCCAGGGGTTATCCGGATATTCGATAGACAATCTTGATAACCTCTGGGAACGAGAATACTGAAGTGCGTAATGTACCAACTAGTCTCAGGTCAATTTGCACAGACTATAACTATTGCATTATGTAAACACATGTGCCTATTTTTGGATTATCGTTCAACAATATAAATCTATCGGTTATAAAATAAATGTTCCATTTTTATCTTTTAACCTAAAACAAATATAATTTGTCAATATTGAGGTAATACACTTTCTGTTTTGTTTGAACTTTTCAAGTGTTTTAAGATTTACATCTTTTTTAATAACCTATGCACGTACCTGTCTCGTAAAGTTCAAACATATACTACATATTATACGTCTATAGATCACATATTGGACTTTGGGAGAAACAGATATATATATATATATATGTATATAGATACAAAAGATAAAAAATTTGGAAGACAGTTGTAATAAGAACGGAAGAAAAAAACCCAAGTAAAGAAATTTGACTTTTGAAAATTGATACTTTTGAAATGCATAATGTAAACACTAAGATTTGTGTATAATGATATACATCAAAATTGTATGTTATTGCTGGTTAACTCTGTAATATTTTCGTAGAAGGAAAATCGTTATATTTACTCTAGTTGTTGAAACTGAATAATCGTAACTATTTGGCAATTTCCGTCACCTGTTTTTATTGGACAAATCCGAGATCTGAGTGTAATCTGAAGTGTGACGGTCTGGAAAAAACTCTAATTTAATGTCAGACCCAAATACAAAAGAAAAACGTGTCAAATTTCTTACCCACGAAATTCTTAATAAGGTCACAGACACGATACTAATAAACCCTACCTTCAGATGTCAATATAAATATGACATTAAAAGGATGATTTATGACAATTGATAACTATAGAAGTGTAACATTAATGTGGAAATAATAAAATATATAGATAATATAATAATAATAAATAATAATAAAATAGTAATAAAATAGCACACCATCGTCATAGAAATACTACTTATTATTCAATAAAAAAATAGGCGGAAATGTTTTTCAAGATTTAGTGTACACTGCCCTTCATAAGTTCTCAAACAAAATTCTGTATTCATGATAAACTAGCTATTTCACATTTACCCATGAAATAGAACCAAAGTGTCGTGTAAGTAAATCTCAAAATCTGCATTATTGGTTAATAAACTACGAAAGACCGGTAGGGCTATTTTAATTTCACGAATTCCCGATTTCATCTTCACGAATTCAAATTTTCAACATACGGAATTCACGAATTCACGATTTCAACTTCACGAATTCACGATTTCAACTCCACGAATTCACGATTTTAACTTCATGAAGTCATCTTCAGGAATTCAACTTCACGATTTCAACTTCATGAATTCACGATTTCACGATGAAGTTGAAATCGTGAATTTACGAAGTTGAAATCGTGAATTCATGAAGCTGAAATCGTGAATTCGTGAATTCTTTTTGTTGAAAACGTGAATTCACGAAGTTAAAAATGTGAATTCTTGAAGATGAAGTCGGGAAATCATGAAGTTAAAATGGCACTACCGGTCCTTCGTAATAAACATATCATAACTACATGTATGTAACATGAATATGTGTTCATTATGTAAAGGAGAAGCATTTGTAGTGAGCATGGTCAAATTAAATTTCAACTTTTGGAAGGCACTGTATCATGACATATTTTACATAATGTCGGTGTGGTTGAATAGTCCAGGATTGACAAGTGGTCAGCACGACCTTGTGAGGTAAAGAATCGTGACCTAATAACATTCTTTAAATGACCACTTATTTCGTTTTACGTTGATTTATTAAGAGAGAATTAATTATTGAGATGCTTGAAGCTAAATATGAGAGTATCCGAGGTGATCAAAATCAATGACTATTCAAGATTCATCACGAATATGTTCGGACTCTGTAGGATAGAATCTGTAGATGTATGACTTCGACAAAAGTCGACGGCTAAAGTATAAATACATGTAATGCTAAACCATATAAATGTTCATAAACACTAAATGTATATAATAATTAATCATACCCGTCTCCGTTTTAATGGAGATGCAATTTTTGAAGCAAAAATAGTCCACATTTTTGTAAAATAAGCTAAAACACGTTTTCACAAAACTGTTAAAATACCATTTCACACCATCGTACATAAACCCTACATCTGATCTTAGCCAAGAAAGTATTTAAACATGTAAAATATTATCGCTAATGAGATTAACATTATAATTCTCTAATCTGGGGTAATAAGCCAAATGTTCACTGACGTAAAACATATTGTCGTACTTTTTGTACGGTCAATTTAAGGAAATGGACCAAAGTTATAATTAATTATTACACCGCTTTAAATAGTGAGCAGTCACAGTAAGACAGAGAAAAGCGTGATTTTCATTTCTAAATAGTTAATAGGTTTGATATATACATGTCGTTTATTCTCATATTTCCTGGATTAATCTCTCTCTAGTCCACTTCCTGGTTATTTAGTGCTTTGCAATTAGAACGATGTACTAAGCTTCATACTCAAGGAAACAACTTGGCGAGGTTTTATCTTATTATAACATATGTGTCATTTTTTATTTCTATGAGCTATAGTCTATTTTGGACACGACATACACTGACTTTGTCTACAAACAATTATAAGAAAGTGCCACATACAACAAAACCCCTTAAACGAAAGTACAAAGCCGGCTTGAACAAAAATCTTAAGACTAAATTGATTAAAGTGACATCGTGGCTTATCATCTCCGTAATACAGTGCCCTTATAAGGGCTAATTCCTGTTTATAAATGAACCTTGCACATTTATCCATGACAAGGAATCGAAAAGTCATCTGGACAGACTCTAAAATCAGAATTAATCAGTTTATCAACTTATGATTTAAAGATAACCTTTAATCACTGAAATAACTTGTGGTATGGATCATCAAATCAAGACCTTTTGTAGGGCATTGTTATAAATGAAGCCCTTATCTCAATACTATAACTGTGTCTGTTATTTCTTACCCAACATACTAACTTTGCCAGTCTCCATCACCATGATGACAATAAAATGTATTGGTACATGTATACTAATTTATTTTGTTTGTGAAACAAGTTCTTACAACTTATATTAATCACTTTCGAGTCCACTTCCTGATTCCCCAGTACTGAGCCAGTAGGATAAAGTTTCTTGCTCAAGGAAACAACGGGGTAGGTTTTGGATGAGATTCGAACCAACGCGGAGTTGGTTAAACAATGTTTACTAGTCCAACTTCGTAACCGCTTGGCCACGCCCGCTCCTATGTATTCTATTATCAATGTGTTTATTTCAACATATCACAGAGTGATAGTAAGTACCCTATGTATCAGGTTATAAGATGTCATATGAGAACAATCCCTTTATTTCTCTACGTGGGTCTTGTTTTACAGATTATTATTAATTTGCTTATCAGACATTCCAAGATAGTTGGTAAATCACAAAAACAAAGACCATTCATTCATTGTCTTATCTACTACACTAATTCCTATCTGGTCAACTCTACTCATAAATGTCAATTTAAATCAACATGACGTCTGTTATTGCAATTCGTACGTAATAACAATTAAGTATTCACGTATACATGTTCAGAAACAATGCTAACGATATCCAATGATATCCAGTCTAATGTCATACTCAGGAGACAAAATCTACTATTGCAATCCGTGGGCACCACCATTGTTCTGTATTTTGATATGATTTTTAATACAGTACAACCTCTCTTGAACAACACCCACTGGGAGGGACTAAAGTATGTTGCTGTTAAGAGGTTGTTGTTCTGCAGAGGTTAAATCTAATTAAAATAACACCTGAGGGAGATAGCAAATGTTGTTGTTGTGTAGAGGATTTGCTCTATAAAGAGCCGCTCTGCAGATGTTATAATATACAACATTTCGACATCATGCTTTAGAGGAAAAAGACAACAGGGTGTAATACCGTTGTGCAATATAAAATAGGATAAACCAATCACATCTGTCTTAGTGAATCAGCTTAGACCATTCTAAAAACGAATAAAAATGTACATTTTTAATCGTTACAACATTGAATGATGTGCAAGGTTAGCAACCAATACTTTTGTTAGCAAGTTAGCATTTATCATATAACAACAAAAACTTGAAAATAAACACTATGATTTAAGATGTGCGAATTTTAGGAACGAATGACTAACTCGAGTAATATTATCAGTTTGAAGATACATTCAGTCGTGTGCAAATAAAGTCTTATTACTAACTCTTGTTTAGCAACAACAAGGTAAATTTTATAGCAGCTCAAAAATAAAATGTATTATATATGTAATGTCTATTTTTCAACCGTGAGTAATTTAATGCCAAAAACATTTATATATGATCTGCGAATAGTAAAATGTTAGTAAATCAACATATTTATTTCAGTGTATAGGACCACACACAGACTGTATAGTTCAATAAGAATCATTTCATATCACTCGAATTAGACCATAAATATACGCTTAAAATCATAGCAACATAATTTGCGACTATATTCAGGTTATTTATGGCCTCAATCTATAGTCAACCAAGACGGTTTCATTGATTTATTCAGATACAGAGCGGTAACTTTTACTGTCTCCATTTTAAAGAGCTTTTACTGCACATTCTCCATTTTAGAGAGCTTTTACTGCACATTCTCCATTTTAGAGAGCTTTCACTGCACATTCTCCATTATAGAGAGCTTTTACTGCACATTCTCCATTATAGAGAGCTTTTACTGCACATTCTCCATTTTAGAGAGCTTTTACTGCACATTCTCCATTTTAGAGAGCTTTTACTGCACATTCTCCATTTTAGAGAGCTTTTACTGCACATTCTCCATTTTAGAGAGCTTTCACTATACATTCTCCATTTTAGAGAGCTTTCACTGAACATTCTCCGTTTTAGAGAGCTTTCACTGCACATTCTCCGTTTAAGAGAACATTTACGATACATTCTCCATTTTAGAGAGCTTTCATTGAACATTCTCCGTTTTAGAGAGCATTTACGATACATTCTCCATTTTAGAGAACATGTACGATACATTCTTCATTTTAGAGAGCATTCACTATACTTTTCTCCATTTTAGAGTTTGCACAATAGTTATTTTCGGCTTTAAAGACCACCTTGGCTATTGCAAAATCATGTGATGTTTGAAGATTTTTAAATCTCAAAGCTCAATTTGGGAAAACAAGGGTCACAAAATTATGACAATTTAGCTAATAAGACCATCAATTTTGATAGCGGAATTTTGCTGAACATCCAAACAAAATAATACAGCACACGCGTAGGTGAACTACTTCTTATATTTATGATGACCTAAGTCAATGAATTGTCATATTTTGGCAAAGATTTATAACTTACTTATAAATAACCTTTTTTGCGAATACAACAAAGGCATTCCGAATTGCGCGTTAATTGAGTTAGAGTCAATGCGATTTTTTGTAGAATGCAAATGACAAATTTAATAGCAAATAGAGGGCGTTGAGCAAATTAAAACTGACAATTCAAAATGCCCTACAAAGTTTTATTTCGCTTTTATACTAATATATGCTTTCAATTGCCTTCACAAATGAAAACTTGTTTAATTACATGTTAGTGTAATATTAACTCGGCTAGACATTTCGGATGAAATTTAATAAAGTATGGCAAATGTAATTAAATGTCATCTTAATTAAAATGAGTTTTAAGTTGCATATTCCCGATTGCATACATTTTGAATACATTGCATACAACTTGAATATATACAAGTTTGACCTAGATTGTTATAGTGCAATTAGGTGCTTTCGTACAAATTATGGGATTTGAATAAGCTTAGATTAGGCCAAGAAAAATGTAATATCTTCATTGAAAAAAACTAGAATACTTGTTTTGCAACTTCTAAAAGTGTTCAGGTTGCGGCGTAAATTCTTTCACATGGCTTATAAAGTTCAATGACAATTTAATATGTGATTCAATTTCTATTAAAATAATCTTCATATCAAATTTAACAATTTGTTAAGGAGTATACAATTCTTCATCACTGCAACTTTGGCTCAATGCCATGCCATGGAGATAAGTATAAAGGTCGTTTGGTTTACATTAGACAACTTTTTTCTGTTCACAGGACTTGGGAATGGTACGTTGAAGAAAATGTCAACAACGACATTGACCTTTTAGACGCTAGGAACATTTGTTTACATTCTTCTAAAATGTCAAGAAATCATGTAAGGTTTAAAAAGGGGTCACCACCATAACATGTTGATAATAATAAAAGCACGTGATCTGTACGGGTAAATAAATACAATACTATTTACTACGTACGTTGTTGAGTCTAAAACATAAGAGCTCATGTTTCTGGTGTAATGTTTTAGTATTTTAATTGTCTTTAAAATTACATTTTTAAAATAAAAACTGGTTAGAACTATACTTCGTACAAAATAACAAAACGTGTTTGTGTAAACATTAAAAATGAAACAATCCATTTCAGAGGTAGGCAGTAATAAAAATTAACAAAGTAAGTGTGGCGGATAAACCACCACCCCTTGGTCAATCATGCTTGTAATCATTACGGTAGAACGCATAACCAATACTCCAACAAGACACTCATAAAAATTATTAACATTATATATTTTATGGTCATCCTGAACATCCCCTGTCGTGAATTAGTTCATTGTACATATTGTTTATATAAATAGTGTTTTTGTGTGTGTTTTTTCTACGAACTATATTGAAGTGAGATTTGTTGATGACTCAGCGAGTTCTTTCAATATAGATTTAGCCTTTCCACAAATTACCTTTCATATATACATGTACATTAAAGTGGTGGTCAACAACATCAAACATTTTGAAGTGAGATTTGTTGATGACTCAGCGAGTTCTCATACCAAACGTTAATTACCTTTCACATATACATTAAAGTACACGTCGAGAACATCAAACATTTTAGTCGCATTATTTTACACCTTATATCATTATTATGTAAATGAACTTGTTCTATAAAACGATAGGTGCCGCGATGAAACTGCAATATTCCCATTTTTGGTTGCATAGCCTTTGCAACACATTATGTATGTAATATCAAGGCTGCTCACCGTTTGTGGAAAGGCTAAATCTCTGGATTTTGTAGTTAACCAGTAACTAGGGGTATATTATACTTTTTATATATACACGATTTAGAATTAGTGGTAAGAAGGAGAATGGCTGTAGAAATTATTTCATGAGCAAGCTCTGCGAAAGTATGTCCCTCCCGGAAGTAGAGCCAACGACTCATTGATCAGTTGTGCGCAACCGACTGAGCTAGGCAAGAGTCATTGAATAGTAAATTCTGTGGTAGAGAAGATTTTTCATATTTGCTCGAATATCAACCAAAACTATGAGCTACTGTAAATATATTCAAACAAATATGTTAGTTCCATCTGCGTAATGAAATTAACTCATCAAGCATACGAAACTGTTTAGGCTTACATTGGTCTAAACATGTTGGCTACAAATGATATGTTTTGAATGTTCATTAAGACTTTTCAGTCAGGCTACACACATGACCAAAGCAAAACAGATGTAATAGCGCGTATAGCGAGCCAATGAACAATACAATTCACTGGAAAAATTTCAATTAGCAGATTTACAATGGCCAACATTGCAAGTTTTGACTTATGGCTTGCACTTTTGAATTTATATGTATTTAAAAAAAATTCTTTAATTTCTCTAAATCAGGAGAGCAGATTTACAAGATGTTCTAAAACGTTTATTTCAATGGTACACTATAGTAAAAGTACGGTACTAAACTTACCGCTGTCCATGAAGGGTTCATCGTCAACCGTCGTCTTAACCTAACACGAGCACTAGTCGAGGACATAGAACGAACAGTTCTAGGCACCGGCACATGTTCTGTTCTATTACATGGTAACGTGGCACTTTTAACAAACACTTCATCCGTTAGTTTTAAATCCTCTTGAATCGGCACTATAGAATCACCAGAAGTTCCAGGCTGAGAGTCACGTGACAGTGTTCTAATACCTCTTGATGCAGCACTTCCGGTCGTCTGCTCAACAGTTGTTATGTTAGCGTTACCCATTTTCTTACGACGTCCAAATGAGAACGATATTGCTTTAAGATATGAATTAACATTCAATAACACCATAATAGTTGCTATGGCATTGTTTTACTTCCTAAGCACTTACCAAACAACAAATTCCATTTTTTTTCTCCAAGAAAAATGTGCAACTTTTACAAATCACAAAATAACCGTCACTTTATTATACTTGTTGTCCTAATTTTCATCTACGATAAAAGAGTAATACTCTTATTATTTAAATATTATCTGATCGCCTTATTAATCTTTACAGTTGAGCTATATTCATGTTCCTTGACTTATAAAAAATACCTCTTCAAGTTTTAGTAGTGTTCACATCTTAACTAAATGAAACAATGTTATTTTGACACAGATCGTACCTAAATGCTTAATAAGTAAGTATTTATAATAATTAATTAAACTAATTGCTATATTATTATCATTGAAGTACTTACTCTTATATCTTCATTCAATAAACGGTCGCGTAATTTTAAAACATTAAATAACTGTCTAATTTATAGTTTAACTCAAATATTAGTACATACTTAATTATCTATCTTTTATTACTACATTGATTCCACAATTTCCCATTTATGTTTAAGCAAAATTTGTTAAAATAATTACAGTGCAAAACCACTTATTTCATATCAGCTACAAATCAAATTGTTCCAATTATTATGAATTACGTACAGTGTATTAACCAACAAACCGATAAGTTTCTAGTTCATATATTATCCAGCAATAAATTATAGCTCTGTTATAGTTTTAAGTACATAATAACTATTCTCCCTATTTCCAAACACATTATTTCCCGGCATGCATTACTCGTAATTTCATCCACGTGCTCACTATTACAACACTTAATGACCATTATCCTATTATTATACATTTAACTATCCCAGTCACTCTCCCTCTATTTTATCTCATCATCGCTACATCATTAATTAAATGACATTTATATAGATCACGTGACCACGCGAGAATGTGACAGACTGTACGTAGTGTCCATAACTCATTTTACTTATTTTTACATTTACTACAAAAAAGCGAAATACTATTTTTGTACATTTTTGAACACTAGAGAAAAATACTAGCTTTTTTAGTTTTTTAAGTAGACGCAAAAGGCATACATATAAACTATTTTAACTTGCCCCCATAAACGTAGTATACTTTCAGATGTACTGTTTACACGCGTTAACAAAGTCTGTGATGGAGGAATAGACTTGTAAGTCACAGTTGCATTAAGTTTTTTTTTCATTACAACTATTAAGGCAATTCGAAATTATATCGAACAATACTGCGAGTATAATTTATACTACATGTCATAAACTGATTAATTTCTTAAGTATTTTGGATCTAAAACAAGTATGCAGCACTTGGTACTAAACAACGAATACGAAGCAACATTGCACGATATATTGCATTTTCGTACCCTGAGTCAAAAGTCCAATCAAAAGTCTTTCGCGAAAAATTTTGCGACAAGCGACATCTGGCGATTAAAATATCAACTAATCAAATTGTCGCTTACATAGATCGAGAATCTTGATAACCTCGGGGTACGAGAATGGATACATTGAATTAGTGTCCTATTCAATATGAAAACGTTGTACATTAGCCCTCCAATCTACATGTTGTATTTATTTCGTTGAAGTTTTATTAAAGCGAATTATCATAAAAAAAGCTTCCTTCCCACAGCAGAAATTTTCATGAGTATTCAAATTTAATGTTTACATTTACTAAAAGTTAAAATCCATGTTTATAATAATAATTATGTTATTCAATTCGCAACAAAAAACTGTAACCGTTTAATGCAAATAGCTACCAAAATTCTGAGCTGTACGTAAAACGCTTTTCAATAAGTCTTCAATTTCATTCAAAATATTCGTGTTAAAAATTAGTTACGTTATATCAAAATGTTCACGCCATTCAATACTGCATTAAAATGTATCATGAATACAAGAAAGTAGTACGTGAAACTATTTAATTTATATTCATACTCATGCGAGGTATAACATTTACAGTTTCATAAAAAATAATATAACAAACTCACGATCCAGCAGGATCAGCTCAAGAGGGCATGGGGCTCTTATTATCGACGGTCTTACGAACGATATGAGTCGTAAATTCTTCAATATTTATTTGGTACATGTATATTGTCGTAACAGTTTTAATCATATGGGCAGCATATTACCAAATATCTTACTATAATAATAACAATGTAACGTAAAAGATTTTAAGACAAACCTCAGCATTACGACCATTAAGAATATGGATCCACGGAGTCAAAGGTTTCATTTTAATCTTATTTTCATGATTTTTAATCATTAAAAGTTCCAGGGAGTCTTGACCCCCTAGTCTGCATGCCTTGCATCAGTAACCACAATAATGTTCATGGCCTATTTTATCAATGTTTGGGTTAAAGACCACACCTGCTACAAGTACATGTATATTATTTGTTTATGTATTTAAAATCACGGTATCATACTATCCAACAGAGATGTTTTGAGGACAATACATTTTTGTCATAACTGAACTACGATATATGAAAAATTGATGTCAACAAAGATAGTTGAAATAATGAAAAGGTGATAACAAACATATTAGGTGCAGCAACAGAAAAAACATAGTACTACTTCATTGTCAAAAGGGAAAAGGTGGATTTGACCCAAAAATATCCGGATTTTTTTGTATATCAATTTGAAAACTCTATTTAACAAAAAACGATCAGCGAATTCTGTTCAATACTGGTGTTTTAATTGGTGCATTGTTTACATTTCTCAAGTCTCGTTTAACATGCGTTCTGGTTTCCGGACAAATTTTTAACCAGTCTATATTGATAAAATAATTGAACTGTCATTGGCGCATAAATTTATGCTGTTGCTTTAAATACTAGATCATCGATAGTGACTACCGAAATACAATAGTGAATTATCAAATCAGCGGGGTTTAATAATGTACCACTTACAGTTTCATATAATTTATTAATACAAACACAATTCATGATAAACACGGGTCAACTAAACAACTGTATGTAAGACAATATATTGTACAGAGACTGGATAATCAAGACAATACAATACAACACCACGTATGATATATCGTCATTATGTGGGCGAAGACCTGTCACCTTTTTATTATTGACCATACCTTTATACTTGGACCATTTCTTTATACTACATCGTCATGTTTTAATGACCATTATGAAATAACCACTTTATTAGGACGATTGTATAGTTAAGAAACAATTACGTATTTTGTCTTTTGTTGACATCATCGTATTCGGAAAATCTCAAGTTTTGACCTTGTATAAAAGCCAATGAGAGGCCACACGACACGTTTAACTTTGTAACATTCTTGTTTTTTAAGGGTGTGGAACACTGCGAGGTATAGACGTAGTTAGAATAATTTCCATTACGAATTGCTTAAATTCATTTAATTAAGACAAATTATGACATGCGATGTACATGTATGACATAACAAAGCTTGGTTTTCACAGCGGACAGTGAATCAACTCACCGTTCTTAGAATTGCTAAAGATCCGGATTTAGCTGTTAATCAGTTACACGTACTATACGCACCACGTTCTAGAAACCCCCCATAAGTAAGACATTGCCTACAAGTTTTAAAAACAATTTAAATATTGAAAAACTAAAAATAAATGGTCGTCAAAAACTGGACTCAAAACCACAAACCGCATCAACATTCAAGCACAGTTCACTAGTCTAGCTTAGGAATTGTGAGTGTAAATGTCAGTTCACCCATGAACATAGTACATACAGTATAACCTCTACAGAACAAATCCCTTGCACAAGAACAGTTTTTACTATTTCCCTTTGATGTAACTTTATTTGAATTCAACCTCTGCAGAGCAACAACCTCTGAACAGCAACTCATTTTAGCCCCTCCCAGTGGGTGTCGTTCAAGAGAGGTTGTACTGCATTACATGTATTACTTATCATATTGTTGCCAACTTAGGTTAAAACAGTAACCTAACTAAAGGGCAAACTGACATGTCATCATTAATTGTATATAATTTAGGTTCATTCTTGTAAAATGCACTTTTTATAATTAATTTTACAAACTAGGTTATTTTTCACTTAATGAGTTTATAATTGTTACTTGATGAGGCAGGGTAATTTATCTATACAACAAAACAAACTGCCACAGTTATTTCAACATTAACCTATTTATATCATTGTTATATTTCATTTCTATAACTGTGTCTGTCATTTCTTATCCAACATACTAGCTTTGCCAGTCTCCATCACCATGAGTACAATAAACCTATTTATATTATAGTTAAAACCCTGATACGCCACATAACGTATAGACCTTTATCAAAGCTCTCACATGTCACAACATTCAGTGCACTTGTCTAAATATGATGCTTTCTTTGACTTTCTTTTACAACCCGACCATTTCAATATTTATATAATTGTTTAAACCTAGCTGTTATACCATGCAACGTTTGGACCTATATCAAAGTGTACACGAATGGCACTTTCCAGCGCACTTGCCAATTCAATGACGTTTTTGTTTAGTTTTGTTTTACAACCCATTTTAACAGTTTCAGAAGTTCAATTATAACCATTGTTCCCGAGATTAGCCAAATCTTTAGTCTCAAATTCATTGCAAGCAAGTATACGCCTCGTATGACAACATTGAAGTAGTTTTATATAAAAACCATCATAAGCCGGTCCCAAGTCCGGTTAAAGAATGGCGATAGCAACACTAACCGGAAACTTAACTAAGGCTAGCAGATGAAGAAGGTTCTTTCATCGAAATGCCTCTGTGGAACATAAACTTTCAAGTCTGAAGTTAAAGTTCTAGTAAGAGTCTGCACAAAATGCATCCGTTTGGAGCGGACGAACCCACAGGCGTCATGGTTACGAAACAAAACACTAAATATAAATATATCTGTATAATATAGTGTTTTTTGTTCGGGACCGTGACGGTCGCCTGCAGATTGGCCCAAGTAAACAATGCCTCAATGCCTAGCAGAAGAAAACAGTTAGTTAAATACGCAAAACTAGCATGTTGCAGACAGTGGCTAATAGTGACTGATGTATGTTTCACAGGTCGACAAGCGTCTAACCGTAAAGCCGGCTTGTTGAAAACCTGACGTTTCAATGCAGCGGCTAGTGACTGAAGTGAGTTTCATAGTTCGGCAAGCGTTTCAAGTATATAGTGTTATTTGTACGTTGTGACATACGTTATGAAAGTGTAACAGTTGCTTTAATGATGTTATATTAATAACTGTGACCCTAAACTCTACAACAACAACTGACATATATAATATATCATAATTATAATTGTTTACATGATAAACACGTTGTCATAGTTACATAATAATGTACTTTATCACCGAACTGAACCCTTGCTACTACCTTTGAACCATAAAAATAAGGTCATATTTTGCGTTTTCTCGCGAATGTAGCAAACACAAAACTTTGATTACAGTAAAGTTCCGCTATTAAGACCAGCACAATCGATGGTCTTAATAGCGAAACGGTCTTATTATATAGACCCTCTTGTTCACAAATTAAGCATTTGGGTCCTAATAATTGTCAAAAATTGCATCATTTAGAAATAACAAAAGTGGTCTTAATAGCGGAATTTACAGTAATACCATTGGCAATCATCATGGTATAAAGGCGAAACTTTCATGCATAATATGTATATATAAATGGTGCGTTTGACTTTGAATTTTGCTGACCGCCTTCAATAAAAGCCTTAAAAAGTTAAAATGCTTACAGTTCACATTTGCCTCAGTTAAGCGAATGTTATTTTGCCATATCGTTTGATGAGCGCAATGAAGTGTCCGTTATCCACAGTTGTAGTAGTTAGTTTTGTTTAATACATTATAATATGCGGGGAAAATTATTACATTAAACAAAACTGATGCAATACATTTGTATTTGTGTTGAATTTTGCACTATGAAAATTTATGACTCTTAAATCAACTCTATATATGATGTAGCCTGGCTTACAGAATATTCCCGTTGATAGCTTACACTGAATACTAAATTCATTGAATGACATGGTATCAATTTACTGCAATTTTATCATTTAATTTATTGACACGGTTTATTTCTTTTTTAAATGCAAATTTCCCTTAATTTGACAAAAAGAATCATTTAATAACAAACACAAATAAATTCCAAAAATAAAAGAATCAAATCATATCCAACAAAAAGAAACGATTCCAAAATCCAAGTTGTTCCGTTATTTGAAATATATCAATGGTCACTGACACAAGTTTTGAAAGGAATTTTAACAATCTTTGTTTAAACTTTAATAAAAAATTTGGTGTAAATCTTCTGTAAACAATATATAGATAGCGTGATCTCTCACGGTCATTTTAATATAGAGTAAACAAATAGTTATAACTTTAAACCTGTTAAATCTATCAATATAAACACAAACTATAGGTGACAACATCTAATCTCTATCTTAAAGCTGCTCCGTCATTCATTTAAACTTAAATATCAACTTTTGTAAAAGTCCAAAATTTGTATATTTTGCACTTGGTTTAACGCCGTTTCAACACAATTAAGGTTATTTTACGAAGGTTGGTGCACTTAACCTAGCTTTTCTGGACCCTTGTCTACAACCAGTGCTCTCTCCTACCCTTCCACAAGACCGACAACATCTCCTTATACATGTACCTTACTAAAGGAGGAAATTGATATAATTGTCAAATTCTCATAGAAAGGTATATCAGCCCTGGATCCAAAAAGTTTATAGAAATATTTGGAAGCAGTAAAGCAGTGTTATGGCTAGGATAATTTTACCACAAATTGAAATATAACAACAAAATGTTGTTATTTTATTTATGCTTTTGTTTGTTTGTTTGTTTGTTGGGTTTAACGCTGTAGCAACACATTATAGGTTATATAACGGCGGTCAGCCCACCTACTCACTGTTCCTGGAAAGGCTAAATCTCTGGATTAAGCTGTTACAACTACTGAGCGCATACTTTAGCCAGTGACTGACTACTACCCTACATAATTAAGAATCAGTAGTAGGAGGGAGAATGGCCGCAGAAATCATTTCATGACCAAACTCCACGAAAGTATGCCCCGCTCGGGAATCGGACCCACGACCCCTCGATTAGTAGACTTGTGCGCTACCGACTGAGCTAGCCAGGCGGCTCATTTATTTATACAATCCTTTTCCAAAGGTAATGATAAAGATTTTTTTGTACATTTATTCTTATTTTTCATATTCCTGACAATCTATAGATAAGTTTGCCCTTAAAATAGTTTTCTATGCACAATTACAGGCTCTGACAATATAATTTCAATGTATCAACAACTAACCAAAATATCCGAGCAAGTAGCTTTTACTAAGATGTTATTATCAATACTGCGCAGTATTAAACATGGTGTGGTCATTTTTAATTTAAACTTAATTAAATTCAACTTGGGATTACATATCACTTTCACACTTTATCCTGACGATTTAACTATGTCGATCATACTTGATGGTATCTCGAATCTGTATTAGATGGCAAAGAAGCCAGGTCACGTGACGAGCCAATCAGTGACGGTAAACGGCATTAACAAGATCAAACAGATACAAACTTTAATGTACGCAAAGTAGGTTACTAACTTCTGGGAAATACCAGTGGTGACATCCAATTTCAAACTTCACTATTTAGATATCAAACTTTACAGTGCATACCTCAAACTTAAGACTTAATACATATTTCAAATTGCATACTTAACAATGCACATTTCATGCTTTACGCTTCACACTTATTGCTTAATACTCCAAACCTTAGACTTCAAGTGCACACTTCTGATAAACTTTACATTAAATATTAATTATTAAGCCTAAGGTTAGAAGTCACTAGGGCTCTATATCGGTCAGAATGATCGAAACGATATTCTTATCGATACAAAATGATCGATATTCGATATATCATATGATATTTTAAAAATAAATATATTCTTTAAAAAACTGCAGAACAGTGGTATTTTATTTCAAGTCACCTTCGGTCCTTCGTATTACGTTAACTTTACCGATATGAGGCTTGCTTTATGAACAAAGTCAAATGTATAATTATAATAGCAATTACGCATTTTTTGTCTTAATTTCCTCTTTTTTGCAAATTAACATACTAATTGATTTTTCAAAAAACTATGAAATCATAAAAGTGTAACATATGATTATACTTAAGAATGTTAATAATGTTAAAAGGGTGTGCACAAAGGCGTTTAAAAACAAAATACATTTTTAATACCGCATAAAACGTTACCTAATGTATATACGTTATAGCAAATGGTTTTTTTATCTTTTTAAACAGCTTTGCCTTTTAAGGGGTAAAAAGACCAGAACAGAACTGTTTAGCTTTTTAAGGAGTTAAAAATCAAACGTCGCAAAATGGCCAGGATCTACTCCTAACTTCAGTAAGTTAAGTTTTATAATCAAATTGTCTTGGGAATATAGGTAAAAGTAACTCAAATCGGTACTAAACATTAATGACTACCATGGTTTCATTCGGAACTTCTTCGTCATTTACTACGAACTGATGGTCGAGGATTTCCGAATGCCAATAATTGTAGTGGAACCCACCGAGAGTTCCCGAATGGTGGAATTATATGTATTTCAAGACAAAGAATCACATGCTATGTAGTCTAAAATGTAGTTATTGTAGTTATTTTAATATTATGAAAAATAGGCTACGTGCACACATATCAAAATCAAACAACTCATTCTGTTCTGAACTATCGTATCGGAACACTCCGAGGATTCCCGATTGGTGAAAATGTAAGCACTTCAAAGAAAAGAACAAAAGATAACTACATGTACTGTTATTGAATAACAAGGATACAATTTACAGTATAATATAATACAAACCACAAAAAATGTAACGTTTTAAGTATCATCTATCAAAACGCTGTTAAACTAATTTATTTTATTTGAGGAATTATATTTCTAATTGTATCATAGCTATAATTATGTCAAGGTATTCATTTACTTTACAATGTAGACATATATTTAAAAGGTTGAAAAGTCACGTGTCATATTTCATAAATACAAATTTAACTTAGTCTTCCTCAATGAGAGCCCTAAATTTAAAATATCAGTAATAAGAAAGTTGTCCCTACTTCAAACATGTAATAAGAAGTAGTTACATCATTGTATGTAATCAATGTGGCATAAAAATAACCAAATTTTGAAATAGACGTCCTCAATGAAAACCTATAACACTGTTCAAAATATCTATACAATGTAATAAAAAAGAAAGTCAACTTTTAACATGTAATTTGTAATATGGAGCAGTTATTTCATAGGCGGATCCAGCGGGGGGGGGGAGGGTCAGGGGGTCCGGACCCCCCCTAGAATTCACAAAATGTACCTGTCCATTAGTGTATTTCTTGACAGTACGTCATTTTTAAGTAATATGAAGCAACCTTTTTCGGTGCTTAACATAATGGTTATGTAGTTTTGATTATTAATTAGTGGCATTATTCTGCAATTTGTGTATTATGTGGTTGAGGTTCGAAAGTTTGGACCCCCCCCTAGGAAAAGTTTGAATCCCCCAAGAAAAAAATCCTGGAGCCGCCCCTGTATTTCATGGAATGTAATCATTTTGGCATGGTGATGATTAACATTATAGATATATAATTGAAGGCTTCTTTATATTTTGTCATGAAGGTACCTACCTAATTATAAATATCTGTTTATGCATGTATGTCGGTAGGTCAATGCAATACTAGTTTAACTACATGTTAACAACAATGATGTACTTTTCTTTTGCACTGGCCAAATTATTACATTGTATTACGTAAAATAGTTTTCATGATTTGGGGGACCACAATGGAAATAAGAGATTTACCTATTTATTGTGTCATCCCGGGTATTGATGTACATGACATATTTTGATTTGTATGTCATGTGTCATGTCATTGTTACCGAAATAAAATCATTTTAATTATTACCATTATTCACATAATTCATTCAAATTTCTTTTCTATGTCAACATAAGTTATTTTATCAATGTTTAATTCACCGTATTGGAAGCATTTGGTTACAATCATACCATACGTACAAAAGGCAAGGTCTTGCAGAGTCACATAATTATGCTCTCTGACTATTCATTAAAACTTATAGAATTACAAATTGGCAGCCAATAATGTATCATAAGTAGTTCATACATACGGATATAAAGAGCAATTATAGAATTAACAAGCCAAGTGTCGGTAATTAGTGACCAAGGATAAAAGTATACCCTTCACTCACAGTGCAATAAGTCATACAATATAACTGTTAAAATAATATCATAATGATGTCATGATTCTTTTGAACTTCAATAGTCATCAACCGAACCTACAATTTGTAACATGTGTATTACCACAAGATCATACTGATTTATTCTAGTTCGATTTCGAAACAAGTTCTTACAACTTATATTAATCACTTTCGAATTTGAGCCAACTTCCTGGTCCTCTAGTACTGAGATCAAGTCCCGAGTCAAACATACTGTACATTAATATTAATAAATTCTTTATTATTTACGGGAAATATGACGATCATGCATCGAGGGTAGCCCTCAAGACTGAAGTAAGTGCATTGCGTTAAAGAGCGAGTTACTAGAGTCTTGCAGGCAATCCTCGATATACAAAACCCTTGGACAAAATTCTGTATAGGAGAATCTGACTCCCATTAAATAAAGGGATAAAACAGTTTGACCAAACTCGAAAATCAGCATTAATAAGTATATCAATAACATGTTATTGAATAGGGCTGTGGATCGTCGAGCTAGTGGCGATCCGATCCGAACCACGATTCATGTGTAGCGATTCATGAATCGAACCACGAATCACTTGTTAATCGAGAAGCATACAGGAATTCATATAATAACACAAATAAGTGAAGAATTACAGATGCTTTTACTGTATGGATAACCATGTTCTCTAAACATTTCTATTACGAGACCTTTTATGGGAATTTTTAGTGATAACATTTCTGTTTAACTGTGTTTCAATCGAAATTTTGACACAAGATATCCAACATAAATCAAAGTTTTCATTAGTAGTGCGGCTCGTTTTCAGTGGTAATTAAACTGAAAATATTCTTTCATTTTTTCCCCAAAACAGATCGTGATCCGACTATTTCGGACGTGACGAATATTCGTACTCGATTTTCTGGTCGAAATTGCCAACATCCGAGTACTTGGATACTCGCAGCAGCCCTATTATTGAATCATTGTTACACGAATGAGCTTTAATTGCTGCAAGATTACTTGAGGAATACATAGTTATTTTTCTCAGATATAATTGATCTCAGAACTTTTGATTGGTTCTGTAAAGTTCATTCTCGTACCCAAACGTTATCCTGATTATCGATCCTGGTTTCCTCTGGGTACGAGAATTTGTTAAGTGTTGAACATTACGACTTCGTTCAAATGACTTTCAAGTTCCAACAATAGTCATTTCTCAGTGTTGTTATAATTACAATCAATTTATTATAAAATCTAATTTCATAAAGAGGTTAATTAATTATGCTTCTCTCACACACATACTTGTTTAGATTTAAAACATGCGTCAATTTTAACAGAACTAATTTAAGTGCAATTTACAGATTTGAAATGATGCAGAGATAGAACACGAACATTATACATTAATATTATAAAAGAATTAAGTTCCTAAGTTGCAATCTAACAGCTTCATAAGTGATTAAAATGCATAAAGGTACGTCTGAGTCAAAATACATTAATTAGTGAGCTATTTAGCAAACGTTATGCAATAACTAAGTTATTACTTTCAGCAAACTCAGCTGATTTAATAAATCTATTTACCAATAAAATCTAGCTCTTATACCGTTCATTGAATACAAATGTATACAAAACATCATATAAATATTCGTAACTTTAATCCGAAATCACAAATTATTTTACTCCATCACATTTTACATTTAAAAGTCACTGCAATTTCACATATTTTACGAAAATTTCTCCAGTCAGTGACGATTCCCAGGCACGCTCACAGTGTCATTTTTATCAGGGATCACGTGTGTACATATTCATTTTGCAACATCTCACAAAAAACGTAAACTATCCTCGCATATAATGTTACCAAATATATTATAGATCTACGTATAATTTACACTTCGCGTAGGGAAAACAGATTTTAATATTTAACGTAAATGATAAAAGTGAATTTTGAATCACTCTATTTAAGATTAACATTTAAACTTTTGTAGTCCAATAGAGCGAGACACCGCTTAAACATCTTACGTATATACTTTTTTATTTATATTTTATAAACCAATTTAGGATTCAATTCCAGCGAAACATTTTTCCTTTCACTTATTTTTCAAATAAAAAACAACCAAGGCTCATTTAGATTCGATTAGAGTGAAATACGTCAAGCGATTTGGTAATGAAATAGAAAACATGTATTTAACATAAAGTCGTAAATGAAAGTACAATATTAATACGTTTAGTATGCACATTTTATCCATAAATTAAAATTTAATTGATTGATAGACAAGAACAAGGAACAGCATTAAAATAGACTTATGAATATAGAAAACATTTATTACATGCAATCAACAGTCTATTTCTATATCAAGGTCAATGAAGTCAAAGGTAAAACTGCATTATATTCATACTTTATTACATGTTTGTCACGATGTTATTACTTTGTTAAAACGACGAATTTTAAACTATTTTTCTAATTGATTCAGTTTTATAAAGACTTGAACTCAAGACTCTTATTTAGATGGATAGAGAGATAAACGGAGAAAAAGACGAGAGAGGGAGAGAGAGAGAGCATTCCAACAACCAACAAGAAACGTTCTGAATGATGTATCTTTCTAAGAACATGAAAATGGTATTGCAGTCTAAAAGTTTCCTCACCTATATTGACTTTCTTTCGGCTGTGTGTTTAGTTTCATAAGAAAGGACACTCGAGTAATTGGTAAATCTATTTGATGCTTCAATATGAAATGTTAAGACACGAGGGTACACTGGACCAAGCATGTTACAGATTATAAAAATTTACATTAAAATATAAAAACATCGAAACGGAACAGAATATAACTGAACAGAGCAGAGCAGGGCAGAACAGAACAAAGGTCAGGTCGGGCCGGACCGGAACACTACAGATAAGAATAGAACATGATTTTGATTGGGTAATCACAGGTTACATACATAAAAGTAATTAGTAATCAACACAAAACCAATCCCAATCCTACAGTACTAAAGTTTTGTAAAGTTTATTAACCCGAAAACAGATCTCTATTATACATACATACGTACGCAAGATGATAGGTCTCATGTCAACCTCATAAACATGCTTATGAATATCCTATCCCAATATGTGTTTATATATTAAATAACATGGACTAACCACATTGACCGCATTCCAGTGAATAGATATATGACATTATTGTATTTATATCATATATTGTTGTACAGTTTCTTTCAAAAGTTCAAAGACAATATGCTGTTTTTAGGATAATATAATTCATATTTATCCATTGAATGAAAAAACAAAGACTCATCTGTTCTATTTCCAGAACCGCCATTTAAGAGCAGGGAAAACTTTCGTGGAGCTTGGTTATGAAATTATTTCTGCGGCCATTCTCTCTCCTACCAATGATTCTTAATTATGTAGGGCAGTTGTCAGTCACTGACGAAAGTATGTGCTTAGTAGTTGGTTCACAGCTAAATCCAGAGATTTAGCCTTTCCAGGAGGAGTAAGTAGGTTGACTGACCGCCGTTATATGACCTATACAATGGGTTGCTACGGCGTTAAACCCAACAAAATAAAAAAAAAACAACAACAAAAAAAACAACAACAACAAAACGTATGATTCACACTATTTTACATAAATAGTTTTTAAATCAGTTTTTTTCTTAACATTTCACTTTCAAGCGTAGCAGAGGCATAATACTGCACCTGCAATCCCTCGCACTTACGCTAGCTTTTATAGCGAGGGAGTACAGGTGTTGTATTCTACTTTTGGAGGGTACTGGACTGATATATAAATAAACCACAAAACCACTTCCACATAATATTATTTATTTTACTGTCAGTTACTGACTGTAGGTCATCTTGTTTTGTAAAAAAAGAGTGACGAACATTTATTACAATATATTACATGTAGTTGAAAGAAGAAATAAACATATGAAATACGATACTATGAACAAAACATTGACAAATACTGAATACATCTACATGGTAAAAACAAACAACAGTGAACACTTGAAAGGTCGACAAGACTTAACTAGAAATGAAACTTCACCTTTTAAAAATCGAGAGAAATTTGAGTAGCTTTGGAGGCACCAGTACACATACAAAGTAACTTCGCTCTAAAGTCACTTTTATCTTTTTCGGGCACCTCACATCATCTTAGGAGGCACCGGTTTGAACTCCCCCGCAGCGGTTATTCCCCTTAATTTGGTTATTCCCCCCTATGTTGAATCAACATGTGACTTAACCACTGTGAGAAGTTTCGTCACAGTCAGATAGCGGAACATTGCTTCAGAGAGAGAGTTTTGTATAATTCTAGGGTTACCCACAAGCCTGTTGTAGCTCTTCAACGCAATGCATTTATCACAGTCTTGTGAGCAACCCTTGAATTTATAACCAGAACTCGGATACATAAACTATTTAAGTGAGAGCTTAGACCCAATGTGGGTTTGCACTAAAATAATAACGCCAATAAATACGGTATTGTCTTCAGCTATTTAGCTTTACATTATAAAAATTCATACTCATCTTATTGGTTACATAACGTATAGCAAGTTTTCAATAAAGGGAGATAACCACTTCAGGGACTATGTAAAAATCACATGTATAACTTCTGGCAATTAATGGATAGATTTGATTTGAAAAACAGATGTGATGTGTATCGCAAAGCAAACTACCCACTCAAAGCTCAATAACGTTTATAATGATTAACATCCAAGATGGATCAATGTATACCGTATTTATTTTAATGACATTGAAAGATAGTCATTGTTACTTGAATATACTATTTTCAAAGTAAAAAGTTTGCTGGAATCGTTCTTAAAAAATAAATCAAACTAATCCAAATCTTGTAAGACATTACTCATATAAATATGAGCAGTGATCCTATCTATACCCTCATAATAAGTTTCACGTAAACAGACGATTGTATTTTTGATGGTTTGTTTGGTTGTGTCGCACATTTTATTCCAAAAATACAATCGTCTCCAGCGGTTCAGGACTATGCCGGACGCCGAACTTTCATTTTCATTTTTTTAACACAGATTCGTAATTAATAGTAAGCTAACAGATAAAATGTGATTTACAAACAAACTGTTACATGAACCACGACAACTAAAATAATTGAACTAATAAATAAACGCCTAAAGGTACAAGCATCATTTTATTGACCAAAGGTCAAAGGTTCAATAGATAGTACTGTTGTTTTCGAGATGTAATAAGGGGGACATCCCTGATAGGGATCTTAATGTACATACATTAAAATCATGATAGGTAAACATATAATTAGAGCTAATAAAATTAAATTTATAGACCGGAACCAGCTTCATTAAATTATAGGTATTGGTTCCTAACATTGTTTACGCTTTATATAACTGCGCGACAAAGGATGACTGAAACCATTATAATAGACCGAACCAGCTACATTAAATCATAAGTGTATTGGTTCCCAGCATTGTGAACGTTTTATATAACATTGTGAGAAATAATGACTGAACCCCTCATGATTAATTTAGTGTTCTTGGCCACAAATGGACAACATCTGCTTGTCCAGTGTCAGCATTATTCTGACTAAGGACACTTAAAATCGAATGTAACATGTGACGGTCACGTGGTGACAACCAAGTCTCCACTAACAACCAATTTACTTACAACCATCTTATAATTGAGAACACAAGTCCTAAACTTTTCTACCAAGCATCTGATTTTAATACAATTAAAATAGAGTAATTCACATACACGTACGATGCAATACGAAAACTCTGAACCTATTTTAGACAAATATATTTCCGAATTTCTCAGGTGGTTTGCAATTCTAAATAGGGTCGTCAAACATTGACAGAATCAATATATTTCAGATAGCTCGTTGTTTAGAGTTCTAGGGTGTTGCTACTCAAGAGCTCCGATTTCAAAGTCATTCGGAACACCTCGACCTTTCATGAAGGAATAATCTCGGAAGGATTCGTTGGTGGTCTACCTAGACGGCTTGGGTTTTTACAACCTACGCGAGGCGAAGCACAGGCAAAGCACGTAACGGTTATGCAAAATAGCTCTTGTAGTATACACACAGATCTTGGTCAAAACATTGTTCTATGCTATATATTTAACAAAATATTGTTTAACGATATCAATGAACAGTGATATTTTAAATTTATCGACTAAACACGAAACATCACTCATTGCCTTAACGATTGTGTATTTGTTTACTTCAACAGTCGTTCCAAAATGGCGTCTAAATATGTCCGAGATTATTCGCAGCGAATGGCCGAGGAGTTCCGAATGTTATTAGGATTGTGATGTCTAAGGATTAGAATTCTGAGGATACAATGTATTAAGATGTACCCTGTTTTAATTATTGTTGTCTTTGAGAACGCACACGTTCTTACAGACACATTAATCACGTGAATCTATTTATAGTAACACTGATGCTCGACGGGATACATTAAATTCATAACTATTAACCGATACCAACATTTCTCATTTGTTAATTTTCGGGAATTTCCGTATTTCTCTTAAAATTTCATAATCTAAGCATAACAGCCGAATCAATATTTCATGGAAACCAAATGGCATACATTGTTTTAACAAAGCTTCAACTTTGAAGGTTCGAAAAAATAATTCATGAAAGCCTGAATAATTTATAAGACAAACGACTTCACTGTTCCAACAACGTGTTGTCTGGAAGCAATAAATTAAAATCTTAAACTATAGAATTAAGTCACTCTGAACTCTAACAGTACATTTTCTATAAAAAATGAAGCTAAATGTGTATACATGTATATTTGATTCCACACTCATCGATACGTTTGTTTTGTTCTTGCATAATTATCTAGTTTACTGTACGGCATGGCTTTATTAAGAGCGCTTAAGACCCAGTTACCCATGTCGATCGGTAATAGATCGGTAGTTCGTTTTGTCCAGTTAAGAACGGAACCGGCGAACACCGATTTAGCACCGATGTCTTCAATTAGTCGCCGATTTATCACTTATCACAAGCTACCGGGGAAAGATGGGTTTGAACAGTGGTTGCGGACATTAAACTATGCTTTTGAACCCCATTTTATTTTTTTTCAAACTGTATGTTTTGCCTTTTCAACATATATATATATAAGTTATGCATGGTGGCAGACTCATTTTAAAAATTGAGTAAATGTGTGTTAGTTTGAGTAAGGCTTTGAAAATTCCAGTGTGTGTTGTTTAAGACTTCCTGGATCCATACTGAAACCACCATTTATTTCAGTTTTTCAGTGATATAGTGTTCTACGTTTAGAATCTCTTACTTATAAACAGATACTGCCTCAGTTTCTCTTGAAAAAATTATGGACTTGAAGAATTAAACTTTTTCAGGAAGTAAAGGATAAATGCCAACATTACGTCCGTTCTGAAGACATGCTGACACTTGAAAGTAATAAGGTGTTAAACTGTTGAAAGGTTATTATAGGTTTAAGAAATGATTTTATGTACATGGCATAATTCACCTGAAAACCATTAGTTCAACTCTATTTAGAAAATAATCGCACACTTTAAAACCTAATTCCGGCATCTATAGAACTGCTTAAAACCCGATTCCGGTATCCACGGAACCGTATAAAACCCAGATTTACGGTATCTAGTATATCCGGTTAATAGTAATTTACAGTTTTAACCCCTATAAAGAACAATGTGTAACCTGTCTATATACCTGTACTAGATCTGTTTTTATTTCCAGGAAGTTAGTATTTTATGAAGTTTATGCTTAGTTTCAAACTGTGGCTGTATGAACATTACATCGAGAACATTTTTTTTTGAAAGTTTTCGCTTCAATCAAATCACTAGTTTTGTAGAAAACATGAACTTTTTTAATGTTTCCTATATACCGTGATTTAGGGATTGTTTATGTAATGGTATGCTATTGAACAGTTATGATCATTTTACTGCTTTCACTTATCAAATGATCTTAACCGTTTCTTGCTCAAGGTGATATTTAATTTTTTTTATTATTTTATGGTAAATTGATATTCAAACCCTCACTGTATCGAAATTGTTAATGTATGAACGCATATGATACAGTAAACTCTATATATGAGGGCTTATGAGCCTATTTAGCTCATAATACAAATAAAGTCTGACGTCATATCAGGAACAGCAACGGTAAAACTAATACTCACTTTTCACACAATCAAAAAACAAAGAGAAAAATATAGACACATTCCTTTATTACAATTGGTTTCGTATGGAATAACGCAACGATAGCATGACTACAAGGTACGACGTCTGTCGAGGGTCAAGTCCATTTCTAGTTCGAGCTGTATGAATATTTCCCCTTATAAATTAGAATAAATTCAGTAATGGCTGAACTGTTATTATATCAAGGATTTCTCAGTATGTGTACATATATACACGATCGAAATCTTGATATGTCCTATAAAGTTACATCCCTTTTCGTTGTTTAATGACACGGTTACCTAAACCATTTCATTTTATTTTCAATATAAAAAATGGCAAGTACCTGATAGAAAATATGTCTATATTATATAACACCTGTATTCATGTAGTCTGATCTGTTATTAAGGCTATTTTACCACCAATTCTGTAAACATTGTACATCATATTGTTTGTACGTCATGTGTTGATTAGGGGTGTAACAATACGGTAAAAACCGTATTGCAATATATTGCAATACACGAAACCCGTATTGCAATATATTGCAATACATATTGTTCTTTGCGAATACATGCATAGCATAAATTAATGCACGTGCATCGTCTTAATTTTATCAACATTGTACATAGATATATGTATTACGCAAATGTTTGAATACGTTAGAAAAAAGGTTTTGAATGAACTTTCAAAGATAATTATTCTCTCACTTTACGAAAAATATTTCAAGTTTCCGAACACATTTTAACATTAATTCAAACATTTAAATTTCAGACTCTGATAAAAACAATCAGTATAGAACATAACTAGAAAACCCGGTTCAGAGAAAAATGAACCGGTTAAAAACCGTCATAAGTCGTATTGCAATATTAACCGGTATATCGGTTAACCGTTACACCCCTAGTGTTGATTGATTTCTGTACTAATTATAAAATGTCTGCATTTGATACATCATGCACTGAGTCTCTCTTTCAAGTATTTAAATACTAAGTAAAGTCTATAGCATGACGATTGTATTTTTTTCTGTATATTAATACATCTTTTCTGTATACACGTATTTATGTCTTACAGGACATAAAGTTGCATGATCAGTTCTTATTTCTAGTTATCCATTCCTATTGAGTTGATTTCTTGGTTCCTTAATTAAGTATTAGCAATTCAGCAAAGTTCGGCTATCACCTGGGTTATCGTAAAATCATGCGAAATTTGTCGATCTTTAAGCGCTAAATGCTTACATTAAGAAACGCAAAAAAGGTTAGTTAATACTATATCTTCATGGGTCAACAACGGAACTTTACCATAAATTTTGAAGTCAAATTAAAAAAAAAAACATGTATCAATAAATATGAAAAAATGGTTACTTACAGTAAAATTTGAATATGTACACTTAGTATATCCAAACTCTCTACGAAAACAGAAATGTGATATTGGTTATAATAAAAGTTTTTATAAAACTATAACATAAATAGTTTGTATACATCACATATAGGTACAAAAAACACTTATAAATATCCATGTTTGAAATTACAAATACGTAAAACGCACTCAGACCACACTACATGTATAGCTGCGCAACATTCAGAAAATAAACGAAAATTTATAGAAATAGTACACTGTTGCTACCTGGCTACAGGCTGAGTGAAAACAAAGATCTAAGAATACAGGAACTTTTACTGAGAGAAAATTAAAAGTCCAAATGCATGTTTCATGATATGCTAGTATCTGGTGCTGTTATCAATGCGTGCAAGCAATAATGTTCTCTACAAAACTCCCTGTGCGTTAAATCCTTATCTGTCCATCAAAGCACACAAATATCGTGGCTTCAAACTTTGTGCTTAGAGTATAAACGTTGTTTTCATTTATCTATAAAATGCGTGACGTTCGGTTTCATTAGAAATGAAAGGGGGCCAGAATCTAATTTAAACAAAGGCGATTTATGGGTGAATTTACAATTATACAGATCAAACGATAGCCTCTTTGTTTATTGCTTCAATGTAAACATCGATTAACATGCGTCCTAGAGTCACGGTATATACAGGGCCGCTAAAATTACCAATAAAAGGCTAGTCTTTTTATTTCTATAACTAAAATTTTATTATTAATGATTTAATGTATATGTATTATGCATTAGGATAGTCATAATATGTTGTAACAATTGAAAGGGAAGTAATGATACTTAATGCCCTCTTTCTCTCCCTCTACAACGATGAAGTAATACACTTTTAAAAAAAGTTTTATATGCATGTATTTTGATCTCTATCTTTTTAATTTTTGTTTATAAATTGTACAGTTAATTGCTCATGTATCATGATTTGAGAAAATTATGGTTTGTTCTGTTCTAATCTGTTCTGTTCTACTTCTTACAATTGTAATTATTATACGTGTATCTTTATATGTGACATGGAATGTGGAAATGAGAAAAAAACAACACAATTTTAGTTTTTACAGTATTCGAAAGTTCTACCTTATAAGAAAATACATGAGGCCTAAACTAAAAAATACTTTGTTTGCCCTTTACCGATCCTATATTTTTGGGTTGGGTCGGTAGGCAGGAAAAATTTTTTTTTCAACATTAATCCCTCTATTAGTTAGATCCGGCAAAGCAACTTGTTTGTTCTTGTAAACATGTATATATACATTATATTATCTAATATTCTATGATTTCAACATGTTCCTAAAGCACAATTATAAGCGTAAAGAAACTACCGGAAAGTGTTACGATAAAGGTCGGGACCAATAAAAAGAACACCTCATATATTTTTCGAATAAAATGTTTTGAGTCGGTGGCATTTTTTCGAGTCGGTCGGTAAAGGGCAAACAAACTTAATTTTAACTAAGGCCTGCGTAAAAATTAGTATTTTTTGTTTTCTCAAGTATAGATAAACATTAAACACAAATCAAACATTTACAAAGTGTAAAAGTACTTATGGATGGGACTGTATTGTACATACTCGTACATTGTAAGATACATATTTTATTTATAGTTGAGAAAAGAACACTCCTAGTACTGACCATGTTTATTTTGGTTTGATACCATCTCTGTTTCTAACTCTGATATATATATATTTTATTTATATAAATGATATCTATATACTAAACTGTAGATTGCCAGAATTTATCTGGAATGTATTGAGAGTATGGTGTAAAATTGTGAAATACTCATGTTTATTTACTCTGTTAAAACCACAGTATACTATTAGCTTTTATATATGAGATATAAAAATTAGAATAAACGGCATACTTAAACACACCTAGACTGTACACATTGCATATTGTTCTCTTGAGGATTTGTGTAAAACTCGGGTCCATTGCACAGTAGGAATTGACCAGAATTTTGAAGTGTCCCGCAGGCGTTACAGGCTGAAGGTCTCAAACAGAATTGATATATCCTTCGACAATAATGTCCATTAATAATCTCATCATTAGCTATATCACTTATACTTTGTCTAAGCAATCAGGCGCTGACGCTGATGGATGTTCTGTTCTGGATGGATCCTTGGATTAGAATTCGACTTTGCAACTTGCAATCATAGATTTTCAAGGCATCTTGCCTGATTACCATTGGCCGGTGGCTGCCTTTATTGATAATCAAATCATTATTTTTATCACTTATACTTTTTTCTGACCACTGTAAAATGCATGATGGTTGGTGGGACGCGCGGGCACTGATGCTGATGGATGTTCGGGTGGGAGCATTGGATTAGAATCCAACTTTGAACCTTGCAACCATGGATTATCAGGGCATACAGCCAGATTCCCCCATCGACCATTTGGCTGCTTTTCTACCAACAATCGTTTATTTCTCATTTCACTATCTTTACAGTTAAAACCCACTTGTTTCTTAACTACTATGAGCACTTAATTGACCACTAACTCTTAGTTTTATATTAGTCTTCATTTTATTTTTCTATATTTAATCATCTCTTAACCATTTTTATTATTGATAATAATAATAATAAATGTCGTTCGTCTGCTTTTTGGAAGCATTAGTAAGTTCTTGTTATGTACAAAAGTCAGAGAAAGCAAGGTAAGTTAAGCTTGCCGACGTAAAATGATTCCTCAGTAATCAACAAAACCTAATTATTACATAAACAATGTTATAATGTATATATATTTTACTTGTTCATGTTTAAAATCGTAAAACATAAGTGTATGACTGTAAAATTTAATACCAAGATTGCAGCAAGGATAAAACAGTTTTAAAATTGACAGATTCTTAAATCGGTATTTTATAGTTTAATAACAAAACAAAACTCGGTGGTGATTGATTTATCTTCTTTTCTTCATGGGCTCACTTTTTTAACGTCGCATTCAACACATATATAGGTCATATATACGACGGTCAGCTCTTCTTACTATAAGTTTCTGGACACTTTTCTATCACCAGTACTAACTTACCCTACCACAAGGCCGACAACTCATGTACAGGGTATGACCTGCCGCAACCGAGTTTCGAACCCGCAATCTCCGGATTCAAAGTCGGACATGCTAACAAATACGCCACGGCCCCGGCTAAGGCTCACTGTGAATTTTGCATTTGTATCATGAATTTCGAGCTCTTAGTAATAGAATCTTATCATCTGAAATTTGGGCTCAGCCGCCCATTAATTATAACTCTTATACAACGAAGGTTAACCATTGTATTAAACACAGAGAAAAAACATAACTACTCGTAGTTTTTCTTAATCAGATGTCAAGATTTAGGAGTCATATGAACAACGTTGTCGGTATGAATCACATTCGGAACCTCTTTGGATATTTTCCACTTTTAACAATCGTACTATTCGGCATTATTCGTAAGCTGCAACTGAATTAGACTTGACCAAGTTTCTACCTTTTACTATTCAGAACTCCTCATCTAATCACTATGAATACTCAATGGATGGTCGAGGTACTCCTAATAACTTCACACAAACATTGTAAATTTACCATTTAATAGTGTGTACATATCTAACTTGAATGTAAGTGGGTGGGGTAAAAGTCAATGTAAACATTAATAGGAAATTAAGTATTGTTTAAACAACGTTATAGTATTTGTTGATGAGTATATAATAGATTATGATTATTGCCGTTTATCAAATATTACCAGACTCACAGAGATTGAGGTTAATTAGGAGATTCACATACGGAACCACTCAAGTGAATATTAACGAACTAATCGTCTTCTAAGCCACTGCATCCAAAATGTTATCACTAGGACAAGGTATCCTTTAAAATAGTTATTGCTAAAAGCCGTATCACCGCTACCAAATATTAACCGTAGAGATATCCAAACTCCTTTATAGAATAATGCTTAAAGACATCGCAGTTATTTTCTGCCATGCGGCAAATGGGACAATTTTTTAATAATAATAATGTATTTCGGATGATATATTTTATATAAAGACCTTATTTTCTAAATATCTAAGACAATACCTCACATATTCTGCAACATTCAGAATTTGTCTGTCGAATTATTGTCACTGCTGGATTTAAACGTACCACAAATGCCGCATTACACTCAACTTAGAAGAAAATGTTTGATGTGCCAGCAGTGTGACTGTTTTTGTTGATGCACATCGTGTGTGTACGCCCAAAAATTGATCACAGTAAATCTGTTTTAATTAGGAACACTATAACACAGTGGTTTTATATCTGTTTTGTTTTAAATGTTAGCCAGGACTTTGAAGTTTCCTAAGATCAAAGAACAAAGCCTGCTAGATGACATGCAGTTATAGACGCACATTGTGCATAAGACAGGCTTTTCATAAAATCTAGAAATAAAGACTGTCTGAGGCGTACAATTGACGTCCTGCCAGTAACTTGGCATAATATTTAGAATAAACTGAGCTGGAAAATGCATCTAAGTTAGAAACACACACGAGCATCGTGCATACTTCAACTTAAATACGAATTATTTGCACTTATATTCATATTAAACAAATGTATTTTCCGAGGCAACACTTAAAGAGTCATAATAATAATAGGGAATACGTATATTAAATAAATATTAATGACAAATAAATTTAATATAGTTTTATATTTAATACTATGATATTCATTAACTATGTCATTTATGTTTATTGATATTGTTTATTAATATTTTATTTTATTTTATTTTACTGTTTACATTTATTGTTTATTCTTTTGACAGTTTGTTATTATTGTTTCGTTGTAAAACCTTGCAAGAATTAGTTTGTGATACCATTATATAATGCCAATTTTAAGACATTTGTATATAATATCACAGAAAATAATGTTTTATGTTAGGTCGAAATGCTTAATACAGTATATCTGTACTCACGATCTATTTAAATCAGCGGGGTTATTGTACGTATGTGCCACTGGTAGTTGAAAAAAAAATATTATTAAATGCAATGCATATTAACTTTTGAGTCGAATAAGTAGGTTGTTTTAACAGTTCTGTACATAGGTCATAAATATGTACAAGTTTAATTCCTAATTAATAAAGTATACGTTCAGTTCCGTTCAGTTCAGTTCAGTTCAGTTCAGTTCAGTTCAGTTCAGTTCTGTTCTGTTCTGTTCTGTTCTGTTCTGTTCTGTTCTGCACTAATGAATTTCGTAAACAAAAAAGATCAGGATAAAAGCAATAATAAGAGATACACGATACCAGCTTAATGTATAAAACAAGTCTTCAAGAATTCCAGCCTGAGGTCTGCGAGTACATGGAACTTTGGTGGAAATATCAGATTACATAATTACACGGTAGATTACCAATAATGATTATTAGATTTCTAAATAGAGAAAGATGAATTGATTGAGGAAAAAAGTAACAAAAGTATTCATAATATTTATATTGATGTCAGAGTTGTATACATAACATGTACAGACATAATATTGAGTACTCTAAGGTTTACAAAACATCATAACACTTGTGCCAAGAATTCAAACTTTCCAAATAGCTAAATAATAAATATTGATTTTTACGTTTTATTCAATATTTTTTAACTATTAACTCAAGTACTTACGTACTGATTCAAGTGGGAAATATGTTAATGTTTTCAGATAATTAGAAAATCATAGAGAAGTAACGTATGTATGCATCAGACATATTCGTTTTGTTCCTTGCTTGAACTATATATATCAATCTATATCAATCGGAAGAAACTACCGAACTGTTCATTTTTTTGTTCATGTGGGGATAGTAGGTGACTATATAGTCACTTTCAACAGCCTTGCTGTTGGGTTAACCCATTAGCGACGCGGTTGAGAGTCTCGCCTACCACCCGGTAGAACCAGGTTCGATTCCCAGTCAGGGCATATCGTTTTTATTCTCCTAATTTACATTATTCATATTATAATATAGGAACATTACAGATCCATAACTATCTCGATATCTTGTCAAACAGTAAAGTTCCTCTAAAGACAGTCTTGGTTATTAAGAAATGACGCGATTTATGATGATTTTAAAGTCCCAAATGCTTAATTTGATAATTAAAGTACAGGGTTTATATAATAAGGCCGTTTCGCTATTAAGACTGCATCGTGTTTTTAAATAGAACAAGGTAAGACAGCTAGCTCTGTGCATCATTGTTTCACTAGACTAAGGTCACTGTAAACACACAGTACTGTATACCAGACGAAACTTAGCCTGGATTACCTGCCCCTTACCACTATCGTTATTGGTACTTTTACCTGCCAAAGTACGATTGGGAACCAGACAAGACATAACAGGCCTTTCAATGCATAAAAAAGTACATAAACGAGCCTATCATGCTCTCAATGGTTTGACTACAAACCTTAAATTGCAAAAATAACTTGGAAGGAAAGTTTTTACATTTACGTACACTGTAGAAAGTAATTATAATCGACATGATGACGAAAATGGCTTCTACATTCTGGTAGACACAAAGTTACAAAACATCAACATCACGTCAATTAAAGCGTTTTGCTGTTTCATCATGCTTCAAAAAGCAAGTTTTTTGCCATTTATTTAATGCTACGACAGGGCCACCCATTACCTTCCAACACAGCAGTGGAAATATTGTTTTAATTGATTCAACAGGCATGTTCTTTCTTACTTTACTTTACTTAGTTTATATCAAAACTGGTTAGATGTTGATAATAAAATCATAAATTTAGGTTCTTTGTCAAATAAAGAGAAACACCAGCAGATGACAACGATAATTAAAACGGTCAATAGTTTAGCCGTACCCGAAATAAAGATAACAACAACAACATAGGTCAAAGAAGGTGATACTAGCTTGTAATGAGATGATCGTTCTATCAGTTAAATTACCCAATTAAAGAATGATTTGATAAACATTTGAACTAATGATCACCGCGGTATGTAATTTAAGAAGGTAATTTATTGACAAACGTTGTAATTAAAGGGTAATTGCCGTTAGACATTTTAAGAGAATTGTCCTTTGTAAATGATACTTGGTTAGAGTCATTTGTGATACAGTGAAATGCAAAATAAAAGAATAAGACAGTAATATTTAAGGTATGATCCCATGCAGTACAGAGCCTGGGTTAAACAAAGGGTATTCTGCTCTGGTAAATGAAAACATTCATCGTCATTCGATGGTGTAGCTAAAAAAGCTGTCCCCTCCGGTTATTGCTGGAAAATCGTCACCGAGTTACCTTGATAGTAGATAGTAGGTTTAGAAGCCAAAGCATTCGATGTGATATTTGATTTATTACCCTAAATTGGGTTGTCACGATACGCCATAAGCGTTTCGCGATATACTGCAATACGCTGGCACTGTATCGCGATACGTACCACGATATATTGTGAGCTTTTAGATTCGTTGTGCCTCCGCTGTATTTAACAGAAACAATGCAAAATTTACATGCAGCTTCTGATAAAATCTAGCCTGTATTTACGGTCATTTAGGGCTGTGACGCGCCCAAATCGGTTAAATTTTGGTAATTTAAGGTTAAAATTGAATGAAAAATGGAAAAACTGACGTTTCGCTACTTTTATTTTGCGAAGGGAAAAAAATTCCAATGAAATAAAAACTGTCGCCAAATACCGGTTCGTTAAAATCGTACCGCGTTACGTATTGCCGCAGCTGCGTGTTGCAATATACTGGTTAACCCTAAAACCTATGAATAGCGAACAAGCATGTACTAAATTAATTCATATGAACCGTGCCACAGGTTTCTTCTTTATGGATAATTTACGCCGACGAGAATCTCTGTATCGTAGACACTTGTGTCTGCTTTTGTTCACAAATGAACGCCACAATCGACATGAAATCATTTGATGCTAGATACTTCATAGGACACCTTGAAGAATTGCCAATGTGACTTCATTACCAATAACTTCAATACTTCATTGTTTATCAAAAATCAAATATGCCAAATCTATCAGAATCGTGCGGCTTACAAATTTAAGAACTTCAAAAACAATAATAAAACACAAATAAAGCCAAATTTTAGAAACAAAAATACAAAAACAACCATAGCAAACCTCATATATTACAACAGTGAAGTTAAAATCATTGGAACAAACGTAAACAACTATCCTATACAAACATCATATACATTGTATAACAACAATGAAGCCAAAATAATTAGAGCAACACCACGAAACCATACATAGCAAACATCATGCATCACAACAGTTGAGCCAAAAGCATTAGAACAAAAACTACTATTAGTACATAACTGCTCTCGGCAAGCATCGCAGACATCAACAGTGAAACCAAACATCATTTTGTAGCTGTTTATAATAGACTGATGTAGGATTGGTGTAAGTGAAGTGTTGATGAACAGTTTATGTTACAGTGTTGATGAACAGTTTATGTTACATGATGTCTATCAATCTTGAAGTAGAAAATGTGATAAAAGAGAGTTAACAGTTCCCCTCTCTCTTTTTATTGTTTCCTCATTAAAATAGCTTCAAATCAAAAGTGTTTCCATCTAGCAGGAAATCGGAAGTAAACATAATACGAAGGTCTAACGATTGTTTCAAGCGGTTAAATGTTTTAGCTGTTTAACAGCTTAGAGCAGTTGAAATGTTTCGAGCGCTAAATAAAACTTAATGTTTTACAGTTATATTGCAACACAAAAGGATATGTAACATAATTGAAACTACACAATTACATAATTATTAGCAGACATATAGGAACATGGTATGGCGTTGTCTACAAACTAATTGACAACAATGGCATTTAGACAAAATATCATTTGGAAAATTATTCTTATCCCACCTGACAATTTTGCCCCTAATAATCATAAAAAAGCCAATTGAACAACATTATTGATGAAACATTATTGTAATTTAATACTTTGGTCAGTTTAAACGTACTTGATAGAAATATAATCATCAATTTACAATGTACCTCAGCACCACCGATAATAACATGACCAAACATACGACCATTACACTGTAACTATTCAGATATTACAACCCTCCTGTATCACTGATATGGCGATATCACTGATTGCTGGTTGCATTATGGACCAATGATGGCGTGCCCGATCAACCTGAGATCTTTTACGGCCTGGTAAACCTCGGGGACTGGGGATAGAAAGAGAGTTGTATTTTAGCTTTGATAGAGAGTAGAGGTACATTTTACCTGAAATGTCACTTATATTACCAGTATAGAAAATGCAAAAAATACATCCAGACGCTTTTTGAAAACTACACATCAAATTAATGAGTTGTCATGTTTTTTTTAAATTGTCGGCCATCTTGGACGCCATCTTGAATTTAACATAGCCATGCCAAGATACGGCAATTTTAATGCCTCATTCTGAAAAGTTCATTTAATGTAGAATAACCAATAAAAAATCCAAACCACGCCCCGAAATTGAAATGGTTTCGGCTCTTGGACTAATATATGATTGTATATAAAATAATATGTTAATAAACTAGATCTATGAGCGTCTCACTATTGCGCCCAGTAAGAGAACAGTTGTGTAGTGGCCGATAGTGTAAATAAAATGTTCTAAAATACAGATTGACTTACCGTATTGGTAGCACCATCCTGTACAACTATCATTCTTTCAGTAGCAGAATCTTTACTACTTTCATCTTTACGTCTATATGCCGACAGTTTAGCTCTTATTGCATTAAATAAATAACCACGATCATTTTGCCATACGTGACTTACTGCCTTGTCATATCTTGGTAATTCCTCTGCGAAAATAAAAACAATATTATAGAATATCTCAGGTGTTTTGTGCAGTCACTAGTTCAGTGGGACGAGCGTGTGCCCCAATAATTCATAAATCTGTATTGCATAATTAATCATACAATTTAAGAACTTAGATTACCTCAACAAATGAAGTGGGGAACGTTGCTATCCATGACTGTTCGTGCAAAATTACTGAATGTAATTGGATGAGTTTTTCAATATTCCTAAATTATGTATATCATAATTTGAGTTCAAAATTAAAACTGTTTAAATCTATTTTGGTGATTTATAATTTGACAAAATGTCTATTCGTATTTTGTTAGGAATCCTCAAACATTCAAAAGAAATACGACAAAAACAACATTAAACAGTAGAACGCAATCCGATTTTACTACAGAAATAGTTCAAACTGATAATATGCGTTATGTCATTTAATTCAGTGCTATATTTCTGATACAATGATAATGATAACATGTATGCAGTATTCACGTATTGAAATGTAAAAGGGAGATAATTAGGTGATGGTATGTATGAAAAGTATGTGAAGTTCTCTCCCTTCCTACCTGAATGATTCTCACCTGCAGAACCGTAAGTGTTGCTGTTTGTGCCGGAACTCATGCTACCGGAAGTTAGCATATCTTCACTAGAGGAAGTAGCTGGATCCCGGTGAACTGTTGGAGGGCACGATGAATTACGAAACTTCCGGGGAGGTTTGGCTGGTGCCTGTTTCTTTTTCTTTGTCCTTGACCTTGAAGATTCAACACTTGACGGTTGGTCTCCTGATGAAATGGTACCTACTGACCCACTTTGACTAGAAATGGATGAACAAATACTTTCATTTTCACTTTCTGAGGATTTTCTTATTCTTTCAGCATTAGATATCACACTATTGGATTCCATCTGTAACACAGTTAACCATTTCATTAATTCCTTGTAGTCACTAACACAAAGGTAAATGCTTTTAGCTCTTTCCTGAGATAACTTAAATATATATAAATGCTTGTGTTTCTTATCTTGCTCTGATACAAACACCACGGTACAGTTTGCTAACATAACTGCAAGCACAGCATTATCGTCCGGTGAATTTGATTTAAATCCATAAAAACACCCTCGACACACAACACACCACAATTTTTGCCATTTTAAATGATGTTTATGCAATAGAAAACCATACATACTAGTATCATGCAAATCTCCCAGTTTAGCATAAGACTTTGACGATCGTCTGCTAAACATTCGGTCCTTGATATCGGAGGCACGTCTTGAAATACCATTGCTGATTCCGTTCTTAGGCTCCATTTCCAAAGATCGAGACAATTTCTTTGATTTTTTACTTTGAAGTTTTGAAACATTTGCACTTATATCAACTGATCTACTTAAACTGTCTTGTTCAATAGACGAACCACTTACTATACTATTGCTGTCATCGTTAGAAATCGTATCTTCCGAGGGTTTCCGCTTTTTACGTTTAAATTTCAATAAACTCTCAAAACTACCAAAAGATCTGAGTTTCTTCCCTTGAGAAACACTTGTTTCAGTTTCCCGCGGTTTTGATTGAAAATGCGTCGCTTTAACTGGTTGATGTTTCGACATTTCCGGTTTGGGTTCCTGTCTTAAACGCTTCTTAAACTCTTTCACTGACGCTCGTGTTGACTCGTCACGTGCAAAGCCTTGCGTACTACGACTATTCACATGATTTCCATTAGTAAATTCCTGAGAATTCACAGAACTGTCGTCAGGTCCGTTTAAATCAAGCGTTCCAAAACTTCCCGCGCTTTTCATTCTCATAGATCGTCTGGTGCCATCTTGTGAAGGCATATAGCCAACACTTGGCAACAAATCGTCTAAGGAAGCTCTCCGTGATCTGTTGTTAACAGGTGTGTCACATTCACCGTTTGATAAAGTTATATCGTTCGTCACTTCCGGATCAAGCGTGGACGCTTTTTTCAATATCCGGTACCAAGTGTCAAGATCAGCCTGTGAATCGACACCAAACACGTGCTTCTTTCCAGTGCTTGCATCGTCAATTACAAATTGGAATTTTGATATTCCTGACACTGTCTGAGACTGGGTGCTATTTATTCCATTAATGGCCGTGTTATAAACTAATGGTCGAATATTACATCCGGGTAGTATCATGACGTCACATGGCTGTGCTGTGCCTTGGTTCTCAAAGACACATAGTAGCATGTCAATAACGACACCCCATACTTTGGTTTGTTCTGATTGGTCAATTAGCCATCCCACGTGATCAGGTATAGCTAAATCCGACATTGAAACATTGTGCAGTAAAGAAAGACAACTC
Source organism: Mactra quadrangularis (assembly GCA_025267735.1). NCBI lineage: Eukaryota > Metazoa > Mollusca > Bivalvia > Venerida > Mactridae > Mactra > Mactra quadrangularis. The sequence goes on from CM046294.1 coordinate 2,615,903, forward strand.
TCGTCGGAATGTTCACCATTTTGAAACAGAGAGTGATCTACCTTGAGAGCCATGTTCGTTCCGTTTTGTAAGACAACGAAATATCTGAAACAAAACGAAAATCGCAAATAAAGATTGCAAATTAAAAGATTTTATGATAAGCAGGTTTGATGCTCATCATATGATTACATATGTGACCCAAAGTGCATTCCATTCATCTATCAAGTTTTGTATTGAATGATGCTTTTTCGAAATCAAGTTTTAATCTACTTCATTGTTTCTGTTAACTATAAGTGTTATCTTGTTATCTTATAACCAGAAACCAGGAAGCTAATACAAGGAAGAATGGTGATTACTCCAACTATATATTTGTACGTAAAATATCCGCTACACAAACAATCAGAAATTTATAATATCATTTCCTGTCAACAGGTAAAATACACTATTCATTCAATATCGGAAACTTAAAAATTTAATACTAGCGACTTGCTATTTTCCGATTTCAAAGCGGCATGCAAGACTACAAGCTTACGCCATGAAAGAGTCTGGAACCCCAATGTATATTATGATTTTAGGGGGACTCTTTTATACCGACAGCCTGTGGCTCAAACTAACAGAAGTCAAATTTGATTGAGTTGTTGAGACTAAGATCTGCCACGACAAGATTGTACTAGGAAGATCACCAATATGTGTATAATGTAATTGTCAAACATACCGCATTTAAAGTTAAGATGTGCCAACAAATTTATTAACATGATTTCCATTCGTCAAGGTACTGAAATAGCCCTTGTTTACGCTCGAATTATCGTTTAGACCGAATTCACATCACAGTTTTTATTACATTGTATATACATAAAAGATGATAATTAAAACAGAATGTCAAATATTTAACTGGGTATTGTCTAATTTTTTACTGGCATCACTGAAATACATTCACTGAACATCCGCTTTTAAATTGAATTAAGAAATTCGCAATGGAATTTGAATGAAAGTATACTTACTTATTCAGATGTTTTCTTGGAATAAAAAATCTTTGATTCTTTCTCTGACCCACGTGATCATGATCATCTTCTGAATCTGTGGTCTGTAATAGATAAATAATAGGGAGGTCATAACCATTACAGCTATAATGATGATGTTGGTGATGATGATAATGATGATGATGATCTTTTACAATAATAATAATGATGATAGTAATGTTTTTATAATGATAATGACGATAATGATAATGATGATGATGGTTGTAGTTCTTTACAATGACAGTTTTGATGATGATTATGTTTATTGGTAATGTTGGTACGTGTGATGATAATAGAAGATGGTGATAATGATGAAGATGAGAATTGTGATGTTAGTGATGATGTTAATGATGATGGTGACCAAACTAACTATTAAATAAATTAAGTAGGATCTTTAAACTATCATGTTTTTCAATTAGAATATCATTTATGTGGTTTATAGCATTTCTTTAGTGTGGTACCGTAATATGTCAACACCAAAAATTCAGTTGAAAAATAAATTTCGAAAAAATAACAATTATTTAAGTTGCACAAAACGTTTAAAGTGTACATACACACTTTCAAACTTTCATAAGAACATGGTCCACAATGCCATACTATATCTGTTTAAAATGGGATTATTTTAACCAGACTGACACGCTTCTACATCCTACATCTTACATATTTGTCAATGTGAGATGTTAATCCATCTTAAACCACAGTCTTAACCCTCTCCCTGTCTTTATATAATTAGCAAGCTTACAGTCAGGACAACGTTTCAATATCAAAAATATTCACAAAAATCGTTAGTCAACGAACCAAGGACGCTATCTTTAGTGTTGAAATATGTACGGGGGTTTTTAACATAAAAAACAAAGTTGTTGAAACAATCGGACCAAAAATGTTCATGAACAAAAACCAATTGATTTATTATACAACTGTAGAACAAAGACATGACAAGATATGTACAGTACATAGTATCAGTATAGATAAATGATTATTGTTATAAAACTATGTGTAAGACATACCTAATACCTATTATATGAATCACTTTACAGTTTAAAACATAAATACGTCAATAGTCATCACCTACTATCAATAGTTTGGTGAGTAAATGTAAGAATATGTATAATTAGCTAGTACAGAAATGTTGAAATGAGTATTTCAATTAGGGTAATAAATGCATCATTGACATGTAAGACTGGTTATCACTTAGAAGAACTCTTTATGCAGAATAGTATACATTAGAAAGTTTTTGGACTAGTGTGACACAGAAAATCAACCAGAAATCAGCCATGTTGTGTATAAATAATAGTATACATACAACGATAGTTTAAACTCTTTTTTATTTTATTAGTGAGCTAAACCTATGAATTTTTAAAAGCCCAACTACATGTATCAACCGTTTATCATCGACCATACCATGACAAGTCATCAACGATGACAATGATTGTTTAAAAAACCTTTTTACGTTCGTCATCGTCTATAAATAATTATTTTAATCAATGACAAGTTATGTTTACCAATCGATTTACAATATTCCAAAAAAAAAAAAACATCAAACTTATTCTTATTATATGGTTCGTGTATAAGATAACATGAGACATCGTTAACGTAGAATATATTGTTTACATTTGTCTCAAGTTATCATGAACAAGCTATAATACAGAGTTACAATGTCCTTGCGCAGTAACAACGCTACATTACAAACATTTCAACGTTTGCCGTGAAAATTAAAAGTTGATTGCATTTTAAAAATCTAAGTTTCATTTTAAAATTATGTTCACCGATTGTACATCAATTTTCCATAGTCATCGGGATACTGGTTTCTATTTTTTCAATTTCCCTTAGGAGTATTTTACGCTACCTGTTTGCAGCCGACATATTGACTTATAAAGCCATAAAACCCTCGTAGGTATCCATTTATACTCAAGTGAAGTATAGCATTTGTTACGGTGGGAAAATGTCTTGTTCAATGAAATAAGCAGTGCCCCGGGTGTGCTTCGAAACCGGGACTTCTCGACCCATAAGCGCGAGTTCTGCCACTTGACTACTGCCACTTCATATCTACGAGTATTATTCAAATTTCAAAACAAAGTAAAATGTCATTGTAATATTAATAAAAGTTAAAACGTAGATGGCAATCTTCAAAGTCAACCGGTAGACACGCAGACTTATCAACCTGTCATTGTGGTATTTAAATGTTAATGTTAAATGACCCCTTCTAAGCTTTACACAAAACAGGGTATTAATCAGTGTAACCCTTAAATCAATATAACAGAAAATTAACAAAAATGTGTACAGTCCCCTCGAAATGCTCTTGGATAAATGAGTGTTTAGATTAATCGACAATGCACACTAAAATCTTTAGAAAAACATAGTTGCTTCGGATAAACTGATCACCATTCTGCTAATATTCTTAAATATAGTATAAGCTTATCAAATTGTAAAATGCAACATAATGTACTAACTGTAATAAGATCTACAAAGTTTCAAATGTTAATAAACTAATAATTGTAATTTAAGAATTGGTCCAAAAGACTCTTTGTTTTTTTATTTCGTAGATAAATGTGAATCCCTTTATCCCCCCCCAAAAAAGGATAGAGTCCAAATACTTTTGAACGGCACTATTATATTTGAAGGGTTTAATAAGCAATTAAAACATACGATCTCTAATACAAATAATGAATGGAACATGAATAGTTGAAGTGTTTGCTTATGTTCTTCACGAATATTAACATTAAAGATTTAATTAAGTAAGTAATTGTTAGATTTAGTCTTGAATTAGTAATTCAAACACTTGACCTTTGATAATCTATTGAAATTATGAAACTGTATTTTTTCTAGAAATTAGAAAATTATCAAAATCTCTGTCTCAAGTACCCCTATACTTATTATAACGGTTAGTACATTACATTTCATTTTACAAGTTTTATACTTTGGTCAAACAGTATTCTGTAAACAGTCATACAGAGAATTTTTTAGAAAATCTTCCAGGAGGGTCCGAAATAGATCATCAAATACATGTACATGTATATCACTTTGGGCATGCAATAATTTCTACGGCTATTATCCACCCTTCCACTGATTCTTTATCATGAAGAGAAGCTGTTAGTCACTGATGGAATTATCAACTAGACATTATTTAACAACTGAATCCAGATATTTGGCAAGTCTATGCATTGAGTCATTCTCGTTCCCAGAGTCTAGTAGGATTCTCAATATTAGATCGAAAATCTTGATAACCTCGGGGTACGAAAATGACTTACAATAGCCCTCATAATATACTTTGCATACTTTTTAATACACGGAACATTGTTACTGTAGTCCAAACATAGTTGAAATATAGCATTTAAGATGTTCCTGAAAATTAAAGTTCCAAGGAAATCTGAAAACAAGTTCTATGTTTTTCATTCCATCTTCTTGTTCATAAAAGAAAGGATCAAGATTGGGCGTATGGAGAAAATTTCAAAATAAGGTTATAAATGCATTTAAAAATCTACGGTTAGGATTTATGAGGGCTGTTAGAAAAGAATCCGGAAAAGGTTCCATAACTTTTTTATATACAAACATATCTAGATAAAATATTCAACACAGTTACTTTGGAGAATTATGCTTATGATCCGGTTGAAAGTATCAGTGTTGGAAATTTCGTCACGATTAGTGCACAAATAAAAAAGTTATATAACCTTTCAGGATACTTTTCTAACATCCCTTGTATGATTGAAATAAAAGAATCGATATAATTTTACTCTTTGGTACGATTAGATGATGGTGAATCACGTAAAAGACAAAGATACCATCCCCTAGAGTTGTCCCTAAAAAGTGAACTAATGTCACATAAAGCCCTGGACCATCCCCTAGTTGTCCCTAAAAAGTGAACTAATGTCTCATAAAGGCCTGGACCATCCCCTAGTTGTCCCTAAAAAGTGAACTAATGTCACATAAAGCCCTGGACCATCCCCTAGTTGTCCCTAAAAAGTGAACTAATGTCACATAAAGGCCTGGACCATCCCCTAGTTGTCCCTAAAAAGTGAACTAATGTCACATAAAGGCCTGGACCATCCCCTAGAGTTGTCCCTAAAAAGTGAACTAATGTCACATAAAGGCCTGGACCATCCCCTAGAGTTGTCCCTAAAAAGTGAACTAATGTCACATAAAGGCCTGGACCATCCCCTAGAGTTGTCCCTAAAAAGTGAACTAATGTCACATAAAGCCCTGGACCATCCCCTAGTTGTCCCTAAAAAGTGAACTAATGTCACATAAAGGCCTGGACCATCCCCTAGAGTTGTCCCTAAAAAGTGAACTAATGTCTCATAAAGACCTGGACCATCCCCTAGTTGTCCCTAAAAAGTGAGCTAATGTCTCATAAAGGCCTGGACCATTCCCTAGAGTTGTCCCTAAAAAGTGAACTAATGTCTCATAAAGGCCTGGAACATTCCCTAGAGTTGTCCCTAAAAAGTGAACTAATGTCTCATAAAGGCCTGGACCATTCCCTAGAGTTGTCCCTAAAAAGTGAACTAATGTCTCATAAAGGCCTGGACCATTCCCTAGAGTTGTCCCTAAAAAGTGAACTAATGTCACATGAAGGCCTGGACCATTCCCTAGTTGTCCCTAAAAAGTGAACTAATGTCACATGAAGGCCTGGACCATTCCCTAGAGTTGTCCCTAAAAAGTGACCTAATGTCTCATAAAGGCCTGGAACATCCCCTAGTTTCACTTCAAAGTGAACAAACGTTTCTTAATGACCTAAATACGCCTAAACAGTATATGTTGGCCTAACTATTTTAATTCAGCTTTTAAATCAGAGTAAAGTTAGCAAAAAACATTGGAATATAATATCCAGAAGTAATACGGACAAAATCTCGGATGGTAAACAAGAAGCCAACATGAAAGAAGGGCCAAGTCTAATCTGTAACTAGTTTAGTAAATATTGTGATAAAATAAAAGTTAAATTATGACAACTTTGTCATTAAAAGCATTTTATGTTAATACACACTTCGCTTATCAGTTAAGGTTTTAATTACTACGACCATGGCATACAATATTATAATATTATACAGTATCCGATGCTAAAGTTTATCAGTATTCGAGATATGTATGAAAACAAGTACTATGTCGTAAGAAATTCATTTTGGAGCATTTTGTATAACAGAACAGTTTAAATCATAGGCGACTGGCATATTTCCGAACAAAAATGCTATGTATACATGTACGAGTATAGGTATGTACTTTGTATTAGGGTTTTGACTCGGAACTGTGCCACACGCCTATGGTTTTAATTAATCAACTGCTCTTAACATGACACACTACTAATTTAACGCACGCTTTATGTAACATACAATGGGGAATCAACTTTCATTTCTTTTGGTCTAGGCTCTAGCTAGACTGTAATTTTTTTTCGTAACTAGACAATCCTCGGGAAAGAATCTACCGACCATATTCGGCTCCCTGCGTTCCCTTTATGGACTCAGTCCAAGAGTACAAGACTGTGGAGAAATAGTTGAATGAATTTTAGACAAGATGGTTGTCATTTTCATTGTCTTAATAAAATCAAAACATGCTTGCACTTAAGAAAAAAATCTAATAAACTTGATTTTATAAGACGGGAAGGTTTAATGAAGCTTATTTAATGAGAGATGGTAGATTATAAAGTCCAACCTATACCGTTCCTCCGGGCCAAACATTTCGTATAAATTCAATATCAGTAAGAAGTTCGGTATTTAAATGTCACGTTATAAACCTTTTAACTGAGATTATTTCACATTATCTGAATAAATCAGTGACAAAATTGCCTTAATTCAGTAAAATATAAATTCATTACGCTCTCTATTGTATAATTTACAGATTAAATACAAGTTATTTACCTTTCGGCGCGGATGAATATTGAACGCCATTACATAAAATCACGTACGCGGAGTAAAAAATAGTTCATTTAATTAAATGAAATAAGATTAACTTAATGAAGACCAGATTTTGAAATATTTGGCCGCGTGAGGTCCGTTAAGTTAATATTTTGTCATTAAGGTGATAAAAATGAGTAATGTAGTCTATGTTTCTCTTTATTAGAAAAAGTAAGCAATAACCCACGATAAGGCCGTCATTGAAAAGTAATATGGCTTAATTTAATAACATCTGTTCCATACGACCTTAAATTCGGACCATAATAAACCCAAGGGACAATCTACTATATATGATAATGAAGATAGCAAACATCCTTGGTCATATCAGGTCAACAATATTGATAAAGTCGGACAAAATACTGACCAACGCACAACATGGGTGGGTTTGAAGACGACCAGGTAACATAACTGGCATACGTATTTCTGACCAGTTGGTTTTAGCAAAGAACAGACAATGAATATGCGTGGATAATTGCACGTATTTTTAACTTTTCGACATTGTAACTTCCTATAAATCTTATTTCACGAATACAGTGTTAACCAAACAAGTCTAGAATGCCTATAAGTATACACCATACGCAAGAAAGGACAGAACACATACCATACCCAAACCTTAACACGACGTTTACCAGACAAAGGAACTAAATCTGCATAAATTGACCAACTTATCGTCGGCAACCACAGTACTTTCTTCCGTTACACTTTTTTTGCAGCATAGCGGAGTAAAATGTCGTGATGATAACCGACGATGAAACCAACTCTGTATAATTCAAAATGTCGGGATGAACCAAAATATAAACTTAATATATGTTATGGTCGGCAGGTACTTTAACCTGACTCTCAAAAGATATTCGGACGTTTATGTAAAAGTTTGTAAATCGTATAAATGTTTAAAACCAATCTTGGTCATTTTAAGCTCCGGAAATATACGAACTTGTTACGATTTTAAACGGAAATTAATTATTAATTTTGCGCCAGTTCAATATTTATCAACAATACACTTGTAGCTGTTGACAAATTGTTTTCATTCACAAGTAATTTTAAGAGTTATAAAGTCTAGTTTATGGGACTTATGACTCAATGTGATACAAGTACAACTATTTTATTGACTTGCAATTACAATGTAATATTTGTCTACTTTAAAACATGAACTACAAATTGTACTATACTTTGGTGTAAATATTAGTAACTATTATACAATAAAAGCAATAAACGACTTGGTAGCGTAAATTTATTTTCGTCTAAGCTGATAATCCTTATTATTGAAGTAACACTATAATAGATTTATTTAGCTTGGCGTAATAGTTTTACTATTTCTACAGAGTTCTTAAAAAGTCCCTGGCTTGTGACAAAAGTCTGGTTTTGGACACATTGGTTCATAATTACCCATGAATAAAAAAAAACAAAGAGAGATCTGAACAAATTCCAAAATCATCATTAATTAGTTTATCACCATATGATTTGAAGAATGTTATCCTACAGTCCCTTAAACATAAAAATAGTCGTATGAGCGCCGTGCGATCAAGCTCCGAAAGGACTCGAACGAACTCTTGCGTACCTGTACGGACTAACGTTTTTACCAGGGTCCGTGAGATGAGCCCAAGATACACCAATCAGTTTCAAAGTTAAATTGTGAACAAAATCGTGGCCGAGTATGGACTAAACTTGCATATCTTCCAGCTACGGCTCCGAACGGGTGTGTTGTTTTGTGTCATGTGCGTACCGTCACCTTAATACGCAAGGCTTCCCACGGCCTTCGGCTGTCTGCTGGTACGGGTCCGCAACAAGCCACGATTTTATGGGACTGTAGCATTACATGAAAAAAGCTTTAATTATAGTAAAAATACTTGTTGTATGATTGATATGTCTTTCTCGAAATTTTATTCATCAAACAACTTTTGAAGGAAACTGTATCTATTGTACAAATGCCAAATTAACTTTGTTTTATTTTGACACTTCCTAAACATGAAAAGTTGTACAAAGTGGCTTGTTTATGAAATAATGTGTTGGTTGTGTATAAAAACAATACTTTCTGAACGGTGTGACATTCAACTAATTAAATGTATGATCAATACTATGAGTGCTTTCGGGGGAGCGGACTTGATCGAGTGGTTACGACGTTGAGCTGGTAATTATATGAAAGCCAGCTCCGCGTTGGTTGGAATTCTAAAACCTACCCCGTTGTTTCCTTGAGCAAGAAACTTTACCCTACTAGTTAAGCGTTGGGAGACCAGGAAGCGGGCTCAAGTTAATTTAAGTTGTAAAAACTTGTTTTACAATCAAGCTAAAAGCGAGTGGGGACTGGGGACCAGCAATCAACTAACAAACCGATCATGCACTAACAAATACAGATTCCCAAAACAGCTAAGGTGGGTTCTCTCGGCTTTATAAATGATAGTCTAACCTAAAGGGTGTCAATGGCAAGAATTTAGGCATAGTTTATTTAATGTTTTATTCCTTGCCCCCCTGTTATATAGCAAGGTCCACTCTGTTGCCTAAGCACATTGCATTTCTAAATACTGCAGGATATGGCATCATACTTAAATCAAAGCATTTTATCGACATATATGCTTTTCGTTTACATGTAAGTTACAAGATTAAGATACTTTTTGGCTATAATTATGACATGTTTTTTTTATAATATGAATCTATATTTTATTCACTGTTCTGCTTTCAAGGAATGCATTAATCAAGCAGAAGTGTATGTAATAAAGGTCAATTCTAAATTTTATAATATATACAGGTATATAAATTAAAATAAAGAAATTACGTTATAAAAAATCCTGCCGAACGTTTCTTCGGAATAAAATCTTAAATCCTGACAAAATTCAACAGAAATATCACCCACTAAAATACAGCGTTCATATTTATAATCAGACCTTCACAGATTTTAAAATATTCCAAAAATACACTTAAAACAAAATATTATTCCTTCACTATTTTGATATAAAAATTCAATTAACAATAATTTTCACCTGTCGCGTTGTGTATATATCTACGTTATTTAATTCTGACTGACAGACTTACGATTGAGTTTTTATCGTAAGTAGAAAGGTCAAAATGTTTATCCATAATCGAAGCAGATTAGCAACAGCTCGTTATATCCTGAGCCGTATTTTTATACCGTATTTGACTTTTAACGCTAACTAGATTTTCCTGCTTAATTCAAAAATTCTAAAACCGTTTGAACGCGAGAAATAAACATAGCGGAAATTATTTTGTTAAAAATTGGACCGCCCGTATATTTGTTTAGTTAACTAAGTTTTTACAAACTATTTTACATATATAATACATTGTACTTGACATAGTTTTGGCTTGTTGAAAACTCAAATTAGCTTACAAAGTTATTGGTCAATTTTAAAATAAAAATATTATTATTAAGTATAATGAGTTTAAGACTGTACAGGTTGTCCACGTAAACATTGCGTATATGAACATAGCCAGTTTCATTACACACCAATATTTAGGGGGAATTATTTTTACAATTTTATAGTTTAGTTTGTTAAAACTTACAAATGTACTTTTTAAACATATCTTTGCATAAAATTTACAATGTGCATATACACATTTTAAAATAAATGTTTACTATCAAAATGGTATGTTTAAATCAGTAAAAAGTTGTTCATTCATCAGCTTATTCACCTTTTTAGTGGGCATGTCCATTGTTTAAAGTACAAAAACACGCATGACCTAGAGTACGACCTGTAGTAACATAATGTTGTGCATGTTTATGAAGTTGCAAAAAACCGTGCGAGAATTTAAAAACGATTAAATGACATTGCATGATTCATTTCCTACACTGAAGCCAAGGAATGACGTCCGGCCTGGTCAGTGGTAGCACACTATAGTCAAGAGTCTACTGATCAAGGGGTCGTTGGTTCGACTCCTTAGTGGAATACTTTGGTGAAGATTGATCATGAACTGTTTTTACGGCCATTCTCCCTCCTACCACTGATTTTTAGACATGTAGAGCAGTTGTTAGTCACTGATGGAAGTATGCGCCCATTAACTGGTTGTAAATCAGCTAGATTCATAGATTTAGCCTTTCCAGGAACGATGAGTAGATTGTTTTATTTTCTTATATAACCTACCAAGTTTTGTTTTCAAATACAGCCGCTCGGCTAGCTCAGTTGGTAGCACTCAAGTCTACTGATCGAGAGGTCGTTGGGTCAATTCCCGGGCGGGGCATACTTGGAGCTTGGTCATGAAATTATTTCTACGGCCATTCTCCCTCCTAACAATGATTTTTAATTGTGTAAGGGAGTTGTCAGTCACTGACGAAAGTATGCGTTTGGTTGTTGGTTAACAGCTAAATCCAGAGATTTAGCCTTTTCAGGAGGAGTAAGTAGGCTGACTGAGTCAAAGCTCTAAAATTGGTCTATTTGACGCGAAATGGTCAAACGCATTCTTGTGGTTAAGTCCAGTGGTCAACAAATGGTCAGTAAACATACAGACTGCCATCTTTGTGAATCACAATGTGATAAAAATGGTGTAAATAGACAAATCTTAGATCTGTCATCTTATACACGTATTAATAAAAGTCTTAATGTCCCAGAGTCTTTAATACAGTGCCCTCCAAAAGTTAATGAACAAAATAAAAATTTTAAATAAAGATAATCATGTGCATGTATACCCATACCGCAAATAATTTTACTTCAAATACATTTTTAATCGTTTTTAACGTCGAATTCAACGCATATTTAGGTCATATATACGACGGCTAGCTCTTCCTACAATAGGTTTCCTGGACATTTTTCTATCACCAGTACTAACTTACCCTACCATGAGGCCGACAACTCATGTATAGGGTATGACATACCGCGACCGGGCTCGCCAACTCCGGATTCGAAGTCAGACTTGCTTACCACTACGCCAGGGCCGCGGCTTACACTTACTTCAAATAAAATTTAAGCATGTAATTTTTAACTTGGCGTGTCAGACTAACAAAAAGACGAGTCTAACTTTCAAGATCATGGAGGGATAAATACAATAAAAACATTCTACATTTGTATTACTTTCTATATAAAAACAAGTGAGTAGTACCTACACTATTATCTACAGGTCGTCCACGTAAACATTGTGTATACAAACATAGCCAGGTTCATTACACACTAATATTTAGAGGAGAATTATTTTTTACAATTTAATAGTTAAGTTAATGTTAGATTAAACATTTTTATACACATATCATCATATTCAATTTACAATGTGTGTATATAAACTATTTAAAATATATGTTAAATATAAAAGTGGTATGTTTAAAATAGTAAAATGCTGTTCATGCATCATCTAATTCACCTTTTTAGTGGGCATGTCCATTGTTGAAAGTACAAAAACAAGCATGACCCAGAATACGACCTGTACTGAGCCACACGTACTGAACAATTAATATTGTTTCCATAAGAATAAATACTTTGAATCTGAACTACAATATCGCAGACATATATGTTTCCCCCTATCAATGGATGAGACTAACATCAAAAATACAAAAACATACCATGTTTACAAAATTGATTTATGACTAAATTTGAATCAAATGATAAAAAACTCACTAATGCTAATATCGGAATTAACCCGGATGACTTCTTGTTTTTTTCCATGTATATAAGGCCACAACAAGTTGATCATATGTGCTATGTATTCGCTCGCACCTTAACTTTGACGGTTTTTACAAAAAAAAGAAAAAATATTTCCTTGCTCGCTCATAAGAAATTGTCAAACCGCTATATAAAGCAACTGAATTAAGATTTTTTTATTTCTTCGCTCGCTCGCCCCATTTTTTTTCAGAAAAATCCGTAGAACACATGATCAACTCGATGCGGCCTTAGTGTATCGGTTTGAACCGGCTAAAACACTACTGTGTTCAATGACATTTGAATGGCGCTGTACATTTTATTATGATAGATATATGTCAGATCTTACTAAATGTTTGTTTTACATTAACTTGTGGATTTTACAGATTATTGTAATGTATATAAATATCTTTTGAACTGATCTACCTTTAAACACAAATAGATGATATCTTAGGCTTTTTGTTCAACCCTTTCTTTGGAATATTTGTCCGATTTTAAAATGACCACTCATATGCACTGTCACAACCTATTGAGAGCATTTATGACTGCTAGGGTACGAACATGAAGCTCAGTTTTTGGAGAGAATTGTTTTTAAAACCTAGTACAGTAAAGATCCACTGTGAAGAATTCCTTGGTTATTGCAAAATCACGTGAGTATTTACCATTCTTATGTCTCAAATGTTTATTTTGAAAAAATAAAGGTCCCTATATATAAAAACTATTTTGTTACCAATTAGACCACATATTTCAATGGTTCTAATATTGGACCGTTACTATAGCTTCTCCACGTTGACCTGAGACTATGAAACAAAGACAGAATTATTTACAGTTGTTCAAGCAGTTACAGTGTGATATGGAGTAATAACAGAAGGTAATTAAACATGGGTAAAAAATCCACCGTTTTAGTAATATATCTTAGTCCTTATATTGTATATTCAGTGTTTTTACTTGGAACTGTGCCGGCCGCCCATGAATTATAGTCTCATTCGTTAGTATATGGGTGTGCTAAATAATGCCAATTTTCCTCTATTATCGAAGTATATGGAGAGACTTCCGGTAGAAAGGCAAGTGAGTGTACTTGCCATAGAAATAGGTTAAAGAAAGTTATGTTAGGTGCGCTGGACGCTGTAAAATAACCAAAATTGTGTTGACACTCAGTATGGTTGTGCTTACCATCTTAAGTATGACCCATTTACTGAATGAAAAGGCCATACAAATACTAATTTATATGTGTTTTATTAGCTGATATTAGTTGCCGACGATGCTGATAACTTAGACTAACCACACCTACAAGTCCCCGTATGAGACTTATGATCGTTGTCACATGGTGATTGAAATATATTGCATAATGTGTTTTAACGTATTATAAACAAATCATAACAAAATGACGCCGCTTTCTCTAACTCTCACATTATACTAGTACGACCACATACCATACGATGTTTTATGATATATATTATCAATATATAATCATACAATAAATAAGTCATTACTTAATGATTGTGTTAATATATAATATATAACAGTTCAATAAAAATACATGTCATAAAAATGTTGTTAGCTTTGTAAGCTGGTCATATGATGTGATTGAGTTACGTGATGATCAATAAGTAATAAAAATCACGTGAATTCACATAATTAAAACATTGTCGGCTAGTCATGTGACTAACTTGGTCACGTGATGTATGTAATGACTTTCTATGGTCATGTGATGTAGACAATAACGTTGTTTAGTCACGTGATGTTTGAAATAGAGTTAATCACCGGGATATGCAATAAAAAGGTCAATGCATTCATTAATTGAATTGTTGTTGTTTTTATTGCTGTAATTGGTGGAGACGATCATACAGGCAATGACAACAATACGATTTGGTGACACACTTTCCGTGCTACGTTAAACATTTCCTAAAGCCACTATATAAAGATATATTCATTAACAGTATAGACATGAAAAAACGCTGAAGATCTTAAATAATATTTTAAAAGCATGTAACAATAGGCCCACAACTTTAAAAAAAACTTCTGAAATCAAAAAAGATTCGTCTTAAATTTTCGTATCACATTGTAACCCCTTGAAACGAAAAATCGTAGTCGACAGTCTTTCCTAAAGATTTAATTAAAATTCTCCTCTCAAGGTTTTACTTAAATGAAAAATTCAAAAATTGCAACAGACATATTTAAAGGCAGTCAACAAGGTTCATAGACAAAATTCTATTTATACATCCCCTAAGTATGCATGTATTAAAACGAATATTTTCATTTTTTTTAAATGCATTATTTTGGCATGTCATAACATTGTAAACCTATTTTAGTTTATATGTCCTTAGGTATTGAACGCGACAGTCACTTTTGATATTTATCATTATTATCACCTTATTTTTTAACTAATAGTTTTAGGCATTTTAAGATGTGTCAGTATGTCATAACTAGATTTACTATGCTGATTGCACCTGTCTTCCGGTAGTTTATTGTCAAACTTCTAAGTAATTATTTTGATTATCTAAATGTTTATCAGCTAATGAAATTGTTTATTGTTCTGATTATGCTATATAAGACCAACCACATTTTAGTTAAAAAAAAGAAAGAATCATTTGTTGAACTGTGTGTTATATGCTCTTTGTGACTTTAATAGTATTCTAGTAAATATTGGTTTATTGCGAACTTTAATAACTTTGTGAAAACTGTTACTTCATGAATATTGGATTAAATTGTAAAATTACTGAACTACTTCGTGTGATCTATGAACTCTAACTTTTATTGAAAACGACTCACCGCAGCGTCCAAACGAACATTACGAGCGATAGAGATACTACTACTTTTTTTATCGTCGTAATAACTGGCGGAGAAACCGGCTGATTTTAACCTCTACAGTCAAGCGAGTAACTTTATAAAATTCCCTGTCTTCGATAGAACAATCATGAGCGCTTCAAGATTTATAAGAAATATGCCGTCAACTGTCATGGGCAGAGACTATACTGGTCATGGGCGCTGTTATTCCTTTGTGAGACGTGAAATTCCCAATCAATCTATGTGGAGAAAAAACGAAGAAAACAATTGTGGACGTTGTGGTGAGTGTAAAAACTTTAGACATTTTTGCAAGGCTCTAAACAGGAAATGCTACAAATGTGGACGTTATGGACATTACGCGGATCTGTGCAAATCGAGGAATTCCAAACCAAATATAATGATAAATAAAGTTCGAAGTGTGTGTCGGAAAAATCAAGAAACGAAAAATGCTTTCTCACAAACTGTGTGTCTGAATAATGATGAAATCAAATTAACAACAACATCCGTACAGGTTAATACTGATCCTGAAGATTATGATCAAATACAGGAATTAAAAGTGGAGAACAAAGCCCTTAGAATTGATAAATCAACACAAGAAAAACGAATATCTGACCTAGAAATTGAAATAAGTGGTCTGAAAACAAAACTGAACGAAATACCGAATACTACAGGCAAAACATCTGAACAAAATAAAGACGAGAAACAAGATATTTTCAGTCGAGTGATAAAAGCGGCAGTAATAGAACAAAGTAGAATTTCGACTATCTTATGTGAAACAGCTCTTAAAAATGCATCGTACTCACTCCATAAAAAAGAAAAACTTTACTTGCAGAAATTTTATTGCCAAGTTTGCGGTAGTGGCAAGTATCATGACCCAGAATTCTGTAATGCTAATAGACTTGGTGGCCGTACATGTGTTCTTTGTGATGACAAACATTTTAGTGTGTTGTGTCCTCTTATACCAAATTATTTCTAATTGTGAAGGAAATTTTGATCGAAATCAATACAGTTTATTTTAACTTTGTGGAACAAAGATTTTTGTAGTGGAGGGAAATTATTAAAACGAATATTTTCATTTTTTTTAAATGCATTATTTTGGCATGTCATAACATTGTAAACCTATTTTAGTTTATATGTCCTTAGGTATTGAACGCGACAGTCACTTTTGATATTTATCATTATTATCACCTTATTTTTTAACTAATAGTTTTAGGCATTTTAAGATGTGTCAGTATGTCATAACTAGATTTACTATGCTGATTGCACCTGTCTTCCGGTAGTTTATTGTCAAACTTCTAAGTAATTATTTTGATTATCTAAATGTTTATCAGCTAATGAAATTGTTTATTGTTCTGATTATGCTATATAAGACCAACCACATTTTAGTTAAAAAAAGAAAGAATCATTTGTTGAACTGTGTGTTATATGCTCTTTGTGACTTTAATAGTATTCTAGTAAATATTGGTTTATTGCGAACTTTAATAACTTTGTGAAAACTGTTACTTCATGAATATTGGATTAAATTGTAAAATTACTGAACTACTTCGTGTGATCTATGAACTCTAACTTTTATTGAAAACGACTCACCGCAGCGTCCAAACGAACATTACGAGCGATAGAGATACTACTACTTTTTATCGTCGTAATACATGTACGAGTACATAATGTTTTTGTCTTTGGATCGTGCTTGCCGCCAGTAGTCACATGACTTTCTGGTGCAAGATTTACATGTTTCTACTGTTGACTGCCCTATGTCTAATGCTTTTAGTATTTTCTATTATTTTCCAACAATTGCTAAATTTTCATATTTTTTACAAATATGTAACATGTTTAATTACCTAAAATACTGTATTCTGTTCAATTACCCCGAACGTTCCAAAACGTTCCGTAACATTAGAGTCGGAAAAATTCTACCCAAAACAACTTAACCCGATACAACTCAATCCCCTATTAACGTGTTGAGATGTCCCAACTTTGGGTTGACTTATCCACGGGTTAAGTTGACTACGGGTTGAGTTGTCCCGTATCCGTAACGTTTGCTAAAAGTCGTTACCGAACACGCACCTGATTTATTCCTGATATCGAATTTAAACATTGACATAGAAGTTTATAATTATACAGTGTATGTATGTACCATGTACGAAAACTAGGATATGAAAGTGGTTATCCGAACAGATCATTTAAAGAGCAAGCACTAAGTCTCATTTACAGAAATTTGTTTGACAATTTGAAATTGTTGATTGCCCATGCTAAAAATGGTTTTTGGGGGCAACCGGACACCCACTAATTTGGAAGACAGTATGTATGATATTATAACAATGTGATAGTCACAAGTTTCTCGAATTAAGTTATGTTCTGTTCTGTTATGTTTAGCTCAATTTTGTATTATGAATGATTCCAAGACTATTTTAATTTATATCAAATATACAGTAGGCCTATGTACGCTTTTATTGAATAAAATTATGTTCTGTTTCGTTCTATATAGCTCAATTTTGTATCGTGAGTGATTTTTGTTCAAGTGGACCAATTCAAGTAAAAATATTCAATACTCTCAAACTGTTCATTTATAAAAATAAAATACAATCTAGATGAAGAAGATAAAACAATGATCAAAGAGTACATTCATCTTCCTAACTAGAGAGATCTGACATTTAATTAATTTTTGTATATTATATATACAGGACAGTAACATTTACACTTTAGTGTTTAAAGTTATTTTATTGAATTATCAAAAACCAGTCTGAATCATTTTAACTTATATGAAAAATCATATGAACACCCCTGCGACTTTTATGAAGATATATATAGTCATGACATAATGTTTCGGCAATTTACGCTCATATATATATATATATATATATATATATATATATATATATATATATATATATATATATATATATATATATGAGCGTAAATTGCCGAAACATTATGTCATGACCAATCTCCGCAAAAGAATACCCAGTCTGGAAATTGAACCTACCTGTTACAGGGTACATACTTGCATCAGTGACTGACAATCCCTTTACATGATTTAGAATAAGTGGTATAAGGGATAATGGCCGTAAAATTATGTCATTACCAAGCCACGAAAAGATGCCAAGTCCGGAAATCGAACCTACGACCCCTCGATGTGTCAACTGCTAACCATTAAGTAACATGCCATTACATACACGGCATCGTTTGAATTGACAAAAGACGACTTTTGCCACAGCAAAAAGTTTCCATTGATATTTTTCTTTAAATCTATGTATTTGCAATCTATGTATTTGCATTTCTATATCAGTTGTACCAGAAATACTTCTACTAGATTTTTACACACATATATATATAATGTTATATTTTTAACTGTACAAAAAAAAACTAATACATTTCATGTAAAACTAATCAACAAATGAACCTACAATATACCAGCATTCATTCAAATATTAATGGTGAAAAACTGAAACTCAATTTCGACCATGAATTAATTTTGTAACATTTTTTTTTCATTACATACATGTATATATATATATACTCGGATAGATAATTTATTTTGTTAACATTTTCACTAAAGTTTCCACGTCAGTTCACGTGAATGAAGATTTGACCCTAGGACTTTCAGTGAAATATTTTGTACAACCTATGTAATGATAACAAACCCAAAATGAGGTAGAGGTCTATAGAAAGTTACATCAATATGGTTAATGAAGCAACAAATGGATACATTATTATATTGTTATTCACTTTGTATATTATTTATTCATCCATAGAGTTCATACAGGTCATAATTATAAGAGTTCGCAACAAAAGTAAGTCAGATCATATTTTTAGAGTAGAGGCCCAGTGAAAGATAGCGCGCTTAGAGATCGAGAGGTACCGGGTTCAATCCAATCAACAATACATGAGAGTTCACCATCAACTGATGTAATACATCTATTTGTAGAAGTGGTCCGGTAAAAAGAATGGCGTTAATTATTATTATTATATACCAAAATTTGTATAGGGCTCTTTTCATATTGAATATAAGCTCAAAAGTAGGGCTGCAACGATTCGATTCGACACATCGAAACTCGATTGCGAGGGTGCCGATTCGATTTCGATTCGGGACCTGCGAGTTTCGATTCGATACTGACTTTTAAACATGTCTACATAAGTTATAACGATAAAAGCAAAGGCGCGCCTAAAAGTCAAAGTATACGTTGACAGTGAAACTGGGTTTAACTTAGTAACATTTCTCTAAAGCTTCCAATACGATTTAACAAGCATGGAAACTCTGTTCCAAATATTTATTCATGCCCTAATTTGCTACGAAAATTTGGTCGGTGTGATTGAATTTTTCCTGTCAAGTTTCGATGTTTCGTACCGGTAAACTGCAATCTAGCCTATATTTCGCAACAAAGCGTAGGTTTATGTTTAATGTACGGAAGTTTATTAAGAACTCATCTTTCTACAATTTAAGCTCCATGTTGTCTATACGTTTTTAGTCGAAATTACTATCATAATACATTTTCGCGAACTTTACATTCGTACCCAATCCATTTCGTACTGGAAAAAAGCAAATAAAAATTTAGCAGATTTTCGAGTTTCGTGTTATCAATGTATCGAATCGCATCGAATCGACTTTCCCGTGGATCGTTGCAGCACTATACTCAAAAGCGCTTCACAATCGTATGTATAATTAGGAAACAAGTGAATGAAAGTAAAAATGGTTAAGAGATGATAAAATATAAAATAATAAAATGAAGACTAATATAAAATTAAGAATTAGTGATCTATAAAAGTGCTCATACTTAATAAGAAACAAGTGGGTTATCTATCTGTAAAAAATTGTGAAATCAGTAATAAACGGTTGTTGGTGGAAAAGGAAGTCAAATGATCGATGGGGAATCTGGCTAGATGCCATGAAAATCCAGGATTGCCAGGTTTAAAGCTGGATTCTAATCGAAGGCTCCCACCCGAACATCCATCAGCATCAGTGCCCGTGCATCCTACACAACCATCATGCATTTTACAGTGGTCAGAAAAAGTATAAATGATAAAAGTAATGATTAGATTATCAATAAAGGCAGCCACCTGTCAATGGTAATCAGGCAAGAGAGAGATAAAACCCGGGATGCTTTGGTTATCTCCTTGAACAAGAAGTTTACCTGCTATTGATTCCCTACACCTAGTTGTAAATAGGTACCTACGAGAGAAGTATAATTCCATTGCCCCAATGTGTCGGTAGCACACCATTCTCGTACCCAGAGGTTATTAAGATTCTCGATAGCCTCTGGGTACGAGAATGATTGCACGCAAGCGGAGTTATATAATATGCACTTACTTATATACGTATTCATTTTCAATATGTTTATGACTTAAAAGTAAGTCAGCTAATATCACTTCAACTTTTGTGATAAATTCATTTCTTTTTTGCCTATCTTTTATCACAAACTTATTTTTCAAAAAGCAATTTCAAAGATTTTAAATTTGAAACTAGCAATTTATCAAAATCAGTTGTTTTTACTGAAATCGATATATGAACAATACATTTATTATTATTATTGTATGGTTTATCATACATTAAGACTATATTCAGCTATTATGACCAACGGGTTTGAAGGTTTTAATTGTTAAGCGTCAATACGAGCAAATGTTCTTTAAGAATGTAGCGTTATTAGGTAATAAATTATATCATACGTTTGAGTTATAGTTTGGAATACAGTACAAACTGAACTATATAACCTTTTAAGGATAAAGACGTCAGTAAGTTACTTTTCTTGACAAAGGGGTTCTACAAAGTATCTTGTATAACAATTGGGTAGCTAAACTTAAGGTTTGGGCATCAGAATAACCAAATTTCTGTACAGATATCAAAGGTCAAGTTATGCTACAATGTATTTAAGAATTGGGGACTAAAAGCAAATTTTCCCCAAAAATAAGTTAATATATCTGGCTTGTGTGCAAAAATAAAAATTGTAAGCTTTTCTAATACTGGACCGAAATAAATTGACTTAAGACCTTTTGTAAAATGTACTCAGTGTCGTATTATCAAAACTCTTACCTTAATTTAACTGTTGTTTCACAATTTAACAATAAAATATAGACGGATTTACGTCTTAAATCTATCACAAGGCCGTTCATAATGTTTAATTTTGTTAATTATTGGAAGAGTTTCGATATCATGTCCTCGATGTATTTTGAAAATGTACACATACACACGGCAACCACAATACTTTCTTCCGTTACACTCAATACGTACAATACATAACGTTGTCTGGTTCCCAGTCGTACTTTGACAGGTAAAAGTACGTCAGGCAAAGCATGATAATGGCCGCGCCCAATGTAATGAATTAGGTATTGGATAATTATGTTTTAAATGAACAATTTCTCACTACACAGGCTTAGATCAAAGGTCATTGTACAAGAATTACAGTGGATATGTTTTCAGTTGTGCGGTTACATTTATGCTAAATAAAGTGGCCGAAATTTTAACGAGACTAATCTACGTCCGAATTGTGTTCACTTGAAATATGTTTCGTTAATCCTTCGCTTAATATACGTGTAATCAAAAAATCGAAATGGAATAACCTATATAGTATCGAACTCCTACTAAAGTAACTATCGTCAGCAAATGATCATGCAAGATTAAGAAAACGTAATACCTGATTAATAACTGTGGAGGCCGCCATGATTACGGCTTGTCTGACCCGATAACGATAGTGGTAAGGGGCAGGTAATCCAGACAATACATAACGCAGCATAGCGAAGTAATGTATTGTGGGATAACCGACGGTGACATACGTAAATCATCATATCGCCGTACTACTGTATCTACAGTGTCATTGTACACCACAGTAATTTGACGTACAAAGAAGAATCAAATCATCAATATATTGTATTGTTATTAAAATACAAGAAAATTATTCATTATCATAATTATGTCTATCTCTTAATAAAAATAGAAGTAGAAAACGAAAAGAAAGGAACAATACACTGAAGTCTATAATTGACACCAAACAGATCTATAACTGTGTAAGACAAAACATTAATACATCAATCATAACTAGATAAGGTTCAGAATATTTTCATTTTCAAAATAATAGATTCATTTTTCACTGAATAATACTTTTTTCACTGTGGTTTTTTTTTAAAGGAATGTCAAGTTTTTTGTTCAACGTTTCACCCAACATTCACATGACCTATTATGCTTAAATATTGTTCTTTGACTTTTTTGCTGATGGTACAACGGGCTTAAAGTATTCATAAAATTAGGTATTAATGAAGATATTAACAGAAGTGGTGTAATTTAGATAGTTCTTTACCAAAATACTTCGCTTAAATTTCAAACAAATTAAATGACTACTTTCAATCAGGTTTGCAAGTGTACATAGTTAAATATTCCTTCCAATGGGAATTTATCTGAATTGTTCGTTTTAAACAAGTTCAGTTAACTCAAGTCTTGTAGTTCTTAGTTTTCAAAAATTAACACAATTGAGTTTACAAAATGTATAAGTTTTATTCTGTTTTATTTTAACAATTATATATTTCTATTTCACACACAAGTAGTGTCTAGATCTGATGTTACAAATTTATTACCGTGTCACCATTTTATATGTCGAATCAAGTCAATAAATTGATATAAAACATTTTATTATCAATTCAATGTCAATAGAAAGTCACTGCTACTACAGTGCTCCCCAAAAGTACTTCGACAAAATCTTGCTGAATTGAAATAAATGTTTAATTATGTAAAAAAGAAACAAAATCATTCTAACACATTTCAAAATTGATATTAATAAAACTTATCAGTAAATTAACATACATTTGGGGCCTTTAGTCAGTTATCTTCCCTTGAAAACATCTGAAGCAATCCACTTGGTGAGTAGGTCCTTACAGCTGGAATCCTTGGATTTTATCATTGAAGTCTTATGTGAGGATAACAAAATATTTCATTTAATATCTTTCTTGTTAATTAAGATATTACTAGAAGCGATGAACTTTAAATAGTTCTTTACCCTAACAATACTTAGCTTGATTTAACAAATTAAATGATTTACAAAACGAGTTATTTAAGATTAATTTTGGCAAATTGACATTGAAAAGTAAGGGTAAAATCAGAGTAACCCAACTAATAGGACCTACCTATTTGAAGAGTTTACAAGGGGAAATAAATGACTACGGTCCCATATTGAAATTATGTTCAATGAATGAGTTGTAATTATAGACCAGTTACCTGCCGTAAATATAAACATGGTCAGGTTTTCATTTGAAGTGCACTGTAAATATAGGTAGGAAATGGATACAATGAAATAATGCACATAAACCGTGCTGTTCATACGAACAATTTTATGTTATTGACCTACAAAAATTGTGTTTTAATCATTTTTGTAGGAACTCTAAGTAGATGCAGTTTGAGTCAAACAAACGCCAAAACGACGTATCAGCTAGCGAGCAGACCCAATGTGTCCTACCAGTCGGACCGTCCGTCAGACATACATGTAAGTGTAAAAGTTTAGAGCAATTTGTCATTTTTCCAAAGAGCCTGATGCATCATATTTTTTTATGCTTCCTACGGTATACATGTGTCATCCCAAAATAAGTCTGATCCATCGAAATGGTCTGAAGCATGAACGATGTAAGGTTCGACGCTCTGGACAGTACGTGAGATCGCTGGTCACATCTTTAAAATGGACATATTTTAACTTGCTTAATCAATACCAATTATAACAATTTATTTACACAAGTTTAAAAGAGCAAGTCAAATATCAGACAGGAATGAAAATAGTTATAACATAAAAAGAATGTTCATTAAGCCTAAGGACTGAAAGATTTCATGATCATTTCTAGCTTGACTGACTTGTCAGCGTAGTTATTACAACGGATTTTCTTATATGAGATTTTTGTTAGTCGTCCTTTTCACCGCCTTCAATCCTAAAACCGCCTAAAAAATAGTTCCATTAAAAACATACGATATATCTGCATACATTTATATCTTTGGTCCTATACCGTGTAGTAATTATATTTATTTACTGTAACAATAACTATCAATTAGATATATCGTGACTCATTGTAATATCATATCGTAAAATAGTAATTAATTTAAAATAATGAATGAACATTACTTTCTTAATTGATTCATCGTGTGACATTAACGTGGTTTCGATGTAACTAAAAGATAATATAGTACAAATTCCTTTTAACACATGATATAATGTCGCCATGCTAATACGGGCAAATTGTTTCATTGAAAAATATGAATGTTGATTTACTGCAATGACCAATAAACCTACATTGTACATAGCTTACAATATCTCCCATCTGGATTGCATTCGGAACACCTCGAGCAATCATTAAAGGAATCATTATTCCTAGTGAATGGCCGAGGAGTTCCGAATGGGTTGGTTTGGTCAACTGGTCACAGAGGATCTTAGATACGCCAGTTTTATTGCAAATTTACAAGGTAACAAAAATATGAGTTGTTAAATGTCCATATATATGTACAAGCGAATACCTGTTATTTCATATGACCTATATGGTTCCTAACACGACAAAAATGACGACCAGATCAACAATTTATGATGGAAAAGACAAGGTAAATTACATTTATACGTAACCAATTTTTATCAGACCTAGTGCAGTCTAAGCAGCACAAAATTCTCTTTTTATTGTGGTAGTTCTCCAACCCCACACCGGTTCAAGTTTTCTAGAGAACCTCAAGGTTTTGAACGAGCAGTGATATTTGGAAGAACTTTGAGGTTCTCCAGAAATTTAGAACCGTTGTTAGGTTGACAGAACTACCACTAATAGGAGAATTTTGTGCTGCGTTGACTGCACTAGGTCTGATAAAATCGGTTACGCATGGTCGTCATTTTTACCGTGTTAGAAACCATACAGGTCACGTGATTCCCCACACTGGATACCTATGGGTCATTGCAACACTAGCTTTGTAAGTTCAATGTCTTTCATTCATTAGTATATGCACAATACAATCTTAGATGTAAACCATTCTGGCATTAATGTGAGTTTAATCATACTACATGTACATGTATTATTTACTATATGTAAACAAAATAAACATACATGTACAACAGTTCATGTGGTAGGTCATGCCTATTTTTGGCCTTTAAAATGAACTTTCCCTGTCAAGAGGTAGTTTATTTATGATTCGACACAACTTAGATTAGTAAGCTATCATTCCACCACCCCTTATATCGGTTTTAGGGAACACTTATTACAAAGACAAACTGTAATATAATTACTAGAAATAAAGATGACAACAAGGTTATAAATATATTATCTGTGCCAATATGATATTCATACTAAATACAGATGCGTTAGTTTTACTGTTTACTTTATTTATATATATTTATTTATTGGAGTTAACGCCGTGTCAACACAATTTTAGGTCATTTTACGGCGTCAAGCGCACCTAACCTAGCTTTCCTGGACCATTGTCTATAACCAGTACTCACCTACCCTTCCACAAGGCCGGAAACTTCTCCATATTATATTGTTTACAAACAAAATGAAATCCTATACAAGTATTGTTATATTATCATAACATCAGAAATGTGGACGGCACACACGTTATTAAAACATTAGTTAATTATTCATTTATTGTAAATAAACAGATAGATCACTGATTTTTTTATTATTTCCTCATTGGTTACATTATGTCATTTAAATTCAATTTTAAACAAGGCTACATTGAAGTTCCGATACTAAGACCACCACTATGGTTCTAACGAACGTATTTAACTTCCAAATTCTTAATTTGAGACGAGGACGGTCATTATATCAAAATATTTCCGCTAAAAAAAAAACCACTGATTTTGATTACCCTTATGGTGAAACTGTAGTTTCACACTGCTTGCATAATATATACGATGAAAGTTGAGCGATTCAAGCAATGCAAACTGTTTTCAAAGCGACATGAATAGCGACCGTATGCAATAATATAACATCACAAGGATAGGCCTCATTCACTTTCAATTCGAGATACAAGTTTCGTTTTAAGTATTAATGTATTTAAGGAGATGCAATGTTTGTTACCTTAACGATTCCAATTTATCAGTAGTATACGTGTTTGAGCATAGTGAAGTTCCACAATGACAACCTTCTTGGTAATTGCAAAACCATGCAACTTTGATGAATTTAAAAGCTTAATTGTGCAAGAAAATTGTCTGTATCATAAGTCTGTATTCTGCTATTAAGACCATCAACTTGATTCACCTAGTAGCGGAACTGTACTGTTCTAGTTCTAATAAACAAGTATTTCTTGTTATATAATATTTAAAAAAAACTAAAACCTTAAAAAAGCAGTATTCGTTCAACATTTTCAGGGAAAATATTATACAGTTATATCACTAGTAAACTTAAAAATCTGTACAAAGTAATAATAAAACTTTCACTTACCAAGTTTCGGTTTTTTATCCAAACTATCCAAATTCACTGACATATGTATTATTTTTTTCTCAAATTTATTGAAATATCTTCACAAAACAATTATCTCACACTTAAACAAAATCAACCATTTACCTAACACAGTTCAATAATTGCGAGAATATACATACAACGACCGTGTGAGTTTATTTGAAATGTTCGTATGTAACTGATTTCCGTCGAGGTTAATAATATCGCCCGTCTCGTTCCGGTCGTACGGTCACAGGGCATTTACCCACTACTGTCGTATTTATTATTATTTTCACGATTCAATTGTATATGAGAAAAAAAAAATTCAATAACATAACATAATTATGACATCAGAAAGCACCATGATACATATATTTTATAAATAGTACATAGTTTAATTTATACTTAGGTTAATACATCCTAACATTATGTGAATATTGACGAAAATTATACTTTAAATCGTGGCTTAACGTCTTTGTTACAATTCAGCTAACTTTATGTCCTGTTAAACAATGCTTTTATTTTTATTCGAATTTGTAGTCAGATCTGAATTGAATAGAAAAACTTTGAATAACTTGACCTTAAAGTTGACAATTTCAGTCATTTCAGTAACTAACTAAACAACCCCTACATGATCGGGTGGTTAACGATCATAGGCTGGATGCCTTTAGCCCTTCTTGAACGATTTTAAGAGTTCAATGTTACTTTTTGCTGATCAACACTAAGTCAGGTTCTGGCACACTCAGAGTAATTCATTGCTGAGTCTCCCAGCCCCGACTGTATCCCAGCCCCAACTGTCTTTCATCCCCAATTGTCTCCAAGCCCCTACTGTATCCCAGCCCCAACTGTCTCCCACCTCCAATTGTCCCCAAGCCCCTACTGTATCCCAGCCCCAACTGTCTCCCACCTCCAATTGTCTACAAGTCCCTACTGTATCTCAGCCCCAACTGTCTCCCACCTCCAATTGTCTCTAAGCCCCTACTGTATCCCAGCCCCAACTGTCTCCCACCTCCAATTGTCTCCAAGCCCCTACTGTATCCCAGCCCCAACTGTCTCCCACCTCCAATTGTCTACAAGCCCCTACTGTATCCCAGCCCCAACTGTCTCCCACCTCCAATTGTCTACAAGCCCCTACTGTATCCCAGCCCCAACTGTCTCCCACCTCCAATTGTCTACAAGCCCCTACTGTATCCCAGCCCCAACTGTCTCCCATCCCCAATTGTATCCATGCCCCTACTGTATCCCACTCCCAATAGTCCTGGCTAGTTCACCAACTACCAGTGACCCTGATCACCCTTTCAACATTGACAGCGTTTAATACTTGAATTTCATATACATGATCATGACCATATATAAAATGTATTCCCCGTTTCCTAATGATATACTACTATATAACAGACCTACGTCGTATATAAGTAGATTTTGTCCATTCAGTTCAGACAATACAAAGTCATTTAAATACCAAAGTATTAGATTTAAAAAACCCAAACAATATAAATATAATAACACATGTTTAAAAATACTTAAAAAGTAGACTAACTCAAAGATAACCATCTTGTTACAGAACATAAATTTGTTATATTGTTAACTCGTACATGAAAATATAATTACCCTGTAGAGCTATAATTATACTAATAACTTACAAAGATTATATTGTAAAGAGTTAAATAGACTTTATCATACAGTAACATAACACTATCTTGTCACTGAATACCTTATAATTTGTCTTAGAGTCAATCTTCTTTATAACAGCCAGGAGCACGCCTTAACATATTTAAACATGCCAACATATCTAATGCTGCAGCGTGTTCAGTAACTACTGTTAGCTAACGTTACGAGTACGGGAAAACTCAACCCGAAGACAATTCAACCCGTTAGGTGGGGATTGAGTTACGGAACGTTCGGGGTAATTGAACAGTAGCCTGTTCAATTACCCCGAACGTTCCGTAACGTTCTTTAACGTTAGGGTCGGAACAATTTAATCCAAAGACAACTCAATCCGAGACAACTCAATCCCCAACTAACGAGTTGAGTTGTCACAACTTTAAGTTGAGTTATGCACGGGTTGAGTTGTCTTCGGGTTGAGTTGTCCCGTACCCGTAACGTTAGCTAACAGTCGTTACTGAACACGCTGCTGGCTACTGCGTTAGTTCGAAATACACCAATATCTTCTAGATACACCGAAAAAATAAATTCGCATGCCGATTACAGATAAATGCAGATTTGCTACGTCCAGTCGACAAAAATGTCGCAAAGTTATTTTTTAGTTCAATGTTCAAATATTGAATTGCCACTAATGTTAAGAGGTGTCTGTTAAAAAGGTTGCCTCTGTATTGAAATGTTTTATTACATATTACAACGTAAAACCATGGCTTTAAGTTAACTTCTTTTGAATTAACGCTTTTTCAGCAATTATCATTAATCAGCGATGGTTACATGTACGACGTTAGAATGGTGACCATTTGGACTTCAAACTATAGTCGATTGATTTGAAGTTGACTTTGCGCCTGTATTGTTGTTTCCGTAAGGAAAATTTTCTATTTTTGCTAAGTACATTTATAGTATTAGACAATTTATTATCCTAAAGAAGGAAATGATCAGAAGTTGCGATTTGAAGCAATAAATAATTGCATCAAAACTCTTTATAGTAGTCCACCCGGCTAGCTCAGTTCAAGCATGTCTACTGACCGAGGGTCGTGGGTTCGATTCTCGGGCAGGGCATACTTTCATGGAACTTGGTCATAAAATTATTTCTATGGCCATTCTCCCTCCTATCAATGATTTTTAATTATGTAGGGCAGTTGTCAGTCACTGACGAAAGTATGAGCTTAGTAGTTGGTTAACAGCTAAATCCAGAGCCTTTCCTGGAGGAGTGAGTAGGTGGGCTGACCGCCGTTATATGACCTATACAATGTGTAGCTACGGCGTTAAACCGAACAAACAAACAAACAAGCTTTATATAGTATACAATATGTTGCATTGAAACAATTAGTGCTCAGACATAGTCAGGGAACCAACTTTTCTGAGTAAACCTCTGACAGCAATTAAATACTAATAAAACATTTGAGTTTGTGTTTGTATTAACATCGTGTAAAGAGGCGGGTGTGGCCGAGTGGTTATGACGTTGACCGGTATTAAAATTATTGGAGAGCCAGTTCCGCTTTATTTCGAATCCCTCCCAAAAACTTCTCCACAGTTTTCGTGAGCAAGAAAGTTCATCCTACAAACTCCTACAAAGTACTAGTGGACCAGGAAGCGGACTCGAAAGTGATTTATCTAATATGTTAAAATTATTTCACAATTGAGCTAAAACTGATTTTATTAGTATAGATTTACTTTATAAGTCGGGAAATGAACATACCTCGTCACAGAATGAACAACGTTCCTCATCAGACAGTGATATATATTCCATGTTATTGTATTCCTATTGTCTCAACTGTCAACTTTACAGACCTTAAAGTAGGCTACTAGGAATCCTATACAGTCAACTACCAAGTTTCATTAAAATCAGATAAATATAGCGCTCCACTTATTACCGCTACACTGTTGTTTATATGATATGATTTCAGTGAGATGGACCAACTACTTCAAAACTCTTCATTATAGCATTCGTGGAGTCATTCATTATAGATTTAGATTATATGTCCAACCTAATGTTTTTTACAACACTACATTTCCCTAGCAATATATCATAACCGTTTTCAACCGTTTTATCACGTGCCCATTTAATGTTGAAATTATCCATAAATTATTTTTGATTATATTATAAAAACTCCATTAGAAGAATTACCCATTCACAAAATTATTCTAAATAGTATTTATCACTTGTAAATATGTCCTACTCATGTAGTCAGGACCTTGTATATATAATGTTCTATAATGGTTTATCATTAAATCATTTTCACAATAAAATATCATAGAATATGCCTTAACATACACGTATATTGCAATCCTTAACTATGTACAAAATACGCCAACAGAAACACATATTCATTTTCATTGTATTTTATTCTAACGTTTCGGTTAAACGTCTTTTTGAAGAACAAATATATACATGTATACACTTAATTAATATGGAATAAAAACAATTAACTAATCCATGTACTGCTCGTAAATTCACAACTAAGTTAATATAAAATAGCAAATGGGCAAATTAATACATTTAATTAATTGATGGTTAAATATTAAATTAATAGTATATTAATATTACATATGCACCTCCAAACACTAACTTATAAACTTAACCAATCCAATTAATAAGTTGCATTATTAATTATCAAACTAAAGTACAAATGTATAGACCATTCCATCAACTCATTCATAAAATAGACAAGTATGTACAGTATAATTGAACAAATTAATGCACATTATTTGATATAACGATATTAAGGAATATATACAAAATATTTAAAGACCAGTTAATGATTCCATATATCAATTTAGATCAATTGTCAAATATTGGCGGAATGCCCTCTTTAACACGAAAAAGCATACCATCGCGTATTTAACAAATGAATAAAATTCCGCTCTTGTAATTTATTATTAATCATAATACCAAAGTTGGTCTGCACGATTCCGAATCATCTAAGCCGATACATGAATCAGTGTCCTTGGGTCTGAATCGTGTGGACGATCTTTGATCTTCAATCCTAGTGTTCCGAAGGGATCACTCGTTTGAAACCCACAGGGCTGGTTGTACCCCTTCATGAAAAGTTGACCGTAATATTAATTGCTCTCCATTGATAAGGTATATGAAGAAGCCGTCGCTCGTGTGGAAGGGTAGATAAGTACTGGTTATAGAAAAGGGTTCAAGATGGGCAGTTTGTGGGTATGTATGCATGATGTACTAATCAGTCTCAGGTAGATCTGCACACGCTATGCAAGAAATTAATAATTCAATAATCACTTTCAATACCTTAGTATTTGATCAAAACATTTTGTACCTATAGTTAAAATCAGTATTACAACCAACTGATATATTGACCAGTGATCATTGACAACAATATGCCTGTATGACAATAATTATATCGTTATTTTACCATCATTAATATATCGATAACAGAATGCATTAACTGGGAAATAGTTTGTGATATTTTTATTATTCATTCATAACACATGAGTTACACTGTACATATAAGGACATATAAGCTATACCGAATGAAGGGAATACAGTAGAACAGAACAGAATAGTTCTGTTCTGTTCTGTTCTGGGAATTAAGTATAACTGATCATTGATATAAGGTAAACCAAACCATACATACTATGTCTACAATAAGGCATGTTTTAATTGCAATGCACACGATTAATATATTTTGGCTCATTTCAAAGGTGGTGAAATTATTAAATTCTGAACAAACGCTTTCCCAAATGAACTTTGTGACTTTGTTTGTAATGCAATCAAAGTAAGTTTGACTTTCTTGCTGCCAGTTAAATAAAGCATGTAGGATTTGATCAAATCGAGATAGATCATAATACAGAAACATAAAAGTCAAAGTTAAACAGTTCAAAAAGCGTAAACAAAACATATCAGAAACATCAATAGTCAACACATAGACCAACCACACAGTCAAAGCATAGAGCAACCACACAGCCAAAACATAGAACAACCACACAGCCAAAACATAGACCAACCACACAGTCAAAACATAGACCAACCACACAGTCAAAACATAGACCAACCACACAGCCAAAGCATAGACCAACCACACAGCCAAAACATAGACCAACCACACAGCCAAAACATAGACCAACCACACAGCCAAAACATAGACCAACCACACAGCCAAAACATAGACCAACCACACAGCCAAAACATAGACCAACCACACAGTCAACACATAGACCAACCACACAGTCGAAACATAGAACAACCACACTGCCAAAGCATAGAACAACCACACAGTCAAAGCATAGAACAACCACACAGTCAAAACATAGACCAACCACACATCCAAAACATAGAACAACCACACAGTCAAAACATAGAACAACCACACTGCCAAAGCATAGACCAACCACACAGTCAAAGCATAGAACAACCACACTGCCAAAACATAGAACAACCACACAGTCAAAACATAGAACAACCACACAGTCAAAGCATAGACCAACCACACAGCCAAAGAGCAAACACGGATATGTACTTTTTAGATTTTAAAAACCTATGAAATAAAAGAGACGTCACAAAAAATGACAAAGACAATAACTTCCACCTTAGAGTGGACAGTGGCAAAATTATTGCCACTGAGGGGATTGAATCAGATTCTAGGGTGCACCAACCTCACACTTGCCCCTAAAAGGTTCAAGAACAAACAATGACAAATAGTCATGGCGAAAACACTTCAATCCAACCTTCATTTGACAATGCTGCGTGCTAAGACACAAAATCACATAACAACAAATAGCCTTTTTTTCGGCGCAGCTGTCTAAGCCAACTTTTGACCTATATTTTAACCAATACAATTTGCTCTACTATAGCTGTTTGTCCAATGAAATTCTTTTACTGTATAGAGAAATGGATAAAACACATGACACCATTGGCTATTTGTGATAAACAGGTGCGTAGCACGTACAGTAGCTGCTGACTATTTACTCTGTGTATTATGAGTGACCCACAATGCTAATTGATCATACATTCGTCGTGGTACGCCCCTTGCGGTATAACTAAACTGCGAATATATGTATAACTCAGCGCACGCTCGGAATGGGTTTTCATTTTGTCATATGTGGGCCGCCATTGAGCATTTTTATCATTTTTTTTATGTTTGCCAGAAAGTAACATATATATCGTTTGGTCATTTTGGGAAGAAGTGATTTTTTATCGAAAATCATGGCATTGTTATTAAAGATGATTTTAATTTTAGAATCGGACAGATTTTCATAATTGACAAATCAGCAAAATGGCAATATATTCGGACAAAAATTGTCAGTTAAGAATGAATTGCAATTTCGGACAAATTACATTTGACCTAAAGTTAATATATGTACACCGTGCATGACCAACATAATACTTCAAACCATTGAAAATAAACCCAGCAGAGCGCCGAATATCTTTTTTAAAGATATTTCTTGTTTAAATTGGGTTTAACGTCGTATTCAACACATATTTAGGTCATATATACGACGGCCAGCTCTTCCTATACTAAAGGTTTCCTGGACACTTTTTCTATCACCAGTACTAACTTACCCTACCACGACCTACCGCGACCGGGCTCGAACCCGCGATCTCCGGATTCGAAGTCAGACATGCTAACCACTACGCAACGACCGCCGATAAATAGCTAAAAATAATGCTAAAAAGCTGCCAAGGTAAAAGGCAAGTATTTTATATGCATGACAAACTGGTAAGAGTGAACCCCTCTAGTTATTTAATATTTTCATATCATTGCAATACGATGATACATACTGTTAACGTGTTTCAGGCTAGAGGTCATACTCATTTACATATACCATAAAAATGTGATAATTCAATATAATGATGATATAATGAAATGATGACTACATTATAATGTTAAAAATGTTCAGTTGATATTTATCAGCATAGATTGTTCGCTCATGGCGAGTTATTACATCAGTAACAAAAGTTGTGGAAAGAAGATGAGATGTATGAGATGGGACAGCAATTATCTTTCCCTTAGAAGAAATAGCTGTGCTCATAATTCATAATTATTATAAATGTCAGATTATCACATACAATACTCGCATATCAAAATATCTTACGATCAAAGGCATAGTCAACCAGAAGGTCAAAACAAATTCTCGTGAGGTACGACTAACAGAACATACCGTCTGAGCATAGCATCGTTAAAAATGTATTGTGACTTTTGGAATTCTTAAGCCATACTCATTTAAAAGACTTAAATTGAATGATTTTGTCGTAAATATATAAGAAAAAAAACTATTTTCATTCTTTTACATTCAATTTGATATAAAAAACATTTACCTTTGTAATATGTTTATTCTTCTGTGTTTACATGTATATCCAAATAAAAATGTACTTGTAACAATCCAAACTTTCAAAAACTACCATACAATAAAGACATTGGTGTATTTTCGAATAATCCAAGATTCACAAAAATCAAACTTTCAACAGCATACAGGAATCACAATTAAATACACTATTAGTTGTTTCCTTTAGTTTTTAAACAGCCAATATATATACTATATTCAATTACACTAAGTCTTGAATTTGTTTATTTATTGACAAAAAAGACACAAAACAAAACAAAAACAAAAAAAAACTCTTCAAAAAGTACTCTCAGAAAAATCGTCTATGAGTGACGTTTATGTCAAAGGAAATGAACGTTATCAGAACCTGTCAGATATTCACGTCAATCAAGCTTTTACAGATAACCCTAATCTATGATTTTATCAAAATTCACTTAAAATACTACAAACTAAACAATTTAATACCATATCTGCTAACTTTTTAGACCCCGCATTGTAAAAAATATTATTTAAAAAACCTATTGCGCTGTAAAGATATCAAATTATATCATTGTTTTTTTTTATAAAACCATATTATACGGATCAACAATAAAGGTTTCACATGTCTCAATAATAAATGTATTATTTTTCTACTATTATTTTTATTATAATGTCTGAATAGACAAGCACTATTTAGTATTCATGGCTTAAAAGAACCAGATTTCCAAATAAGGTATTTAAATGATAAAAAGTATAAAGTTTCTATTATTCTACACTGTATTTAACAATATGGTCAAGGTTTTACAACTCTGCGTTCTCATATACTCAAATCAAAGAAAATATTCAACGCTAATTGAAAATTAAACTATGGTCTTAATTATCAAATTTTATTTTAATCAATAATACCTAAGACTTTCGATTTTCAACTCAAATTCATGATAAAGGAATATACATTTTAGACATGCAAAAACGTGTACAGTAATCTCGTATCATTGATCATGTTTGTATGTGCTATAGTTCATGCATGCAATTTTTCAAACAGTCTTTGTCATATATGGTGGACAGTTCAGCAAACCATAGTTTCTCTGTTTGTTTATGATGCTTAATGCCCCTTTCTGACGTATGTTTTCAGTCATATTACGGTCGTTCCAGACATGAGCCAGAATTAAGATTTCATCTTCTGTTAGCAATTGTTGTATTTCACATAACGTGATACAAATGGTCAGTACCTGTCTCAGACCCAAAATCAACTTTTAATGAGTTGATACAGTGATTTAAAACTTACGATTTCAACAACATGACTTCTTTGTCGGGTTACATACTCGTACTATAACACAATGCATGGCAACAACAAAATCAATGCAATATACGCACTGATGATATATATTTTGCATCGGGTAACCTAACACTTGTTTTTTACATAAATGTGTCTTGCTGCTGCATTTGATGAAAAATTATTGTTCATGACTTATCTATTTATAACTACATGTATTATCATTTTATCGTGCCCTCTTTGAAACATTCACGCCATTACTTACGCGACGACAACGCTCCGGCACTGTAGTTGTCGCCTAGTGAGAATAATTCTGCACATGCGCACACCGTCATGGACACTTCATCGTGTACATGGGATTTTTTCATTATTTTTTTAAGATGTGCGTTTCTGCAATGCATGTATTTGCAAATATCTGTTATTTATATCGACGGAAACCATCCTTAACAGTAGAAATTTTATTTGAATCTACGACATTCGTTTTCATACACGCCACTTTAAACATTATTCAAATTCTCATGAAAAAACAACAAATAATTAAAGAAGTGATAATATCATTTCGACAAATATATATATTTTATAGTCACATATTGTTACAACTTATTAATGGGAATATTAAGTGTATACCCCAACAAAGTTTGAACTATTCGCCTCATTTAAGAGTTTATCAATCCTATTTAATCTATTACATAGCAATAAAAAGGGTGTGATATTTTTATACAGTACCCTTCAAAGGTTTCAAGACAAATGAATTTTTTAGAAAAACTGATGATGCATACCACTTATTATTTACTTTAAAGGTACTCATACACAGATTTCAACTTAAATATCAACATTTTCTAAAACTATCAAAAGTAGTGTTCTGATAATGACAATTTTAGTGCAAATTGACATACAACTACAAATGATGGTGTTTCATGTAGTAAATATCTACCCCGTATGTCACGATATAAACAATTTTGGTGCATTCTTGTGACTTTTATTGTATATTTCTTGCAACATATAGGTCAGTTTGTCGTAAAATGATAAGAATTAATGTTTGACACAATTACAAACACTGAATGGTATTTTTGAAATTATAGAAAAATTAACCCAAATCGGTGAACTAGTACCTTTAAGTAAACTTACAAAATAAAACGCACTGAAATCGTCCACTTTTGAAAAGCCTTGTAG
Source organism: Mactra quadrangularis (assembly GCA_025267735.1). Classification (NCBI taxonomy): domain Eukaryota; kingdom Metazoa; phylum Mollusca; class Bivalvia; order Venerida; family Mactridae; genus Mactra; species Mactra quadrangularis. The sequence goes on from CM046294.1 coordinate 2,652,891, forward strand.
AATATAATGAAACATCACACTCCGTCACTAAAAGCTACAAAAAAAAAACCTATAAGATAACCAGTTTAGATAGGTGTTTTGTATGGATACAAAGAATGGGAAAATGAGTTGTACTTGAATAGCAACGCAATGTTTAAAATTCAATTCGGGTGTGTATACGTTAATTTACTGAGACTGTGAGCTAATCAAAACTATCGAAAAATGAAGCGGTTTAGCATCATCAAAGATGAGAAAATTGTATGGGCCTATATCTGTGCCGTAAGGAAGACTAACATAACAAATATCTCACAAAAGGCATTTGACTGACCTAACACCGGTGGGTGTTTATTCCACATGACTCCAAAACTATGCATCAAATTCTTTTTATAGACTCGAGGGGACATCGTCTGTCCATCCGTCGGTCCGTCACGCCTTTAGCAATATCGTGTCCGGATACCATGATATTGAAGGGGTTTTCGAATTACTTGTCACTAATAATCCCGCCTAAATGATGATGTGTCATACAATTTCCAGGTCTGTAGTTCAACAGACCAGGTATCGCTGAGGTCAAAGGTGATTTACCACCGCTCATATGTCACATGCTCCAATCATGGTGCTCTAGTCTAAATGTGTTTTCTATCTTACCTCCTATACCTATAAGGAGGTATGCCTTATATATCCTCCATATAGACAGAAGTTGTCGATTGCTAATGATAAGCAAGTACAGTCCTTTCTCCTATAAAGCCATCTCTTCACAACGCCACCTTCTCTACAACGCCACCCTCTCCACAACACAAACCTCTCTATAACGTCATCATCTCAACAACTCCACCCTCTCTACAACGCCACCCTCTCTATAACGCCATCCTCTCTATAACGCCACCCTCTCTATAACGCCACCCTTTCTATAACGCCACCCTCTCTACAACGCCACCCTCTCTACAACGCCACGCTCTCTACAACGCCACCCTCTCTATAACGCCACCCTCTCTATAACGCCACCCTCTCTATAACGCCACCCTCTCTATAACGCCACCCTCTCTATAACGCCACCCTCTCTACAACGCCACCCTCTCTACAACGCCACCCTCTCTACAACGCCACCCTCTCTATAACGCCACCCTCTCTACAACGCCACCCTCTCTACAACGCCACCCTCTCTATAACGCTAACCTCTCTATAACGCTAACCTCTCTATAGCGCCAACCTCTCTACAACGCCACCCTCTCTACAACGCCACCCTCTCTACAACGCTAACCTCTCTATAACGCCACCCTCTCTATAACGCCACCCTCTCTACAACGCCACCCTCTCTATAACGCCACCCTCTCTATAACGCCACCCTCTCTACAACGCCACCCTCTCTATAACGCCACCCTCTCTATAACGCCACCCTCTCTACAACGCTAACCTCTCTATAACGCTAACCTCTCTATAACGCTAACCTCTCTATAGCGCCAACCTCTCTACAACGCCACCCTCTCTACAACACCACCCTCTCTACAACGCCACCCTGTCTATAACCTTCCTATATACATCGCCAACCTCTCTACAACGCCACCCTCTCTATAACGCCACCCTCTCTACAACGCCAACCTCTCTACAACACCACCCTCTCAACAACGCCACCCTGTCTATAACCCCCCTATATACAACGCAACCCTCTCTACAACACCGACCTCTCTACAACACCACCCTCTCTACAACGCCACCCTGTCTATAACCCCCTATATACAACGCCACCCTCTCTACAACACCAACGTCTCTATAACGCCACCTTCTCTATAACGCCAACCTCTCTATAACGCCACCCTCTCTACAACGCCACCCTCTCTATAACGCAAACCTCTCTACAACGCCAACCTCTCTACAACACCACCCTCTCTACAACGCCACCCTGTCTATAACCCCCCTATATACAAGCCACCCTCTCTACAACACCAACCTCTCTACAACACCACCCTCTCTACAATGCCACCCTGTCTATAACCCCCTATATACAACGCCACCCTCTCTACAACACCAACCTCTCTATAACGCCACCTTCTCTATAACGCCAACCTCTCTATAACGCCACCTTCTCTATAACGCCACCCTCTCTATAACGCCACCCTCTCTACAATGCCACCCTCTCTATAACGCCAACCTCTCTACAACGCCAACCTCTCTACAACGCCACTCTCTTCATAATACCAACTTCTCAACAACGCCACCCTCTCTACAACGCCACTTTCTCTATAACGCCTCCCTCTCTATAGCGCCAACCTCTCTACAACGCCACCCTCTCTATAACGCCACCCTCTCTACAACGCCACCCTCTCTATAACGCCACACTCTCTACAACGCCACCCTCTCTATAACGCCACCTTCTCTATAACGCCAACCTCTCTATAACGCCACCCTCTCTACAACGCCAACCTCATCACAGCGTACTGTCCTGTAATGTTTTAAGGAAAACTGCAACGGTTAGTTAGCGGTGGCAGGACGTATGTTGAAAATATAAAAACACTATGCCAACTGGTAAAGCATACAACTGTTTTTAAGAAGTGTCTATACATTAAACATGATGTAATTTTGGTAGATTTTTGTATCCATAGTTGAATATACTGTATATACAATTTATGATGCATGACTCGCAGTAAATAATTCAAGAAAAATCGTGGGAAACTATGAATGCTACTACAGTAGTTTGACTTAATTCACTCTAATAAAGTAATTGTGGTTTATATGCATGACTTCAAAGAATATTCTATAAAAAATGTATGGTTTACTTAATATATTAAGTTTGTATATTATATTATATTAATTTTATAATATTAAAAACGTAACAAATAATCAGTTTTAACCTCATTACATATACAGTTAAATACCACTATGAAGATCACATTAATTATTTCAAAATCATGTGATACTTGACTTGGTTAAGACCCAAATATCTAACGTGAGATAGAAATGCCACTGTACAATTTACATTTCACTATCAAGACCATTGATGGTCTGCTGCATTACTGCATGTAAAATTGTTCGAACATAAATAATAATTACAATTTAAAGTACTTACATAATTTTAAGTTTTAATCCAACCGATTCGATAGAAAACAGTTCATGCAAAATCCATATACAAAATGTAGTACTAGTTTAGAATATTTTCAAAACAACAAACTGTGTCAAAAGTATGCGACCAATTGTACTGTAAAATGCAATCTTTCATAAAATACGTTTTTCACATAATACAAATATATCAGAAGCATATATCATAGTTATTTCAACAAATCCATCGTTCACACTTCATATCACATCATAACCACAACAGACGCAAATCTTAACCAAAAATACGGTTCCCTTCAAAAGTTTTGAACAAATACCTGTTTTTTATTGGATAAACTGACTCACATTGACCTATGAAATAAAGAAACATAGGGTCATATGAACGAATTCAAAAATCCACATGTAAAATTTATCAAGATATAATTACAACTATGTTACACGAATAAGATTTAATCATAGTAAAGTTACTAGCAGTATGCATTATCAGTTCTATATGCGGATACAGGGGGTGGGGGCGGACCCGACGGTTACAATTCCTCCTCAGTATTGTAAGATTTAAACGGGATCCAACTGCTGTAAGAAAATTACATGATACTTTTAAATGCATTATATTATATACCGCGGGAAAGGAAAGTTGAGGCTCTAGAAATGTGCCTGAATCCCTCAGAAACAACCAAAACACAGGACCTTACGGGGGCGCCGGTCACCTAGACCATTGGTCAGGGTTTTGCCATGGACCATTCGGGGCCCTTTCGGTCCCCTGGAACCCCCATTCTGCTTGTTCATTTTACGCCCCTTCTAATTAGAAATCCTGGATACGACTATGAGTTCACATGTATATTTAAATTTCATTTATCCAAAAACTTTTGAAACGCATTGTATTGTAAAAGCCATACCTTTTGTACCGTATTTTTTATTATTTTAAAAATTTACATTTTTCAAGTCTATTTTTATTATGTTTATTTTTGCATTGTTTTCCGATAGTATCATAGGATTTAGATCATAATCATTGTAAATACAATGAAAGAACTAGGGTATCTTATTTCTTTATCTATTGTAAAGTCATCTTTTGTCTAAGGATGATTCTTACAACGTAATTGTACGACTGAAACCATAAATCTGTTTTAACAGATTTGATCGATATAATTTTGTCGTAGAGATAAATGAGGCAGAATTCAATTACTAAACCCACGCTTGGTCCTTAACAAAACGTAAATTAGCTGGTTCTAAAGTTAGGATTTTGAACATTTAATTGAGGTAACATTCACGAGTAAGAAATATAGACCAACGTGTTCAGTCCATTATAGTGAATAGTTTAAAGGTACAATGTACTCATTCACGGATTTCAACTTAAAAATCAACTTTTTCTAAAACTATTAAAATTGTAAGGAGACATTTTTGCAAGCAGAAAAGTAGTGTTCAGATAATGACAATTTTAGTGCAAATAGACATACAAGTACTAATGATGGTGTTTCATGTAGTAAATATTTACCCTGTATGTAACGGTATAGACAATTTAAGTGCATCTTTGTGACTTTTAGTGTATATTTCTGGCAACCTATAGATCCGTCTGTCTTAAAATATTAAGAATTAATGTTTTGACACATTTACAGACTCTGAGTGATATTGTAGAAATTGTAGAAAAAATTAACAAAATCTGTGAACTTTTACCTTTAAATGCATTGTAATGCAGTTGTACCCATACTCAGAAAACATCAAGATTCTAGACCTACTTATCTTGATAACGTTATGAAATGTAATGGTATTTTATAGTGTCAAGTTTCATGCATACGCACGTTCACTTACTTTACAGCTATTACCCCCTGGTCATTGGGCTACTGGTATCTATCTATCAATCTCCCTGGGGAGTCCTTTTACTTCGCTTATAAGTACAGTCGACAAATAGGCGCAACGGAATTATACCACTCTCGCAGGTACACATTTATTCCTTGGTGGAGTGAAGCAATTTCAGGTATTTTTTGCTATTAGGGAAATTAGCAGTGTCCCTAGTGGGATTCGAACCCAAGACCTGTCGAGGACCTCTAAACGGGTGTCCTACCACTGGACTACTGATCCTACGAAATGTACTGTGTTTTACAGGTGACCGCTGTGTTTTAATACTAGAATTGTTGAGAAGGCTTCCAACAGAGTATTATAGACTTTAGATTGAGATTTTAATCTGAAGTTCTGATAAAAGACATATACTATAATTATACACAAAAAACGGTACGGTTCGTAGACAGCTAGAAATACTACATTCTCGTAATTTGGTAATTTACTTCTAGCGCGTGTTCCTATTTATGCTATAGACTCTATTCATGATTCTAAAATCATTAATGTAAATATTCATAAAATGAAACACAATAAAAGTATTTAGATTAAAGAAATACACGATTCAATTAGTTAGACTGCTGACATTATTTTATACATAAGGGAAATAACTAATATTCTCAAATATTTAAGTAGACGCTATTACTCAGAGTTACGTCCCTTTGTCCATTTTTTGACGGTCCGTAATGATATGTTTTATTAATGGTAAATTCACGGCAATTTATCAAATAATGTATTGGTATGTTATAATAACATAACCTATTGAGATAAATTGGATATTTCTAAAGAATAACTATCAAAAATGAAATATTTTCGTAGTCTACGTAAAGATCAATGAAAAGTTTTTCTTATTAATCTACACAGGAATGCTTCCGCATGTTAACACCGACCGAACAATAGCTTGGTAAATAAAATCAGGGCTTTAGAAAATAAGAATATTAGTAAATATTTATATTTGATATGATTCACAAGCTTATTACATTGGAATATATAAAATGTAAATGAAAATAGACCTATATAAATACTTCATTAATAATGATTTGAAAGGTTTGAGTGATAGACTTAGGTAATGATAACTGTAAAAATGACAAGTCATTGGCAGTAATGTCAATATTTAGTCTGTGCGTTCTTTTTTAAGTTACTTATTTTGAGGAATTAAATTTGTTGAGTGCCTGACGTTAAAAAATGAGTTTAACATAGTAAAATGTATTTCCAGATTAGAACTGAACCATTCGGAACACCTCGGTCATTCATTGAATGAATTATTATTTATTATTCGTAGTGAATGACCAAGGAGTTCCGAATGGAACTGGTCATGTTAAGGTATTACGGTATTTTTAATGTTAGAAAAGCGCAAACACCCAATAAATACAGTGCCTATGAAAGTATACGAATGAAAGTTTTTAAAAACCACACACACAATGAAGCATTCTGTTTGTAATTTGTTCTTGTTTTGTTTTGTTTTGGTTAAGTTTAACACAGTAGCAACACATTGTATAGGTCATATCACGGCAGTCGGTCATCCTGCATATCATTCCTGGAAATATTAAACCCCTGCATTAGGTTATTAACTAGTTACTATACGCATACTTTTGCGAGTGACTGACAACTGCGCTACAAAATTAAGAATCAGTGGTAAAAGTGAGAATGAAAAGTAAAGTATTTCATGAACAAACTCGACGAAAGTATTCTCGTCCTGGAATTGAACCCACGTTCCCTCAATCAATAGACGTGAGTAATACTTACAGAGTGTTCTGTATAAGTGTCTCATTAAACGTTTTAAAAATCTAGAAATACATCAGCCGACCAGTATACATTTGTAAAATGAACTTGAATGACTGACAAAAAATAATAACATGACATACATATTTGATCACCAAATTGTTGATAGAAAATCTATCATAAAAACTTCAAAACATTGATGTAATAAGGCTTATAGTGTATAGATATATAAAAATATTATTATTTTAACCACTTGCTGGTAAAATAATCTCTTATATTCATGGTGTAACCTTCAAATATTATCATAGATATAGTTGAAGAATTTAAAGGTACAGTGTGAAATATTTAAAGGTACTTGAAGTGAGCTCAACCAAAATATGTGTACATTTATGCCAAATTGTCAGGCAGTACAGATTTAGCAAGGTGGATGGGATCGGTCTTGACTCTTGACATTCTGCGATATTTCACATTCACGGAGAAACGTTTGAAGTTAGAACCAGAATGGTACTTTGTGAGTCGGGATCTTTAAAAAAGTTGGCCTGGAGCGCCATGTAAATTTTTCGGCTCGCCCGTGGCATGCATTTCAAAGAAATCTACTATTAACCGAAGGAAGGATCTCTATGCCATTGACAAAAAGAACAATGGAATGTACATTTGACTTTATGTCATAAGGTTTCTGTTGTCAGTGCAAATAAGGTATATGTCAAATGAGAAATCATTTTATAAAGCGTCTATGCTTAATAAGTAAGAATCAGTGCAGTAACCTTAAGTCACGGTCAGTTCAGTACAAACGTAACCACTAATTTCATATCAAACGGAAGTCGAACCTTATTGGTCGCGTAATTTTGATATAGATATACAGATATACGAATATAGTAGGGTCCGAGTTTGATAAGTTATTGTGTCAAATGAAAGCGTTGGGGTCATCTGTCATTTAAATTGTCATCTCTTTAATTAAAGGTTAAAAGAGCTCTACCATTCTTGGAGTAATATGCAATGAATATGTTTTTATGTAGCACTGTCGTTGGTTCGAAACCGTGCCAGTCGCCTTTGTATCTTACTTAAAAGCTAAATTTATATACATATAACTCAACTACGGAGGTCTTCGTCTCCTTTGCTTTCAAGAAGCTATTCATGGACAAAAATGTTACAAGCACATGTAGAGAGAAAACATAAATATGTCAAATACTTAAGTTTGATAAATAAATCTTATATGTAGATATATCAATGTTTACTTTTCATATATTTAACATTCATATAAGTGTGTACAGGTACTATGTCAACATAGCTAACCTGGTGCTCGACTTACATTCTGTATAATAAATCAAGTCTAATATATAAATGTTAAATGCAAGATGAAGTATGCAAGAAAGATTAAAGGGATATACAGGCAAATGACTGTGCAAAAAGTATAGAACCAAGTTTAGTCTTTAAAACAGTATTAAGAACGTAAGAAATCACTTACTATATAATTTGTCACTTATAACATTCAACTGAACGAATTAAAACATGTGGCATACACATTGATGAAAACGAAAGTAGGATACTGAGGGAATCACCAAGCTATTTATAGATTTAATTCTATATGACATACGAAATTAAACATTTTCATTGGTAGTGTCTTGTTTTTCAACATTTTTAGGTGCTTAGGATATATTTTTAATAGAATTATACTAATGTTGCGCAATAACAAGCCCTAGTATCTTCTCATCAGTAAATGCATATTTTAACACTAATCTATTTTTAGCTAACCTGAACCACGTCGTCTAGTTAGGAAACACCCCAAATATTACGAGAAAATAAAGAAATACTTTGCCAAATAATATAACAGTGTGTCTGTTCATTCACAGTTATAAAAAATATAATTCAAAATCAGAAAATATGAAGTTGAACTTTTGCCTGTATATCCCTTTTAAAAAGGTAGAAGTGTGTGAGAAGTAATCAAACATAGAAAGATTGATCCATTTTTTGTACAGCAATGTCAATATAATGTTATACATAATTATGATGATATGGTAACATATACTGAATGTCTGATGTAGATAAAAGATGGAGTCGTTTGTAGCGCCACTAAACGTCGCAACGTCTTTAAAAGTCGTAACTGACGTTAAACGTCGCAACACTAATGCTTAACGTCGCCACTGACGCTAAACGTTGCAACGCCTTTAAAAGTCGCACTTGGCGTTAAACATAGCAACGCTGATGCGGCGTTGCGACGTTTAGCGGCGCTACATTGTTCGTTTGTTGTCACATGGTTTTATTTTACGACAGTTGGTTACCAACGGTTGGTTATACCGTTGAAAGTATAGCATTTGGATCGAAAACACTATAATATGTACAATGTATATAATGTTTTCGATCCGGAACCGTGTCGGCTGTCTATATGATTGAGAAATTTAAAAAATGCAAAAAAGTATTTGAACATTTATACACCATTTTTATAAAAGGTCTTCGCTTTAAATTACCTTTCTGTATGCTGGTATAATTGTTCCTATAGGGTTTCAAAATTTCGACTTATAAGTTATATTATATAATACCGAACAAGTTTGAATATACATGTACATAATTATGTATCTTAGTTCGAAATTTTAGATTAAATTAATTTTCTCGTTATCTTTTTAATTATAGATAAAAAATTCAAATTATGAAAATAATTGATTCCTAGCGGTATTTAGTACGTATATTTATATAAATTATGTATTGTTGGGACAAGTGTGTTTTTGTGCATCCTTGAACCTGGTTTAAAACCCCGGTGGTAATTATTTTACCACTTTCCGTTCCAGGGCGAGACACCCTTGAGTTCATGATTTCGTCATTTGTTTGTGGCATCCTTTTTATCAGTTTGGGGAAACACGTGACCTATATGTTCCTAATACGGCAAAAATGACGTCCAGATCAACAAATTTAGATGAAAAAGACAAGGTAAATGATATTTATACGTAACTGATTTTTAACAGACCTAGTGCAGTCTAAGCAGTACGAAGTCTTCTTTCTAGCGGTAGTTCTCCAAACCCCTCAATGGTTCTAGTTTTTAAGATTTCCTCAAAGTTCTTCAAAAGTCTCTGGACTCCTTCAAAACCTCGAGGTGTTGATAATCTGGTCGTTATTTTGGCCGTGTTAGGAACCATATAATTCAAATGATTCCCCATACTGTTTATAACAAAAAATTTAAACTGTTACAAAATGTCCTTTTTGATTGTGTGGTAGGTCAGTGTTTTCACTGTTGCTGTTGGTGATATATTTGCTTTGTGAACAGTCGGATATGCAAAGCTCCAACTATTTAAAAAAAATAACATCAAACAACTGTTAAATCATTTGTTTAGACGAGTCAGTGTCTAATTTTGTATAATTTATACAGAAATAAATCTATCCTTCTATATTTATCATTTCAAAGTTGGAAGATAATATAATATCAGTTCAATGAAAACATTTAAGTTTGAGTTTTTTACAGAGTTATCACAAGCCATGGTTAGGATATATTTTAACATTGATCACAAATATATGATATATACACAAAGCCTCATTACAACACCCACGAAGATAAAAACTTATTAAAACTCTAAATCTATGGTAGACATGATAGGAACCTATATATATCAAATACCTAGTGTAACATCTAATCGAATGTTCGATGTCATAAATATATTTCCATCTAAACCATGAACTTTGACATGTTGTATCAAAACAATGTGAAACATTCTTTAGCAGCCATTGCACTGAAACTACGTTGGTATATTTCTGCTACCAGAAATCTACAAGTTAATTATAGTGCGTACAAAAAACGTGTTTGGGTAAACATTAAAATTGAAACAATCTAAATCAGAGGTAGGCAGTATTAAAATGTCAGTTGTATAAATCATTTTAACAAAATAAGCATGGTGGATAAACCACCACCCCTTGATCAATTATGTTTGTTATGGTAGAACGCCATGCCATTACACCAACACGACACTCATAAAATATATTAAAATTGTACCATGTTATTGTTATCCTGAGCATCCCCTGTAGTGGATCAGTTCATTCTATTGTTTTTATAAACAGTGTTGTTGTTGTTTTGTACGTACTATATATGGTTTACTAGTTATGTAACTAGTAACGTGGATAAAACAAGTTGATGTTTCGTTCTAGCAAGGACCCTTAATAACATATATAGGTATATATAGGGTCCTTGTAAATATAGGGTCCTTGTAAATATAGGGTCCTTGGTTCTAGCAAATACATATCGTCACCATCACAGTGATATGCTATTACGCATTTATGGAACAAGACTTGTTCCATATAAATAGTACCACAGATATGATACGCTACCAAACACCCAATATGTAGTTTCAATTTAAATGGACATATTAACACTATGTCCATGGGTCATTTCTGACCTAACACATACTTATTATTGTTATCTGTTTTGATTGAAATAAACTCTTGAAACTCAATACTGAAAGTGTTTTTGGCAACTATTTTATGGGCAATAGTTAATGTTGATTATAACTTAACAATATCTACTAAATGTACATGTGATTTAAACAAGCAAATATTGAGTGACAGAAAGCTGGCGAGGGAAATAATAAAATAGGCAGTTTTTTTTATAAAAAAGAAAATTGTTACCTTGCTACTTGTTTCGTCTGTGGAGTACCCACTGGTTCCCGCGGATAAAGGTCTTTCTGGTACTGATGTTGTTGTGGAATGGGTACCAGCTACAATATTATCCTTTACGTGACCTCTGACGTCATTACTCCTCTTTTTGGTACTATTTTGTACAGTTTGAGATTGCGTAGTGTCATTCACTGAACTGTCATCGGGAGATTTTGTTTTAACTTTACAATTCAATACTTCCTTGTAAGGGGATGAACAGTGTTCCTTGTCATGAGGTCTTGGAAAATTTTCTTGAGAACATTCTAATTGGCCTTTTTGGTTAGATTGTGATACGGTCTTCGACTCTCTTGGGCTGTCAGACCTATTTTGAACAGATTTTATAAATGCAACACTGTCCGAGGTATTCTTCTTATAGTTTGGTAAGATGTCAAATGTTTTTAGTTTTCTGCGCATGCTCGTAGGCGTAGAAATATCCTGGGATACGTCAGAATCAAATGACGTATTGTTGCTATGGCTACCAAACAGACGCGGTGAATTGGTATGAATGGGAACTTCCGGAATAGAATGTTTGCGAGAATTTTCACTGTTTTCACAATGTTTATCTATTACTGTATTAGTTATGGACTCAGGTTTATCAACTTTGTCTGAAGCTTTTAAACTACTTAAATCCAATGACATTGTGACGTCACTATCACTCGTGTCGTCATCAGTTCCACGTGAATGTCTTGACCAATCGTAAGCACCGAAACTTCCAGCACGTTTAGGAACTTTTCGATTCACATAATCAAATCGTTCATATCGGTCTAGTTCCCTAGACCTATTCAAGGTCCCCACCGTATTAAAACTTCCTTGTCGTTTAACATTATTAGATGGACTTCTTTGAACCCCAGCAGAAACAGAACTATCAGTGTTGTTTTCAGTCAGAACACCAAGTGGTTTGTCCGATGCTATCGTAAACCCATGTCGACTCTTGGATGAAGGAGGCGTGGCCATGTTGACCTTGAGTCGAGCCTCACGACGCTGACGTCGTTCTTGGTGTCGCAATCTCTTCCTTTCCTGAAAGAAATAATAAATAGCAAATATTCGTAAACTTTGGTGTAAGATCTATGTGCTCAGAGAGCATATTTTCTAGAGTGACATAGCCACGTGTATAAATATCATGTTTGAGCTCACGAGTAAAAAAGACAGATCTTTTCCAAAACACACAAATATCATAATTATTTATTTCAGATTTGGTTATTTGTTAAGAGGTATTTTTTATCACGATGGCGTCACTTATTTTCTAAGATGACGTCATTTTGACAATAAAAATTAAAAATTATATTTTCACTACACTGAAAATGTTCAATTTTATATATTTTCATCGTAGATTTTCATGGAACAGCACTACATTTCACCGTAAAACAGGAAAGAAATAGCAATATTTACAAACAAACATTTAAAACCACAAATATGTCTTATTTATCAATGGAAGGTATTTTATGTTTGTAAATCAACGTGTTTAAATAATAAAGACATAGGTCCAGCAATAAACCTAAAAATATATACACACAGTGTAACCACACTTTAAAGCGAAAGTATCAACATGATCAAAATCGATCGTATGACAAAAAACATCGTAAGACCATTTGGTGCAGAAGTTCTGAGGACCACAATGCATGAATAGTATGACGTAATATAGGATTATCAATATTATGCGCAATTTCTAACGCCTATCAACATGTTGGGCTTAGAAATGAATACTGAATATTTTAATTGGGTTTTCTGCTTTCAACTTACGATAATTTTTATCGTAAGATTATCTGTTATAATATCTATAGGGCGATCCCCTAATTGTCTTAGTAAACAGAATGTTTTGTTATAATATGAAATGGACTAGTTAAAGAACTTTAAATTGAAATTTTATAGTAAATATTTGCAAAAAATACAAAGATACTAATCGGTTTACCTAGTGTTAGTAGGATACTTCGTGTATATAGTAAAAACTGCTGTAAAATTAAAATTGAAAAGTTTTCAAGTATCGTATTACCATATATGCATATTTTATTGCAGTTTTATCTACATTGTAATAAAAATTAAGATAATACCTGAAACAATGATAGTAAATCTTTAAAAATGTGATCAAGACAAAGTTTTTATGAATAAATATAGGTCGTTTAGGATTACTTGAGACGAATGTAAAGGACATTCACTGTAAACGATGCCTCATGATATCCTTAACCAGCAATAATAGAATAGAATAATTATAATAAAAAGGTTGTTTTTTGTTTTTATGCTTTATGGTTCCTTATGTAGGCGTCACACTGTCCCGATATAAGCACAAGATGGACATACGAATAAAGAAAAGTTTAAATTCCGGTATGATCGTTATAAGATCGCGCCATTCGTGAGGGCATCTTTTGCCATCGTATGATCATCGGCTGAATTTTTAGGCTCCGGCGACAAGTTCGTGAGCGATCGCAAAATTTTTAGCATGCTAAAAAATTGCCCGAAGTCATTGCGAAGGTTTATTTTCGTGTTGAATTCGTACTTCAATTTTGGGCATCGTAAGGCCGTCGTAAAGCCTTCTTGTCAATCGTGTAGTATTCGTCTTTACTCCGTGTGATCAACGGTGTCATCTAACATTTTTCGCCTCAAGAAGACAATACGAGGGAAACAAGAAGTTATGCGATTGTCTTAGGAAGGCATCACGACTACGCAAAGCCTTCGTGACACCGTCGTGTCGCTATCGTATTTTGGTACGATGACATCGAGATGGCACTACGATGTGGACCAAATAAGCGAATTTAAATAGCTCAAGCGTTTTATAGGCACCATGATTGACATATAAAGACTTGCCTCCGACCATCTTCCTAATTTGTCTTGTACATCTCTACTGAGACTACAAAATATTTGATCATTTGCAAATTATTATACAATTTACAAGTTAATAGTCAACCAAGAAAAGGAAGACAAAATCGAAGACAGAAATAGGGGTCTTTGATGGTCAGAAAATGGCTGTTTGGGAAAAAGACAAACGTATGGCAACTATAGTACTCTACTAAAAGAGTTGAAGACAGAAGATGATACTTTTTCTAAAAAAATGTTTCGTTGGCTTTTACAGCGCAGCAACACGTTGTTAAGATCATATCACGGCGACCAGTCAACAAACTCACCGTTTCTAGAAATTCTAAATCTCTGGATTTTACTAAGCACATACTTCTGCCAGTGGCTGACAACTGCCTATATGATTTAAAATCTGTGGTAGGAGAGACAAGTGCCGTAGAAATTATTTCATGACCTAACCCCACGAAAGTATGCTCCGTCTGGAAATCGAATCCACAACCCCTCCATTAGAGGACTTGCGTGTTACCAACTTAGCTAGCCGGACAACTAGCTTCTATAGCTATACAAGACTTCTCAGATGCCTCTACTGTTTGTTTGTTTTGTAGTAACACATTTTATAGGTCATATAACGGCGGTCAGTCAACCTACTCATTCCTCCTAGAAAAGCTAAATCTCTGGATTTAGCTGTTAACCAACTACTAATCACATACTTTCGTCAGTGACTGACACTGCCCTTCATAATTAAGAATCATTGGTTGGAGGGAGAATGGCTGTAGAAATAATTTCATGACCAAACTCCACGAACGTATGCCCCGCCCGGGAATAGAACCAACGACCCCTCGATCAGTAGGCTTGTGTGCTACCAACTGAGCTAGCCGGGCGGCTCAGATGCCTCTACGATGAGGTCATACAATGGATATATAATGCATGATACAGAACAATGACACATGGTACAGTGATACAGGAAGTCTTTTTCTCCTAGTCTCAAGCTATTACTCCATGACGCCTACCTGCGGTGATCGAAGCCAGTCCTACAACTTCAGAGTAGCTCCAAACACAATATCCCTTATATCAAATGTTCAATTTTGCGATGGCAGCAAAGTCAAGATTGTATCTGAGGTGATCCAGTGGTCTACTACAATGGAAGAGTGGTCTGCCATTGCTGAAAATTTTGAAAAGATGCTGTGGTGCTCTGGATGGCAAGCATGTGACGGTTATAATATGTCCTTGGAATACTAGCCTTTTAAAATAAAAAATAAAATTCCTTCTTCCCCATTGTTCTTATTACCTTAAGTATAACTATAAACTCTCCATGTCCAGGCGCGTTGTAGATCTTTGTTATTCTTGCATACATGTTTCGAGTTTTTCTGAGGACCATGAACAGAGAGTCACGTGACGCTTTCGTGACTGCATTCTTACACATAATACTCACAATACGACGTCGTATACCCATCGTGTGGCCTTCGCATGTCCTGCGGGTTACAACTTGGTAAAACTCTGCGTCTTTCAGGTGACTTCGTGAGTAGATCGGATGCGATCGCGTGAAATATAGAATGATACGTGTGTGGATCGGATGCGATCGAGTGGCCTTCTGTAGGAATCGTACTTGCTTCGGATGCTGATTGATTGTCGGCCAATTTCGGGCCCATCTTCGTACGATATTAGAAATTCCAAATTCGTATGTCCATCGGGTGTCAATTTCGGGACAGTGTGACGCCAGCTTTACGATACTCATCAGTCCTTTAGCGACGTTCACTTACGATGATCCTTGGAAAAGATAAAACCTATAGACCCAAAATTTTAACTTAGTATTGTCCGTTTTTTCTCAACTGTCAAAACATGAATAATTTCACGGTGAATGCGTTTGTTAAAATTATTGTCGTAATACACCCATGAGTTTCCGAAAGTGTGTATTATGATTGAGTAAAGCTTCTTATGCCGTATGATATGTTTTAGTCAATATATTTTTAACAAAAAATAGGCCGCCAGTACAAAAACAATGCAATCAATCACCGTGAAATTATTCAAGCTTTGACAGTTGAGAAAAAAAACGGACAATACTAAGCATGTACTAATGCTAGAAGTGGATGACAGTATTATACATGATACAGTGATTAGCCGAACTCCCTACGCCGAGGAGATCCATTACGCAGGTATGTATTTTTGCAAAGAAAACCACCGAACACTTCCGAATAAGAAAGCACGTGATCGTTAAAAGATTTTCATAGTAAAACGCATTCTTGTACTCAAGGGTTACGAAGTACTTCGATCGAAAGACTTGATAATCTCTGCGTATGGACATGGACCGAACGCTACTTAGAAATCAAGGTATTGCCAGGGAGAAGAACCTTGTACCCCTAAACAAAGAGATTGCTACTAATTAAACTTGCCGAATGAGGTTTCTATTAAGTATATAAAAGTATGTTAAGCATAGGCACGCCTTTATTTGAATATTTACCATCCTGAATTTATAGTTATAATAAGTTATTGTATACTTTATTGGTTTTTACTCAAATTACCCTTGACTGAATTAATGCGACTTTGAAGGAATTATCTATGAGAAACTTTAAAGAAACTTTAAAGTTCACAATATGAAGTATGTATGTACGCTCGATTTCAAAATCACTAAGGAAACTATGCTACAACGGTTCTGTTTAGGACTGTGGATCGTTGAGCAAGTGCCGATCCGATCCGAACTACGATTTACGTGTAGCGATTCACGAATCGAATCACGAATCACTTTTTAATGGAAAGGCATGCATGAATTCATGTAATAACAAAAATAAGTGAAGGATAACAGAAGCTTTATCTATATAAAAACCATGTGCTTCCAACATTTCTATTACCAGACGTTTGAGGACATTTTCAGTGATAACATTTTTGTTTAAATGTGTATCAATCGAAATTTTGACATCAGATAATTCGGTCTCTACATCAATTAAAGTTTTCATTAGTAGTGCGACTCGTTTTCAGAGGCAATTAAGCTGGAAATGTTCTTTTATTTTTTCCAAAAATTGATCGCGATTCGACGATTTCGGACGTGACGAATATTCGTACCCGATTTTCTGGTCGGGATCGCGAATATCCGAGTACTCGTATACTCGCAGCAGCCCTATTGATCATGTAGCGGAACCATCCTTGGAGCTCGGACCTAGTCTTATGTGTCATCCTGACGAATCGCTAGCCTACAAAACTAGCACCTTACAGAGCTTAGAAATACCCGACACAAGAACCCAGCGACCAGGTCCGATGCACTTATTCATCCTTATAGATTACGCGTCTTTTATCAACATTTTGCAGGTATCTACAGGTCGTATTTCAGGTCATGCGTGTTTTTGTACTTTAAACAATTGACTTGCCCACTAAATAGGTGAATAAGCTAATGCATGAACAGCATTTCACTGATTTAAACAGGCCATATTTGTGTAACATTTATTTCAAATATTGTGTATGCACATAGTAAATTTAATATAATGATATGTTTATAAAATAAGTGTTAACTAATTAAACTATAAAATTGTAAAATAATTTACCCCTAAATATTGGTCTGTAATGAAACTGGCTATGTTTTTATACGCAATATTTACGTGGACGACCTGTAATTCACAGCTTTCCAGGACCATTCAGCCTACTTTTTAAGAATTTACTCTCTGTCTGCCATAATGAGTCAACAACGTCAATCTATACATGTACAAAAACTACAAGACCTAGATGAAAGTTGTCAAACTTTTAGGACAGATATAAAATGTGTCGATAAGTAATTAAACTAGCATAGCGGGATTTCAAATTCATGGCAGCATATTACAAAACAATCTTAAAATAAAATAAACAATAAAATATAAAAGAGTATACGATTAAAATTTGTCGTACGACGCTTGATAATTTGGATTCCAGGGTAGCATATCATCAAAAACCTTACGATAATTTAACAATACAATATAGAAGGATTTACGACTAAAATCGGTCGTACGACGCTTGATATCATGGACCCCATAGCCCTAACCCGAACTCAAGACTTATCAACAATACAAACACTGCAGTTTTCTATAAGAAGATTATATCAAATGATAAATCATATTTCATACAAACCTAGATATGTGCTTATTACAATCCCCTTTTCAATCAAATATACAAAATAACTCCAATCAGTGTCATACAATTAAAACAACGTTCTCAATTTTCCTAATTAATATATTCCAATAATCAATATAAATCGATGAAGATTTTGAATAATTAATCGATTTTAATCAACTCGATACTTCATCTGCGCAGATTACAAAACATACGTATATGGATATAAGCCCTCCTTTCAAAAATACACAATAAATACACAATATATTTCAAAAGACCTATATCTCTTTTAAAACTGCATCTAATCTGCACGGGTCTATACATAAATATAAATACTCTCAAATATTGAAAATATTTAAAGATGTCTCCTCAAACAAACTGTATCATCTCGATTTTCATTCAATAAAATCTTGATATTTACAATCCTTATGAATTCAAATATTTTGAAATCTTTAATGAAGTTCGATTTAAAGTATATTGGTCCGTATCAATATTGGTCCGTGTTATCAGATGACGAGGTTTTATACCCTACCTTTAGTAAAAACTCTTAAACGCGTCTTTTTTCATTTTTCGATTATGGGCATTAAATGAATAAAAATGTACATAAATAAACATATGTTTTATACGCAAGTATGTGAGGTTCTTTGACGGGGAGATATATTTTATACGATTGAATGCTTAATTCATAAAAGCATTTTTTTTCTTATACGTCTTTTGTCAATTCAAAATATTGACTGTGGGTATAAAATGACATTTATTTTTTTGTATTATTATAGTTAATACGTACGGAATTTTCCGATCATAATTCTTTTTTAATGTAAAACTGCTATTAAATTGGACCACGGGTCAACAAGTCATCAATTTTTGGTTTTCAATTATTATTTAATCACTAAATCTACACAGAACGATTTAAATAAAGACATTAAATGCCTCCATACTTCAACCAAATGACATAATTACATGCCATTTGGGCGCGTGCGGTTACTGAAGTATTTAAAAAATCAAGGTTGGTGTTTTCAACAATGAATAACTGGGTCAGCGCGTTTCTCTCAAGTATATGGTTAGATTTGCTATTAAAGACATGCCCGCTGTTGATAACGGGCGTGAACAAAAGTCTTTTTGCGTATAAAAATCCATTGCTTGAATCAATCTAAAAGTGGTTTCAAAAGGCGACCAGCACAGTTTCAAGCCAAATGATGAATTTCTAATGTCAAAGGTAAAATGTGAGGTACAATTATCAGACGAAACACAGTCGGTAAAAAAAATAAAGAAAAATATCAGACCTTTAGTTCGCGACAGGTCATTCCCTTCTATGTAATTATGGGTGGGTGCGTTCCTCTCAAGCACAGGGTTAGATTTGCTCTCAAAGACACTTACCCACTGTTAATAACCGATGTGAACGAAAGTAATTTGTAATAATCATTGGGCCATACTATCTAAAAGTCTTACGATAATTTAGTAATTTAATATTGAAGGATTTACGACGAAAATCGCTCGTACGACCTTTGGTAATACGGACCCATGGGATCCTAAATCAATCTAGTGGTGGTCTCGCTTTTTTAGCTCTTAGAATTAGCCATGTAAGAAACTGTTTAATTACAAAAAGGCAATTTGCAAGAAATATACTGATATTATTATTTGAAGAATTGTGACTCTTCTCACGTGTACTGATCTTCAAAAGCTACTACCGTGGTTTGGTCCTGCTCGCGACAGTTCATACCCTTCCATATAGTTTGTATACATATTAGGGCTGCTGCGAGTATCCGAGTACTCGGATATTCGCGATCCCGACCAGAAAATCGGTAACGAATATTCGTCACGACCGAAATCGTCGAATCGCGATCTATTTTTGGAAAAAAAATAAAGGAACATTTTCAGCTTAATTGCCACTGAAAACAAGTCGCACTACTAATGAAAACTTTAATTGATGTAGGGACCGAATTATCTTGTGTCTAAATTTCGATTGATACACTTTTAAACAAAAATGCTATCACTGAAAATGCCCACAAACGTCTGGTAATAGAAATGTTGGAAGCACATGGTTTTCATATAGATAAAGCTTCTGTTATCCTTCACTTATTTTTGTTATTACATGAATTCATGCACGCCTTTCCAATAAATAGTGATTCGTGGTTCGATTCGTGAATCTCTACACATAAATCGTAGTTCGGATCGAATCGGCACTTGCTCAACGATCCACAGCCCTAATACATATGTAGGGGAAAGTTGAAGACTCCTTATAGATGGGAAAGCGAGAAAAGAAATAGAACAAAAATTCCGTATCTTTAAGTATACTGTCCGCTAAATATGACCGACAGAAAAGAATGATAAACGGCATAAAACTATAAACGAACTTAAACAAACAAACACTTCACATGATTGTAATAGATTGTTTTGGAAGTGTATGTTTGATACGGTGAAAATTTATGGAAGTAAAATATTAAAACTGCATGGGGCATTCGGAGAAAAAAATAAATGCTTGAAATACCTTAAGCAGTCTTTTATCTTCCTGTATTTCATTTTCCAACTCTCGTAAGATGTTTTGCAAGATCTCGACGACTTTTCTTTCCTTTTCTGCGTACGCACTTTTCACTGTCTCGTCGCCATGTTTTACTGACCCATATACGGGGCAGTGATCCCTAAACCGTCGAGGTGGTTTAAGGACCACACTGTGAGCCCAATCAGGATGAACCACAGGTAGATGCTCAGACCAAGCTTTTAAATGTTGACTCCATTGGTCATCACCATGGTAATCTCGTGTTCTGACACCTGGCATCTCTAGTAATATTGACTCCGCCCCCTTCGTGCATACTTCCGGCCAACTCTCCATGATTCACGTGCAGCATTTGTCAGCGTGTTTTATCCTGAAAATATAACACAAACATCTATAATTCTACGCATTCATGATCAGTTTACACGTGCAAGTATTTAAAGACATTGTCACACTAATGCCGTCTTCAAAATAGCCGTAACCGGTGCCAAGCCCAGTTGTGAAATAGTAGAGACAACACTGGAAACTCTCCGAAGACAGAGAATGAAATTCTACCACCAAGTATGTCTACCCAAGACACTTTTAAACTTAAAGTTCTAGCAGGGTCGGTCCTTAGTTCTAGCTGGGGTCTGCACATAATGCATATTTAGAAGTGGACGGATCCCGGTAAAAACTGAACACCAAACAGAAGAAGTACTTACATATAAAGCAAACGGATCAATTGGTTTGGTAATAAATTATCATCAAATAATAAACATGTCATGCCAAAGACACGACGTGGTAAATTGTTTTCGTTCGTTTTATGTTTTCATTTACATAATCGAGTTCCACTAATATTGGAGGCAATGCATATTCAAGTCAGTAATAAAAAGAATACCTAGCAAATGACATCATTTTATATTGACTGACATATTTATGATAACATATTTATGTTTTGTATACTTTAAGATTAAAAATAACATACACAGCAAAAGTCAGATCTAGATATTTGACCCCCCTGTAGGACCTCATAGGCTATGCGTCCTTGAGCCCTTAATCGACAAATATATTGTAAAACTGCTATATAGAGAGATGATATACGTGGATCATACATGCATATTTGGCAAAGGGTCTAAATAAACCTCAAAAACACAAAAACACAACGTATTTTGGCTATTTTGCAGTTAGCAGGCAAAATTGGAAATACGTGAAACGGTGACAACATAACGTAGCTTATCAGTGTAAATCACTAAAAAATCGGCGCATGCACAGATAGACCCGCGACTGCCTTAATTTTATTACAGTATGCAAAAAATGAATGCATGCATGTACATGTACTAATAAACGGGATGTAACTTCGAGTGATAATATTAAGTCTGGTCCTACTATTTATCAATCTTATCCAAAACTGTTTTTTAAATGCATTGTTCATTTTCTTATCTCGTCATATATCAAACAAAATGAAATAACGGGACAGCTAGATAAAATATTCCCAACTTTCCAGCACAGAACTACCAGAATGGTATCATTTTACCTTCTCGTAGTCGTGACCATTGACCCTTTGGTCCATGCTACAGCTTAGAAATCTGTGTTATTAAGTATTAACAATCGTTCGAAATCACTTTATCTACGTTTGTGTTTCAACTAAAAACAGAATTCATTGGTAGGTTGCTTAGCATATAACAGTAACCGAGATCTTCCCACCGGTAAATATGTGTACACTTGGTACTTCATCTTTCTCCCTTTCAATAAAGGGAAGTAACCGCTGTGATAAGTTTTAAACATGTGTTTGTAAACTAACGTGAGTTGTTTCCCTTGATTTATACTCTGAACTCGTCTAAATCTGATTAACAAGATATCGCCTAGTGTGCTTTATAACAAAAGTAAACGATCTGAAAAGTCTAACTAATCCCATTCTCGTACCCTGAGGTTATCATGTTTCTCGATCTGTATAATATTTTCTAAATGATCTAAAATTCTATAGTGAATGTTAATAAGGGAAATAACAAAGGCTATATTTAAATGATGTTTTGTGCGAGTTATTTCGCTTTTAAAAATAGTGCTAAAAATAGCCCACCGTGTGTATAGCGAATATATACTTTATTATCCTCACAGTTAACATCTTCCCGTGATAGCTCAGTTGGTAGAGCGGAGGACTGTAGTGGAAAAATTCTGTGATCCTTAGGTCGCTGGTTCGAATCCGGCTCGCGGGAGTTGATTGTTTTTATTTATTTTTAATTTTTATTTTCGTCGCTGGAAATTAGGGGTTATAAAATAAAAAATCGAAACTAACAAAAAAAAAAAAAAAAAAAAATAAATAAAAAAAAATATCTAAAATATAACACGACTATGACAAGTCAACTTAATACAATAATAATATGAATATGTGTGTATATACATATTAGATTATATTTTAAAGTATAAGGCGCATACATTGATAATAAGATATTTAAAAATAAATCTTGTAAACTTGATAGTTTCATAGAATTTTACGAATTAAAAGCTTTAAGTTCATTTTTTGTAAACCTATTTAGTTTATTATCTTTGTCTTAGTTATAAAAAAGTACAAATATACTAGCCCAAATTTCTAAACCGCCAGACTTGTAAATTCAATATCTCTTAAAAAGGGGTCATATAATCTAATAAATTTTCGACACAAGTGTATTAAAAGTATCGCCATCGATTCGTCGTCATATATCGCTAATTCCTCGGGTATTAACATGTTTATAGCAAAAATGCGCGAAACGGCTATTTTGCACGAGATGCACGTGCATCTTTACATATGCAGTCGACATGAACACAAAATAGTCAGTATTTACCTTACAACAGCAACGGGGACCGCTACTTTAGGCCATAATGGACGCCCCGTTTCACCCCAAACTGTTATTAACAGACTCAAAGAAGAAGACCATATGTGGGACTTGTTTTGACGGAAATACATCGTCAGCAGCGTCTACGTTAGGCTCGCCAGCACATAAGATGGACTCGAGCTGGCTGGGCTAATGTGTTGTTTACTGACGAATCCGGTTTCAATTTGTGGCGGTCTGATGGACGCGCTAGGGTGTATCGCCAAGGCGAGCGATTTCACGATGCATGTGTTGTGGAGAAGGACCAGTACGGTGGTGGGTCAGTTATGATCTGGACTGGCTTCTCGCTTCTCACAAAGACCAACGCGTAAGTGATTCGTGGAAACCTAAATGCTGACAGATATCAAAAGGAAGTTCTTCCCCCTGTTGTTATTCCTCTCATACGACAAAACAGAGGCATGATATTCATGCAGGATAATGCACGGCAGCACACTGCAAGGACGACTGTTCAGCTTCTACACGCAAACAACGTCAGAACCCTTTTCTGGCCAGCGTGCAGCCCCGATCTTAATCTAATTGAGCATGTCTGGGACGAGGTAGACCTGCAAGTTTGTTAACGCGGACCTCACGTTAATCTGTCCAATCTTGAGGCTGACGCCATCGATTGCTGGGACAGCATTAGCCAACGATACCTTCGCAACCATGCGACGTCAATTAGGGCCCGATGTTTAGCCGTCATTCAAGCGGAAGGTGGACACACTCGCTATTTAAACTGAGTGCTTGAATGTTGATTTCTTTGTGAAAATGAGTTTCAATACCTTGATGACTTGCAATTGATTATCTAAATGAATTCATTATGTTTTGATAAAATAAATTAAGCGATATGTGTGTCTTACTTGTGTCTTTCTTAATGCCAATTTTCTTTAGAATAGCTTACAAGACGGCGGAGAAAATTCCACTTATATGAGGCGGCGGTTTAGAAATTTGGGCTAGTATATAATAATTATAGTCTGCATGGCTAGAGTTGTTTTTTATCTTCAGCATTTTATTCAGCCCTTTTCTATGGTACTCTCCGGATTAAATTTCCCCTGTGTAAAAATTCCCAATCTTTCTAGTAACATTATAGTAGCGACTAAAAACAAAATACAAAAACACATGAGGTATTCTGTCCACGCATGCACGTATGCAAATTTAGCAGGGGGGGGGGGGGTATGTCCATGCGGGTTCCTTCACATTCAACTAGAATCATATTACAAATGGGCATATACCTTTCCTGAATTTTAATGTCATACATCTATTCTCCATAAAAAACTTTAAGAATTTTTCTATAGAAAATATTATGTTCGTATCAAAATTCTCTTTTACTCGTATTTTGTTAAGTATAAATATCATACATTTATATAAATACAATATACATGTATATTATATATAAAACAGCCACAATAGACTGACATCTTTTTTCTTTGGAACAATTGATGTGCGTATTTTTATCATACATTTTGTATTATAATTCAATTTTTATTATATATTTACACAGAAATTACAACTCAATATCAATTGATATGAATATAATGATTAACAAAAGTAAATAAAAGTTTGTAAAGGAACGTAAGCTGATGATGACTTAAAGAATGCTATAATCCTGTCAATGAAATGTAATATATTATACAATGTAAAGAATCCTCATTATTCTAGCCCCCGCCCATGTGATCATTTTGTGGGAGTCGATTGAATTACCATATTATCATTATAGATAAAGTTTAATACATGCTCAAGTGAGGGGGGGGGGGGTATACACAGTATAAACAAACTCAAAGCTACCCGGGTCTACAACATCAGTTTGTGACGTCATCGTTTAGACTAAGGACCATGTAGGACCATCTATGACTCATGTTGGGGCAAAATATTTATAAATATTCATAAAGCAATTCTGTGTTTCTGTATTTTTTCAAGGATATAACATATTAATGCAATCTTATCATAATTTACTGTCCTTTTTAAGCAATTATCAATGCATCCCCTTTGATTTAAACGAAGTATGACTCATAAAAGTTTCCACAAAAAATTTTGTACTAAAGAACAAAATAAAAGGTTTATATTCACACGTTATTATGCTCATCGTTTTAGATTGTTATCGCATAAGACGCCAATTGACTGCTAATTAAAATTTTGGATAATTTCTATACTAGTAAAAAAATTAGTTAAATCTGTTGAAAAGAATGAAATATTTTCTATTTAAAAGTAATGGTTAAATGACCAGAAAACATTTCTCTAGGCTATGAAAATAATTACAATACACATAATAGTTAAGAGACTATATCCTAATTACTGTAATGTAATTTACTTTAACTTAAGTTTTCATAAAATTATGTTAGGTAGCTTTTTTCCCGACTGACTTTGAAAAACCCACCCACTAAAACTATTTCATTAAAGTTCCAAATGTTTTTTATTTAAAAATACAATAAGGGACCTTAGTCGGTTATTTCCCCTTGTATACTCTTCAAATAGGTAGGTCCAATCATTTGGATTACTCGGATTTTACCCTTACTTTTCAATGGCAATTTGCCAAAATTAATCGTAAATAACTTTTTTGTAAATAATTTAATTAGTTTGAAAATCAAGCTTAGAATTGTAAGGGTAAAGAACTATCTAAATTTCACCACTTCTATTAATATCTTCATCAACAAGAAAGGTATTAGATGAAATATATTGTTATCCTTACATAGGACTTCAATAATAAAATCCGAGGATTCCAACTGTAAGAACCTACTTACCAATTAGATTGCTACATATTTATCAAGGAAAGATAACCGACCATTTAGTCCCTAATTATAATATGTTCGAGCGACTCTAAAGTTCGACTATACGGACCATCAATATGTTTGGTCTGAATAGAGGAACGGTCTTTATATAGGGACCTTTCCCTTATCATATTAAGCATTTTGACTTAAATATTTTAAAAAATCACATGATTTTCAGGGGCGGTTTCAGGATTTTTTCTAGAGGGGGTCCGAACTTTTTCTAGGAGGGGGTCTAAACTTTCGAACCACAACCAAATTATACAATTAATAAAATCAACATAACCTGTAAATCTTTGTTACGCACCGAGAAAAATTGCTTCATGCTACTTAAAAATGACTTATAGTCAAGAAATTAACTAATGAACATGTACATTTTGGAAATTCCAGGGGCGGCGGACCCCCGCTAGACCCGCCTATGAAGTTACAATAACAAAAGGTGGTCTGCATGACGGAACTTTACTGTATACAAATAAATCGATTCTGTAACGTAAACTAGTGCCGGAAAACAGTAACCATTGAAATGTTAAAGTCTTATTAGTAATGTTATAAAATATATTATTCAATGTAAAGAATCTTCCTTATTCTAGCCCCCGCCCATGTGATCATTTTGTGGGAGTCGATTGAATTCAATGGATGGTCCCTACTGTCTACGCCACAGTCTCCGATCACAGAAACACGAGTATCTAAGTTCAGTTCAATTGATAACAATTTTATAATTTACATACGGACAATACAACTAGTGTATTCATTACAATAAAAATGGTCGTAATTTAATTCCATGTCTATTTATAATGATAACACAATAGAAATGGATCATATAAAAAGATCAACATTTTTTGTATAAATAACATCGATTTTTTTTCAAAAACATTATTTTAGAATTTATCATTATCCATTACAATTTATACTGATTGTATATTTGATGAATTTATACAGACTATCGCGAACTTACTCATTGTTTTCTCTAGTACAGGTACAATGCTTGCCTTACTCATCTTCTCTCCTGTTGGGTCATAAGACATCATTAAGCTTACGCCACTAGGATTTTTTTTGGGGGGGGATGTTGAGCCTTGTCCAACCTGTAACCTAGGATCGAAACTATCGATTCGTTCGCCAAAATAGTCGTCTATGCACCAGATACCGACAGAAAATAAATAGAAGAAACAAAGTTTTCACATTACTTTACTTGAAATTTAAGCCCTCTTGCAACCAAAGCAATAAAGGTACTCTAGCTCGACAAAGCCATGTCTGGCTACGAGAATGCTTTCGAGTTCACTACATGTCGTAAATTCCATAAAGGGAAATAACCACTGCATATATTCTGTACATGTCATCGAATAAGCGACGGTCATGAAGGACAAGTACCCATGTGTAAGAGTTTCTAGTGTTAATTTTGAGCTTATTTCATATTGGTAATTTTAAAACTGTTATAAAGTCAATTTGATCATCTTTGAATAGTTTAAAGGTATTAACCAGAGACTGTACGTGTATTAATATTCAAATAAATTCAAGTAATTGATTTCATAGGTTCATGTACTGAACTTTGGTAAACCAATTAAAACTCTCTCTATACTACTCACATACTCACATAGATCTCTTTTTGGTTTAGTTTCAATTAATTTGTTATGTACCATACACCGTATCGATGTTTAGCTTTCGTTCTATTTATTTTATTACTACATGAATAATTTGAAGAAAAATAATCCGATGTTATACAAGTTCGCAAAAAAGTCTGCCTTGGTAATTGCAATATCATAAGATATTTGGCGATTTTATGTCCCAAATGCTCAATTTGAGAAGGTGTCTATATTAAGACCGCTCCACTCTTAAGACAAATTATTTAATGGTCCTAATAACAGAGATTTGCTGTATTCTCAGCAATTTAGAGTGACTATATAGTGTAGGAGCAGTGGTCCAGTGGTAGGACGTGAGCTTTGGGATCGAAAGGTTCCGAGTTCTAACCCAACTAAGGGCGCTGCTTATTACCTTGGGCAAGAATTTTACATACAGTTGTTCCACACAGCCCAGGTGTAGAATTGGTACTGTAAGGGGTCACCTGCGGGAAGGTGATTTCAATGATCAGGGGTTAGCGTACAACATTGTAAGATAAGCTGAACTTGTATCGTTCTCGCACCTATCAGCTATCAAGATTCTCGATCTAGAATCAAGAATCTTGATAGCCTCTAGACTAGGTACGAGAATAAACACTACAATACAATAATACAATACAATAATACAATACAATAATACAATACAATAATACAATACAATAATACAATACAATAATACAATACAATAATACAATACAATAATACAATACAATAATACAATACAATAATACAATAATACAATACAATAATACAATACAATAATACAATACAATAATACAATACAATACAATACAATAGTTCTTTTAAATTAAAATTATTGCTTTGCGAATTAGGATTTAACTATGTATGGGATAAACAGACAATTGATAATTATGAGATTAGACTAATTTGTGAAAGAATCAAAGATCAATACGTGCAAAATTGGCACTCTATCAAAAATAATTCGAATAAGTTATCAACCTACAATGCTTTTAATACTGATTTTGTATTTGAAAAATACCTTGACTCAATTCTTATTGATAAACATAGAAAGTCATTGACACAATTAAGATGTACATCCCATAAATTAGATATTGAGAAATTTAGATATGATTATAGTAATGATCAAACTTTGTTATTAGGTAAAAATTGCAATTTAAATCAAATTGAAAATGAATACCATTTAGTACTTGTATGCCCAAAATATCGAGAATTAAGAGTAAAACATTTACCAAAATATTTCCATAGTTGGCCAACAAAAAATAAGTTCAATATTTTAATGCAGACAAATAAGGAAGGTACTTTCAAAAAATTAGCTAATTTTATCCATGTAGCTTTTAAAGAACGAAATTAGAAATTTACTATTAAGTATTTTTTATTTGATTCCATTCATTTTCCTATTGTATGATTTTCCTTCATTTTTTTTCTTGTTTTATTTATTGTATTTATTTCTATTTCATGTATTGTCATGTTCTTCTCTCATGTTCATGTTCGCCTTGTTTAAGGCAATAATCTGTATATAGATTATGCTGAATAAAGAACTATTGTATTGTATTGAGAATAAACATGTATATATATGGAAGCAGACTTTTAAAAGCGCACTTATATTCTTTTTTTACTATAACCAAAATGTATTACATGTGATATCATGACATTAAATACATGTACGAATCTTAAATAATATTTAGAAAAGTAATTCATGTGGACAGTTCTGATATTGTATGACCTTCAATTTGATAGTACTTTAAGTTTTCAAAAATGTCGTTTTTAACTTTTTTTACTGTTATCAACATTGAAATCATATCTATCTGAGAGTCATTTAATTTTGTATTTGTGAAGATTTGACATTTGACCACCTTGCTAACATATTAAGATCAAATTATACAAAAATAACTTATACACCAAAAAAGTAGGGGTTGACTAATTATTCACTTAAAGTCATGTATAAAAATGTTGAATGTCAACAATTAATAAGAGGTTTTGATTCTTTACAATGTCATGTACATGGTAATGTACATTTTGGATTCGAACTCAATGGGCACAGCTAATTTCCTTGAGCATGACATTTACATGCGATTTACTCCACCCAGGTCATAATAATTACCTGACAGATGGTTCCATTCCGTTTAACCTATGTGCTGGCTGCACTAAGCAAAGTATATTACTCCCCAGAGAGATTGATAGATAGATACCAGTAGCATTATGACATAGGGTAATACCTTTAGAGTCAGTGAAAGGGTATCACCATGAAGCTAAGCGTATACAATGCCAGCACATTTTTAACAAAAATTTAAAAAACAATCTGAGACACTATAGTAATACAAAATGAAGACAACTTGGGAGCCTGAATCTTTTGAAAACAATACAAGATTTTGCCCTCCTTATCATCTCACTAAATATATCGTTTAACTATTGTTAAAACTGTTTAAACAACAAAAGTCTCTATTTTTATAATACAGTGCCCTCCAAAAGTTATTGTACCAATGAAACTTATTATACATACCGCAAGTAATTGTATTGTAATCAAAGCTTATTCACGTTCCCTAGTTCAAACCATATGTGTATAAACTTATTAATGTTGAATTTGAAATATACTCGGATGACTCTTCGTTTCTTGGTTCTTTTTTCAAGGGTTGATATTTGTTTGTTTTTGTTGGGTTTAACACCGAAACAACACATTGTATAGGTCATATAACGATGGTCAGTCAACCTACACACTGCTCCTGGAAAGGCTAAATCTCTGGATTTAGCTGTTAACCAACTACTAAGCGCATATTTTCGTCAGCGACTGACAACTGCCCTACATAATTAAGAATCATTGGTAGGAGGGAGAATGGCCTTAGCCAAGCTCAACGAAAGTATGCCCCGCCCGGGAATCGAACCCACGACCCCTCGATCAGTAGACTTGCGTGCTACCAACTGAGCTAGCCGGGCGGCTAACAGGACTTTAGGAATGCCCTGTATACGAAGAAAACGCCAAACAAATAAACATACACTATAACATACAAACAAGTGTTAGATGAAAGTTAGATTCATATAAACACAATTATATGTATATTATAAGTGTACATAAATATAGTTATATAACTATTTGTATATTATATTTGCATATAAATGTAATATACTGAGAAAGCAAATATATAATGTAATATTGATATATGTTATTACTATTATATTTGTATAAATTATAGTTTAGAATATACTGTGTATACATAAGACTGCAGCGTGTTCAGTTACCCTGAACGTTCCAAAACGTTCCGTAACGGAAGTGTCGGAACAACTCAACCCGTAGACAACTCAACCAGAGACAACTCAATTCCTACTAACGGATTGAGTTGTCCCAACTTTGAGTTGAGTTATGCACGGGTTGAGTTGTCTTCGGGTTGGGTTGTCCCGTACCCGTAACGTTAGCTAACAGTAGTTACTGAACACGCAGCTAGTGTCCAACTATATGACATTTAGTATAGTTAATATATAACATCAAAAAGGGCTAGTTTAAGCTCTACGATACATAATGTTTGCAATTTTCTTCAAGATCTATGCAAGTACAAGCATGGCAGTTGTCAGTTACTGGCGATAAGGATATGTTTATACTGAAAATAAAAAAGCTTGGGTTCTGGAATCTAGGCCCATCCAGTGACAGTAGGTAGAACAAATGACCACCAAAATATGACTAAAATGTTGAAATGATGAGTAAAACAACATTACATGGCACTACTTTAATCTGTGACAGATTAATATCGAATGTTAATGATATTGTGATTGCATATCATGTCTCAAGTCAATGTGATGATCAAGTTTCAGTATCTTACTTCCCAACTTAGTGGTATTCAGTATGCACAAATCTAAAATCAAGTTATCATGTATGTATGGTGGCTAATTTATGCCATGTCGTATTTTCGTTTGTTGCCGCGAAGAAACGAAATAACGAAAACACGACAAATCCATAGTTTGTCGTATCTTCGTCTTTTCGTTTCTTCAATTTCAACTTCAATGTATTACTCCAGCAAAATCCTATTGGACATCATGTGGAGGGTGTAGTGCTGGTAGTCGTGCTGTACAACTATTTTACTGGGGCGCGTGTGATCGGACGTTTCCCAGAAAAACAAGTGCTCGGTAAAATAGTTCTGTGAAGTTTTTTTTAAAAGAATAACGTATTTACACTATACATTGTCTCTGGTAGACTAACCCCTGTATGCAGTGGGATGTACCACTGCCTTGAAGCCATCAAGAGTGTTTTGACGTAATGATGCTTCTAGTAGATTGTTCCATGGAGTGATAAGTCTCGGAAAGAACGAATGTTGATAAGCGTTAATATTACAGTGATAGGGTACGAATTTCATGTTGTTTCTGGTCGATAAATTGGTATTACAAATGTATACTGCATCATCCATGTTGTATCTAGGTGGAGGCACTGGTAGGTAGTTTATAGGAACAGCTACAAGCTGGTGAACAATTTTATACATGAAGATAAGGTCAAATGAAGATCTACGTTGTTCCAAGGTTGGCCATTTCAATTCAGATAACATAGAAGTGACACTAGTAGGATTTTGGTAATTAAATGGTTTCTTAAGAACAAATCTTGCGGCATTTCTTTGCACTTGTTCAATTTGTTTGATCTGTGTTTTTTGTTGGGGATTCCATATGGTTGAACTATATTCAAGTTTTGGTCTGACGAGCGAATGGTATGCACGTTCTTTGATAGTTTTTGGACAGTGTCTTAAATTCCGCTTTAGAAAACCTAGAACTCTAGAAGCGTTAGACGTAATATTGTCAATATGGATGTTATACTTCATATTATCTGTAAGCTCGACTCCTAGATACGGATGGTGTTTCACATTTTCAAGAATATGACCTTTCATAGAATATTTAAATATCGATTTTTTCCTCTTAGTAGTAATGTTCATGATGGCACATTTATCCACATTAAATTCCATTTGCCAAGTGTTACTCCATTCAATTAGTTTATCAAGATCTTGTTGTAAGATTTCATGGTCTGATGGCGAACTTATAGCCCTATGTTCTTCGCCACGAAGAAACGAAAAGACGAGGATTCGACAGATGTAAGGCGAAAACACGACACATTTTATCTGTCGTATTGTGGCGAAGAAACGAAAAGACGAAGAAACTATGAATTTGTCGTGTCGTGTCATCGTGTTTTCGTTTTTTCGTTTCTTCGCGGCGAAGAAACGAAAATACGACATGGCATAAATCAGCCACCATATGTACGGGGTTTTCAACTTTTCACACTAGATAGGTTAGTTGGTTGTAACTTGATGATCATTAAAGTTAGATTAACATAGTTAAGATATTACGTCACGTTGAATCACACTGCTACAATGTATCAGCATACTCAATATATGTATTTAAGAGTGAATAAAATACCAGGGTTAAAACCCAGGGTTAACAAGGTATTTGATTTTAGAACAATGTTTAACCTATGTTGAATTGCTAAACGAAGAAATTGAATCAACTTAGGGGTTGAAACAAGTTAGAAGTGCTTTACAAATACAAGCAATGGAATAGGCGGGTCCAGCGGGGGGGGGGGGTAAGGGGGGGGGTCCGGACCCCCCCCCCCCCCCTAGAATTTGGAAAATGTACCTATCCATTAGTGTATTTCTTGCATTTAAGTCATTTTTAAGCAGCATGAAGCAATTTTCTCGGTGCTTAACATACATTTAATGGTACTGTAGTTTTTATTATCAATATGTTACATTTTGTCTGTTAAATGTGTATAATGTGGTTGTGGTTTAAGGTTCGGACCCCCCTAGAAAAGTTCGGACCCCCCTAGAAAAGTTCGGACCCCCCCCCCTCTAGAAAAAAATCCTGGATCTGCCCTGAATGGTAAGTTTATACAAGGTACATGTATATAATATTCAAGCTAAAATTTAAAAACGTGATGATTTTTCTTAAGGAATAAACGTCCATGACAATTAACCAGCCGTAGAAAATGTTGAGACTCGTACAAATGGATCTACTTGTACGAAAGAATGCAATCTTCGTAAACAGAGATCCTGTTCTACTCGCGTTGTCGTACTGGATATCTACTTAGTCAATGCAAGGTCACGTCGAGATGAACTTTGTGTCGACAAATCAATGCGTAGCTTTCATCTAGACGAAAACACTATCAGTCACATTTTGATTTCGTAATTTATATTTTTAGACCAAGGTTTGCATGCAAATTTAACAGCGGTATTATTCACAGTCTGCGATTGGGTGGCTCATTTCAAATTGCGTGACGTAGACGATGTAAACAAGTTACGTATCATAACAATTTCGTCATGAATATTATGATGAGAAAAGGTCACCTGAACGTGACCTTCGTTTGGAAAAGGCCAGATCTAAATTAGCGAGTATGCGAGCGGTAAAATTTTAGATCGGGATTTAATCAGATTGGAAAGAATGAAACCATTTGTTTTAGCCTGGAAAAGTTCTGAAGGACTTGGCTAGTCTATTAAACTTTCACGTACCCCAAGGTTATCAAGATTCTCGATCTAAGTATCTAAGAATCTTACTAGGCTCTCGGAACGAGTACAGAGTAAATCAAAGCATTGATAGCGCTGTCGGACTTGAGGTTTTGATGAAATATATAAACACTGAATAATACGACAAACGTACGATACAAGGGCATTTTCCTTAACATTTACCGATGATTAGAATACATATCTGGTAAAAACTTCAATTGCACACATAGCACCATCTGCATTTAACATGCAAAACGGGCTACTTTAATTACAGTAGTAATAAACCCTTTAATTGCGCATGCTCGGCCTAATGTAATCGTCCGCGACGGATTGAAATAAGGATTTTGCTACAGTCTGCAACTTAACAAGAGGAAAACCTATGTAAAGTACAGGGTAAATTACCTAAAGTACACTGAACAGATATTATAGTTAAGAATTTGTTTATTTATACAAATCATTAAATGCCATAAATACAACAATGGTTTTATCCCTTACAATAATCAATTAAAGTTCAATAACTTAATATTATTATATGAACTAAAATATCTCATATAAGTATCGTCATTGTAATTCTAGATTTTGAAAATACATGTACATGTACAAGATCACGTGACACCTATAGATTTCAGTCAGCTTTGATATACATTATCTTATTATAGAACAGAACAGAACAGAACAGAACAGAACAGAACAGAACAGAACAGAACAGAACAGAACATATACAATTTATAATGTAAAGCACGCAGTATTTTGTACTAGTCTATTTTTGTCAATATTTTTATTTAAATAAAATCGCGTGCTCCTATATATATTTATATGCTTCATCGTAGACAGTGTATGACAGTCGTAGCTGGTCTCAAACCCGGTTGAGATGGTAAGGGGATCCACACAGCAGAAGATGCTGTAGTAAGAATCACAGCCCAATGAAGAAGGTGCCCTTCTCAACAGACTGTTTCCGAGAATTTTATGGAAGAGTATAACCGCCAGAGTGGGGATTCGAACCCATACCTCTTCGGGACACAAGTTTTGAAATCTGGGCGCGCTATCAACTGCGCTTCAGATCCGGGAGGGTATACATGTGTATAATTTGTAATACACGTCAGTGACCCGCGGTGTGTACTGTATTTAAGCTGTATTGTGTACGTGGATATTTTATGTAAACATCTAAATTAGCATGTTATTAACAAAATGTTGAATGTTCAATTTTATTAATTTGTTAATGTACATATTGGTCAATTCTACTGACCAGGTAGGTCCAGGGGGGGGGTTATAGAATGGTCAGAATCATACACATCTAGCTGGAATGTTTATTAAACTGTCAGTAGCACATACATTAACCCTGCTGATTAAAATGCTTAATATTTGTTCGATTATTCCGTAGCATAAACGCTAAATATATAAGATAAATATTTTCATTGATAGCGGGTACAGAAGTACTGTAGTGAGTATTTAAATCAGAGGGTTAATGTATGCGCCATTGTCGTTCGAATAAGATTTAAAATAAGATATAAAATCAATTGTTATAAGGGTGGAAGACATTGTAAAAAAGCAAATATTTATCCCAAATTTCAATTATCAGACTGAATTCTGTCCTGTCCTGTCTTGTACTGAATGGTTATTTATAAAGTACCTAATATACCGATGACAGAATAGCGCGAGCGTGAAATATTGAATTTGAATATAATAACAAACGTATTAAATTTGCATTAAATAATATAAACTATACGCCATGCGGGCTTTCATCATCGTATAAAAGTTTTATCTATGGTGACAATGCACTTACATTTTTTACCTACAAATGACATACTTGATTACAATACATTCATTTAAATGCACACAAAAAAGTAAATTAATAAGTACTTGATAAAAGTGAATACATGCATGAACGTACAATGTCACATTGCATAAAACTGAATAGTTTCTATAAATCTAAGAGAACAATGCGATAGCATATTTAAAGATATTAGAAAAAATCACGTCTCGATTTTAAACTTTGGTTTACTAGCTCCTGTCAGACAAAATGTTGCTGGTGGGTTTAAAGCCGTAGCAACACATTATATAAGTAATATTACGACGGTCTGTCAACCTACTCACCGATCCTAGAAAGGCTAAGTTTCTGATATGAGCTGTTAACTTGTCACTAGGCGCATAATTCCGTCAGTGACTGGCAACTGATCTATATGATTTAGAATCAGCGATTGGAAAGAGAATGAACGTGGACATTATTATTGACCAGGCTCCACGACAATTTGCCTTTCCCGGAAATCGAACCCACGGCCCATCAATTAGTAGATTTGAATGTTTCCTACTATGCTAACCGAGCGGCTATCAGACTATTTTCAGAGTATGTCGGCGTAGTAGAGAGACACATGTGTGTTATTATTTTACTGAAACTAAGTTCGATACGATTCTTGTCCCCAACAGATATAATTTAGATCGAGGATCTACCTATACATAACATAGTTCAGCTAATCGTACTTAACTACTACTGCTAATAAGGGACTTTAGTCAGTTATTTCCCCTTGTATACTCTTCAAGTAGGTAGGTCCAATTAGTTGGATTATTTGGATTTTACCATTACTTTTCAATGTCAATTTGCCAAAATTAATCTATTAATATCTTCATTAACAAGAAAGATATTAGGTAAACTATTTTGCTATCCTAACATAGGAATTCAATGATAAAATCCGAGGATTCCAACTGTAAGGACCTACTTACCAATTGGATTGCTTCAAATTTTATCAGGGAAAGATAACTGACTAAAGTCCCTAATTGAATTTGAGGGTCATGTGCACGAATGCGGAAATCAGAACGATTAATTAATGTTGTTACATATCATAATGTTACAAAGAAGCTAAAATTTTACAGGTCGTCCACGTAAATTCTGCGTATATAAACATAGCCAGTTTCAATACACACCAATATTTAGGGGTGAATTATTTTTATAATTTTATAGTTTAATTAGTTTACACTTATTTTATAAACATATCATTAAATAAAACTTACAATGTGTATATACATTATTGAAAATAAATGATACATATAAAATGGTCTGTTTAAATCAGTAAAATGCTGTTCATGCATCAGCTTGTTCACCTATCTAGTGGGCAAGTCCATTGTTTAAAGTACACAAACATGCATGACCTGGAATACGACCTGTACATGAAATGTCGCTTTGATAATAGAGCTTCCATGCATAGGCTACCATGGACAAATCTAGGTTAGTTGCAACTATAGATAATATTGAGACCATTTCAATAATAAAAAACATCTTTTGCTTGATTCAAATATCGAGGTATAACTGTATTAAGACTTAAAACTAAGAAATTGCTACCATTGAATAATAAACAGTCATGTATATGCAAAATACCGATGTCTATTTTTTTCAAAAAAGATTGCGAGGCAAACAAGTATGTAGTAAGCTCGAATATCTATTGTTTAAATTGAAAGAAATTTGAAACTACATGTTTATGTTTTCAACGAACTTAATATGACAATGCATTAGCAAAAATAGTTAAATTCAGATCACGGTAGTTTAAATAATACATGTTTGTCCACTTTGGCTTGATTCAGAGACTATCTGGTTAACATATACATATATTATGCTGTCAGTGGGGCATACATTTACCCCGCTGATTAGGATACTCAATATTTGTTTGATAATCCCAGTATATATATATATACAGATACTCTTTTGTCGATGGTGAGTACAGAAGTACTGTAGTAAGTATTTAAATCAGTGGAGTTAATGTATGTGCCGCTGACAGAAGAAAAAAACCATCAAAGTATTTACAAATATTTTGATTGTATGCGTACTTCAAATATAATTATAATAATTATAATTGTATGCAAAATATGATGTATACTTACTAAAATCTGACACACCCATTGCTAAAGTTGGTTATCCATTTATTAAGTCAATAATCCAGGAATATTTTTACACTTATCAAATTTTGATAAAAATTGAACTCCAGTTTTAGGAGTTTTAATATACTGGCACTGAAGCACTGATTCACTCGTACAACAACAACACCTTTAATTAGTCGCCTGTATGCACACAGAAGGAACGAACATGCATTACATGAGCATAAAGTATCCACTTGGAATTTAGCACCACCTGATGAACGTTTTCAGACCTGTTCCTAGATCTTTTTCTATGTAAAATCCACAGAAGTATGAAAAGTTGAAACATTCACCAATGCAGTTCTAAGTTCAATAACTGTACGGAGTAAATTTCTTAACTCAGACAATGAATTAAAAAATCTGTAAATTATTGAATAATTAAAAACTGAAACTTAATCCAATAAACACTAACTGGTCATTTCATATTAATTCACATTCTTTTTAAGTTTTATTCAAATACAACGAGCTTCGACTTTATATTAACTGCTCATTTACACAATAAACCATTTTTCGATAATTTGAAAATACAATAACAAATATTTTCAATTCTAAATAAATTATTCTACTCAACCCCTAGCATTCAATTTCAGACCCACGTTTATAAAGTCCATGGTACTTAATTGTAAATTCATTATTAATTTATGAAAAAATAAGCAATATGTTTACTATCTAATTAACATCCCAATACATGAACATTGTATTTAACATGTTCAAAAATAATTTATTATCATTACCATTAAAAACCTTCAAAGAATGTAAGTTATTATATGTACCTTTTCTATACGACGATCGACAAATAAAAACGATATTCTACCTACAGCGTCGCTCTTTTAAGTGTTCGATTAAATTAATTCGGTCAGTGATTGACTGTCGCTGTACTGTATAGTTTATAAATACGTTCGCTTAGTACTTCTACAGCATACAGTGCCATCCGAAATTACCTTCACACTTTCAAAAAGCTGGGTATTCATGAACACATTTACATCTTATTTTAGATGTATTTATGCATTGGTTAAGTTAATAGATGGTAACATTTGATAAAAGAGTAATGCTACGATGGAACGCCATTCTGCCATGCGAATAGCTATTCTGCTAAGCGAATTGCTATTTGCGAAATGACAAATGCGAAATGACATTTACTAATGATTATTGCGAAATACTTATTGGCACAATGTTATTTTAGAACAATTTCCGCCATTAATCAGACCGCTGTCTTCCAGGAAGGTAGGTAGTAAACTGCATTTCGCATTTATCATTAGCAAATGTCATTTAGCAAATTGCAATTTGCATTTCTCAAATTGCATTTCACAATAATCATTAGCAAATGTCATTTAGCAAATTGCAATTGGCATTTCTCAAATTAAATTTCACAATAATCATTAGCAAATGATATTTAGCAAATTGCAATTGGCATTTCTCAAATTGCATTTCGCATTTATCTTTAGCAAATGTCATTTAGCAAATAGCAATTGGCATTTCTCAAATTGCATTTCACAATAATCATTAGCAAATGTCATTTAGCAAATTGCAATTGGCATTTCTCAAATTGCATTTCACAATAATCATTAGCAAATGTCATTTCGCAAATTGCATTTCACAATAATCATTAGCAAATGTCATTTCGCAAATTGCATTTCGCATTTATCATTAGCAAATATCATTTAGCAAATTGCAATTGGCATTTCTCAAATTGCATTTCACAATAATCATTAGCAAATGTCATTTCGCAAATTGCATTTCGCATTTATCATTAGCAAATGTCATTTAGCAAATTGCAATTGGCATTTCTCAAATTGCATTTCACAATAATCATTTCGCAAATTGCATTTCGCATTTATCATTAGCAAATGTCATTTAGCAAATTGCAATTGGCATTTCTCAAATTGCATTTCACAATAATCATTAGTAACTGTCATTTCTCAAATTGCATTTCGCATTTATCTTTAGCAAATGTCATTTAGCAAATTCCAATTGGCATGACAGAATGGCTTTCCATAAATTTCACTACATTTGCATTTCTGACAATATTTTGAACATATGGTACACAGAGTCTAATACGATACATGTACTTATAAATGAGTAAATTGATTCATAAAAACAAAACGTTTAACAACTCTTGAATCATTCACTGTAGCTGACTTCAGAGAAGTTTTTTTTAATTACATAAAAAGCTAATTCGTGGTATTGCATTTGCTTAAGCGTTCGATGTAAACAATCAGCGCATTTGTTGACATGTTACAAAAAGGAATAGTTACAATGCTATTTAAACTATTTATTGATGTCTGTATACACCACTGCATTGCAATGATCCCTCCGCGTAACACTTCTGCGAGAAACAAAATCGGAAAGAGAGGTGCATCGTAAAGGAGACTGTTCTACAAATCATAGACCAATTAAGTAAGAGTATTACTATGTCTATTAGAAACTAGCATGGATAAAGTTCATGTCGAGACATATATACGTAACATTCATCGTAATTGCAGCAGCCGTGGTCTAGTGGTAGGACGTGTGCTAATGCATCGATTAGTCCCGGGTTCGAACCTTACAACGGACACTCCTAATTTCCATGAACAAGACGGTAATTTGCAGTTGCTTCTCTCCACCCAATTATAAATGGGTATTGATGATACTGGTATAATTCTATTTGCGCCAATATATCGTCTGCACTAAAAGAAGTAAAAGACACGCTAGGGAAACTGATACATAGGAACAAATACCTTGATGACCAGGGTGAAAGCTGTAAAGTCGGTGAACGTATGAAACTTTATGAAGACTATAGAATGCGTTTACTTATAACATTCAAATTTAGCATTTGGACTCCGGTTAAAAGTTACAACTTAAAGTCATCGTCTTAAAAAATACCAAAATTGGTATCATTCCGCGGAGCAAGTGACATATATTATCAAATTATTGACGTATTACTAAATTCTTTGATATATTAACAGTCAATTTCTCATCAATTTGTTATCCATCTTATTTTCACATTAACTCTAATGGAAAAGTCACGTGACGTAATGATCACGTGGTACTTATAAGTCTCTACGCTCAGTGTGACATTTTTTATGAATTGATAAAAATTCACGCAGTCAAATAATTAAATAAACATTTTATGTCAAATGACACGTGAGGAGAAAAGGTTAAGTCACACAGGGCGCGGTTGGTTTACTGACATTTTCAGTAACTCGGATTTTTTGTGAGCAATTTTGATTTAACGTCAACCGCCCCGACAAAACTTATAACTCTAAAATCATCCGCAAATAAATCTGTTAAAACATTATTTGGAAAAAGTGTATATTTGACACCACGATTTGTAACAGCAGTAAATTTTGTTTATTAGAATGTACGTTTTTTCCACTCTGAAGTCCAGCCATTTTCCCACCCTAGAGGTAACACGCCTCTCGATCTGTAACTTGGAAAGTATACGCGGTTAACTCAGTCGGTGGCGCGTCTTACTTTGAATTCAAGGGTCATGGGTATGATTCCCGGTGAGCAATCTCCGTAAACAGAGATCCTGTTCTACTCGCGTTGTCGAGTATGCGAGCGGTAAAATTTTAGATCGGGTTTTAATCAGATTGCCCGATCAGTGGACCTACATACCCTCGTTCAGTTTGATTAAACACCATTTACTATTACCGTTCTTCTGCATAGCTTTGCATAAAGTAGGAACAACTGTCAGTCAATGGCGATGGTATATGCAACAATAAGAACTAGGCTAAAATCATAGATCTAGAGACCTAGGTCTTTGTAAGGGCAGAAAGTAGAACAATTTTTGTGAGTCCGGGGCCTGAACTACTACCTTATTATGTTCACCATCGAAAACTGAAACTGAATGCGATGGAATAAAAAATAGGTTTAAACTCGAGTTATATTAGATTAATTATCAATGTCCTTCTTATTTCTATACAGCGCTTGCTAGCCCAATAGGCATATAGATAAACGACAAATATTTAGACATGAGTATCAAAATATATAATGTGACAAATTAGTATCAATAGTTAGAATGTATTTAAAAAACTAACATTAATACATAGAATAATAAGTATCCAATTCACAATTATGTAGATTTCTAGTTTTAATAGAGGCTTAACTCAGTTTAACATTTTTATTAAAAACACATATTTATTTAGGATTGTATCGTTTAAACTAACACAATTGTCGTACGTACTTAACGTTAAGAAGATCACTAAAGATTTTTCAAGTGTTCATTTGAAAAATTTAAAAAAAGTCATTAATAAAAAATGTTTATCTAGCTTTTCAAGTTAGTTTTTAAGACGACCACGCAGGGGGTGGTAATGTTGTCGCAACTTAAAACGTGACTATTATTATCACTAATACAAGTTAAATTGTCTGAATATATAAAAATACAAGTATCATTATACGTTAAGTTAATCTTATTCAAGGATACTTTTATTTTACAATTTTAGTATTATTTGCTCTAATAAGTGATTGCCTTTCCAAGCTTAAATTTATGATTGGTCAATAAGATTAATTAAGTCAATTTTTCGACAAGTTCAAGCCAACCAAAGCCAAATATAGTCGTATAAGAATTAAAAATTAAGTGCATTACTGTCAGACATGCGTCCTGAAACAATAACATAGCAGTAGTGCATGTAGTAGAATTTAAGTCAGATATGGACTGATCCTCATATGGACTAGCATTCATACTTGACATGGACCGGTCCTCATATACTTGACATGGACCGGTCCTCATATACTTGACATGGACCGGTCCTCATATACTTGACATTGACCGGTCCTCATATACTTGACATGGACCGGTCCTCATATACTTGACATGGACCGGTCCTCATATATTTGACATGGACCAGTCCTCATATACTTGACATGGACCGGTCCTCATATACTTGACATGGATTGATCCTCATATATTTGACATGGACCGGTCCTCATATACTTGACATGGACCGGTCCTCATATACTTGACATGGACCGGTCCTCATATATTTGACATGGGCCGGTCCTCATATACTTGACATGATCTGATCCTCATACTTGACATGGATTGATCCTCATACGAGACATAGACTTGTTCATATGTTATAATTCTGTTCGCCTGTTCAATAAATTGTTTATAAACAAAACATTGTATGAATTACAGACATACTAACAAAGATTATATGTATTTATAAATATTAATTATTGTAATCAATAAAATAGTTGAGAGTGACTCTTAGTAGATACTGGTACGAAATTGAAAATCTCTGACTTTAATCAACAATTTAATAATTATAGTTATATGTAGCATTTTTTGCTAATTAATACATTCAACAATCGTAACATATCTATATTAATGTCACGTGTATTATACAGTTTGTGGTGCAAAAACAAAAAACTGTTGTCATGGTTAAACAAGCAATACATTTTACGCTATGTATGGTGAAATATTTTTGCCACCATATAACCAAATAAACCATTATACAATTAAGTGGTAAACAAGTTACGTAGTTATTTTTTTCATGAATAAAAGGTTATAACAGGATATATAATGCAATTTAGTGCCTACAACTGGCATTCTTGTATTATTTCACCAACTTGATGTGAAGTGGTTAACTAGCTACGTAATTAGTTACATGTAATCGCATGATAAACTTGTTAGAACTTAAGTGATTATTTTGTTAAAAAAACTAGATAACCACATAACTAACTATTTCCAGAGATAATCAAGATTCCCAAATGATCAAATGTACACCAGAGGTTATCAATGCTTCTGATGTAATGTACAAACATGATACTGACCATGTTTTTAAAAACGTACATGCTTTATAAAATATACGAAAGCAAGTCCAGCCTTCAAATGCCTTTAGGATTTTTAAAGGTACTAGTTCACAGATTTGGTTTTTTTCCCTATAATTTCAAAATCCAATTCAATGTCTGTAATTGTGTAAAAAAAGTTCTTATTATTTTAAGACGAACTGAGTTATAGGTTGCAAGAAATATACAATTAAAGTCACAAAAA
The DNA here is from genome assembly GCA_025267735.1 of Mactra quadrangularis. NCBI lineage: Eukaryota > Metazoa > Mollusca > Bivalvia > Venerida > Mactridae > Mactra > Mactra quadrangularis. The sequence continues at coordinate 2,696,971 of CM046294.1, forward strand.
TGCACTAAAAGTGTATATACCGTGACATACGGGGTAGATTTTTACTACATGAAACACCATCATTTGTAGTTGTATGTCAATTTGCACTAAAATTGTCATTATCAGAACACTTCTTTCCTGCTTCAAAAATATGTCCATACAATTTTGATAGTTATAGAAAAAGTTGATACTTAAGTTGAAATCTGTGAACGAGTACCTCTAACTAACCCTTTTCAAACCATTATCTCGATTTATGGATTAATATACAAAATAATTAACAAATATATTGGTCAATTTATGTCTGGATATTTATTGACTAATTCAAATGAAATGTGAGAAAATTATAGTTAATATTTGTATCCAAACTTTCAAGTGTTGACATAGTCACGGTGGCCAACCCACGTGACTTCATCCGGGTATTTTTTACCATATTTGGAATATAGGTCACTCGCATAAGGTAGGTTTTTTGCTTTTTTCTTACTAATCATGTAGTGATTTTTTCCAAGAATACGCGCATAAACCCCCTGCTTACGAGATATGATTGCTGCAGTTATTGTTTTCCTGAAATATTTAGTCGTCTTGGAGTAATTTGGTACACAAATTTCGATGCGATTGAAATTGTCAGGGTAGCGTTCATTGTATTTCAACGGTTTATGCGTTTAAATGCCTTAATTTGTGCCGACAGTTATGCACATGGTATATTTATTTCATATACACTTCCAATTAACCCTATATATACGATAACGATCTTTGAAAAGAGCTAGTTTGTAAATTATGAGAGAATGTGGATAATGATAACGTTCATTGCCCATGATTTTTCGGATAACGTTCATTTCCTACGTAGAGTTGTCCAATTTACTCACCACAGTTTCTTTAAAAGATGGTAAAGGTACATAATTAGTCCAATTAATTAAATACCTTGCAGATTTTAGTAATAGAAGTTCACAATCAAAGATATTTTTGATAAGATATCGTACACTCAAGGTAATAAGATCCCTAGACTATAGTAAGATAATGATGACGATCCAGAAGTAGTAAAATATATGACATGAATCTCAAATTGTTTACTAATCCAATCATGTTATTTTTTATATATTTCAGACAATGTCGTTTTGTGTTACATACATGTGTGGATATATGTTCAAAAACAAAAAATGTGTTGATGAGCATGAAAGAATATGCAATGGCCAGTATAGAAACTACTGTTGTGGCAATGACTTCTTATCTAGAGCAGACCTTGTTAGACATAAGTAGACAATTAACAAGTAACAAGTTTGATTGATTTGGGTAGCTTTCCTTTACCCTTGCATATAACCAGTTCTCACCTACCATTCCACAGTGTCGACAAATGTCCATAAATTTATTATTCCAGCGGGCAAAATCGACAATTGAACTTTTCATGGAAAGGAATAACCAGCGACGTCTTCGAAGTATTAGATTCGTCATCCACGAGTTAACATTGTTACTTTTTTAATCGATTAAGTCATTCAACATCTGTCATGGTCGACTTCATTTATTAACGTTAGTCCAAATTCGATGCCACATAAGGTAGAATGACAAACAGTGCAACCTACCCTGGGATCCTATTATCGTTTGCTTGTTGCAGAGAATTGAAAAATCACACAGCATGATTTTACAAAAGTTATCTATGAAAAGTTTGAGCATACATGTATGTACAAATAAGGAGGTACTGTCTAGCACATGGACAGTATGTTTAACTATCGTTCACTTTCTAAAGTGAAGTATCTTTTGGATTACGCTCCCTTCTCAGCTCAGGGAACATGCTAAATTAGTAAATTCATGATTTATGATATTCACTTTGAACTATTAAACAACCAATGAAAGTTATGTAATTAAACATGGTTGTGTCTTACTCTAAAATAGAAATATCCGTTAGCCCATGGTCATTTAGCAGACTGAAAAAGTGCATGTGTTCACGACTTTTTTAGGGATATTTTTCAACAGATATTACTATGGTGAATTATTCTTTCATTAAAAGTTTATATTGATTAACGAATTGTGTTTTTTTTCATTTATGCAACATCACGTGTCTTATCGATGTGACCACGGTATAGCAGTGCATATATGCAAATCTAAAATAGAATCCACATCGAACTAACTTCCTCCATAATATAAATGACTTAGAGGCCGATCTGCAACCTCTCAATGATAAATGTGATGGGTTCGAACCAGCTTCTGACAATGGCGTTTAATTGCTAACAGGAATAAAGTCTAATGCTCACACACAACTGGAACGTTTAGCAGATTTAGCAGATTAACTATCCGTCTCATGACTGAGATTGAAAAGCCACAAAAAACAAAGAAGAGATTCACTGTTTTCAAATATATTATCTATATACGACATGTCAGATGACTTCTAACTTGTAATTCTTCAAATTTGTGTATGCATACTTAAAATATTAAACAAGAAAAATAATCATACAAAGTCATGATCAATTGTATATACCATGTAAACTTGAACTTTATCCTTGTGATCCATGTAAACACTTAATCACTTAACTTCTGATTTTTATTGTATAATATGGATTCTAGCAGAAATCCCTTCTGCCATACAAAAAAACCCACACTCAGTATAATACCTTGGGAAATTAATCAAAATAGCCTTATAAATTGCCATATTCAATGAAACTTTGTTTAAAATTAATCTCTGTTCTCATTAAGCCATCACAGTTTGAAGAAACTTCATGGTAAGTATTACTAACAGCATCAATGGGGCTTTCAGATGAAATATTATTTATATCGTGATACTTTGAGGTAATTTTTTGTCCAAAAATTTCATCAAATGAGTCAGGCCAATACTGAGGACCACTCATGGCTTTTTTAGGACTTGATTGTGCCGATCTACATCCATTTTCTCTTCTATCTTTTTTCTATTAAGTGTTAATTTTAATTTTGTCTTGCCCATTTCTGAAATTTAATAAATAAAGAAAATAGTTGAACAATAAGAAAGATTGCTAATGTAAATTCATTTAAAAATGTCTTGGCAAAAAATAGAGTCATCCTAGAATTCATGCATCTTCGTACATTGACTTTTAATTTTTGACCTATTTAATAGTTTTACACGTCAGGGTATACGTATTTTTGTGCGTCACTAAAAAGTCATTGTATTAAATCTACATTAAGTGGTCAACTAAGATCTATGTTGAATCCTTTGCATATGTATATAAACTCTAAGTTGTATCCCATGCAATTTGTATAATGTTTGAAAATCAAAGAAAGGTCACATGATACATCCCTGTACGTAGTCATAAAATGCAATGCACTTTTTAGGTCATTTTTAAGAAACTGTGGTGAGTAAATTGGACAACTCTACGTAGGAAATGAACGTTATCCGGAAAATCACGGGCAATGAACGTTATCATTATCCACATTCTCTCATAATTTACAAACTAGCTCTTTTCAAAGATCGTTATCGTCTATAGAGGGTTAATTGGAAGTGTATATGAAATAAATATACCATGTGCATAACTGTCGGCACAAATTAAGGCATTTAAACACATAAACCGTTGAAATACAATGAACGCTACCCTGACAATTCCAATCGCATCGAAATTTGTGTACCAAATTACTCCAAGACGACTTAATATTTCAGGAAAACAATTACTGCAGCAATCATAACTCGTAAACAGGGGGTTTATGCGCGTATTCTGGGAAAAGAACACTACGTGATTAGCAAGAAAAAAGCAAAAAACCTACCTTATGCGAGTGACCTATATTCCAAATATGGTAAAAAATACCCGGATGAAGTCACGTGGGTTCGCCACCGTGATAGTACATTAAAAGGTTAAAAATACCGTGTAAAGTTGGACTTTATTATCAACCCAAGATGTAAGCAAATATTGACTATTTTATATTATAATATACGACAATTTTTCACTTCAATAAACAAGCCTGTCACTTTAATTTATAAAGTTAATCTTTAACCTTTAACGCTTGGGCGGAGCTTGTGATGGTCCAACTTTGGAATGACTTATTCAATCAAAGCACTGAAAGTACTGATGGGGCGGGGCTCTTGAAAATTTAAACCACTGATCATGACGCTACTATGACGTTATGAGAACCTAGCCTTAAAGTTGCCCTTTTTCAATTGGACAGATGAATTTTCAACTTTTCTCATAATGATTGCGTCAGATAAATTGAATCATTGTTTATCGTCATGATGTTCTATTCAGTATTGGATTTTATATAATCAAAGATTAATTTTAAAACAAAAAAGGAAAGAGTTACGAATAGTAGTCTATAGTGTCTGACTTTATTGCTGTTACCAACTTCCCTCCTTGATGGTCATAAAATTAATCTATATCCTTTTTACAAGGATCAGTCTTGTAACGTTTAACTAAAATATAATCTGTAATTTTATTTAATATGCAGATTCAAAGTTTCTTTCTTCAAAAAGAAATAACATAGTACTTTAAAATATAGGTAAGTTATGTATTAACTTTATTTATTCAAATTATATAATAAATCAACATATACTTAAAGATGTTTTTGTCTCTTATAATTGTTTGTAAGTTAAGTCACAGATTGATTTTAAAGGGTTTTTATTTTTTTAGTCATATGACCTCGAAACTCTGATATAGTCTTCATTGTCTTGCTTCATTTTGGACATTTGTAATTACATACTATACATGTACTTAGTATGCACTATGGGTGGCTTCATTGTTGGTGTAAGGGGACAAGTATCAGGTGTTTGGCACCTATTGAGATCATAAAGTACATGTATATTATATTTGACATACATGACATAATAAACAATATTATCATTCATGTATAAGTAATATATTGTGCATTATTTAACTATTTTTTTCATATTGGCTCATGCATTTTTTGTTGAAGGAATTTTAATAATTAATTGAATAAAATAATCTTATTCAAAAACAGATTCAATTTTTTAAGAAAATTAACAAACATTGTATTTTTTAAATTTATAAGTAACTGCCATTCATCACGAAGAAATTAAATAGTAGAATAGCTTATACTAGTTCATTTGTTCAGATTCGGTTCATTTTCACAAATTATAAGTAATCAACCATCTAACTTCATATTACAATAAATCAAGGAAGACCATTGTACGAGCATGTCATGGGTCATAAAACACCAGGGTGCAATTTCCAAGTTGCTTATTGCAATACCCTCTCACTGACAAGACAGTATTGTATATATTGTTTCCTTAGATTATGACACTTTTATTGCCTTGTAAATTAGATTGAATGTCTGAGAGGAGGAGTCATATACACCATATGTGACATATGACTACATTTTGTTGATTAAAAACTCCTAGTGTTATGTGACTTAAGATAAAAATATGGTTATTAACTTAAATCTAACTGTAATATTTCAATGAAAAAAGAGGGACAACTCCGTACCAACGATCCGGAATAATCCGGTACGGTTCGACCAAACTTTAAACCAACCCAATAACGTTGTGGACGAAATCGGCGATTTTTCCAATATCTTCCTATCTCTATTATCTATGTCTCTAATTTCACGAGCACATTTACTCCTTGAATTGTTGCAACCAAGGACGCAACAAAACTCTACTCAAAAACCACGATAACGGCCTCTAATACGAGACGATTTCTTATGTTCGGCGGCAATCCATTATGCGAAACTGTAATTAACCGAATTTCGTCGATTTGTCAATTCTCCATTTCGTGTTTTAGTCGTTTTATGTTGCTCTATTGCCGATTGAAAAATCATATCTATGGAAATAAGTCGCAGGCGATTATCATGATAATATACTAACCAGAAATATCCGAATCAATTTTTGCAGTAATGATATGCGGAGTGGATCGGGTTTTTTGCTTAAATTCAATGCTCGTAGCTGAAATTACGGTTTGTTAACTCTGGACGTGGCTAAAGCCCCGCCCAAAAATCGTACTTGAACAAGTTCATTAAAGAGATGAAAATAACCCTTGAACCCCAGCATCTGAAAATAATTCTGGGACTTAAAAAGCAATACATTTACCTTGATGTTAAGAATACACACTTCAGTGTGATTTCGCAAATACTCAGGAATGAGATGATTTTTATGTACCATAATTCAAACCCTTTCCCACTTGAAAATTTACCGAATCCAGAAGTAGTCCCTCTGTATATATGTATAGAGCAATTCAAAATGATATTCTGCTGTGACAGACGCAATAATTCCTGAAATACACCTGTTAATCGGTCTATACTGAAGCGTATGTTAAGCGTCTCAGTATAGAATGGTTCTATAGGAAAAGTTTAAAGATCATAGTAAATGACTTTGAATGATGTCTGAAGCTCTGTACGTCGTAGTATGTAATAGAACGGTATCAGATATTCAGTCACGACCTGTTGTTTGGGCCAGTTGTTAGTAGAGAGGTTACATCATCTTATGTAATAGAATGGTTCTATAGGAAAAGTTTAAAGATCATAGTAAATGACTTTGAATGATGTCTGAATAGAGGACTTCATTTATTTTACATACAGATGCAGTAGAATAAATGTGTTTGAATGATAACTTATAAGCGGCAGTTATTGAATTGTTTTAAGAATGACCCCTTCAACTTGCGGTGATTGTGGGAAAAAAATTCAGTAGTGAGGTCGCCTGTCCGGTTTACCTGTTGTATTTATAGGTCGATTGTATAAAGTGTTTTTAACCGGGACAGTGCTGGTCTACCTATCAAACTAATATCACTGAATTGTTCTTTGTGAACGAATGTTTTGTTGGAGCCGGAAATTGAATTCCACTTTTCAAACCGGTGACCCGAACAAATTCAGTGCCTTCAGCGCTTTGATTATTCCTTAGGTTGGAAAATACTGGTGTATATAGAAAGTTAGCTCATCAAATCCTAAGCCATTTGAGAGAAGTTATAATAAGGTCCTTGATTATATATACTAGTATACATGTAGTTTTACCATATACTACATAACTGCAAGGCTGTTCCAGATTTGTTTATCCAGGAAAAAAAGGTCTAGTTCAGTACCCATCAATTACGACTACTATAGAAATGAAAGATATTTATCTTTTTTTGTATCGCATCGAGTATTGATGTTTATTTTACGTGTTATGATATTTTCTAGTTGAATGCCAGGCGAAACTTTATTACGTTTCAAAATAAAATTATCAATTTGAATTCCATTTAATGTAGCAATGCAAGTATTTTGAAAATTCAAGTTGTAAGTTTTTACCAATATCCCATCCCCAGAGGGAAAGCCATTAGAACAACAAGATCCTATCAGTTGGCTATTCATGTAATGAAGTGAAGATAATCATGGTGGTCACCTAGATTATCCCTATGGTCATAGATAAGTCCAGTATACATTAGATATCCTACAACTGATATATCTTTTACATAACTGTTCAACTTTTGATGTACATGTATTGAGTAACCCAACATCTTGCCCCCAGTCCTCAGTAACTGTCTGTATCAAGAATATAGATTTTATTGGATTTTACATCTTTTATCAACACCCTAAATATTAGTGTATGCACTAAGCACAGGGATATGTCCTGTAACCTGTTTGAAGATCAAAGGGAGGTAACATGACATATCCCTGTCTGTGGTACAAAGGCCACACTCTCAAGCTTTTCAGGACTTCTTTTCCAGTTTTATTTTATTCCTTCTTAAGGGGCTAATAACTTCTCACTCCATGGAGCATTATCAGAATTTAATACAGAATTATCTTGAGAAGTATAACATGCCCTGCCAAGGCCAGCAATTGAACCTAGGACCTCTTGATAAAAAACTTGGACTCTTCAACAGCTCATTGACCTCAGCTATGCATGAAGTTCAAAGAAAATACTAACAAACTTTGACAGGAATATCTTAAATTAAAGCCGTGAATGTTATAATAACAGTATATTGTTTAAACCACTCTGAATTTATCAAACTAGTATTATACTAATGTTTTCATAGTTTTAGCAAAATAATTTAGCATTGAGTCTGAGTTAAATTTTCATACCCTGTGGCCAAAAAGAAAGACTTGAAATCAAGAACAGTTTTTAACAATTAGAGTTTACAAATCAATGCTGTTATTTAAATTATAAGGTAAATGAATCAAAAGAAAACAGAACAAACCACTCAGTACATTGTTTTCATTTACTCAAGTATGATTTTATTCAAATGGCTTATCATACATAAAAACATATACAACATGATACATGTAAATATATCAACTATTCTATTTTGGTCGTAAGACTATTGATAATATACCCCTTTGGTAATTAAGACTGTTCAAAAACCACATGATTTTGCACCAACTAATGTGTTTTTATAGCAGAGCTTTACAGCAGTAACAACTAATCATTACAACATATTTCTGGCAAACTGAAATATCAGTATTAAAAGATTACAGTAAATATTTATTGAACACATGGGAGTTCAGTTTTTCATCTATGTTTCTCTTACACAGAGCCGAGCAGAAAGAACTACTTCTAATGATGATGTAAAGGTAAGTATAATATAGACTATGAGAGGAAGATGTCATTAAGTCTTTCACCAAAAATACAAGACCGTAAGCATTGATGTTAAAAAAATGCCTGGAAAGTTTCAACCCCAACTGTAAAACTAGACAAATTAAGGCCATTTTAGAGGGGCTGAACTAACTTACAAAATTTTCTATCAGAAGACCCTAAGAACCGAATTGCTTGTCAATAAATACTAAAATCTCTTTGATTTTGATTGATTACATGAAAACTATGGTAATACACAAAGTGAAACATGGTTGCTCCTGACAACCAGACAACAGTCGCCTACAAGGACTGCAACAATATTAAAATTATCAGTTCAGATATTTATACCATAAACATTAAAGAACCCAAAGATTCATTATTTAACAATAAAGAACCCAAAGTTTCATTAGTTAACATTAAAGAACCCAAAGTTTCATTAGTTAACATTAAAGAACCCAAAGATTCATTAGTTAACATAAAAGAACCCAAAATTTATTAGTTAACATTAAAGAACCCAAAGATTCATAAGTTATACAAAAGTCCCCCTCATGATTTTATACAGATATAAATGTAACATAAAACAAGTAAATTGTTCTATCTAGTTCAGCTGTATCATAGGAATATCATAGTACATTGTATATCATAATAACCCAAACTATTTATTCACTAACTTTACAAACAAATCGTCTCATAATCATTATACAAATGTAGAAATGTTACAAAAGAGTCATAAAATGTTTTTATTTATTTATCTTTTTCTTTTCACTAATAATTCACTAGATCTATCAAATTCCTCATCTTGTATGTTCAACATCAATGATCCAGCACTCAAATATACACGATTCTGTGAGGCAGCAATCTGAAACAAGGGAGACAATCCTGTTTATATTATTTTTGAAACTATGTATAATAACAATGTTCAATGGTGGGGGGAAAATCTGAGGTACCGGGACACAGTATCTGGGATCGTATTTAAATACATAGGGAAAACTGTATTTGTATTTCGCACAAATTGAAATATCTAGTATGGATGTTTTTTAAATTTGTGTAGTTATAAAAAAGGAAAAACATACCAAAAAATATATATCTTTTAAAGCTTTTTTTACATTTCAAGTTTGTTAATAAAAAGTTCTAAATCCATGTATATTTAAATCTAAATTTAAATCAACTAAGTGGTCATTACATACAATATAAAATAGAGTGTTAACATTTGATCGCCTTTAAAGACAACAATCAACACAAATTAAGCTTTCTCTATACATTCAATACGAACCCAAACACCGGGTCCCGGGATTCCCCCCCCCCCCCCACCATATTCTATATTCATAATTCATCTACATGTAAGACTTGAGTACAGAAGCAATATTTATAATACATTATGAAAGTATGAAATAAAGAATTACATCTCTACTAATAATTTTGTTCTAGAATGGATATATTTTTTTAAGAAATAAGGAAGAAATTTTGCAGACTTTTTTAAAAGAAAAAAACAAGAAATGTAACGAGGAAACCACATTAAAAGGGGATTTAAAAACTTTAATGCAAAAATTACAAAGGGAAATAATCCATAATAAAGCCAGGTAGAGTTTTGGTTACTTTCTAATTCTGTTCATCACATGGTGTGTTATCATTGTATTAAGTTTCATAAAGATCTGACAATAAATAGCAGAAATTATATGGTAAAGAAAAACTTTAACGCAATTGTTAATGACACCATACGCCCGCCCTGCTTGGTTTAGCAAAACTATAAGCCAAATTTTTTTTGAAAGATCTGGCTAATTAACAACGACTTTACTTAAGTGCCAAATTTTTTACATGAGAATTGTTCATTTTATTAACATTATTTTCTTATACAAGAAGACTGAGCTCATATTGCTCATAGATGAAATTATAACTTGAAGTTGCTCCAAGCAATCATTACACAAGGTCAAATGCAATAAATGTGAAACAAATAATATATAAATAGTATTAACTATCCTAGTTGAATATTTATATTAACCAAGTAAAAATACTGGGACGGGAGTCAAACAGTTACACAAGGCAGTTCTGCATTAAACAAAATAATTTTATTTAGAAAAAACCATTGGAATAGCTCAGAAGTACTCCTAAATGTATACTTACAGTTCTAGCTATATTTTGTGCAGCTCTGATTTTTCTCAATTTAAGATAACCTGGATTCAAACTCATTGCTTGACCTATGTATTCTAAGTTAAGGTAAATAAATAAAACAGACGAGACACTTGTATAGATTTTTCAAGTAAAAATAACATACTAAAAATGCAGAAAAATACAATTTTAAAAGTATTAATTGATAGACTTGAATTTAAAAAAAACATGGTGCCAATAATGCTGCTAAATGTTTAATGCACTTTCTCTAACACGGAATGAAACAGCCTAATTACTAAAATTAGAAACTTTTAATTGCCTAGGTCAATATTCAAAAGTCTGAGGCTTCAGATTAGTGGTTTCAGGTGATGATTATGTAAGTATATACATTAACTATAAAATCTATACTAATTCATTTTAGTTCCGTAGTAAAACAAGTACTCACAAATTAAATTAATCACTATCAAGTCCACTTCCTTGTCCCCCCTCAGTACTGAGATAGAAGGATAACGTGTCATGCTCAAAGCAACAATCAGGTCAGTTTTGGATGTAATGTGAACCGTTGTAACCACTCACCCACACAAAGCCCGACATCAATTTTTGCACCTAGGTTGTCTGAATGGACAGCAAGCTATATTAATAACTTGCCCAAACCTTGTCTTTAATAGCAGTAAAACATCGCCTGAACCCAAATATAGGTTGTAAGGGGCAATAGAAGGACCTGTTATGTCAAGCACTGTCTTGCAGGCTACATTATATATGAAAGGATATGAGAGTAGCAGCCTGGGCTTCACCATCAGCTTGTACTATCTTCTGTTGCTTATCTTGTATTGCTTTGTTTACATAAAATACAGCTCTCTGTGCTTCTTGTTGGGCTACCTGTAATGTTAATATATCATCAATGCAGACATTTTTTACCTTATATAACAGGGGCCGTTAATAGGTGCCTTCTCTTGAAATTTCTTTAAAAATTTACAGTTTTTCCCAAACTTTGAGTTTACCTTTGATATTTTGTTCCCCTTTCTATGAAATTGTGATAAAATTTCCCCAAATGTTCTATATATAAAAAGGCCTAGGACCCTTCACCAAGTACTGAAAAAAAGCTCTGCAATACATGCAGGGCTTGAATTCAAGCTCGCATACTCTCAAAATGCGAGTGGATTTTAAAAATTGCAAGTAATTTTAATTTTAACTCGCAAATTTTAGCGAGTTGGAATTGCTGCACAAATTTCCTCCAAACTAATGAGGCTCAAATCAGCATTGAAACGGACAGATAGATTGACGTTACTTATTATAGATACACAGTAAAAAAATATGTCCGATATTCTTTGTCTATACCACAATAATGCCCTTGTTATATCTATTGTTAAGTATAGCACTAAATATATACATGTATGTTGTTTTAATATGCAAGTGACTTTTACATTTTGTAAGTTGAAATAAAATCAACTTGCAAAAATTTGTAAGTCCAATTTTTTGTTAAATTTGAGCCTTGTACATGAGTCATACACATAGTTGATTTAATAGACAGTCTTTTGTTAAAGGAACAAGTAAATCTGTGAGCTAATGCTCACTAGTGATACCCCCGCAAAAATCTAAAAATATGCAACAAACAGGAAGTAGATGAGCAAGGAGCATGAAATCACTTTACACAACATTGGACTATGGGATGAAGCAATATGCAAAGTATTAGGCTGCTGCATGTTATAGTTGCTGAGAAAACTGCGACGGAAATTTTGTAACGGACGGACGGACAAGGGTAAAACAGTATACCCCCCTCTTCTTCGAAGCGGGGGTATAATTAGTAAGTTGACATTTTGTGTTTGTTACATACAATTTAAAACTACAAAAGGGCTTTCCTAAGACTAACATATCTATAGTCATTGAAATTACTTTTTTGAGTTTACTCACCAGTCAGTCTGGTAACTTTACAAAAGAAACTAGCCTGGATTTGTATGACATACATGCTGTGAAATACTTGGTTAAATGCCACTAAATTTTTACTCGCCCATTTGGCAAACGGAAGGATATTTTTGTTACAACAACTTAATTTCACTTGCCTAGGTGAATGGGTGAGTGTTAATTTTGAAGACTGAATCTAACTTTTTAACAGCTAGATCACAGAGGGTTTCAATATTTTCATACAATATTACACTAAACATTTTTTAGTTAATGTAAAACTCCAAAAAATTACCTGTTTGGATTCAACAGCAGCTGCGTATTCTTTACTAAATGTTAAATCTGTGATAGATACATCATCTAATATAATATGGAAGTCTCTAGCTCTATCAACTAAATCATTTCTGATCATATTACTAACTTGTTGTCTCATCGTGATCAATTGTGAAGCATTAAATTTAGCTACAACACTCTTTAATACCTATAATAGAGATAAGTTTGGTGATTACATGATAGGATTGATATGAACAAGATTAATGCCAGACATTCCAAAAAGTGTTTTGACAATGCTGGACATTCAGTCCAGTGATCTAGGAAGAATCACTGGACCAAATCAGGTTTCACTGCACTGGAAGAAATCATCAAAATGACAGATTTTCACATCTTTTTTAACAACAATTTTTCATTACTAATTGGAATATTAAGGAAAGTCAATATGTCATGAGATATTACTGTCTATAGTAGCTACTCAGTCATTATTAGGGGTGGTAAAACATAAAAAAATTGAAAAAATCACTTGTCCATTACAATTTAAAACTTGTCCGTAGTTTAGTTATTTGAAATGAAATTTAACTGGACAGTCGGAACAGCTATGACAGACTTTTTACTGGTTGGACTAGAATTTTACAGATCAGGTCTGTCAGACCAGCACTTTTCAAAATGTCTGATTAATGCCAGCTTTCCAGTTATGAGGAACAATAAACAAGAGTTCTCCATTTTTGCTTTAAAGTTTTTCTACTACATGAGTTGGTATATTTTTATAATAAGACTTTATCTTGTCAACATTGTCAAATGACTTTGTGATTTACTTGTATACATAAGTTAAACCACATATGCCTATTTATGATACTAAATATTTCAAACTATGTTTTTTCAGCTGAGTAAGATTTTGGTTTTACAGAATGCATCTGTGCAGAATGAAGTTATTTCACCATTCTTAGAAAGTCTAAATTCAAACTCAGCTGTTAACCTGTTACTAGGCGTATACATCAATCAATGACTGACAACTGCCCTACATAATTAAGAATTAGTGGTAGGAGGGAGAATGGATGTAGTAATCATTTTATGACTGCACTCAACAAAAGTATACTCCAACCTAAAATACCCAACCCTCGAACAGTTGACTTTTGAACTACCAACCAAGCTAGTTGGGTGTCTCCCATTAAATTTTATACTTTATAACACACTATATTGAACACAAGTTGTCCTCAAATTGGCCAGAAAAAAAACACCATCGTATTGGGATAAGATCTAATACTAGAAACAAACCTCATTACAGATTGATGGTAAAACTCTCTCATCGTAATCTTGTCCTAATTCTCTGTACATTTGAGGTAATAAACGTTCATCTGGTCTAGCTAGCACTCTTAAAGCTAAGTTAACCATCTGTAAATCTGTAATATTATATACATAGCATTATCTAGGGTTAGACACTTACTGTCAGTGTTTAACAGGGATCTCATAGGAATTTCCAATCAGTCCTACAGCGATTCTTTTTTAATTTATTTATAATGTAAGGGAATCCTCCAATAAAAGATAAAACAATTTTGGATACAGATTCGCAGTCATAAATTGTGATTAACAAGTCATGGAAACTCAATTTACATTAGAACAATTTGTTGATTTTTCTGAGATACTGATGGAATCCCCAGCTAAGAAGCAATCTTAAAAGCTATGAACTCTCCATGGCACTTAACAATATGATTTTAACATCTGTTGAGCTCCATTACATCAACTGATTAAGTCATTGTCTTAACCACTAGCCCGAAGCCCAGAACTACCATATAAGATATATTACTCAGAAAATGATATTTTTTTACAATTCATTGTGGAGAAGCTCAACACTAAGTGAACTTAGGTTTGGTTTGGTTTGTTGGGTTTAACGCCGTAGCAACACATTCTGTAGGTCATATAATGGCAGTCAGTCAACCTACTCACTTCTCCTGGAAAGGCTTAATCTCTGGATTTAGCTGTTAACCAACTACTAAGCGCATACTTTTGTCAGTGACTGACAACTGCCCTACATAATTAAATATCATTGGTAAGAGGGCGAATGGCCGAAGAAATAATTTCATGACCAAGCTCCATGAAGGTAGCACCGCACAACCCACAACCCCTCGATCAGTAGACTTGCGTGCTACCAACTGAGCTAGCCGGGCGACTAAGTGAACTTAGGTATAACACTATTACTTTTTGAGTATTATACCTTTTATGTGTACATAGCTTTTTTGTCTTGAAACTACTATCATCTATATACTTACATTCTGAAAAACAATATTCACAGAGAATTAGGAAACTTGGGATAACAAAATATACAAACCTTTGCTTCCTGTGAGTGATATAATTTTTCTAGGTCTTGATCTGATGTCATATATGATAGGCCATTGAAACCATGGAACTCTGTAACAATATTTTTCAATAATTATTATTATATACAATCAGATTAATGCAAATAATAATTATTTCTTATTCATATAACAGTCTCACATTTTAACCAGTACTTGTGTTGAATCTTGAATATAATTGACAAGTATTGTACAATATTTCATATCAGAGTACAAAGTTAGGATTAAATGCAATTGGATATCTGAACATGTTCAGGACAATCATTTGGCATATTTTTTGGGCCGAATATGGGCCCTATTCCCTCTCAAAATCATATGGTCCCCCCATCCCAGATAAAAATTCCCCTCAAAATTTAAAGAAAAAGAAAATGAGTACGGAGAATAAAGATAGTTTATGACCAGCTTCAGTTCATTTGTTTTATTTGTCATTCTACAGTCATAATCTATACTAGCTATTCAAATCAATGGTAGAAGTGTTTAGAGTATCAACTGTACGCATTTAAGAGTTGACTGAAAATTCCCCATATTGTCTTGAAATGACACAATTTCCCATTTTTGAGGGTATGGGCACCTGTCCCCAAGTTGTCTTGTGCCCTGATGTTGATTGTTTAAGCTGAAATCAAACTATTCTTAGAAATTTTATGGTTGCTCAGTGATATTTTTACCTCTGCGTCCCGCGTCTCTGACGCACAATTTTAGCTAAAAACCCATTGCTCCTGGACATGTGCGTCCAGCTGGATACATAACGCTGTGGAAAAGGCAAGTAGACGTGGAAATCTTAATTTCAATTTGCTTTGCTTTCCTGCATTTTTGAAAGTGATACATGATTTATGGAGTTTTAAAGTTATTAAAAGTAAAAGTTCATAAAGACATGTAACCCTCTGATACATATACTAAAAGTGGTATAAAATGGATGTTTGATTGTATATGCAGGGACCCATTGTTTCCACCATGGACCCATTGTTTTAATACATGTGAGTCCTGTCGGACCCATTGAATTCAATTCTAAAAATATCGCTGGTTGCTAAGAAGAAACTTTTTAAAAAGATATTGGTTCTCCTAGACAACTGCATATTTGCTTATATTTTTTCACATATAATAAAAATACACGAATGAAGTGTTATACCTAAAATGAAGACCTTCTCTGTATATGTTTGGTTGAATACCACCTATTCTACTGAAGATTATAGCTCTGTGACCACCATCAACTGAAATACATAAGTTTGTTAATTAACTCATTAAAAATAGGCAGTATTGGCAATGATATTGCATAAATAGCATCTACATGTATGACATTATATATATACAGTGAACTCGGCAGTTCCGGGTCAGTAACAAAACAAACGATGAGTGTATCTTCAAAACGAAAGTTGTGGGAATCAAACCTGCATAAATTGATAAACAAATACTTCCACCTTACCATGCTATAACAAATTAATAGTGTTTATTTGCTTGTAATTTTCTACAATTTTCGAAATTGCATGTTGCAAACTCGATAGTTACGGGTCGCACTTGCCAATTCCGGGTCACGTTACAGATGCTTGTCTCTTTAATCCGGAGTGGTCTCAACAGGGTTAAAATCAATAAAACAGCCGACGTTTTGTCAATAAAGACTTTCTCTCATATTTTTTTCCAAGTTAAACAAAAATAAAGCCCGTAAATGAAAGATCTAATCATGTTACTTGCAATTACCTATTGCAAATAAAAGCAAGTACCATAAATACAATTAGTTGCATGTAAAAAGTAAAACTCAAAATATCAAACTATAATTGTATTTAATTGACAAATATCTTACATATGGGATAAAATTATGTATAAAATCAATTTTAAATGTTAAAAAATACTTCTTAATTAAAATAAATGATTGTATATAATACGGGTTAAGTTTTGACCCGAAATTGCCACGTGCTTACCAGGTCAAATTGTCTGCATAATTGTCAAACAGTAATTAGATAAAACAAATCTACAAGTTTAATCGTGTTCACCGATAAATTTCCATCAAAATGATGTGCAATAAGGACTTATTTTATCTAAACTGCGGATATAAATCGCTGTTTTTTCTAATGCATGGACGAAACGTTCACATACTTTCGCATTGGTTGGAAAAGACGCTGTTTAGTGTTTCATGACTATGCCTTCCGGTAGAGAAATGTCAACATGGAAAGTTCGTGTAACGGTAGCTAAGTGGTTAGTGTACATGACTTAATTATAATATAATAAAAATATTGCATTATTAAGGAATCATCTGTACTATTTTAAAAAAGTGACCCGGCATTGTCGATGACCCAGAACTGTCAAGTTCACTGTAGGACTAAACCTTGATCAGACAAAAATGCGAGCATATAATTAAAGCTTTGCCACATGTGCTCACTATGAGACTTAGCCATAGTCGCAATAATAAGATAGGGGTATTTATTAACTACCAATCATAAAACTGATGCAATGTAAATGTGATTTGATGAAAATTTTACATAACATAAACAAACCACTCAAACTCTAAACTTGTAGAGGCTTTTCATCAACAATTTTTCTAAGCTGCTGCATGATTTATTGACCAAAAACTTATTTCATGGTTAAAAAGTCAAACACTAGTTAAATGTATAAATGCTAATCACAGACATTGCTTCAGCATCATAACACTGTAAACACATTGTGACCTTCAGGGAAGCAACTGTCACACAAGATCGAGAAAACCTACCCGTGTAAAACGACTTTGACAGCGCATATCCTGTCGCGGCAACTGCAACCAAGATTCCACCTCCGATTCCCGCACTTCTTCCTCCCGATTTTAATCTTCCTGCTAAGTCATTAAGGTTTTTAGGATCCATCGTTTATGTAATTGATGCAATGTTCAGTCGCCGGTTAAAATAAATATGGCGACCCACGTGTGTTACACTTCTCGCGAGAATTAATTGGTTGAGGTTAAAACCAACACTCAACCGTTACTAGCCCGGGTTTGTAATAGTTTTCTCCCTTCCTAAATTTTCGCAATGATTGTTTCATGTTACACACAATAAGGGACTTTAGTCAGTTATTTCCCCTTGTATACTCTTCAAATAGGTAGGTCCAATTAGTTGGATAACTCGGATTTTACCCTTACTTTTCAATGTCAATTTGCCAAAATTAATCCTAAATAACTTTTTTGTAAATAATTTAATTTGTTTGAAATTCAAGCTAAGTATTTTTTGGGGTAAAGAACTATCTAAATTTTGATGCACAAAAATCCCTTTCTAATGGTAGCTCTCCCAACCGCACAACGGTTCTAGTTTTCTAGATTACCTCGAGGTTTTGAACGAGTCTAGAGATTTTTGGAGGAACTTCGAGGTAATCTAGAGTTACCACAATAAAAAGATAAGTTTGTGCTGCTTAGACTGCACTAGGTCTGATAAAAATCGGTTTCGTATAATTGGCATTTACCTTGTCTTTTTCATCTAAATTTGTTGATCTGTTTGCCATTTTTGCCGTGTAAGGAACCATACAAGTCACGTGATTCCCCACACTGTTGCTAGGTCCAAGAAATACGTGCATTTCATGTTTTTCGACCGGCAATAGCAACCAACGAGTAGAATACATACAAAACTACACATATCTAGTCTGTAAGTAGTGATCTGTTCGAAAAAACACAACACTTCAAAACCGAAGTTATAGTTATGGCAAAGATGTCAGTAGAAGATAGAGGGCGTGCTGTTGGCACAAGGTGGACACGTGTACACGCTATTTGTGTTCGAAGTTGCTGACAACATGCCATGACATGAAATCTATTACAAATGTATGAAGTACATTCAAATAGATTTACCATGGTTGTCAACTTATTAAATGCCGTCTACTAATATAGATAAACATTTTTGATATACATGTTCTATTGTGGTATTTATAACAAATCTAACCCGGTCAGTGTCGCAGTTGGTAGTGCACCGCGGTTTCAAATCTAGTGTTCCGAAGTAGATACGGGTTCGAATATCACCCAGGAAGGCTATACCCTTCCAGGATAATTTGATAATTATGTCAATTTTCCTCCATAAATTAGGTATATGGAGAAGTTTCCGGCCTTGTAGAAGACAAACCCCAACGATGTATGTTATAAAATAGGTTTTTTGGGTTTTTTTGGTTATAAAATATATATTTGTATACTTTTAATAATAGTTGCACTTCGTCTCTACTCAAAGAGTATGACAAAAGCACATAAAACTACATTGTAATTGCTTTCTCTAGATTTCAATTGTTTGGCGCAGTTCACATGAAGTGAACGATCAAATGTTAGTTGAACAACTTAAATAACCGACTCTAAGTGGCCAATGCGTTTTTTGCGACTTAATATAATACCGTGGTTATGTTCTGAATGTAGGCACACATGGCACATGCATACACTGATTTTGCCAACGTCACGGATACGGGACAACTCAACCCGAAGACAACTCAACCCATGGATAATTAAACTCAAAGTTGGACAACTCAATCCGTTAGTAGGGGGTTGAGTTTTCTCAGGTTGAATTGTCTTTGGGTTGAGTTGTTCCGACCCTAACGTTACGGAACGTTTTGGAGCGTTCGGGGCAATTGAACAGGCACCGGGTAATCGAAACTTTGATGGTATGTCATTTTATTCATCTTTCGAGTAAGTTTTACAATGAAGAGCGAATGTATTTACCTTGATTTATAGCTTCAAAAAGCCTTGGAGATGTCAGATTTTTCCGGTTATTGTGATGAGAAAGACTGTTTTTTCAAAATGTTACATTTTGAAGTTTTTTTTATAAATCTTTCAAAATCGACTATACATTTGTAATCGGGATGATTGTTTGAAATTTCGTTTTAAGTTGACCTGTATCAGGTCTTAGTTGTTTGATTTATACTAAATTTACATTATCATGGCGGATCCAGCGGGGGAGGGGGGGTCAGGGGGATCCGAAACCCCTGAAATTTCCAAAATGTACCCGTCCATGAGTGTATTATTTTAAATGTAAGCCATTTTTATGTAACAAGAAGCAATTGTCTCGTGCTCGCTTCGTTCGCCTTTGTGTTTAACATAGATTTAATGGTTATATAGTTTTTATAATAATGTATTGCGTTATTCTGCAAACAGTGTGCATAATGTGGTTATTGTTCGAAAGTTTGGACCCCCTAGAAAAACACCCTGGACCCGCCCTTGATTATAATACAGTATAACCTCTGCTGATCGGCCCTCTACAGAACAAATCCTCTGCACAACAACATTTTTTAATATTTTTGTTAAACGTAATTTTACCTGAATTTTACCACTGTGGAGCAACAACCTCTGGACAGCATCACTTAAATTAGTCCCACCCAGTCGGTCTATATCTATTTCAGGAGAGATTGTGCTATATATATAAATTGATATTAATTTTCCACATCAATGTTAAGTTTGAAGGAAATACAACCATATTTGTGTTATTCATTTGGCACAAATAGTCAAGCTATAGACCGAGGTAATACGTTGATTTCTTAATTAATCCATTAGCGCCAAAAGTCCGCTTGAAGTGGAAATGACTTGAAAATGTCACGGTGGCGAACCCACGTGACTTCATCCGGGTATTTTTTACCATATTTGGAATATAGGTCACTCGCATAAGGTAGGTTTTTTGCTTTTTTCTTACTAATCACGTAGTGTTTTTTTCCAAGAATACGCGCATAAACCCCCTGTTTACGAGTTATGATTGCTGCAGTAATTGCTTTCCTGAAATATTTAGACGTCTTGGAGTAATTTGGTACACAAATTTCGATGCGATTGAAATTGTCAGGGTAGCGTTCATAGTATTTCAACGGTTTATGTGTTTAAATGCCTTAATTTGTGCCGACAGTTATGCACATGGTATAATTATTTCATATACGCTTCCAATTAACCCTCTATAGACAATAACGATCTTTGAAAAGAGCTAGTTTGTAAATTATGAGAGAATGTGGATAATGATAACGTTCATTGCCCGTGATTTTCCGGATAACGTTCATTTCCTACGTAGAGTTGTCCAATTTACTCACCACAGTTTCTTAAAAATGACCTAAATAGTGCATTGCATTTTATGACTACGTACAGGGATGTATCATGTGACCTTTCTTTGATTTTCAAACATTATACAAATTGCATGGGATACAACTTAGAGTTTATATACATATGCAAAGGATTCAACATAGATTTTAGTTGACCACTTAATGTAGATTTAATACAATGACTTTTTAGTGACGCACAAAAAATACGTATACCCTGACGTGTAAAACTATTAAATAGGTCAAAAATTAAAAGTCAATGTACGAAGATGCATGAATTCTAGAATGACTCTATTTTTTGCATAGACATTTTTAAATGAATTTACATTAGCAATCTTTCTTATTGTTCAACTATTTTCTTTATGTTTTAAATTTCAGAAATGGGCAAGACAAAATTAAAATTAACACTTAATAGAAAAAAGATAGAAGAGAAAATGGATGTAGATCGGCACAATCAAGTCCTAAAAAAGCCAAGAGTGGTCCTCAGTATAGGCCTGACTCATTTGATGAAATTTGTGGACAAAAAATCACCTCAAAGTATCACGATATAAATAATATTTCATCTGAAAGCCCCATTGATGCTGTTAGTAATACTTACCATGACGTTTCTTCAAACTGTGATGGCTTAATGAGAACAGAGATTTATTTTAAACAAAGTTACATTGAATATGGCAATTTATAAGGCTATTTTGATTAATTTCCCAAGGTTTTATACTGAGTGTGGTTTTTTTTGTATGGCAGAAGGGATTTCGGCTAGAATCCATATTATACAATAAAAATCAGAAGTTAAGTGATAAAGTGTTTACATGGATCACATGGATAAAGTTCAAGTTTACATGGTATATACAATTGATCATGACTTTGTATGATTATTTTTCTTGTTTAATATTTAAGTATGCATACACAAATTTGAAGAATTACAAGTTAGAAGTCATCTGACATGTCGTATATAGATAATATATTTGAAAACAGTGAATCTGTTCTTTGTTTTTGTGGCTTTTCAATCTCAGTCATGAGACGGATAGTTAATCTGCTAAATCTGCTAAACGTTCCAGTTGTGTGTGAGCATTAGACTTTATTCCTGTTAGCAATTAAACGCCATTGTCAGAAGCTGGTTCGAACCCATCACATTTATCATTGAGAGGTTGCAGATCGGCCTCTAAGTCATTTATATCATGGAGGAAGTTAGTTTGATGTGGATTCTATTTTAGATTTGCATATATGCACTGCTATACCGTGGTCACATCGATAAGACACGTGATGTTGCATAGATGAAAAAAAAAACACAATTCGTTAATCAATATAAATTTTTAATGAAAGAATAATTCACCATAGTAATATCTGTTGAAAAATATCCCTAAAAAAGTCGTGAACACATGCACTTTTTCAGTCTGCTAAATGACCATGGGCTAACGGATATTTCTATTTTAGAGTAAGACACAACCATGTTTAATTACATAACTTTCATTGGTTGTTCAATAGTTCAAAGTGAATATCATAAATCATGAATTTACTAATTTAGCATGTTCTCTGAGCTGAGAACGATAGTTAAACATACTGTCCATGTGCTAGACAGTACCTCCCTATTTGTACATACATGTATGCTCAAACTTTTCATAGATAACTTTTTTAAAATCATGCTGTGTGATTTTTCAATTCTCTGCAACAAGCAAACGATAATAGGATCCCAGGGTAGGTTGCACAGTTTGTCATTCTACCTTATGTGGCATCGAATTTGGACTAACGTTAATAAATGAAGTCGGCTATGACAGATGTTGAATGACTTAATCGATTAAAAAAGTAACAATATGTTAACTCGTGGATGACGAATCTAATACTTCGAAGACGTCGCTGGTTATTCCTTTCCATGAAAATTTCAATTGTCGATTTTGCCCGCAGGAAAAAAAAATTTATGGACATTTGTCGACACTGTGGAATGGTAGGTGAGAACTGGTTATATACAAGGGTAAAGGAAAGCTACCCAAATCAATCAAACTTGTTACTTGTTAATTGTCTACTTATGTCTAACAAGGTCTGCTCTAGATAAGAAGCCATTGCCACAACAGTAGTTTCTATCCCAGCAAACACGTGACGTCGCTACGACGTCAATTAAACGTTGGATTTACGTCGCGACGTCACAAACCACAATCCAACGTCAATCCTACGTCTAAACACGATGTCGTCCCGACGTTACGAATCGACGTCGCTACAACGTCATTTAAACATTGGATTTCCGTCACGACAACGCAAACCACAATCCGACGTCAGCCCGACGTCTGATATACGATGTCGTCCTAACGTCACGAATCGACGTCGCTACAACGTTATTTAAATGTTGGAATCCCGTCACGACGACGCAAACCACAATTCAACGTCAACCCGACGTCTGAAACACGATGTCGTCCCGACGTCACGAATCTACGTCGATACAACGTCATTTGTACATTGGATTTCCGTCACGACAATGCAAACCACAATTCAACGTCAGCTCGACGTCTGAAATATGATGTCGTCCCAACCTCACGAATCGATGTCGCTACAACGTCATTTAAATGTTGGAATCCCGTCACGACGACGCAAACCACAATTCAACGTCAACCCGACGTCTGAAACACGATGTCGTCCCGACGTCACGAATATACGTCGATACAACGTCATTTGTACATTGGATTTCCGTCACGACAATGCAAACCACAATTCAACGTCAGCTCGACGTCTGAAATATGATGTCGTCCCAACCTCACAAATCGATGTCGCTACAACGTCATTTAAATGTTGGAATCCCGTCACGACGACGCAAACCACAGTTCAATGTCAACCCGACGTCTGAAACACGATGTCGTCCCGACGCCACGAATCTACGTCGATACAACGTCATTTGTACATTGGATTTCCGTCACGACAATGCAAACCACAATACAACGTCAACTCGACGTCTGAAACACGATGTCGTCCCAACGTCAATAGTCGACGTCGTGTCGACGTTGGGTTTGATGGTTTTATAAATTTTCATATGTTATATTTGTAGATATAATCGTATAATATCGTACAATGTTTTGTTTTATGTAATGTGATTGATCAGCTTATAAAGGTAATCAGAATTAACGTTAACCTAACGTCTAAATCATGACGTCGATCCAACGTCGGAAAGCGACGTTGTTTTGACGTTTGAATTTAGTTGACGGTTTAAAAATATTTATATAAATGATAAATAAACTATTTTGTGCTGTCCGAAACATAAACAACTATTTTCATGTATTTTATGAAGAAAAGTGAATAAACGAGAAAAATCCTTAATAACCAAAACGCCACGTCGATTACACGCGCGCTTTTACTCTGTATTGATTTTCACTATCATGACGTCATTTCATTTAAACTTTCCTGAATCATAAGTGTAGAACTTCTGTGTAGCGTGGTCGCTTTTTCTAGAAGGTTGATATTTAACGGGGGGTTAAATTATTCATCACGGCAAAGACATTTCTAGTGATACCAAAAGGAATTAAAAGTAATCGGCGTGTCAGGGATGTTTTAAAGACTTGGAAAGCATCGTTTCAAGAAATGTCTTGACTTAGAGTTGACGAGATCCAGAAGGTGTTGAAAACAATTCGTGACCTTGCATGACAAATTCATTAAGAAGCAACGAGAACGAACTTCAATGGATTGTAATTGATGAGGTAAGCGAGTTTTATGTGTTTGTTGAGTTTCATGCCTTGTGTACCTTTGTTGACGCAATTAAAAAGTTGATCATTTATGGCACGACGCTGTATGCCAACATGAAGCTTTGAGCGCACCCACCCATTTTCTTATTTATCGAAGACAAAAAGAGATATGAAAGTATGGTTTGACAACATAAATGATCAAAGCGCTGAATGCACTGGATTTGTTGGACATAGAAAACAAAATTATCCAAGCGCTAATAGCACTGGCGTTTTTCGACGTAGAAAAGTCAAATTGCTAAGAAATTAAAGGGCATTTCTTTAAAAATGCGTTAGTTTTATTTGTGTTTTAGTAGATTATCCCGCTTAAATGGTTGAAATTTGCAGATATCATTGGAAAAATAATCAATAAGAACTTACTTTGAGTGAAATGATACTGCTAAAACTCAAACATTTTCTTTAATTAAGCGGCATGAGGTCCGTTTGCCCTTATTATTTTTTTAGTAAGCCAATTTCTTATATTTTCAGAACTAGGCAAGGTCTATGTCAATGGAAACTACTGTGTTTAGATGATCTACACGAACATTCAGGAACGATTGTCCGGATCATTATTTTTAGAAATTACACCCCTGTTATTATAGAACACTTTAAGTATTTTTTTTCTAAGTTGAATGTACATTTTATCCTCCACTCTGATGATATATTTAACTTTTGTGGGAGAAAAGAAATCTTTTACACATTGCCCTTTGTGATATGTACATACTTGCTTTAAGCAATGGTATGTTTGTTTGTTTATTTGGGGTTTTATGGCACACGTCAACTAGCAAATATAATTGACGAAGATGAATCAAGGGTTGGCTTTATGTCATGTACCTTATTGCATATTGCATTATTCCACGCAGCGACTTCAAATGTTCGATAAATTCGATAATTAAGTCAAAATGGCAAACAATGTGGAACAATGCTGTATTTAATAAGTTACATGACATAAAGCCCGTCTTTGGTTCATCTTCGTCATCAATATTTTTTAATCGCCGAGATCAATAGTGATTACGCGATGTAGGATTGGTCATACCAGATTGACACATTCATACCTTCTCAAAAGAGAGGAAGCACCTACATGTATTCTATGTGACGAGCATTTCAATGTAAAACACGTTCACCTTGACTGTCAGGATCTTAAATACATTCGTGACAAACTTTTTAAAGTGAACTCCCTTCAAGAACTTTTTGAATCTGAATCATCATATGCGATACTTAACTTTTTGAAAGAAATAAATGTTTATAATAAGACACAGAGTTTTACATTATTAATTTCGTTTGAATTAATAGTATCATTGATTGTGTTCGGCGCGATATGACCTTTCTGTGTTGGTGCGCCGTAAAACCCAAACAAACAAACAAACGAACAGCATTAATCCACATTGTTTGCCATTTTGACTTAATTAACGTATTGATTGAACATTTGAAGGCGGTACTTGGTAACTTGACATCTACTGGTTGAAGGTTAAAAGATTCTTTAGCAATATTGTCTACTTTTTCATTTTCATGTATGCACATATGACTTAGTATCTAGCAGAGATGTACTATTTTAGATTTCAGTATTTCATGTAATCTTAACTCAATATTTTTAATAAGTGTATTGTCTGAGCTACGATTTTAATGGCCAGTAATACAGATATAGTATCTTAGAACAAGTGTTGATAACGTGTTTTATTAGACATTATGAATGTGAGATGAATTAATTTAAAAAATCACCATGTTTAGTTCGAAACATTTATATGTATAATTGTAACATTTAATTGTATATTTTAATGTCGTATTCATTGTGATTTTATTTTTTATCCTATTACCATCAAACAAAATTAAAAGTAAAATTACCAATGGTAAACTAATTTGTGTTGTTTTTACGTGTATATAGATTCTTGTCATGCAATTGTTTTATTCAGGTCTGATTTTGGATGGATTTATCTTTGATACATATTGATTGTACCACGTCGTATATCCGTTGGTCATCCAACGGCTAAAAAACTGTCAAATCCAACCAACATACGACATTAATACGACGTCGGGGTAAGACGTTAATTCGACGACGGAAATCTACCGTCTAAAAAACTTTCAAATCCAACTGTGAGGCGACGTTAAAACGACGTCGGGGTCAGACGTTAATTCGACGTCGGAAATCTACCGTCTAAAAAACTTTCAAATCCAACCATGAGATGACGTTAATACGACGTCGGGGTCAGACGTTTATACGACGTCGGAAATCTACCGTCTAAAAAACTTTAAAATCTAACAACGAGGCGACGTTAATACGACGTCGGGGTCAGACGTTAATACAACGTCGGAAATCTACCGTCTAAAAAACTTTCAAATCCAACTGTGAGGTGACGTTAATACGACGTAGGTTAATACGACGTCGGGTCAGACGTTAATACGACGTCGGAAACCTACCGTCTAAAAAACTTTAAAATCTAACAACGAGGCGACGTTGATACGACGTCGGGGTCAGACGTTAATACGACGTCGGAAATCTACCGTCTAAAAAACTTTCAAATCCAACTATGGGGCGACGTCAACCCGACGTTGGGACCCAACGTTTATTTAACGTCCGTACGACGTCATTTGTTTGCTGGGATACTGGTCATTGCATCTTCTTTCATGCTCATCAACACATTTTTTGTTTTTGAACATATATCCACACATGTATGTAACACAAAACGACATTGTCTGAAATATATAAAAATAACATGATTGGATCAGTAAACAATTTGAGATTCATGTATATATTTTACTACTTCTGGATCGTCATCATTATCTTACTATAGTCTAGGGATCTTATTACCTTGAGTGAACGATATCTCATAAAAAATATCTTTGATTGTGAACTTCAATTACTAAAATCTGCAAGGTATTTAATTAATTGGACTAATTATGTACCTTTTCCATCTTTTAAAGAAACTGCGGTGAGTAAATTGGACAACTCTACGTAGGAAATGAACGTTATCCGAAAAATCACGGGCAATGAACGTTATCATTATCCACATTCTCTCATAATTTACAAACTAGCTCTTTTCAAAGATCGTTATCGTCTATAGAGGGTTAATTGGAAGTGTATATGAAATAAATATACCATGTGCTTAACTGTCGGCACAAATTAAGGCATTTAAACGCATAAACTGTTGAAATACAATGAACGCTACCCTGACAATTTCAATCGCATCGAAATTTGTGTACCAAATTACTCCAAGACGACTAACTATTTCAGGAAAACAATTACTGCAGCAATCATATCTCGTAAACAGGGGGTTTATGCGCGTATTCTTGGAAAAAAACACTACGTGATAAGTAAGAAAAAAGCAAAAAACCTACCTTATGCGAGTGACCTATATTCCAAATATGGTAAAAAATACCCGGATGAAGTCACGTGGGTTCGCCACCGTGTGATACGGCTGTCCTTTAATTTTGTTTGGTAGTGAAACAAATACAAGTGTTGCGTGGTTTCTTCAACGGTCAAGCACTCAAAACATCTAATTATTTTCCTTTCGTATTTGTCCATGATAAATAACAGTCTATGTAAAAAGTCCGGTCCGCCCTGAATATTTAATAATAATTCTTATTTAATCAGAAATGATTTTCAATATAATACATTTATTTTCATTCTCCCCTTCCGAATAATAATCAATTCAATATATCCTTTTATTAATTTTGAGTTAATTTTATAATGAAATATTTTTGTTTTTCTTATGGTGGCATATTTCTGCCAACAGATAACCACATAAATAACACCTTAATTAAGTGGTTATCTAGATACGGTAACTAGTTAACCACTTAACAAAATTAACTTAAGATGTTAACTAGTTGTGGTAACCAGTTAACTACTTGACGAACTAGTTAATTATGATGTTAACTAGTTATGGTTACTAGTTAACCACTTAACAAAATTAACTTTTAAGAGGTTAACTAGTTATAGTAACTAGTTTATTACTTGACGAACTAGTTTATTATGATGTTAACTAGTTATGGTTACTAGTTAACCACTTAACTAAATAACTTAAGAGAATAACAAGTTATGAAAACTAGTTAACCACTTAACTTACTAGATAATAGCATGGTAGTTATGTGATTGTCTGTTGGCAGAAACATGCCACCATAGTTTCTATTACACTTAGTAATATCTAATTAAATAGTTTGTGGCTACCACGAGCTTAGATTTAATCTCGTGTATAAGACAATGGTTATAAAATGCCCGATTACATCGAAGAGAACTTCACTTACGTGTAGAATTTTGCGTTCAATTGTCTTCATCAGCAAACAGCCGAGACTTACTTGAAGTGAAAATGTTTCGGATAACATTAATTTGGCTATACATTTGCACAGGTAAGTCTTCGTCTGGATTGCCTGCCCCTTACCGCTATCGTTATCAGGTCAGGCAAACCGTAATAATGGCTGTCCCCTCAGTTATTTTTCAGGTAACACAATTTTCGTTTACATTTTTTAAAATCTTTCATGGCCATTTGCTGACGAAAGGAAATCGGTACTATATAGGTCATTGGATTTTAAATTTTTTAACTGAACGTATATTGGCGAACGATTACAAAAAAAACCATGTCTCGAAGTGAACACAGTTTGGACGTCGATAAGTCTCGTCAGAATTGTTGATACTTTATTTAGCATAAATGTAATCGAACAACTTAATAGGGCATAATTAATTCTTGTACAATGATCCATTGATTTAAGCCTGTGTAGTCAGAAATGTTCATTTGAAAACATAATTATCAATACTTAATTCATTACATCGGACGCGGCCATTATCATGCTTTGCCTGACGTACTTTTACCTGTCAAAGTACGACTGGGAACCAGACAAAAGTAAGTCCTTGGGCCGACTTGATTTGCCAGGGCGGCTTAAACTAGCTTACGCCGAATCCTAAACGGGCACCGGCAAATCACTTTATTTGTTCCAAGATTAAGCCAGAATCACTAGCCGGTGTATGCCGAATACGCCGGTTACGATTGAGTGGCTAGCGGCGAGCGTTTGACAAATATGGCTGGAAATTGCTATAAGGTGAACCATTATTATAAAAATTTACTTTTTTTTTCGGCTAAATACTAATTGATGATGTGTTTAATTCCCCTTGCTCGTCTTTTTGTAAGAATAATACCATAAGTTCACATTTTACTCGCCAGACACGAACTTGAAAATATTGACGACTATAATGATTTATTTATACACACTGATTGAAATACGACTGTCTGCAGCAGTAATTCATCGTCATCCTCGTCATCACTCATCATTACTTCGCTTATTATTTGTGACACAACCACAGCCACAATTATTGACGTCTTTTAAGATAGCCGGAACGCTGATTCATAATTCACACCGGGGCGAGCCGATCGGTGATCGGTTAACAGAGGTGCGTTCAACAATGCGAGCGCTCGGGGCGACATCGAGCGCCCGCGTTCTGAACGCCGGCGCTCTCGCGTGCGCTCGTGTCCTATACAATGTGTTTCTGCGGTGTTAAACCTTTAAAAAGCCCGGTAAATACACATTCTCTGCGGAGACGTCCTTGCAAGTTCATTATACCGGCTACGGCTTAGTGGGGACTTTTAAATTGTGTTCAGGCGCCTCATGTTGTACTAATTAATGTTTGGAATTTTGAAGTTTTAAATCCTTTCGTTCGATGTTCTGGCAACCGTAATTCAACACCTGCATTATTATAGGCAGTGATTATAGAAATTTTAAAAATCTGAAAAAAGTAATATTGTAAAACTGATGAGCTTTCGGTCTGCTATTACATCGTACAAAGAGATGGTGAAGTGTAGAGTACAGCAAATTCCATATTATTAGCGTAATTCACATCACGCTTGCGACAGCCGTACGACAACATTTTTTGAACAGTCTTCTGTTTTTTAGGTGATCGCCATCGCAAGTCAAATTTTAAACATGTTTATTTTTTGCGATCTCTTTACGATTTTGGAATTTGGAGCTCGCAAGACAATCGTGCGACTGCCGTAAGACAACCGTTTGAAGTATCTGCGGCGGCTGCGATTCGCATGCGCTTCCGTTCGCATTAATTTTGTACGACTAAAAAAATCACACGACTGCTGTGAAACAGGCAATATAATATGATACATTAATTATTCAAATAGTACAGCACTTGTCTCTAAGATTATTTTTCATTCAGATTTTCCTTTTTTTCACAGCAGTTGGCTGTTGGGCAGCGAGTGGTCAAAATATTCGTTTTACAAAATTTGAACATTTAGCAGAATACGATAACTTGATACCACCCGACGTCACCCAGTTGAACAAAAGCTCTATGGCTGATTTTATAGAAAGATATGCTTACGATTGTAGTCAGGAACAACAATGCGGTGCTTATATATTTAAAACCAACAAGAAAGAGTGTCATTTACTTAACAAGTACGCATATGACGTAGAAACATTTCTGCATGAAGATGATGCACAATTTTATATCAAAGTTGACAATGACAATCACACACATAAAGATGTTAACACAGATCCTTCATTACCGTCTACTATCACAGGTAAACATTTATATGTTAAAGTTAAAAAAGTTAAAGTGCGGTTTAAAGTCACCTTCTACATGTTCAGCCGACTTTACTATCTTGTACGATAACTCCTGATCACTGAAATCATCCTCAGGCTGGTGATTCCTCTCCTCACAGTAACCATTTACACCTGGGTAAAGTGGAACAATTGTAGATTAGTTTCTTGCTCAAGGACATTAGCAGTGCCCCTAGTAGATAGGGGTCGAACCCGGGACCTCTCTATACCTTAGCGCCCGTCCTACCACTGGACCACTGCTCCTACTATATGGTGCTTGTAATAAATAAAATATAATGGGAGTAAACCTCAACGATAGATGTTTTCATTTATTTATACTGTGTTTAACACGCCGTGTCAATACAATTCTTTAGGTAATTTACGGCGTCCAGCGCACCAAACCTAGCTATTTGGACCCTTGTCTATAACCAGTACTCACCTACCCTTCCACAAGGCCAGAAACTTCTCCATATACCTTATTAATGGAGGCTAATTGACATTATTGTCAAATTTTCATGAAAGGATATAAGCTACCGAGTGTGGGATTCGAACCTGTAAAAAAATAAAGTAATTGCATTTTATAGTCTAAGTATCATGCTTACGCACGTTCGCCGACTTTACAGCTATTACCCCTGGTCACTGGGCTACTGGTATCTATCTATCAATCTCCCTGGGGAGTCTTTTTACTCCGCTTATTAGCGCAGCCGACAAATTGGCGCAACGGAATCCTACCACCCTCGCAGGTACCCATTAAGGCATTATTTTCATTAGATTCAACCCCTGCCGAGCAACAACCTCTGAACAGCAACTCTCTTTAGTCCCTCCTCCCAGTTGGCACTGTTAAGGGGAGGTGGATACATGTACTTGGATTATAGTTGCACTTCGTCTCTCTGCAAAAAGCTGGATACAAACACCCAGAAACTAAGTACATTTTCTAGATATCAAGTGTTCGGTGCAGTTCATTTTATATTAAATACAACCAAAAGTTACTCGAACAAAAAATCACCGACTCTATGTAACAAATGCGTTCTCTTGATTTTCGCGACTTAAATAAGTACATGTACCGTCGGCATGTTATAAATGTTTGTACATGTATACAATGGTTTTACCAGCTTAGATTTTGTCTTAGCATATGTCTGTATTATATTTGTATGTTCTGTAAGATGATCAACCTTTGTGTACGAATCTTAACAAAATATATGTTGTGTTTGGTTCTGTTATAACTGTGCACTTTATTTAAAGGACCAATGACTTCATGCCTTATAGACAGCGAGAAATGGTACACGGTTACATATCCAGATGGTTCAGTAAATCTATATAAGTAGGTTTCTTATATATTTTCATTCAACAATGTATTCCTTAAGGACGGTGTCCTATCAAAGTAATTAAAACCCATTCTAAAATTTTCCGCTCGCGCACTCGCATATTTTGAATCTGGCTACTTTTTGTTAAGGGTCACGTTCAGCTGATCATTGCTTCTATAATATTCATGACGTAATCATTGAGCACAGCCACTTGATTACATCGTTTATGTGACGTAATTTGCATAAATGTCCAATCACAGCATGGGAATAACACTACCGTCAAATTAGCTCACAAAACTATGTCTAAATATAGAAATTACTACGCATTGATTGGTCGACACAAAGGTTATCTCAACGTGACCGACTGTGCGATGTCTAGAGATCATGTATGCCAGTGGCCTATACAATTTCTGATTACCGAGATTTAAGTCCTTTCAGGGTACTACATGTACTCTTCTTTGCATCCCTCAAATGTAATTGGGATAGCGGTAATTGGGATAGCGGCTGTTGGGATAGCGGCTTTTGGGATAACAGCAATTGGGATTGCGGCAATTTGGATAGCAGAAATTGGTATAGCGGCAATTGGGATAGCGGCTGTTGGGGTAGCGGCTGTTGGGATAGCGTCAATTGGGATAACGGCAATTGGAATAGCGGCAATTGGGATAGCGGCAATTGGGAGCGTATCAGGGTACCTGTCAGAGTTAATTATCGGTAGTTTCAGCATTTAGCTTTGACTCTTAAGAACAAAATCGAACCAGTTCGATTCAAAATGCTGCACAACATGAGGATTTCTTGGGCGATATAAAAACAGCATTCCGAAAGTATGTGTCGTTATCATAATGTTTAAAATAGTAAATGATTATGGCAAGCCTATTATTTAAAGTACATATATACGCAAGACATAATAAACGACATATATAACTATGAAATCACTTTCTGACAGGTGATCTCTCACAGTATTCATTTACACCTTGGTGAAGTGAAGCCATCGTTAGTAAATTTCTTGCTCAAGAAAATCAGCTGTGCCCCCGATTGGGTTAGAACCCGGACCTCTCGATCTCTACTCCTGGACCACTGCTCGTAAATGGCCAAAGGCATGTGTAATGCATTTTCCAAAATGAGGATGTATACATGTACATGTTTATTTATTGTAGACTTTTCATGACTAAAGCATTCACCCAGTATGAAGCCAGGATATTTTGTCAAAATGAAGGAGGAAGATTGCCCGTTATCACTACTACGGAAAAACAAACATTTCTTTTCATGATATTGAAGCCTTGCATTGAAAGTAAGTACACACGTACAAAGAACACGTCTAATCATATCTCATTCTGCTCTGAATATTATAGTATGTCAGAGTCCTTTTATCGAATGATTTGTAGCTAAGCACCATCTAAAAGTCTTAGGACAAAATCAACACGAGTAGGTAGCGCACCGGGATTTCGAGTCTAGTGTCCCAAAGGGGGGCAAACTCCCCGCAGCGGTTATCTCCCTTGGATATATTCCTCTATTAGTAAGGTATATGGAGAAATTGACGGCTTCAGTACTGGTTATAAACAAAGGTACAGAAAAGCTAGATTTGCTGCGCTAAACACCATAAAGTGACCTAAAACAATTGTGTTGACACAACGTTTAACCCAGTATGGGACAAAATCCTGTTCATACATGTATTAACATTACTTTGTACTCGAGAAAGTAATAAAGTCATCTGGAAAAAAATATCTTTAATTCTTACATCAGTGTCGCGCTTGGACAAAATTCACTATTGCACGTGATCAAAAACATGTGTAACTAGATCTACCTCTGAATGTGATAAAATACCCCCCCTCCCGATCATGTGTTTGTCAAGACATTGGGTGCAGAGAAAATGAGTAGACACGAATTTTTTATCAAAGGGCCATTACTCTGCGGCGAAAAAAACATGAATGGGATATGCACATATCTGGCTGATATATGTGTTAAGTTTTAATCAAATACGTAAAATAGGTGCTGAGAAATTGAGAGGACAGGTAAATAGCTACAGACCGACCGACCGACCGACCGAACGACCGACCGACAAGCTAACTCCTATACACCCTTAAAATTATCTTCTAATGGTTTAATTAAATGTACTTCTTGTTCATGAGTCACATGTAAACGTGATTAAAATGATTACAATGATTTTTAAGTTAAATGATACATTCTGTATTAAAAAATATAGTGTTTCAACTTGAATTTTACAGTGAAAGTGTCTGGCTTTATTTGGATCGATGGAACCAATAAAGCAACTGTAGATGGTTATTACTACACCTCGAATAACATCAAAATACCCGAGGACACTGGATTATGGTACCCAGGCCAACCTGAAAGTCGACAACAGTTTCATTGCATCAAAACGATCGCTTTTGCGGATTTCAAGTTTTATAATATTCAATGTTATCATAGATATTCAACAATCATCTGTGAAAAATGATTTTATGCATTATGTATTTTAGAAATTACTTATGTTAGGATGAGTTTTTTGAAAACTGTTCGTACATTATTTCCATATAAATATATCGGTCAGCTGTTTAAATGTTAAAGGTACTCATTTATAGATTTCAACTTAAATATCAACTTCTTCTGAAACTACCTTAATTGTATGGAACTATTGTTTGATGCAGGAAAGTAGTGTTCTGTAATGATAATTTTAGTGCAAATTGACATACAAGTACAAATGATGGTGTTTCATGTAGTAAATATCTACCCCGTATATCACGGTATAGACAATTTTAGTGCATTTTTGTGACTTTTATTGAATGTTTCTTGGAATCTATAGGTCATTTTGTCCTGAAATAATAAGAACGTTTGTTTTGACACAATTACAGACACTGAATGTTTTTTTTTGAAAATATAGAAAAATCTAAACAAAAACTGTAAACTAGTCTCTTTAATTGAACTTGGTGATTTCTGGAATGCAATATGTATAACTTTATATTATATATTTTAAAACTGCTCGTTCATAGTTTCATACATTTTTGCTATCAGCCTTGGACAACTATTCCTTTTCATTGTGCTACAAAGACAAGTCGTCGTCTTTTTTTAATTAGGAGAACTGTTGGTAGGTTTTCCTGAATGTTTGCAAAAAGAACTGGCTTTGGAGATGCGATGCGCAGCATATAGAATACACTTTTTTGCTAAGCTTTGAGTAGGAATAATGTAAATCTGACCAGAATTAAAATTCTTACAGATCTTTATAACTCTGAGTCGATGCTGTTTTCTTTTTGGAACCTTAGCATTTGTAATGTCACAGTCACATGGTATTGCCACGTGACTAACGCAGTCTTTTTTATGCAAATAGATACAATTTACTAGCAATGTACTGACGTATTTCTATGAGTTACTAGGCTTTAGAATACTAGTCACAAATTAACAAAGCTAAATTATGTGAATTCATACATAATTTATGAAGTATTTGATCATCTAAACAAACAAAATGCCCTAATGAAAATTAATATCAACTATGAAACCGTACACTTTTACAATCAGTTGGTCTATTTTTCATAAATTCAAACAATATTAACTAAATGTATTGTAAATAATAAATAATTATGAATTGTTTTCTTGATTTAATTTTCATTATAATTATACAATAGCATGATATAACAAACATTATAGTGAATATCAAGGCCATTATAATAATGACACATTCATCAACAGCAGACTTGAAAACTGTTTTACAAACATGAAGTTATCAAAATATATCATGCTTTAGAGACATTATAAACTGATTAGAAAAAGAAAAATGGAAAATCAATTGAACGATAAACTGCTTTTACAACTCTTTAAAATTCTACATGTATTTACTACAATATAAATTGTGAATGTGTGACACAATTTTTGGATGGCAGGGTAGATTTACTGTAGAATATATCTCAGAAGTATCAAAGTATCAAGGGTATGGGATTCACATTAATAATGTTTACGTCTAAGACAACATTTGGCACAAAAATGTTTATCACAGGACCGGATTCAACGGAGGTCCAAGAGGCACTTGCATGACACTGAAACCTTCAATGGTATCTGTTATTTTTCAAACCCCATCTCTTAAAAAGTGCATTCAAAACAAAATGCATGACTTATCTTTATCTAAAAAATGTTTTATTAAAGGTATTGCCAATGTCACTTAAACCTGGCAGAAATGTTCCTGGCTTTCAAGAACCATTCTCAGATATGACAAACAGTTCCATTATATGCAGAACTCTTGCCTATTTGTCACAGAAATGATCATTTAAAGCAAACGTTTTCAAAACTGCAAGAACTATAACTAGATATAAAACTATCTTGCGAACTTCTATAAATTTTGTTACTAATTCATGTTCTGTCATTTGGTAAACAATGACTCAGTTATACAACAAATACTTGTATAGCTAAATATATTTGTTGGGTTTTACTCCGTAGCAACAAATTTAATATGTTATATCACTGTGGCCATTCAACCTACTCACTGTTCCTGGAAATGCAGAATCTCTGGATTTAGCTATTAACCAGTTACTAGGCACACAATTCCTTCAGTCACTGACAACTGTCTTACATGACTTAGAAATAGTGGCAGAGGGAAAATGACCGTAGAATTTGTTTCATGATCAAACTCCACGAAATCATGCCCCGCCAGGGAAAGTTTAGTATCCAAGCAATGGATCAACAAATATTGATAGTCGAGTTATTGATCATATTATAATTAGTTTTTCATTAACTTTAATCAATATTAAAATTGTTGAATCTATCCAGATTATGCAATCAGTTAGGCTTTATCTGTGAGACAAGATGGGTCTACTACAAACGTGTCTATGGCTACTGTTGGTGGTTGGTGAATTTTATACAGAAAGTAAGTAATTTGATAATTATTTAATCGGTGGCTAACTTCTATAGCCAGATATCGTAACTAGTTGGTCACTTGTTATCGCTTAAATCTAGTGGCTTGCTTCAGGAAACTAGATAAGAAGTTTTCAATGCTTACCTCTTGAATTTTTTCAAGTGGCAATTGATGATTTGACTCGTACATTTGGTATTGCAAGTAATTATTTAACAGTTTTTACCTGAAATTTGTAACTTGATATATTTATTAAATTACCGATGCGACTCGTAAAACGGCTATTCTCTCAGAATCGTTACCATTTTGAAAAGTAAATTGCCGAAAAATAAACGAATATTAACAATTAATTATTACTATACTTGCCAATTTCAAACCTTTGTGGTCTAAAATATAACACACAATATTCTTAGCCTGAGAAAGAAAAACTATATATAGGTCGTTTGCGTTAATGCTGGACCCCTATTTGCCTTAAATATCTTTTAAACTATAACAGCGATTTTGCTAAAAAAATTAATACAATCTTATTTCAATTTTTCCTTCTAGGATTTAAATTTTCAGAATTTTTAATAGATAAATAAAAAAGTTTTCCATAAGGTACAATGCAAAATATTTGGAATTTTTTATCAAAAATCCGGCGGGAGGTAAAGTAAGCTGTTCTGATTATAACATTGTCATACTTCCAGTGTATTTATACAAAGTCCCGTGCGTTTACTGTAAATTTGTCGCTTAGATAAACACTCGACGGTCTACTGAATTGTTAAGCAGAGGCCCGTCTTTAAAATCGTACGTGTATAGATTTTGACGATACAGACGACAATGATGATGATATTTGAGTTTGTATATACTGTTATACTTTGTTATCAAATAAAATTTCTAACCGGGCCTCATATTTAGCTATTATTTTGTATCTACTGTTATGTGGCTGTTCTGATTATGGAACATACCCATTTAACAAAAGTCGCTTTTTGACTTCAAAATTTGCATTGCATGTCTATGGGAAGTATGTTATGTAATAAAAGATAAATTCTGAATTTTTGGATTTGAGAAGGAAACTGCTAGTTATGATCATATACAAAATTTGAGTTAATTCTATCCGATAGTTATTGAGATATTTCATGATTTTAGGGGTCCAGCTTTAACGCAAACGACCTATACCAACTTCTACGATACGGAACATCGACACACAGGTACAATTAATTAATAACTACCGAAGCTGTTTCATAATGTAAATCAGTATTTCTGTCCATGTAATTATGGAATATCATTCAATGGTGAGCAGTGTGACAAATTTAAGCTAACTATTTTGCAATGTCTTCATGCTTGTCAGAATAGTGCAAGCATAATTCATCAACATTTTTTTGTTGTTAAGATAAGAAAACGTAACAAAATGTCAATTTGTGTATTAGTCACTTACTTTCATGTTGAGCATTCTTGTCCCAATTGATGAAACTTAAACAGATAAGGTACATAATAAAATGTAAGTTAGTTTGAAACATGACACTGTATAGCGTATGCTCATATATTATGACACATTTGATATGCCATGGAGTTACGGAAAATAGTAAAAATTAAGAGCCTCGCCAACTAGACAAAAATGCATTTTAATATCAATTAAATACTACAAAAGAATAACTTATTAACGACACACTAATTTCTTATTGTTAGAAACAAGTTTTATGTTTATGCTCTTCCATTTTAATTGATGTACACCTAAATTGAAAATGTGATCTGTTCTGTCAGATGAGTTTAAACGAAGTTTTTTTTCTAAAATTGCATTGCCTAGAAACACTTTGAAAGTGCTAATATTATTTGTGTAATATCTTATTTTCATTTTAATGCTGCAATCACTTAATGGTAATCATATTTACCTGTTTTACCTCATGATAATTGTTATCAAAGTAAAAATACCATTAAATAATAATAAATTGTATGACATCTATTTGTTGTTTAGCAAATATGGTCTGTGCAAAGATTTAATTAGATACTACATTACATTTTTGTGCGCTCCGCAATTCCTACACAGCTGTTTGTTTTCGGATATGGCATGTCTGAGGCGTAGGTGCAAGAGACGTGTAAAAGTAGGTTGCCTTGATGTAACGTCTTTAATGGATGTTCATGTTGATGTTGGTCATGAGTAGTAAGGGCATTTTGTACATTTCTTTCGATGTAACGACTGGAAATTTCAATAAATTAAGCACACAATTAAATGGAACTTCATAATGATATTAACGTCCGCAAATCTTTGGACGTTGTGTTTTAAAATGCCATTGTTTTGACTCGTAAGAATCATTGTCAAGCCAATTTTGACATTGCCAATCTGTTTAAGATTCTTTTAAATTGTCATGACCATGGCTTTGTATAAATTGGTTTTGCAAACAATGTTTTGTTATGAATTTGAAGCACATTCATGTGCATCAAACATATAAGTCTCTACGAAAGTGAGATTTTCATAATATAAGTATGGAAAACGTTATGCAAGTCTGTTTACGTAGTTAAACGACTTATGTTAATTTATGCTCCATAACGAAATGAATTTTCATTCTCAATAAAAGAGACATCCACATTTTTTCTTTCCATAAATAAAGAAACATATCAATGGATGTAAGATTAATTGGAAAATGAAAAAAAAGTCATCCATTAAATAGATTTCAGATTTATGCTTCACCCTCAACCAATACATGTTCTAAGCTCTAGCAAAGTTTAGGTAACTTTTTTTCAAATCAAATATTAAAAATTGTACTGGAGACATGGCATTTTTCTACTAATTGAAGGTTTTGTTTAGCAAAATTTTGCCAAAAGTAAAGTCACGTGATTTTCAGAGGGTAAACAAACGCTTGAGTTTTTCCGACAAGTTCTTAATACGTTATTTGTAGCATCGTACTCGCCTTGGGTAAAATCACTTCTGTCAATGTGTTACAAGAATAAACAAGAAAATATTGATGCAAAGCATCAAAGAGCGCAAAAATGTATGACATGAAAGTACTGCTTAAGCTTGTAATTCTCTATAGGAGAGACATTTATTTTAAAAACAAATATTGCCTATTAACCGCTAATTAAAGCAATTAAGTATGATTACTAAAACATAAACACCTATATAAATGTACAAAATATATAACAGGGTTATAATAAGTGATGGTCTAATAATCCTTCTTTGTTTATGGTGTCAGTGTTTACGCAAGCGGTTTAGACCGTCCCCAAACATGATCTCGAGCGGAGACCGTGAAAGTCGAGTATACATGTTAGTTTAAACCACATTTTAGAAGAGATGCTATTAATTTCTTGGAGAAATTCCTATCAAAGATAATTTATTAATGCTAAACAAAACAAATGAAATGTTTACAAAACACGTCAAATAAATAAATGCAATAACTTAAATTTCTCATCTAGCTGTCTCGCCACATAAAGTATGTACGCTTTTTAGTCTAACCTTTGCTGACTTCAATGGCCGCCTCCATGAATGAGTTAGACATTAATAACAAGTATTAGCATTTCCAAAACATGCTTGAAATCGTCGTTTAGCCGTGTATTCTCCTCAGAGAATAAAGATTCAAGCAATATGCAGATCAAATAGAGCATGTCTTTACAGTAGAGGGCTTTAAATCAGACCTTCAGAAGCTCGACTACAGCGCCTCCATCCCCGTCGGATATAAATACCAGCAGTGGTCATCTGACGTATTACCACAGATTCAGGTATTCGTCAGTGCTTTAAACCGTTCCAAGTCTATTTATAGACTACAGAGCCTTTGATTAATTCTGCACACTGTAAGGCCAGATAAAACCCATCGAATTACCATGTGCTGTCCAGACATATTCCGACTGCGCTCGTTTCAAGAACATGTTCTGCCCTACATTCCGCCAGCTAATCGAACGTTCATATTTACTAATAAACTCGCTCGGAAATAGGGAAGATAGGTTGTTGTTTTTCAACAAAAGCGAGCTTTCTTCAATAAATGAGCATGTTACGAATAGGTATGAATGTTTTTTTGGTTTTATATTGTTACGCCTTTAAAATTGATACCCGTTCATATATCGATAATGATATTTTCTTGTATTACAAACAGGTAACCGTATAATACACGCCGTGGACGATTCCATACACACACCCCTTTTTTTGCTACTCGACGTCATCATTTTGGTCACGTGACCTCTAATGCAACGTTCTGATTGGCTAAAGACAGCCGGTGTCGACACAAAAATGCTCAAATCTTGATAATTGTTATTATCGTCGGACAGGTTCCGACGATAATTAGGCAGTAACAGCCGAAAAGTTCCGCATGCACAGGAATATTCAAAACGCATTCCATACAAGTACAAGTATTAGGATTTCCAAAAATGCTTGAAATCGTCGTTTAGCCGTGTATTCTCCATAAAGAATAAAGATTCAAGCAATATGCAGATCAAACAGTGCATGCCTTTACAGTAGAGGGCTTTAAATCAGACCTTTAGAAGCTCGACTACAGCGCCTCTACCCCCGTCGGATATAAATATCAGCAGAGGTCATCTGACGTATTACCACAGATTCAGGCATTTCCAAAAATGCTTGAAATCGCTGTTTAGTCGTGTATTCACAGCGTATCCAAACCGTCCCAAGTCTTTTATAGAAGACAAGAATTAACGTGCCCTGGTAAAGATGTAAAACCATTGAGTCTTTTTTTAGAATTCCAGGAATTAGCGCGCTCTGGTAACGATATGTAAAACCATTGATTTAGATTCGCCCCACAGTAGGGAAGATAGGTTTGCATTTTTTCAACAAATGCGAGTTTTAAAAAGAAAAACACATTTTATAATTAGCTATGCATATTTTCTGAGGTTATATTGCAACTTTCTTGAAACTGGTTATAGTTCATACATTGATAATGGTATTTTCTGGTAATACAAGCAGATAACCCGACAAAACATTGCGCGGTAGAGTTCATACACGCACCCCTATTTTGACTGTACGACGTCCATTTTTTCATCATGTGACCTCAAATGCATC
The DNA here is from genome assembly GCA_025267735.1 of Mactra quadrangularis. Taxonomy (NCBI): domain Eukaryota; kingdom Metazoa; phylum Mollusca; class Bivalvia; order Venerida; family Mactridae; genus Mactra; species Mactra quadrangularis. The sequence goes on from CM046294.1 coordinate 2,739,358, forward strand.
GTTCTGATTAGCTTACGGCAACCGGTGTCGACACAAAAATGCTCAAATCTTGATAATTGTTATTATCGCTGCCGAGGCAGCGATAATAAGAGCGCTCACTTCGGTGAGCGCTCAATGACTACTACCAAGAACATCAAAATCGACAGTCTTTTAGCGGAATGGTCTCAATATCGGGACCTTTTTCATCTCAAAGTGACTTAAAATCTTAAACAAGCACACAATTTTGCAATATTAAATTGGTAATGTTCCTAAGGGAAGTTTTCTGTATTATGTACAAGTATTGAATATGCTGCCCAATTGTAATATTTCCGTACCTCTCTATTGGCAATGCTAAGTCTAGTAACCACCATTGCCACTAAACAGATATTCTGAAAGAACCTCACATGGAAACGTAACTACAGGTATGTTTTTTACTTGGCGCGTCAATTTTATAAAAGAGATGTCGAACTGTCAAAATAGGAACGATTGAATAGTTTTGGACATTTTCTATCATCATGAATAAAAAAAGTTTTATAAATTAGATGATGTATAGCGATAAATAGTACTGAACAATTAAAGTTTTTTTTTCATAAGAATTAAAAACTTGAATTAAATGAATGTGTACCTTAATATTTCGGACTTTTGTGTCCCTCCCCCATCCCTTCCTTCCCATAAAGGATGAGTCCAAAATAAGAAGTACATACACAAATAATGTCACAAATTTATTTTATATCAATCTATCATAAACAAGCTGACGTAAAATCAAACATAAACTTGTTTTATAGTCACTGTGTCAGTAAATTATTCATGCTTTGGTGTTATATTTCTCTTTAACTGATACATAGTTTAATATTACACTCATTATTCATACAATATTTGAATACATTTGTTATAACAATGCTGCATTTTATATTATGTCTTTAATCCATCCTATTGTAAGCAAAACTTTAATAGCAATTGAAATTAATATTAAAGAGGGGATTGGTTACTCTAAACATTAAACTATTACCATTAATGAATACTTTAGATGTTTGTTCTGGATCTAACATTTCAAACAATCGAGATTGATTAAAAATTAACAGTCGTAGTGTTAAAATAAAAGCCGACACTGAGGCATATTTACATTTTGGTATTTTATCTTTCTCGACAAGAAGTTTTCTCCTTTTGATAATTAAAGGAATAGAATCAACGAACAACATGGATATGAATTGAAAATGGTCATTTTTATTAAATGCGATCAAACAAATACATGTATATACATAATATATACATATAATCAAAACCATGAATCATAAATAAAATTATACAAACATGAAACTGTTTTTAATATCAAAGATTGAGGGTATAACATTATGCCACAAAATTGTGGACACTGAAAGTTTGCAAACAATTACCCCAAACTTATTAAGAATTTGCAATATTACCAGTTAAATGAGACACACATACACAGTACGCATTCATTTGTTTTGTCCAAATGAATAAATTTGTTTTGTATAAATGAATAATTGTTTTATACCAGAATTAATTCTACAAATTTTATGAAACCACAAGCAAATGTCTGAATATGTAAGTAATATTATAAAATGTCTGCTTTTTATGATAGTATGGTCATTTAAAGGTATTAGTTCACTGATTTCAACATAAATATCAACTTTTTCTAAAACTTTAAAAAATGTATGGAAATATTTTTGAAAGCAGGAAAGTAGTGTTCTGATAATGACATTTTTAGTGCAAATTGACATACAACTACAAAAGATGGCGTTTCATGTAGTAAAAATCTACCTCGTATGTCACAGTATAGACACTTTTAGTGCATTTTTGTGACTTTATTGTATATTTCTTTCAACATATCGGTCAGTTTATCTTAAAATAATAAGAATTATTTTTGTCACAATTACAGACACTAAACATTTTTTTTGAAATTATAGAAAAACCAAATATGTGAACTAGTACTTTTAATATAAACTATGCATACTCTTGACAAGAAGAGGTCCGGTGTTATATTGAACATTTTAATACAACCATTAAACTTATGACGTACATATATTTCAGCTCACTTCTTTCAAACGTTTCTCTAAAACATTTTTTTTCGTCAGATAATAACCAGTATTATACAAATACTGTGTTGGGTGGGGGGGGGGTCAAATTTTGCAATTTTCTGTGGCGGTTTTCCACCCACCTTTGCATAATATGTTCAGATTATGTTCAGATATTTACATTTCGTTGATACATACAGAATAAATAAAACGTCACTATACATATTGTATAATGACATTTCATACATATATCTAGTGTTTTGTTGTTTGTGTTTTATATTTATGTAAATGTAACCAGTCGGCCTATCTGAGAGCATTGTATAGGATCTAGCAGTACCTGTGTAGTGGAGCAAATACTGTGAGGTGCTACAACGATTGACAAAACAACCCCACATAGTGATAAACTTTATTTAGACATTTGAAGCAAATAAATATCTTTTGACGAGTTTCACATCACTTGTAATTTTCCATGACTAAAGTAAACTCTAGATGTCCACGTTCCACGTAAACGAACCGAAGTCAATGTACCAGTAACTGCCCATATATAACGATAATCACATTACATTAATTTATTCTTAACCTTCTAGAGTTTATAATAATCATAAAGCCGCCGGTCAGTCAACCCTACTCACCGTTCTTGGGAATGCTAAGTCTCTTGATATTTTTTGTAAACTAATTACTAGACACATACTTCTGTATGTGAATGATAATTGTCCTACATGATATAGAATCATAAAAGTCGTAAACATGTAAATCCTTTCATGATCAAACTCTACAAAAGTATGCCTCGCGTGGGAATAGACCAAAGATCTCTTGATCAGTAAACTTGCGTGCTACCAACTGATTTGGCCGGGAAGCTTCAAACATGGAGATACATTTTTTTAGACATTTGAAAAGAAAGGTAAACCAGCTGATGTTTATGACCATCTTATGACCAAATACTCTGTTAAAGCTTAAGTCCATTTGTGCACAACTTGCTTTTCTCAAAATACACTATTTTATGACGATAATATAGAAAACTCACAAAAGCCTGATTTCTGTACATATCGGTTGAATGTATTTATTATGTCTATTTTTTCTTGATTGTTTTTATTGATAATACTAAATGTTTGTTTCTTTTCATTTTCAGGTGGTCCATATATTGTATCAAACGAAGGTAAATGCTATACTTTGATATTATATGTACATATTTAGTCGCAAATGCCTTAAAATCACCTTCTCAAATTGTCTGTTCTATTTTTTTAAATAAACTAATCGATAGTGAAAACAAAAAAAAGCCAAAAGAAATCCAAATAAATGATTTCAGTCACAATGTTAACGTAACCTTACCAGAAAACATGTAGTCTGGATATTCCACAATATGCACAAAATCATATCAGCAAACGCATGGACTGGATGTTCCATAGCCGGTTTTACAAAACATTACAAAATCAAAGTCTTTCTAATCTGACATTAGACAGTCATAACCATATGATTATAAATTGCATGTTGTAACAGCAGAACCAAGCTTTAATTATCATTATTATCTATTATATTTATATAGCTCTCTTTTCATACAAGTTTTACAAGTTTTAGTATACAAGTTTATTCATATTAACTCCGGAAGGTCTTAGACCCAAGCGGCAAATACAAGTACATTGACATGTCAGTACAATATAAATGATCATAATTAATTATTACAACAGAACAGAACAGAATACAATATTTCTAAATTATACATAGTATAACAGTAAGTTGCTAGATAGTACATGTATCGGATTACAATATATAGACACATCGATATATATCTATAAGGTATAGGTTTTAGTTTCAAAAAAAAGAAGAAACAATTACAAAACAAAAAGATAATCACCTATATCAGGACCCATTATTGAAAGTATTATAGCAATAAATATTACGTAAGAACAACTTTAACAAATCCGTACATCCAATTTTAAATATAGGCTTACACAGTCAATGGAATATCATATTTCATATTATATTCATAAATGAATACGCCCAAAAGGTGCTTTACATTGATCCGATAAATCACCATTGCAATGGACCTCATGGCGACCAAACTTTATTAGAAAACCTAATACTTTGATATGATTGGCCACTGGGTGATTTGAAACGAGACAATGTGTACGTATAAGGTTTCTTGTTAGTTGGTTTGAGGTTAAGACACTTTAATGACGTATTCGATATTACAAGTTATGCCAGCAAGACAAAATAACCAAGAACATGTCAGTAAATCAATTTTAGCAATAGGATTTTAAGGTACTGCTTACATAATAAAAATAGATTTTATTTAGACAAGTTTTACTATAATTTATTTAAGTAAATAGAACACCTTAATAGGGCTTTGAATCAAACAATTATTCGATAGTGTAAGATAAACGTATTTCATAGATTGTTTTTTTTTCAGATGGAGGTCCAAAACCAGTTATAAGACCATTTACTAGTCAGATGGAAGAGCCAATAACTTGGAATAGCATAATGCTTTTTGGAACATTCGATCGTTAGTAACATAATTGTACATAGTGTAATTTATTATTTTTATTGGTAGATTATGAATCGCTTTGATTTTGCGTCAGTCTCTCTTCAATTAGATTACAATTTGAAGTTTGTCAACAATTTCACTCATTTTTCAGATTCTTGTTAAACTAATTGGAACAATTTTATTGCTTTAAATTACAGGGAATTGGTGTGATGAGTATATCTACTTTATAAATTCATCAAATGGAACTCAAGTCCAAATAGTTTTTGAAAAATATTTTAATCTAACATCCCCGCCGAGAGATTCATTGTCTTGTCAAGTCGTATGGGGTGATGGACATTATTCATCTATCAAACTAGAGGAGCATGTAGAAAACATTACTCATACATACAAAAAGGTACGTTAAAGGTCTTCTCATCACAGCCGTGGCATAATGATAGGTGCCTGCCTGCGACAGATAAGTCTCTTCAATGAACATTCGAAAGTAAATATCAAATGTTCTCTGATTTTGGCTTTATGTGAAATGGTAAGTAAGTCCTTGTAAAGACAGATGTACAGAAAAAACTGGTTATGTTATTGACTAAAACAACCTAGTCAAACATATTCATAAACAATTTGATATTCAAATAGAAGAAAATTAGGTCTGCGTATGTAAACCTACTCAAATTACGTATACATATATTCAGAATACAGGAACCTACTTACCTTTTGTAAAAAACAAGACGTACTTGTGATACAAGTGTGAATAAACATAGGAGACCGGTCTTTGTTAAAAAAATTCATGACCAAACACCACAAAGGTATGAAGCTTCCACATGCAAATCTAACTAAATCCCCAATTTTGTAGCCAAACGAACCAACGACTGAGCTGTACTGGGCTGTCCTGAGCTGTCAAAGTGAATTCCAGGAACAGTCTAACAGAATTTAACAAGTCTTATATATCAAATACGATACATTTATTCGTGTTATTAGACTTTATTCAATCATTTCTGAGTCAATGTATTAAGACATTTGATTTTGCTTTTTTGTGTTCTAACGTATTTTCGTATTGACCTATTTATTTTGCTGACAAACGTAGCAATTTGTGACATAGTTCACGCTTAGAGCTAGCACCTGTCTCACATGAGATTAGAGGGTTCTCGACAAAGGTAACGAACTTCAATTGACAAAAAACAATGTTATTTGTCGTGAATGAAAATGCGGATGAAGTAAGTGCGATTTTCTTTCAAACTAATTCAATTTACGAAACCGGTGCATACCAATTAAGTTGCCCTACTAAATAACGCTGGTATCGGATTTTGAAACCGACATACGCCGTTTGAAGAATGAAATAGTCAACCAGCACAACAAATTCATTTTTTAAATAGACTCAATTTCTTTATTTTCAGTTTGGATTTTATTCAATGCATATAGAATGTAAATATCGTGGTGAAACAAAAAGATGTCCTAATATTAACACAGAATGTCTGGAAGATGACAATGTCCTTGATGATGTGTTTCAGTCATTTGATACACCACTTATATTTTTCAGTCACAAACAGATTGTGGTACGTCCATGTTTAGATATTACTTTTAAAGTTTCTACTTTTGATACCTATCAAATGTCATCATAAGTTAAGCTTGATGGTAAGGAAAGCAGGGTTAGGGAACAAAAATCTCACTTGAAATAATATGTTGCAATTATCTAAACTACATTCCTGTATCCTGGATACATGTATCCTGATCAAAGTCGCTTTGTTGATAGCGGCTTGGTAATTAATACTGAAATGTCATCTATTTTCTGCATTCTCTTTACAAGTGGTATTTGAGTCATTGATTCAAACAAAGGTTTGGAGTAATTATATTTGCTATTACGAAGATACGCACTTGATAGAGACTACTAATAATGTATGAAAGAAATTGTACTCATCCAAAACTAGAACTATTCTTAGAAAACTGGTATATAACTTCTCATTGTAAATCTAATATTTCATAGAAGCATTTTTTTGTTTGGACAAAGTGAACATTTCATTATTCACTTATAAAAAGGAGACAATAACCCACTTTCTATAAAGAAGCAACAAAATTAAGATCATCATTTTAAGGCCAAATTTATAAATTGATCTATCTACTGCTAATAACATTTTATATGTAATTTAGCAATTTTGTTTATTTGATATTATGCATGTATATTTTTGTACTACACGTATTTATGTTATTGGACTATGCATGTTTATTCCATATTTTTTTCTTGTAATAAATACATGTACATTTGTTCTTTTAATGTATATATGTTTTTAATTTATGTTTGAATTGTATAATATACTTGTATATCTGTTTTTTTTTGTCAAAGACATTTCAATGTCCATGTTTCACAATAAACTGTATCTGTAAAAAAACATAAATAATTTTGCTCTTGAATGATGTTTTATAATCGTGGTATCGTGATGAGATGGAAATCGTTGACTGATATTTAAGGCGTTTCCCCTTGTGTTTTTTCAAGAAAAAAAATGTTCTGAAAAAATGCCGTAAGTCCGAGGACTGAATGTCTGCTATAAATGTTATAGTCGATAAAATGGTCGTATAGAATGATAGCGGGGTTGTATTTATTTGTGGGCGGATGAAATACTATTAACCACAGATCAGAGTTTAAAAACAACAACTGTGATTCATTGGAAGATGATTCTAAATAACTTAGTAGGCTATAAGGTAAAATTACATGGACGTTATTGAAATATACATTCTTGTTTAAGTTTTATTCATTGGTCGTCTAGAATGGTATTATTATGAATTTACAGATAAAAAGTTACATGAAACTCTCCAATGTCTCATGTGGTTCACCTGAAATCTGGTGGAATGTGACTCGGTTGGAAAATGGACATAAAGCTGAAGATAAAACAATACCACAATTAGGATACTCGGAACTTCATCTGTCTGCAAAAGTCTTAGAGATAGGAACATATATAGTCAGCCTCTATGCATTGTTCCCAACTAAAAGCCAACTCCATAAGAGTAGTGATTTCATTATAATCAAAGTGGTACATCCAGAATTAGTAACTCACATTATAGGAGGAGACATTCGAGCTATTCCATATGAAGGCAACTGGATTGTTAATGCTAGTCTATCAAATGATCCAGCTGAAGAGATTGCATTTAAGGAATTACTGATCGAATGGGAATTTGGATATTACAATTTTTCATTTTGTGATTTTCGTAAATTTACCGTAATCAGAAAATACCCAGACGAACCATTGCCACTAGGCGGCGTTGCACGTAAAATTCAAAATGGTACAGATTACACATTGTTAATAAATACTACATCGCTACCAGACTCTATTTGCGTCTATGTTATCTTTACGATGTCTCGTGGTTCAAGGATATCTTCTTCTGTACAACGTTTATTTCTTAGTCAAAATTTCGTTTCAATTGATATACAGTAAGTGCCATTTTATGTTTAATTGTAGCATGATAACAACCATCAGCCAGATATACAGCAATGTCATTTTAGTAGTTTTGGCATTTATCAGTGCCTAATTGTATAACACATTTATAAAGTTTTCAAGTAGTTTTCAAATTAATTTTTGCTGTTCTAAAAAGCGTGTGCATAAAATGTCACAAAATCGAATAATTTCTTTTACTGTATGACTTTGTATATTAGTAAATTTCTTTACCTTTAATGGGTTATTTTTTTAAACATACGTTGTTTTTTATTGGGTTTAACACCATAGCGACACATTGTATAGGTCATATAACGGCGGTCAGTCAACCTACACACTGTTCCTGGAAAGGCTAAATCTCTTAATTTAGATGTTAACCAACTACAAAGCGCATACTTTCGTCAGTGAATGACAACTGCCCTATATAATAAGGAATCATTGGTAGGAGGGAGAATGGTCGTAGAAATGATATATGACCAAGCTCAACGTAAGTATACCCCGCCCGGGAATTGAACCCACGACCCATCGATCAGTAGACTTGCGTGCTACCGACTGAGCTAGCCGGGTGGCTTAAAACATAAGTGATTTGAGTTTTTAATAAGGATTTTTAAAACATGTATATTATCCAGGTGTATCTACAATTGCCACATTGGTAGAGAAAGGATATTTAACATAGACAGGATAGAATTAGAGGTCAGTCTACCTGAAAACACAAATACTACTGCTTTAACATACCAATGGAGCATACGAGTATGGAATGAATCTCTTGGAAAGTTCACTGATCCTACAACTCCACTTACGCTCAAAACTGGTAACTAATGTAATTACTAATTAGTTCGTCTCAAATCGTTAATTATCACCATGTCTCTGGTGTACGTAAAAAATCGGCATTATGTTTGTTTGTTTTTCTTGTGTTTTTGTTGTTGTTGGGTTTAACGCCGTAGCAAGACATTTTAAAGGTCATATAACGACGGTCAGTCAACCTACTTATTCTTCTTGGAAAAGCCAAATCTCTGGATTTAGCTGTTAACCAACTCCTTAGCGCATACTTTCGTCAGTGACGTACAACTGCCCTACATAATTATAAAATCAGTGGTAGGAGGGAAAATGGCCGTAGAAATAATTTCATGACGAAAGTATCAGCATTATGTGATTTGTTGTATTGACAATAATGTAAACAATATTTATGCACTATTTTGTTGGCATGTTCAGGTCGTGATTCATTTAAAGTTTTCAACATACAGAACGGTACATATTTGAGTAATATGTTTGTTTTTCAATGCCATTATAAAGGTACGATGCTAAATTAATATCTTTTTAGTGCATCTTGTAAACCAATGACAGAAAACAGAGATTTTAAAAACATACTCGTATGGTCGTAATTTGCCGTTCAAAAAATACAATGTACATGTATATGATTCATAATACCGTGCACGTATTGGTATTTTAAATATGGTATGTTATAAATCTAACAAAACTTTAAAGTCTCTAGATTATTTCTCTGTGAAAATTATGTGTCTACGGTTACTCTTATCTACGCTAATAAATTTCAAAACTGTATCAGATAAATGTATTATGAATCACCCCGTTCATACACTCTAAGTATTTCTATATACCTCCGCAACGAAGGATAATTCAGGGTTGTACAACGGAAGTATACCAAGCACGAATATTGTGTTTATTCTTGCATATGATCTTTACGCACATATTAGAGAAAGAACAAAGCTATTCGCGTGCATACATTGCGACGTCAATTGTTTAACCGTGGTATAACGGTTTTAAACAATGACGGGATTTGTTCTTAGTGCAATCAAAACCAATCTTTATATTTAAAAAATGATCAACAATTTTGTTAGTATATTTAGTCAACATCAATTTTATTTGTATGTTATTTAATCATTATGTAATTGTTTATTGAGTATATATTCAGACAACAATTGTTCTATTATGTCATCATGTAATGTATCTGTGTTAGCTTGTTTATTCGGGGATAGACATGCTATTACTTGATAACTAAATATTATTTTTTGTTAAAGATCTAACAAGCCCAGTACTTGGAATTTCAAGTTTTCCGATCGAAGGATTGACATATCTTATTTATGTTCGTGTTGACTTTAACAATGGTTTACAGGGAATGGCAAGAATAATAAGAAAAGCAAATATTTTACCTACTGGAGGATATTGTAAACTTGGAGGGGACAAATTCAGTACAACTGGTATTTTTTCTTTATTTTAATTAGTCCATATTAAAATTCAATGTCAACAAGCATAAAAATCTAACATGAATCCTTAATTCATTCGCTTTAAGCAATTATATACCGCTTCTGTGTATTTGATAGTCAATATTCTCATTTTTTCGTCTTGCGGAAATTGTATGTAATATTTATTATTTTCATACTTAATCTTCTATTTTATTACAAGTGTAAAGTGTAACATATTCTTACATATATGCTGTTTATTGGTGAAATTTTGACACGCCAATGGCATCATAAAGATTAAAAGACTCCCACCAACATACAAAATGAACATTTATCTTATTACAACAAAGACTTGACTATATCGTATATCTACATGTATATCGTAAACCCAAATAAACATCACGATATTTTAGATTCGACTTGGTTTCGCCTCTGTGAGCGTACGTCGAGAGCCTGTCTTCCTAATATACGATATAAGTTAGTGTTCCCTTTGAGAAACAATTAATACCATATTTTGGCGAAAGATGAAGCCTTCATCTGTCCAATCTTCAATGCTAGTGTTTGTTTTTCAAAATTGTGTAGACATAAATTGGTATTTTTTTTTACTTTTTAAGCCTCAGTCTCAGATGCAGTTTTGCCTGTGTCATCCGATGGAGAATGTCATATACAATTTTATTGTATCTTGATTGTTACATTTATATCCCTGATATCATGATAACTAAGCTCACAACAAGCCATTCTAACAGTCTGTATCAAAGCGTGTTTTGTACGTAGCTTACGGGGCTTGTAGTAACGTGTAACGAATGCGCAGTGATAGTTTAACCACACTTGTATAAACTTTGTAGTTCATATATAATGATACAATAATATCAAATGTGTCTGTCACAATTTCAAAAATTTCTATGATATTTTACTAATGGACACTGACGATCGTTTAACATAAAACAGCAAAAAGACTGTTTCAGACAGCTATTTTTAACTTCAAGAGTGCGAAATTCTTCTGATCTGCTTGTTTGGTCAATATTAAGTTTGCACCACTATAAATAGATCTTTTACTTATAACAAGAGTCTCCTGAAAAGCAGGTTACTGTATTTATTCAGTGAACACATTTTGATTTACATCAGCAATATCGTTATCTTATTTTAGATGTAGTGTCTGGTCAAGATTGGTTACCATTACATTGTTCATCATGGACTGGACATCCATCTTCTAACCCATATTTAACATACACTGTTATACAAAGAACTGAAGGTGCAGTTGTTTATGAAGAACCAATTCTTCAAACAAGTGAGTGTATTTCCTTTATGCTACAAAAATATAATTAAAATATATTTCTATCTCACATTTTTCAATATAACTTATTACATATGTTTAAATTTCTTTAAGAGATAGTCCGATAGACTTCGTATCCGGTAACGAATATGCAATGGCTGACTTGTGCACTAATTGTTTTTTTCACAAGAGAAACAAGAAATATCTTTAAAAAAATATTTGGCGCTCTGCTGGGTTCATTTTCAACGGTTTGAAGTATAAATGTTGGTTCGGCGCTCTGCTGGGTTCATTTTCAACGGTTTGAAGTATAAATGTTGGTCATGCACGGCTTACATGTATTAACTATAGGTCAAATGTAGATTGTTCGAAATTGCAATTTAGCATAAACTGACAATTTTTGTCCGAATATTGCCATTGATTTTCGATTAAAAATCACTTCTTTCCAGAATGACCAAACAATTTATGTTACTTTTCTGGCGAACATAAAACAATTTGATAGAAATGCTCAATGGCGGCCTACATATGACAAATGAAAACCTATTCCGAGCATGCGCTGAGTCATATTCGCAGTTTAGTTATACCGTATGGGGCGTACCACGACGAATGTGTGATCAATTAGCATAGTGAGTCACTCATTATACACAGAGTAAATAGTCAGCAGCTACTGTACGTGCTAAGCACCTGTTTATCAAAAATAGCCAATCGTGTCATGTGTTTTATCCATTTCTTTATACCGTAAAGTATTTTCATTTGACAAACAGCTATGGTAGAGCAAATTGTATTGGTTGAAATATAGGTCAAAAGTTGGCTTAGACAGCTTTGCCGAAAAAAAGCTCCCTACTACTATGTTACTCCTTATTCAATTTATTGACACCAAGATCCATTTTTGTTATCTGTAATGTAACTGAATTTCTTTATTTTTGTATTTTGTCTCTATTAGTCCGAGATAGTCATATTGCATTTTTATTTACCGCTAAATGTTGAATATGGGCTTTGCTTTGACTAAAAAAACAAACAATAATTATCTCATATGGATGTAAAGACCGGTTGCGAGGTAAACTAAGTACGAATCAAATAGATTCATCGAGTCAATGTGCGCAATGAAATTATGAATGTAACTTTCAAAATGCAGAAACTAAATCGTCAAACTTTATATCGCCGCTCATTTCTGTTATATTTATTAATATAGGGTCACAGCGCTCACACATAATACTCAAGACTGGCAATCCAGATGCGGATTATAATACAAGTTTGGTAGTGAAAGTCACCGATATGTATAATGATCATAATGAAGTCATCATTTATGTTTTGGTAATGTATTTTTATTTTACCATCATAGCGATTAAATGTATACCTGTATACCTTTGTAATGCATTACATGTAGCTATGTGTGTTTGACCCAAACCTTTCATTTAATGTCTATGTTCGATAATAATGACCATATACTTACCTTCGTTGGGTATAAGATGAAATTAGATACAATGTTCATTTTCAATGCTTGTTTTTCCAACCCTAGTTCGAGCTGCAACAACGGTTTTCAAACAAACGTAAACATATCTCATCGTCTTTACATATCTCAGCGCCTGCATGTTGGCTCATCGGTCCTAAATGTACTGCCGTGGATGAATGTATTTATCTTCCAAGTAGCTAAATGTAAACAGTAATTGCATGTGAACTTTTCAATGCCTCAACTTATGACTTATTTGACAAGCCTAAGGCTACATGTACAAACAGTAAATACTTGAACCTCTTATCCTGACTTGAAAACGACAGACTAGGTCTGAAACTAATATGCTAGTTTTGAAACAGATATATTGGTTTTAAACTGTTATCATAATTGTATTGAAACATACTTTCTTATACTAGTTTTGTAAATAATAAAAGAGCTTTTATGTGAAACTGAGATACTAAGTATGAAATTGATATGCTAGGTTTAGAAAATGATAGGCTAGTTTTAAAACTGATCATAGTTGTTTGTTCATTAACATACGGGTGCCACTTTTCTGTTTCGTACCAAAGTCAAAACCAGCCTTCAACACAGACAGCATTGAACCTACGGATGAGGGAGCTAGTGTGGTAAATAATTATATACAAAATAGTTACTATCCGGATGAAAGAGAGCTAAGACTAATGGGCAAACATGACATGATAATTTTACTGGTATCAGCTGTTTGTAGTAACATTCACTTGATAAACGTGAGTAATCTGAAAAATTATATTTCGTTCTTTGCACTTTTTAATGTACTCAAATAAGTCGTCAAAGATTTAAGTTTTGGATGTGTTTCCTGTATCATTTATTCCGACAATATTTGAACTTACATTCCGATATTATAGAATGAACAAGACCTAAGTAAGCTGAAAAACATTGAAAGAAAACGACATGATACTATTAAAGGTACTCATTCACAGATTTCAAATTAAACATCAACTTTTTCTGAAACTATCAAAATTGTTTGTAAACATTTTTAAGGAGAAAATTAGTGATTGATAATGACAATTTTAGTGCAAATTGACATGATACAAGTACAAATGATGGTGTTTTTAAAAGTACAAATCTACCTTGTATGTCACGGTATAGACAATTTTGCTGCATTTTTGTGACTTTTATTGTATATTTCTTGCAATCTATAGGTCAGTTTGTCCTAAAGTATTAAGACCTAATTTTTTGATTCAATTACAGACACTGAATGGTATTTTGAAAATATTGAAAAATCTTAACCACATCTGTGAACTAGTACCTTTAAGTTAGCGACTGTCTGTATTGCTCTCATTGAATCAAGTGTCTGGCTTCATAAGATTGTTTGTGTTGTGCCAGGTGTAGAACATGCAGACTTTTACAAATAGTACGCCTTTTAATCATTATCATTGAATTTGTCAAAACTTACGAATTGATTGGCGCTATATGCAAGCTATATTATTAGAACAAAGTTTGTTAAATGAAAGTATCAAGTATTTAATCATTTTTACTGGGTTCAACGCCATGTCAACACAATTTGGGTCGTTTTACGGCGTCTAGCGCACCAAATCTAGCTTTCCTGGACCTTGTCTATAAACAGTACTCACCTACCCTTCAACAAGGCCGGAAACTTCTCCATATAATCTAATCAATGTAGGAAAATCGACATTATTGTCTAATTTTCATTGAAGGGTATAACCTCCCCGGGTGGGATTCTAAATCTCGCGCGCTACCAACTGCGCTATCAACCCGGGTTCAAGTATTTAAACGAATGATTCAAATAGACCTTGAATACTTACAACTGTGTGATGACAACTGAAGAAAGATTGTTACTTTTCATTGTCGGATACCAGTTACCAATATGGGTACCTCCAGCTCCGAGAAGGTTAAATACAAATGGATATGTTCTAGATTTAAATGCTGAAGGCAATGATGATATTGGATTGTTTGAAGATGCTAAACTAGAACTTACTGAGACTGGACCTAATCCTGCGACATTAGCAATACAAAAAGTAAGTACTTTTGCTTTTTATATTATGCGTCCGAATCTTTTTTTAATATATCACGTCTTGCTTATTTATCTAAAAAAATGAAAACATGTTGAGAGTTCTTGTTCAGACGCAAATTTCGATTTTTTCACGGTATTGTTTAAATATTATGTGTTATAATTCGTATGAAACTGAACAAAGAACAAGACAAAACATATGTTAAATAAGATAATCAAGGTCTTTGACCCAAATAAAAAAATGAAATATACCACATTGTGTTATGTTGAATTTTAGTTATATAGCGAGACAATAATTATAAAAAACACTAAATTTTAATACAATTCATCAGTAAATATACATAGTACATTAATTTTCTTAAAGTAGTTTAGTTATAAGTCTATATTCAAGGGTAAAAAATAATCTAACTCTTTCCCCCAGAAAATCAGTTTTAAAAGTAATTTATGTAAGGCCATAAAGCACATAATCTTTCTGATCTGGATACTTCATGGTATCTGTAAATTTCTATGATAAAATTGTAAACGTTGTTTGAATGTTTGTAAATGTACATGTATTAACATCTTTTATTGTTTTTTTAACATCAGATAATGGAAAATTTGACAACAGTTATTGAAGATATCTTTAATATTGCTAGTGAAAGACTTGATAGTGACAAAATCTTTTCTTCATTATTCCTAAATGCTTTAACAAATATTGTCAAGAAAGAACAATTCATTAACACCCAATCTCTGGTAGGTGAATCATTTTATTTTAACAATTACACGCTGGGGAACAAACTTGACTTTATCCGGGCATATTTTACCATATATGGAAAGTATTTTATTCGGCATTTTATTTGATCTGAACGGAATTTTACAGGTAAACAATAACTGCAAAAATTATATCTGATAAGGAGGCAATTTATGAGCATAAACCTGGGAAAATATGCCAAATGATCAGTTTAAAATAAGCGTAATCTTAATTGAGCGACCTGCTTTCCAGATGAGAAAGTTACATTGCACAGTATCATGATGTTGTCATAAAAAAACGTCTAATTGAAAGACGTTGCGCCAGAAATTGAAGCCAAGTTATATGCCGCGTATAAGAATTACCGTCAAAGTCAATTTGGTTACATACCAATGTTTATTTAATGCATATCGTAGTATTTATTTATATAATAAGTAATTTGTGCTCATCTAAATAGCTTTAGAGCTATAAGAATAAGTTTTAAAAACTTTATGTATTACAAAATCATTGATTTTAGGCGTGAACTTCGTAAGGGAACATATTCTTATCCGTCTCACTATAGCCACACATGATACATTAACCTCTAAATGAATTAACATTAACATCTAAAATGAATTCTTAAAGGTAGTCGAACGACACATGACAGACGACTAGCGCAACTGACCGAATAAAGTCTTCCTACTGAAAAAGGAGGTTCATCGGTTGCAGATTTTAAAGCCTATGATTAATGTTTTGTAAACCAAGTCCTACAAATGTATTAACATATTTCGATATTTTTGTAAGAGTTCATCTGATCAAATGAAATGCTGTATTGTTTATTCGGTAATGTCATTTTCATGCTGTTTTTATGTCACTTTAGTAAGTCGTATGAAGGTTCAAACAATCTATAGTAAGCGTTAAAATTATTCATTGCTTCTTTTTAACTTCGCGGACTTTCGTTGGTTTTTGTTGTCTGATGTAGCAATTAGATGTTTAAAATAATATTTCATTTTTTGGGATTTTCTGTGTTTGCTGCAAGCCAACAATAGTTATGAATTATTGTCGGATAATAACTATCATGATAAAAAGCATAGAATTCAACAAGTTATATTTGATAATGGATTTTTTATTTTTTAGTTTTTGTGAATTGAAATGGTATATTTATTGAAGTTGGTCTAATCTTGGTCCGACAGGCTACCTCAAAATTGATGACTTGCAACAGAAGAGTTGCTTTGAAGAGTTGCTTTGCCATGGATATACCGCGTAATATCAAATAACTGTACAAATGTGTGGATGATTCATTTCTGCCGATGAAAGTTTAATTCCTTTAATTTACAGATATGTTGCACAAGTATTTTTTTTTTTAGATAAATGTTGCTATAATAGGAGGCTCTATCGGACATAAGGCTCTTCTTGTAACAGACGATACAGATGATAGCGCAGCACAAAATGAAATCGTAGCTGGAGGTAAATCTTGAATGAAAACTAAGAAAAACTGTACTTGTTACTTGAAATCGATAATCGTTACAGTTTTAAAATATGTTGTCGTTTTACTGTTCTCGGTGCATCATTTATACTATAGGTCCTATTATCACCATTCTGCCCTCCTCTGCATTGTATTTACCTCTTAGTAATGTTTTGTGCTTTATGTCATATTCAATATTTTCTACCGTTATATCGCGAGAGACCGTCGTCCTACTCGCAGTGGTTTTACAGTCTTAGATTGCTTGACTATTAATTACATGTATGTCTTTTTACCTTTACACGTACGTGGCTGACAAAATACTTATCAAGCTGTTACTTGTTTTACTCGATACAGAGGTATCGAAAAAAAATGACCAAACTTCATAAGTAAATGTTTGTCAGCCCCGGGCATTTAAACCTCAATACAAACTGTAACAGTATATTTCTGCGTTGACATTATTTCAGTTGAGTTTTTTTTCTTGAAACTTTTCTTGCAGAAATTTATGATATGACACACAACATGGTAAACTCGGTTGTCCCTGACGATCTTACTCAGAACAGGCATGTCCATGATATTCTAAATGGTCTTAAACAGGTAACATTTCTCTATATAACTGGATAAAGCATTTTCAATTGCGATGTAATTTTTAAAAAGTTACAAGATTGTATCTGTCAGTTAAGACATATACTTAAACATAACAAGCCCGTTAAATTATCATGTTTAGCATCGCCGAATGCCAAGATTTTGAACAAGTGAATCATAATTTTCAAATCATAATTATATTGAAATGCACAAGTTTCGGCTATATACTTCAGTTCCTTGCATCATTCAAATATCAAAAAAGTAGTTTAAGTAATTTTACTATACTAATTTTAATAGTTGAAGATCATCGTCCACAGGTAATTTATGACTGAATACTTGCAAGTGGGTGATTTTCTATCCTTCAGCTTTACATAACAGCAATAAATCGCCCGGCTAGCTCAGTTGGTAGCATGCAAGTCTACTGGTCAAGGGGTCGTGGGTTCGATTCCCGGGCCGGGCAAACTTTCGTGGAGTTGGTCATGTTATTATTTCTACGGCCATTATCCCTCCGAACAATGATTCTTAATTATGTAGGGCAGTTGTCAGTCACTGACAAAAGTATGCGCTTAGTAGTCGGTTTACAGCAAACTGAACACCAACATGAGACTGTCTGTTTTGCTAACCTTCTATGCTAAACGATATTACAATGAATAGAACAGCCTGCTTTGTCTGCCCTAGTGTCGTTTTAGGGATCGACAATAACATCGGTACACGTCGATGAGTGTACGATTTAAATAATATTATCATGGAAACTTTCATTTCAATTGCTACGGATGAATCACATTTGAATGTATCAATTCTGTATCAAATATATCATCCCTTGCTTTTATCAAAATGACTAACATTATGTATAAATATGCACGTAAGCAAAAATGTGATTGCAATATGCAACATGTAATTAAAGCCGATGACACGATAATTAAATTGAAAATAGGAATAGACTTCGATGCTTAAATAGCCAGCTCTAAACGTTGTAAGCCATTTTTTAACAAAACAAGCCCCATGATGATTTGATTTTTTTTTAGATTGATGAAATGTTGACTGTTCTTATTCCGAACGTTCGTTTAGATGATTCAAAACTTTCACCAATGGAGCGTGCCTATCTTTACTTTAAGATGCAAAGAATGTTGAGATACTACACTGATGAAAGGAAGAATGCAGTTTGTATATTATAACATTAATATAACCGTTTTATAATAAAGATACATGAACACTCTCCTCCAAAAAAGTGGCAGTCTCCCTTCTTACATAAATATTTGATTACGTGTCTTATAATGACTAAATTACACAAAAAAGAGAACAGATTACTTCTTGAGGTTTTCGAAAAATGTCGATTGTGTAAATTAAGACCAAAATTATTTCGAAATAAAATATGTGAGGTATGAAAAGTACGTACCATTATATTTAGCAATTAAGCATTCTAAGCGGTTAAATGCACGATCTTTAGCGTATATACTTAACAATCACGAATATGGTGTCATAACGTCAAAACAATTATCGAACGCAAAACGACTTATAACATTTTGTTGGAGATAAGAAGTGATCATGAGCCTTAAGCGTTGGTTTGCATTAATCCATAAGCCGCCCAGCTAGCTCAGTTGGTAGCACGCAAGTTTTTATTTTATTTTTTTATTTATTTTTACTGGATTTTAACGCCATGTCAACACAATTTAGGTCATTTTACGGCGTCCAGCGCATCTAACCTACCTAGCTTTCCTGAACCCTTGTCTATAACCAGTACTCACCTACTCTTCCACAAGGCCGGAAACTCCATATTATCTTATCAATGGAGGAAAATCGACACTATTGTCAAATTTTCGTGAAAGGGTATTACCTCCCCGGGTAGGATTCGAACCCGTATCCCCTTCGGAACACGAAATTCTAAATCCCGGCGCGCTATAGCACGCAAGTCTACTGATCGAGGGGTCGTGGGTTCGATTCCCGGGCGGGGCATACTTTCGTAGAGCTTGGTCATAAAATTATTTCTACGGCCATTCTCCCTCCTACCAATGATTTTTAATTATGTAGGGCAGTTGTCAGTCACTGACGAAAATAAGCGCTTAGTAATTGGTTAACAGCTAAATCCAGAGATTAAGCCTTTCCAGGAGGAGTGAGTAGGTTGACTGGAGTGAGTAGGTTGACTGACCGCCGTTATATGATATATGCAATGTGTTGCTACGGCGTTAAACCCAACAAACACACAACCAAACAAGCATTAATTCGTTTGCGACAGTGCACGATTTGTAAGTTATAAATCATCTTCAATCATTTTTAAAGGGTGACGCATTTGATAAGTTAGTAAGATGAGGCTAAATTCAGTGATATACAAGAATGCAACTAGCGATTTTTGCATACATGTATTTGGTATCACAAATGCATGTTTCTGTCTACTTTTACCACACTGTGTATACTTGCGAACTTGCGAACTTGTTTCTTACAAATTTCCTCGTAATATAAGTGACTTAAATGGGATGATTTGTCCAATCTATAATGATTTGAATTACATGAGAAATGAGAAAAAACAAAGTCACATTTTTTCAGTCCTGTGGTTCAAAATGGCCTCTTATAAGTGAAAAACAATGCCTCATTGTATCGTTCTTTCATTATCGGTAAACATGTAAAAGATGTAAAATTGCATTAAAAAACGGAGTAACATATTATATCATTTCCAAAGTAATAGCTCAGAAAGAGTTGTTTTCTTTAGTGGATACGCGTTCTTTGATAGTTTATGATGAATTCATGAGCTGACGTTTCAAATGACCGTAGGCCCAAATAGAGTATTATTAATTCAATATATTCTAGACTAAACAAGCAGCTACAACAACCGTTGATCTGGCCCGAGATGTTTTAGCCAAGCTTCGTATCTGCAAAAAAATAAGAAAAAAATGTAACAACCGAGACACTTCTTTGAAACAACTTATTATCAAGAATACAGGTGCTAACATTTCTGCAGAAACCATATCGACCAAATCACAACTATCAACTTTCAAGTTAAACGGTTTGCCTAATGCATTAAAGAATAAAAGTTTAGATGAGACAGGAACAGTAGGAGTATCGGTAAGAATAGTCGAATACCTTCGACTTTGAAACGGGACGAATAGTCATAAGTTTCGTGTCGCTTTAATTATAATAATTTATTAGTCATATCTAATAAAATGACATTGCACATTATTTGTAAATATTTCATTGGCTTCAAATATCTGTGACCGCCCGGCTAGCTCAGTCGGTAGCATGCAAGTCTACTGATCGAGGGGTCGTGCGTTCGATTCCCGGGCGGGGCATACTTTCGTAAAGCTTGGTCATGAAATTATTTTTACGACCATTCTCCCTCCTATCAATGATTTTTAATTATCTAAGACAGTTGTCAGTCACTGACGAAAGTATGTGCTTAGTAGTCGGTTAACAGCTAAATCCAGAGATTTAGCCTTTCCGGGAGGAGTGAGTAGGTTGACTGACCGCCGTTATATGACCTTGTATGTGTTGCTACGGCGTTAATCCCAACAAACAAACAAACAAATCAAATATCTGTAGACGGATATTTATCGATGTTGAATTATTCCCTTTATGAAAATTTTTATATGCTTGGGTTTATAAATGTGCGATACCAAACTCCCCGCAGTGGTTATCTCCCTTTATCAAATCAATAACCACTGCCACCACGAGTAAATTCGTCCCTCAGAGAGCCGAAAAACTTTTTTCATCTTTTGTTTTACATTTTAATATTTTTAATAAATATAGTCTTCTTTTAGTAAAATATGATGTTCAAAGTACATAAAGGGAAAAAAAATTAAATAAATAGTATGAATAAATAACTTGAAAAAAAACCAAGATTAATTTTACCCTGACAACGGTTACCTAAAGTGCGTAAAATTGCATGAATAACAAAATGTTACGCAAAATAAATATTAAATGGATAACTGTATTTATTCTAGTCATTTAATATATAAATGTTATATTTTTCAGTATCATACACATATAATTTTATCCTACTTACTTAAGATTTCTAACCAAAAGCATCATATAAGTAGCGTGAGTTGGACCAAGGACCCTATTGGGTGGACAACGCAGCTCATTCCCGATCTTGCTCACTTTCAGGTGTAATTCATCCATGAATTCAACAATTTTGGTTCTTAATGATATATTGATATATTTCTGTTTAACTTGTCTTATTTCCTCGGCAGAACGTGTAAATCAACCACATTTTTTATCATTCAATGTTATTTTTCGCTACATTACGCCTAACGCTTTTTATTGCACGTTTAAATTTAAACATTAGTCACATGGTACTACATGCGTCACGTGATTCATGTGAAGGCAGTGGTTAAAGTAGCAACGCGTGACGTAACCGCTGTGAGGAGTTTGGTGCGATACAACTTATCGCCATCATAACAAAATAAATAAGAAAAAAGTATGGGAATTTATTTAAAGTGAGTTTTAAACTTATTTCGTGCAACTGCAATGTGCGAAAATGTATTTACTAAGTTTTACGTACAAAACATTATAAAACCTACTTTCAAAAACATTAAACATAGTAATATTAGAAATACATGAACATATTTTAATTTTAAGCCAATAAGCCAATATTACATATAAATCGGCCAAAATGAAATACACATACCTTTGCGAGTAAAGAGTTGACAGCTTTGTTACTTTATTTGGAAATGATTTTAGTTAAACATAATATGGAGTAGCACAATCTAAAATGTAGAATGTTTCTGTTGTATCATAAGTGCAAAAAGTATAATGTGTTACTTATTTTGCACTCAATAGACCATAACTTAATAATGGTGATTATATATGTAAATGGAAATTTCAGATAGTCATTAACTGTGCTAAATATTTTCATACTATAACAGTTTTATTCATTACCATTTCGTTTGCAGGCATTTGAGTTTGATGAAAATGTGTACATGTATGATAACGACGGAACTTCCGCTTATGTTACGTCAAAAATTTTGCGTCTCGATGTAAAATATGCTGATGTACAAATTGACCCAGATGAAGTTACTTTTGATCAGTTTGTACAGACACCAAACGCAACACGTGTTACACCGGAAGTAGATGGGGACGACGCTTCAATGTTTATGTATCATAAGTTTATCTATCAGAAGAATACTGACCATGTTTGTATAATAATAAAACCAATATACGATAACACTGATTTTGGTAACATTTCATCAGAACAGAATGTTTTGGTTGAAATGTCTAATATCACCATGTATGATGTGTATTTCTCATTCGGAACTTCGCCTACCATATTGGATTTTGATTTTAAAATTGGTTTATCTGAAGATGACGACTGGACGAAGTGCATTCCACCTTCTAAAATGAAGAAACACATTGGTATAACATACTTCGGTGTCAGGTTGCCAGGACATAGTGAGTGATGCTTTCCTTTCCCGTTTGTCAGACGTGTTTTTAGTGACATTTTAACTGCTTTTAGTCTTATCACCGTGCTAATCTAATTTATGCTATCTGTTCTTACCTTTTTTTACTGATTTTAAAAATGTTTCCAGTTTTTTTAAGTTAAATCATTCTGAATGAATGGCGATGACAAGCAACATAACACTCGAAGACTCAATGAAAATGATTATCAGAACTGTTTTATTCTACTTTAAAGTCGCAAGTTTCGCTTCCACATGCTAAAAAAGCTAAATTATTTGTTGAAATATCAAAGTACACAATGGAATTTAAGCATTTAAATGTGTAGATCATGAATTGATATTTTTCGTTTGTATATAATTTTATCAAACCTAAATACTTTCTTTCAGAACAAACTGTGGATTATAATTTGACAATTATAACTGTTGGATGTCTAACCTGGGATGAACCTTCAAACAAATGGCATACAGATAAATGTTTGGTATAATTTGTACATTTGTATCAATGTAATATTTCATAAAACGAATAAGCTACAATCGTTAACACATTTTGTTATCATATAAACAATGGAATTAAAGTAACTATGTGATAGAATTAAAGGCTACCTAGCTGAAAGTAAGATATCGATGTCCAAATTATGATTGAATTTATTTATCTTTTATGTACCATTCGTGTGTCATTAAATTAACCCGGGTCGATAGCGCAATTGGTAGCGCGCCGGGATTCGGAATCTCGTGTCCCGAGGGGGATACGGGTTCGAATCCCATCCGGGGAGGTTATATCCTTCCATGAAAATTAGACAATAATGTCAATTTTTCTCCATTGATTAGATAATACGGAGAAGTTTCCGGCCTTATGGAAGGGTAGATGAGTACTGGTTATAGACAAAGGTCCAGGAAAGCTAGGTTAGGTGCGCTGGATGCCGTGAAATGACCTAAAATGTGTTGATACGGCCATAAATCCAATAAATAAAATAAATAAATGTGTCAATGAATTGACTATTTTTCAAATATTAAACATTTCATCGTAACAATTGCTAACGAACAGAACTAAGAAACAAAATCGCCTAACCTCATGTCAAACTATGTAAGTAATCAAATGACGAAATTATCTATTTGGTTTCAGTTGGATTGGATACCGACAAAGAACAAGATTTCGTGTCACTGTTTCGAAGTCACAGATATGGTATTTGCTAACACTTTTTATGTAGCACCAAACATTATCGATTTTACAACAGTATTTTTAAAGTTCTCACCATTGAGTCAAGTTGCTGTAATGGGGACACTGATAGGTATTGGCGTATTGTATTTTATTGGAGTAATTGTATTAAGAAGATTTGACAAAGCAGATAGATTTAAGGTACGTATATACATGCTGCATAATAGATGCATAATAAAAAATGATTTATCACTTAGGTTTTAACTATAACACCGCACGTAGTCAATTACATACAATAACAAGTGGAATTGTTTCCGTATCATATATTCATTGACAATTTGGTTATTGGTCATACTATTTGTTCTTATCCAAACTGAGAAATGCATTCATAGAAAACTCGCATATGTTAGTTCTTAATAATATTATTTTATAAAATGTATGACATTTTTATTGATAATTTGAAAAGTGCTGCGACAATAAGTATATGGATTGATTCCCAAAACGGCTTTTGTCAGTTTGTAAACCTGATACCAACTTCGAAATAAAACTCATATATCGGACTTATCTCTTTTTTAATTCTCAGTGGTGTATGACATCACTATGTGACAACGTGGCAACAGATACCCAATTTTATATAATAAAGGTTTACACTGGAATAAGGAAAGGTGGTGGAACTAAATCACCTATTGCATTTAATCTGAAAGGATCTTATGGGGAAACTGGACCCCGATCACTGTCAGATGGAGTTCGAAAAGTAAGTTCAATTTGTGTTTACTGTTTAGTTTTATCAACAGATAGAAAAGAAGAAAACTGTTAGCGTTAATATTCATCAAGAGGAAGGAATGATTTAAGTATTTTTTTGTTGAGTAAGATGATTAGAAAAAATGGACCAATTGTACTTGTAGTCGAGCCCTATGAAATTCAGATTAAAAATGTAGTTCAAAATGTATAAATATGTATACAAATTAAACTGTGGTTAATAATTATCTTATGAGATAACGATGGTCCGGATTTAATTTCCCCTGCTCATTCATGACTAAAAAAGGAAACACATGTAGACAGGTCTTTGATGATGTTACATGCAACGTTGCTATACCAATTGGTAACGTGAAAAAATAGCATAAATTTAGATAACGCATTTTGACTGTATTGACTATATTGGTGGCTATATGTTTAATTCTAAACATTAAGTCATAGTGAATAAACTCCTTTACTAAAATTCTATTTATCTCAACTAGATATTTAAGTGGAGTAGATTCCACTTGGTCCACTTAAGCTAGATCAAAAAGGCATATAATCAATACACCGCCTTACTTTCACCAATCCATTTTAAACCGTAAACATAGTGCTTCTCTATTTGTCCCAAGAAGCACTTCTGAATGGATTTTCAATGAAATTGAATTACCATGCTTATTTTTGTACTCATTTCAGGGATTTGCCCGAGGCAGTTGTATGACATTTTTCATGGCAACAAGTAAATGGCTAGGTCCTTTGGAGTATCTGTCAGTATGGCATGACCATGATGAAAACCAACAATTTGAATCTTGGTATTTAAATCAAGTTGTGATCATTGATATTTCTAGAGAGCAAGTGTAAGTATACGGGATTAATGAAGTTCACGTTAAAGAATTACGCGATAGTGATAGTCCAGTGGAAGATCGAGCTATTCATAGTTCTAAAGTTTTCTTGTTCTTGTCTCGTCAAAGGTACTGAAAAACTCTTGAGCAAGAAATCCAGTAAAAACATACGTCTGTGAATTTTGATCAATTTTTGTTATAATTTCCTACATTGCGTGTTGTACTGTAGCTGATAAGTTAGAGCTCTATTTTATATGCATTCTTGATGATTTTAGGCACTTTGCAATAGGCGTTAGACAATTATGTTATCGATTTAATTATCTTATTATATATTTTGTTTTGTGTTATACACATATTATATACGATTAGTTGGGCCATAAGATATTTTCATTCCGCGTGTTTGTACATAAAACATAGCAGCCACTGGTGAGTGGGTGTGCTTAGTACCTGGGTCAAAAAGTTTTGAATTTTCAGGCACATTGAGTAGTCCAAGGTTTGACTGAAAAAGTGCTGAAATACGGCATTAAACATTATGAATTTAACAGAACTCTTTTTTACAGATACACATTCGTCGCGGAACAATGGTTATCTGTGAAAACAAGTGAAAATATCAGTATGTGTTCCAATACAAACAAAGAGCCACTGTCATTTGAAGCAAGATTCTTCAACCAGACTCGAAATCGACTCTCTGAAGGACACTTACTGGCATCTATATTTTACCGTCCTCAATTTAGCGTATTTACACGAGTACAGCGACTGTCATGTGCTCTGGTTTATATTCTATTAAACATGATTGCAAATGCTATGTACTTTAATCCTGAACCTAATTATGTTGTACCTGCTCTCTTGGTTGTTGGGCCTATACGTTTTACAAGTCAACAGGTACGTTCTGATTACTGTAAGCCATCTTTGAAGTATACATGTCTTGTTAACCAATGAGTTTAAGACTGACGCTTAGTATAACTACGAGACTTTTCTTTTGTATATGAAAACATAATACCGGGATTCAAACCCGAAATTGGTATGTTCTAGTGTACACCAACTAGTATCTAGTGCCCTGACATTTGTTTCCAGATTCAATCTGTATTACGAATGCCAATTTATAAACTAAACAATTAACATGACAATTGAGAAACGGCTAGACCGTTAATTGAATGCTCGTTTGATACAATTGTGTATGTTCCGTTTGCCTTATTGCAGGTATACGTATCACTGATATCAGCGTTGATTACTACACCACCTGTAATGTTGCTAGTTTTCTTGTTCAGTCGTACACGAGCACGTGCTAGATCAAGACAATCTTGTTGTTGTTTACATGGTTGTTGTTGTTGTAAAACGAGCAACGAGCAAATATCACATGATCACATGACTCAGTCATTCAACAATCAAACTATAGAAGAAAAACTTCTGTCAATACTTTTGTCAGATCAAGTTCCAGAATATTATGGAAAACTGTATTTGTCTCCATGGTAAGTTTCAGAACTATCTGTAAAAAGGACAACGTTCTTCTAAATATTTGCTGATAGCTTTATTTTCTGCAAAGGCCAATACTCTATATGCTTAGTTGCAATTTTGACACCTGATGTTCAAATTGAATCGCCAAGGGAGAAAATTGGTTACACATCACTTTCAAACCAAGCTGACATTCTGTTTGTGTTTTAAAATGTGCTGTGTACATCAATTATAATTTTGATAAAATGTAGTCATGTACAAGTCTAATAGTCTAAATTCTAATTAACGATAAATTGGTAAAAATCTATGTTATTTTTTTTAATAAAAAAGAATCGATTAAATGTTGGGTCTTATTTTTATCGCCTTACGGGAAAATAATTTAAAATTCGGTGTTTCACATTATAAATTGTGGTCGCCATGACTGATAGTTTGGTAAGTTATTATACAATTCATATTCTTTTGTTTTACAGCTTTGTTTACATCAATTGGTGTATTGTTGCCAGCGGCGTGATTGCTCCATCTTTCTTCGTCATGCTGTATAGCATGGAATGGGGAAAACAGAAGTCAGAAGAATGGTTGACATCTTTCTTTATGTCTATAATAGAGTCAGCAATTATTGTAGATCCTGTTATGGTATTTATTCTATTATTAGGAACGCACACTTATATTGAGAGTTAAGGTTCAATTTATGTCCACATTTTATTTGAGGTTTTTTTTGTGATACTGGTATTTTGTACTTTATGGATAGGTTGGTTGACAAAATCTAATGAATCTGACATGTTCACAACTGTCAAATAAAAAAAGTGACGTGGAATATTCTATTCACTCAATTGGCGAAAACATTAGCGGCATGTAATATTGTTGTTATTTTCAAAGGGCGAACGTAAGTGAATATAAGCATTGCTACAAAAGCTTTAAGTTTAGAAATAAATAGAATATTTAATATGTTATTTAATATATTTCATCCTTTTAAAGTTTATATTGACAATCCAATCTACATTAAAGGTGTTCTGTAAACTATAATTGAACTCGGTAATTGAAACAACATGTTCATACAATTATTCTTTTTTCTTAGATTCTTACTGAATCTATTTAGGAGCGGTGATTCTGTAAAGAAAAAATAGTTATTATCAGTATTAACCATTATTCACCAAACAATGCTATTTAATTGTTACCCACATATTATTTGCACTTTTTTGTATTAGAGTCGTTGCTTTCCATATTGTTTGCAATAGTACAGTCAGCTAAGCCCAACTGACTAGTAATCTAGGATGTACGTCCAATTCACCGGCGGTACTTACATCGAAACTTGGTAATATTCGTTGTGTTGCTTCAAATATGGATCACAGTTATCACACCTGTATATCGTGTGTATTTGAATGAATTCAGATGTCATATTGTCTCATTGATTTTGAAAACATTGTTCTGCCTTTTCCTTTGACAGGTGCTTTGTATAGCTTTAATATTGGCGTTGGTTCAACGTGTACATACTGAAAAATCCACTACAGATATTGTAGAAATTGTTAGAAAATACAGAAAAATGATCGCTGGAAAGATATGTAAGCGCAGTTGTTTTAATAAGTATTTAAAATCACTTAGGATACTGATAATCATAACAAAGACTTACAACTAACCACCATCTAGTTAAAGTACATGGGATTCAACACTTGAATAAACATAATTAAGTTGATCCTCTAAAGTAATAACTGCACGCAACAATATCATTGTCAAATTGTTTTGAACATTTTATTAAGATCAGTTAATCTTTATGTCATTTTATAATTCTATTGTTCATAATTGACATTACACTGATGCTACTATATCTCAGTCTTTAGACAAATGGCAAACATGTGGAACAAAGAAACCTAAATCATGCTACTATGGTTGCCCAAGTATAAGCTAAGCATTTCACTGGTGAACGAATTGTGAAAAAATAGAAATTACAGTACCGGCGTTATGTCTATTCATAGTCTATCACTAACTAACACTAACAAGTTTTGATAGAGTCCATGTACTGGCATTATTCCATCTTCATCTATATCAACAGATTAAAGGCTTTCATCGCCCATTAAAACTTTTATCGGTATTATCGATTGGAAAGCTTTAATAAGGATCCAGTTGTTGTGACACAAATCATAAATAAATAGAGAATATTTGGGTTTTTTGGTGTACGATCGATTTTTATATTACGAATGAGCTAAGAATGCAATATTTTCACGAGTGGCGTAGCCACGAGAGAAAATATGATATCATTAGCTCACGAGTGAAATAAATAGATCTTACACTAAAATAAACAAATTTTCTGTTTATTTTATGCTTCAAACTGGCTTTTTAAAGTTTAAGTATGATATGTCATCAGAACATCCAAACATTTAAAAATAACAAATTTATGTTCACTGTTTCAAAACAGTGGAAAATCAATTTTTATTTCACCGATAAATCCCGGTATTACACTGAAAAGCATATAATGAAGAAATATCTAATTGTTTTATCATTGTTCATTTAGATCGAGATAAGAAAGTGACTGCTCCACTAACTAAACGTTTGTTAGAAACAATTAAAGGAAAGAAAGTATATCAGACAGAAGTGACAACATCTTTACGTGATATAATTCTGTCAATGTTGTTTCTATGGATAGTATCAAGTATAGCAAACAGTGCTAGAGACCATCGGTCATATGGATGTCATTCTGAAATTGTCAACACAATTGTTAAACCATTTAAAATGCCACAATTCAACTTGGTAAGTTGGTATATATATTGAGTTAATGTAATCTTAATGATATTTAGTTTCATTGTATTTGTATTTATATCTAGTTAACGCTGAGATGTAAGCCTTTTTAATTGCATATTGGTATTAAAATATGATCTTGCAGTACCATTGCAGCTTTTCCGGCGTTTGGAACCTCAACAATAAGGCCGAGTACCATGTTGGAACCAATTTCAGTGTATTTATAGTTACGTACTATCTGAATCAGTTTAACTGATGAGATACTATTATATTGATTTGCTGTATACTCATAATTTGTCCTATTATTGTATTCTACGCTACCCTCAGTGAATATGCTACATCCACACGCTGCCATAAAATGTGTCGATTTTTGATATTGCCCTTTACTATGAACCTTTGAAAACGATCAATGAAAGTTTACCTGATTTGAATTAAACAAAAAACTTTATCCGCATTTTCATCGGTCAAACGATCACCTGACTAAAATATGTTATATATTTGGTTTTAGCATTCAAATGGCGAATGCAACCATGTATGACGTCATTTATTGCGTGGCTTTACTTTATTATTTAAGTTAAATATGCTTCTTTTTTATAGTTAAAATCAGAGATTTACTCATACATGTAAAAAAGATAATTGTTTACTTTTTGTTATGGTTAATTTTGCATTATTTTACTAACGCAAAACTGTCCAACATCTTTGCATATCGACATTTGAATTTATATACATGAGAATGTTGAGCATTCTAGTAGCCGATCACTCGTCTATTTTTAAAACCACAAGAGAGTCATGCGTTTAAAATAAGTCGTGTCTCTGTATATCTAAATGTCAGTTTGCTCACAGTCTTTTAGAAGACTAAAAGTGAACGAGTGCAACGTTTAAGCGATGTAAATGAGAGTAATTGTAATCAGGCTCTTGATTTCATTAATACAGGCTTTATTTGTGATCTTGTATCATCGAATCATTTCATATATGCAGTAACTTTAGTTGGTTTTCCTCTTGCTAGATCAAAACACCAGGGGACATTTATACATGGTTGAATGTATCTGTGTTTCCAAGTCTGTTTCCAGAAGTTGATTACAATGGTCAATCTTTGCACTGGACAGACAGGAATTTCATGGCGGGCCAGAATAACATACGTGTTGGTCCACCAAGACTTCGACAACTTAGATCAAAGAAAGGTGAATGTTAACGGTTTTGTGACATTACTTGTCCATCCGTCATTTTTCTGCTGTAATGAAAAGTTTTCATTACATTCATTCAAAGTATTTATCAATATCTACCAGAATGTAAATTTTAAGTTGTCTAGAGGTTTGTGAATGACTTCAGACATTCGAATTTATATTAACACTTCAAGATCTACGATCTCGCTCTTGCATTATGGTGTGCTTTTGGACTTTCTCACGTCACTAATTTACCTTCATTCATTTATATCAAATTTGGCTACTGTAACAATTCATTCCGATATTTGACGATTTGTTTGATTACTAGACTATGAATGTATTTTTAATAGTAACACGAGTATGAGCTATGAGTATGACTTATCATCTTGTACGAGCTGAGTCTTCAGTGGATGGTCATTTGACATGCCACCATAATATAAAGGAACTATTTGTATTTTTAAGGGTTAACTGTGCGTTTAAAAAAATAATCATCATAAGTAATTGAATAAAAATGATTGTCACGCCCGTACCAATTAATTAATACTTTAATACAGCAATATTTACTGGGAAACACTTTAATCACTTAAATAAGTCGATTTACCAATTTAAGGAAAACTTTCCAATGATTTTACAAGTCAGTGATATACTTATACTCATCTGTATGTAGAAGCTTATCTGGTCACTAGGCTACATACATTGTACACTAAAAATGGTGTTGACTAGCTTTGTTATGACCTTGCGATAATATAACATGTTTTTTAATGTAGAAAAATGCAGAATTCCGTATATTGGTAAAGTGGAATGTAATCATCGTTATACTCTGATAAATGAAGAGACTGAATCATATTGTATTGATTGGAAACAACAACCATGCCCAGTAGAAGAAGAGATATTCAAAGATTCGTCTGCCGCCTGGACATTTACATCCGGTATGTACTGAAAAAACTTGATTATTTAATCAAGATAACTAGTTTAAGTCTATTATGTTTGTTCTTAAACATTTTCTTCAATTATGACATTTTCTGCAACTCTATCCAAATTTGTCGATTCTTTAGTTAAATATATTCACATTTATGAAAAAGCAAGCAATAGGGATATATGTTAAATAGAAGGATGTAACTGATAACTTTATTAGAATTTGCTTCTTAAATGACGTTAGACTTCAATATCCAAATAGATTCATCGTTGTTGTTACTTCTGCTGAATACAAATTCATTTCTGTTAATGTCAAAAACTTTGTTAGTCAATAAGCAACTTTGAGCACCTTGAAATTATTGAACTCCTGAATATTCATTACAACTATAATGTTAGAATAAGACGTAAAGCACCATGGGTTACAAAAATGTTCTCACTTTGCTTCAGCATTGGATGTATGGGGACTACCTCTAACTGGAAAACACTCAACATACAGTGGCGGTGGATACATTGTGACATTTGACGTCGATCTTTCCGTCACAAGAAATATCTTAAATGATTGTTTTAATTACACTTGGTTAAACCGACAAACAAGGGCCGTGGTGTTTGAATTTACACTTTATAATTCTGGTGTTAATATATTTATCTACAATGAATTTCTAGTAGAATTCCCTGAAAGTGGTGGCGCTCTGACGTCATACAACGTCTACCCAATGCGGCTATACGACAATCACGGTGGTGGTGGCACTTATACTTTAATTTGTCAAGTATTCTTTGTGCTTTGTCTGCTTGTTTTCTTAGTGAAGATTTGTGTCAGATTTTATCAACAAGGTTCATTGTATTTCTGTAAGTTTTGGCAGGTGTTCGAATTAATAATGTTTGCGACGGGGGTAACTGCGATTGTCGCATTCTTTATCAGACTCGGATTAACGTATGCGACAATTCTAAAATTTGAAGAAAATAAACAACGATTTGTAAATTTCGCACATATTGTCTTGTGGGATCAAATATACGTTACTTTACTCGGAGTTCTAATATTCATGGCAACATTGAGAATTATTCAAACGTTTTCAGCATCAAAAAGAATAAACTCAATAGTTAGAATATTCAAAGATTGTGGAAAGTCATTGTTCTGGTTTAGCACTTGTTTTATTTATCTTCTTGTTGGATTTTGTTTGTGTGGATTATTTCTGTTTGGATCACAGCTTGAAGGATATATGAGCATTTATAAAAGTCTTACAACTTTGTTACTGGCCATGATTGGAAAAAGTAGATTCTCGGAAATGGAAGAAATGCAACCTATACTTGCGAAGATATTTTTCACATTTTACATAATAACTGTTGTGTTTTATACTATGACAATATTTTTCTCCATTCTTGGAGGCAGTATAGACAATGTCATGCGTGGTGTTAGGACAGCTGGTGATGTTGATCTACTAGATTATATAACAGATGCATTAAAGCGTTTGATCAAGAAACCAAAAGCAGCAATGATCAAGAAAAATAATTCTCAAATTGGTTTTTCTATAATCGAAAGGACATACATACATGGTTCACGTAAGTAAACTGAGATCCTTTAACATCGTATTATAAATGTCTATGTTTGAAATTCGCTAGCTTAGCATTTCAATATTCAGTTCCTTACAACTGATTCACCTGATATATATATACGTAGTCGGATGAATGATCGTAAAAATATTCTATCACCATCTACCAAACTCTACGAAGGAATATAGGTCGCGCTACGGAATAAAACCTATAACCAACGGCAACGGCTTTGTAGGGAGAATAACACCACAGCTTATGGGCAAATCAATACTTAATAAGAAATATATTCGGTTATGTTATAAATTGTACACAATTTCTATCAAATATTGTTCTATTGAACCCATGTAATTCGTTTGACTTTTATATGCGAATGAAAATTAAACGTATCATTCTTTTTCCTTGAGTACCAAGAGTCATTTTTGCCATTTTAGGTTGACGAAATCAATAATTAAATGCTGTTACTTAATAGTTGAATCACCATAAAACTTTGAACACAGTCTTGTCAAAATTCGTTAAAATTGGAAGGTATTGGGCAAATGTCATGTATTAAAAATTAGTTGTTAAACAACTTACCAGTTTTAAGTCGAGCTGCTCACATGTGCCTCAGCAATATAAACATTTACTGATCAACCTTCATTTAAGTACTTTGTCTATGACTTACTTCTCAGTAAATTTCTACGCGATAAAAAGTAGATCTGTCAATCATCTGACGTAGTTTTGTTTTACTAATGAGTGACTGGTATTTACATATCTCGATAAGCGTGTGAAAAGGGCGAAGTCAAATCTCGACAAGCAGTAAGCAGTCTACAGTAAGCAAACTGTACTTCATAATTTTGTAGGGGAAGGAGGGGAAAATTAAATCTTTCAATTTTTAATTGATAATATTTTCTCGGTATACAGGATAGAATTAGGTTACACTTCTCTCGCATTTGTTGGCGCTGCTTCATTTGTACTTTAATCCAATGTGTACGATTAATAGTTAGACTGGATCAGTTAGGTTTCAATGTGCACGAAAGTCTTTCTGTATTTTAAAACTTTGATTAGGTCTCAATTCCGTCTTTATTTTATTTTTAGCACCGCGTTTAATAATTCAGTCACCAGAGCCAGAGCCACAGTCGGATGAAAAAATATGGATATCCGGTGGAGATAAGCCAGTATTGGTTTGGAGACCCTACCCATTCTGTCAGCATCGTACTTTGAAAGTTCATCAAAAAGTGAAAAAAGGACGACATATTTTTGTAGCAGAATGATCCAATTCATGAATGTGTTACAGGCAGTATCTGTCTAGCATACACATGATATCAAAATATTTTGGATGGGTAATTTTATACGAATTGATCCATATTTGAACAGTTGGATAGAAATTTCACAACATTCTTTCAAGACAATACTTCGTGGAATGTGATAAGATTTTTGGCAGAAGTTCTGATTCCTCATCATGCCATTTTATTCCTTAAGATCAACACAAAAAAAAACGAAAAGAAATTGGGTATTTTTCTTGGTTGTCTCTCACCATCATAAAATTTACTCCTCTTGCAATCGGTTTGAATACAAGTATGTTCATTAAATTGTTGTTATAGAAACATATGTATTATATTGTGTTTTTTTATATCCCGCAAGAAATTCTTGAACATAAGTTTAATTTGATAAATATTTTAGCCAGTGGTTATGTATTTATTTCTCAAGTGACAATTAGCCCACACCACGCTTCTACTTTTGCTATATATATTTTCATTCAAGGGGAAACTTGTTGTAGATAGTTTAGTGCACATATATATTTGTAATGCTGATGGATTCTGTCAAATTAAATAGTCATCTTAATTTATTATTAACATAAATTCATCAGAATTGATGCGCAACGCGAGAAAAGGGCCCTTAAGCTGTTTGACTTTGTTTGCTGTAAACGTCAATAACGTTATCGAGGTCAATTTTAGCGTACACGTGTAACGTCAGTGATTATTGCATCGTTTATACTTATATTTATTTAACTGGCTATCTTGCTTTAATTAAAGGGAATAAATCGATGTTTTGTAAACTATGACTGACTTACTATCATTGTTTGAAGAAATTGGTAACACATAGCTAAAAAATAAGGATTGTTTATAGTCGTGATTTGTGTTTTCCGTCCAACTTTCGTCAACGTGCCGAACCGTCCTGTGGTGTTGAATTTTCTTTAACGTGTTAGACGTGTACTGTATTAGTTTTGCTTTAGCATTGGATTACTAAATAGATAAGCATTACATAAACGTTTTTTTGAGAGAATTGCACGCATAATTTCGGTACTATAGCTTTAAACTGACGATAGTTACAGCTTCAAAACGCGTCGCCAACAAATTGTTTACACGTAACTACGGGTACACATGCACACTCGGGAATAGAGCACACGCTATAATCTTTAATGCGGACTCTACCTTTTTCTTCAGAATTTTGATTCTGTACAACTTATAATCTTTGTTTGATCGTGAAATTTTGTGAATAGGTTACGCAAAATAAGAATAAAAACGTCGTCCCGATCGAAATTGAAATGTCCTTGATGTTTTAAAATGTTTAATCATCAGTCTAGGCATATAAAGTCGGATCTGTTATCACTATGAAGAGATTAAATCAGGCCTATGCATCTATTGCATCGAATGCAAACATGTGTAATCACTAGCCTACATAACCTGGTTTTGCTGTTATATTATATTGCTATCGTCTATAATACAAATGGTCATTTAAATTAAAACTGAAATTTGTTACCAAAAAGAAACAATCTGTACTTCAGCAGCTCGAGCTGTCACAATGTAGGCTTTAGGTTTGGCCTTGCTAGATATCTACCTACATTCATTCTTCTTTTCTTAATTTGACTTAATAAAGCTCAACTTTACAACATTGACCGAAAAGTTTATCACATTGTCAGCAAATTATACTACTTGCTAATTACCTTATCTAGCAATCTCCGTAAACAGATATCATGTAGAGCATTGTCGTACAGGATCTCTACTTTCTCAATACAGGGTCACGTCGGGATGACCTTTATGTCGACTACACGAATCACTATTAATCAAATTTTGATTTTGTAATTTCTAAACTAATTCAACAGCGGTATTATTCACAGTCTGCCATTGGACGGCTCATTTCAAATTGCGTGACGTAGACGATATAAACAAGTTATGTATCATAACAATTTCGTCATTAATATTATGATGAGAAAAGGTCACCTGAACGTGATCCTCGTTTGAAAAAGGTCAGATCTAAATTAGTGAGTAGGCGAGCGGAAAATTTTAGATCGGGTTTTAATCAGAATGCTTATCTAGCAGTTGGATCTAAGAAATACATTACATTTGCCCAGCTAGGTAACACTTGTGAGACAAGGTGAACCCATTGTTAATAAATTGTCTGTTTAACAAGGGTGTAACATCGTATGAAATAACAGTATTAGATACGTTGCGTTTCCATCTCTCTACCATGGTAAGAAAACACCAAATTGGTATAAGTATTAGGCGTGTTTCTTTCTTACCATACAACCAACCAATAGTTCGTTAGAAAACATCATTTCCGCCATACCAAACTGTAAATACTTTTTACTTACCTGAATAAATAAACAATTTATTGAAAACTATGATGGTAATATTAAGTGTATTTTGTGTGTACCACAGTGATCTTTTATCTTACTTCATGTTTGAATCTGATAAACACATGAACACGCCTTACAATAAAAACCTTAAAAACCTGATTTTGTCATAAAATGGCATTAACCCTCGCCAATAATGAAGCATGCAATATAAACACTGGACATCGTCGATCCATACTTATATCAAATTTTAATGTAGCTTGAAATAACTTGCAGCTTCCATGATTCAGAACCGGATTTCCATAGTAATGCTCAGTTTCTTCAATTGTACCACAACCATATCGAGGGTTGCCTCAAACTCCCCGCAGCGGTTATTTCCCTTTTATTTAATCAATAACCACTGCCACCACAAGTAAATTCGTCCCTTAGAGAGCCGATTATATTTTTTTCATCTTTTCTGTTACAATTCAATATTTTCTACAAATTGAGTCTTACAACGTTCAAAGTACATGAAGATAAAAAATTAAAAAATAGATTTAATTTACAATTTGTAAAAATAACAAAGCGTTACGTAAGCACTGCGAGGAGTATGGACATTCTATAAATAGATGATATTACTAGCGACACGTAATTTACCTGTTGGCAGTGGTTTAGTAGCAAAGCGTGACGTATGCACTGTGAGGAGTTTGGGGTTGCCTGCAAGACTGTTGTAAGTGCATTGCATTAAAGAGCGAGCTACTACAGTCTTGAGGGGAACACTCGATATATGCTTATGCATTCCATGGACCAATTGAACTACCAAAGGATCACGACTATCATTTATAAACTTCAATACTCAGATTTCTCTGATAATATTACCTTCCAAAAGCGTTGTTATGTCGGCCTTCATTGATCTTTCAAACAAAAGGTTACCAAGTTTCGCATTACTTAATTTTCACATTTTAAGTTGAACTAAATATTTTATCCATCTTTCACCTGGAGCTTGGACTTAATGTGTGTTAAACATCATATAATTGACATTAAAAGTTACTTGTAAATATTGCGCTCTTATTTGTAAACGCAAGTAAGCCAGAAAAAAATTTTGCAAACATGCCAATACTCGCAAAGACGGCAAAAAATTGAAAGACAAAATCACATTTAGCGTTAATGTTTTATTGCATGATTACACGCCACGTGTACAGTAAAGTTATGCTGACATAAAAAATATTTTCAGAGAGTATCTTATTTGATCTTTGTCATTAAACGCAGCGTTCGGAACACTTCAACCTTTTATAGGGTCCTGTTTTTGACGATTGAAATATGTTCTTGTTCAATTTGGAACATGCGGGTGTTTAACAAATGTGAATGAAAATGAATTTTATAAACAAGATGTATGTTGCTCTCTTTATTATCTGTATATCATATATTTTTTGTGACAACTCGAACTTTTGCCTACAGACTGGCCAATGATAATTGATAAAAAACGCACTTACAATAAATTCAAAGGAAATTTGACGTCGATGGACATCGACAACAATAGACCTCCACAATGTTTTTGTTGTACCTTAAAAAACAAATCCGTCAGTTGAAGTCTATAATTGTTTTATTATAATAATTGATGCTAATGACATTAAAGTTATTTGTCGGGACTACAAAATATAGTTGCTTATACACTGTCAGTAAAGACAGCCACTTGTTATTTGGACTCATTTATGAAGACATATTTACGTCAATCGTAAACTCTAAATCAATTCAAATGTAAGCTGTTTTTAATTATTAATGTAAAGAATATTGAATTTTTAAAAAAAACTTTGGTGTTAAAACTAGTTCCCAATGCTTTAAGCAGTGAAATGACTAAGTTATTAACCTGCTATATAACTTACGAAAAACGCGACGTTAACATGACGTCGCTTTATTTTCTTGTACCGATTATCGAATTTCAAATCACCATAGCAATGTCATGAATTGAGATATTTTAATAAATTATACATTTTTGGGAAGTACAAAGCCTACTCTTTCATTTTCTGTAAAAATCTCAATTTCGAAAAATTTTACCTTAAGGGCCCTTTTCTCACGTTGCGCATCAGATAGTCTAATGGAATGTCAAATGTGTGTTTCAGTTAATACTGAAATGATATAAACCGAATAAAAGTAATAAAATATACACCTCATTTTGTGTGACCTTTGTCTACCTCGGCTAGTACAATTTGAACTCAACTGAATGTCTAACTATATACGGGAACATCTAGTCAGAGACTGCTGCAATAATGAGGGTTATTTGTTTGGTTGTCTTTCCCTGATTAAGGCTGAAAAGAACCAATTTGTGAGAAAGACTTTTCTATTGTAATTTTCGGATTTCATCATTGAAGTTCTAAATAAGAATAACAAAACATTTCACCTGATATATTTCTCGTTTATTAAGAAATAAAATAGAATGACTTATTATAGATATCTTTTCATTCAAACAAGTCTTTGCTTTAAATCAAATAAATAGATTTACAAAATAGATATTCAATATCGAATGTGGTCAATTAGCACGAAAAGGTTATGTAATAATAATAATACTTTTATTCCTCCACAATATAGGAGAGCAAAGAATCATTTACAAGATATAACTACAAAGATAGTAAACAAACAGTTACATAGTACGAAGACAATTTACAGGTACATGTATACATACATAAGTGCAAAAAACATCATACTTCATTTTTAATGTTCACATTCCCTTAAGTTCATTTACAGTAATATTTCAGTATATTATTAAGTTTTAAAATAGTCAGTATATAAAATACATTTATGGTAAATCACCAGACATTGGATTGAGAAATGATGAACACATTATACAAATGATCTTAGCAAGTTTTAAATATTTGAGACTACCTGTGATTTGACATTGTGCGGTAGCTAGAGACAGCAGTGACTCACAGTGACGTCTAGGATCACAGAGCATGGTGTTCATATACTATTGTTTACCTAAATCCAATTATTTCAACTGACAAATGAAATGACGCCACCTTTATCCTTTCAACATTATACATCAAGATTGTCCCAAATAGTTACAATGAAATTAATTTTCATTGTTGAAATTATAACTATAAACATAATTGTCCACTGACTTTTTACTGAATGTGTATTTGCCTATTAACTTTAATTGCTCACAGAAGCAAAACAATGCATTATCCTCGTATTCAGAATTTGAGGCAGAGTTTGAAATACTAGTCTGTAAAACTCTCTGAATGAATTAAATTCATTCTGCGACAAAACAACGTTGTCCCTGCTTTACTTTTTGTTGAATTTTAGAAGAGCGATATCGAGATAATGGATGAGGTCTCCATTGCAATGCTGGTTCGTTACCCAAAGTCCATATGTTTTTATCTGATCTTGGCTCTGGTGATTGAAGTCTTGAGTGTGAGGCTAAAATCGAATATAAAGACAACAGTGACACGTTAGTCACAGCAAAAAAAAACATATGTTTAGTAAACATAACAGAGAATACTTTCATCAAGCACACCTCGCTTATAAAAATAACAGTCAAAACAATTTAATAAAGACTTGGGGTTTGTTATTCATTGTATGTACTTTATATATCATGAGTGTTAATGTTTCTCATGGTATACTGACTTCCTCGATAAGATTAGTTAGGGGCGCGTCTTGTTTTGAATTGAGGAGTAGTGGGCTCGATTCTCGGGCAGGACCTTTAGACTTTCATTGAATTTAGCTTAGAATACTTTTCAATCTCTGGCTAACCTATGTTTCAGGCAGTTGCCATTCATATGCAAAAATGCCAACTAAGTCATAGGTTGAAAGCTTAGATCAAGTTATCATGGTCAATCTAGGTACGAATGACGATCGCATTATGATTGTTAAAATGCGGCGTTTAGCAGCATACACATTTTAATGGAATATTGTCATACTTTATTCCTAAATATCGAACTTATATAAGTTTTGACAAGGATAGCATTTTCGCAAAGGTTAATAGTTTTCCAATCAAGCAGTTGTAGGCCGCTGAATATTGAAATACTGCGCTAGTGAAATTCAAACATAGACAATGCAATAAGATGTTAATAGATCTCAGTTTACTTACGTGAACCATTTATGTATATCCTTTCAATTAAAGTGAAACTAACTCCAGAAGAATTGTTTTTCCTGTTTTTTGCTACTTTTGGTTTCTTGATCAAACGCTTTAATGCATCTGTTACATAATCTAGTAGATCAACATCACCAGCTGTCCTAACACCGTGCATGACATTGTCTATACTGCCTCCAAGAATGGAGAAAAATATTGTCATAGTATAAAACACAACAGTTATTATGTAAAATGTGAAAAATATCTTCGCAAGTATAGGTTGCATTTCTTCCATTTCCGAGAATCTACTTTTCCCAATTATGGCCAGTAACAAAGTTGTAAGACTTTTATAAATGCTCATATATCCTTCAAGCTTTGATCCAAACAGAAATAATCCACACAAACAAAATCCAACAAGAAGATAAATAAAACAAGTGCTAAACCAGAACAATGACTTTCCACAATCTTTGAATATTGTAACTATTGAGTTTATTCTTTTTGATGCGGAAAACGTTTGAATAATTCTCAATGTTGCCATGAATATTAAAAATCCGAGTAAAGTAACGTATATTTGATCCCACAAAGCAATATGTGCAAAATTTACAAATCGTTGTTTGTTTTCTTCAAATTTTAGAATTGTCGCATACGTTAATCCGAGTCTGATAAAGAATGCGACAATCGCTGTTACCCCAGTCGCAAACATCATTAATTCGAACACCTGCCAAAACTTACAGAAATACAGTGAACCTTGTTGATAAAATCTGACACAAATTTTCACTAACAAAAGAAGTAAACAAAGAACAAAGAATATTTGACAAATTAAAATATAATTGCCGTCACCACCGTGATTGTCGTATAGCCGCATTGGGTAGACGTTGTATGACGCGAGAGCGCCACCACTTTCAAGGAATTCTACTAGAAATTCATTGTAGATAAATATATTAACACCAGGGTTATAAAGTGTAAATTCAAACACCACGGCCCTTGTTTGCCGGTTTAACCAAGTGTAATTAAAGCAATCATTTAAGATATTTCTTGTGACGGAAAGACCGACGTCAAATGTCACAATGTATCCACCGCCACTGTATGTTGAGTGTTTTCCAGTTAGAGGTAGTCCCCATACATCTAATGCTGAAATGTTATGAGAAAATTTCATTCAATGTATAGTCTCATTCGCCTTATTCTAATATCTTTAGTCATTTTGTGAAAACCAATCGTCCTTCTTGCGATTCCTACGAGACTTGATCTCTGTATTAGGAACAAACTTTCGCCAGTGGCTAACAAATGCCCTACATCATAATTTTATAGGAAGGTGAAAGCATGGTCAAGGAATTTATTGGAAACCAAAAACATGTATGCACTTCCTAGCTAGCATTTTGTGTAATTCAAAATTATTGTTTTCTGACGATATTTGGCATTACCAGTTTTAATGTAAATGCTTACTTATGAAATGGACAAATCTAGCAACATTACTTTTCAAGCTTTGTCTAACAATTAGTAATTAACTTATCTCAAGACGTTAACCGGGATCTATTAAGCAGAAGCAACGACAACTCTACATATATTGGGATGTTGCAGTTTAGCGTCCCACTTAAAGAAGCTGACTTCAAACAAGTCGACATTTACACCGTTCTACTTAAATAATAAATTTCTTTTTTGGACGCGAAGTTGATAAATGTGTACATATATTTGACAAAGAGAATTATCATTATGTTAATAAAGTTATATAAAAGGGTACCGTCATCTTAAAAAAATATTAAAATCAAATTAAAGAATTAACCCTTTTGTCTGTTAATATTCTAATTGAATGAAATAAGGTTTCGGTACATACCGGATGTAAAGTTCCATGCAGGTGACGAATCACTGAATATCCCTTCTTCTACTGGACATGGTTGTTGTTTCCAATCAATACAATATGATTCAGTCTCTTCATTTATCAGAGTATAACGATAATTACATTCCACTTTACCAATATACGGAATTCTGCATTTTTCTAAAGAAGAGTAGATAATGAAATTATATAAAAAAAATTAGCTCAAACTAAGGCGCTATATTTTTTCAATTTTATGAATAAATATTAAGATTAACTTTGCACTGACTCATAGAAAAGCGCATGTTTATGTTCTATAAGTGCAACTGATGGACAAATTGACCGAGAAAAGTCAAATCAACCGGAGATGTTCTAAAAAGTATTTATATGCGTGTTGTATATGCCAACATATGTAATATGCTAGTAATGCTCTTGTTATAACCTATGTTACATTCAAATAATTAGAAAACATTATATAATACAGACAGATTTGTCGACTTCGAATGACAATCGACTTAATACTCATGCTATGA
Source organism: Mactra quadrangularis (assembly GCA_025267735.1). Classification (NCBI taxonomy): domain Eukaryota; kingdom Metazoa; phylum Mollusca; class Bivalvia; order Venerida; family Mactridae; genus Mactra; species Mactra quadrangularis. Next base: position 2,782,819 of record CM046294.1, read on the forward strand.
TAGATGACAATCGTATTTCATACTAACGTATCCAGTACAATATACATTTAAGGCCATAAAACATAGCAGCATTCACCTTTCTTTGATCTTAGTTGTCGAATTCTAGGTGGACCAACACGTATGTTATTCTGGCCAATCATGAAAGTCCTATCTGTCCAGTGCAACGACTGACCATTATAATCAAGTTCTGGAAACAGACGTGGAAACACAGATACATTCAACCATGTATACATATCTCCTGGTGTTTTGATCTGGCAAAAAGAAACAGAAAACAGTTACAACATATATTAATCAACACAACGAAACAATAACGAATAAAACCCATTGATAAGATCAAATGCACAAACGCAATGAAAAGTTAACCATGGATACAAAACAAATCAGAAATGTATTACCATACTTATCAGTTGGTAAATAAAAACACTGAAATAAATCCCTGGGTGAAATGGGAACTACATTATAATTAATATTATGATCCTTGAAGCTGAAATGGCAGAAATGTCGCTGCTTAAGAGTCATAACATTAAGGTACTGGTATTTATGCAAATTAAGTTTAAAAAACAATTTCAAGACGATATGAACCACGCAATACTTACTAAATATAAGTACAAAGACAATGACACAATAACAGCAACACACTTAAAAGATTTAATCAACTTACCAAATTAAATTGTGGCATTTTATACGGTTTAACAATTGTATTTACTATTTCAGAACGACATCTATACGATCGAGTGTCTCTAGCACTATGAGCTATACTTGATACTATCCATAAAAACATTATTGACAGAATTATATCACGTAAAGATGTTGTCAATTCTGTCTGATATTGTTTCTTTCTTTTAATTGTTTCTAACAAACTTTCATTTAGTGGAGAGGCTACTTGTTTATCTCGATCTGTAAGTACAACAGTTAATCGATTATACATGTTGTAACTATTTTTAGTAGAACCCTTCATAAATACTCACCGAAACAGATATGGCAACCAAACTTTTCAACAAGTAATTGCAGATTTTTTTAATTATGTCCCAGTTCATTAAATAAATTACGTGTTTTAAATTGATATTTGTTTCGTTTTAGATTCGGATACTTTAATAACGTAATCGTTATCTGTATTTATGCAAATAGTATGATAACATTGAACATCTTAATAAAATGTTCTAAATGTTTGCAATAACATTTTAAGTTACTGTTTTGGCGGACTGGACAAGTTTCATTTTAGTAGTACATGTGTTGAGTAATTGCACAAGGGGAAACCAAAATAAGTACTAGCGTCAGATTGTTGATCAAGCAGTGATAAGTCTATGGAAATATAAGATATGGAGTTTTCTGTGGCATAAAGTAATGATTCAATCAGTCGGTTAGATATCAACGGGCAAAATTTAAGTATATCAGAAGGCAACGCATTTTAAGTGGCATTTAAAACTTTTGTACTCACATAACTTTCCAGCAACCATTTTTCTGTATTTTCTAACAATTTCTATGATATCAGTAGTGGATTTTTCAGTATGTACACGTTGAACTAGTGCCAATATTAATGCAACACAAATCACCTGTGCATAGAAAAGAAAAATACTATGTTTTCAAAAGTTACAATATAACACATGCATTTATTTAACTAAAAGCGACGTATATTATTAACAATAAAAAACAGAAATTAATGATGATATTCATTGTCTTTGATGTTATTTCGAAGCAATCAATTCAGTGCTCCGGGACAGGTAAAGATATCTTTGCTTTTGTTTGGTTTTACGGCGAATCAACACTGAAAGGTTATATCGCGACCTTAGCTTTTAACCAAGTCTAAGTCTATATGTAATTGCCAATGGTTAATAGTTTTCCTATTGATAGCCATAAAATACATATCATTGCAAAACTCCAAAACACCAAATTAAGTCCAGCAAATAAATTACGACCCATTGATCCGAAGCCAGGCGAACTACCGACTAAAATATGATTGAAACTATATTTCAACACATGACTTTTTTTGTACCCAACTGTATAAAATGTTTTGTGGAAAAAAGTAAAATTTTATTTCATAAGTGAATATATCTACATGTATTCTTCAAAACTCAAATCTCATGAATTAATAAGACATCAAAAAAATAACATAATTACATACATATAGATATTGTGATTACTAGGCAATGCTTTATCCTTATATTCTTCGTTTAGAGAACATTTTCTTTGTGTTCGTTTCAGGTCGATCTACTTATTTTTAATAATAGGAGTAATAAATACCATAACAGGATCAACAATGATTGCAGATTCTATCACAGACATAAAGAAAGATGTCAACCATTCTTCTGACTTCTGTTTTCCCCATTCCATGCTATACAGCATGACGAAGAATGATGGAGCAACTACACCGCTGGCAACAATACACCAATTGATGTACACAAACCTAAAAAAAATACGCTAAAAATGTATACAGAATAAAAAGACAACGGACCAATTAATGTGCAATGTATGTTCAACTGTTTATTAGTAATTGGATGTAATATCTGATAACATGTATAATATTAATTGTTTTGAATTAAGCAACAAAAATACATTGACCATAGGTTATGTCTATAACCATTACTTCCTTCAAGCGTTTATAATATTGCCGTGTTTAGCTTATTAAAACAGCATCAACAAATCAACAAAATTATTATTTAGTTTCATTGATAGTTCACTTTTTTTCTTGTTTCTCTGTGTAACTAATTTAAATTTTAGATGTCCAAATGGCGACCTATCGTTGAATGAACCACAACTTTTAATATGAGTTTTAAAACTTAATTCTCGTAATAGGCTCAAGTAATTTCTGTAACTAACCATGATGATAAATATAGTTTCCCATAATACTCTGGAACATTATCTGTCAAAAGTTTGCCTTCTATAATTTGATTGTTGAATAACTGGGTCATGTGATCATCACGTGAGCATTTCTCGTTGTTCGTTCTACAACAACAACAACGATGGAAGCAACAACAAGATTGGCTTGACCTAGCACGTGCTCGTGTACGACTAAACAAGAAAACTAGCAACATTATAGGTGGGGTAGTAATCAACGCTGATATCATGGATACATATATCTACAATAAAACAATTATTAATTGCACTATCGTGGCAATTCAAACATTTAATTTTTCATTTTATGAATGCATTGCTAGCACTTTAAATATGACCTTATAAAGCAAAGCATGTTTTCAATTAATTAGATAATTGTCAATTATACATGCATAAAATAGTACCTTAATCTCGGTCATAATTGGATTGGCAGTAAGCATAACGTTTTACTTTATTAAGTGGGTTATACTTTCGAAATGAAATCAATTCAACTCTGAGGGTAATAAATACGTCGCCATACCGCTGCGACCTTTCTAAAAACTTGTTGAAATAAGTATTACACATAATAAGACCATATAAACATTAGATATTATCAATCCTGTATCATTTCAACACTATGGCATTAAATAGATAGCAACATAATGTTGTTTTATTTCTTCAGAAAAAAGCCACCCGGCTAGCTCAGTTAGTAGCACGCAAGTCTACTGATCGAGGAGTCCTGGGTTCGATTCCAGGGCGGGGCATACTTTCGTGTAGCTTGGTCATGAAATTATTTCTACGGCCATTCTCCCTCCTACCAATATTTTTTTTTACTATGTAGGGCAGTTGTCAGTCAGTGACGAACGTATGTGCTTAGTAGTTGGTTAACAGCTAAATCCAGATATTTAGCCTTTCCAGGAGGAGTGAGTAAGTGGACTGACCGCCGTTATATGACCTATACAATGTGTTGCTACGGCGTTAAACTCAACCAAAACAAACAAACAAATTTCTTCAGAATGACACGGGCAGGGGATGCTAGTTGGTATCAACTCAACAGACACTCGTTGTGAGTTCAAATCAAAATTTTATACTTTACTTGTCGCAAGTATCAAGTCCAATTAGAGATAGTTTGGGAATGTTGGACTTAGTCTCACTCTTAAGCTATAATGGTTTTATATATAAGGCATGTACACTTTAGAGATGGTTTAAATAAACCGGAACGTACCTGTTGACTTGTAAATCGTATAGGCCCAACAACAAAAAGGGCGGGTACCACGTAATTAGGTTCTGGATTAAAGTACATAGCATTTGCAATCATGTTTAATAGAATATAAACCAGAGCACATGACAGTCGTTGTACACGTGTAAACACACTAAACTGGGGTCTGTAAAATATAGATGCCCACATATGTCCTTCCGAGAGTCGATCACGAGTCTGTTTGAAGAATCTTGCCTCAAATGGAAGCGGTTCTTTGTTTGTATTTGAACACAAATTGATATATTCTCTTGATTTTATAGATAACCATTGCTCCGCGACGAATGTGTACCTGTAAGGAACAAAATATATTGCATGTTGTTTAAAAACACTTTTCAACATTTTCGTCATATTGCGGAAGTCAGTCGTCTTACCGACGGCCGCTGGATAGACTTAGTACTCTTTACTGTAGCGTTTAACCCCTTGTTACTTTAACTCAACAGTGACTGACAGCTGTCTTTTATTCGCTTTATTTACAGGTTTCGTTTTAATGCATTAAATTATTTGAATATTACATTGGCGTTCATTTTACAATTAATTAAAACATAAACATACATGTATTTATAAAATATATTGCTTAAGAATTTAGCAAAACAGCTGACGAGCATTGAACCTGAAATATTTTCAACAATTACTTTGATCGACTTTTTTCTCGTGCAATTCATCATGATACCGTATACTTACACTTGCTCTCTAGAAATATCAATAATCACAACTTGATTTAGATACCAAGATTCAAATTGTTGGGTTTCATCATGGTCATGCCATACTGACAGATACTCCAAAGGACCTAGCCATTTACTTGTTGCCATGAAAAATGTCATACAACTGCCTCGGGCAAATCCCTGAAATGACACGAGAATTCAGACAAGAGATTAAGTCAGTTAAAGGGATTGCTGTTCCAATTTTCTTGGTTTTGTATTATTACAATTTTTGATGCAACAGACACAGTGATACATTGCTTTTACTTGTATTTCTAAATCGATCCATGAGTATCCGGTAAGCTAAAATAAATTATATTTTAAAACAAACATTCACTGATTTGTGGCTACGAGCGTAAACTATAGAACGATATACAAATAATTATGCCACAACTATATCATAATAGTCCCAGATTGATTAAAGGACAAAAATCGATCAATGGTAAAGTCTTAGGTCAAGGGTTATAACAAAGAACACATCTATAAATAGTTTGGGAATGCCCTCGGTATCCTAAATTATTTTCTAACAGTCTTAACTTACGTCTTATTATATTAGTTAATTGTTAAGTTACTAAGGTTTTATAGAAATATGTTTCTTTTTACTAGAGTAATTAGAATGAATGTTCAAATACATTTTATTGTCATTTGACAATTATTCCTTTTAATTCACTTCAAAAAAAATTACTGCAGACAAATAGTGGAATATTAGATATTTTTAATTCAGATAAATTAAGATTGCTGGTGGTAGAACGTATTGCTTGCATGCCTCTTTGATGTAGCTTGGACAGACTGAGTGTAATCAACTTCAATGTCTAAAGCACTTTCACAATTTTATTAGATAGAAAAAAACTTGCGTCCTGCAGCCTTTTTCCGCTTTTCTAGGAGCTAGATACTTAAACTAGCTCTTTTCAAATGATTTTAAGTGATGCTATAATTAACAAAATTTGCCTTACTTTCCGTATCCCATCTGACAGTGATCGGGGTCCAGTTTCACCGTAAGATCCTTTCAGATTAAATGCTATTGGTGATCTCGTTCCACCTCCTCTCCTTATTCCAGTGTAAACTTTTATTACATAAAACTGGGTATCTGTTGCCACGTTGTCACAAAGTGATGTCATGCCCCACTGTTTAAATGTAAATAGAGATAACACTTAAAGTTTGGTTTCAAGATGATTTCTATGTCACAAATTTTGCTAAATATACTCAGCGAATTTAAAGAGTTTTGAAGACATAAGATCAAATTTATCTTAAAAATTATGGTAATTCTGTTAATTAATATAACAATAAACCAATACCAGAAAGGTCGAAGTCATCATTATGTGTCATAAATGTATCCAAATTTTATGAACTTGTTAAAACAGATGCGAGATATACAAATTATGGCATTGAACGAATGCTTGGAATTTCACAATCAAGTGTTCAATATACATGTAGTCTAAAGACCATATCAAAGTACAGATAATTTTCTGCCTGATGAGTGCACCAATTTAAAGTAGTTCAAAGTTAAATTAACCGATCAATTGCTTAAAAAATAAGAACAAAATTACAAACGTAGTAACTGGTGATGAAATGCGACAAAATATTCAACGTATATAATCTTTATTAAGGGTTAACTTGTCTAAACATTTATTTATAATCCAGTAAATATCCAACTATGATTCAAACCCGCGACCTTTCGAGCCGCAAACGGACACTCTACCACGTCGCCATAAAAGATTGCTTGAAGGCAAGGGAATACAAGTGCAAGTACCTTTGCTACATACAACCCCTCCTTAACAGAATTCGTTCGCTAATTCTTGAAGCTTGATTGCCTGTGGAACTATCTGAGGGTGCAATCATACAATTCCTGGTGGGTTATTTACGTTAGGCACCAAATGTAGCCCAGTAAAAATCCAGGGTTCGAACTGAGATTCGAACACACAACCTATCGGGTCATAAGCGGACACTCTACCATGTCACCATAAAATCTAGCTTGAAGGCAAGAGAGTACAAGTGCCGAATATACAGCAGTTACTTATGTTTTAAAAAACCAGTTTAATTGTTATTGCTTGTAAAATATTACAAGCAGTGCTAGCAACA